>CM050517.1:24404902-25649902 GCA_027563665.1 Antrozous pallidus
ACATATACATATATATGTATATATATATACACATATATATATATATATATATATATATATATATTAAAAGCCCAGGATTATAACAACCACTCATGACCAAACGCTGACCATCTGGAAATCAGTGCTGGGTTGCTCGGCTGCAGCCTGGTGACCCAGCACTGACTGCTCAGGTGGCTGAGACCCAGAAAGTGAGTCAGAGTCTGATTGCAGCCTCAGTGGAAGCTGTTGATCAGTGTACTTACCTCTCTCTTTTTCTCCCTCTTTCCTTCTGATCTTTGCCAGCAGCCAGGTTTTTCTTTCTCTCCTGGCCTGGTTGGAGGCTACTGTTATGCCCTGCCTCTTTGATCAGGGCCAGAGATGGCCTGAAGATGCTGACGGACATAGAAACTGACCAATCATAACCAAAGGTGGCTGCTGGGGGGAGCCAATGGCTGTTTAGGAGATGGAGCTTTTGATGCTGACTGGCATAGGAACTGACCAATCAGAACCAAAGGTGGGTGCTCTGAGGGACCAATGGCTGTCTAGGAGGCAGAGCTTTTGATGCTGACTGGCATAGAAACTGACCAATGAGAATCAAATCTGGGTGCTGTGGGGAGCCAGTGGCTGTCTAGGAAGTGGAGCTTTTGACACTGATATAGGAAATGACCAATCAGAATCAAGTTGGCCAGCAGAGGGCAGTTGGGGGCAACATCAGGCCAGCAGGGGATGACAGGGGCAATCAGGCTGGCAGGGGAGGAAAGTTAAGGGTGATCAGGCTTGCAGACAAAGGCAGTTAGGGGCAATCAGGCAGGCAGGTGAGCAGTTAGGAGCCAGTGGTCCCAGACTGTGAGAGGGATGTCTGACTGCCTGTTTAGGCCTGATCCCTGAAATGCATATATGCTAGAGGCCTGGTGCATTAAATTCATGCACGGAAGGAGGGTTCCCTCAGCTCAGCCTGCACCCTCTCCAATTTGGGACCCCTTGAGGGATGCCTGACTGCTATTTTCTGAGATTTTTCTATTTTAGAGTTACAAAGCAGTATTTTTGCTCAATCTACCATATGGACATAGGACATGATATTAACTTCCCAAATATGTTTTGTGGTTGCTCTTGCCTGCCATGCTTAGTATCAGATGACTGGATAAAGTGTCAGATAATGAGGTCCTGGAGCTGCCAATCTGTTCTCTGGCATCTAAGGTGGATTCCTGAGACCTTGGATTTATGGTGCTGCCCTTGTGGAGGAGTGACAGTAGAGTCTATAGATGACATAATTCAAAAAGAATGGATACAAGTGATGTTATTTACAACACTGAGGCTCAAGTTAATGAGCTGCTGCTGCTGTGTGATAGTCCTGGAAACAATGTTGACGTAAGGGAAATGGAGATGGAGAGACTAAACTTGAGTAAAATTTGCAAGCTGTCTCTGGGCTAAAATTTTTAAATCACAGAGACCTATACCTTTGCAAAGAACCAATACAAGTTGTGTCAAAACTTAACAGACAGCCCTAAACCAAATAATGTATAAAGGACTTCCAAGACCAGCTTTAAAAATAATTAAACCCCTCAGCACCTCTAAGGGTGCGTGTGTGTGTGTGCATGTGTGTGTGTGTGTGTGTGTGTGTGTGTGTGTGGTGTTTAATTGACTGTTCCCGAAGGTAGTTTGGCAGTGATTATATCCAAGGTCAATGCCATTTATCAATGATAAATGCAAAGCCACTTACTTTGACAAGCACTCAAAATTACTCACAGGCTTTTTAGTTACATTTGTACTTTAATGTTCAGTTCAAGCCACATCCGTGGAGGTTGCTGTCATGATTTTTGGCTGAATGCTGCAGGTCAGAGCAAGGAACATTTCAATAGTTAGACAAGGAAGAGAGTCAGACAAAAAGCAACACCTAGTATTTCAGACTTGGCAGCAGGCAGGACAGGTGGCAGAAATCTTTCATGCTGAAAAGCAGTCTGAAAGGTGACATTGAACATGGGTAATAGAGAAAGGTTTAACAGTCCAATTCTCCAATTTAGAAAAGCTACTGAGAACTCATTGTCCACAGAACAAAGATCAAAATTCTCACTTAAAGGTGGTTTGAACGTAGAAAAAAGAGCATTGCTATAAATATCAGGTGGTTTATGCCAGAGGGAAGGTAATGGAAGCAGTATCGTATTCTCTCAGGGTGAAAATGAATCTGGGGTGTATACCTCTACCACAGCAATTTTCAAACTTCTTCATCACAAGGCACACATAAACTAATTACTAACATTTTTGGCATACCAACAAATATGTTTTTTGCTGATCTGACCAAAAAATAAAAAAGGAATAACTTTGAGGCATTCACACTGGATGGCTATTGTGTTGGCTGTTGTCATTTTTAATTTGACAATCTAAGGGAAAAGAGATCAGTGTACTTGATGAAATAGGTTTGCATGTTTTAAAAATTCTTGCAGCACACAAGTTGAAAATGGCTGCTGTATCAGAATCCCAAAAGCATTGATGTTAAAACATAAATGTGGGGTCTTTCTGTTTTATATGTGTCATTTCCTTTAAAGTTCAGACAAACTGTAGTAATGATAATAGAAATATGTATCATAGGGAGAAAAAATGTTCATATTTTAGGATACTATTAGGGACCTTCTACGCTTCATATGGGTAAGTTACTCAAAAACTTTGAAAAGAGAGCCAAGAAAACTAAAAAGAGAGAAGGCAGTAGAATTGGCAATAGTCATCTGAAAGAGGAAGGATGGAAGAAACATGGTAGAAAAGTAATTAAAGGTAACAGAGTTAAATGGTCAACCCAAGTTGCCTTTGGTGTGGTAAGCAGAAGAGACTTCTGGGATGTACAGCTTAAGAAAGCTTAGAGGATGAAGGATCTCCTAGGGATCCAACTGTAAGGATCTACCTCACATATGAGACTGATGGCCCCCAGAACCAAAATAAGAAAGGAAAGAATTGAGATCAGTATTCAAATGCTGCCAAGTAACCACTGAATGACATAATGCTTGTTTTCCTTCATTTGCTTCTTTCCAGGTTTAAATTCTGTGTTTCTCCTATGACTTGAGACTAATTAGAATTTTACATGCCCCCTTTGTTGTTGTCACTCACTTTTTTTCTCTTTCCTTTGTGATCTGTTAGCCCTTACGTTTCTGAAACCACTTTTACTCTTTGGTATTTAAGTGGATTACAATCCTGCAAGTATTCTTTAGATTTCTGCAATTTCTGAATAATAAAAGCTGAAAGGTCACCCAGTGCCCTCTCTGGCTTGAGCTCTTGGACTCTTTTTGGCATTCCTCCCTTCTTCCCCTACACACCAATGAACCTACCACAGTATCACTTCAGTCCAAGTACAGAACCCAGGGATTGGGAACATTTATCTTCAGTAATTCTGTTCTAATCCTAACCCTAATCCTAACCATAATCATTACAATAACCCTGCACTCCACCCCACTCCATTCCACTTCCTTCCCCTTCCCAGACCTTCTCCAAACTATTGTCTGTCCATGGGCTATGCATATACACATATAAATTCATTGGTTGATATCTTCTAGCCCTCTCCCACCACCCCAACTTTCCTCTGTAATGCATCAGTCATCTGTGTTGTATACTTCAATGTCTCTGGATATGTTTTGTTCATCAGTTTATTTTGTTTATTAGATTCCACATATGAATACGATCATGTAATATTTGTCTTTCTCAGACTGGCATTTTTTTTGCTTAGCATAATCATCTCCAAAGTCCCTCCATGCTGTCTCAATGTTCTTCCACCTGAGTGCATCCCCCTCCCTCTATCTGTGCTACCACCTGGTGGTTATCAGCTGCCTAATCCCTCGCATTCACTTTTGTGGGATCTAGTTAATATCAATAAATAACAGCAATAATAAACAATAGACAGTATAGATTGTTAAATAGGTATGAACAAAACACATAAAAACCTCTGCTATAAGAAAACTTTAACAATAAAGAAAATAAATGAAAATACATTTCATGTTATATGGACATAACTCCTAATAAGAAGAATAAATAAAGTGCGAAAGGAATTATGAAGTGTCTGGGAGGTTAAAATGTACCGGGTAGGCAGGATAGGCCTCTCTGAGGAGGTAACATTTGAATAAAGACTTAAGAAAGTGGGGATCCAGCCATGTGGCTATCTTAGAAAACAGCATTCTAGACAGGGAGAGCAGGAACAAAATCCTGATGTGGTGGCAGTCCTGGTGTGTTCAAGGAACAACAAGGAAGCCAGAGTGGTTGAGGAAGTAATAGTGAAGATTGAGAGTAGAAGAGGAAGTTAAAGCGGCCTGAGGAGTGGAGGTTCTTTTGGTCATAGTAGATGCTTTGTCACTGATGTTGAAGGAAGTGGAGGCCAAAGGAGAGTTCTGGGCAAAGGAAGGACATGACTGCTGTATATTTTAACAGAAATAGCCTGGTTGCTTCGTGGTGAATAAGTGGTAATTTAGAGATGTGAAGAGACTTGTTAAGTTCTGAAGCTTAATACTCAGGTACCTCACCAAAAAGATATCTTGGTGACAATAGTATTTTAACCCAGAGCCAATGATTGGATCTGTGGAATCCTATACAATAAAAGCCTAATATGTAAATAGACCAATTGGTGAAACAACCAGTTGCTACGATGTGCACTGACCACCCCGGAGGCAGCTGCCCGCAGCCCACAGGCCCCAGGCAAGTCAAGGCAGGTGCCAGCAGGGCCCCCGATTGCCTCACTGGTTGCCCCACAGATTGGCCCTGATCACCTACCAGGCCTAGGTACCCTACCCATGCATGAATTTCATGCATTGGGCCTCTAGTTTATAGAATAAAGGTGCTCCTTAAAGTATTCAAAGGAGATTTGAGCATGTAACTCAAACTTAGAAGGTTAAAGTAAGTTGGATAAACCAGGTCAAGTCTTAGAAGTAATGGAGCTATAGTAGAACTTTGCAAAGTCGTTTTGGTCTCAGGACTACTTCATATTCTTAAAAATCACCGAGATATGCAGAGAGCCTTTTGTTTATAAGTGTTATATCTATTGGTAATTACCCTAATGGAAATTATAATACTTTAAAATATTTGTGCATTCACTTAAAATGACAACAAAATATTAATTGCATGTTTATACAAATAATATATTTTTATGAATAATGACTATATTTTGCAAATAAAAACGAGTGAGAAGCATATTTTGCAAATAAAAATGAGTAAGAAGCATGGAGCTATTTTAGTCATTTACAAATCTCTTTAATGTCTGGATTAAAGAAAACAGTTAGATTTCTCTGCTTCAGTGTGTCATATGTTAAAATACCACAAATGATGTAATCAGGAAAGCCACATTGTATACTCATGAGAGAATGAGATTGAAAAATATGCCATCTTTTTCTTATTAAATTATTTTTGACCTTGTAGACTTAGTAAAAATAGATCCCTGGACCACACTTTGAAAACCACAGTTGCAGGAAAAAAACAAACAAACAGCTTATCATTAATATTTATAAAAGCCTAAGCGACCTTTATGACTGAATGACTGGAACCACCAGTTGACTAGTCGCTATGACACTCAATGATCACCAGGGGGCAGCAGCTCAACGCAGGCGCTACCCCTTGGTGGTCAGTGCACTCCCACAGCCAATCTTCCATGCGCCCTCCCTCCAGCCAGGAAATGTTACATTAGGTCAATGGTCGGTAAACTCATTAATCAACAGAGTGGCAAACTGTTGCTCACAAGCTACATGTGGCTTGCAAGCCGCAGTTTGCTGCCACAGCATTAGGTCATTTTTCCTTTAGAAAGAAAAATAGTATTATTGTTTTAATAATACTTGAACTGTTAATACTTTTCCAATAAAATTTTTAAAGAAAGTGAATTTCTAATTTTTGAAAATTATAATAGTGACCCATGTTTAAAGATAATCAGAAAATCAACAAAATTTGAATGTCATATGTGTAGTTTTTCTACCACATAGTAGTTATACCTACACATTGACTCAATTGAGTAGAAATTTATTTTAACACTTTCTTTGAGTTTATATTAATTACTTTTGTTTTATATTATAAAGGATACATGAAGATAAAATTATGTATCATTTACTATTTAGGTAGTATTTTAATAAACACAATTGACATCAACATTTGAGAGAAATGTGTCCTACAATATGACAGATCACAGCAGAGCTTATTTTTTAAGCATATGCTAGTAAATATGATAACCACATCATGATGACACATATGTATCCTTATTCATTATGCTCTCCCATCCTTACCCCTTATTCCTCAATTCCTTATATTCTTGGTCTTTAACACTGGGATAATAATAACAGCACCATTTTAGAACACTGTCAATGTACTTAGAAGAAAATGGGGAATCACAAGGGTAGTTAACAAGCATTTTGACAAGTGGAAGGAAAGCTTAGAGCAGAAATTTTTTTTGTATGTCAGAGCTGGGTCTTAGGCAGAGGAGGCCAGCAGAAGAATGAAAGTTGAGTGTGTCTATTCAGACAAGTTGATTCCTCTTGTCACAATGATTATAAAAGGAGATTTAATCAAAGGGCTTTCCTTGAGTGCAGTTTTCTATTTATCAGAAACTGACTTCATGATTTGTGAATTTCCTCTGCCCTATTCTCAGCCCTGAATTCATGTGCTGATTTTCCTATGACCTTGTAATATTGTTTCTGTGTTTATAAATGCATTGCTCCTTGTTTTGAAATAGTGCAAGGTATAACAAAAGACAAAAGCACAGTTCGAAAAGGCAGAGCAAGTTCAGAACCAGACTCAGATATGGCAGAATATTGCAATCATTAGATCAGAATTTAAAACAATTATGAATAATATGCTAAGGGATCTAATGGACCTGGTAAACAGCATGCAAGAACAGAAGAGCAATGTAAATAAAGAAATGAACATTCTAAGAAAGAACAAAAGGAAGTGTTAGAGATTAAAAACTTTCTAACACAAATGAAGAATGCTTTGATAGGTTGGTTAGTAGACTAGACTTGACTGAGGGAAGATCCTTTGAGCTAGAGGCTATATCAATAACATCTTCAAAAACCAAAAAGCAAAGATAACACTGACTGAAAAAACAATCACCTCCAAAGACATTGGGAAAACTACAAAAAGTGTAGCATATGTATAAGAAGAACATCAAAAGGAGAAGAAATGAAGGAAAAGAAAAAAATACTTTAAACTTATAACTGAGAATTTTTTCCTCAATTAATATGACCACAGAGTACACATCAAGGAAGCTCAGAGAACACCACTTAGGATAAATGTCAAAAAACAAACAACCAAACGAACAAACTATGCTTGACCATATTATATTTAAAATACGGATTCAAAGATAAAGAAAAATCCAAATAGAGAAGTCAGAGGGATAAAAAATACTTTATCTATAGTAGAGCAAAAATAATAGTTATATCCAAATTCTCAGAAGGCATGCAAACAAGAAGATACTTAAGTGAAATATTTAAAATGTTCAGAGAAAAACCATAACACTGACCTGGATTTTTGTACATGTAAAAGTATCCTTCAAAAGTGAAGGAGAAACAAAGACTCTTTCAGAGAAAGAAAACTTGAGGAAATGTGTTGTGGGTAGATCTGTCTTGTAAGAAATATTAAAAGTTGTTCTTTAGGGAGAAAAAAAATAACATAAGTGAGAAACTCAACTTTATATAAAGATGGGAAGAGTACTAGAGAATTAATAAGTGAAGGTACAACAAAAACTCTTATTTTTTAATTCTTAATTTGTCTAGTGTATAAGAGTTCAAAATAATAGCAGCAACATATATTCAATTAATAAATATGTAAATGCTTATGTGTTGTTATGTGCAAGTGAAATGAATGACAGCAATGAAACAAAGAACTGATGTTAGAATTAGCAATATTTTGTTATTGTAAGGTACTCACTCTACCTTTGAAGCAGTCTAGTGTTAGTTGAAAGTGGACTTGGATTAGTTGTAAATGTATATTGGGAACTCTAAGGAAACCACTAAAAAAAGTTTATAAAAAGGTATAGTTAATGTGCTAGGAAAGGAAAGAAATGGAATAAAATAAAATGCTTGAATTAAAAGCACAAAAGGGAGAAAAAGAGTGGAAGACAAAACCAGAAGCAAAGAACAGGAGCAACACGAAATAGTAACCAATATGGTTGATCTTAGTCCAACTATATCAGTGAGCACTTTTAATAGCAATAGTCTAAATGCACAAGTTAAAAGACATTTTCAGAGCAGATTAGAAACTGATCCAACTGCATGTTATCCAAAGAGACTCACTTTAAATACAAAGACACATATAGATTCAGAAGCTAATACATGCAGAAAAATATACCACGCTAACCCTAATCAGAAGGAATTAAGAGTAGCAACATTAATTTCAGGCTTCAAAACACAGGATTAAGAAAAAGGATATAACATAATAACAAGAGGGTCAAATCTCCAAGAAGACAGACAATTATTAATGTGTATGTACCTAACAATAGAGTGTCAAACTATATGAGGCAAAAACTGAAAGAAATGCAGGAAAGACTAGATGAATCCACATACTAGTTGAAGGCTTCAATTTACCTCTCAGAGAAATGGACAAATCCAGCAGTCAGAATATCAGTTCGGACACAGTTAAACTAAGCAACGCTATCGATCAATTGGATATAATGACCTTTATCAACTATTCTGTCCACTAACAGAAGCATTGTTCTGAAGCTCACATGGAACATTAACCAAAATAGACCAATTTCTGGGCCATAAAATACACCTTAACAATTTTAAAAGAAAAATTATCAGTAGATGCTTTTAGACCACAAAGAAACTAACCTAGATATCATTAATAGAAAGATATTTAGAAAATCATAAAATACTTGGACATTAAAGAACATCCTTCTAATAACACAGAGGCCAAAGAAAATATCTCAATAAAATTATTTTAAACTAAATAAAAATGAAAATACAACTTACCAAATTGTGCAATGTAGTTAACACAATGCTTAGAGTAAAATTGATAATATAATGCTCCTACTGTTTATATCACTTAGGACATTACAAGGAATGTATTTTTTAAAAAGAACAATCTAAAACCATTTATCTTTCTATCTTAGTAAACTAGAAGAAGAAAAGCAAATTAAATTCAAGTAAGAAGAAGAAAAGCAACAAAAATTAGAGCGGATATCAATAAAATTGAAAATAGGATATCAATAGGAAAAAAATCAATGAAACAAAAGATAGGCCAATGAAATTAATTGGTCTCTAGCCAAGTTGTAAAAAATTGTCTGGCTGGTGTTGCTCAGTTGATGAGAGTCCTATGCACCAAAAAGTAGTGAGTTCAATTCCTGGTCAGGGCACATGCGCAGATAGCAGGCTCAATTGCCCTGGGGAGTGGGGAGCATGTAGGAGTCAGCCAATCAATGATTCTTTCTCATTGATGTTTCTATCTCTCTCTCCCTCTCCCTTCTTCTCTCTGAAATTAATAAAAAGAAACATTTTTTTTAAAAAGTAAAAATAGAATGATGATATACATTACAATTGTCAGAAATGAAAGATAGAAATGCTATGGGTCCTATGGCAATTAGTAGAACAATAAAGAAATACCATGAAAACCTCACAAAGTTGATAATATAGATTAAATGTACCAATTCCTTAAAAGGCACAATCTGTCAAAATTTGCACATGAAGAAATAGCTAAGGGGAACAGAGCTTTATTCTCTCCACATGCTGAGTGGAGCATTGCTGTAGATCACAGAATTCGATAAAGAATCTCTAGCTCATATGTCATAGCTGCATTTTTCTCTTTCTATAAAATATTGCATCTTGTCTTTCTCTCTCTAGAGGTTGCATTTTAGTAGAATAAGTGTTTGACATTTTCTTTTCTTCCTAGCAGGTCACACACATATGGGCAAGTTCTCAGAAACTGTCAGCAATGGGAGTCAAGTTTAAAGAGTTAAACTAGATTTCTAGGGCAAGTTGTCAATTTAGGGAAATTAATTAAGACACATATATAGTTTTCATTGTATGAAAAACTATGTCTATTAGCCTATAATTTCTATGAGGATAAGAAAGCTATTTACTTAATTCTCCCAAAGTATCTAAATACCTGGAACAGTGTCAAGCATATATTAGCACCCAGTTAATAGTTATTAAATCTGTAAAGGGTTTATCAGGCAATCAATGGGTATGGTTTTTTAAAGTGTGCACTTATTTACCACCTTTTTCCAAAAAAGATATAAGGTAGCTATGCACATAAGAGAGATCTAGAAAATTAGGGCTCTAGAATCTTAGGACCTGGGATACTTTCTGTCATCACAGTTTCATACTACTTGTTGGGTTGTTGGAAAGACTAGGCCCACATATAATAAACATAGATAAAAGGATATCTGAGGACTGCCAATAATGGTTGATCAGAAAAATTTGGAGAAACACAGGAACCAAAAGCAGAATAAAGAAAATAAAATGATGGAACCTAAACATATTTGTGATTATAAACAGTTTTAGTATAAATACTTGGTGGCTCTTATGGCCCATTGGCTTATTTCTCATTATAAAATTTATATTGTCTAATATCATTATTCCAAGCCCAATGGGGAAATAAGAACTTGAGCTTAAATAGTACCAAATGTTTTCAGACAAAATAAAAATAGGTAGTAGATAGACACTTATTTAAATGTTGATGCCTGGAGAAAAATTCTATATTGGATTTAAATGACACATGAGGGGAAAAAAAAGAGATAATTTTAATAACATAATGACAAAATAATTTGAAAGTTTAAAGTAAAACACCTCTTTAATTAAAACATTTTCCCCAAATACAAACAGCATACGGATTTAGAAAATTGGGTATTTTCTAAAACTAATATAATTTAATTATAGTGTTTCCCTTTTGTATAAAACTCACTTTGTATATTTCCTTATTACTCACTTCTTGTATATTTTTTGCTAGGAAGACGTTCTGTTCTCTTTCCTCCAGCTTTATTGAAATACAATTGGTATACAAAATACTTCACATAATAGTTACAATTTGATAAGCTTGTACATAAATATACACTTGTAGGAATCAAGGTTATAAACAAGTCCATTACCTCAAAAAAGTTTCCTTGAGTCCTTTTTTTAAAAATAGTGAGAATACTTAATATAAAGATGAAATAATGGGAAAAACGTATATATTGCTTTCTGCCCCTGGTTCCTGGTATAAAGCTTCTAAATCCCTTGTAATTTCTTAAGTGATATGAGCAGTAGGAGCATCTTTTATTCTAATGAGGTGACTCTTGGTGGACTCCTGGATGGCTTAATTTTCGGTTCTGGATTTTATGTGTTTAGCTACTCCTAATAATGCTTTGTTTTTAGTTAAAATTTATTGGCATATAATTAAATACAATAAAATGAACACAGTTTATGTTTAATGAATTTAAATATATATATAAATTCATATAACCACCACAATCAAGATATAGGACATTTCCATTAGTAACAACTTTCCTTTTGCTCTTAGCCAGTCAGTGATCATTCTTCAAAAGCCATCCTTTCCCAAGATACACATGATTGATCTACTTTCTGTTATTCTAAATTAGATTTTTCTTTCCTAGAGTTTCATGTGAATAGAATAGTGTGAAATCATGCTGTTCTATGTCTGACTTCTTTTACTCAACATGATATTGTGTCTCATCCATGTAGTCTATCAGAAGTTCATTCTTCGAATTAGTGGATATATTCCATTTTTTTTTGCATTACATTTAAAAAATCTATTCCAGCTTTTGGCAATTATAACTAAAGCTTTTATAAATATTTGTGTTCAAATCCTGTGTGAATTTAGGTTCTCATTTCTTTTGGCTAAATATCTAGAAGTGAAATTGTTTAGGTATATGCTAATTGTATATCTAATTTACAAGTTTTTGCCTACACTGAAATTGCAAGATATATGTATTTTTATAAAATATTTATTTTTAAGTATCAATGTATAGGTCTATCATCTACGTGGTATAAATTTTTGCATATGGTTTCAGGTAAGGGTTTTAGTTCAGTATTTTATTGGGAAATCCAGTTATTGTTATTCCAGCATTATTTGTTGAAAACTTTCATTTTGCATAAATTTTACCTTCATTTTTTGCTGAAAATTAATTGACCATATTTGTGTGGATGCATTTCTGAACTCTTTGTTCTTTTTCATTGATTTTTAATATTATTTCTGTGCTATTTTATACTGTTTTTATTACTGTAACATTGTAATCTTGAAATCAACTCATTGTAGTTCAAGTCATCCAAACTGATTATTCTTTTTAAAAAGTGTTATGTCTTTGCTAGGACCTTTATATTTTCATATTTTTTCAAATGGTTTGCGTATTGAAAGACATTATGCTTGCATTTTGAAAGGACTTTTATGTTGAATCTATAGAGGTAATTAACAATTAACAACTTAAAGCATCTGTCCCATATATATGATATATCTCTTTATTTATGTAGGTCTCCCTTATTTTTGTCAGCAATGTCTTATTGTATTCTTTTTTAAATTTAAATTCTTTATTGTTTAAAGTATTACATTCCTCTCCTTTTTTGTATTATTGTTTTCAATGGATAATTTCCTATATTTTTTGTTAAAAACATCCACAAATTTTTATGAATGTGCATATATTCTAAATTATTGTTATTTTAAATTCAATTTTAAATCATTATTACTAGTATATATAAATAAAATTGATTTTGTACACTGATCTTGGACTACTTGACATTTTAAAACTCATACATTAATTCTTGTAGCTCTTTTGTGGATTAATTAGAATTTTCTATTAGTCATATTATCCCTAAATAGAGATTTTAGCTCTTCAATTTGTATGTCTTTCATTCCTTTTCCTTGCTTTGCTAGGTCCTCTTCCAAATTTTGAATCAAATGGTGAGAGTTTGCATTTATATGCCTTGCCCACAATCACAAGGGGAAAATAAAAGTCACTGTTTTAGTATGCTACTTTTTTCTTGTAATGTCTTTGCTTGATTTTGTTACTGGGGTGATACTGGCCTGGTAAAATGTGTTGGGAAGTGTTCCTTCCATGCTTTTCAATAAAAAACTTTGTTGGGAATCAGCATTATAGTTTATTTAAATGTTTGAAATAATTCTCCAGGTAAGCAGCCTGACACTAATCAATTCATTGTAGAAAGATATTTCAATCTTCTTGATTTTCTAAAGACCAACATTAATTTTCTGTAGTGTTTTTCATTTTCTACTCTATTGATTCCTGATCTTATATTTACTATTTACTTTCTTTTGCACATTTTGTATTTTATTTACTCTTCATTTTCTGTCTTCTTAAATTAGAAATTGAAGACATGAATGTTGGATTTTTCTTTTCAAATATAATTTAAAGCCATACATGTTCCCTTTAAACCATGCTTTAGTTGCATATTACAATAGTTTTTATTTATGTTTAGTTAAAATATTTCCTAATTTTATTATGATTTCTTCCTTAACCCACTTGTTACTTTGTAATATACTGTTTTATATCCATATATTTTGGACATTTTGTGCGTGTGCGTGTGTGTGTGATTGTTATTTGTTTTTGCCAGATGATTTTGTGCTATTGGGTTTCTCATTGAGTTTCATTAAGGTTGGATACATATTCAATTTGATTGCAGTTATTATTAAATGTACTGAGACTTGTAATGTGACCTAGCATATTGTATTCTTGGTGAATATTCCATATAAATTAGAGCATGAGGTGCACCCTGCTACTATTGGAAGGACTTTAATATAAATGTCATTGGGTTGAGTTGGATGAGAGAATTACTAAGGTCTTTTGTATCCTTAATGAATGTCTAACTATTTATATTCCAGATTACTGAGACAAGAGTAATGATGTATTCAAACAGTTTTGTGGGTTAGTGTATTTCTTCTTTCAGGTCTATCATTTTTCCATTATGCAGGTGAAAGCTCTGTTTTTGAAGATATACACATTTCAGATTATTTCTTATTAATGACTTTACATTGCTATAATTATAATATTGCCCTCCTTATTCTTGGTAATAGCCTCAATTCTTAAATGTATTTTGTTGCTATTAATATCTCCATCCCATTTTAAGATTAGTGGTTTCATGTTATATATTTTTTCTTTCTTTTGCTTGTAACATATATTATCATATTTAGAGTAGAATTATTGTAGACAGCATAAAGTTTTTTTGTTTGTGGGTATATTAATTCCAAAATATTTTGGGGTATAGATATTTTTCAGATATCAAAATTTTTCAAATTTTTTTCAAACCCTTTCTTTTTGGGCTCCTTTGGATCATTTATGATTATCCTGTAAGTCACTATTATCATTTTTAATTTTTTTACTGTTTATAGTTTATATTACTGTTTTCAAGCTTACTGTTTCTTTTTTCTCTGTAATTTCCTATTCTTTGTTAATCTTACCCAGTGAATTTTTGTTTCAGATGAAACATTTGTCATCTCTGGAGTTTGCATTTTTATTATTTATATCTTTTATTCCCACCCACATTCATCTTTTTCTTTTCATGCTTGAACATAGTTATAATAACTGTGCTAACATCTTTCTCTGTTAATTCCATTATCCCTGTCATTTCTAATCTATTTCTATTTAGATAATTCTGTCATGTGCATGAACTATATTTTCCTGTTTATTGATATACATATTTTGATTGAATTCTGGACTTTGTACATTTTATGCTCTTGATTATGTGGTATTACCTTATTTAATTTTAAAATATGTTCTAATAGATTTTTTAGAGGGAGAGGGCGAGAGATTGAGATTGAGAGAGAGAGAAACATCAATTAACTGCCTCCTTTACTACTGTGGATTGAGCCCAACCCACGTATGTGCCCTGACCAGGAATCAAACCATGATCTTTGGTGTATGGAATAAGGTTCAACTAACTATGCCACACTGGTCAGGGCTGTTGTTTAATTTTAATGAGAGTTGGCTTTTTATCTGTTTGACAATCTAATAATTTGCTAGTCATTTTTTATCCTTCTGTATATTATTTCAAAGTTTTGTTTAGAGTAAGTTTAGAGTAGCCACTGTAATGGGAATAGGTTAGATGTCTAATAAGATGTGCCCTGAGTGATCAGCAACATCTCTCTACTATTGCTGGTGGGATTTCAAATGATAACTGTTTGTGTGAGCACCAGAACTTTTCACCTTAAAGATCCCTGGTTGTCCTTTGCCTGACTTCATGCAGTTGAACCCACACAGGTACATGTTTTGATACAGTAGGAATTCCACTGGACTCCATAAAGAATTCTTGGGCTCTTTTTTTTTTGGTCTAATTTACTCCAATCTGGAATTCAGTCCTGCAACTTCCAGCTGCCTCAGACTCCCTGAAATCTGGTTTCTTTTTACTCTGCCTGGTGAGACCAACATGCCATGCATGCAGTGGGTAAAATTTGCTTTCGGGAAGAGAGCTAGAGTGATTATAGGTCTTCCTTTATTTTTCTTATCTTAGAGATAGGATTTCTGCATTGGTTATTACCCAATAACAACTGTTATTTCATAAATTTTGTTTAGTTTTTTTTTAAGATTGGACAGTAAATTTATTTCCTGTTATTTCATAATAGCTAGATATAGAAGACCCCAATGTTCCTACATATATTCTCTCCTTTATTTCTTTTCTTAATTCTTACTGTACATTTTTCAAATTCTATAGCTGTTTTATGATATCTTCTTTTATCTCCAGCTGCTTGAACTTTTCTTCAGTAAGTTTTTACTAAAATATATTCATCTGCCTCTTTTCTTGTCATGTTCTCTTATCTTTTCTACTTTTTGTAGCAAGACAGTGGAAATGGTAACTAAGCTTTTATTTTACACAAGATGTTTCTATTAATAATTAATAAAAACAAAAAAATATTATGTTTGGAACGTCTATTGTTTTTTTTTTTTTTAGACTTACATAATGATGGTTGGAAGTATAACTTGGGTTAGCTGTTAATTTGACCGTTTGAAAGAATCCTAAAACTCTTTCTTGCTAACTTTGCCATTTTCTGTTTTCTGCCTTGGAGTTTACTTCTTGCTTCCCAATTGTCACCTTTCATTTGATATGTCAGCAGATCCCCATATTGTAATTTTGCAGTGACACTTGCATCTTACAAGTTACAGATCTGTAAATTTTTATTTTATTAATCTCTTTTCTGAGTTGCAAAGCTATTTCCTTCTTTTTTCTTTTGATTGTCTAATTTACATTCCAGATTGAAAGTTCTTCAGTGTAATGGTGAATTAAAGACTTACCTCCTTTGTTTTTACCTTTTATAGATTCTAAAGGCAGGCAACTTATTCATTTTTCCTATGGATTATTTGTTGTGTCCTTTTATTTTGAATTACAAGGTTATTAGTTGAGTTTCTTAGCAACTAATTTTTGGAGAGGTAACTACACGTTTTTGTGTCCTCTCTCATTTTATTCATATAGTTGAAAGATTTATGTTTTTGTGGTCTGTGATCATGAAGATAGTTAAATAGATAGCTAGATAGGATGGATGTAGAGATAGAGACAGAGATAGAAATAAAAAAAGATACAGTGAGTCCTCACTTAAGGTCCTCAATAGATTCTTATAAAGTGCAACTTGAAGCAAACAATATAAAGATACCAATTTTACCACAGGCTAATTGATATAAGTAAGATCTAGGTTCTTAGGTATATTTCTGGTCACAAAAGTATTACCAAACTCCTACATAAAGATCCAAAACACTTCCATATTAAACATTGAAATAAATGAAAGCTACACTTACATCATAGGGCACACTCACAGTCACACCGCACAGTCTTTTAAACTAGAACAAGTGAGACACTCCAGATCACCTCACATGCATGTATTTGGGATGTAGAAGAAAACTGGAATTAAAATCCATGCAAACATAGGAAATCATGCAAATTCCACACAGACAGTGGCCCTGGCAGGGAATTGATTATTTTTCTCATCAATGTTCTAACACAAGGACATTACATGAGGACCTGCTGTATAGATATAGACATAGTTTTTTTTTGCTTCTTTGCATTATTTTCCTTCATTTTTGACATATCTCATTGTTTCATGTCAGGACAAATGTGAGATTATTGTGACACATGCTACAGTGTATATAACATATGGAAAAAGTCAAGCTAGATTTAGACTACCCTATCTAATAAAAAGGGAATATGCAAATTGACCATAACTCTGCAACGAAGATGGTGGCATCCACAGCCAATAAGGAGGGAATATGCAAATTGAGGGTCACTCCAGTCAAATATGGTGGCTGACAGGACACTTGTGTCATCGCTGTGGTGATGATGCAGGCATTCTGCCTTGCCCACCCCCAAAGGGCCTGTGGGCAGGGGACAGGCGTGGAGTGGCCAAGGCAGGTCAGGATGTCCAGCCTTCCACCCACTGGCTGCTCCAGGCAGTGGGCAGCTTGTGCAGGCACAAAGTAGCTGGTGGGCAGTGCATGCAGTCGTGGAGCAGCTGGTGGGCTGCTCAGGGCCTGTGGGCAGTGCACGGAGAGCCTCTGGGCAGGAGAGGCAAGCTGGTAGAGGGCGGCCTGTACTCCCACATGGCAATGGTGACAACCATGAGCATGCCAAGAGGAGCCTGCAGGTGGAGCTGAAGTAGGCCTGCAGGCCATCAGCACTGGGGAATGGCTGCTCAAGTCCCGCCTCCTGGCCCAGAAGGTGTGTGATCACAGGGACAGACACCATGGTGGGCCAGATTGACATCCTCCTAGGCGGCCATGGATGCTTGCAGATCTGTGCATCTGCAGGCCTCTGGTGCATGCATCCTCTCCTTCTTCCCCTCACCCCCCTGTGAGATGACAGTGAGAGGGTGGAATGGTGATGCCCTGTTCCTGCAAAGGCCAGTGCAGCAATGGGATCACCTCCGTGGGGCTAATGCAGGCCCTGAGGCGGGAGCAGGTGAGGACAGACACACCTGGTGGGCGCGAGTGGCCCTTGCTGAGGTGCCTTCGGTCAGCGTTCAAGATTGGGAACCCAGAGGAGTCGAGGAGTTCCGTCGTCTCAGTGAAACAGTGTAACTGCAGAGGAGGAATGTGCATTTTGGGTGCTGGCACCTATGACTGAGCCTTGCTCGCTTGGGGCCTAGCGCACTCCTGCTGGGCAGCGGGTGACAGAACGTGCTTTTACAAGTTAATGAGAGAAAGCATTGATTCTCCCGCTGCCCATGAAGGTGGAAAGTGGAGTGGGGAGACATGTGGGAAGTGAGCAAGGTTCCCCGTCTAGGGGGTCCAAATCCGAGGTTGGTTCCTTTCACAATTGACTAGAGATATACAGGGTGTCCCTCCAAAATGTATACACACTTTGAATACCTACTAATTCCTAGCATGAAAAGAAAGAAACAATAATGGAGTTGTCATCTGTTAAAAGTATGGGCACAAACCAGTAGTCAGACATTCCCCGGGGGGTCCCGGATGGAGAGGTTACAGGCTGGACTGAGGGGCCCCCTTCCTGGGCCTCTAGACTTTAAACTATGATTCATTTTACCTTTATTGGATAACATTTTCTGATTGACATAAATGATTGACACATGTAAAAAGTGAAGTTAATTGCATTTCTTGATTTTGAGAAAATATATTAGCAAGGTTATCATCCTTGTTTTAAGGGAACAGTATATTTGTATGTGTGCATGCAAGAATGGGAAATGAGGGATACAAATTGCTACAGCAAGGAAGATGTTAATAAAATGTCCTTTAAGGTCTTTTTTTTTTACACTGGTTAAACAAAATTATACAGGTTTCAGGTGTACAATTCTGCAATGCATCATTGGTACCCTGTATTGTTCCTCAAATTCCCCTCTTCCCAGCAATCACCACATTGCTATCTGTGTCCATGAGTTGTTGTTTTTTATTTTATTTTTTTCTCAATCTTTTCACCACTATCTCCCAAAGTCCGTCATCCTGCTCTTTATCAATGAGTCTGTCTCTATTTTGCTTGTTAGTTCATTGTGTTCATCAGATTCCACATATAAGTGAAATTATATGGTATTTGTCTTTATCAAGCTTATTTCACTCAGTATAATGGCTCTTCATCCATGTTGCCATAAATAGCAACATTTTTTTCCTTTTTTACTGCCAAGTGGTATTCCATTGTGTAATGTACCACATCTTTTTTATCCACTTAAGTACTGATGGACACTTGGGCTTCTTCCAAATCTTGGCTATAGGAACATAGGTATGCATATATCCTTTCAAATTAATGTTTTAGGTTTCTTTGGATAAATTCCCAGAAGAGGAATCACTGGGTCATAAGGCAGTTCCACTTTTAATTTTTTTAGGTAACCCCATACTGCTTTCCACAGTGGCTACACCAATCCGCATTGCACCAACAATGCACGAGAGTTCCCTGTTCTCCATATGCTTGTGTTTCTTCTGTAAACTGCAACTTTTTCATCTCAAGGATGTGTTAATCATCCTTCCTTTGGCTAGGAAGACTATGTCCCCTGAAGACTTGACTCCTGGGAGCTCTTGGAAGAGTATCATATCTGTCGTGGTCATTTAGCTATTAGAATCTTCATACTATTTATTATTAGACAAACCATCCCCATCCTTGGTTTTGCGGATCTGTTCTTGTGGAAGCAATATTCACTTCAAAGGTTCTGTTTCCCTGTGTTGTTTTTTTTTTTTTTTCAGAAAAGCCATGGTCAGCTACTTTGGTGGCCCAATATCACATATATCTTAAATCAATTACCTAGATTTTGTAGATGAGTTAGGAAAAGCATCTGTTCTTGTTATCCTGCTATATCTTTGTTCCCAGGGGGAGTTAAATGGTCTCTAATTGAGATATCTCCAAATGGAGGTTTTATAATGCAATTTGTTGGGTACACAAAGAAGACAAAAGCCACAGAGTATCCATTATGCTAATGCCTCTCCATGTACAGGTATCCCTTATTGAGGGCACTGAGCAATAGCTGGGGGAAAGGAAGCAAGCTGGATATAGTTGTGCTAGAATTTGAGTGCCCTTCCAACTTTGTTTTCACTTCCAGTATATTGATATTTACTGTGAATCCTAGGTTTAGAGTGAATGGAATTTCAATTATCTTTTATTAGTTTTTTTACAGTTAGAGACAACTGATGACTAGCAGCGTGACTTTATGTCTGGGTGTAGAGGAGAATGTACAATATTGCAATCTTGGTGATCTAAAGTATGTGTTGAATGAGTTTAGTGGAAGAAGGAAAAGGGAAGAGGGAAATGTAGAGAAATATTGTTTTCATCTTTCACAGGAGAATTGTGAAATTGCTAACTAAAATTGATGAACAAAAACAGAGCTATAAGGATTTAATCCAAAGTTACAAAGATAGCCAAAATAGGGATTTACAACATATGCTCTAAATCCTTATTTTGGTTATCTTTGTAACTTTAAATTATATTTTCAATTATATTCTTATAGTTTATATTCTTTATGTATTGGAGAGAGGTAAAGAATGATAGATTAGGATAAGGGTAATAAGAGCAATTCCATGTATTCTGTAATAAAGTGTTAATGATATAGTTTTAAAATAGATGATTCAAGACACACAATGTTTATTTGCTAGTTTTTGTTTTTTACAATAAGTTTGTGACATTTTGTTTTTTACCATAATTTGTTATTTTATTAAAACATAGAAGAGATTATACTGTTATTTTACTTTCCTCAATGTGGGCTGTTTATAAAGTTGGCATTTAAGTCATCTATGGAGATTTTAAAATATGTAATCCCCACTTTATTGTGTAAGGACACATTTGACAAGCATTTGCATGAAAACATCATCTGCAAAGTTGTTAAAGGTAAGGTGACAAATTAGGTGATTTTATAATATTTATTGTCAGATGAGAAAAACAAATACTTTGAAAAGTTGAAAACAAAGTCAAAACAGTTGCTGTTCCACTGTGTTAGGTTGCTATTCTGTAACCCCATGCTAAAGAAGTAAATTTAGACTTTAAGAACCCCTCCACCCTACATTTCCAGTGTTCACTTTATTTTGGAACCTTTAGTATCTCTTTTTGGTTTCATCAGTACATTTATATAAGCACAGGTTGAAGTGCTTAATACTGGTCCCATAGCTCCTACTGCAAAAGTTAGAACCTATAAGTTCAGAATAGATCAACAACATGTATTTCCAAAATTTTATCAACCCAATGGCTCCCTGAAAAGAGAAAAACATACAGACTATGTAGCACTTTGCCTACAATGTATCTCATATCCTGGGTGTCAGCTTGGTATGGTGAAAATAATGCAGATTTCAGATTGAACTGACCTGAGTTCAAATATTCACTGCAAAACTTGGTATAGCAAACTCATGCTGTCATCATGAGGATTAAAGAAGGAAGTTTATTTAAAATGAATGACTCAGTGTCATACAGAAGACAATTAATATTAGTTTTTCTCATCCAAATACAAAGCAGCACATGGTAAATGGATATAGTTGGATCAGCACCTGCCCTTTAAATGTAGATTAAAATAAATTATATGGGCTACTGGAGATCAACATCCGGAAGTAGTAGGTACATTGATATTTTTGCCATGATTTAAAAATGAAAATCAGTAAGCCAACAAAAACAACGTTGAGAAAAATAGCAGTTGCATCTTTTCCTCTTTTTCTAAAATAGAATTTAATATGGCTGAGAAAAGAATGACTATTGCTTTTTTATGAGAAATGTCATTTTACCCACATTTATGAAAATAAAATATTCACGTGTTCCCTTTTCTTTTCCTTAAATGGTGTTTTGTTTGTACTTCATTTTATTCAAAGAAACATATCTGAAGGCATATTTAGAAAGAAAATTGATTTGTTTTTACTTTGAGGATGTTGAGTTTGACATGCTGAGCAAATGTATATTTGGGAGGTTTCTTTTTGGTAGTGAGAAGTAGGGACCTAAGCTAAAGTCAGGAGCACTAGATGTAGGAAGTCAGATGGTATCAGCTTTGCATAGAATCTCGTGGCTCACAGAATTAGAAGGTAAAAAGAAATGGAAAAATTAAGTATCAACTATGCGTGAGAACCAGGAAAGCTTCAAGTTGCAGAAACTCCAGAGAGAAAGGATTTCCCCAAATAGGCAGGTAAGAGTGTAAATGTGTGAGGCTCAAGAGCCAGAAGGCAAAGCAAAGGCTGTGGTTATAAGTAACAACTGCCTTAGAAAGGTCCTATTAGGGTTTAGGTAAGCGGCAATGTGGGCTGCATGACTTAATCCAGCAAACCACACTCCCATGTATTGTACTTATATCCAGCCCTGAAGCAAAAGACAATTGAGGTAGTTTCTACTGATGTGGTTATGTGCAATCTGGTCAATTTCCTATGTGATAAGTCTTGTGGAAACGTATTAAAGCAAGCATATTTGTTGTTGATCAAAATTGCCTTAATCCAGGGCCCTGGTTGAGTCTATTTTAAAATCACTCTCCGTTAAGCATGACTCCTTGGGAAAGTATTATAGCTGTCCTGTAGTTTGAGTACTGGCACCACTTAAGAACATAACTGGTTACTGAAAGGACTCACTGAGTTCTTCATTTCAGAATGAACAGAGAGTGATTGCTTGGCTGCTGGCCTCAGAATGCCTGTATGGAAAAAGAATCCAGAAGCGTCACTAGGTTCTGCCTCCTGGGCTGCACACTGCTTCAGAGCTGCACTGAAAGACAGAAAAATAGGAAACATAATCACAAGCCATCTGAGCTTGGGGAAATTAGGCCTTGGCATTTTTATCTGATGTCTCTGTCAGAAATTTGGTAATAAAATAATACTAATATTCTCCTTTTCATTTCGCATTCTTCATCAGATAGGAGTCAAATAATGTGCATTGAATTGTCTTACATGTGGCAAGTACTCTCACATTTAGGCAATATATTAAATTTGAGTGCAACTATATTAACTAAATGGTAAGGGCAACTTTATGTTTAATTCTTTGAACATCAGTTTTATACTATAGCATTCTGTCTTATTTTTCCTCATTATTCTCTTTACTACCCTGCTGCCCTATAGCACCATTGTGCCTCAGCCTAATAGTCAGAACTTTGTAGTTTCCACTGACAGAAATCCAAATCACCACGAAGCTCTACTTTCTTTAGGTTTGCTTCTTAAGCAGGGCCTGTTTGTGCTACGGCCAAGATGCCCTAAGAGCTTGGACTTACATGATCCTTAGCATTGGCTTTCCCCAGAAGGAGAAATCTTTTCCTCCCTCAACATCCATATCAATCTCTCAAAAAAAAATATATGATTTGTTCTCTTTTTAAAAAAATATATTTTTTTGATTTCAGAGAGGAAGGAAGAGGGAGAGAGAGATAGAAACATCAATGATAAGAGAGAATCATTGATCTGCTGCCTCTTGATCTTCCTCTTGCATGCCCTCTACTGGGGACTGAGCCCACAATCCAGGCATGTACCCTGACCTGAATTGAACCTGGGACCCTTCAGTCCACAGGCCAACATTCTATCTACTGAGCCAAACAAGCTAGGTCTGATTTGCTCTCTTGGGGTATATAATTCACTCCAGGACAAATACAGTGATGAGAGAGGTGGCTACTCTGAGCATATGTCCCCAAAAAAGGAAGAGTGGTGTTAGCTCCATGCACACCACTTAGATTAGAAATAGGAATGTGATGGATGACATTAAAAGTATACTCACTGTACCTATACTCACTGTACTTTGGTAGCTTCTATACTCATTTTCTCACATCCAGTTATTTTTCTCTATGTTCATTCCCCCAAAAAAATGATTCTTAAAAGTCATCATCACAATTATCCTATATAATAAAAACCTGATATGCTGTCTAGTCGATGTCAGCCATTCAACCAATCAAAGCATACTATGCTAATAATATGCTAAGGATGTTCAACCACTCACTGTGATGTGCACTGACCACCAGGAGGCAGATGCTCCGACCAGTAGGTTAGCTTGCTGCTCGGGTCTGGCCGACTGGGATTGAGCCATACAGGCTGGACATGGCCTGGAGCCCTCCCACAGTCCTACCCCAGCTGGCCAAATTCCCATGTCTCTCCCCGACCCTGATTGTGCAGCCTGAATACTCTTGCAATCTGGGACCTCCTCAGGGGATATCAGAGAGCCAGTTTTCCCCTGACCCCACAGGTCAGGCCAAGGGACCCCACTGGTGCATGAATTCATGCACAGGGCCTCTAGTCTTAAAAACAAAAACAAACAAACAAACAAAAACCCAAAGACAACCAAAAAAGTCAGTACAATCACTTTATGCCCATATATAAAGTCCTTCAATGGATTTCTGTTATCCTTAGTAATCATATCCCAAGTCCTGAGTGTTTTTATAAGGCTTTAATGGTGTAGCCTCTGTCTCTCCAGCTTTCCTGTCCATGTTCCTCACCCTGCCATGCTGGTCTTATCTCTGGCATCATATTCCAGCATCTTAGTATCCAGTTTCAGAAACATTCTGAATCTATCTCATTCTTTCATTCCCATATTTACTCTGTTCCCTACTTTTCTCCCTTACTCTTACCCTTATTCTGGTCAACACTTAGTGGTTTTTCAGGTCTTAGAATAAAAAGCACTTTCACAGGGAAGTTGTATTAGTGGCGGTTCTCCAGAGAAGCAAAACCAACATGGATAGATACAAAGGGTTCATTATGAAGAATTGACTCACAGCAATTATGGTGGCAAAAATGTCATATAGTCTCCACCCACAAACTAGAGGCCTAGGAAAGCTGGTGGTATAGTTACAGTCCAAATCTGAAGGTCCCATAAGCAAGAGATGGTGTCCAAGTCCCAGTCCAAGCCAAAGAGTTTGAGAACCAGAGATTCTGATGTCTAAGGGCAGAAACATATGGATGCTCTGGCTCAAGAAGAAAGAGCAAATGTATTCTCTCTTCTCTTGTTTGTTCTCAGTAGATTAAATGATGTCCACAAGCATTAGCAAGAGTGATCTCTTGCTCAGTCTACTGATTCAAGTGCTAATCTCTCTGGAAACCCCTTCACAGACACACCTAGAAAAAATGTGGTATCAGCTACCTGAGCCTGGTCAATTTAACACAAAAATTAAGCAGCACAGAAGCCCTTTTCTGCTGCATTAGGTTCCCCAGATGTATGTTGTGATGGCATTGTACTTTTTTTTTTTCATAACACTCATGACACTTGTTACTGTTTCCTAAATGTCTGTCTTTACTTCACTTGTCAGATTATTCATCCTATGAGATTGGAAACCATATCTAGTTTTTCTCACTATAATATCTCCACTGTCCAGCATGGTGGTTGGCATAGGCCCGGAGATACAGAGATATTATTAAATACATTTTAATTGATTGTCCTCTTTATAGTAGTTAGTCCATTCTGTATCTAAGATGCTTTTACTTCTTCACACATAGAACCTAGCTCTGTGATGAATGTTAACTGTTTGAAAGGCCTTACTTTGGTTTCCTTTCCTAAAATACAATTCTAATAATTTAAGGTACTCAGTCTGCCCAGTGCTATCTATCCTCAGGCAAAGTAAGGAGCATGTTAAATAGATGAACCTGTTTTATTCTTGAGACACCCTTGGAAAGTTGATAGGATTATTCTGAACCATTAGTTTCAGTTTATAGCCAAGCACTATGTAATTCTGAGCTTAAATAATTTGATTCTGGTCTTACAGCTCTTAGGCAGTGGTAGGGATCCGAATTTCGGTCTGAATGTTTTACTTTAAAGGCTAAGTATGTTTCAACACTGTGCTGCAGGTTCCTTCCCCTTGTTCAAAGATTATTTATTATGATTAAAAATTAAATGAATGAATGGTTAGTGGTAGATTATATAATTCAATTCACTTCATTTCAAAAACATGTTTAATAAAAATTCATGTTCTGCCTATCACATAACTAAGTATGCAGAACAAAACTGAATTCTTACCATTTAAGAATTTATGATCTACTAGCTGATAGAGAATTTGGGAATGAAAAAAAGAAGCTGAAAGAGAGAAATAATATTGTGTTATCAGATAACCAGTGGTAAAGGATCTTGAAGAAGAGAAAGGTCATTGATTATAGAAGAAAAAGAAGAAAAAGTCCCAAATTTTCCAAAAATTGTCATTTGGGAAATGGGGCAAAAATGACTCCAGGTTGATCCACCATTTTTATCCATAACTAGAGGCCCAGTGCATGAAATTCGTGCATGACAGTGATGGTGTCCCTCAGCCCAGCCTGCACCCTCTACAATCTGGGACCCCGGGAAAGATGTCTGACTGCCCATTTAGGCCCAATATCGGGAGGATCGGGCCTAAATGGGCAGTCAGACATCTCTTTCACAATCCAGGACTGCTGGCTCCGAACTGCTCACCTGCCTGCCTTCCTGATTGACCCTAACCACTTCTGCCTTCCAGCCTAATCACCCCTTAACCATTCCCCTCATTTCCCTGCCAGCCTGATTGATGTCTAACTGCTCCCCTGCTAGCCTGTTTGCCCCCAACTTCCCTCTTCTGCTTGCCTGGTCACCCCTAACTACCCTCCCCTGCAGGCTTGATTGCCCACAACTGCCCTCCCTTGCAGACCTGGAACCTCCCAATGTCCTTCCTCTGCTGGCCATCTTGTGGTGGCCATCTTGTGTCCACATGTGGGCAGGATCTTTGACTACATGGGGGCAGCCATCTTGAGTGTTGGAGTGATGGTAAATCTGTATAAAACTCTTTTATTAGATAGAATAGAGGCCTGGTGCATGGGTGGGGGCCAGCTGGTTTGCCCTGAAGGGTGTGTTTGATCAGGGTAGGGGTTCCCTTGGGGCATGGGGCAGTCTGGGGAAGTGGCATGTGGTGGTTTGCAGGTTGGCCATGCCCCCAAGTGACCTAAGTGTAAGCTCTCGTATCTGGGATTTATTTATGTTCTACAATTGAAACTTTGTAGCCTGAAGAGGAGCCTAGCTTTCTGCTTGCTCCGTGGAGACAGCCATTTCTGTTGGGTTTGTTTAAATTCTATAATTGAAACTTTGTAGCATTGACTGGAGGTCTAGGCAAAGGCAGGTGGAAAGCTTGGCTTCCTCCATTGCTGGGAAAACCCAAGCCTCCCTCCTGCTCTCAGTGGCTGCAGCCATCTTGGTTTTTTGTTTTATTTATTTATTTATTTATTTATTTATTTATTTATTTATTTTTACATATTTGCTCCTGATTGCCTGGTGGGCGTGGATTGTGGGCATGGCTTGTGGGTATAGTGGAGGTGCAGTCAATTTGCATATTACTATTTTATTAGATAGGGTAAGGTACTTAGAGACTCCAAATAAGTCTTGGTGTTAAGAATAAACCACATAACACCCTGACAAGATTAATAAGTATACGTAAGTAAGTACAAAGTGAACATATTTAGTAAAATGAGTCTGATTAATAATGGCTTGTTTTGGGACAGAAAAGTCAGGACTTAAACTAAGTGTCTGCTTATAGAAATTGGCATGGTGTCTTAGGTCCTGGGTAAGGTCAGTGGTGGTATGTCTTATGGACATGCAGACATGGTAACTGATGGAGATGGAACTAATAGGAAAAGCTAGGATGAGTAAAAGATGACTGAAAGAGTACTTAAGCTTAAACTGTAAAAATAGATGTGCCATGCACAGAAGTCTGAAAATTAAAGTATTCAACTTGGGTAAAGGCAATGGTTGTAAATTCAAATGCTTGCAAGAAACAGGCAAGAGGTGATAAGAAAAGCAGGCTGGGGGAAGAGTGAAGACGACCGTGGGAACTAAGAAGGTCTGTTGCTCTTCAGCTCCAGTCATTGACCCATCAGTTTCCAGATCACCTGATTTTCCAAGAGAATCTGAAAAGTCAGAAATATTTGCATTTAAAATGTTGGTAAATACTTTTATTTTTTAAAAACCCAACACCTTGTGGTCCAAATAAGCTATCTCCGCAAGCTTCATGTAGGCTTGGGGAACAGTTAAAATGTGTGGCACTGAGGAGAAAGCCTTTCTGCACAATTCTATTCAGTGCTTTCAGCCATGGCTACTGATGGGACTCAGTGAGCACCATTTCACAACTCAAGAAAGCAAGAACAAAGAAAAACAAACCATTTGTGTGCCTTTCTTTGTCCTTTGAAGTACTGAAATATATTTCAGTAGTTTTCTAAGCCTTTGTATAGAATCTCAAATGAAATATATTTTATAACCTAAGGTCTGAGATATTTATTTTGTTCATAGTTTTGCAACAGTTTCAGAAACAGCTTTGATATATATGCTCTGTGTTGATCTGCCATATATATCTATGTGCTCTCTTTAATTGTCTCAAAATGTATGACGAATGTTATTTACATTTACGTAGAAACACTTACATAGCATGTTATCAAGAAAAAAATGATTAAGCAAATGTTTTTTTATAGAAAGGAGCCTAAAAATGCTTTTTTTAAAAATGGGTTTTCATTTTCTGTATTAATGGTAAATCTGAAAGGCATACATTTGAGGGGAGAATGACTGTTTCTTTTCATTTGCAGGCTGTATTTAGACATATCATTGTTTGTCCTCATTAAATGCTCTGCGCTACTTTATACTACCTTGTAAATGTAGCTCAGACTCTGATTCATGTATTATACTCACTAAGGTTTAGGTTTTCATGGTGGAGGGTGCATGTTGTTGTTGTTTTTATTTTATTTTATTTTATTTTTTGTATTTTGATACCCTCCCTCAAATTTTGGATGGGTCAAAGTAGAAGATAAGTAATAGTAATAATCATGCAGTAGCAGTGCTTCTTTGTTGAGATGTTAAACTAAAGAGAAGTCTATATATCCCTCAAAATTTCTGTAAAAATTTTGTTTTATCACAAAATTTGTAGTACTTTGTAATCCACTCCACCACCTAAGGACTTATTTTTTTAATTTAAAGAGGTTATTTGATCAAATATCAGTTGGAATCAGCACCAAACAAGAAGAATTAGTCCACTGTCAGGAGCTCAGAGAGAGACTTGTACAGAGAAAAGGCTAAAGTAAGGAAATTATAGATTGACTATAGTATGAAACCTAATTGGCTGTTTGTGATTAGTTGTCTTTGGTGTTTTGATTTTGTAACCTTGAGACATTCACAGGCTTAGCTTTTGGTTTGTTTACATAGGTCCCATGGCATTAGAATCACATCAATCTACTGGCCTCTTTGTTTAATTAATTGAACAATTTTCCTATGTGCCATTTTCTCATACATAAGAGATTGGCCAAAATTTGGTACTAGCACCACTCTCAGTCATCAGAGTTAAGCTGCTCTTGTCTCCTTGTGCAACACCTAGGTTATGATGTCAGGTTTATAGAATTGTTTTTGCTATTCAACTTGTTTCTGTTTTTCCAAATGCAGTGAGTCCATCTGATGTACTGCTGATGGCTGTGAATGTGTATCTAAGACCTTTAAAAAGACATAGCACATTAGGGAGACTACAATAATAATTATTAGCAGGGTAACACCAAGAAACTGCAGCATATTACTTAGCCCATATACTCCAATGAGCCAAATAAGTTGATATCAAAGAAAATACCAGAGAGGAGATTAATCTGTTTTAGCCAAATGGCTCTTTTTTTTTTTTTTTTTTTTGGTAATGTCTTGTATTTGCTATAATGCCAGAGGTGTGGATCAAGGTACAGCAGGAAATAGATATGTGCTATAAAGACAAATTCCTCCTTTTTTAGCCAATAATTACTATAAAGCAATTCCATTACCTAAAATCACCTTAGCAAGAAAACCTATGAAATTTATTGTGCAGCAATGCCCTTAGCAGCAGATTCAGCAAGAGTTGCCAGAGTTGAGTTCAGTAAAGCATCAAACAGACTATCAAATTACAAAGAGAAGGTTTTTGCGGGGGGAGTTAAGAGATCAACTGAAGGACTTGTATACATGCATATAAGCATAACTAATGGACTCAAGACACTGGGAGATGAGAGCATGTATGGGTGTGGGGTGGGGGGCAATGGGGAGATATGGACACATGTAATAATCAACAAAAAATTGGAAAAAAAGAGTTACCAGAGTTAAGGAGCATTGTCTTCTGCATTAACAGAGACAAAATAAACAGTACAAAGCAAAAGGAATAAAGGTTTTACATTGCAGATGGATATCTTGATCCGTGATTTTGGGAGAAATGTCCACTTCAATATGCCACCTACTTTTGGGAGGAACTTCAACAGTCAGTTTTTTTTTTTTAAATAAATAACTTTCAAGTTATTCACCAAGACAAAACTCCATACAATAAATGGTACATCTTTTATACCTGGGTAAAGTCTTGTCAGCAATACAAAATAAGCAGTCAGTTATGAAAAGAAAACCACATGGCACAATATATTCTGCTAATTAAGAGTAGAGCATATAGAAAATTGGATAGGGCAAAATTTTTCTCAAAATACATATATTTATCCCTCTTACTTATTTGCCCCTCGTACTCATAGAATGAATGTTACTACAGAACCATTAAGTTAAGCAAAAAATTAAAAACTTCACAGTCAAATTTAATTCTATAGGACCTATTTGTAACCAAAGCTGTGGAAAAATAAGAGAATCCAATGAAGAAAGAGTATAAGTCTGTAATTACTAAAATGGCCTGTACTTAGGGTCATAGAAAGACACTGGCAGACAATGCCAAAGAAAACCTCTCTGTCACAGAGCTGAAATTTCAAAGGTACTAAATAACTACTAGTAAACTTGTTTCTATCATTTCTCCCAGACAATCTGCTAAATGTAGACTGCCCAAGTGAGCATTTTCATCTGCTAGTTAATTTACTCATTAAATTTATTGCCACATCCTTTGTTTTATTAACCTCTCTCTCCATCTAAATTTTATATTTGTCTTTTCTTGCTGACAATTTAATTCTATTCTCCCTTTGATAGGACGTAGCTTTGTATGCAGATTTTTTCCTCTGTCTGGTTTTATTTGCATTGCCATCATTTCTCCACCATCCAGATATCATTGCTGACATGTGTACACAAAGAACTATTTGACACTGAAACTGGGACTCAGAACTGTTGGACATTGAAACTGAGAATCAAACATTTTTTGTTCTTATATGTTTATTTCTAGGATGCAGATGCAAGATTTTTTTTAAAGAAAAGAAACAGGGGGTGGGGGGAAATAGATACAGAGGCAAAGAAGCAATGAACAGACTGTCAAACTACAGTGGGAAGGCAGGCAAAGGTGGGGGGGCAGGAACTGTAAGAGATCAACTGAAGGACTTGTATGCATGCATATAAGCATAACCAATGGATACAAGACACTGGGGGGGGGGGGTGGCAGGTGAGGGCATCTGCTGGGGGATAGGGGAGGCTGGGGGGAGGTCAATGGGGCAGGGAAAGGAAACATATGTACTTTAAACTATAATACTAAATCCAGTCAATTTTAATTTTAGATCTCCATTGGGTATGCAGTTTGCAATTAATTAATTATTATTATTATTATTATTATCATCATTATTATTTGCTTCATAAATAGTTGTTATACTGTATTGTTTAGGGAATGAATAATGACAAGGCAAAAAGTCTGTAAACGTTCAATATAGACACAACCATCATATGCCTAACAACTAGTTGTTGTATACCAACAACTTAACTTTTTTCTTGAATATTATTTTTTCCATTGATTTTTTTAAAATTTCATGTATTTTAATTGCAATGACAATTTTGTTGATTATTTTTCTTTTCTTTTCTTTTTGGAGAAGCCCTTTTAAATTGGGGCATGTGTATCCAAGATTCAAATACTTGAAGCTTGGCTGCCAGTTGGGTGGTAAGGAGGCCTGCTATGGTCCCTTTGAATGAAACTTCAGAGGACAGTCATTTTTCTTAATAATTCCAAATCAGGAGGTGCAAGAAAATTGGGGACATGAGTTTCAGACAGATATTTGAGGTCACTAGAAGAATTTAGGACCCAGTTGAGTTTATAAATATATAACAAAACCTCAAAGACATTGAAGGGGCTTAGAATTTCAAATGCAAAGGTTATCAAAGTTGTGTTATAATTTTCTACAACCACCCTCATTTCTATAAAAAATAGTCACAGTAAAGCTAATTTGTTTGCTAAAATAAATCTAGTCTCATTAAACTTTGCCTGATTATTTACATTAAGTGCACAAATAACAGTGATTGACCATATTGGCTCTTTTTACATATGCTTTGCTAAAACTTCTCATAAGAAATCTTTTATTTGACTTTTGAAAGCTCTTTAGGCTAAGAAGCCAAGCCAAGAAATTACCAGGAGACCTTGCCTGAAGTAATTACAGGTTTGGGTGAATTCCTTTCTTCTTGAGAGCCCTTCAATAGCCTAAGGTTCCTGGGCCTGCCAGGAAGTAGTTCTTACCTGATAAGGCCACAGGGAACCCTTGAAGCAAGGGGCCAGACTGATTGTCCCAAGGAGTTTTTATTGACTCCATAAAGTAAACCTTAGTTCCTTAAAACTGGATATATCTGATTTTATGCATATTCTCAAATATGCCATTCCAGTGAAAGCCTTGGTAACTTAACCAGTGTGTCCAATTGTGTCCTGTTACAAGGAGAACCAATTTTTATTGAACTTATGCAAATAACTGTATTGCTGTGAAAATAAGAGTACTCAATAAGCTTCAGCATTCTGGAAGAATCAAGTAGCTAGAAAAAAGAAATGTTTCAGTTATGTTTACAGCTGTATACTTCCCAAAATAACTGTAAGTCACAGATAGCTTAAGAGAAAAGAGAAATCGGTTTCCTTAAGTCTGGAAAAAATGAGACATGAAAGAACCAGCAATGTTGCAAAGAAAAAGTTGTAAAAAAAAAAAAAGATAATCATTATCATCAGTTCATTTAACCCTGTTATTAATTCTTGTTCTGCTTAAGTCCAGTTTTTCTATTAGTTCTAGAAATTTTTACGCAGTTCTGTTTTATAACCTTAAAATTATTAGAAACATATATTGATAAAATATAAAATTTTTACTTTCTGGATTGATTGTCCAAAAAATTAAATACAAAACAAAACAACGTGTTTGCAATTTCTTATCAAGAGAAGATCAATAGTTTAAGAAAACTTATTTTGACAGAGAGAAAACTAAATTTTAATGTTGCACCCAGTTTACTTTGGATATTAAGACTCAATCTTTAAAATCTTAAACAAATCCATTTAAATTTAGTATAGTCTGCTTGATCACAAATAAAATTCTGTTTCTAAGCTCCCTTTTCCACAAATCTACAATTTATTTTAATCAATTCAAGTTTTGTCCTGTGAGAATTACCTCCCTGGATTTCAAGATATGGGTCTGAGTTCCTAGATAAAACAAGGTAGAACATTCACTTCTCAAAGCCACAGAGAAAGGATGTATGTCTTTCAAGAAGGGCTTTTATTTCCTAAAGCCAGATCCTTTACAGTATCTCAAGCCTTTTGAAATGAATAGGAGAGGTTTGGGGTTTGGGGAGAAGGATAGGTGGGGTTTGAATTATTTCTTGGTTTTACATTATTGTATAGACTTGATTTGTAAGACAAATACAAAAAATGTTTTAATTTATGAAAGAACTGGATTGCAACCTGAATGATATCAAGACTCTGACCAAGGCATCCAACTACATGACCCCCAATTTGTGTGTGTGTGTGTTTAATATCAGGTAGAAGATGAAAATCAAAAGATTCCTATTTTTGAGATTTAGAGCTGTGTGTTTTTTGTTTTGTTTTGGAATGTTTTAATAAACATTTCCATGATGGCTTCATAATGTTATTTCTTTCTCTTTTCTTAATATCTTTATTGATTAAGGTGTTACATATGTGTCCTTATTTCCCTCTTACCCCCTACCCCTACCCCCACTCAGGCCCTCACCCCCCTGTTGTCTGTGTCCGTCCATTGGTTAGGCTTATATGCATGCATACAGGTCTTTCTTTCTCTTTGAGTACATAATTTAGCTTAGAGGAGAAGGGCTTTAAAAAAATTTTTTATCAGCTCTGAATATGGGCTTCCAATTTGGCCAACTTAAAAAAAAATCCTTTTGAATATTTTGTCAGGTTTCAGTTGGGACAAACAGTACATATTCCTATCCATATTGAACAAACCCATACACACAAGAGGGTTCCTCAAAGGGATACCCTCCCAGGATTCAGAGCAACTCCCAATGATAACCAAAATACAGACATAAAATTTCCCTGAGAGCTGGTGGCAGGCAGTCAATAGGACCCTAGCTGCAGATGGAGTGCAGCCCACATTTCTGTCCAATCATATTTAGTCAGAAACAGGGTGTATTCCACATTTCTGTCTGCCCATATTTGAGGGCCTTCAACCTGGCAGTTGCCAAGCCACGTTCTCAGGACACAAAATGAGACAAACAAAAAGATAATAGCTATCCATAGAGAGAAAGAAATGATAATGAATGTTTTCCCTGCCAATCTGAATTTGGACAGAAGGGGCAATGTGAAATTTTATCTTCTTCCTCTTTCAACCCGGCACCATAAACAGAGAGATGGGAGAGCTGGCTTTGATGAGATTTCTACCCTTTGTCTGCTTCTGCCAGTTTTCCCAGGATGTGCCTGCAGTCTTCCAGAGTGAGGGGGTGTCCCAGTCACCAGAAACTGTCAAGGAAGGAAGAATAACTTTCTACACTTTGTAATGAGTGCCTGAGACTCCTTTTTCTTTAGGACACTTCATAAATGGATAAGCTTATCTAAGATGATTGAAAGTTCTCCACTGCGGCCACCATAATTCAAGCTTATCTTTAATAAGGTTAACCTACTTGTTCAACCTTACAACAGAATTGTATTTATTGAGGCCTCATACTGGCCCAGTCTTGTTTCTAAATTGAACCAAGTCCAACCTGAGATCTAGTCCAACTCTGGCCCCCCTCAGGAGAAAGAAATGCTCAAAGTCTAAAAGCACACAACACAAAAGCCAAGGAGCGAGGATCCAACAGGGGCTTAGCCTCCCCTCCAAAGGCAGTTACCTGCTCCTGGGGGCATCAGGAGTCCATTTGGTTCCCTCTTCTGATGCCAGAGATGTGAAAACATAAATCAAGGCCTATTAATAATTATAAAAGTTAATTTGAGTAAAAATTGATTCCAATTGAGCAGTGCCAAACCAGAAGTGGTTAGGAATGCTCCCAAGAACTTCTTTATTAGCACATTATTGTCTTAAATTATTTACCATTAAAGTAAAAGAGTTTTGTATCATGCAGGGGTTTACAGTGTTTTACGGTTTATAGTGGTTAGAACAGGTAGTCAAACATCCAACTCAAATTTATGACTTAGCATCGTAGGCAAATCACATATATTTGGTGATAAAACAGTATGTGTTACATAGGATTGCTCTCACATAATTGGGAGGAAAAGAGTATTTATTACACAATAAATGTTGCTCTGAAGTTTCAATGAAATGTCATATGCAAAACATTTCCAGCCTATTGTTTAACTGCCTATAGGAATCAGATAATATTTTATATATAGAGCCTTCATTACATTACATGCTGCATCTTGGAAATGGCTATTACCTGTCTAAGGTTTCTTTAAAATTCTGATGTATATAAATGTATGGATTCAAATTATATCATAGTTTTCACTGATTTATTAATATATCATAGTAATTAATGAAGAGAAGTGTTCAGAATGTCATGTACCAAAGAATGGGGTAGAGCAGTGTTTTTAGGCTGTTATTGAAAACTTCATTAAAAATGCACTCTGTTGAGAGTACAGTCATGTGCACCTGATAGAGTAAAATGATCTTAGAGTGGACAGTTACTTTTTTTTAATGGCACAAGGAAATCCCAGCCCAAACATTTTTTTCTCAGCATGTCAGATTTCTAAGTATTTTTAACTGTGTGAATTAAAACAGTCAAGTTATTTATATCATTCAAAGAATATTCTAGTTCTCTTTTTATTTTCCTTAGAGTGATCTTATGTATAGATTTTTCAAAAGAAAGAGAAAATATTATTATAGTGCCTATGTAGTATTGATGGAAATTCAGTACCAAAAAAAATCTGCTAAGTTTGTCAACTCTGGGTCACTCTTATTCTTAAAGTGCATGGAGTTTCTCACCTCATAGAGTTCTTAGTCCTTTTTGCTGATTATCCTATATAATAAAAGCATAATATGCTAAGTGGCCGACCAATTAGTTGGTTGACCTTTCAGTTGACCACTCGACCAATGACTATGATATGCACTGGTCACCAGGGGGCAGACTCTCCAACTGGTAGGTTAACTTGCTGTTGGGGTCCAGCTAATCGGGACTGAGTGAGAGGGCTGGACATGCCCTGGAGCCTTCTCACAGTCCCTCCCCAGCTAGCCAGCCAATCTCCTCTGGTACCTTCCCAGCTAGCTTTCAAGAATATTCTGATTCTTGAAAGGCTATTTAGTAAATACTTTGATTTAATATCAATTATAATTAATTAAATTATTGACTATTAAGCATTTTGTAAGTTATTTTTCTCAGACATCAGCCCCATTTGAAACTGGGCGAGATGGCCCTGGATCCCCGGCCAAACAGAGGGGCCCCACTCATGCAAGAATTCATGCACCGGGTCTCTAGTGTTCCTCCATAAAGGCATGTAACAATTCAACCTTGCGTTTAAATTTTTACCAGCACTTTCTCCTGCCAACCCATAGCAGAAGGAGATCTCAAGGTTACTGCTCATGGAATTACAAAAGAGGTCACTAAATATAACAAAAATTATTGTTCTAACTATTCCTCTTGGGTTACTAAAAAAAAAAAAAAATCAAGAGGTAGACACATTGAATGAGGTATCTTCAGGAAATGATGTCATTTGAACAACCAAGAAATATATATTCTTTTATTATATATTCCTGTTTCTGTTTGTTAAAAAATTAATTTAGCAAATATCTCTTAAACAACTACATGTTTTAGAAATTGTTCAAAGGAATATTCTGATTCTTGAAAGGCTATTTAGTAAATACTTTGATTTAATATCAATTATAATTAATTAAATTATTGACTATTAAGCATTTTGTAAGTTACTTTTCTGAGACATCAGCATGATCTATATAAAAGCCTAAGTAACCATTTGACCATTTGACTGTTCAACAGGTAGCTATGATGCACAATGATTACCAGGGGTCAGATGCTGCAACCAGTAAGTTAGGTTGTTGCTGGGCCCTGTCAGCCCTGAATCTGGTTCACCTGCACTCCAGACCCAGAGAGGAGAAAGAAGGGAGCCCAATTTCTCCTGGAATCAGCCGTGGTTTAGCTTGCTGCTGAGGCCCTGTCAACCCCGAATCTGGTTTGCCTGTGCCAGATTCCCTTTCAATGTGCATGAGTCCATGCACTGAGTTTCTAGTAAATATGTAAAACAAGATCTAACAAAACACTGTGTTAAATTCAGCCAATCTGCTGTTATTTTACTCAAATCACTCACACATGTCTAGAAGTCCACATTGTTAGCATCATCCATTAAGGCAATAAGAGTTCCTACGCTTAGTTTGGTTATTAAATAGGTACTCATTTTCTTTTAGTCCAAAATAGGTTTCACTCCACAGCTTAAGGAGTCATCAAAGCACCTTTTAATGTGCTAATGTTTTCTTCCAAAATGATTCTGAAAATTACCAATGAGAGCCCTTAAGACCCTATTGATCACTGGTTTACTTCATTATCTTGCTTTCAACTTTGAAGGCTTGTTTGTAGGTGCAAAAATACTTCTGGTGGTTTTTCTTCAACATTTTATGGGTTTTCAGTGTTTATATAGTTTTGTTCCTTATTATTTTGAAATGGAAATTAGCATGTATGTTAAAATGTTCAAACACTGTGTATGTAGCAAAGAAAGTCTCCTTCCCACCCAGACATCCTCCTGTCTTCCGTTTAATCTCTCTACAGCAACTTCTGGCACTAGCTTCTTGTTTTTGTTTCAGAGATATTCTATACATATATGAACATATATTTAATGTTTCTTCCTCTGTCTCTTTCTTTTGATACATAAGAGGAATAGACATTAGTTAGGTAAATAGATACATATATATGTATATACGAACCACATGTATATATTCTCCTTTTTATTTTCAAAATACCATATCATAAGTACCATAAACTGTTTCCCTTTTCATTTTATTTACTTAGAAGTATCTCTTAAAAAGATTAATTTAAAAAATAAATTTATGTATTAGTATTTTTGTAAGAAAGATAGTTTCACAAAATGTTTGCTTTGTGTTAAGCTTCTGCATTAAGATAGCAAGTTTTATGTGTGTTTGAACTTCACAATAATGAGAACAATATAGCAAATATCCATTTCAGTATATCCATACCTGTCTAAATTTACTGCTGATTTTTATAACCACATACTCATTGTGGTTAGATGTGTATGCCATGGCTGCAGTTCTCCATGGGTTTTTCTGACTATCCCTTATGGTTTTTGTGTATTTCCATTTATTTCAAATCTATATTAACAACCTTTATAATTAAATTACTTATCCCCATATTCAGTTGAAAGTAAAATACAAGATTTAAAATATTTTTGCCTAAAATATGAATACTTATTAACGCTAAAACAAAAATGAAAAAAATAGATTGATGTTAACATTTGTATTGTTATAAAGAAATCCACGATCATGAGAGGTGAAACTAAATAGAGTTGTATTTTAAAAATATGATTTGAGAAAAATGGCTACATGAAATCAAATTGCTTTGTGGAAGTCAAACTTGGTTTATGGGAGTGTTATTCTGAAGGCAACATTTTTTAAAAATTGCTTCATAGAGTGATGAATTTATTTTACAAAATATCTAACTAGTTCTGTGTACTGGAGGGACTTTCTTGTACATTGTAAATCCTGTATTTTTTCCTTTGGTTAGTTATGCTCTTTGACACTCAGCAGTTCTTCCTCCTTAGGAATGCTTCTCTTCACTTTCACTTGATTATAGCTTAAATGATAGTATTTCCACCAAACTCAAACAAGCCAGATATTCCAAAAATTTACAACCCAATCAACATTTTCACAACATCCACCTACCCCATGCACAAAGAGAAGGAAATTGAATGAGTAGATTAAAAAAAAAAAAGCTGTGGTACATTTACATCATGAAATACTATGCAGCAGTAAAAAAGAAGGGTCTCTTATCCTTTGAGATGGCATGGAGGAACTTAGAGAGCATTATGCTGAGCAAAATAAGCCAGTGAGAGAAAGACAAGTATCACATGAGAACTCATATGTGGAAACTGAGGATAAATAAACTAATGGACAAAATAGATCCAGAGACATAGAAGCATGAAACAGACTGTGAAATCTCAGAGGAAAAGTGGCGGCAGGTGGATAGGTAGGAAGTGATTAACCAAATAAATTGTCCATGCATAACCCATGGACACAGACAATAGCGTGGTGAAGGTCTGGGTCAGGGAGCATATGTGGGCTAGAAGGAGTAAATGAGGGAGGGGGAAAAGAGGACATCAGTAATATTTTCAATAATAAATATATTTTTTAAAAGTACAAATTGGTAGTTACAAAATAGTCATGAGGATGTAGTATAGTCAATCCTATATAATAAGAGAGGAATATGCTAATTATCTGTTATCTGAGGCATAATGACCAACCACGTAAGGACCAGATCACAAATCTGCAGGAGGGTGGGGAAGCGATGGCAAAAAGCTATAGGAGGGGGCAGGGCAGCAAGCTATTGGGGAGAGAAGGAGGACAGGCAGTAGCTACAGGAGGGTTGGGCAGTGAGTAGAGATCTACAGGAGGACGGCAGAGAGCTACTGGTGCACAGATTCGTGTGCAGGACTACTAGTAGTATCATAAGCACTATGTATGGTGCCAGGTAGGTACTTGAATATAGGAGGAATCCCTATAAGTTGTATAATTGTCTAATAACTATGCTATATACCTGAAACTAATATAAAATAATATTGAATGTCAATTATAATTTAAAACAAAATTAAATAGAAGATACAACTGGTTTTGTGCATAAAATAAAATCTTTAAAATAATTCATAATTTATCAAAATCTGCAAGTGATAACGGTAAAATAATATTATGAAGAGCATTCCACATGCCAACAAGGGAGAATTACCATTTCCTCACTTTGCCCATGTAAGATAGTTTTATTAGGGCTGATCTGTAATACAGGAGCAAAGGGCCAGTCTGCAGGAGTGGAAGATAGTATACCAGATAGGGCAGAGTGCAGAATTCAAATCCAAGGTGATCATCAACGAGGGGGTGGGTAAGGAGCAGTAAGTCTTGCACAGCCACAGGTCTTTCTTTTTCAATGACAGTGCTGTACTTCTTAGAGGTGTATAGCCATACAAGTTAGAAATGTATAAGTCAAGGTCTTAGATCTGTAACCAAATGGCAGAAAGCAGAGCTGTGGGATACAATCTAAAAGAGCGTCCTCAGATTAAAGGTTTATAATGCTAGTAGACTCCCTTCTCCCTGCTAGTTCTATACCTCACCATGTAAGTATTTCTATGTGGCATTCATCTATATATACTTTACTAATTTTATTGTCTTGAGTCCCCAACATAGGTGCTCAGTTTTGTCTGTGCACAGAATCTGTATGTTCATCATTTCTATTTTCTTAGCTCCTAATACAACATAGGTACATTTTTATTTTAAGGAATAAGCAGACAGGCCAGTGTTCAAATCTCACCATTGCTACAGTCATTATATAAAGTTGTGCAATTTAATCAATTTCTAAACTCAGTTTAATTACTTGCAGCATAAATATAGTAACATCAAGTTTACTGTGTTCATGAAATTGTGTGTGTGTTAGTTGAATTGCTTGGCACTATGCCAGGTGTATTCTCTAAAATGGTATCTATCATTTTTTGTTGGGGTTATTAATGTTCAATAATATTTTTAAATGGGGTGGAATTGATATGTCAACCTAGTTTACATGTAGATTTAGTCAACTTATAGATATTTTAGCTGTTGATTTATCAGAAAAAGTAACTGAACCAAGAGAGGAGAAAGCATAAATAATAAATATATGTTTATCCAAATATTGCTCTAATTTCATATGTACATATGTACATTTACATTTTCATTTCTTAATTTCTTTATTTCAGCTTATACTGATTTTTGAGGTATATGTATGTGATGTATTCAATTACCTAACCCTGTTTTCCACAGAGCTTCCAAATGTCATCTCAGGTATTCAAGATTTTTTTTTAATCCAAACTAATATTGTAGTTTATAGTTATGTATAATATTTTCATATCAAGATGTATTTCCATTTTTTTGTCTTTCAAAAATATTTCCAGTATATCTGTGCTGTGGTAATAGAAATTTATTGATTTTGAAGAGAATGGGAGTATCACATAGAGGTTGTGAGACTTTTCTCCTCCAGAGTCTATTGATTGAATACAGTGGATATTTATTTTTATAAAATGGTTGGTGAAAGAGGTGGAATAGATTATATAGTTCACTGATACATATAGACTTAAGGTATTTTGTTAATTCATGTTTTCTTTTCAATCCTCCTAATTTTGAGTTTGTATAATTTTGAAACTTCCTTAATGTGTTTAGATTTAATTGTAGGAAATAAATATTCTTTAATGGGTGGTCCTTTATTTTAAAACATTAAATGGGGCAATAATGCCTCTACAGGGAAAAGGTAAATAGAAGAAGAAAAGAAAGAGAGGAGCAAAAGGGGAGGAAGAGGGGATAGAGAAAAAAAGGTGGAGTAGAAACAGGGAAGAGAAGAAGAAAACAAAGAGAGGAGAGGAGAGATCTACCAATTTGTGGTTACAATTGAAATTATTTCTTTTGAAATACCAATAATACAGTTGATTCAAGAGAAATTCAGAGTGATGTATTCAAATAGACCTGGACATCTGATTATAAATGATGATATCAAAACCAGTAATATGGCAAATAGTACTATAAAGAGGAAAAATCAAGCTCTTATTCTAATGCCACTGATTCAGAAACCACTACTCCAAAATACTAACAGTCTAAATGATATGAGTTCCCAGTGATTAAACTGATTCACAAACCTCTCAGAACTATAATTATGGGAGAAAAGGAAAGTGTGAAGTCACAGACCATAGAGAATACATTTCCATCACTGCTAAATAAGTTTCTCTCACTCAGGAGACATTGAGCTTTAAATAATACAACTGACAGACAAAGACTAGGATACTACATCTACAATTGTATATGAAGGATAGATAGAATCAAGAAAAAAAACTACATTTACAGTATGATGTCAACTGATCGAATAACAATTGCATTAAAGCTACTGAGATAAGCTGAATCATGATCATTATCTGAACTTGGACACTGCTCAGCTGATGTCTGGAATATGATCCCATATTGTAAAAATGTCAAAGATTATAAACCAACAGAAGTTTAAATATGAGCAATACTAATAACTTATAGTTAAGTACAAATTTATGATCTTTTAAAGCACTCTTGAGGACATTGCTATATTTGATATAACAATTCTGAGAAATTAAACAGAAAAGTGTCATGATAGTAATTTGGGGGTAACATAAATGTTCAAAGATATTGACTCAAATGGAACTAAATTGGTGAATTAGGAATTAGAATTGGGTCTCCTGAATTTCAGATAAGTGCTCTTTTTAATGATACAGAAATTCAGTCAGTTTTAATACACTTTCCACCCACTGGGGTCTATTTCCTGGTTTCTCTCTCTAGAAACTGAAGTTTCTATTGAGATTTCAGTTGCCATTACTGTTACTGTTTTACAAGCACCTGTCTTGCGATAAAGCCACAAGAGTACAGACAATAAAAAACCCACCTCATTGTCAGTCACTCCCCCAAATTTTGACTCCCCTCCACAATCTGTCCATATTTATTTACTGTTTTAGACTACCCAGGTAGGTTTTTCGTCAAGTTATATTCAGCAGAGGGGAAAAGGTGTCCTACATCTTTTCACAACTACAAGCATGCTAGAAATCTATTGATTTAATAGAATAGCATCAACATAAAGAAATTTGAGCCATAACCTGTTTGGCTCAGTGGATAGAGGATGCACTTGTGGACTGAAGGTTAGATTTCAGTCAAGGTCATATACATTGGTCAAGGTCATATACATTGGTTGCAGGCTCCTCCCCAGCAACAGCCATGATAAGGGCTCATGCTGGAGGCAACCAATTGATGTGTTTCTCTGACATAGATATTTCTCTCTCTCTTTTCCCTCTCTCTTTCACTCTCTCTAAAAATCAATACAAAAATATCCTCAGGTAATATTAAAAAAATAAAAATAAAAACCTCCAAATCAGATGGGAGACGCAGTGTCCCAAACACATCATGCTTTCAAATCCAAGGCTTCCCCTCTGCCTCTGACCTCACTCTGGACCTCACATCCTGAAAATGCTGGGGTTTTTTTTTTGGTTCTCTTCAACACCAATCTGTGTTTTGTCGTGTTTTAATTTAGAACATCTTTTCTTTTTCTGAGCTAACCCTTAAAATCCATGTTCTCTAGTAAACTGTCTTTGACCCACTGCTTTATTGATACTAATTATGCAATTTCATTAACTTTCCTACTTTTGGCAATTAATTATATGCTGATGACTCATAAACATTTCTCTCCAGCCCAAACTACATCCAAATTTTTCTTGCTCATGTATTAAAATGTTGGTTAATCATACTCAATTGATTAGCGCATCCTCATCTCAAAAGCAACATGTCCACAATGGGAACTCATCCCCGAATTGTCAGCCTCCATTAATGGTACTGTAATCTGCTTAGTCATCAACACTAGAAACTTGAAAGTCATTCCACAGGCTCTTCCTTTTCACTTTGTATACTTTCCAATGCAGTGTCATGTTTCCTAAATATTTTTCAATCTTTCGTCTCTGCAATCCAATTAACCCTTCTCTGGGGTTAGTGCAGACAAATGCAATAGACACCAGGTTTTTCTCATTCTAGTAGTTTTGCTCTTAACTTCATCCTCTAGGCTCCAGTCAGTGTGTCCACTATCAAATACAAATCTGCCATCCATCTTCTCAGCCAATATTCTTCAACTATTCTAATTCTGCAAAATGGCATTCTGACTTCCATGGGCAAGTTCTCCTTAATTAATTGGTGCATGTACCCATGTTTATTTAAATTTCTTTTTCTCATCTTGTATTAAAATAACACTAAGCCACATATATTTTTCCTGGACCTACAATGTGGTTTTACTCCACCCTATTTCCATCAGAATACCCCTTACTAATGTTTCAAAACCCATTTTAGGTGTCATTGTCGTTGGATTCAAGTAAGGCTTAATATCTTATCTATCAGTACTCTGACCCTCATTTGTGTCAGAGGCATCAATTTATACCTAGTGATTGACAAGTTTTGGTCTCTAATCCAAGACCTTTTTCTAAGTTATGGATCTCTATGTCTAAGCTCCTACATGTCCTCTTCACTTATGAATCCCAAAGCAACACAAATTGAGTGTGGCTAACATGCAATTTGTAATCTTTGATCCCAATTATGATCCTTCTCTAATGTTCCAGTTGGTGAATGTCACCACCATGCAGCCACTTATAACAAGAAGAGACTTCAGATCTTTATTTCCTAAAAGCATCCAAATATGGAGCTATGAATCTCATTTATAGCATATTCCTTGACTCATTTCTATTTCTTTTTGTTTTTAAATATATCTTATTGATTTTTTACAGAGCAGAGGGAGAGGGATAGAAAATCAGAAACATCGATGAGAGTGAAACACCGATCAGCCGCCTCCTGCACGCAGCCAAGGTACATGCCCTTGACTGGAATCGAACCTGGGACCTTTCAGTCCGCAGTCCGACGCTTTATACACTGAGCCAAACCGAACCGGTCTCGGTGACTCATTTCTATTTCTTTCAAAGTCATCATCATCCACCACCTGGGCCATGGCTTTTCTTCATCCACTTCTCTTTCCCTTCTGTTCATTCCCCATGCTAGAGCCAGAATGATACTTTAAAAGTGCAAGTCTAATGATAACAATCTTACAATATTTCAATGACAGCTCATTAATCTTAGAATAAAGACATTCTTAACAAGGTCTGAAGACTATGACCTATCTTTAAAGTTCTACCCTCATCCTTGAAGATCCAATGTTCTCCCATACACCAGAACTTTTCTATATGCTGTGTGTATGTGTTTTCTCCTTTCATTATTAATCCACTATCAAAATATACAGATACACAGAAATAACTTGTAAATATTATTCTTTTTTAATATATTCACTCCATTAGTAAATTATAGGAAATAATTGGATAAAGTATTTAATATAGAATATGTATAGTACTCTTAATAGTTTTATTGTACAGTTTTAATGCTATTAGACATTTCATCTTTATCTCTAGGTTTATTAACTAATTTTTATTTTTATATAATTAATAAATATTTATTTTATCAGATATAGAAAATATTATCAAGCAAGAAGAAGAAAAAATAAAAACACCGAAAACCCTATCATTCAGAAGAAACCCTTGGACATTTTGTATTTTTTAAAAATGCTCTCTATATCAGGTCAGTTATTTCTTCAAAGACCACGTTTTTGACTTAAACAGATCTTCATGTGCAAAAGAAATGTCCTTGAGAGTCATGAATCAAAGCCATCAAGATTTAACACTGTGGGCACCTAAGGAGAAACTGGACAGGACCAGTGCTAGCTCAACTTCAAAACACAAAATAAGATTCCAAGTGGTGAGTTTAAGCTCAGGATTCAGACAGTGATGTTAACTTGAAAAAAAAATCCAGATCATTAATCAACAAGGTTTAAGGGGCAACTTCCAATATACCTAATGCATGCCACAATTTTCTGCAATTAAAAATATTTACTTTTATGTTATCAATAAATCCACACCTTTAAGAGTAGACTATGAGTGATTTTACATTGATTGTTATTATTGACTAGAGGCCTGGTGCATGAAAATTCATATACTGGAGTAGAGGTTCCTCAGTCCAGCCTGCTTCCTCTCATAATCTGGGTCAGAAGGTGACCTGGCAATCAGTGGAAGGTGACACCCCCATAACACCTCTGCTGCTGCCACTGCCAGTAGTGCCAGCCTTGGCTAGCTCTGTTTACTTGAGCCTCCAGTGGCCCTGGGTGGCTGGGAAGCCACCATCTGAGGCTTGCCTGCACCTTGGGCATCTGCTGGGAAGCTGCCGTCCAAGGCTTGCCTGCGCCTCGGGTGTCAGCTGGGCAGCTGCCATCCAAAGCTTGCCTGCACCATAGGCTGGCAGTGGTTGGCTGGGGGGTTAGGGGAACGGGGGGACTCCAGAGGCAGGTGTGCGGAGGGGCTGGACCTGCTTAGTGGCGGGCCCAGCAATGCTGCGCACCTGCCACCCTGGAGGGGCTGAGTGCCACCATCTTGTGTCTATGGACGTTGCCATCTTTGAGGGTGTAGCAGTCAATTAGCATATTCCCTCCTTATTTGCTGTGGGCACTGCCATCTTTGTGAGGGTGTGCTGGTCGATTAGCATATTCCCTCTTTATTTGATAGGATAATAAGTACACAATGATCCACCTTTTATAAGATTCTGACTTTTCAATTTTTTCCTGCTGTGGGAATATAATTGGATTGTGAAAAGAATTGGAAATGTAATTTGCTTTTATTAATATTTATTTTAAAATTCAAATTTCAAATTTTTCTCATAAGTTCCAAAGATGATGTAATTTATTAAAAATGGGTTTTGAACTCCTCAAAAGATATTGCAAGTTTAAATTCTTGTGGGACTATTAAGCTCTTAGACTCCTAGGCCAATTTAATTATTTTAAGAATTTGAGCTATTAAACATTAATTTTGCAATTTACTTTAATTAGTAACATTAAATTAATTCATTAAAAGAATTAACAATTAGGTCAGTTTATTTTATATTTCAACAAGCAAAAAATGGAATTTTCTTGAGGGAAAATATAAATTTGAAAATAGCTATTAATCAAAATTTTTATCAGGATAAGAAAATTTAAATGCTTTGGATGTGCTAAGAATATAATTAATCTCATGACAGCAGAGTAATATAAAGCCACTTGTTAGAAGATAGAATCTCTTGCTCATTCAGTCAGCTATTTATCTTATAAACATTTATCAAACTAATATTATGTGGAAAAACTGCACAGGATACTAAGAATGCAGAGAGAGTTGAGGACTCCTGTTTCAAGGAGCTGATCAGTGAAACAGGAAAGGAAGCCATTACAAAACATCCTGGCAGGTATCCTAATCAAGATACCAGTAAGTACAATGCATTTAGGGAGCATAAAGAAAAGAATGTTGCCTTAAATCCATCTTCTGTAGACTATTATTTAGTCTACAGAAAAGCCAGCTTTTTCTGTAGTCTAAATAATATGATTTGCATATGTATATGTGGCTTTTTTAAAGCATAGATATATCTCTTTAATAAAATTAGCAATCATCCATAGCATTTTTTATTTCATCATATTTTGGGTAAACATGAAAGTCAATGACTGTCATAGAATGATTCTATAGTATTCCCTATTAAATTAACAAATTGGATATATATATATGTGTATATATATATACACACACACACATATATATATATCCAATTTGTTAATTTAATAAGGAATACTAATAAAAATAGAGATCCATTATTATGTCTCCTAAATTTTTCTTTTTCCAGTAGACATATTTTAAATGAAAATGAGTAACCTTGGATTAGTGAGTAGATTTTAGCCCTGATTGATTGCTGAAGACTATTAGAAGTACAATGAGAATGAGAATTCTGAAGATGTCTGGACTAAGAGACTGTAGTTATTGATTATCTGTAAGTGCCATGGCACAGGGAAAGGGGATATTGATACTGCGCACACCCTCCCTGGAGTAGGTTAACAACAGAGATACTACTACATAATTTAGTGTCAGGAGCAGCACCTTAGCCAGTTTGGCTCAGTGGATTGAGTGTCAGCCTGAGAACCAAAGGGTTCCAGGTTCAATCCAGGCAAGGGCACATACCTTGGTTGCAGGTTCCTCCCTGGGCTGGGCAACCAACCGATGTGTTTCTCTCACATCAATATTTCTCTTTGTCTTTCCTTCTTCCTTCCACTATCTAAAAGATCATCAGAACATAACCTTGGGTGAAGATTAACAAAAACAAAACAAAACAAAAAACAAAAAAGCAGAGGTGGTATAGCACATTAAAATTAAATGATGCTGGGAAAAAATTAGTTATGAACATATTCCAAGAGGAGCCAACCAGTAGAACACTTCCTAAGAGGAGTCAGCTGTCATGCATGAGGGAAGGATGGAAAGAGTTGAACAATGGAGTCCTCCTGCAGACCAACTGTATTTACCTCTCATTTCTGTTGAACCTGCAAATCCCGAGGAGCAACAAAAGACTGGAGGTGTATTGCTCTTTGGGTAGGGTGATTTTCATTCTTAGGGGAGAAAACAGCTTTTTGCTAGACAGCACAGATTCATGTGGTCATAGATTTTTAAGCCTCAGGAATTTTTAGGGCAAGAGCAAAGGACAAAGTAGTGTGTTGTGCAGTTACATTCAAACATTTTTTTTTAAACTGGCATGGATGGCAATCACAGATTAAGGACCTTGAAATGCTGAGCTCCCCTGAACAACAGAAATCTTAATTTTGTAGACTAACAATCCAGATTTAACCACTGATAGACACAATATTCATGCCGAAGATAGAGTCAAATTAACACCAGTAGGTTAAATGGTAGGGCCTATTTTTAGAGAAATGTTTCCCTCCCCATAACCTATCAAGCTTGACATTTCCTCTCTCTTTGCTCTTATATTTTTAGTCTCTTTCCTCATATATTTGTATGCATACAAAATCGATGCTGACAAACACATTGCTCCCACTTGCTTGCTTTCCATAGAAAGCATGTGCATGTATACAGAAGTATGGGAGCTCATATAACATTCAGAAAGAGTATGCATCATATCAGAAATAAAAAATGTCCAAAGTAAAAATATGATATTCATTTCAAAGCTTTCTTCAATTATTATATAGCAATCAGAAAGACAGGAATTTCTTACTGGTTCTGAACTCACTATAACCATCTATTTTCATGGTAGTATAAATATCTATTGATTGGTTAAGAATTATTGTAGTTTCCAGAATGATAAAAAACAGTATATATATAAACATATATACAGATATACATATACACAGATATGTATATAGAAATACTAGAGGGAAGTGCATGAAATTCATAAAGAGGAGGGTGGTCTCCCTCAGGCCAGCCTGCACCCTCTCCAATCTGGGACCCCTCTCACAATTCAGGACTGCTGGCTCTCAACCACTTGCCTGCCTGCCTTCGTGATTGCCCCTAACTGCTTCTGCCTGCCAGCCTGTTAACCCCCTATTCACTCCCCTGCCAGTCTGATTAACACCTAACTGCTCCCCTGCCAGCCCGATTGCCCCTAACTGCTCTCCCTTGCCAGCTTGGTCACCCCTGTCTGCCCTCCCCTGCAGGCCTGATCACCCCCACTGCCCTCCCCTGTAGGCCCAGTCCCTACCAACTGTCATCCCCTGCCAGCCATCTTGTGGTGGCCATCTTGTGTTCACATGGGGGCAGCCCCTTTGACCACATAGGGCCAGCAATTTTGTGTGTTGGAGTGACAATGGTCAATTTGCATATTATTCTTATTAGATAGGAGATATATATATATATATATATATATATATATATATATATATATATATACATTAGAGGCCCAGTACATAAATTCGTGCATGGGTGGGGTATGGCAAGCCTGGCCAGAGGGAGGGGACATGGGCAGTTAACTGGCCTGCCTGCTGGTCGAACTCCTGGTTGAGGGGACAATTTGCATAATAGTCTTTTATTATATAGGATTTGTTGCCCCATTACACATATATATGTGTGTCCCCGTTTAATCTCCAATTATATAAATGAGACATTGCTATTCTTTAAAATTCATTTGCGGTTTCTCATATTAGGAATAAAACTACCACTTGGTTGCTTTATTGATTTCTTTCTTAAGTAAAAATTGTAGTGGTAGAAGTAGACCTCATATGGCTATTTTCTAAAATCTATATCTTTAAAGGAAAAAATAAAAACCAGCTCTTCTATTTGCTCTAGTAAGGGTGTGGTGAGGCTCACGGGAAGCAAAGAGTATAGTGTAAAGCCCTGGCAATGATGCAGTGCGAAGATGAGGGCCTGCATTTGTAAAAAGACAACAGAAAGCAAATACAAAAGATGACAGTGAAATATTTTACCAGTTTTGTCCACTGATTGTGTTTAAAAGTGGAAGCTATACTGAATCAAAAAATGACACTGAGGTTTCATGTTTGAGTATCCAGATAAAATATATAGACTTTTATACGAAATAAGCAAAGATATGATTTTGTAGAAAATTAGATTTCAGTTTAGACATAAAACATAATTGGTTCCCTTAAATTTGTATTCCAGGAACACAAATCTGGTTCCAAAAGATTGAAGAGTTCTGTAAACCTCTAGTCAATTATGAAATCATAAAATGTTTGTAGCAGCATCTTTACTCATCTTCAATTGCTTCAATGTATTCATGAAAGTGGCTCAAAAACCTATTCCTCTCTCTTCCCACAAATTCTTCCTGGTTTTTTAGACCACCCAAGTCTGAGTATTAGAATAGATTGGTATTTAATGAAAAGAAGACAATAGTAAATAAGAATTACAATGTTCACTATGGCTGGTGTCTTATTCTAAACACTTTACATATATACTGAGTGGCCAGATTATTATGATCTTTGAATGCATAATAATCTGGCCACTCAGTGTATGTACTATATAATAAAAGGTTAATATGCAAATTGTCTGAGTGGCCAGATTATTATGAGTTCAGAGATCATAATAATCTGGCCACTTGGTGTATATATTAGAGGACCAGTGCATGAATTCATGCATGGGTGGGATCTGGCCAGCCTGACCAATGGAGGCGTCATGGGTGGTTGGCTGGCCTGCCTGCTGGTCGAAATCCTGGTCAAGGGGACTATTTGCATATTAGCCTTTTATGATATAGGATATACACTGAGTGGCCAGATTATTAAGCATTCAAAGATCATAATAATCTGGCCACTCAGTGAATTATCATTAATTTTTAAAACTGCATTGTAAGTTATATGCTATTGTGATACCTATTTTAAAAATATGAAATCTGAGGCACAAAGAAGTTACATGCTCAAGGCAACTCAATGAGTTGTGGAGCTGGAGTGCAGTCCAGCTTTAGAAAGCCCACTTTCAGCCACTATCTAGATTCTCTCTTTCTAATGATGGTACTATCTTCATTTTTTTTCAATGGAGGGACTATTGGATGAGAGCTTGAAGGGTCACATGCTAGCTCCATCACCTCTAATGTTGAAAAAACAGAAAACATAATAACATTTCATGGCTCAAAATGTGGGAAGTTAATTGTTGTGCCGACTCAATCAGTGAAGGAAATACCCAGTTACCTCGTATTGGTTTTGCCCATCTTCTTTCTTTATTAGACTGTCCAATCAGGTTTAAGAATCCAAGGAACAATAGAAAATGATTTGGTGCTCCTTCACACATAGTTGACTTTATACTCCACATTGCATGAAAAAGTATATGACATTCATTCACTAATGCTCAAAGCTGGTTAAAGAAGAAAAATGTATAGACAAATTTGAAACTGAGAAATGTCATGGAATTGAACCTGAGTCTGGAATAGCTGTTTCTAAGAAATCTTAATTACCCAAACTATAATATTATTATAATAATGGATTAAAGCAAACAAGTAATGGCCTCCTGCTCACTCCCACAGTCTAACTTCCTGTCTATTTTTTTTTCAGGGGGATAGATTGGCAAGAGAAATTTCATAATCAGGAAATCACAATTTCAGAGTAATCAAAAATATGTCACCACATTTATGAATATAAATTGCAGAGTGACTCAAACTACAGTAGGCATTTAATTTTCATAGTCACTCTTTCAAGTAGATAGAAAATATTTTATCATCTCTATTTTAGAAATGGAACTCGACATATTTACGTGACTTACCCAAGAAAACAAAGCTATGAAGTTGGGTGTTATCCAGATCTTCTGATCCAATTCCTATGCTCCTTTGACTACAGCCTTAGGATTTTTAATTAGGATAGGCAGAAAAAACAACACCCAAATCTCAGTAGCTTACCCCAAAAAGCTTCCTTTCTCACTCTTGCTTATATGGCCCACATGGTTTGGCAGGGTTTTCTGCTCCATATGGGCACCTTGGCTGATGAAGCTTCTCTACCTTGGAGCTACGCCATCTAGAACTTGATGTCTCCTCAGTTGCTGAAGCAAAGAAATAGAGCACTGAAGGGTCTCAGACCAGAAGTTAAATACCTCATCATTTCTTCTCATAAAGACATTAGTCCGACATAGTCCCATGATGCAAAGGCTTAGCCTTCTATATGGAGGAGAATTGGATATGAGTAAGCACTAGAAGTCTTCTGGCATGGTGACCTTGGGTAAATAATGCTCATAGGTATAAAAATGAGCATTAAAAAGATTATGAAATAACTTCATACCACAGTTTTCTGCAGTTAGTTTTATGTTTACAAGTGTCAGAATCAAGGAATAAAATGTATTTAAATCCAAAACACATCTAAGCGAGGAGGTGGAAGAGGAAGAGGTTATAGAGGGGATAAATGGTAATGGGAAAGAAAAATAATTTAAAAACCCTCAAAAACTTCCCTGTACTCTGAAAAAACAACAGCCTGGATTGTCCTGAGATTACTGACAACCTTTGTTTAGGACTGTCTAGGTGGATCCAACTTAATGTGACACAAAATAAATGTAGCAGCAGGTTTGCTTATTAATTGATTATTATTTTTCCTGATAGCAAAACATTACAACTCCCAAGATCTATATTACTATAGCTAGGTAGAGGTATTGAGAAATTACAATGGGCCATTGTAAGGAAGGGTTATCATTCAGTATTGCCTTAAATTCAGGAAGCTGGAGAAAGTAGCTAGGTAAATGACTAGAGCATTTCTTGGAAATCAAAGAAACAGCATGATTTAATAGAAAAAGGGTGAACTGCACAATCAAATGTTCTTGCTTTGTTTCTTGATTCTGCCATTCATTGAGCCTCAGGCTGGTTCAATATATAAAAAAAAATATAAACATTAACACCTGTCTTACTGGGTAATTGTGAGAAACCAATGGAATATTTTTTTATTTTTTATGAAATCACTCTCTAGGCTACAAAGAACTAAAATAAAACTTACTTGTTATTCAAAATGTGTTGGGTTAGTACAGAGAAAATAAATTTTATAACACATGAAAACTATGGTCTGACCATTGAAAATGTGGCCGGAGAAACTTTCAGTTCTCAGGTTTGTGTTTTTTCTTAGTTCTTATTGCTTGTATTCTAAACATGGTACACTCTATTCTTCCTTCCTTTATGCAGTTCAAGACATTTTATGGCTGGGAACAATGATCACTTTTAGAACCACTTTTCCCCCCTGAATTTAATTTTACATAATCAGTAAAAATAATCCATTTATGTAGGGGAAATAAAAGAAAGGAAGAAGCTTTAAGTTTTCAATCATGCCACAGAGATGAAATAGTTAAAGTTATTTTTTCCTAAACATTTTCCTCAAAAGGTATTCCAGCCCTGGTCAGTGTTTCTCAGTGGTTATCGCATCAGCCCATGCACCAAAGGGTCGCAGGTTTGATTTCCGGTCAAGGGCACACAGCTGGGTTGCAGGTTTGATCCCCAGTCCCAGTCAGGAAGTGTGCAGGAGACAATCAATTGATGTCTCTTTCTCACATCAATATTTTTCTCTCTCCTCCTTTCTCTCTCCCTTCCATTCTCTCTAAAAATCAATGGAAAAAAATATATCCTTGGGTGAGGATTAACAAAAAATAAAGATTTCCAAATGATCAAATGATGAGCTTAATCCATTTTAAGGAAGAAGTAGTTTGCATATTTGTCTTCATCAAGTAACATGAATTATTTTAAACATATGTATATGGGTAGGATCCTGCAATTTAAACTATAGAGGTGAATTGGGTCAAATACATGAATAAGTCAGATAAATAAAGAAATGAGTAATTCATTAAAATTAAATTTTTACTAGATAAAATATGTGCCCAGTGTTGCAAAGCAATATGTCTATGCTACCATGACATTAGTGTTTTAGTTAGCCAATGGGTTGAACAACAGATATTGGAAAACTATGTTTTGGGGTAATAAACACTGCTTTACATGCACTAATTTCTTCTGAAGTATAATCCTCATTTTCACTTTTTTTCTAGAACTGAAAATTTAACAAGTACCATTTTAAATTGCCTAAAACCAGAGGGTTAGAGATTTTCTGGATATAGTGCTCCAAAGAGCAGGTATTTACTCATATCTCCAGCACACTATGGATATTTTCCTATGACAAAACACAACCTTGCTATATCTCTTTCTTCTCAACTGGATTTCTTCATTTATTCATTCATTTGTTCATTCATTCAACATATCTTTGAGCTTTTTTCAGCTGGGCACTCTTCCAGGTACTGGGGATATAGTAGGTAAGGGAATAGAAAGTGAATGTGGGAGTGGGGCTTCTTCAGAGACAGATGGAAGGCTCTCTGAGGAGCTGAGCACAAACAGACACCTAAATCAATCAGCCATACAACAGTGAAAGTGCAAATTTGGAAGCATAAATTGCATTTGTGTCTGGAAGGACAGTATTCCACACAAAAGCCCAAGGTCAGAGTGCCCTTTTTGTGTTTGAAAAAGAAGCACATATGGCTACTTTGGCAAGACAAAGTGAAAGTTGGGTCCTTGAAGCTAGATCCTAGAGGGCCTCATCCATCAGAATGAGAACTGTGGGTTCACTTTGAGATATAATGGCAGCCACTGAATGTTTTGAGGTAGAAGAGAGGGACATGCCTACATTTGTGTTCTAAGGACTGCCCTGACTGCAATCTACAGACTAGTCTAAAGAGGATTAGTATTCAAGAAGGGAAACCAGTTAGAAGACAACTGGGATAAGCCAGAAGCCCACCTCCATATACCAAAGACATTAAGGACTGTTATTGAAAAGGCAGATTAAGATGCCAAATTATCTAATGTCTGGAAGCTCACAAAGCCTTGTTTTGATGTGGCTGAACTTTGTGACTGTTTGGTTTCTTGTTTAATATTGTTTGGAGAAGTTAAAAAGTTCAAAATCTGTAAATTCTCAGTTCCACGTATCAGTAAAATAAAAAGGTACCCAACTTTCCTTCCCTATGTAATGGTAACAGTATCAAAGGAGAGAATGTATAATCAAAGCACTGAGTAAACCATAAACTTCAAAGCATGCTGCTCTTCAAATGCTGGTATTATTATGCATAATTATTAGTTCTGATTTGATTTTCAGCAAAGAGCTGTGTTTTCTTGCGAATGGTCAAAGAGAAACACAACATCATTCTAAAGTATAATCAAATCTTGCTACCTAGTACCACAAGAAAAGTAAATGGAATTTGAAGATAATCAGTTAATATCTCCCTCTTCCCCCTTTTTTTTCAGAAAAAAAAAAGTGTCTTACCTTAAAATTTGGAAGGCATAAAACTGACCATTAGAAATACTTTAATCTAGTGGGGTAACTTTCAAAAGTATTTCTGTGAAATGTCACTGTTTTTATTATAACAGTGAGACATGGTAGTTTAATTGATTGCAGCGCATTGGAATTAGAGCTGCATTTCAGAAGTCAGACATCTGTCTGTGCCTGGGTATTGGGACCTCCTGTCCACACAACAAAGCTCATAAAATGGTGCTCCTAATTTTGAAGAATTTAATCACCTTTTTTTTGAGTGACCAGAGAAGCAAAAGGATGTTTCTCACAATCTCTCCATCCTTCCTTTCATCTTGTTTGTCCACTCTCCCTTTTACCTCTCACTGCTTAAGGAATTCCAGCTTATTTCTGAAGTCTTCTAATAAGGGCGTCCCTTCCTCTGTATTTGACTAATTATTTCCTCACAATTAGATTCAGTTCTTTCTCTAAGCTCTCCTCCGATCTTCTTGACACGGTTTCCCAGGAGATGGCTCCATAATCAAAAGCCTTTCATTTCAGGGGAGAAAGGAAGGAAAGAGAAAACCATTTTTTAAATTGCTCTTCCCTCCCATCAAGCCTTTTATAGATAGCATCACATAATATTATTTGCAATCAGAATTCATATTTATGAAGTTTTAGATTTTATAAAATGCTTTTAATATATTATGTTTTTAATACAAAAAACAACATAAATACACACAGACACCGACTGAAGCATGTATACAGAAGTGGTAGAACCAGAAAATTAATCTTTCAATTTTTATTCCAGTTTTTTCCACTGAATCATAGTTGCTTAGAAAAAGGTATGTTAGTACAGTCTTGAAAATGTATACTCACAAAAAAAAATAATTTAAATATTTTAAATCATCTGTAGGTATATCTGCCTTGACAGAGATTGGGAACATAGAGGATGGCTTCAGGGGATGGCTGCATCTGGGCTGGAATCCCTGCCCCTCCCCCCATTAGCTTTTAAATGCATTTTTATTGATTCAACAGTATGTACAAGTTACTTATCAAACATAAACATGTGCCAGAAACAGCTAAGGCTCTCATTTTCTAGATGAGAAAATCAGAAAAGCAAATTGCTGAAATGTAGAAAGTGAAGTCAGAAGGAAGTGCTCTGGATTCCAGTGTAGTCCACTGTCCATATGGCACATGGAGGTCCAAATGCTAGTAAATACAGGATGGGGCCAATGTAGATTTACAGCTGTGACTACACAAAACCCAGAGCTTATTCTTGTATTATTAATTAGTTATGGAGTTATGATTGTCCAAATGAGCAACTGTAAAAAAACCTTTGCCCCACCATATCGATTAATTTTATTTTTTTAAAGAATATGACTTTTGCAAAGGTTTATTGCTTTAAATCAATATATATGTATATCTTCTAGATGGACAAAATAGTTTATGGAATGTTTTGATCAAGCTGTTGGATATTTAAAAATCTGTAACATCTTTCTTAACCACAGGTACACAGTAGTGAGCAAAAAAAAAATCAGGAACTAAATTATTTTAACAGATAACATATTAATGATGACTGCTATACATACACATTTAGAATATTCAAACATGAGCTATAGAGAGAAAAGCCATTGCCAAAACAACAATAAAAGTTATCAAAAGCATTATAAAATCCAAAATTTTTCTTCATAGCTTATAAGACAGAAAACAAAGAAGTGGAAAATATATCGTAAAATCGAGTCAGAAAAATGGTTTACATTATAATCATTGAAGGACAGAAAAGTCCAATGTAGTTAATTAAGGAGTAAAAGTAGGATGTGATGTATATCGAACAGTACACAAAGTAAATTACGTAGTGAGATTAATCTTCAGCAAATCTTAAAAATTTTAGTAAAGGAAATTAAGTAATCTTTAAGAAAAATGTTAGCATCTATAAAAGTATATTTCCTCTAACCATTTAATTTTCTAAAGGAGACATTAGTGGCATGTTTATTTTCTTGTACACAAATCTAGATGTCAAAGACTTTTGCAAACCTCAAAATATGGGTAGTTGGTAGAAGAGGAATATGATTTTCTTTGGCATAATTCTCCAAGTGTTTGATTTTGCATTTTTTAAATTAAAGTAGTAGCACCAAACTAAAATGGACACATCAATTTCATAATAAAGTATACTTTTCCAGCTGTGTGTATAACCAGGCCTACAATTCTGAGTCATTCAAATAATTCGTATTCAAGTAAATACCCATGATTCAAGCTGATTAAAACTGTCCAACAGTGATAATATTTTGAAGTAAGAATATAACATCTTTGAAATGCACATGCTTCCATTCCCATAACATCTCATAATCTCTGCCCAATCTACAAATAAATAGATAGAAGCAGGTGATAGGTAGGCTGGTAGATAGGTAGATGGATACATAGATAGATAAAGTGGCCCTTGCATTTAGATAAAACATTGGGTAAAAATTTATTTCTAAATAATCAGTTGGAGTTTAAAACGATTGGGCAAAATATAACACTAATATATACACACAGACACACACAGACACACACACACACACACACACACACACACACGGGGACTGGTGCACAAAATTCGTGCACTGGGGGTGGGTGATCCTTCAGCCCAATCTGCCCCCTCACACATACTGGCAGCCCTCAGGGGATGTCCTACTGACCCCTCATCCCTGGCCGAAGCTTTAGGCCTTGGGTCCCAGCCATATGGGGCTGCAATGGGGCTGATGGCTAGCTCTGCCCCTGCTGCCTCGGCCCTGCCCACCTGGCCCTGGCCTTAGCCCCAGCCACTGGCAACCACCCAACCACCGCCCATCAACCACCCAGCCCCAGGAGCCCCATGCTCGCTGGATGCCTCGGCCCTGACCCCCCAGCCCAGGTCTTAGCCCCGGTGGCAACCGCCCGGCCCTGGGGGCACCCTGCACTTGGCATCCGCACACACCAGTCTCCCGTCTTGTGTGCCATGCACTGTGTCAGGATGGCCTCCCATTCCACGTGCCACACCTGCCACCCGTCCCGAGGCCTCCTCTCCCGTGCGCCGCAGCCCCACCCCCCACCGGCCTTGCATGCACCACAGCCCTGCCCCCTGATGGCCTCCCGTGTGCCCAGGCCCCACCCCCCCGCCTTGCACTTGCCTTGGCCCCGCCCCTGCCTCATGCTGCTTGGCCCCGCCTCCGCCTTGCGCTACTCAGCCTCATCCACGCTCTTGATTGGCTGGTAGCGTAGCAAAGGTACTGTCAAATTTGCATATTACTCTTTTATTAGATAGGATATTTAAAGTTAGTAGTATAGCAGTTTCCAACATTTTTCAATTACCAGCTAAGTAAAAAATGTACTAAATAGCTTGAAAGGTCAGTCATCAAATTCTTTTTTATCAATGCAGCAGCTTTATTGAGATATAATAAAAAGGACTGTATACATTTTTAATGTAAATAATTTTATGAGTTTGGTTCTCTTAACTTCACGTAGTATATTCTAGAAATGTGAATTTGTAGTTTAGGAACTCTGCTATCCTCACCTATCCTATCTTATTTTGTATTTTTCCTTAGAAGACAGAATAAAATGTTTTTCTATAATTTCTGTAATTATTTCAGTAAACTGAAACCCACAGAATCACCATTTGGATCTGGCTATTGATACTTTCATCTTAAATATTACTGTCTTTCCAAATGCCACCGTCAAAATAAAAATAGCCTTAGCCAGCTTTGCTCAGTGGGTAGAACACTGGCCTGCAGAAGGATCAAAGAGTTCAGGGTTAGATTTTGGTCAAAGGCACATATCTTGGTTGTAGGCTCCTCCCTGGCCGAGGCTCTGGTTAAGGCTCATGGAGGAGAGAACCAATCCACATGTTTCTCTCATATTGATTTTTCTCTCTGCTTGCCCTTTCTCTTCCACTCTCTAAAAATCAGTGGTAAAATATCCTCAGTGAGGATTTAAATAAACAAACAAACAAAAACAAACAAGCAAACATAGTTAACAAGATAGGCTTACCAGAAACTTACTGACTTGCTTAGAAAATGCTTTCTATTTTTGTTTTTGTTTTTGTTTTATTTGGAATTGTGTGACTGATATAACCTTGAAGGATCCTATCCAAGCTAATGAAACGTTTTGTTTACAATAACAGTGCATGTGTTTTGTGCCAACTCTTTCTAAATACTTGACCGTTAGCATCCCATTTAATCCCCAATAATTGTATGGAGGTTGGTAACAATGATATCTACTTAATACATGGGGAAACGAGACTTAGAGGGTAGATACTGTACACAGGGCCACTAATGCAATGGGTAGAGCCCAGCTATGAACCCAGGTAGTTTGACTCTGGTCTTCTTGCCTAGCAGCCTCATTCTAACTGTTGTGTGATATGGCTTAAAGCCAAGGTAGGCAGCATTGACTTAGTCACTAATAATTTTTGTTATATCTAGGCTGTTGTATTGGTTTTATGTAATTACTAAAGGCCCAGTACATGAAATCCATGCACTTGAGGGTGGTATCCCTCAGCCCAGATTGTGAGAGGGCATAGGCTAGCTGAGGGACCATACCAATGCAGGATCAAGGCTGGGGAGGGATGCAGGAGGTTGGCCAGCCAGGAGGGACTACAGGAGGGCCCCAGAGCATGTCCAGCCTATCTTGCTCAGTCCAGATCAGCTAGACCCCAGCAGCAAGCTAACCTACAAGTCAGAATGTCTGCCCTTTAGTGGTCACTGCACATAGTGACTGGTTGACCAGTTGACTGCTGCCCCCTGGTGGTCAGTGCATATCATCATGAACAGTTGAGTGGCCTTAGCATATCATTAGCATATTATACTTTGATTGGTTGATTGGCCAACTGGACAACCAGGCAACTAGAATATTAGGCTTTTATTGTATAGGACTAGAGACTGGTTGCAGGAAGATTCCTACAAGAATAGGGCTTCCTGCAGCCTGAGCAAAGCTCCCTCCTATCTCTGCTGCCTTGCTCCCTTCTTTGCTGCCTAGCTCCCATCTCCACTGCCTAGCTCCCTCCCATCTCCTCTGTCTCACTCCCTTCCTTTTCCCCTGCCTGCCTGCTTCCCTCCCTTCTCCCTCATCCCACTTGCTTGCTTCTCCGCAGTTTTCATCCCTTCTGCAGTGCTTGGATTCCTTCTATGCTGTCTTCTGTACCAGGATATAAAAAATCAACTGCCATCTTGGTTGTGTTAATTTGCATACTCGCTCTGATTGGCTGGTGGGCGTGGCTTGTGGGTGTAGCAGAGGTGCAGTCAATTTGCATATTACTCTTTTATTAGATTATTAGATTAGATAGGATAAAGCCCTTCTAAAAGGAATGCTTAGCTCATGGACACAAATGACAGTATGGCTTATAATTTTATTTTCTTGCTGAGTCCTCTCCTGATTTAGTATCACAGTAATGTTAAAATCCTAAAGTGAGTTAGGAAGTGTTCCAATATCTCCTATTTTTTTAAAGAGTTTAAGAAGGTTTGATATTATTTATTTAAAAATTTTATATAATTCACCTGTGAAACCATCAGGTATTAGATTTTTGTTTATTGGGACTTGTTTGGTTACTAATTCAGTATGCTTACTTATAATTCGTCTGTTCAGATATTCTCTTTTTGTGATTCAGTCTTTGTAAGTTGTATGTTTCTAGAAATTTATATATTTCTTTTAGCTGTACCAATTTGTTGGCATATGATTATAGAGATAATCCTTTTTATTTCTTATGATACTTTATATTTCCATGATATTAGTTGTAATATCTCTTTTAGAACTGATTTTATTTATTTGAATCTTTTGGTCTCTCTCTCTCTCTCTCTCCCTCTCTCTCTCTCTCTAGGTGAGTCTGGCTATAGGTTTCTCTATTTTTGTTATTTTAAAAACTACTCTGTTTTATTAGACTTTTCTATTGTCTTTTCTTCTAACTCTGGGATTAGTGTGTTCTTTTTCTAGTTCTTGAGGTGTAAAATTAGATCATTCTTATTCTTCCTGTAGGCATTTATTGCTGTGAACTGTCCCCTTAGAAATGCCTTTGAGTGCCCCAAAGTTTTGCTATGTTGTATTTTCATTTGTATCAAGTTATTTTTAAAGTTGTGTTTGATTTCTTCTTTGATTTGTTATTTATTTACTGGAATGTTTTTTAGTCTTCACCAATTTAATTATTTCAGTTTCTTTCTTGTAATTGATTTCTAGTTTCATACTGCTGTGTTTGAAAAAAGTTTTGAAATGATTTATATTTTCTTTAATTTATTAAGAATTGTTTTATGACTTCACATATGATCTCTCCTGGGGAAAGTTCCATATGCACTTCAAAAGTACATGAATTCTGCTGTTTTGGGATGGAATGTCTGCTAAATCTATGATCTAGCATGTTGTTTAAGTCCTATATTTTCTTACTGATTTTCTGTCTGGGAGAACTATTCATTTTATGAAAGTTCAGAATTTAAATGCTCTACCATTATTATATTTCTGCCTGTTTCTTCCTTTTTGTCTTTAATGCTTGCTTTATATATAACTAAGTTTTAAGATAAAGAGTATATGGTATTAATAGTACAGACTTTGTGAAAACTTCCCTATAAAATTATTTTTCGGTACATAGTAGACAAGCAGCAAATATTACCAAGATAAAAATGATTGAATAGTAGATAATAATTATGATTTGCATGAAGTTGGCATATATTTAATATTTATCTCAGAAAGCAACAAAATACAATATAAGATATCTAGTTTTGGATGCTATAAAACCTGAGAAAAGGACACTTGCATCAATGCAAAGGCAATAATTTATTCACATAATAGCAAAAAACTCTACATTGTTATAAAATTCTTATTACTACACTGAAAAGACTTGCAGACATTAATTTTCACAGTACAGATCTATAACAAAACTGACATTTTAAGGTCAGATATTCTAATTGAATCTTGAGCAAATGCAAGATGCCTATTGAAAAGAAGTTGGAATAATTAATTTTCCAGATAAAGTACCTGACGGATTAATAAAATCAGAATATCAGTTTAGGGTAAAGGTGAGTGAAAAAAGAATTAAATATTTCTTTTCTCTTTAAGATTACTGTTACAGAAACTTTTGAGGCCAATATTTTTTTCAAACTATTTTCTGTATATGTTATTCTACTTAGGAATTTTGGTTAGTTTATCTTTCAGATTTCTGTCAGTGTTTTTTAAATTTCAGCATGTATATTAATCACATGGACATATTGCTAATAATATAGACTGATTTAGTAGGTCTAGGATAGGGCCCATGTTTCAGCTGCCAGGTGATTCCAATGCTGCTGGACTGAAGACAATTTCAATGGAAAGCATTTAGGACTGCAGTTCTAGCTTTTGTTGCACATTGTATAACTAGAGAATGTTTAAAAATTACCAGTGCCAAACTATAAAAGCAAAAATCAACAAGTTAGGACTACATCAAATTCAAAAGCTTCTGAACATCAAGAGAAACAAATTAAAAGTAACTTACTGAATGAGGAAAATATTTGCAGATCATATATCTGAGAAAGGATTAAGATTAAAAAATATGTAAGGAACTCATACAAGTCAATAGCAAGAAAAGAAACAATCTAATTAAAAATGGGCAGAAGAACTAAATTGACATTTTCCCAAAAAGGACTGCAGATGGCCAACAGACACATGAAAAAACATTCAACATTACTAATCACTGGAAAATGTAAATCAAAACCATAATGAGATGCCACCTCATACCTATAAGAATGGTTATCATCAAGAAGACAAAAGATAACAATTGCTGTTGAGAGTATAGTCAAAAAGAAATACACATTGTTGGTGGGAATGAAAATTGGTCCAACTACTATGAAAAAAAGTATATAAATATTTCTCAAAAAATTAAAAATAGATCTACCATATGGTCCAGTAATCCCACTTCTGGGTATAGACCCAAAGGAAGTGAAAACTGGATTTTTGAAAACATATATGGGCTCTCATGTTGATTACAACATTATTCACAATAGCCAAGATATGGAAACAACCTAAATGCCCATCAACAGATGAGTGGATAAAAAAGATATGATGGAGCTGAAACCAGTTTCGCTCAGTGGATAGAGCGTCAACCTGCAGACTGAAATGTCCCAGGTTCGATTCCAGACAAGGGCATGTACCTTAGTTGCAGGCACATCCCCAGTAGGGGGTGTGCAGGAGGCATCTGATTGATGTTTCTCTCTCATTGATGTGTCTAACTTTCTATCTCTCTCCCTTCCTCTCTGTTTAAAAAGTCAATAAAAAATATTTTTAAAAAGATATAATAGAATATTATTTAGCCACAAGAAAGGAGGTTATCCTGCCATTATCAAGAACATGAATAGACCTTGCATGCATTAGGTTAAGTGAGGTAACTCAGAGAATGATAGTACAATATTATATCACATAACTGGAATCTAAAAAAGTCACTCTTAAAATATGTTCACTAAGGGGTGGGTGGGAAGAATAATATTGTTGTTTCAGTATATAAACCTGCATTAAGTAATAAATAAGCCATAGAGATATAATTTACAGTATAATGAATATAGACAACAATGTTCTCCTATAATTATTGAACTTCCTGGGAAACTAAAGCTTAATTTCCCCAACCACAAAAAGGAAAATATCCTATCTAATAAAGAAGGAATATGCTAATTGACCATCACTCCATCACAAAGATGGGCTGCACCCACAGCTGGGGCCAAGTTCCCATAAGAAGCCCTAACGAGCAATCATCAGGGACCTGAGGCTACGCCTTCCACACCCTCGTGGGGCTTGACAGGGGACCTCAATGTATGCTTCCAGTCCTGAGGCTGGGTTAGGGAACCTCAGGCTGCTCTCCCTGACTCAGTGCCAGGCCAGGGGACCTCAGGCCTCAACCCCTGCCCTGGTGCCAGGTCAGGAGACCTGAGGCCACACCTCCTCACAGGGCTTGATGGGGGACCTCAGGGTCTGATTCCCATCCTGCTGCTGGGCTAGGGGACTTCAGGCCATCCCCTCCACTAGGTGGGGCTTGACAGGGGACTTCAGGCCACACCCCCAACCCCAGCACCAGGCCAGGGGACCTGAGGCTGCACCACCCCCTGCTTTGCAGGGCTTGACAGGGGACCTCAGGTCATGCTCCCGACCCAGCTGGGCTTGACCGGGGACCTCAAGGTATACCCCCAGTGCTAGGTCAGGGTAATGCAGGCCGTGCCCACCCCACCCAGCAGGGCTGGATAGGGGACCTCAGGCTGCACCCCTCTGCTGATGGGGCTTGACAGGTGACCTGAGGCTGCGCACCCTTCCTGGGGCCAGGCCAGGGGACCTGAGGCTGCAACCCCCCACCTGGTAGGGCTTGATGGGGATCTTAGGCCATGCCCCCCAACCTGGTCAGGCTTGATGAGGTACCTCAAGGCACGACCTCCGCTCTGGTCTGTGCTGGGGCACCTGAGGGCATGCCCCCCTGTTCTGGCACTAGGCCAAGGGATCTGAGGCTATACACCCCTGTACGGCTGGCTTGACAGGGGACTTCAGCCATGTACCCCACCCACCAGGGCTTGGCCAGGGACCTCAAGGTGCACCTCCAGTGCTGGGTCAGAGGAACTCAGGCCCACTCAGACCAGGGCTTGATGGGGTACCTCCAAGCATGTCCTTGCCCAGGTGTGGGCTGAGGGACCTCAGGCCATGACGCCTGTCCTGGTGCCAGGCTAGGGGACCTGAGGCTATGCTTCCTGCCTGGCAGGGCTAGACAAAGGGTAGGACTGGCTGGGTCTGGATCAATGTGGGGGGGCCAGCCCGATTTTGAGGTGCATGTGGATGAGCAGAGACTTGACTCTGGGTCCCATGGTGAGCCCCAGACTCTGACAGGAGAAAAGTTTTCATATATATTTTACTAATTTTCTTTCATTTCTGACACTTCTATTATAGAGAAAGGGCAAATAGCAATATTAAATTATTTCCTCTAATTAATCCCCTTTTAATGTGCATGAATTTTGTGCACGGGGTCACTAGTAGTTATATAATGTGATAGCAGTGCTAAATATCACTACAATGGCAATCTTCCTATATAATAAAGATATAATATGCAAATGGTTGTTACACCATGAAGCATAATGACTGACTGAATAACAACTGCTTCATGGATCAGCAGGAGGGTGGGGCAGTGAACTGCAAAGGGAGCAGTGGAGAGCTACAAGAGCGGGCAGGGCAGCAAGTTATGAGAGGGGGCAGGGGAGCTACAGGAGGGCGGGGCAGCAGGCGGAGAGCTACTGGAGGGTGGCAATGAGCTACTGAAATGCTTCCAATTGCAAAGACTTTACAGCGCTATGTCCTGGATTTGGAAGTTCATAGATGGATTTCAGATAGTCTGTATGTATGTTTACATGAACATTTCAATAGGAATAAGATCTATTGGATTTCATTAAAGACTTAACTGTGTATGGAATTTAAAGAAGAACTACTTTGAAGAACTACTACTTAGAAAAATAACTTCATTCAAATGCCATTTTATAAACAGGAAACTTGAGGTATAAGAAAACAAAATGTCCGTTTCTGGTAGAAACATTTTTTACCTACTTTATTTTTTTATTTGTAAATTTAGATATTGTCAGGGGTGTGGAAAGTTAATATTTTTATTCAAAAATACTTTCATGAGTACTTGACACCTAAGGACAATTATCTAATTGATTACTCTGGTATGAACATAACTAGAGGACCTTATAAAAAGAAAACTTTCCTGTGTTAAAGACCTTCAGATCTTTTTGTTCCCTGTCATTTCTTATGTTTGTAATTCTTCTAAAATTCTGGTTTATTTTTTTTCAATCAAATACTAAATTTATTTTGTGGGGTAAAATACTTTAATGTTAAGAGTACAAATCTGGTTGCTCATAATTTATATTTTATTTCAAAAGAGATCATAAATGGACCTAATATTTAGACTAATGTGGGTACCCAATAGGCTTTCATATTACACAGAAGGCCTTTTCTCTGATATAGTGCAGATGTGGCCACTATTTTTTTCAGTATCTTACCAACAAATGTAAGTAGACACAACTGAGAGTAGGAAGTGCAGCGGGGAAATTGCTATTATGATTAATTTTAACTGTGCTTATGCTCTTTTTCATCAAGCATAAATACAAGAAAGGTCAAGTGAGGACATCAAAACATCTTGACAAAGCCAAACAAGCCATCATTAAATGAACAACAAATTAGAAATTAAACATAAAGTCTTTAAACACAAGTTTCAAATAAAGTATGCCAACCATCACTCATACTTTGATATTGTTGATATCAATGTCTCAACTACATAAGCAATTTAAAAAATGATGAAAAGGCATTTAAAAGATTTGCAGCGTGTTCTAAGAGAGGAGAATATTTACCTGTCCTGGATCCATATCAATCTTTAATTATATCTGTATAAAATATGCATATTTTTAGAAATTGTTTGGAATACATTATTTAAGCAAAGTAAATGTACTTGGCTCTCAGGACTTCTAATTGAAAGTCATTTAGAACACTTGATAAGATTGAAGCACTTCAATGCTGTACTTTGCTAAACTTTAATTTCTTGATTCTAAGCACTGTCTTTAATAAAAAAAATAGTGATTGTAATTTATTAAGGACCCTGCCTTTGATAGAGGCACCAAGGAACATTACCAGTGATGATGTCTCACTCAAGTCAATGTCAATGTGCAGGGTACAACCCCCAAACATACTTTTATAATAGAATAAGTAAACTCACCTGTATTGCACTGGGGTCATACTGACCACACACATGTAATGCCATATATTTAAAGGGATTAAACTAATCTGTGGTTTTACTGTCATACATGTTGTATTTTATTTTAATGATTTGCCTTTATTAAATTTTAAAGTCTGGTCCCTAATTTTATATGGGATACTAAATAAAAAACCCAGTTAAAAACAGAAGTATCTTAGAGTTGAGTCTCTTTCAGTTGTCAAATTTGTATTTAAATAATGTCTTACATGTTAGGACAAAAACCATGATTAAGGATCTAAATCAGCCCCAATTCACATCATGACTAGAATCCTAAAAAATAACAATAAAAATAAAAATAAAAAATTAAATAATGGTTTTGTTGTTTTTAGGGAAGGTATTCAACCATTGGTATTAAATGTTTTCTATACATTCATAGTATTTTATTTCAGAAACACTTGTTTGAATTGCCAAGGCCTAAGAACTATTTATTGAAGAGGGTGTAAACATTTTAATCATGCATAATGTTAATTCATTCCAGCTGTATAGAAAATAGTTTTTTTAAAAATGTTAGTTTTCAAAGTAATAAAAAAATTAAATGGACTCATTCTCATTTTAATTTCAGCCCAGGAAATTAAATTTCAGGAAATCCATAAAGTTTTGAAATAATATTTAAATAACATTTTATTTTTATTTACATAAACATGAGAGCAACTCCTGGATGTGAGTGTAAAATGACAAATGTTATGGGTAGTATTCTGAAACAGATTTAACTGATTTTCCATGACTTCTGATCCGTATATTCTTGGAAATTTTATCCAAACTTCAAGTACCATCTCAGAAAATGAAGAAAGGTAACAGCAGCCCCCTTATTGTATTTTGAGGATGAAATAATACATGTCACGGTCTTGGGTCTACACGGTGAGACAAAAGGAGGTTTATCATTGTGAGTATATAAAACAGAGTTTATTCTTATACTATTATTTATTAATATTTTATTATTTTTCAATACTAAAGACTAGAAACCTATTTTTGCCCCACCTTATAGTTATGTTATTATTATTAATGTGGTTATTGTCATACCACTAGAATGATTGTGACTCATTTTATACATGCTGAGACAAAGAAATAAAGTATCATAAGCTCTGTTAAGGTACTTATGGTGGTCATTCTAACCCTCTACTGGCAGCCATCATTCTTAACACTGACACTGATACTTCTTATTATTTGATATAAATATTGTGATTGGCAGTTTATATATCACACATAATAATCTCCTCCCAAAAGTGTGTATGGAGTTATTATTCAGAGGTGATCTTAAATCATTGTTATTGAGTTTTTACCTTTGTTTCAAAGAGCTGGTGACTAATGAAACTGAAATCAAACCAAGAGTCCCTCTGCGAGTCTGGTATTACTTGGATACCAAAGCCATACAAAAATATAATAAGAAAGAAAATGACAGCCGAGACCGGTTTGGCTCAGTGGATAGAGCATCGGACTGCGGACTGAAGGGTCCCGGGTTCGATTCCGGCAAGGGCATGCACCTTGGCTGTGGGCACATCCCCAGTAGGGGGCGTGCAAGAGGCAGCTGATCGATGTCTCTCATCGATGTTTCTGACTTTCTATCCCTCTCCCTTCCGCTCTGTAAAAAATCAATAAAATATATTTTTTAAAAAAGAAAATGACAGACCCATGTCTCTTAAGAATGTAGATGCAAAAATTTTCAACGAAGTATTATCAAACTGAGTCCAGCAATATATTAAAAGGATTATATGCCACGCACAAATAGGATTTATCCCCAGAATACAAGATAGGTTAAGGTTGACCATTATAACACACCATAGTGATAGTGCAAAAGGGGAGGCCACCCATTATTATCTCAACAGATATAGAAAAATAGTGGGAAAAATCCAAAATGTTTTCATTATGAAGATTCACAACAAACTAGAAATAGAAAGGTTCTTCATCAATTTCACAAATAGCATCTTTGAAAATCCACAGCTAACATAGTACTTAAGGGTGAAAGGCTGAAAACTTTCCCCCCAAGATCAGGAAGAGGCAGTGGGGGTCTACTTATTCTATTTAACATTGTACAGATGTTCTATCAAATTAGGCAAGAAAAGGAAATAAAGGCATCAAGGTTGGAAAAGCAGAAGTAAGTCTATCTCAGGCAGGTGACAAACTTAAATATAGAAAACTCTATTCTATAAAGCAAAAAATACAAAGTACCTATTTCACAGGTTAAAAAGAAAGAAAAAACATAAACATCGAAGATTCTACAAAGAGAAAAGTACTACAGCTGATAATGAGTTCTGAAAAGTTGCTGGCTATATGATCAATATGAGAAAATTAGTTGTATTTCTATACACTAGCAATGAATAATCTGGAAGTGGAATTATCAAAAAATCCCATTTACAATATCATCTGAAATAATAAAATGCTTAGAAATAAATCTAGCCAAGGACATAACATTTTACAGATGCAAAAATGTAAAATATTATTCAAAGTAATTAAAGGAGACCTAAATAAATTGAAAGACAGTTCATGTTTTGGGATTGGAAGATTTAGTAATCTCAATTTTGCAATATAGTGCAAATTGATCTACATATTCAATATAATCTTTTTTCAAAATTCCAAACACCTCCCCCCACTTTCTTTCAGAAATGGACAAGTAGATTCTAAAATTCACATGAAACTTCAAGAAACCCTGAGTAGCCAAAATAATATTTAAAAATAAGACCAAAATGTATGAACTCACACTTTTTAAAGCTACAATAATCAAACATTGTTATACTGAAATAAGAATAGAAATATAGATAAATAAAAAGAATTTGGAGCTTCAAAATTAACCCATGTATCTATGGCTAACTTATTTTTAACAAGGGTGCTAAAATCATTTAATGGGAAAAGAAGGGTTTTTAAATGGTTATAAACTTACTATAAAACTACAGTAATAATGTCAATATGGTGTTGATAAAAGAATAAACAGAAAAAAAATCCACAGGACAGACTAGAAACTCAGAAATAGAACCCCATAAGTATAGTCAACTGATCTTTGCAAAGTGGGGAGAAAAAAGAATACAGTTGTGCAAAGAGAGTTTCTTTGACAAATGATGGTGAATCAATTGGACATTTATATGCAAAAACCATGAATGTAGACAAGGCCTTACAACCTTCACAAAAATTAACTCAAATATTTCACAGACTTAAATATAAAATGCAGAACCATAAAACTCCTAGAAGACAACATAGCAGAAAATCTAGATGACCCTATGTACGTGTCTATAACTTCTTAGGTACAATACCAAACGCGTGATCTGTGTACGAAGTAATTGATAGACTGGACATTATTAAAATTAATTACTTCACCTCTGTGAAAGGCAATTTCAAGAGAAAACAACAGACTGGGGTTAAATATTTGCAAAAGACACATCTGATAAAGAAATGTTATTCAAAACATACACAAATAAACCTCTTAAAACTCTATAATAAGGCAACATACAGCAGAAGGGCCAAAGACCTTAACACACCATACCAAAGAAGATATACAGATGGTAAAGAAGTATATGCAAAGATGCTCTACATCATAAGTTGTCAGTGAAACTTAATAGAATGGCTAAATTTTGGAGCACTACTAACATCTAATGCAAGGATGTACAACAACAGAAACTCTCATTCACTCCTGGTGGAAATACTAAATGATAGAGACACTTTGAAAGACAGTATTGTGATTTCTTCTAAAACTCAACATACTCCCATTATGTGATCCACCAACCCTAATGCTTATCATTTTCTCAAAGGAGTTGAAAATTTATGTCTACACAAACAACTGCATATGGATGTTTCTATCAACTTTTTTTTTTCTTTTTCAAAATTGCCCCAACTTGGAACTAAGATGTCCTTCATAAAGCAAATGGCTAAATAAACTGTGATACACCCAAATAAGAGAATAGTATCTAGTACTAACAATGGAAATGAGCTATCAACCATGAATAGACCTGGAGGAACTTTAATGCCATCTTCCTAAGAGAAAGAAGCCAATCTGAGATCTGTCCATTACCCTCAGCCACCTTGAAGGATGGTCTCCCAAGAAGAAGAGTGCGAGTGCAATACCTGCCTTTCCCAATGTCAGTGCCTAGCCCCATGAGATCTGACTTTACCCTTTGGGCTTGGGTGCACTGCGATAGCCCTATGTTCTTTCCATAAATGTTATTTTTTATAATGACAAATGTTTAAAATGGGAAAAATAATAACAAAGAGTACAAAAAGATAAGTTTCATTGCAGTCTGAAATTGCAGACTGTCACAAGATGCCTGCATACTGATGTCCATTCAAACTGTTACATCTTATCTAATAAAAGAGTAATATGCAAATTGACCATACCTCTGCTACACACACAAGCCATGCCCACAAGCCAATCAGGAGCAAATATGAAAATAAACCCAACCAAGATGGTTGCCAGCCATAGAGAGCAGGAGGGAAGCTTAGGTTTCCCCAGTGATGGAGGTAGCCAAGCTTTCCACCTGCCCTTGCTGGCCTAGGTCTCCACTCAATGATACAAAGTTTCAATTATAAAAGATAATGACACTGCCACAGAACTGGAGAGAGCAGGAGGCTTGTGTTGTACCCAGAGATGGAGGAAGCCAAGCTTTCCACCTGCCCTTGCCAGCCCAAGCCTCTGCTCCAGGCTACAAAGTTTCAATTGTAGAAGAAAAATAAATCTCAAATACCAGGGCTTCTGCCTGGGTCACCAGGGGGCATGCCAGGCAGCAAACCACCACAGGCCCCTTGCCCAGGCCACTCCATGCCCCAAGGGAACCCCCACCCTGATAGGGATAACCTTCAGGGCAAACCAGCTGGCCTCCACCTGTGCACTACATCTGTATCCTATCTAATAAAAGAGTAATATGCTGATTGACCATCACTCCAGCACACAAGTGGCTGCCCCTATGTGGTCAAAGATCCTGCCCCCATGTGGACATAAGATGGCCACCACAAGGTAGCCAGCAGGGGAGGGCAGTTGGGAGGGACCAGGCCAGCAAGGGAGGGCAGTTGGGGATGATCAAGCCTGCAGGGAAGGGCAGTTAAGGGTGACCAGGTCAGCAGAGGAGAGAAGTGGGGTGCCAACAGGCTGGCAGGGGAGCAGTTAGACATTAATCAGGCTGCCAGGGGAGTGGTTAGGGGGTGATCAGGCTGGCAGGCAGAAGTGGTTAGGGGCAATCAGGAAGCCAGGCAGGAGAGCAGTTGGGAGCCAGCAGTCCTGGATTATTACAGGGATGACTGAATGCCCTCGAGGGGTTCCAGATTGGAGACGGTACAGGCAAGGCTAAGGGACACTGCCCCCCACCCCCTGTGAATGAATTTTGTGCATCGGGCCTCTAATTTTTTAATAATACTCAAATCCCTTAACTCCCACATCACTACTTTCCTTCCGACAGGATCATTATATTAACCTACTACCTAGAACCCTTACCTTTTGTCTGTCCCTTTTCTAATCTAGTCTCTACATCACTACACGAAGTAGCTGTGATAGCCTGACCTTGCTCACTGACCTTGCGTTTGTCCCTCCACTACATGTTTTCTCCTGCTTCCCAGTCTCCAGGAAATGCTGCTTCCTCTGCTTTAACATCTGCCAGCCTTAACCACTTAGTAATCTTCTCCTTTGCTTCAAGGAGGTAAGCTCAAGAGTGACTTTCCCTGTAAAGGAGCCATCATATTTTTGTATCTCCAGACTGAATTAGATTTTTTTTCTTTCATGTTCTTATGACACTGCATCCCTCTACCCTAGAAATTCAGTGATTCTCTCATATGATTCATCAGTGGACTGTGATATAACTGAGGCTGGATTATATCTTATTAATCTTCATGTTCCCAGCCCTTAGTGAAATTCCTGGACACATGAACATACTTTAAAATGTTTATTGAAATTAATCTATAAAATGATTATAGAGCTGCAAAAAATGTGTTCTTACATTCAGGTTAAGAATGTAAAATCTAGGACAGCCCATATAATCTGAGATCTCTTAGCAACCTAACTCCAACCACTGCAAGAGAAAAAAATCAGTGTTGAGTATTATTTTCCTTATCATTTTTTAATATATTCAGGCTAGTGGGAGAGCTCAAAGTGGTAGACAAACAGAAGTACTCATACTATTGTGAACTATACTTAAAAATATTTTAACATTTAGAGTAATTGATATGTGCAGCAAATGATATTCACACTGTGAAAGCAAATAGTTTTACATTTTTTTTTCAACAAACATTTTTCAGATCACTTTCTATATCACAGATACAGTTCTAAAAATATCAATTCATTTAATTCTTATAACAACCTTAAGATGTCATCAGAGGGCCAATTTGGGACTTTTTTTTTTACTGACCTGTGGTAATAAGCTGACTCCTTTCCGCAACCTCCAGCAGAAAGATTTTAAGTTGAAAAGAATAATAGTATCTATAGAACTAAAAATTCTTTTCAAATGTCCTAAAAGGTATCAAAAGATCTAAGGAATGAGATCACATCAAAATCAGTACTGCAATAATTATCATCTCTAATGTACTTGCAAAAGGGAAAACAAATAATAAATTGGAGTTTTGAGTGGAATTTTTGTATGACCTTGGAGTAGCACATATTTAAAATAAATCACCTGATAAATAATGGACAGAAGGTAATAGAACACTCTTAGGATCAAGATAAATCTAGGCTTGTCACAACATAAAGCAGATAACAGAACGAAATCTTGAAAATAGTCTTCTCATTTACACTTTTAGTCAAGAGTGATTAAGTGCAGATAGAAGAATTAAAGAGAGCAGACTGAAGTATAGACAAGTTGAAGTGCTGCAAAATGAAAGCTAAGGGCACTGAATCCTTAGCAAATAGCATACTGGTTCATATTTATGAACCAACTGTCAATGACAAGGAATTTGCACACATTCATGAATATAGATTGGTACTAAAGTTGCAACAACCTCTCCCATTTTGAAAAGAATGGTACATGGACAAGGAAAACACAGATATTAATAAATGAGAGGGACACATATACCACTGGATAAAGTTAGCAGAGTTGTATCAATGAACTTGAATGCAGTTACAGAAGGCCTGCTTATCAAACTTACTGATAACAAAAGGTCTAGAGAAGTGACTAATGCTTTAGATAATAGAATTAGCATTTAAGAAAATCTGATTCAATCTCAAATTAGCAACATTAAATTAATATATGTGTATAGCACTTGGATATCCTACTTATACGTCACCTTTTCACATAGGCTTCTTTTGACCTATTTCTAATATGGCCTTTGGTATTCTCTGCTCACCATTACTTCACTCTATTTAGTTTTCAATGTAGCATGTATCCTTTCCTAATACTTTGCTTGTGTACCTATTAATTTGTTTTCTTTCTAACTTAACTGGAAAGTAAAATGTATGTAGTAGTAACCCTGATTAACTTGTATCACTGAGAGTGAAACAGGAGCACTAAGTAAACATATGTCAAAAAATAAAATGCCTACTTTTTTTTTCTTCTCTTGAAAAGAAATTTGACAGGGAAAGAATGGGTAAATTCAATAACAGTATTTCTTAAGAAATAGAGCATCTGTAGAATAATAGAAGCACTAAGGTAGGATCAAAAGTACTAGATGCCTTTGCCACTGAGTAGTCATTTGACCTTTTGTAATTTCTTTAGAAACAGTTTACTCATCTATGAACAAGGCTGATAATAGCCCCTCAAGGTTTTATAATGTGTATAAAATAACTTGATAAACTATAATGTACAAAACAAATGTGAAGAATTATGATTGGGGGTCCAAGTACAGAGTTGAATATGAACCCTCAGTGTCTTGTGACTTTTGAAAAAATAATAAGATACAAACATTGGAAATAATAGTATACAGTTTGTACTGGCAAGACCCAATCCGGATAATTGTATTTCTTCTGAGCTGCATGTTATTCAAGGTATTGACAAATGTCTAAAGGAAGGAAGGCCAAGAAAATATAGGTTGTAGAAATAATGTCATTTGTAAAACAATGGAAATAATTGGGGGGAAAGTGACCTTAGGGAATATGGGAATGGGAAGGGACTGTGGTGCTTATTTTTTTTTCCTTCAGGATTCTGTATTTTTTCTTTATTGATTAAGGACATATGTGTCCTTTCCCCCAATACCACCCCCCCTCATGTCCTTACCCCTCTGGTTTCTGTATCCATTGGTTAGGCTTATATGCACACATACAAGTCCTTTGGTTGTGGTTTTTATTTTGAACACTAGAGGCCTGGTGCATGAAATTTGTGCACAGGGGGCGGGGCATGTTCCTTAGCCCAGCCTGCACCCTCTCCAATCTGGGACCCCTCGAGGGATGTCCAACTGCCTATTTAGGATGGGATTGGGCCTAAATGGGCAGTTGGACATCCTCTCACAATCCAGGACTACTGGCTCCAAACTGCTTGCCTGCCTGCTTCCCTGATTGCCCCTAACTGCTTCTGCCTGCCAGGCTGATCACCTGCTAACCACTACCCTGCCAGCCTGATTGATGTCTAACTGCTCCCCTGCCATCCCCCCAACTTCCCTCCTCTGCCAGCCTGGTCACCCCTAACTGCCCTCCCCTGCAGGCTTGATCGCCCCCAACTGCCCTCCCTTGCAGGCCTGGTCCCTCCCAACTGTCCTCCCCTGCTGGCCTGATCGCCCACAACTGCCCTCCCTTGCAGGGCCTGGAACCTCTTGATAGCCCTCCCCTGCTGACCATCTTGTGTCCACATGGGGGCAACCCTCTTGTGTGTTGGAGTGATGGTCAATCTGCAAATTACTCTTTTATTAGATAGGATGTGAAGAAGAATCTTCATTTGGAAGATTTATTCCACATAGCACTAAGTTACCAACTAGGAATTAGATATAAAAGACTGAGAAAGACAAATGTTGGTTAAAGATCTTGTTTCAGTGTGTGCCACAGTTTTCTAAACTTTAGAGCACTCCCACAAGGGTGGTTGTAATAAATTACAGTGTCATGTCCAAACTAGGGATACAGTGGCCATGTTATAAAGAGGCTTCTAATATTACACTGGAGTCTAGCCTAGATGATCCCACGGCCCTTCCCAAGTCCAAGATTACAATCAACCAAATGCAATATTCCTATCAGGCGTACTGAGAACGAAAGGATCTTGAACTCACACTCAGACACATCCCCAAATACTTTTCTTAGAGACCAAATCAATCAATGAGAGAATGACAGGTGGTATCCATCATGAGTCCGCGAGTGTGGCAAATCACCAGAGAGAGCAATCCTGCTTCAGCCACTCCATCCAGCTGGGAATCCCATTCATGCTGGTTGGTGTGGCTCCTTCGCTTGAGCACATTTAACTGTGAGCGCACTCATAACCCTCAGTGTCCTTTCAGAATCTGCTGCTCTGTTTCACATGACACTTGGTGTTGCAAACACAAATTCTAACTCAATATGTCTTCCAAAGGGTCTCATTTCCCAGTTGGGAGGGGGAGATGCCTGAAAGATTCAGCAAGTGCTAAATCGGAAAAAGCCAAAGAAATGTTAAAACTATTTGCCTGAAATGACTCCTGCAGTCCTGCTGGAGGAACACAGCGACGCCTCCTCATCCCCTTTATATTGACATCTCAGAGACAAAGGCATCAGTACATCCCGCCTTAACCGTGCGTTGACATGATGCCAGGTCCACAGACCTACACATGCATGCTTTAGAGAAACCGCAGGTGAGACCTGGAGCAGGAAAGAGAAAGTAGCAAAGACGGAGATTGGACCCACAGAGAAACAGGTTAAAATCATTTTCATGACTTTTCCCCCTCCCACTCCAGCTCTCCAGCAGCGAGGGAGGAGGCTGTGGGCTGCGGACTCAGTGCTGGAATGAGGAGTAATTGGGCTCCAGCGGAGCCGAGGTAGCATCTCTCTCCTCCTCCTCCCGGTGTCATTTGCTGCAGCTCCAGCGCCGGGTCCCAAAGTCAGCCACTTCGCTCCTGGCTCCCCGAGTGCAGAAGCGCCCTGCAAAGATAGCCTGTGTGCGCCACAGAAGTTGCCGGGCACAGGACTCCGGAGGCATTGGCTCCTCAACTTTTCACGTCATTTCTGCTCGGAGCCCCTTCTCCTCTCTCCGCGCAGCCGCTCCCACCGCGAATCCCATTGCTCATGGGGCAGGGGAAGAGCCGCTTGCAGCACTGAGCCGAACCGGACTGGAGCCCCGTGATGTCCGGCACCAAATTGGAGGACTCACCCCCTTGTCGCAACCGGTCATCCGCTTTGGAGCTTAATGAAACTCAAGAGCCCTTTTTAAGCCCCACCGATTATGACGACGAGGAATTCCTGCGGTACCTGTGGAGGGAATACCTTCACCCGAAAGAATATGAGTGGGTCCTGATCGCGGGGTACATCATCGTGTTCGTGGTGGCTCTCATTGGGAACATCCTGGGTGAGTCCTGTCCCCCGCAGCCCTCCAGAGGGCTGTCAGGTACCCTTCGCCCCGGGCTGCAAAAGCTCTGAGACCCCCCTCCTCCCCTCTGGGATGCAAACAAAGAGGTCCCCGCTTCTGGGGTGGGGTTTTTATTTTTTTTTAAAAAGAAAAAGTTTTCTGATTTTAGGAACCAGGAATGAGCCTGGGAATAGTGATTCCTTTTTTGTTTGTTTGTTTGTTTTGCGTTTTTTTCTGCAGAGAGAAGCGGGGAACTGCATTTCTCTTATGAGCACCTGGGTTACAAGTGCCAGTGGAGGGGCAGCGAGGGCAACGGCCAGGTGGATTTGAGTGAGGGGAGATGATCCATCCTTTTGTGTAGCGTGGCTGGCGGTTTCGGGGTGCCCGGGGGGGGGGGCTTTGAGGATAAGTAAAGCTGGCAGAATGAAAAGCTTTGCCTATATGGAGCAAGCTTGCTTCGGCTATTGAAGTCATTGAGGATTTGTGGGCGAGGTGGAATGCCCTTTGGCGAGGAGGTTTAGGCTCCCTCTGGAGGTGGGCATAAAAGGGCAGGGAGTGGAGACCAAGGCGAAGCAGCCAGGTGCACTCATGCACTGAGGCTTAATTATAGAGTAAGCATGCTGGGAGCAAGCGAGAAGGAGGGGCATCTAAGAAAAGTGCCAAAGAGATCCCAATCATCCATCCATTCATTCATCATTCATTCATTCATACACTCAACAAATATCCCCCCCTCCCCTCCCAGAACATGCTTGCGCCCACACTTCGGAAATATTTGTAATTGGTTGTTGTTGTTTTGTGTATGTGTTTCCCCCGCAAACAAGACCAATTTTAATGCGAGGCTTATCTCTATTTGTCCCTGTCTAGATTTGCATGCAAAACCAGCCCAATCCCAACCTCTGCACAATTTCTGAGTTTTGGGGAGTGGGTATAATGGTAGTATGATGGCTGTGGCGATGGAGTTTATTAAGCAGCTGGGGAATCCACTTAGAAAGAGCTTCAGGAGAACCTTGAGGACTTAACATGAATTGTGAATGAACTGAGCATGTGCCTTGATGAATGGAGCAGGGGAGGCAGTTCCTATGCAGAGGGCAGTGTGGAGGGAATCTCTGTTGAAAAGAACAGGAGGAGAGCGGGGAGGCTGGGAGAAGATGCTCTCTCAGTGATGGCTATGAAAAGGGAAGAAGAGGAGTGATGTGAAATGGTCTGGGAGGCTTTGAAGTCCAAAGCAAATAATCTGTAGCTTCAATGGAGGATGATAAGGAACTTATCAGGCTTCCAGCATTCATCTCATTTTTACCTTCTCTCTCCAAGGGTGCCAGTTTGGGCAGGAGGCACTCAAAGTAGTCTCTCATCAGTTTAGCAGTTAGTGAGAGTGGTTGGCAGTATATGACTGAGAGGTGTTCTGGAGAAAGTTGGTAGGCTTAGTATTTGACAAGAGAAATAAGACTCCTCTAAGAACTTTAGTTTGCTCTTTCTGTATTAGTTTAGAGTTTTTTTCTTTTGTTGGTTTTTTAAAATATAAACATAAGGGAATATTTTGAGGATGCCAACAAGGTGGATGAAGATGCAAATACACATGATTAGGGCCCTTTGTTATAAGGACACATATAACAGTGCCTTTCTTGTTTTCCTTCTTCTTGTCATCCATTCTTAGTGTTACAACTATTCAGACACATGGCCACCACTATAGCAACATTGCACTGCATTATGCCAACATTTAATAATAAGAGAATAATCTCAATTGAAAATCTGTTGAGGACCTAATGTGTGCCAGTCCTCTTTATATATACTCTCTCACTTAAATCTCAAAGTAGCCTACATTTGACAGAAGAAGCAAGACTTGGAGAAACGAAATTACTCATTAAGGAACATGTTTCGGATTCAATTCTATTTTTTCTGACCTCATATCCAGAATTCTTTAATAATTTTCTACTCTAGAGCTAGAAAGCTAATAGAGAATGAATTCCTTACATCCGATTGTCTTCAAATCTATTAAATATACTTTCCGTTCTCTTCTGCACCTATGTGCAATGCTAGTAAATTACCACAAGGGGTTAATGGCTCTATTATTCTATCCAACAAAAACCTTTCCTCAGGGAAATGTTATTGCATTGCAGTAAAATTTTGATATGTCTTGAAGGGATAGCTACAAATCATGATTCCCTTCTCTAATTTTATTTCAGGCTTAATCTCTGTGATAAAATTTGCTCCTCTTTGCTTTTATTTCATTCTGGCTTTGCACAGACTTGTGATGCATACTCTTTATATCCTAATTGGATAGTTTAGGGGCACATGCCTGCTAATCTGGGGAATGTTTGAACCTCAAGAAGACAACTTGTTTCATTACCTAAGGAAGAGAGTACTGTCCATAGCTCCAAGTGCTGAAATGGCCATTTCCATTTAGCTTACAAAGAAAGCTTTAATCAAAGCCCTCTGCTTTTAAGATACTGACAGCTATTTTGTTCAGCACTGAATGACACTGAAATCCTCTCTGGCTGAACTGAAATTCATTCTTTACTGACATATTCTGAAAGTTGATGAGGTTAAGTTTGACATTTAAACAAATGAGCAGTGTCATTACTTACAGACAACTTCCGGCTCTTTGATGTCACTGTCAAATTTGTAAAACAGATTTGATTGAGAACTGCTTTTTACCCCTCTGATATCAGTAATTTTATTCATAAATTGGCAAGACAAAAAAATTATATTATTCTTCAAGATAAAGAGGCAACCTTAGGTTTGAAGGTGAAATACCACAATGTAAGTAGCAGATGTAATCATTGACCCTTTAAGTCCATTCACCATTTGCACTTGTATGTAACTGACTACTTGGAAAATATCAACCTTGTTGAACTTATAATGTACCAGTAGAAGGCATTTCTACCACAATGCCCTTTTGTGAAGTGATGTAACCAGGATGATAAAGTCTTGATCATCACCACCTTATTTTCTTTAGTCCACATTTCCTCTCTTATTATATGCCCTCTCCACTATCAGGTGATACTTCCCAGACACAGAAAGCAGTTTCCTGGAAAAAAAATAAAAGGTGACAAAAGACATAAAATCAAGTCAAATATTACTCTACATGGAGTTTCATACGTATAATCATTCTAATATAAGGCACACACATTTTGTTACATAATTTAAGTCTTAGGGGTGAAGGTGGGACAGTGCTTTTTCTGAAAGCAGTGTTTGCCAACATTAAATTATTCCTCATAAAACATACTCCTGTACATATCTTATACTATAGCCAATTAGTTAACTAGTACATTTTGAGCAATATTATGTTTTTTAATTATATATTTTGGGGGAGAGGACAACTCAAAGGAAACTAATGGAATTCCTACATGTTATTTTTATAGTTGAAACTGAGATATGGGTTCTAGTCAGTTTAAATACTCAACATTTGGAGGAAGTGAGCAATTCGCTGCCTTTCTTTTGCATTTAAAGATATCTTATTTTTTACCTGGAATGTTTCTATTTTCCTGTTGGTGTTGCCATATGAAAAATAAGGAGAACATTGAACAAATGAAATAAAGTACAGCTGTGCTTCTTGCTTCTTGTCTGACCAGTAACAAGTTACTAAGCTCTACAAGGCTGATTTTTCCAATTGAAAACTAAGGGTTATAGAAATCTGCCTTATAGACATCTGATGAGGATGTCTTATATAGATATAGAATATATATATATATATATATATATATATATATATATACATATTTATATACATTCACCAACACATAGTAAACACTAAGTGCCAATTTCTCTCCCTTCATTCCTATGGTTGAAATATCTCCCCAATGTGGTTTTCAGCTGTCTTCTACCTCCATGGCTAGTCTATAGTTCTGTAGCTCTTTATGGCCTATGCTATAGCCTTCTTCTGAATTGAGTATTTAACTGAAAGTATTAGTAAAATGGATCTCGCCTTTTTCTCAATTGAGGATTTTGCTATCAGCTATTCATAAAATGGAGTTTGCACATGGTACTCTTCTTTTCCATCCCACCTCCACCCACCCATCCCCTAACAGGTGTATAATACCTTTATACTGAACGATTTGATTTGTGTTCCCACCTCTCTGTGCAAGTCATTCTTATCATTATAATTTTTTCTCTCTCTTTCATGGTTTCAATTTGCCTGCACTGGGTCCATTCACAGAATTTTTAAATTGTTAGTTGGTTGTTCTATCACTGTTAATGTTTTAAATGAAACATATGTACACAGAAACACAAAAATGACAATAATATGTTAATTTAACTGAGTTAAAGTACACTGCTCATTAAGAGTTTACCCAGCAGCAGTTAAGCTAAGTTGGGTTGGTGGGATGGAAAGAATATCTGTAACAGGGTTCTTCTTATAAATCCAATCTTATGTCCTAGATGTGGAAATGGCAGTTACAAGTTCTCACTATTTCTAAAACTAAGAGACATTTCTTTGATGCTTCTTTTGATGCACACTTCAGCTCTGTGGGTGTGTGTAACCCCAGCCTTTCCTATACAGAAAAAAGAAAGAGGTTCAAATAATACCTTAGTCATCTCCTCCATAACTCCATAGAAGTCATGAATAGTGACTGTAAAAGGTAATATTAATATCATCATTAAGCTTTGAACGTATAAGTTTTTAGTTACAGAATGCAAAACAGACTTATTTGAATAGAAGTTAAAGTGTGCCTCCACCTTTTTATTAAAATTATAACTTGTTAGTTTTACTGGGTAAAATAAATCATGTTTTTACTTGAACAAAATCTCAGTGATGATTTTTTAAATGTCCACTTCATAGATAACAGCAACATTTATCATGAACAGGCACTAATGAAATAACAATTGGTACTGATAATTTGCATGTAATGGATTCTTCCTACATTAAAAATATATATGAGTGAAGTGAAATATCAAAATAATACCAATTTGCAAAAAATGACCAATCAGACACTCGAATACAAATTTGTTCATAAATGAGTATTCCAGTTTTAATTTTTTTCTTGATATGTATTAGAGCATATATATGCATTTTATATATTTACTAGTGGCCTGGTGCATGAAATTTGTGCATGGGGGGAGGGTAATATGCTAATTAGACTAGGAGACCTTCCAGACATCCTTCTAGACAACGCCACAGTGGTGGGACTGAGGCACAGGCATTAGGGATGATTAGGTGGGCAGGGAAGGGCAATTGGGGATGAGCAGGCTGGGGGGAGGTGTCCCTCAGCCCGGCTTGCACCATCTCCAATTTTTGTATTGGGCTTAAACCGGCAGTTGGAAATCTCTCTCGCAACATGGGACTGCTGGCTCCTAACCGCTCACCTGCCTGCCAGCCTGATCAACCCCAACTGTCCCCCATTTCAGCCTGATCACCCCTAACTGCCTACCCCTGCCAGCCTGCTCGCCACAATTGTCCTCTCTCCTCCCCCCCCCCCCACTGGCCTGCTAGCCCCAACTAGCTCAACTTGAATTTGTTTGCCCCCAACTGCACCCCTCCTGCTGGCCAGCTCACCCCAACTGACCCCCCTGCTGGCTTGCTCACCCCCAACTGCCCTCCTCTGCCCACCTGATCACCCTAACTGCCTGTGCCTCGGTCCCACCACCATGACTTTGTCTGGAAGGATGTCCAGAATCTCTCCTGGTCAAATTAGCATATTACCCTTTTATTAGTATAGACGTGATTTTAATTATTTTATGTTTTAGAATATATTTCCAAATCCTCATGTACTGCAGCTATTTTAGCATTCCAAAGTCCCTGAATTCTCACTCAGCTCCTCAAATTTCAGGAATAGGCACTGCTGTTATTATTTCACTAGTGAAAGAAGATGTTTCCATCTTTCTTCCTATAGCATCCTGACATATCCCACAGTCTCAGTGCTGTTGGCTCCATTAAGTAATGGCTCACTAGTAAGGTTCAATCAATGTTATGTGATGGACAAAGCTGAGGGTATTCATTGATAGTTCCTTTCTTCACTGCAAAGAGAAAGGAAGAATATTTATTGCGTACTATATGCCAGGCTCCACAATGAATGTGTTTCATTGATGCCTCTTAACAAGGTTTTACTGAGGAATTTAATAACTTTGTTTCATAAACGAGATAAATGAAATTCAAAAAGGTATTTCAATGTGTTCCAAAGTTTAGTCTTATAGTGAGTAGCAGCATTAGGCTGCAAATAAGAATCTGTAGGGTTCCATGTTTCACTTGTGTTCCATTACTTCATCCTGTCTCCCTCCTTTGCTTCTAATTCTGATTAAGAAACACAAAAGAACGGAAAGCTGAAATGATACTTAGGTGTGCCCTCTAGACAATTTACAGAGTTGTTCTGGCATGTTGCCATAGCATTTCTCTGACAGGCTATAGCTGTGAGCTCATCTGATAAGCTAATCAAGGTCAGGCTACAGTTACTTCACAAGAGAAAAATTCAAAGTTTTATAGGTGCTGCCAAAAATACTTTTGCCTGGTCAGGGGGTGATTCATTGGATACAGGTTAGGTAATTGTGGCCAAGTATTGTATTGTTATTGAAGGTGCTTGGTTTAAGAATAAGTTAAGACTGAGGTTCTATCATTCAATATCTTATATGACCTAAAGCTTTTTTTTCTTTTTAACTTTTCAAACCTACACATGCATTTTATTTTATTTTTCATCCTACGTTATAATTAACTAGAGGTCTGGTGCATGAAAATTAATGCACTAGAGGGGGATCCTTCAATCTGGGTTGCCCCCTGTCACAGTCCTGGAGCTCTCAGGGGTGGGAGGCAATCTGACAATCAGGGGAAGGTGATCCCCCATCACACCCTTGCTGCTGCACTGCCAGAAGTGCAAGCCTTGGCCAGCCCTGGTTACCTGAGCCTCTGGTGGCACTAGGTGGCTGAGCAGCTGCCATCTGAGGACTGCTTGTGCCTCAGGCTGGCCATGGGCAGCTGTGGGAATCAGGGGACTGAGGGACTCTGGAGGCAGGCACGCAGATTGGCCAAGCCCTCCTGGGAGTGGGCCAGGTCTTGCTGAACACCTATCACCCAGGATTGAGCTGAGGGGACTGGGTGCTACCATCTTGTGGCTGTGGGTGCCACCAGCTTTGAGGGTGTAGCAGTCAATTAGCATATTCCCTCTTTATTGGCTGTGGGCATTGCCATCTTTGTGATGGTGTGTGGTTCAATTAGAATATTCCCTCTTTATTACATAGGATGTTAACTTTTAAAAATTATAAATTTATTTTGATTTAACTGAATAGTTCTATTTTTTGTAATGAGTTCAAGTATCTATTTATTATTATTTTTTAAATATATTAATTAAGGTATTACATATGTGTCCTTATCCCTCTATTAACCCTCCCACTCCTCCCCCCACTCATGCCTTCACCCCCCTGGTGTTCATGTCCATTGGTTAGGCTTATATTCATGCATACAAGTCCTTTGGTTGATCTCCTTCCCCCCTCTCTCCCTTACCTTCCTTCTGAGGTCTGGCAGTCTGGTCAATGCTTCTCTGCCTCTGGATCTGTCCCTGTTCATCAGTTTATGTTGTTCGTTATATTCACAAATGAATGAGATCATGTGGTATTTGTCTTTCTCTGACTGGCTTATCTCACTTAGTATAATGCTTTCCAGTTTCATCCATGCTGTTGCAAATGGTAAGAACTCCTTCTTTTTACTGCAGCATAGTATTCCATTGTGTAGATATTCCACAGTTTTTTAATCAAATCATCTGCTGATGGGCACTTAAGCTATTTCCAAATCTTAGCTTTGGTGAATTGAGCTGCAATAAACATAGGGGTGAATAAATCCTTTCTGATTCGTGTTTCTATTTTCCTTTTGTTAAGTTGTATGAGTTCCCTGTTAATTTTGGAGATTAAACCCTTGTCTGTGATGACATTGGCAAATATGTTCTCCCATGCAGTCGGATTTCTTGTTGTTTTGTTGATGGTTTCTTTTGCTGTGCAAAAGCTTTTTATTTTGATGTAGTCCCATTTGCTTATTTTCTCTTTAGTTTCCATTGCTCTAGGAGCAGTATCAGGGAAGAAGTTCCTTTGGCATATGTCTGAGATTTTTCTGCCTGTGAATTCCTCTAGTATTTTTGTGGTTTCCCTTCTTATGTTTAGGTCCTTGATCCATTTTGAGTTTATTTTTGTGTATAGTGTAAGTTGGTGGTCTAGTTTCATTTTTGCATGTATCTGTCCAATTTTCCCAACACCATTTGTTGAAGAGAGTATCTTGACTCCATTTTATGTTCATGCCTCCTTTGTCAAATATTAATTGGGCATAGTGGTTTGGGTTTTCTATTCTATTTTATTGATCTATATGTCTGTTCTTATGCCAGTACCAGGTTGTTTTTAGGACAGTGGCTTTGTAATACAGCTTGAAATCTGGTATTTAGATCCCATCTACTTTGTTCTTCTTTCTTAGGATTGCTGCAGCTATTTGGGGTCTTTTTCTTTAATTTCAGATGAATTTTGCGAAAATTTGTTGTAGGTCAGTAAAATATGCCATTGGTATTTTAATGGAGATTGCATTGAATCTGTAAATTGCTTTGGGTAGTATGGACATTTTGATGATGTTGATTCTACCAATCCATGAACACAGTATGTTCTTCCATCTGTTTGTCTTCCTCTATCGCTTTTTTCAGTGTTCTGAAGTTTTTCACCTACATGTCTTTTACCTCCTTAGTTAAGTTTATTCCTAGGTATGTTAATTTTTTTGTGTGCAATGGTAAATGGGATTGCTTTTTTAGTCTCTCTTTCTATAAGTTCACTATTGGTGTAAAGGAATGCCATAGATTTCTTGATATTAATTTTGTATCCTGCTACATTGCCGAATTCATTTATTAAGTCTAATAATTATAAATTTATTTTGATTTAACTGAATAGGTCAATTTTTATATCACACAATATTGTTCCTAGAGCATATGGTGTTACATATGTCCAGAGGCATAACCCACCACACCAGATAAGAAATTAAATTTAGACATTAACAATAGAACATTTTGAGATGAAATACATGACATATAAGGCCAATATTTTAATAGATGATTCATAGGACTGAATTTTTAAAAATTTTACCTTTGTTCTCAGATAGAGATGATCTCTGAACCAAGTAAATGGATTTCATACATATTTAAAATAGTGTTAACTTTATTGCCAGTAGAACTGTTTTCTAATAAACAACAATAAAAAGCTGTTCAGAATAAATACGTACTTTGTTCTTTAAAATATTTTGGGATTATTAACATTAAATATTTTCCAATAATTTTCTTTTAATATTAAACACATATAAATAATGTTTAATATTTATATAGTATTTCACTCTTCAGAAGATAGTGTTACCTCATTTATTCTTCACAACAATTGTATTGAGTAGGTCTTATTTAGTGGGGGAAAGAAATCAAGTGCTTGAAGTGATTTAAAATCACCTTAAGAGAAAAGTTTGAGTACATGGAAATATCAAGGGGTTTTTGTGTCACCTTGGGAAAGTTTGCCGTTTTCCTGTATTAGAAGATATTAGGATGAGGGATGCTACCTACCTTTGCCTGGCCTTCAGCTGTGATGTCTTTGATACACGATTTGGGCAACATTCTGTGTTCAGATGTACATTAACCAAATTTACACAACTGAAATAAAATAAAATGGAGTTCCAATGTTTTAAATATACAATAAGTCACTCTTGCAAGTCCTAGAATACTTAAAGTCCTTTTAATCATCACAGACTCTTTCTGTAAAGGAATTTTTATGAGAGATTTATTGGTCTGAATAGCTGTACAATGCCATACAAGACCCTGTATTTTCACTGGCTTAATATCACAAAATTTTATATATTGCTTATTTAATATCAAATGTGGGTTGAAGGGTCTGTTCCATCCAATAACTGATGGTCCAGGTGCCCTCATGTTTTATATACCACCTTAACAGGTGACCTCCTTGGTAACCAGCCTCCAAGGTAGCTTCTGACATTCCTTCATTTTCTGGTCTCCCCATCTGTGTAGTCCTTTTCCACATTGTTCCAGGATTGCTCTGGGTGACTGACAATATACAGCACAAGTAATAGTATGTGTCTTTCAAGATTAGAACTTTTATAAGAGATCGCAGCTTCTGCTTTGAGTTCCCACTCTCTCTTTTGCTCTTAGAAATAAGATGCCTCATTGAGAGTTACCTATATGATAAGAAATTAAAATACCCAATATCTATAGAAGACATATGGCCTCTAACAACCACATGTATGATCTTGAAAGAAAATCCTTCAGCCAGATTGAGTCTTAAAATGACTGTGATTGCACCTTGACTGAAACTTAACAGGCTGTCAGATAGAACAGTCTAAGTTTTTTGCAGGTTCTGGACCCATTAAAAGGATAAGATAATACATGTGTTATTTTATTATCACTAGAGGCCCAATTCATGAAATTTGTGCACAGATAGGGTCCCGAGGCCTAGCCAGTGATCAGGGTCATTAGGGCCTTCCTTCATTCCATGCTGCCCCCTGGTGGTCAGAGCATTCAGAGAGAGCAGTCAAACTCCTGAAGGGACAATTTCCATATCAGCCTATTATTACATAGTAATTTTAAATTTGGAGATAATTTGTCATATAGTGTCTTAAGTTGTCATGGTAGGAGAAGTGTAAACTAGAAAAAAAATATGCTGGCTTCTAACTACTTTTGCCCCAAAGCTACACATGTCAATTTTACTGATGATCACTTGGCCAAAACCCAATCACATTCTATAACCCTAATTGTAAGAACAGCTGAAAAGTGTAAAGGAACCTTATATCTGTCATGGAAACTATACAATAGTTAAAATAATTTTTAACTTGAATAGATTCAGAACAAGGAAATTTAGAGGAATTGTACTTAATGGCATATGCTAAAATAAGCTGATAAATATATCCATTTCACATTTTGAATCTCTGCCAATAAAATTATCTTAAAATATTAGGAAACTTTGCTAAATCAATTACTATGCTAAAAATCTAGGGTACAAAGATATTAGAAGCCAATGAACCTACACACTGCAGTTGGTGAGAGAAACATATCAATAGATTGTTCCAATATAATGTGGCAAGTGTTCTGACAGATGGTTATAGGAATTAGTGAAAGCCTATAAGAAGGGCATTTCATTCCAATTTGGGGATTAGAGAAAGACCCAGGAGGAGATGACACCTACACTGAGTTCTAATGCATAAATACAAGGTATACAGGTGAAGAAAATTGGATAAGGATGTTCTAAGCAGAGGAAACAACATGAGCAAAATCAAAGATGCGTGAAATAGCATGGGCTAGGAAGAGAGTGGTAAGCAATTGGGTAACTCAAGTGTAACTGCAGATGAGGAGAATCTAGAGGTAAGGCTGGAGCATTAGATAAGGGTTGGGTTTCGAAAGGCCTTGTGTACCAGACTGAGGATCTTGGCTAACTTTGACAATTTAAAGGGAGCCTTAAAAGTTTGTAAGGAGAGTGCTGACATTGGTTTGCATTTTTTCATCAAAGCATTCTGGGCTTAATGTAAAGAATAAACCCAAAAGGAGGCAGACTTGTGAAGGTTTTACACTGGAGTTTGAGTCCTGTTTTACACTGGAGTTTGAGTCCTGGGGCTCATTAAATCAAGTCTACTACAATAAAAAAATTGATAATAATATAGACAATTAAAATTATCTAAGTAATTATTTCTATGAGGTTTTCTACACGGTATATTAGTAGTATAAGGAAAGAAAGAAGAAAAGAAGAAAGGGAGAAAATAGAGAACGAAATAAAGGAAGGGAAAAGGAAGAAGACTAAACTATAGGAAAAACTGTTGCTAGTTTTCTTTTGCTGAATATTTAAATTTGAGAAATTTCTGTTTACATAATTTTTCATATTATTTTTCCTGAAAGATGTATATGCAAATATTACACGTCATGGCTTTATTAATATTTTCCAATATTCTATACAGTTTTCACTAAAATCATTTTTATAGTAACTTATTGTGGGGATTGCAAAAAGTTATTGTATTCCTAGCCACCTTGGCCTTTAGATCTTTTTTTAGCCTCATACTGAGACCCAAAAGATGAAAAATTTGAGATTTAATAAACATTTTTATATATTCAAATGAAATTCCCAATTTTTGCTCCAACTCAATTGCAATTTTCTAATGCTCACTTGAAAATTTATTCCAAATGGTATTTTTATCATTCAAATAATCAAAAGAGATATCATATTGACCACAAGTCATTCCTAAGGGAATTACAGGAAACATTTCTCTACAAGTTGACATGGTAACACTTCAAAAATTCTAAACCTATGGTTAGTTTAAAAATTTTACACAATAGAGTACAGAGATGTTGTTTTATAAAGTTAACACCTGAAATTTGTATAATGTTATTAACCAATGTTAAACCCAATAAATTTATTTTTAAAAATTAAAATAAAAAATATATACAAATTTTTAAAACTGGAAACAAACAAATGTATTAAAAAAACACTTTTACTTGCTATTTTTAGTTTACATTGGGAATACAGTGGTGGAATTAAATATTGTGATATACTTTTTTTGTTTGCTTTGTTAATCCTTACCCAAGGATATGTTTTCCATTGATTTTTAGAGAGTGTAGAGGGAGGATGAGAGAGAGAAAAAATATATATAGAGAGAAACATCAATGTGAGAGCCACAAATTGATTGGTTACATCCTCAGAGGCCCCAACTAGGGCCAGGAATTCAATCTGCAACCCCTCAGTGTACAGTCCGGTGCTCTAACCACTGAGCAGGCTGCAATGTTCTTTTCTAGATTTTTTGGAAGTTTTTTTATTCTTACTGAGTGACTCTAAAATGAATTTATAACCACGTGTGGCCTTGATTTTATCAATACATTGCTAGAAATGGAATAAAAAAGGCACTGTCTATAAGAATTCATTTAATCAGTTTAGAGTAAATTTGATGACTCATCCACTTTTGTAGAGAACTACATTGCTTATAAATACCATTTTAAAGCCAATTGATCTTTTTTCAAATGCTCAGATTGTGCTAATATTTCTGGATAGAAGTATGAATATATGGTTAAGTGCTTATGAAACCATTTTGACATATGGTGAAACTGTGTTAACTTTTCATTATGATAAAATATCTTAAAACTTAATCTCTTTAATGAGAATACTTCATGTAAGAGTTCTCCAGTTTTAGAAAGCTTTAAGAAAATACATTAACAAATCTCATTAGCTGGTATAAGCAAGGACTTAATAATTATTGGGACAGTTACATGCTTGGTCTTGATATATATTTCAGACAGCACAAGCCTAGAATGACCTTCTTTTTTAAAGTCATCAGAGATGGTGATGGCGACTCATAGATTCCTGAAAGTCAGTAACCTAGTTCATAGACTTATACAGTTTCTTTTTCCTGGGCATAATGGACTTTGCAACTAATCAGTGAAAGGAAGCCAAACTATCTCAGTGGAAAAGAGAAATAATTTAATAACTTAAAAATCATAAAAATGTGCATGCACACACATACACAGAGACACACTTGGGGGATTATATTATATAGCTAATAGGATTTTAATACACCTTAGTTTTTTTCGTGCAGATGTAAAAAACTACCCTCTGAACTTTAAAAATGCTAAAACTGGCCTTGACTTTTCCAAAGTCAAAATATATTTTTAATTATTCTCTGAGTAAAAGAACTAGCTTTTAGGAATGCAAAAAAAGATTAATACAGTAGAGATGAGTAAGTCCTTGAATTAGCATTCACACAAGAAGGAGCATCTTGATCTCTTGATCACTGTAGCATAAGTTAATTCCCTTGGACAGACTCAATATATTCCTGCTCACAATCTCTCACCGCTCTGACCCTCTCAGAGCTGGCTCCTCAGGTCACACGTAACACCTTCAGACAGGGTCTCTATGAAGGCTCAGTCAGAATCATCACCCCCTCTCTTCTACTATAACACCATCCCATTTTATACTTGGCATTGAGTTTATTACTATTTGCAGTTATACTCTTGATTTACTTGTTCATTTTTCTGTGTGTCCCTTAAGTATCGTGTAAGTCCCATAAGGAGAGATCCTTTATTTGTCTTTCTGGCAGGTGCATCCTCAGTGTCTAGAACATTGCTAGGCGTGCAGCAATTGTTAGCTACCAAATAAATTAGACTTTCACCAGGAAAATACTTTAGTGATGAGTACATTTTTTTTTTAAAAAAGGGGGTATTGTGGGCTTTAAATGTCTTTGATATAAACATTTAAAATAAAAATTCAGTAATTTGAATTATTTTATGATAATTTTGGTCAATATCTTAAGGAACACACACATAAAATGAATATTATACAATGACTAAAGTAATGATTCTAGAGAATATTTGCAAATCTCTCACCAGCACTGAAATCCCTTGGACATTAACATGAAACTGTTTGGCTCTTCTCATGAAAAACAAGTGGGATTTACCAACAGTGCCCCCCTCCAGAAAGTTATACCAAGATCCTTCCAAATAACATGATATATTTCTGTAATAACTGAGGAGAATATGTAATGTACAAAATTCTCACTTAAGCCATCTTTGCTCTTTGTTTTAAAATAATTCTTATTTGTTTTTTGTTTTTAAGTCTAAGGAAACATTTCTGACTCAGATGCAGTAAGAGAACTGAGACTTAAAGTTACCAGGAACCCACACTTTCTGCAATAAAAAGGGCCAAACATATCCTCATCCAGGAGGTTTCAGGAATGCCCACAGAGCCTGGGCATTGGGAATCCTTTGTCATTCTGCCCATTGCCAGTGACATAACAATTCTGATTACTCTGAGATGGAGCATAGAGCAGTGTTGGGAATAGCTAAATAGTTCTAGTCATTTTATTTAATGAAGAGTAAGAAAATAATAAACAATTTTACTAACTCTGGACCTGTTTCCTGAAATACTCATCAATTTATAAAATTTTAAAAATCAAAGTGCTGCCTTGCCTGGAGAAGGGAGGCATTGTTAATTTTGGCAAACACTTAACCAAATTAAACAACTTTTTATCAATCTTTCTCATTATTGTAAATCAAATAAATTTCAGTAGAATTTACACATTAAGCTTTTTGGAGCTATTATATTGCTCTAATACCTAACTCTTCAACGTTTTATTCAGTCCTACAACAACCTATGTGATTTGGCTATTAGTCACTCTTTTCCCCAGATAGTAAGTAATATTAAATATCCCTATTTAATACTAGAGAGCTGCTATTGTACTGTTGGTATAGTCTCTCATATTATGACTTTGCGTCCCGTGAGGATGAGTACACTAAATAAATAGAGTATTTTGTTTCCCATTTCCATTTCTCCTTGGATAGTGAAACTACCTAGTGTGCATAATAAAAAAATAAAGTGGGTAGTTAAAAAACCCACAAATATTCATATGCATTTTTGTAAATCAGCTAAAAGGGTCTGGAGTTTCAGGGACTAATCACCCCTACCACAAGGATCTGTAACTCATTGCAGGTACCCAGCCACAGAGAGGGGAAGAGGAGTGGCAGCAAAAGTCAAGCCTGGCATAGATTTTTCTCTCCTGGCAAACAGGAGTGCATAAGACTTCTCTGAGTGCCCAGTCACAATCAGCAGCAGTGGCAGCATCTACAGATTGTTGGTTTGAAGTCATGAAAATAGATCTTTATCATCCAAAAGGAGGTAAAAGCAACATAGAAAAGCAAAGGATTCAGTCCAACAGTAGTAGCAAAAAGTGCGCACACAAAAATAAAACAACCTGAATCGACACACAGGTTTTCTAGAGCTTATCTAATTTTGAGCTACTTCCTTTTTTTATTTCATTCAGCAAATATTTATTGAACACCCACAACATGTAATCTGTTCTATTACATTCTGTGGAGGAAGCACAGAAGTGAATGAGACATGCTGCTTACCTACAAGGAATTTCTAATCTTGTGGGAGAGACTAGCAGGTAAACAATAGATGACTGCATGAGGGATACTGAAGAGGCATATATGCTAAGTGTTAGAACATGGAAACATAATAACTGGATCTGACTTGGGGTAGGAAGTACCCTTTCGCTTAGTAGGTAGCATTATAGGTATTGTTGGCCTGTGAATATAATTTTGAAAAGTTCTAAAGGATGAACAGAAATTATACTAATTTGATGAAATCACCAGAGTAAATTTATGCTTGCTTGCAAATATAGAAATAATTATGCTGGAAATGTAAAACACAGGCTTTCATGAATCTTTCTGGGTAATTTCAAGTTACAGACTTCAAGTGATCTCCTCTGATGTTTGTATTGTTTTTCTGGCCTTCTTTATTCTGTGGGTATTTGCCACATAGATACCTGTTATGTTATATCATGGTAGATTCAATGTAAAAAATTTAAAATCCTGAAGTTATTTAAAGATAAGTTCTGATATATCAGAGTTCCCAAAGGAAGATAGTCTATAGCAGTGATCAGCAAATTCATTAATCAACAGAGCTGAATATCAACAGTACAATGATTGAAATTTCTTTTGAGAGCCAATTTTTTAAACTTAAACTTCTTCTAACACCACTTCTTCAAAATAGACTTGCCCACGCTGTGGTATTTTGTGGAAGAACCACACTCAAGGTACCAAAAAGCTGCATGTGGCTCTTGAGCCGCAGTTTGCAGACCACCTGTCCAGGGCAATGGAAAGTTCTGCGAGACCACTTATTGAGAAACCAGTTCAAAACCTGTTGAGACTTTTCACAAAAGTGATTTTAAGGTTAAAACCAAAGCAGTGGAGTTGAATTGAAAAAACAATGAAACAAATATACAGGACACTCTGAGGATAGATATTGGCAACCAATCAAATGTAAGGATTTGATGGGAACAGAAAATAATCTTCTGAGGAATAGATAGTTTTGCCAAAAGAAAGAATATTAATAATCTCATTTGTCTTTTTCTTAACATAGAAACAATAGAAAAAAAAAGCAAGTGTTGTGAGGAGAGGGGTAATCATGAATTTGGCTAAAGCAGGTTGAGTTAGAATTACTAGAGGAATATATATGTGTAGCTGTTCAATAGGAAGTAGGACTTGCTTTGCCACATGCCACTCACAATTAGTTTACTACTCAGAGATATTTCTTTTCTTCTTGGATAAACAAGTAATCTAAGCAGTTTATATGGGAATTACTTAGGCAATGTCTTCTGAGGTAATTAAAAGCATTCAAGGAAGTATAAATTTGTTAATAGATGAATCAAGTGGCAAGTTCTTTTTTGCAATACTAACATTTATTAGCTCAAAAATAGCTATTCTGTACCCTTAGCAGCTAAATGAAATAGGCAAAACTCCTTCCCTTAGGAAATTTATATTCTAGTAGTGTCATTTAAGATATATTTTGACAGTAAGTCCAAAAGGATTTGCTAATGGATTGCATATGGGTGTGACAAAAAGAGAGAAGTCAACGTTATTATGACAAGTAAATGGAGGTCAGTGCAATTTATCAAGAAGTGGGATCCTCGGGAGGAGCAGGTATGAAGTAGGGAAGGGGAGAAAATCAAAAGAACTATAAATTTTGTGGTAGTTCAGGGAGATATACAGTGAGCATCCTATATAATAAAAGGCTAGAGGCCATAAGCATCACAACTAGAATGACCAGAATAACTTCAAACCACCACAGCCCCTCACTGGGCTGGCCCTGCCCCCCAGCAAAGAAAGAGGGAGGCCCAGGGCAGCCAAGCCATAGCACCCAAGCCTGTCACCTGCAGAGGGAGGCCACCAGTGTCAGGGGAGGGGAGGGGCAGTGCTGCACAGATGGCAAATGGTGGGGTGGGGCTAGTTGCCTGCAGCTGAGGGAAGGAAAGCTCTGATAGGCCCTGATCTCAGGACAGGCCTAGGGACCCTACCCGGGAGTCCCAGATTGTGAGAGGGTGCAGGCCGGGCTGAGGGACTCCTTCCCTTAGGAGTACACTGGGCCTCTAGTTTGAATATAAAATCGGGAATTTGAGCATTAAGTCAGATGAAGTAAACCTATGATTTATAATCAGTCATCTTTTATGTCCATTTTTTTTATATATCCCCCATAGAAATTAAAGACTATAGAAGGAACTGGTTATTTTATTTTATTTTATTTTATTTTATTTCTCCTACATGTTATTTTGTTCTTGGCTTTCTCCTGTATGATATCATCACAGATATATTTCCTTAAATTGGGAAAAAGATCACTTTGAGCCATGTATGAAGAAACAAAAAAATTAGGGTGCATAGTAAAAATTTTGTTTCAGGGCCCATGCCAGACTTATTGAGTCAGGTTTATGGGGTGTTAACTCTAGAATCAACATTTTCTTTCTTTTTTAAAATATATTTTTATTGCTTTTAGAGAGGAATGGAGAGGGAGAGGGAGAGAGAGATAGAAACATCAATGGTGAGAGAGTATCATTGATTGGCTGCCTCCTACATGCCCCCTCCTAGGGATCAAGCCTGCATTCAGGGCATGTGCCCTTGACCAGAATCTAACCTAGGACCCTTCAGTTCACGGGCTGACATTCTATCCACTGAGCCAAACCAGCTAGGGCTAGAATCGACATTTTCAAAAGAGCCCATGAGAATCTCTGCCACAGGAAAAGGTAAAGTAAGCATCCTGTTATATGAGGTCTTCTATATTTAGAGGTGAGCTTGAAAGCTAGGTAATTTTATATTTGACACAAATTAAAGAGTGCCTATAAAGTGCTATCAGAAAAGAGAAGATTAAAAGACTTGACTTAAAATGGGATTAGACAGAAAATGCAGCAAGGAGGTGTTAAATGAGAAAAAAATGAAGCATCAAGAGTGTGGGTGTCACAAAAATCCAGTGATAACTTTGAAGTAATAGTTACTTAACATTTTGAGCAGGGGTAGCAGTGCTCAATTTGCTCAATTTATCATTGTTGTAGTCAGTACACATTGTTTGTTGCCCAACTTTACCAAAAAAAAAGACATTTCAGAAGTTTGACATGATAAGCAGAATTCACTGCAAACAGAATTAGTAATACAAAGATTTAGAAAAATTCTAGAGAAAAATAGAATTAATACCACAAAGGTTTTTCTTTCTTTCTTTTGCATTTTTTTAATTTATTATTTTCTATGTAAAGTCATTCTTTCAGACTTGAAATAAAATTTACTTCCTATTCTCATGTCCCTGGAAAATTAAATACAATCTACACATATATTTTTATGCCTAATAAATGTTGTTAATCAGTTATATCACAGAAGGAATCTGAGGTCTGCTATGAAAAAGTGTTTGACAACACGAAAGCACGTGAAAGCTTGGCTTTGATTTAGTTCCAGTGATTCTGATTTATTAAATTATAAGTGTGAGGAGTTGTTAGTTACAGATTAGAAACTAGGATGATGTGAAATTCTAAGAACATCCATGACTTTGTGGCCATAATTGAATATATGGAAATACTGGATGAATACAGATGAAGACAAGGAATAGAAACTTTGCTCCAAGGGCTAGTCCACACTAAGTTTTGAGAAATTCAGCTTTTCTCTGAAATAAGCTTAATCTTCCAGATATAAACAAGGAGAAAACATAAACTGCTGGGAAGCTTCATCTAAATCCGCTGGAAACAGATGGTTACCTACCCTTTTCTTCAATATATTGCAAATGTTCAGAATATTTGCAAATATTCAGCTTCCAAAAAGAAGGTGTTACAAAAATATTGGGAAAATTTATAAGACTTGAGATATATTTGGTTAGAGTTGAGTAGAGAAGAGTCATTTTTATTGTGAACAATGACAGTTCAGATTTGGAATATGTAAGTCTAAATTTTTGCCTATACATTTCATATCTGTTGCATCTTATCTAATAAGAGTAATATGCAAATTGACTGTACCTCTGATCAATCCATGCCCACAAGCCATGCCCACAAACCACGCCCACAGGCCAATCAGGACCAAATAAACACAACCAAGATGGCTGTGGCCATTGAGAGCAAGAGGGAGGCTTGGGTTTCCCTGGCAATGGAGGAAACCAAGCTTTCCACCTGCCCTTGCCGGCCTAGGCCTCCACTCAATGCTACAAAGTTTTAATTATAGAAGATATATCCCAACAGAAATTGTGGCAGTCACAGAGCTGGACAGAGTAGAGGCTAGGGTTGCCCAGGCGATGGAGGAAGCCAAGCTTCTGCAGCCCTAGTGCCTAGGCCTCCACTCTAGGCTACAAAGTTTCAATTATAGAATTTAAATAAACCCAAACTGAAATGGCTGCCGCCATGGAGCGAGCAGAAGGCTTGGCTCTGCTCCAGGCTACAAAGTTTTAATTGTAGAACATAATTTAATCCCAGATCCCAGGTCCTCCACTTGGGTCACTGGGGGGTGTGGTGGGCCTGCAAAACACCACAGGCCCCTTGCCCAGGCCACCCCATACCCCAAGGGATCCTCCACCCTGATCTGGTACACTCTTAAGGGAAAACCAGCTGGCCCCAACCCTTGCACCAGGCCTCTATCCTACCTATTAAAAGATAATTTGCAGATTGACAATCACTCCAACACACAAGAGGGCTGCCCACATGTGGTCAAAGATCCTGCCTCCATGTGGACACAAGATGGCCACCACAAGATGGCCAGCAGGGGAGGGCCATTGGGAGGTTCCATGCCTGCAAGGGAGGGTAGTTGTGGGCCATTAGGCCAGCAGGAGAGGGCAGTTGGGAGGCACCAGGCCTGCATGGGAGGGAAGTTGGAGGCGATCAAGACTACCGGGAGCGGGGGGATGGCAGTTAGAAGTGACCAGACTGGCAGAGGAGGGAAGTTTGAGGCAAACAGGCTGACAGGGGAGCAGTTAGGCATCAATTAGGCTGGCAGGATAGTGGTTAGGGGATGATCAGGCTAGCAGGCAGAAGCAGTTAGGGGCAATCAAGGAGGCAGGTAGATGAGCAGTTTGTAGCCAGTAGTCCTGGATTGTGAGAAGGATGTCCAGCTGCCTGTTTAGGCATGATCCTACTGGGATTGGGCCTAAACCAGCAATCGGACATCTCTAGAGGGGTCTCAGACTGGAGAGGGTGCAGGCTGGACTGAGGATCATCCCTTGCCTTCTGTGCATGAATTTTGTGCACCAAGCCTCTAGTATAAACATAAAAACTTGGGTATACTCCTATGTATTTTAAGGAGTTAGTGGCATTAGTTATAATTTAATTCTTCTTTATATTCAGTTGAAGCAATTCAAATTTAAAATTTTCATTTGCATTTCAAAAAACAATATTTAGGATCTATCTTGGCTTTTATGAAGGAAGCTGTTATCTTCAACTCTCCTGCAACTGGACCCCAGGTTATTACTATTTTTTATTATTTACTTAGAGTACTGATTAAATATTGATTGATAAAAAATATTAAACTCTACCTTTACTAAATCTAATTGTGTTCTTCTTTGCAAGCAATCGCTACATATTATATGTTAATCTGAATGCCCTCAATATATCTCCTGAACAGGATACATGTTGTAGTTTTATGAGCATCTTTCTATTCAGTATTCTAATTAAATGCTTAAAGTTCTATTTTTAGCATTGTATGAGCATAAGAAATCATGATCTGTGCTCAGATTAAAAAGTAAAGAAAATTTACTGAGGGTTTCTGAATAATGATACAAGGTCATAGGGACTGATTCATTCTGAAGGTCATGGACTGCCATTTTCTTGAGGGAAAATGTCAGCCTATGCAGCCGGAATCCTGATGTTCTCCAGAGATCTAATGTGGGTGGTCTGCTGCTGTTGAATAGGCAAAAATGAAATATGAGAAATAAAAATCATTCATTCATTCATTTTTTAAACAATTATTAGGCATCTATTTATTGCCAGGCACTCTCCTTGACACCAGAAAGAACAAATATGAGAAATACGTCATTTTCTTCAAGGAGTTAGCAGTGTCCTGGAAAGAACAGAAATGCAACATATTAAAAAAAAACCACAATGTTATATCTACTAGTAAATATATATGAATAGCATAGTGAAATGTAAGATCTAATGAAAAAAATTAACTTAATGAATGAAAAGAAAACATTAACACTGGAGCCCTGAGTATCAAGGAAATAAACGGCATGAGGGACAAAAGATAAGGCAGGGTACAAGGCAAGCCAAACATTTGCTACCTCCAGATTTTAGTATGCTCAGAAAGACACATACAAAGAAAAGGAACTGTGTCCTTGAGAATTGTTTTCCCCTTTCTGTCCATGCAGAAAACCTTGGAGTTTATTCACCTCGCTGGCAAACCACAATTTGTGGGGGAATTCCTACTGTCTTCATTCCAAACTCCTGTTTATCTGTGATACTTTTTGTTGTTGTTAATCCTTACCAGAGGATAATCTTTTAATCTTTTCCCCATTAATTTTCAAGTGGAAGGGAAGCAAGGAGACAGAGAGAGAGACATCAATGTGAGACACACAGACTAGTTACCTCCTGGGGCCAGGATTGAGCCTGCAACTGAGGTACATGCACTTGTCCAGAATCAAACCCAGGGCTCTTCAGTCCTTGGACTGATGCTCTAACCACTGAGCAAAATGGCTAGGGCTACCTTTGAGACTTGATGAAAGTATCATTATCTCATCAAATGTAATGGCTTGGTTGTTTTATTATTACTTTCTTTTAAGTTATTTTTAAAAAATGAATCATTTGGAGTTAGCATCATTAATTTTATCAATGTAGGATTACAGTACGACAGTGTTAGTGCCGTAAATGAATGCTTATATCCTTTGCTTTCTGACTTGTGCATGTCTTTTCTGTTGTTGCCTGAAGACAGGTTCTCAAATTTACCTCCTCAGCAATGGGACATAAATGGGTAAAAATCTTAAGTTGGTTGTCTGCCCCAATAACATTAGGCAGTTTTACTTATTTATTTATTTTTCAAAATGGGTTTAAAAGTAGTGACTTAAAAATGTCTTTTTTCCTTTGTCTAAATTCCCTTTATTTTCCAAGGTCATAGATAGTTGAGTTACAAGGACAATGTCTCCTAATTTCTATTACTAACTAATCATTATTAGGAAAGGTAATAGAATGTTACAAATCTTAGAATGTGGTTCCTATTGATAGGGTAAAGGCTTCGCTTTTGCTTAGCTTTGGGATGAATATACTATTATTGGAACTATTGGTTATTTGGAAGTTCATTTACTCAAAATTCTAACTGGAGAACATATAGGGGTAGGCAAAAGTAAGTTTATAGTTGTGACTACATGAAACACAGAATTTATTCTTGTGTTACTATAATCATAATCTGCATGTCTTTTTCCATAAGAATAGATGTAAACCTACTGTAGCCCAAGCCTGATTTATGTAAATTATCTATGTGGCTTCCCTTTAAAAGAGAATAATGCTTTATTTTTTAATAACAATAGTAAATGAATTAGAATTCATTTTAAAAATGTTCTTCATATTATAACCCATTTTCTTTTTAAAAATAACAAGTATGTCATCTGGAAACACTGATCACTTAGTGAAAGTTAGACAATAACTTAATATATAATTAAACATAGATGTTTATTTTCAAATTAGAAAATATATCTGAGATGCTAACCAAATGGCAAATTATGTGTTATTTCCACTTAAATAACATGATAGGTCTTAAAATATTAATATAAGCATCTAATTTTAAAATAAACCTGATGAACAAAGTCAGAAATAAACTTGATATTTACTTTGGGAAATTCTGTTCTGTTCAGCATCATAATATTTAATTCAATAAATTTGGTATTTATGACCATTGAAACACCAAATGAATGAGATATTGATAATTATTTATCTTTAAATCTGATGCTTTCTCAATGAAAGAGCTATTGGCCTCTTGAATTTCTATGAAGAAATGTGGCTTTTAATTAAAATATCCTGTCTAATAAAGAGGGAATATGCTTATTGACCATCACTCTGCCATAAAGATTGCTGCACCCACAGCTGAGGCCAAGTTCCCATAAGGAGCCTTAATGAACAATCAGCAGGGACCTGAGGCTATGCCCTCCCCTGCCCCCATGGGATTTGTCAGGGGACCTCAGGCCACACCCTCCACCAGGCAGGGCTTGACAAGGGACTTCAAGGTGGGCTTCCCATCCTAGGGCTGGGCTAGGGGACGTCTGAACATACCCCTCGCCAAGTACCAGGATGAGGGGGGCTGCCTCAGGTACCTTATCAAGCCCCAGGACAGGAGGGAGCAACCTCAGGTCCCCTGTCAAGCCCTGCTGGGCAGGGGAGGGGAGCCTGAGTTAAGCCCTGCTGTGGGCATGGAATGGCCTGAGGTCCCCTGTCAAGCCCTGCTGGAGGGGGGAGGGCAGGCCTGAGGTCCCCTGCCAAACCTAGCCAGGCAGAGGGGTGTAGCCTCAGGTCTCCTGCCCAGTGCTGGAGCAGGGTTTCAGCCTGAGGTCCCCCATCCAGCCCTGTTGGGCGAGGGTTGCGGTCTGAGTTTCCCCAACCTAGTGCCAGGTTGGGGGGCATGGCCAGTCAAGCCCCACGTGGTGGGAGGCATGCGGCCTGATTTCCCCCAACCCAGCACTGGGGGTGCACCTTGAGGTCGCCTGTCAAGCTCCATTGGGTGGAGGTTATGGCCTGAGGTCCCCTGTCAGGCCCAGCCAGCACTGTGGTGTCAGGGTCTTAGAAGGTACTGCATTATCCAGGATTTGTTTTGCTGCAAGTGAGAAAGCACAAAAACTAGCCTAACAAAAGTCAGTACGTAAATGTGCATGTTTTGAGGTAGGGCAAGGGGCAGGGTAACTGGCTCAAGGAACTGAAACATCCTGGTGGCCTGGATTCACAAATACCTGGATTTGAAGGTCCCAATACTAGCCATCATGTTTTGGTCTGTCTCCAACTCCAGACTCTTCTGGCTGTTGGCTTCATTTTCAAATTTCTGTAACAACATGGCTGTCAACAACTCTGGGACTGTGACTTACCTGGACCAACTCCAGTGCTTAAGAGTACGCCCTTTGGCCCTGGATGAGTTGCTCAATTGGTTAGAGCGCCATCCCTTGTCCCTGCACACTTAGGTCTCCGGTTAGATCACCATACAAAAATTGACCAATGAATGCATGAATAAGTGGAACCATAGATTGATGTCTGTCTGTCTGCCCCTCTCTCTCAAGTCAATTTTTATTAAAAAAAAAAAAAAGTCCTTTTTTTCTGACTGTTCAAATGTGAATCCCAGTATAAGCTTAGATTGAACCTAGTTGATTTTGCTTGGATCAAATTGCCATTCATAACTAATCATGACTACATTGAAATTATGATCTGCTTGGCCTGTAAATGATGCCAACTTTTTGTTTTGTTCTTAGTTTATTTTGTTGTACGGAACCTTTTTAATTTGATATAGTCCAATTTCTTTATTTCTACCTTTACTTTCCTTGCCTTTGGTGTCAAGTTCATAAAATGTTCTCTGTGGCAGCCAACCAGATGGGAGATTATATTTGCAAACAGACAAGGTTTAATTTCCAAAATATATGGAGACCTCATTAAACTCAACACCAAACAAGCAAACACCAAACAAACAAACAACAAAAACAAAAACAATAAAAAATGGGCAGAGGACCTGAAAATACACTTCTTCCTAGAAGACATATAAACAGGCAATAGATGTATGAAAAGAAGCTCAATCTTACTGGCAATTAGGGAAATGCAAATCAAAACTACAATGAGATACCACTTCATACCTGTTAGTGTGGCCATTATTGGCAAGACAAGCAATAACAAGTGTTGGAGAAGTTGTGGAGAAAAAGGAACCTTCATGCACTGCTAGTGGGAATGTAGACTGGTGCAACCACTATAGAAAGCAGTCTGGTGATTTCTAAAAAAATTAAGAATAGACCTACCATAAGACCCAGCAATCCCACTCCTGGGTTTATACCCAAAAACTCAAAATCATATGTTCACATAAACTATATGAACCCCTATGTTCATTGCAGCCTTATTTAAGGTACTAAGGCATGGGAACAACTCAAGTGTCCCATGATAAGAGGACTGGATAAAGAAGATGTGGTGCATATACACAATGGTATACTATTTAGCCATAGAAAAGGACGAAATAGTGCCATTTACAACAATATGGATGGACCTTGAGAACATTATGCTAACTGAAAAAAGTCAGTCAGTAAAAGCTAAGAATCATATAATTTCATTCATATGTGGGATATAAAACTGAAACTTGTGACCACAAATAGCAGTGTGGTGGTTGCCAGAGGGAAGGGGATGGGAGGAGAAAGGGGTCCTAATATATGGTAACAGCAGAAGATTTGATTTTGGGTGGTGGACACAGGTTGCAATGTGTTGGACACAGGATGCACTATACAGATCTTGCAACATAGAAACTCACACCTGAAACCTATATGTTCATGTTGGCCAATGTCACCCCAATAAATTTATTATGAATAAATAAATAAATGAATAATGCCCACTCTCAGAGACAGGGGGTAATGGCATTAGAAGTATTTATATGAAAAGTGGGAGGTTGGGGGGATTCTCCAAAAGAAAAAGAAAAGTACTGATAATAGGAAAAAGAGAAAAAGATGCTGGGTGGCAAAACCCACTAATGTCCACTATAAATTTTGAGAAAGAATTTTTCTTCATTATCTCTAGCCCAATTTTGTCATTTTATAAGGATATTCAAGATTTGACCATTATTTTAATGCAACATTTCAAAAATCTGGGGATGGATCAGCATCTTGAAAATTTGGAGACTACTTAACTAAAGATATTTAGGCAGGAAAGGATTGAATAGTTTCAGGAATGTGAACAGTGTCCTATCTTGGGTAATATAAGTGTTTGCTAGGAAAAGCTGACTCATGACTTTATTTTCTTTCTAAGATTTTAAAAAGAATAAGGGAGAGGGAGAGAGAGAAACATCAATGATGAGAAAAAAATCACTGACAGGCCACACCCTACATGCCACCTACTGGGGATTGAGTCCAAAAGCTGGGTATGTACCTGATGGAGAATCTACCGTGACCTCCTGGTTTATAGGTGGATGCTCAACCACTGAGGCACACTGGTCAGCCTCTTTCTAAATCTGAACACTACCTTTTTGCGTATAAATTTATTTCCTTTCTTTTGCTAATTTATCTATCTCAACTATACAGATCCAAATTTATGCAGTAGATTGATTTTTCTGTTAAGAACATTATTTTAAACAGCAATAGGAAGGTCTGTACAAAATAAAATCATGAATTTAAGGATAATAATTTTCAATGTCTCCTTTATGCACTTGAAAAATTTACCTTTGTTTTATTTTGAACAAAAAAATTAACAAGAAGATATATTTGGGGGATAATTTAAAGCTAGTGAAAAAAAACTATTCACTATAATTGATGGTGTGAGAAGAATATTACATTAAAATTCCAGGTTTCTCCTCATTTCTGTGAGTGAAATGAAAAATTCATAAGGGGAAGGATCTAATCAGTCTGTCAACAATCTAAATCCATCACAACATTATTCATTCACTGCATACTCTCAATGTGTTCTGGACTTAAATGAATGCATTTTAAAAATCTACACTGTGCTACGAACATGAATAACAGTAGTGGTTAATGATTGTTCTTTGGTGCCTGAAGAACCTGGGCTTTGCCACTCGCTGCCTCGGTGAACATTCCATCCATCTGCTTTCTTCACTCTGATTGCAGCAATCAAGAGGAAAATGTTTATCCTTTATTATCTTTTTGTAAAAAATTTTAGGTGAATCAAGATACTCTTTTACTACATGTATTCTCTATCCTTATAATGTTCTTTTTAATATATATATATATATATATATATATATAATTAATTTTTTACAGAGAGAAAGGGAGAGGGATAGAGAGTTAGAAACATCTATGAGAGAGAAACATCGATCAGCTGCCTCCTGCCCATTCCCCACTGGGGATTTGCCTGCAACCAAGGTACATGCTCTTGATCAGAATTGAACCTGGGACCCTTCAGTTCACAGGCCAACACTCTATCCACTGAGCCAAACCAGTTAAGGCTATAATGTTCTTTTCTAAAACATTCAATGTACTATATTTTTGTTCTTGTTTGTTTTCTTGTTTCCTAAAATCTTTATTAGCAAATTTTCAAAGTGGAAGTTGCGAGCTTAATTCTACAATGGTTGTTTTAAAATATATCAGTCATTTAGTAATGGCATCCATTGCTCTTTCTCCCTCTGCCCTGCTTACAATTTTCCGTTTTTCCTTCTGTCTATTTCTAATTTTCCTGATTCTGTTCTCAAAATTAAAATCTATGAAGTAATTTTTATTCTTTTTTCCATTCATGAGAAGACATTTAGTGTAATTTTGGCTCTTCTTATCTACAATTACAGGCCCAATATATTTTAGGTAATATTATATATTCTATAAATATTATTCTGTATAATAGCTTTCAGCATTTGCTTTGAATTCCAAATGCATATTGACAAATTACTTGTTGTTTTTAGTAATCCAATCTAATAAAAGTGTAATATGCAAATTTGACCATACCTTCGCTATAACCACAAGCCATGCCCACCAGCCAATCAGTAGCAGATTATGCAAATAAACCCCAACCAAGATGGCTGCTGCCACTGAGAGCAGGAGGGAAGCTTGGGTTTCCTCAGCAACAGAAAAAGCCAAGCTTCCTGCCTGCCATTGCCGGCCTAGTTCTCCACTCTAGGCTACAAAGTTTCAAACAAAAATGGCTACTGCCACGGAGCAAGCAGAAGGCTTTGCTCTGCTCCAGGCTACAAAGTTTCATTTGTATACATAAATTAATCCCAGATCCCAGGGTCTCTGCTTGGGTTGCTTGGGGGGCGTGGCTGGCCTACACACCACCATAGGCCCCTTGCCCAGGCCACCCCACACCTCAAGGGAACCCCTACCCTGATCTGGGACACTTTTCAGGGCAAACCAGCTGCCCCCCACCCATGCACCAGGCCTCTATCCTATCTAATAAAAGAGTAATTTGCAGATTGACCATCACTCCAACACACAAGAGGGTTGCCCCCATGTGGTCAAAGATCCTGCCCCCTTGTGGACACAAAATGGCCACTACAAGATGGCCAGCAGGGGAGGGCTGTTGGGTGGTTCCAGGCCCTGCAAGGGAGGACAGTTGGGAGGGACCAGCCTGCAAGGGAGGGCAGGTAAGGGTGACCAAACTGGCAGAGGAAGGAAGCTGGGGGCAAATAGCCTGGCAAGGGAGCAGTTAGACATCACTTAGGCTGGCAGGGTAGTGGTTAATGGATGACCAGACTGGCAGGCAGAAGCAGTTAGGGGCAATCAAGGAGGCAGGCAGGTGAGCAGTTTGGAGTCAGTAGTCCTGGATTGTGAGAAGGATGTCCAACTGCCCTTTTAGGCCCAATCTCAGTAGGATCGGGCCTAAACAGGCAGTCGGACATCCCTCGAGGGGTCCCAGATCAGAAAGGGTGCAGGCTGGGCTAAGAGACATCCTCTGCCCCCCTCTCCATGCACAAATTTTGTGCACCGGGCCTCTAGTATACTGTAATTGATTACAGTATTCAACTATAGTTATTCATACTTTGTTTTTTCTGGGTTGGTGTCTTGATTTTGATATACTTATTGGCTTTGTGGATCCAGATTCCTCTTTCCTGGAAGACAGTATAATTTTATTAGCTTTGTGAGTGATCATAAGATTGATTAGACATGAAATTCTTTAGTAATAAAGTTTTAATGTCTGATTCTATACACATTTGCCCAAATGTCTTTGCACTTTAGTGCTGTGAAGAAATAATTTTAGTCAAACCTGCTCATTTTTCTCTCTGAAAAGTAAAATGTTTTTCTTTCCTCTAGTAATCATTCATATTATATAAAATTTTATGAATATATGCCATCTGATCTGAGTCTCATGTTTAGGAAATATTTCTATTCTTTTCTTAGTGCTTTATTTTTGTAATAGTGCATATAATTCTTAAACTATCAGAGTCGGTTCTATTATCTCCTCTTTCATAGTTTTATTTCATTCTCTTTTTCTACTGAGTTCTAGAATGTTTCTCTTCACAGTGTTGATTCTAGGTTATAACACCTCTAGAGTGTGTTTAAATCCTTCCCTTGAACTTTGTCTCATTGTACTATTTTTAATTCATCTACCTTTTGTTCTCTGTTTTCATCTTAGCTCATTCATGAATCCTTACTCTTCTTCCAGAGGAGTCACCATATTCTTTCATTTTTGGAAAAACTCAAACAAAATGTTTTCCAAATTTTTTACCAAAATGTTTCTTAAAATAATATTTAACTCTGCCTTGTTTGTGAATCGTCTATGCAATGTTTGGGTTTTAGTCGTATACCTTTTTCCCACATCTCACAATTCGTTTTTGTATTTACATACTGAGATAAAGCCCCCCCCCCTCCTTAATTATTATTTTTCAGTTTTTTTTTTTTTTTTTTTTACCTTTTTTCCACTTCAGTGCTGGCAACTTTTCCTTCTCAGATTCAATCCACAATGTAAAGTTTATGAGTATAGAACTTACCTAAATGTATGAAATTCATAAGGTGGGCTTTTGGAGCTAGTATTGAAGTGTTTTCTCCACAAATAATGTGATGCTCTAGCTCATTAGAATTAGATGTGGTTTTTAATTCTTGATGTAAAGTTGAGTATAGAGGACTGAGTCATTCAGCAAATATTGACTCCATCTCACTCTCACTTTCTTGTGTGCCATTTGTATTTTTTTACTTGGATAAATAAACATGTTTTTCATTCCCTCCTATTTGTCTCCATGTTATGTGCTTTATAGGTACAGAAATAATGGAACTGGTGAGAGTTCTATACTTCACAAAAATTTGTAGCAATAAAGGGAGACATATTTGGTAAGTTTTCCAAAATTTTAGAGGATGACCATCTTCTTTTCTTGGTCGTTGAAGCTTTTTATATCTTGGAATTGGGTGCAGACAGAGCAGATGTATCAGACTTTCTCTTTGTGCCTTAGTGCCATTTGTCCTGTTGTGTTTCAGGGAGAGAAGCATATGTAGCCCAGGAACTTCCATCAGTTGCATCAGTGATGCAGTTAGTAAAATTCCATTCGGACTTAGAACTTTGCTGTTCTCTTTTCTCTGTGTTTAAGTCATGCTAACTATTCTGGTAATCATGAACAGAAAGCTTAGAGAAGATGCATAAAAATACATGTGTTCACTTCAAAAACATGGGTGAAATTCTAAAAGTAAATTTTAATGACACAATTCTAATCTATAATGAGAAAAATGAGATGACTTGTGTGCATTTATCAATATCTTATGAAATAGTAGAATTCATACATAAATTATTATTTTTCTTGTTTAGTAGCATTGATCTATTAGTAGTAAAATAAAATCTCAAGCAAAAATAGTTTGTCATGAGTATAAATAAACCCATTAATTATATATAGAATGCTTAGGAGAACTTTACATAAATTTGAGAGATATATTTCACCTCCTACCTACCTGGAGGTTAATGTGATATTCTATACTTCAAGAAAATTTAGTTTTACCAGATTATTTAGATATACAAACTGAAATTTTATAGTAAGTGTCTAGAAAATTAAGACAGAAACATCTATTAACATCTACTTATATTGTTCAGATTTATATGATTACTGTTTTTGAAATAATTTTGACCATAGACCTAAATACTAAATTTATTTCAGAAACAATCTTAAGCTTATATATAAAAGAACTAGGGATAAAACAATATTAAAAATTAAATAGAAGTTTCTGCCTTCACAGTGAAGATAAATTAAAGGCTACGTGAGAGCCCATAGCCTCTCAGATTTGGGAATAAGGGTAGAGAAAATATTTCAAATAAAATAATATGGTAATTAAATTTTAAAGCAAAGCTTTGATAATCTGAATAAAATATGATTTCTTTCATTTCTATTTTTGCTATTCCAGCAGAAAATAATGCTTTCTAGCTACATAGATCTGTTTCTTTTCTTTCCACCACCAATTCTTGCTAACTCCTTTTTTGCCCATTCACAAAATTCAATCTCATTGGCTAGTATTTATTGGATATAGAATTTGTGAAGCTGACATTCCCATTAAAGGAAGAGTCCATCTAAATCCTAGCCTTCATCATATTGACTTTAACATACATGTCTGAGTTCAAGAGCTGATTTCATGGAATGATTTTTCTCTGGATAAAGCTCTGCCAAAAGCATGAACAGGAACAAATGATATGAGGGGCAACACCCCTTATACACGTACCAAATTTAAACTTCAGAGGATCAAAGTTTAGGTTATTAATGTAATATTTGGTTCAACCTCAAAGTTATTTTAAATATATTTCTATTCCTTTTATAAAGTAAAAACAAGTGGTTTAGAAGAAAAAGTCACCTTCCATTATTCAGAGTTCTCCAAGTATTACTAATATGCCAAAACTAGAATTAGAAGCACCAACATAATTAGATCAAGATACCCTAAAAACTCCTTCTCTAAATTTGCCTCTATAAAGAGAGAAACTGTACCCTAAACTTTACATTCTCCCTGTGGATGAGCGTATAAAATAAGGATAGAAAGATGTCCTTTGTCCTACATATAAAAACTCATTTGACAAATAACATGCATAGCTCAAAGCTTGAGAAATAGTGTGTTGTTTTTTAATTACTCAATATTTCTAATTAAACCCTGGTATTCTATACTGTGGTTGTGGTTTGGGCTGTCTGTTTTTTGCTTTTCACTTGTGGGCCTAACCTCTGCCTGTTTGTGTTAGAAGTACAGGGGACAGAGACATGAACAAGCAGACACATTGAACAAAAGCAGTAAATAAATGTACACATTACATTTTTAGATGAAATTAAGTGCTATAAAAATAGGACTTAGAGAATGCCTGGGTGATATAGGTTCACCTTACAATTGGGTAGATAGAGACGTGCTCGTTGAGAAGGTAACATATTCTTACAATTGCTTATAAATTCTTATCAGATGTTCCATAGAGTCCTCAACTATATCTCAATGACTAGCTCTCCAGTTTGACTTCCAATTGGTGTGACATTTTGCATAAATGCTTTTTCTGTGCATTCTCTTAAGGGTTGTTCATATTTTCTTACTGCTTTTGTTCATGTAGAGTGGAAGTACCATGGACTACACACCAGAAGCACTCTCAACATATGACTCATAGTAGTTGGTGGATAAATACCTCAACTTTCTCTCCCTCCTGGGTGAGAAAAATGTGAGATGTGTGTTCTACAGTGTCACCATGAGGCTCCCCACTTGATTAAGCTCAACTTACTGACATCAGTATCTTTCCCCATGACATTATTTTTATTAATTTTCTCTCCTCCCAACCTCACCTCTCTATTTCTCAACAGTATTTCTGGGGAACACTTTCCAAATAAATTGCATTTGCTTGAATCCTTTTTTTAGAATTTTTTTCTTGGGGAACCTGTGCTGAGACTGGAGAGAGAGAGAGAGAGAGAGAGAGAGAGAGAGAGAGAGAGAGAGAGAGAAATAACATCATTAAAATTGTTGCCCTAAGCAAGTGGAAGCCTGAATTTGGAGATTCAAATGTTCAAATTCAAGAATACCAAATTTTTACTTTCAGCTATTTGAATTTGAGATGTCTATTAGATATCAAGTATAGAGGCCAAGTAGCGAAGTAGGTGCTTATGAGAGTGGAATTTGGTAGAGAAGTCCAGGTTGAAGTTATATATTTGGAAAGTGTCAGCAACTACTTGATATTTAGTGAAAAATCCAGATGAGATCACTAAGTAAATGAATATAGATAAAGAAAACATTCAAGGACCGAGATGTAAAGTGTTTTAATAAATGTTAGGAAAACATGAGAGGAGACAGAAAAGAATAACCAATGGAGAAGAAATCTAAGGGAGCCAAGGTATTTAGCTGTGTCACATGTTCCTAAGTGAGATGTGGAATGAGAATGGACCATGAGGTTTGGCACTGTGAGGATTATTAATAACCTTAAGGAGAATGCTTTGTGGGTAGTAAGGGGATAGAGGAATAAGTAGAGTGGATTCAAGAGAAAATAGAAAGAGACGAGTTAGAGACATTGATATAGATCAGTGATTTTCAACCTGTGTGCCTCCATAATTTTTTTTCAATTGATGCTTAGAGAAAGAGGAGGGGGATCAAGGGAGAGAGAAACTTTGATGTGAGAGTGAAAATCTGTTGCTGCCTCATGCATACATGCTAACAGAGATCAAGGCCACGACCCAGGCATGTACCCTGCCCAAGAATTTAACTTGACAGCCTTTTGGTGAAGAGGACAATGCCAACCAATTGAGTCTTAATGGCCAGGTTTCAATAATTTTAAGTCATACAATTATTGACTACTAGAAGACCAGGGCACAAAATTCATGCACAGAAAGGGAGGGGTGTCCCTTAGCCCAGCCTGCACCCTTTCCAATCTGGAAACACTTGAGGGATGTCCTACTGCCCGTTTAGGCCCGGGCCTAAACAGGCAGTAGGACATCCCTCTCACAATTAAGGACTGTTGATTTCCAACCATTCACTTGCCTCCCTGCCTGATTGCCCCTAACCACTTCTGCCTGCCAGCCTGATAACCCTGCCAGTCTGATAGACACCTAACTACTCAGCTGCTGGTCCAAATGCCTCTAACTCCCCTCCCCTGTAGGCCCGGTCCCCCCCAACTGCTCTCCCCTGCAGGCCTGGTCCCTCCCAACTGCCTTCTTCTGCTGGCCTGGTCACCCCTAACTGCCCTCCCTTGTTGGTCTGATCACCCACAACTGCCCTTCCCTGCAGCCATCTTGTGACAGCCATCTTGTGTCCACATGGGGGCAACCATCTTTGACCTCATGGGGGCAGCCATCTTGTGTGTTGGAATGATGGTCAATTTGCATATTACTCTTTTATTAGATAGAATTTAGTTAAAGATACTGATCTCTTTTCTCTTACCTTGTCAAATATAAAATAGTAACAGCCAGCACAACAATAGTCATCCAATGTGAATGAATCAAAATTATAACAATTTTTTGTCAGATAGGCAAAAAATATATAATTTAGGTGTAATTAGTTTATTGGTACCATGAGATGAGAATGGTTGAAAATTGCTGACATAGCCGAGATTGGTTTGGCTCAGTGGATAGAGCGTCGGACTGTGGACTGAAGGGTCCTAGGTTCGATTCCGGTCAAGAGCATGTACCTTGGCTGCGGGCACATCCCCAATAGGGGGCATGCAAGAGGCAGCTGATTGATGTTTCTCTCTCATCGATGTTTCTGACTTTCTATCCCTCTCCCTTCCACTCTGTAAAAAATCAATAAAATACATTTAAAAAAAAAAAGAAAATTGCTGACATAGGCAATAACTTCAATGAGATTTACAATTAAAGTAAGAAATAAGAAATTGGAAGTGCTTAAATAGCAGAATAGTCTCAAATGATTTCTGGAGATTTTTTTGTTATTTGGCTCATATCTTTGCTTTTTAGATGGGAGAAATATCACCATTCATATTTATATCCATGCTTTTATTCTTGCTCTGGATGCTTGCTATAGCACATTCATATTGTTAATCTTTTGCTGTTTACCTAGCCTAGATTTTCTCATGCACTTATTATGTTTGCACTGTCTTTTATAAAACTTTTTGTAATATTTTTATGTTTATTAAACATATCTATTAACTTTATCACTTATTGAAACCATTCTCCTTTTGGGGGAAAACTGAGGCCTAGATACATATTTAATATGACTCTGAGAAACATTTAATAAGACTGAAGAAAAGACAGGTAGTGATTAGAAAAAATTTCAGATATTTTAATATTAGAAAGGACTAAGTTATGGCTCAACCTGTTTAAATAAAGTATGTGGGAATTATTATACAAATTATTAATTAATTTTATAAAAATAAAATATTTATTTGAATGTATAATCATTGAAACAATTTGAAAATTAGAGAACTTCTACCTACAATTATAAAAATGTAATAGTGTAAGATACTTATAAACAAAAAATGATCTCATGATTGAGATTACACTTGGAAATTTTCTTCACCTTCTTTAAAAGAACAAAGTTTAATCTCCTATTTGTATTCCTTTTAATGGAACTATTTATGTGTTCAAACACTAAACTAAGATAAAACATGAGAAATAGAAACTAGAAGAAATGGAAACTATCTGAGGCTAATAAGAATTAATACGCATTTGGTTTATTTGAAAAGGAAAGTGACTACAAGGAATATGGTGAAAATGATATCTACCTATATCAGAATTTGCAAAGCCAGCATTACTTTTGAAAAATGTCAACTACCAAGAATTCAGGTTCATGTCCTTGACTCATTCTAACTAGATCAAAATAATAAGATACGTGACATTGATTGAAAATAAGAAAGGTTTTATATGAATTATTACATATCAGAAAGATTTTATCATTTAATTAATTTCAAAAAAATTTAACATGACTTGTTCCTCTTGTAAAGATCACATCAGAAAAGGGAAAAATAATTGAATGATTAGAGTGGGATAATTTTTTGTGAGTGTTATCTACATAGGGCCAATTTCCAAGTTCAGGGTTTATTGTGCAGTGAAAAATAATCCAGAAGAGAGGAGTTTCATTATATTCCTGTCTTTAAAACTAATTGATATATGACCATATAAAGTATGCTAACTTTCTTGGTCTTGGTTTGTTTTCTATAAAATGGGAGGGTTCAGGAAAATGTCCCAATTATAACTCAAGAAATCTTTAAGTATGAAAATTTATATTAATCAATTAAAAAAAACAACACATTTTGCCCTAACTGGTTTGGCTCAGTGGATAGAACATTGGCCTGCGGACTCAAGGGTCCCAGATTCGATTCCAGGCAAGGGCATGTACCTTGGTTGCAGGCACATCCCCATTCAGGGGTGTGCAGGAGGCAGCTGATTGATGTTGCTCTCTCATTGATGTTTCTAACTCTCCCTCTCATTTCCTCTCTGTAAAAAAATCAATAAAATATATATTTTAAATAAATAAATAAATAAATACATAGATTTTACTGAAAGAGTAAGGGAATTTATTTTAAGTGTATTCCTACCTTGTGAAATAAAAACACTTAATTATTAAAGCATTTCTTGACATTTCAAATGAAATATATGAAAGGTAATATTTTCTTTGTTTTGAACTCAGTTAAAGATTTGAGTTTTTTATGAGTTTAATAATTATTTTGTCTTTTTTCAATGGTTTTCATATCAAGTCTGAAAAATGTAGATGTTATGTCTTTTAAACTTGCTATTTGAAAAAAACAAAAACAACAAACGTCCTGTTAGATTATTAATATTGTAGGAAACAAGGACCAAATTGATGCTTTCATAGGGTTGTTTTAAGAAAAAAGGATGGAAACAATAGGGAGAAAATTTTTACTTAACTTAGGGAAGAACTCCTAAGAATTATTGCAAATAATGTAAATAGGCTGAAATAATGACTTCAATTCCTAAATGCTTTAAATGTTTAAACAATTCATGGTAATGGGTATTTTACTAAAGATTTTTCCTTGACTACAAGATCAAAATGGTGACCCATAAAGTTTCTTATAATAGTAACATAGCATTATTCACTGATTTATCCTCTAAAAATATCTAGTAGCAAGAGTATTCATACAATAGACTGTTGCTGAAATGTCAATCATCTGTTTTTTTTTTTGTTTTTTTATGAAAACAATCTGCTACAACTCCAGATATTGGAAAAAGCACACATATTGTAATCTTTGTAACACTAAAACAAATTTAGCTTTGAAACCATGCCAATCTTTATTGTCTTAATATATCTTTTTTGGAACTAGTTGAATTTAATGACATCATCATGGGGTATGGCTTGAGATTTGTATTTGGAAAAGCTTTGAACAACCATGATTGCTACCTTAATGAGACAGGACATTCAATCTCTTTAATAGTAGCTATTTTTTGTTTACCAAAATAGGCAAAATTCAGAATTTTATCTGTAAACCTCCATTTAAGAATGCATTACTCATAAATTTGCCTAATTGCTGATTAGATCTAAACCATCAGGGATATATATTTTTGAAATGTGGGATTTGAAGTGCAGACTTCTCATGAATTCTTGTCTGACAAAGTTTGAAGAATAAACTCATGGACTAACAGATTTCTTTAATAAAAACGTAGAAGTTTAGTGGAAGCATATACAAACTCCATCTGGGCAGGGGTGTCCTTCCTGGAAGGGGAATCCCTGTGGAAGGGACCCCAAATGGGAAAGGCCTGCTCTCTCTCTCTCAAATGGTAAATCCTAATATATAAAAGCCCTGGGTCCATCACATCTACAACGACCAGTGGCTTGACCTAACACCCATACTGAGCTTGCAGTAGGCTCTGGTGGGTGGGGATTTGTGGCAGTGGAGACAGGATGGGGAAGCGCAGCCAGCACTCACACTCACAACCAGACACACACACACACACACACACACACACACACACACACACACACACAGCCTCCACCAGCTCACAGTCTTTTCTCCCTTTCTTTCCCTCCCTCCCAGCTCACTCTCAGAGCTTCTCTCAGAATGAGGAAACAAAACAGACTGGGCCTGAAGAAGCCTGAATTGAAGGGAGGGTGGGCAGAGAGTGGAGTGGCCCCCACTTGCCCCTCCTACTCCAGCTGGGAAAGAGGAAGAGGGAGACATGGAGGCAAGGAGGCCTGGAGGACTGCTGAGAAAAACAGAGAGAGACAGAGACTGGGTGAGATCAGGCCAGCAGGGGAGGGCAGTTGGGGGCAACCAGGCCAGCAGGGGAGGGCAGTTGCAGGTGATCTAGCAGGCAGAGTCAGTTGGAGGTGAGATTAGGCCAGCAAGGGAGGGTAGTTAGGGTTGATTAGGTAGGAAGAGAGGTTAGGGGCAATCAGGCAGGCAGGCAAAAGTAGTTAGGGGTGATCAGGCAGGCCAGCAGGTGAGCGGTTGGGAGCCCTCAGTCCCAGATTGCAAGAGGGATGTCTGAGTGCCAGTTTAGGCACAATACCACAGGGGGATTCTCGATTGGAGAGGATGCAGGCTAAGCTGAGGGAACCACCCCCTCCCCCAATGCATGAATTTTGTGCACCAGGCCACTAGTATCTAAATAATCTGAATCTACTGAGTCTCTTTGTCTTTGGTTTATAAAGGCTGTATGTAGCTCTTTGTATAAACATGACCTTTTCTAATTGGTCCCTTTTCTAATTTGGGACCCTGTGCTTTCCTCATTGGTTATTCTGCTACATAGTATTAGTTTCAAAGCTCAAAGCCCACATGGTGGCCCCCTTTTTCTCTCCCTTATCTTCAACATTCCTCTATCCTCTGTAAAAATATGTTTCCTTCTTCTCTATATCCTGTGACTTTTCTTTATCCTCTATGAATGTATGTCTTCCTCTCCCCTTAGCCTGTGGCATTTCTCTGTCCTTCATATATCCGTCTTATCTGTTCTGGTTGGAGTTGCTTTTGATCTACCTTATGGCTGGCCGGTTGTCCTGGTCTGAGATATTTTGCAGCCCTGATGGGTCTCCCAGATGCTCAGGTCAGGGCTGCTTTGATCTAATTTACAGCTGCTTTAATTGTTCAGGTCGAGATGCCTCTGTTCTTTCTGGACCGCCTCCCTTCCTGTCTTTCTGTTTAAGCTAGCTAGCTAACCCTTATCATTTTGATGGAAGCAGGAAAGTTATTTGAGGTTGTTTTTCTGTTTGCTATTGATTTCCAGCTATCAATGGAAATTGATACATATGGATAAATCTGTAGCTCACACTTTAAACTGGTGTCTCTTCCCGTGTGTGTGTGTGTGTCTGTGCATACATATGTATGATATGTGCATTTCAGGACCTCCAAATTAAATCTGTAATAGAATCGGGCAATAACAAATATTTATAGCTGTATATAGATGGACTCAGTGATGAGGTATGTTTCAATCAACACCAGTCTTAGATAAACTATGTAAATGAAAGTTGTTAAGTTATCATTCATGCAAAAGTATTACTTACTGAAGTTCACATGGAGTAAGAAGAGTACTTGGAACAATCTTGAATTACATTGTCACTTAAATCATGTCTTTGACCCTAACGTAAGGCCTGAATATGGGTACTGTTGCCAAGGCATCACTCAGAAAGAAGATGTGAAGTACTGAAGAATATTAACAAGTTTAAAATTATTTTCATTTTACTTACCATGTATCTTTTATTATAAATGTATTTTCTAAGTTAACTCTTTGCATATTAACATTTGTGCTATGTTAACATAATGATAAAATAATCTATACTGTCTTTTAAATCCATTAAATTAGAGGCCTCTAAAGGGGTTATAAACAATTCTACCATATGTTATTGGTACGCTTCATGAGATATAATTTAATCTCTAGGCTACCTGAAATCACATACTAAAGAATAATATATTAAAAGAGGCTTAATCATGCTAATAAGGTGTCATTGAAAAGGATTGTTGATCAAAAAGATTTACCTAGAAAAACATTATAGAATACCTCATTGAATTCAACAGTTTTTCTAGAAAATGTCCTTTGGTTTCTTTTTTAGAATGATTCCATTGGAAACTATATAACTCAGCATAGCTTCTTTGATGTTAAAATGGGGTAGATAAGAATTATTACAAAGGTTTATTATTTTTAAAAATGTTTTTATTGATTTTAGAGAGAGCAAGGGAAGGGGAAAGAGAAATAGAAACATTCATGAGAGAGAAACATCAATCAGCTGCCTCATGCACGCCCCCTCCTGGTGATTAAACCCTCACCCAGGCATGTACCTTGACCTGGAATCAAACCTCAAACTGGTGAGCTCCTGACGCATGGGACAATGCTCAACCAACTGAGCCACAACTGAGGCAGAAATGTGTTATTTTTAAAGCTGATATGATAATAGATACCTTAAATTACTAAATACAATTAATTACACAATTATTAGAATAGGAGAAGTCTTCGTTAGTGCTGTACTGAAACTTTAGGGTGAATTCTTAGCTCAGAATAACACCTTCTGGGGGGCACCTGCTCTCCAAAACCATAGGACTGAGGAGCCTGTAGACATAGTCTATAACCCTGTAATTCTGACCCTTGCTGAATAGTTCTGGGGTGGAAATCTACCCTGGGGCCCTCAGATGATTTATTCTTTAAATTTATGGTGTGAGCTGGGAGACTGTAGCTAATATCTTCCATCACTTACATTAGACTAAGACCAACACTCATATTCTACTTTTTCAGGGGGGATCTGAGAAACCCAGCCCACAGGGACTGCAAAAGAAGAGAAGAAAAGTAGTTAAGAAAGGAAGGAAATGGACAGCCCCAATGGTTTTCTATATTCTGATAACAGTCCATTCCTGTGGCCAGATATAAACAGGTCTCAGGGTTCTGAAATGCATGCTTCTATGTTTCTAAGCTTTTCTACTTATTTTCATATGTTGGAGTTAGTTTCCTTAATGCAACAAAAGACCTTGACCAGTGCAACCTGACTTTGCCACAATGTCCCAGATTAAAAAACCCCTTTGGACATTGATTTGCATTGTTTTTACTTCTTAAGAATATTACGAAGTCTTTTATTTTATAGCATTTTATTTGATCATTAGGTCATTGAAAAAAATTCGATTTTTAAACTTACAGTAAGTTTTCACAGTGAATTACCTGGACCATCAGTCTCACATGTATTTTGCACAGCATGAAATGTTTATACTTCATATTCCTGCTAAAATACCTGCAATTCATACTCTGCTTTGTTCTGGAAAAGGCATGTTGCCTAAAGGTTTATAGGAGAAGCTTGAGTTTTACCCTCTATCCCTTCATTTTGCAGAGTACTTCATTTAATTTAGGGGCTATGTATTGCCTGTCCCTATCTGCTCTTGAGTGGAGACACATTCCCAATGTCTTGGTATGTGTAAGAGCCTTTCCTTGTCTAGTCTATCTTTTATGACTTCCCTTTCCAACTCTGTTCTCCACCCTATGGATATCTCTCAGATTGTTTAATACAGCATGTCTCCCTAAACTTTGAGCCTTTGCACATAAAACGTTTCTGATGTAGAGCTTCTTGGCCAATTCTGATTCCTTCAGAGCACAGTTTGAATATCCCTGCACCTGGGAAGCTTTCTGTGATTCCAAGGTGCTGGGATATGTACCCCCACAGTGTGCTGGGCTATGTGTCACAATACCATTATTTATTCAATGATGTCCTCCAGGTAGGCCATGAGTACTGTTAGAGCAGACTGACACTGTCCTGTGCCCCATTTAACACATGATCTCTCTATGAGGACGTGCTCAACAACAAAACAGCAAATGCTAAATTAATTGGCATTAACAGAGAGGATAAATATATGTCTTTACTGACATCCTATCAATATGCTGAATATCCTGCATTTGTTCATATATCCCTAGGCCAGTACTGAGCATGAAAGATGAAAATGACATCTCCTTAGATACTCATCATGGCTGAAGTTCTATCCTGAGTGTGAGGTTTGCTTCTAGTGTAACTGGAGGAATTTTGATCCTTGAAGACTACACATATCTGGAATTGATACTAAAGTGGACATGATTATATACCTTCCCATGTCATTTCATCTTTTTCCTTCTCATAGGCATCTCAACCTTGTTCAAGTGGCAAAATGAGCAGCTTTAGTGATGAGTCATAATTTTTCCGAAGGAACCATATGAGTCCTCTTTCCTTTTCCCAAATAATGGAATGGAATTGGGTATACCAATAACTTCTATCCAATGACATTTAACAGGAGTTCAGTTTTGGACATTTGGATAAAGAATTTTCTCTCCTCATTCTGGCCAGATAGCTCCATGGTTAAAAGCTATCCTGATTTGCCAAGGTTGCAGTTTCGATTTCTGGTCAGGGCACAATCAATGAATGAATGTATCAGCATGTGTAAGAATAAATGTTTCTATCTCATTCCTTCCCCCATTCTCTAAAACCAATCAATACATAAAATACTTTGCTCTTTAATGAAAAACAAAAGCAGCATCAGGAAAAGATTCTTTCTTAAGGCCATTTTTCTCTTCCTGGCGTCAATGTGTGGAGAAAATCTGATACCAAGATTTGAGGCAGATATATTTAAATTATCTAATGACTAACTTGAAAAAAATAATCATATGCTGAAATGTCAGAGTGAAGAAAAGCAAGAAATTGGGTTATTTTTACTTCATGAACTGCTGACCTGAACCTGAGACAGAATTTATTGGGATTCTTGTTAAATAACGTGTCCTTGTAGTTTAAGCAGTTCTCTACAATTCAACACATCATAAGTGATGCAATCCTTTGGTCCAACTAAAGTGTAGTTGAGAAGGGGCCACCTAGTTTTAAAACCTCAGAAAAGATAATACCACAGTGCTTGTGTGTTTTCGGGGATGCCTTCCTATGACATATCACTAGTGTTGTGACTGTAAATCTTAGTTTCCATTTAGTGTGACTCAGATTGTGGCCAGATTACTTTTGGGAGAGGGGGAGGGAAGAAAATTAAAATACATGAAAAGGAAGAAAGGCAGGAGGAGAGAGGGAAGACAAAAGCCAGTGTGGACTGTGAAGGCCTGAGGTGTGGGGGAACTTGGGAAAGTTGAATGGAATGAGAGCAAAGAGTGTGAAATGCAGCCTGTGGAGCCCTGTGCAGTGTAGAGGGTATTGGGCTCTTCAGTAAATGCTGGGTTTCAATACAGTGACGATCAACCTTGTGACATCTTGAGGTTCTCAAGATGTAAAGCAAACAACAGTTATTTACATGAGTTTTAGTGGGTCTTGCCACCTAGTGAAATTTGGGGGAAGAATTAAAAATGAACCAGCAACTGGATGGTGCCATCAGCTAGGAAGCAGAATAGGAAGCCTCAGACTCTTCTGCACCAACTAAGCCATAGCACATGGACCAATCCCTTTCAAGCAAACCTTAGAAACCAATTAATTAAGAGGCTCCTGCATCCCAGGCAAACATGAAGTGAGCCATATCGGAACTGGTAGGAAAGTTTGTGGCATTTACTTCCATCGTTTCCCCTGTTGGTACACCACAAAGCAGTTGGAAGGAAATTCCCCGATTTTGATTGCTCTCTGGGAGAAAAAGTGAAAGCTGACACATGCACGTGCCATTCTGCGCTCGGGAATTGTTTCTGTCTGGCGTGAATGGAAGCACTGGTGGGGAAGGGCCCCGGTGGAGGCCTCTGAGAACAGTGGCAGTGTTTGGAGTATACTTAGCCATTCACTGTAGTCCCTCCCCTGGGAACTTGAGAAAAACCCCAACACCCAGGTTCTTCCTGAGAAAGGAATTAGTTAGAGGGTGTGTCCAATGTTTCAGACTTCACATTAAATTTTTATTAAGATGATGGATTTTATGCTGTGTGTGTTTGTACTATAATTTAAAAAAGAACCAGTTGCTAAAGAAGTTGCTAAATGTACTTGCACTAATTTGAGTTTTGTAAGATGCTGTTAAAAATCAAAACAAAAAGTAAATAGTAGAGTCTACTTACTTTGTCAATATATATCTTGTTATTTTAGGGGATTTTTAGTGAAGCAGACTATATAAAGTATATTTTCGTTGTAATTACTCATTATTTTCTAGTTTATTTCTCTTTTTTTAATGCCTAGTTAATTTTCATAAATTATTGACACCATATTTGATATTTTGTTAAATTCTCCGTTAGCAGCTGGAACCCTTTCAGCTACATCTATGTGATGCCAAGCAGCTAGTAGATTTGGTTAATTTGTGACAACAGTCCATCTGGTTACTTTGGTGAATAGGTCCTTACTCAATTCTCTTTTGTGCCTTCCCAGAATCATGATTATCTTGTGAGCATGAGTTAAAAATATAGCATCATTATGAAACTTCCTGAAGGGACTTTTACATCACCAAATGAGATAAATTCCCTTTGTTTGGTATTCTTGGATCCAATTAACTTTTAGAACCAAAGTATGTTTGCAAAATTACTGTTAGCTGACTGGGTTCCAGATGGATCTTTTTCTGATTATGTATTTGTCATTACTTTTGTTATTTATGTTAACAATGGGTTTTATACTTAGCTTTAGGTTTGTTACCTATTGATCTTTTATCATTTCAATATACTTTTCATGCTACAGTTTGTCAACTTTTTATATGGTGTGCAACTTCTTCAGATTTAGGTAAACTGCAGATTCAATTAAAATTCTAGTTCTCATTAAGAAAGTTGAAGAAAAAAATCCGACAGTTCACCTTGCATAAAATGTAATCATACTTAATTCATATACATCACCCATTCACTTTTACTTAATTGATCATTTTAGAATAATTTTGTTCATTATGAATAAGGAAGAAATTGCTCATTTAGCTTAATCAATAAGCAGTAAAGCTTGTAACCCAGATCTCTACCTGCTGAGCATAAGTAATAGTTGAACAAATATAAGTGGGTACATTTTCTGTAACTCACATTTTAGAGACAGTTGTTGACACTTTTTCAGATGTATAAACTTATGCTCTATTTAGATGAAGATTCAAATTTAGTGTTATCTGTATTCTTTAGTCTTAATTTGAAGTTAATTTATAATGTTCTATTTTTCTTACATAATTTTGGTTTCTAACACTAATATTGAGAAATGAAAAAGTTAGAAATTAGAATGTGAAAATTATGTATTGTATGCTATTAGTCTGTGTTCACATAAGTGTCTCTACAGCTTTCTGGCTCCTGGCTGGGGCCTTCCTTTGTTCCACGCCACCCTCTGATGGCCAGCGCATGCCATAATGAATGGTTGAACTCCCAGTTGGTCAAACTCCCAGTTGGTCAAACTCCCAAGGGGACAATTTGTATATTAGCCTTTTATTATACAGAATAGGATGCAAACAAAAACATAACTTTACAAAATGGTGCCTTTGGTCACTTATCACCACAGGTTTTATTTATTTATTTTTTTATCTTGAATCCCTTTTTTAAAAACTTAAATAAAACATGTTTTGATTCTCACTCCCAACCTCTTTGAGATGAATTATTGACCATAATCCAGAGTAGCGGTGTAGTGCTCCACTATAAATGGTGAGCCAAAGGCATGAGTTGTAAGCATGGCCTCTGTAGGCAAAATAAATAACTCTGCAAATGCTTCTTGAAATATTATGCTATGATATGTTCCAAAAGCTGCACAAGCACAGAGAATAAAAATGTGAACACTCACTCCTATTTCTTCATTCACAGTGTTCTAGTACCTGGAAATGCTAGTATGGTATATTTTAATTCCATATAATATACTTATATTTTTTTAGATGTACAAAGAATGATGTTGTAAATGCATTTAAAGGTTTCACTATAATCAAATTTAATAGTTTTTTATCAACAGAAATAACTAAAAGTGTAATGTTTGTTACGTATAACTTCTTTGAAGTATAGCTTTTATTAAATTCCTCTGACATTCTTTGCCTTATAGAAGGGTCTATGTACTTGAAATGTTTGGTAAATCCTACTTCATATGCTTATCATTGAAAAAAAATAGTTTCATATAGTCACCATGATGACACTGAGAGAGAGACAGGCTAGGCTGTTTTGTGCTTCTTCCCTAATTGAGCATCAATGTGTACTGGGAGGGGGGTAAAGAAGATGGTTTTAAGGTCAGGGACATTGGGTTATGGAATCCTTGGGAGATTTATAAGAGCAATAGTTATCAAATGTTACCAATGCATATATAGAATGTGCTGCTCCTCATGCCTTCTCCATTATCCTTTTTTAACACCCATTTATTTTATTTTTAAACTTTATTTTTTACTATTGGAACCATTACAGATGTCCTCATTTCCCCCTCCTTGTCTACTTTCATCCAGTCCCTGCTCTGTGCCTACCCCAATTCCAGTCATCGCCACATTATTGTCTGTATCTATAGGTTATACATATATGTCCTTTGGCTAATTTCTTGATTTCATCCTTCCTGATTCTCCTCCTCCTTCTTTTTCCCTCAGTGGTTTTATGAGCCTCATTAAATCCATTTTGTTCAGGATAGACTCCAAAAGTAAATAAACAATGATTCTTATGGCATTAATAATAGATAAGGACACCTAAACTCACTGTAGGTATGTTCAATGTCTGAGCTATATGAGTTGTGGACTGATAGCAAATCCCAGACAATTTTGTGCAATCTAAAAGAGCTCATGAAAACAGGATGTAGATTATTGAAACTTTTTTCACATTAATGTAATTTTTCCTATTGTGGACTGATAGCAAATCCCAGACAATTTTGTGCAATCTAAAAGAGCTCATGAAAACAGGATGTAGATTATTGAAACTTTTTTCACATTAATGTAATTTTTCCTAGTTCAAATTTAATGTGTCTATTTTACAAAGGGGATAGAATTTAAATGTTAAAATTTGGGTAATGTAAAACAAGGGAAAAACAAAAAATCCAGTAATCATTATAATTGATGTTTACTGAGTATTTCATTAAATTCTAGGGATTGTTCTGATATTTGGATTTCATTAGCCCTTAGAGCATTCTATGAGATCAGTACTAATTTTATCCAGATGTTACAGATCAGGCATAGAGAGGTTTAAGTGACTAACCCAGTTGACACTCTAGTAATGTCCTTAATACCCACCAGTTGGCAAGTATTTATTGATTGGTTACTGGGAGTCAGGCATGGAGATATCAGCATGTGTTATTTAAATTAATTTTTACATTAATTTCATGGGGGTAGAAAGTAGTGTCTCCATTAGTTTGAGGCCATTAAAATAGGTTTACTGAAGTCACAGAGCTATTACATATTGGAACCTGAATTAGAATCCAGTTCTGTCTGACTGCATTGTTTCTCCCCTATTTCTTAAATGTATGTGTGTGTGCGCGTGCGCGTGCATACAACATGAAAAACCATTCCAACACAAAAAGCATTAATGTTTTCAGATATGTGTTTAAGAGGGGAATTTGGTATTACGTAAAAAAGCTATCTTGAACAATATACCTAGCCAATCACACAGAACAATTATTTGACTATTGACTGTCCTTGTGTGTTTCTACAGTACTTTCCTATTTCCATGAAAACCACACACTATTCTGAGGACAGGTACTTCAACATCTCTAGTTTCCCCATGGTGCACAGTACATGATTCTAAGTAGATGCTCTTAGGGGAGGAGGTTGCAAGACTGGGTAAAAAAAATGTGAAGGGATTAAGCAATACGAACAAACAAATAAACAAAGAAACCCTCATAGACATACACAACCATATGTTAATTACCAGAGGATGAAGGGGGGTAAATGGTGATATAATAGACTTGACTTGGTGCAGTGAACACACAATATAATATATAGATGATATCTTATAGACTTGTATACCTGAAATATATAGGATTTTATTAACCAATGTCACCCCAATAAATTCATTTCTTAAAAGTAGATGGTCTTGTTTACAATGGTGGTGGTGGTATAAAAAATGAATCAATTTCCATTGTGAACAACAAAAAGAGAAAAAGGAAAGGTAAATGGAAATGAACTAAAAGTGAAATTGTGATTTAGAAGTATAGATAAATCTATATAATGAATATATCAAAGTCCTGGTCAGAGAGTACAAAGTAGATAAATAAAGGTGATCATAACAATTATTATTAATTCAAATAAGTAGTAACTTGACAGTTGGCAGACAGAAAGTTATTTAGGCATGGGTTAGAGTCTGAAAGATGATTCGGTAGGTGAGTTTGTTTGGGCCGAAGGCACTTTGGTGAAAACAGACAGTAAGGGAGGAGACAGTTAAGACTCAGAACAAATGCAGAAGTCATGGATGAAGTAGTAAGAGGATTACCAGGACAGTGATGAATAACAGAATCACAGCAGAAAGAATATGTGGACTTATATCATAACATGAATAATGATAGGACCAGGGGAAAATAAGTCAAGCAGAATGGGAAGAAAAAGGTTTGCAACTTGTATGTAGAAATTCAAAAAAGGAAGCTAAAACCTGGAAAACAAATAATGTTAACTTCCAATTTGGAAAGAATAAAGTTTAGTAAGCTAAATCAAAATACAAAAGTTTGCTATGTGACATTATAGGATTTTGACACCTTGAGCACATAAATTCAGTTTATGACACTGTTTCATAGCATCTTTAGCTTGAAATGTAGATTAAAATATAAGGCTTTCTGTGTCTCACACCCTGTGATTATTGAGAAGACAGGGCTATCATATTCATTTTTTCTCTTTGGAACCACATGATTTCTTCAGGAAACTAGTGGTTGTAATGTTGATAGACATTCTAAGTCAATCAAAAATGTTTCCCAATAACATCCCAATCATTTGCAGCAATCAAACAGTTAACTCCTGAAATCTCATCTACATTTCATTTGTCTGTTGAGGTTTCATTCAACTTGCTGGATCAATTGGAAGCAACTTTCTAAAATAATAAGTTTATTTGTATTCTTAAACCTTTGTAGATTGTTTAATTCAATGCCTTTATCATTTTTCTAAAATGACTTTCTTTAATATCATAACAACTGAAACATTTCTAAGGGCTCTCAATTTCCTTTATAAATTCTTTAGTATACATCTCTTTATATTAAAGTGTAATATGCAAATTGACCAGACAGTGGAATGACCAGTCAGCTATGACATGCACTAACCACCAGGGGGAAGACACTCAACATAGGAACTGCCCCCAGCCCACAGGTGCCTATCGCCCAATTGGGGCCTGCCAGCCAACTTCTTAGTCCTTCCCCTGGGCTGGCAGGCCCCAATAGCCCAATGGGAAACCGGGAACCAGGGGTGGGTGGTAGCTGACATGGGCAGCACCAGGGCACTGATTGCCCTGATCACCAGGCCCGTCATGCCACACACAGAGGGTGACTGATGATAGTGGGGGTGGGAAGCAGGGCCAGCTGCTGGCAGCCCAGTAAAAATCGGCCCTGATTGCAGCCCAGGCCTAGAGACCCTACCCGTGCACAAATTTTGTGTACCTCTAGTCTAGATAAAATAAACTACAATTATTTGACCAGTGACCATACATTTAATAAATGGTTTGTATTTATGGGTGCTATTTACACTAATATTGCTAGTAATATTAATAAAGCAACAAGAAAGAGTTTGAGATGACAGGGTCCTTAGAGCACCTTATTCAGAATATATAGTTTTTAGACCAATAACAATAATTTCCTAATCTAAAACCTCTGAGAATTTGTTCAAAATGTATAAAATTATTGTTTGCCATAACCTCTATGTTCTTAGGCTCTTTCCCATACTACTCTCAGACTAAAGTGTCATTCACAGATGTATGAATAAGCTCCAGGAAAAAGACACTTACTTCCCCCTAAAAATCATATTCCAATCAACACTAATTATACTACTCATTTACATATATATCAGTAACTAAACAAAAGTGCATAAAATTTATAGATAACAATTTCATGTTTGGTTCTCCTCTTTAAAGAATTTGCTCCATGCGTTGTGGAGGGTGCAGGTTGGGCTGAGGGGACCCACCCCCATGCACGAATTTTGTGTACTAAGCCTCTAGAATATATATACACTAGGGGCCTGGTGCACAAAATTCATGCACTGGGGGTGGGTGGTCTCTCAGCCCAAGCTGCCCCATCTCACATACTGGAAGCCCTTAGGGGATGTCCTACTGATGGCTCACCCCTGGCCTGCCTTAGGCAGGGGATCTTGGCCAGGGGACCCCCAGCAATCGCCCTGCAATCAGGTCAGTGGCTGGCTCCGCCCCAGTCTGCCCAAGGCCGGAAAGCAGCAGCCATCTTGGTTGGGGTTAGTTTGCATATCTCTCCTGATTGGCTGGTGGGAGTGGCTGGTGGGTGTGTTGATGGTATGGTAAATTTGCATATTAGTTTTTTATTTTATATATATTCCTAAGTGACCATTTAACTATTCCACCTCAACCTGTAGCTATGATGTGCACTAACATGAGGAGGCATACACTCAATGCACAGGCATGGAAACATGGAACACAGAATGATGAACCTCAGAGGGATGGGGGTTCTAGGGAAGAGTGGGAAGAGATTAAACAAGACCTTATATGCATACTAGAGTCCCAGTGCATGGATTTGTGCACAAGTGGGGTCCTTTGGCCTGGCCTGTGGAGATCAAGCTGAAACCAGCAGTCCAACATCTCCCAAGGAGTCCCAGATTGTGACAGGGCACAGGCCAGCTGAGGGACCCTACCAGTGCATGAGTCTCTGCACTGGGCCTTTAGTTTTTTTAATGCTAGACATAGACTTGGATATTCTATTACATTTTAATCTTTGAACAGCAAAAATTTTAATATTTATTTTTATTAATTTTTAAATTGGAGCAAAATTAGACATGCATGGAGCAAATTCTTTAAAGAGGAGAACCAAAAATTAAATATCTATATAACATTATACAATGGATCATATTTTGTGTTATAATGGAGAACAGAATAAAAAGGAACATCCACTTTAACAACTAAAAGTGCCAGGGTTATTGGTTTCTAATTTAAACTATGATATTTGCTTTTTTTTTTTAAGGAAAGGAAAGATTTGTAAAAACAATGATCTATTTTGTGTATTTTCAGAGTAGAAATACATGACTCTAGTATGGCAGGCTCAGTTATTAAAAATGTTATTTAACCAAAAATATGAAAGGAAAGAAAAAAAAGCAAGGAACTTGGCTATTAAAATGAAAAGATTGTCAAGACTTGCAAAATTATTAGCTGGTGAAATGACAACCTAAAAACAAGCCAACATTGTCTCCTCTGTTTCCCCTCAAGTAAGACGTTCCCCCGAAAATAAGACCTACTTCCAGTTTTGCCTTTCACTGTAATATAAGGCATCCCTCCGAAAATAAGACCTCCCCGATAATATTTTTATTTTTGAAACTGAAAATGTCTGGGCCACACAAGCAGTTAGGAAGCGGGTCAATTTAATGCTGCCACTTGTTATGCAGGGAGCCAAAGAGACCTGCTAGTCTGAGATGCAGCCAGCACTCACCCCGATAAAGACATGAAGAAATTTCTTCACGAAAGAAAAATAGATCATATAATGATTCCTGCAGGAATGACGGCCTATCTCCAGACTCTTGATATTACAATAAATAAGCCATTCAAGGAAAATTTGCACATGGAAAATAATGACTACATTGAAAATAGAATGGACAGAAATCAGGGTGGAAACTTTGTGAAACCTAAACTGCAAGAGGTTGTGACTTGGGTGAAGAATTCATGGGAGAAAATCATTGACAGTTGCATTGCAAATGCACTACAAGCAGGCTACCTTGACAAGAAGTACTCATTTAAGGAGGGGGGGGGGGAGGGCCACAGGAAATTGGAGGGGCTGATTGGGGCCCCAAATAGGCTTGTTGTGAATATGTAAAGATTGTATTAATTAATTGCCCAGTTGACTAAGTAATATTCATACCCCAGTGAATGAATACCAAAGTGAATTGCATGCAAATGAATGTAAATAACTGCTTAAATAGGCTTGTTGCTAAACATGAGAGATTTGGTCCACTGAGTCTGAAAGAAATGGAGTCACAAGAAATTCTCCAGGAAATTCAGGGTTTGGATTGTTAAGATGATATGATGATGTTCCAGAAGATGATGACATGACTGTCATTGAATAAATCTTTGTGTTCATACCGGTAAATATTAGTATCAGTAAATGTACCATAGATTGTTGCACATGGAAATAATGGTAGTAACAAGAAAGTCTTGATACTGTAGGATTCACAATTTGTCTGGTTATGCTCGTTTGTGATGACAATTACTACTGTACTGTATACAGATAATAAATTTCCTTTTTTGTTTGTTTGTTCAACAATAAATATGTACCGTATTCTTCTTAATGGAAAAATAAGGCATCTGCTGAAAATAAGACCTAGCACATCTTTGGGAGCAAAAATTCATATAAGACACTGTCTTATTTTTGAGGAAACAGGGTATATTGACAAGCCATCCCTTTAATAAATGCTCCATCATTCTAGGCATGTATCTGTCTTTAATCATACATTTTGTTGTTGCTCTACATTTCAGTACACCACAGAACATTTCCTGATGTAAGTTGCTTAGGCACATCAAATTTAAATGTTCACAATGAAACTCATAATCTTCTCACCTCCACCCTGCCCCTCCTGCTATGATTCATTTCTTCATCTCTGTTAATTGTCCAACATCTTCCACAGAACAGATGTATCCTAGCCCATTTTCCTGAACACAATTTGGTATATCAGATTATTTCCTTTTCTATTTCCAAGATCTATTCTAACAGAAACATTTGGCCTCAGCATATAATTAAAAGCTTAACAACTCTAATAGTTGCTTCAAAAAACATCCCCTCTTTGTCAGTGTGCAGTTATTTACATTCATTTGCATGCAATTCACTTTGGTATTCATTCACTGGGGTATGAATATTACTTAGTCAACTGGGCAATTAATTAATACAATCTTTACATATTCACTTATTAAAATGCACTGTGCAATTCCTATTTCCTTGGGAATTCTCACTGAAGCCCTGGGATGTGGATTTTGAACAGCTGCAGTCATTTATGCCTTTGCTCTTGTTGCACAGAAGAGCCAAGCGGACATTCATTTTTTGTTTTCTCTCTTTGCCTTGAGTTGAAATTTTTAAAAATATCACTTTCTCTGATATTCTATCTCGAAGGATGTTATCTTACCTTACACAATGGGGGCTCAAAAAGTATATGTTTATCCATCACTGATTGCAAGTCAAATTGTAAGTATGGAACAAAGATCAGAATCTTCATTGAAATTTTTAAAATAGCCAGTGTTACAGTTTTGTTGTTGGATGATAGAGAATGTATTAAGTTTTACTCTGTTAAAAGAATAATTTTTTTAGTTGATTCATGTTGTAAGCTCTATACCAAGTACTATTATGGGCATTAAGGCAGTTCTAGGAGATAAAGATAGGTATCTTAATCTGACACATGTCAAATCTGAAGCCTAGAGAGGTTAAGTAACTTTCCCAAGGTTGAAGATCATTGAAGGTAGAATTTCAGTTAAATTTTTAAACTCCACAATATATGATTTTTACCCCCATCAAATCTATTTTTGTTTGAAGAGAAATTTATAATACAAATAGCTTGATCTTTTAAGAACCAGGCTTTCTTTTATATTCCTTTCAGAAAACAATATTTTATACTCTTCCATACTTTTAGCATGAGTTAAAGAATTTAATGTTTTGTGATCTAAGAAAAGTGAGATACATTTTATAGACAAAGGTGCATTTTTAAAAATTAGCTAGTTTTTAAATAAAGGATTATTAGACAATATTATCAAAATTTACTTGCAAGTCATAATCTTGGACAAGCCTAAAATTAGTAATAGTCAAGAAAGATACAAATAGTCTTTCCTTCCACTTATTCAATTACTGCAACTATAGTCAGAGCTAATAAGTGAAATATGATTTAACATTTTTTTAGTAAAGTTAAGCATATAGCAAATTCATTTATGTTCATCAATATATATATAAAGGCCAAATGACTAGAACAATTGGTCTCTATGACATTCACTTCAGTAGCCAACAAGCCTATTTGGGGCCCCAATCAGCCCCTCCAATTTCCTGTGGCCCTCCCCCCGCCCCGGCCAGCCCACCCTGATTGCCCCCCCCAATCAGCTCCCTAACCCCAACTGGGGGTGGGGCTGGCTGGCTAACCTCCCATGACCCACCCCTACCAACCCTGCCCCCGGGCAGTCCCCCAACCATAATTGGGGCAGGGCCAGCCCACCCCACCCCTGATTGGCCCCCATCAGAGCAAGTGGCCGGACCCCACCCATGCATGAATTCATGTAGCAGATCTCTAGTTAAATATAAATTGCTATAAAATAGAAATCAATATGGTTTGTAGCAGAGATTGGAATTTTTCTAATTATAATGTATTTATGCCCCAGCAGAAAGGTTTTCCTTCAGTCTCTGAGTTGCAAACACATTTAATGTGGTCCATTCTATTATCTAAAAGGTAATTCCATTATTTTCAGTCTTCATTCAAGACACTCTCAGACACTAACTCTATCAAGGATGAGCAGAATGACATGAAGTGCCACAGTGAAATGAAGTACTCTTATTTACATATATTGAACTATTTTTTTCTCTCCAGTATTAAATTGTCAAATTCTCTAATGAAAAAAAAAATCTGAATCATGCAAATTTTATGCAATCAAAAAATCACTCAGCAACCATTTATTGGACATATATTATATCCAGAATAGAGGCCTTGCCTTTAGAAAATATAAAGTAAAATATAGTTCTTTAAGATGACACAATTTTAGGACAGATAAACTATATTTAACGGTAAAAATATAAAAGTTGACAAACTACTAGAGTAAGAAAGGAGAGAAATGTCTAGAACAATTTGAGGAATACCAATTTGTAAAACAAGCCCAGATTTAAATCAAGGATTCGTCATGTTAATTTTAAAATAAATTATATCTATGGTAGCCATCAAATTGCCCTATAAAATTTGAATAAGAATTTTTAAAAATAACAGAGCCTGGAGCGTAACGGGCTCTTCCATTTCCAAATAGCCAATAAAAATAAGAATGTTAAACTTGAATCTAACATGAAAAGAGACTGACAGTACCCAGTGTTGGCAAACATAGAGTCACTGAGACATTCGCCTTTGTTTGTGAGAGTTCAAACTGGCATTGCAAGAGTGTTTTGGAACTCTTAGGCAATTATGTCATAACTAGAGGCTCGGTGCAGGAAATTCGTGCACGAGGTGTTCCTCGTGGGGGCAGGGGGTGTTCCTCAGACCAGCCAGCACCCTCTCCCATCTGGGAACCCTGAAGGGATTTCCGACTGCCCAAATGTGCAGTCAGACATCCCTCTCACAACCCAGGACTGCTGTTTCCCAACTGCTTGCTTGCCTGCCTTCCTGATTGCCCCTAAATGCTTCTGCCTGCCAGCTTGATTAACTCCTAATCACTCCCCTGCCAACCTAATTGATGTCTAACTGCTCCCCTGCCAGCCTGTTTGCCCTTAACTGCCCTCCCCTGCAGGCCAGGTCACCTCTAACTGCCCTCCCCTGCAGGGCTGGTCCCTCCCCCCAACTGCTCTCCCCTGCAGGCCTGGGTCCCCCCACAACTGCCCTTCCCTGCAGGCCTGATCCCTCCCAACTGCCATCCCCTGCTGGCCATATTGTGTCCACATAGGGGCAGGATTTTTGAACATATGAGGGCAGCTTTCTTGTGTATTGGAGTGATGGTCAATCTGCATATTACTGTTTTATTAGATAGGATATAGGCCTGGTGCATGGGTGGGGCCAGCTGGTTTGCCCTGAAGAGTGTCTCAGATCAGGGTGGGGGTTCCCTTGGGGCATGGGGCGGCCTGGGTGAGTGGCCTGTGGTGGTTTGCAGGTTGGCAACACTCTTCAGTGACCCAAGTAGAGGCCCTGGTATCTGGGATTTATTTATCTTCTACAATTGAAACTTTGTAGTCTGTAGCAGAGCCACGCCTCCTGCCTGCTCCATGGCCACAGCCATTTCTATTGGGATTTATTTATCTTCTACAATTGAAACACTGTAACCTTAAGCGGAGGGCAAGGCAGGCCAGAGCAGGTGGAAAGCTTGGCTTCCTCCGTTGCTGCGGGGCAACCCTATCCTCCTGGTCTCTCCAGATCCGTAGCTGCCAACATTTTTGTTGGAATTTGTTTATCTTCTATAATTAAAACGTTGTAGAATTAAATGGAGGCCTGGGCCAGCCAGGGTGTGCAGAACGCTTAGCTCTCTCCATCTCTCCCAAGCCCCCCTCCTGCTCTCTCCATGGCCGCAGCCATCTTAGTTTGGAGTGATTTGCATATTTGCTCCTGATTGGCTGGTGGGAGTGGCTGGTGTGTGGCGGAGCTATGGTTAATTTGCACATTACTCTTTTATTAGATAGCATGGTGGTCATATACACAGTCTATGATATCAATTTAAGTCTAAGATATATAACTATCAGAGACCTACATATATATATATATATCTGTCAAAGACATATAGAAGAATGTTAATAACAGCCTTGCTTACAAAAGTCCTGAATTAGAACCAAGCAAAATGTCCATCAATCCTATTTAATAAATGACTAATATGAAAATTGACCATCACTCCAGGACACAAGATGGCTGCCCCATGTGGTCAAAGATCCTGCCCCCATATGTGTACAATATGGCTACAAGATGTCCAGCAGGGGAGGGCAGTTGAGAGAGTCCAGGCCTGCAAGAAAGGGCAGTTAGGGGTGACCAGGTCAGCAGAGGAGGGAAGTTGGGGGCAATTGGGCCTGCAGGGGAGAGCAGTTGGGGGGACCATGCCTGCAGGGGAGGGCAGTTAGGGGTGACCAGGACTGCAGGGGAGGGCAGTTAAGGGGCAAACAGGCTGGCAGGGGAGCAGTTAGGCATCGATCATGCTGGTAGGCAGAAGTGGTTAGGGACAATCAGGAAGGCAGGCAGTGAGTTGTTGGGAGCCAGTAGTCCTGGATTGTGAGAGGGATGTCCGACTGCCCATTTAGGCCCAATCCTGATAGGTAGGATTGAGCCTAAATGGGCAGTCGGACATCCCTTCATGGTTCCCAGATTGGAGAGGGTGCAGGCTGGGCTGAAGGACACAGACACCCGTTCCTGAATTTTTTGCACCAGGCCTCTAGTAGTAGATAAATGACAATCTAATTCATATTGAAATTCTGTGCAGCAATGAAAATTACCCTATATAATAAAGAGGTAATATGCAAATTGACCCTCATGCCTTCACACAAGATAGTCACCCCCATGTGGTCAAAGATGGCAGCCACTAAATGGCCAGCAGAGTTAATTAATTGTGGGCAATCAGGCCAGCAGGGGAGAGCAGTTGTGGGGGGGCGGATCAGGCCTGCAGGGGAAGGCATTTGGGGGGAAACCAGGCCTGCAGGGCAGGCAGTTGGGGGCAATGGACCAGCAGGGAAGGGCAGTTGGGGGTTACCAGGCCAGCATGGGAGGGCAGTTGAGGGCAATTCGTTCAGTAGGTGAGCTGTTAGGCTTCAATAAGGCTGGCAGGGAAGTGGGTAGGGGATGATCAGGCTGGCAGGCAGGTGAGCGGTTGGGAGCCATCAGTCTTAGGATTGGGCCTAAACCTGTAGTCAAACATCCCCCAAGGGGCCCCAGATTGGAGAGGGTATAGGCCGGGCTGAGGGACACCTCCCAAGTGCACAAATTTCATGCACTGCACCTCTAGTAAAACTATATCTACATGTACAACATGGATGACCTCACTAACATAATGGTGGGTATTCTAATAATATTTTATTTCTTGGTCTACAAACAAGTGTCTATATAATTTGTCTAGTGATATATTTATGATTTTTACTAGTATACTTTTCTATATGTGATACTTTCATAAAAAAGTATATTAAAAGAAATAAGAACAGTAGCGGCAAAAGTCAATTAACTACAAGAGACAATTATACAAATTGACCTTTTTAAAATAAACACATTGAAAATATCTTCTCTCACTCTGTGGCACATATTTTTATTTTAAATAGTTTTGATTGGTTATTTTAATTAGGTGACTTTACCACCTGCTTTGTTTCTAGTTAAAATATTTTTAGGTTCTACAGTTTCCCTTTAAACATTTTTCCAATTCTTTACTAATATTTTACATAATATTATGCAAATACTTGAACTTAGTGCAATTATTTTAAAAAATTTCAGAAAGCTTTATTCTTTATCTTTTTTTTTAGAGACTTTTTGTCATGTGCTATTGCCATCTTGTATGCCTGATGGTTTTTTATTGAATGAGTGACATTTTGTATGAAAATTTGTAGAAATCATTTCATTCTCTTGATAGTTATCTTCTTCCATAGACAATTTGCCTTTGCTTTGACAGACAGTTTTGGGACAAAAAAAACACACCTCAATCCAGTCAGTAAATGAAGGCATTTGAAGTCAGGTTTCATTCTTTAGGATACTCTGTCTCCTTCACTCTTACTCCTACTAGTTAGCAGAAGGCCAAGGTTGCTGACTTACCTCCAGTGTTACCTCTGTTCAACAAGACTACTCAGGTTCCTACTCAACTTCTCCATTCCTTTTGCTTTTCCTTCTCAGTCTTTAGCTGGTGCTTGCAAATGACCAACAGCTTTGAGAAGAGAAGGGGTGCTGGCTGTCATTTTATTCAGATTAGTGACCTTCAAGTCCTCACTGCCTTGGCAGCTTTCCAATGTCCTGAAGAAATGTCTGCCATTTCTGGTTGTTTTAGGTGGAAGGCTTGCTCTGCAGCAAGCTTATCTGCCATTATAAAAAATGCAAACACTTTGTAATCATAAAACCAATGTACCCTTCAGTGCTATCATATTTAGTTCTTCAGAGAACAATTAGCCCTTCTAGAATATTTACCAATTAAAAATATATATGCCTAAAATTGCAGAGTTCTATAGATATCTTTTTCTCTTCTTATTGAAACTCTACCCTGGTTGATCTTATTCACCAAACTGGCTTTAATTACTATCTTTATTCTGATGAACCCCAATATTTACCTATATCTGAAATATATCTCCTGAAATAGAGATCCATAAATCCCAATGCCAAATTGATATTGACAGTAGGATAACTCACAAGTGTTTCAATCTCATATATACAAAATGGAGTTCCTCATCGTCTAGTCCTATTTACAAGCCCCCTCATTCTCCTTTGCTCCATGGGTGAGCAATATGAACTTCTCCCAAAATGCCAAACAATATACCTAGTAACCACCCTCAGTTCTTCATGTAATTCCTCACTGAGGCCTCATATTATAACCTCATTATTATTTCTTGAATTCATTCATTTTCCCCCTTATTTTGTCAGCACCTTGTTTACTTGGAATTAGAAAGCACTCTAAAAATTGCCTCCCTCCCCCCCTTTTCCAGAGTATATGTAATATACACATTCCCCCTAAGTCATCTTTGAAAAATAAAATTAGGATCTTGCAACTCTCTTGCTTACTAGTAAAAGCCTTCAGTGATTCTTCATAACCTGTAGGACAATATCCAAGTGGTTTAATGTAATATAAATACAGTTGATTATTCATGAGTTGAATGTGAAATAAAGATTGAACCTCTAGAAGGTAAAAAAATAAAAATGTAGTTAGAAATTTTGGTATGGAAAGAAAAAGAGAACACAATACAGACTTATCATTTTGGAAATTAGTCTCCTAGAGATGAGAATTGAAATTGTGAGAGTAAATTGTTAAGCCCGGAACGCAAGCCGCACTCACGGAGCACCAAGAGACGATCTCATGTAAAAACAAGGGGTTTATTCAGACCAGCATGCTGGGGCCCGCAGCATACTCCAAACACAGAGCAGTGGCCGTGAGCCCCGAGCCTTTGTTACACGACCATTTTATAGACCGTGCGCGGGAAGGGGGTGGCGTTCTGGGTTGTCCTATCCTGATTGGCTGGACAGGAGCAGGAACCTACTTACAGGATGTGAAGTCAGGAGGCGGGCTAGTAGGAAGCGGGCTAACGGCAAGAGGGGGAGAAGCTGTTTTGGCCTTATTTGGCCATCCTGGTGCACATTCCTGTTGGCTTACCTAATGGGGGTTGGGGACGCCAGGAACATGGTCACCTAAAATGGAGGATGGCTGGAACGGATCTCAAAATGGAGGAGGCTGGAACGGATTGGATTGCCCTTTCAAAATAAGAGAGAAAAGAGAACATAGAAGAAAAAAGAGATGAGAGAGGTAATGCATTTCCTTAAGGAAGAACAAAGTAAATACATTGTGTCCTGACCAGTGTAGCTCAGTAGTTAGAATGCGAGCCCCAAGCACAGAAGGATCGCAGGTTCCATTCCCAGTCAAGGGCACGTGCCAAGGTTGGTGGTTTGATCCCCAGCCCAGATCGGGATGTGTGCAGGCAGCAGTCAAACAGGAAGAAAATCAGAAGTCAAATGTCATAGGATAGGCTGCATTTTGTTAATTGGTAAAAAGGGGGCCAAGGATGAGGATGGACCACATGTCTCTGAGCGGCTCTGAGGACAGGGAGAGACCAGATGCAACTCTGGGAGGCTGCACTGGAAATAAGTATAGACGTTACTTCTCTCTTTCCCACATCCAGTGTGGAGAGAGACTGAGTAGAGAAGCTGGGGATGAAGAAAATGAAATATAGAAGAGAAGACACAGAAATATAAAGTAAAAAGCTGGGGCTGGGTGGAAACTCTGTTCTCCCTTGTGGAGAGCCAGGAATTCAAACCCAAGAAGCAAAGATTTATTTGTATTCCACAATACAAAGGGGTTTCTCCAACATTAGGATCAAAGGAGTTTCAGTGGGCCCAGGCCCTATTCATTCCCGAATTCCTGGGGCAAGACTGCATTTACATATCAAGGCCTTCTCCAGACACCTGAGGCAAAGTTAAGGCCAAGCTGATAACATTTTTGGCCTCATTGGTGAATATGTTTTTCCAAGGCAGGGTTTCCGTTTTATAACATTCTTCTATGCACAGTGTCTCCCTGCCCATCTGTGTGTGTGAAGAGACTGTTTTCCTAAGTCCCTTTCCAGATAAATTGTTAATTGTGGTGTCTTAATTATTCCCCACACTGTCTCGCTGATATCAACACCACAGTGACATCAGCTAGTCTCCATGTGATTTCCTGCCCACATTAACATAATGAGCAGGTGCCAATGGATGAAAGCATATTTGTCAAATGATAGACTTTTATATTTTCTCGGGGAAACAAAAACTGAAATATATTTCAGACATATTGTTGTATATGCATATGTAATCACTTTTTCAAAAGTTTGCTTTCTGTTGCTATTAGATAACCTTTTGGGTGGCGTATTTCACACTACAGATGTGATTCTTGGCAGTAGCCCATCTGTCAGACTTGTAAAAACAAACAAAAAAAAAAGAAGTGGTACATTTGCCTGCTGTTCTTCTGGGTGCAGACAGAGAGATTTATAGACAGCCTTGCCAAGGTGTGGAGGTGGAGAATTGGAAATTGAGCTTGGCATATTGGCCCAGGAAGAGAAGGTCACAATACTAAAATTAGGAAGGGGGCCAATGGCAGAGTATTGGGTGCAAAGAGAGTGAGAAAAGGAGAGACTGGTGTCTTAGGATTTTATGCAGTTTGTAATACCTTTTGAGGACTCCAAGTCAACTTCCCTGTTTCTAAAGTCTACATTCTGTAGTGTTTCTGGATGACTTTATGTCTATTTGATTTCTTATAGGAACTAAGTTTAGGCTACTAGTATTTTCCATGTGTATTCAATTGCTTTATTTATTGTTTTTCAGTAAGCAAAACTATTTCATTTCACTTTACCTCATTCATTTGTATTTATTTGAGAAAATGGTGCCTATTTTATCCTCTGTAAAGATTATTTTTGGTCTAAAATATCTCACTTGGAAAAATGTATTCATTTCCTCATTATAAAGAATATAACAGCTTACTTGATGTTTAGAATTCATCCCTGAAGTGACAAAGTAAGCAGTTTCAAAGGCTTTCACTGACACGGTGTGGCAAAGGGTAGAACTACAGTATTTTTCTAAAGATATTTCCTGACATGTCTATTGATCATTTTATATGTATGTAATACTATAAATAACCACCAAGGAATTATCATTTATATATATATATATATATATATATATATATATGCAGGTATTTATATAGGTTAAAATTTAAAATCCCTAGAAACTGGACAATCTTCTATTAACATATCTAAATTAGATCATAACGTACAAATAATTAAAATTATATATAAAAATCATGCAGTTACTTTTTTTTGCATTTACTTCTTTTTAAAACTGCCATTAATATTGTGGAACTACAGTATTTTTGAAACATTGTGTTTTCATGAACTCTTTTAACTGTTTGTGAATTTTAAAAATTCATAAAATGAGTAATTAAGATTGCTCCTTGGCAATTCCATTTTGTGTTTAGGATTATTGAGAGACATCATTATAATTCAAAATTTTCTTTTCAATTTTATACCATCCTTTTTAATTGAAGTTTATTTTTAAATTTTGATAAGATATGCATAACTGAAAATTTGCCATTTTCACTATTTCTAATGGTACAGTTCCATGACACTAAGTACATTCACATTATTGGACAACCATGCCCTCTACACATTTCCAGAACTTTTTTCATCTTGTAAAACTGAATCTTTGATCACCTTAAATAATAATACCTTAACCTCTCCTCCCAGCTCCTGACAACCACCATTCTTCTTTCTATAGTAATGAATTTGACTCGGTACATAACGTAAGTAGAACTACACAATCATTATCCTTTTGTGTCTGGCTTATTTTGCTTAGTATAACATCTAAACCTTGTTTTAATGTTACAAAATTATATAAGCTTGAAAATGCATAAAATAAAATTGGTATACTTATTAGAAATATTTTCAAGATGCGCAATAACACACTATCATGCTTAATCACCTCTTGATATCACAAAATTGATTATTACTTGACACTTGAAGACATAAGTGTATGCTTAATAAGAGTTGCAGTCTCACTTCTGAGGTTTACATATTTTTAATTGTCGTATCACCAACAGATTGATAGTATGTCACCGTATGTAGTATTAGTTTAAATTTTTCCAAGTACAAGTGTCAATTTGAGAGAGAAACGTTTTCCATATCTGGGTCTGATACATATTAAACTAAAAGGAAACAGTTTATTATAAATGCAGAATAAAATGGCAAAGGTATTTTTAAACTAATATTTCCTTTTACTATTAGCAAGTCAGTTAAATCTTTGACCCATACAATGATTAAGGTTATATCTAATGACTGCATCCATATATTATTTTTTTAATCCATCTTTGCATCACAAGCTGCAGATGTTCCCATACATCTTGAGCCACCTTTCCCTCTGTCAGTCCTGATGGGTTCTACATGGTTCTACATATACAATCAGATTCTTAGGAAGGAGAGAAGGTAACCTTACAGAAGAGCAAGAGATGAGGGAATAAACAGATTTTTATCTTCTAGGCACCTCTGCATCTCAAAAAATCTCTACTTTAATAAAGTCTGTGAGAGAGCTGGAGTGTCATTGACTGCCTTCAGTGATGGCCTTTCATCCCTGTGTTCTCAACTATTCCTCCGATGTTCATGGTTAATAAGGCCAGACTTTTCAGTTCAAATTCACTACAAATGAACTTCAATATTGATGGATCATGATCATTCAGAAAACTGGTTTTAAAAATAATGCCAACTTCATGTCTTGGGTCCTACCAAAGCTCATCAGAATGTAGTGTATGGAGGGTTGTGAGCCAAGAGAATAATTGCCATTCAATGTTATGTCAGCTGTCAGAGTTTACTCAAAGAGGAATGAAGAATATAAATGCTTTCTTCAGCTAGTGAGCTTTTTCTCTCCCTTTAAAGCATAGAAATGGGTAAATGCACTCATTAGTTTAAGTTTTAGGAATAATTCTCTGAGGCTTGGTGCTCTGTTCTCCTAGCCTAGCAGGGCAGTGGCCCTGTCCTGATGAGTTCAAACTTACATTAGAGCAGTGATCCTTTATTTGGAAATAGAGTCACTGCAGATGAAATTAGTTCGGATGAAATCCTACTGGAGTGGAGTGGGTTCCTAGTCTGATATGAGTGGTGTCCTGACAAGAAGTCAGCCATGTGAAGGTGAAGACACAGAAGAATGTCATGTGATGATGAAGGTAGAGATCAGGATTATGCAGCCGCATGCCAAGCAATGCCAAAGATTTCTAGCAAACAACCAGAGGCTAGGAGACAGCTAACGCATTTCCCTACAGGTTTCAGAGGGAGAAAGGCCCCGTTGGTTCCTTGATTTTGGACTTCTAACCTCCAGAAACTGTGAGACAATATATTTCTGTTGTTTTAAAAGACCCCATTTATGGTACTCTGTTGTAGCAGCCCTAGGAAACTAATAGAGTTATGATGTAGAAAAAAACAGATAAGGTTTATTCCTTCCATACCTGGAAAGAATTTAAGACCCATGAATAGAAAGAAAAGGGAAGCAGTTATCAACTCAACATAATTGCTAGTAGTTAAAGCCACCACAAAATGAACTCAAAGTCTTTAGCAAGTCATAAGTTTCCTACTATTAAAAATATTCAAGCTGGATGGATGAGGCAGGTAACTGAGGTGACTTATGCATCAAATTGCAGGTTAGATTGAATGATCTCTGTTGAAGTCTTGTCAGATACATGTTGGCCATTTCTTTTTCATCTTCTGCTTCAATAGAGGGCATAATATAATGGCATAGCATGGTAATACGAGTTAAACCTAAACTCTAGCAGTTATAGCTACATGTCCTTAGGTAGGTTTCATAACTTCTCTAGCCTCAGTTTCCCACCTGTTAAATATGAATATTAATAGTCAGCCCTTCATAGTGTTATTATGAGGTTTAAACTAGTAGTAACTTATACTGATTAGAAGAGTTCATGGCAATAGAAAGTAGTATAAAAGTGTGGGATGGAAAAAAATCTTGCTTTCATATTGGTTAAACAGAATACATTAACACTGTCTTTCTTTCCATCACTGCTATTTCTCACTTCCAAAATATAGAGAATTAAGAGAACTCGAGGTGTGGCCAATTGGGGAAAAAGGAGATACATGTAATACTTTAAACAATAAAAAAAAAAAAGAGAACCAGAACTGCTTTTTTTTTTTTTTTAAGTATTGTGGAGTTTTATTTGTTTTTTTGTATGTTTTTTGTTTGTTTGTTTGTTTGTGGGCTTTTTTTTGTTGTTGTTGTTGATTCAAAATTATACTATTTGACCATTTATTGACCAAGTAGCAGTGGTATGATGCTTTTGACAATTTCCTTATAACAAGGTTTGAAAATATGTTAGTCCCTGCTTGGATGGGTTTGTGCATGAGACAGACAGACACAGAGAGAGAGAGAGAGAGAGAGAGAGAGAGAGAGAGAGAGAGAGAGAGAGAGAGAGAGAGAGAGAGAGAGAGAGATTTTCAAGTGCTTCTGAGAAACAAATAATTCTGCAGCATCCTTTTCAGATACTAAAAAACTACAGTTTACCCTAACAAAGTTCACCCGAGTTTGTGGTTCCTAGGTTGATGGAGTTAGATGAAGATGTGAAGTTTTTTTTTGCAAAATTAAACCCTGTGAAATTTAACCCTATTAAATTAGCATCTGTTGGTGACTGAAGGGTAATTTCAGCTTCAGGAGCTAGTGACAGCATTTTTCAGTATATGAAACTCTTAATAAATGATACATAATTGCCAAAAACAATCATCATTTGGTGTTTTAAATTTAACAAAATGTGCTTTTGCTTCTTCACTGTATAAGATAACTAATCACTGCATCATTTGGGTGCATAGGAGACAGCTCTGGCAGGTTAATGATACCCCAGGCAAATTCACAGTTACGTTCCGTGAAACCATCAATAAATGTGGTAGTGGTGCTTGCAACTATATAATTCTGAAGTCAGTGATTATGTAACTGTTAGATACACCAGACAGAGGGAGGGCAGAGGATCAAAGACTGGTTGTTCTTTCCATAAAGAGCAAGTCGGTGAGATAGTGCAGCTCTTAAATATAAGTGTATACTTAAAGGCAATGAAGCAGGCTCAGCTGTGAAAGATTGAAAAGTATGTTTGCATTAACGTGATGTTTAGAGGCCATGAAGGGTAAGATTAAGAAGGATCGCAGTTCTAGAATTTATAGAGGCTTTGTTATAACTTCTTCATTTTCTCAAATGAAGGCGGCCAGTGTGATGAAAGATCAGTTCTTTGCTTCATGTTTAATCCCCGTTCTTCTGCTTTTATAAGCCATTTGTCGTCAGACAAGTTCCATGAATTCCCCGAGTCTCAATTACCTCATGTTGGTCATGATGTCCTCGCTTTCTGTTTGTTATCCAAACTAAATGACCTCAGCATACAAACGATCTCGTCCAATGTTTGGCAATAACAGAAGCTGAATAATCATTGACTTTTGTCTCTGAAGCCTCTTCATCTACTGAAGTTCCAGACACAGCATTTGAGATCAGGGAAGGGTAAAAGTCACAGATGAGGCAAACTACAGTTCACTGAAAATAGCTAGCTCCTAATTTAACTCAATTTAGGAAATATTTCTTGAATATCTACTACATGTTGGACACTGAGGAAACATCAAGAAAAGTCAAATGTTATTCTATAACTTCTGGGAATCACAATTCAACATGAAGTAAAAGTTAACACAGTCTTATGATCCGTTGAGAAATGTCTTGCAAGGCAAGTGAACTGATTTTCAGTATATAATCAGCATTCATACAGACTGATTAATTCAATGAAAATTCAGCACAACCTTAAATTATCCTTTTCAATATTTGTGGACTTTATAAGAATATTAATTAGCTTGACAGTGTTTCCTCATGAGTATCTATTTTGTTTCTTTGTTTAGTTTACTGTCTTATTCTCTCTGGGTTACTATAACAGAATACCATCATCTGGATGGTTTACAAATGATAGAAATTTATTTCTCACAGTTCTAGAGGCCAGAAAGTCCAAGATCAAAGTGTTGGCACTTTTGGGCCTGGTGAATGATCACTTCTTAATGTATAGACAATAGACTTTTTGCTGAGTCCTTACAAGTAGTCAGAGATACGGACACGAATCCCATTCACGAAGGCTCCACGCTGATGATATAATCACCACCCAAAGGCCCACCTCCTGACTACGTTGAGGGTTAGGAGGTAAACACATGAATTCTGGGAGGATACAAGCATTCAGTCCATAATAGCTACTATTCCTTTTTCTTTCCATATTAGTGTGTGTGGCCGTGTGGAAGAACCACCACATGAGGACGGTGACCAACTACTTCATAGTCAACCTTTCTTTGGCTGACGTGCTCGTGACCATCACCTGCCTTCCAGCCACCCTGGTTGTGGACATCACTGAGACCTGGTTCTTTGGACAGTCCCTCTGTAAAGTGATTCCTTACTTACAGGTAATGTTTTTTTATACGTTTTTGGTTCAAACACAGAGCTACTGAAAAATTGCTTTCAATTAGAGTCATAGTGCTCTATTGACTAGTTAGCTAAGAAAAAAATAGACTTGCCCAAGGAATTGACAAATAAGGAGAAAACAAAGAAATCAGCAAACCTAGGGAAAGAAATACTTGAGACTTTCTATGTAAACAAGTTAAGTTTGGGGTTAAAAGAAAGCAACAGAATCCTCAAGTCATTATTAAATGCTGCGTAAACATTTTACTTTTTCCACCTCTGATTTTCTGATGATAAAGTAAGGAATATGAACAAAGTAATGATTGAAATTCTCCAAGGCCAGATAATATACAGCTATCTGTTTTTACAAGTGGTTGCATTTCATGCTGAAAAATTAGGAACCATGTTATCAAATCAGTACAGTACACAGGTTTTACTATAGTTTCTGAATAAAACATCAGGTTTGGAATATCTGTTCTGCCATTCACCAACTGTATGCTATTAAGCCAAATACATAAGCTCTTTGTGATTCATTAATTTAAAAAGGATAATAATTTTAATTATAGCTGTAGTCTATGATTGTTGTTAGTCTACTTACATAATTTATACAAATCACTTGGCATAGTGATTGCCCTCTGGTGGATATTATAAAAACTTAGGCCTTGGATAGTTTAGCTCAGTGGATAGAGCATCAGCCTGCAGACTGAAGGGTGAAGGGTCCCAGGTTTGATTCTGGTCAAGGGCACATGCCCAAGTTGTGGGCTCAACCCCCAGTAGGGAGCATGCGGGTGGCAGCCCACCAATGATTCTCTCTCATCGTTGATGTTTCTATCTCTCTCTCCTTCTCCTTTCTTCTCTAAAATCAAAAAATAAAATAAACTTAAAAATAAAAAAATAAAATAAAAATAAAAATAAAAATAAAAAAACTTACTATGTTCTCAGTAACTATCAGTCATCATCATCATCATCATCAGATTCTTTATTATTCAATAGAAAAAGCAGCTTTCCTATGATTAATTGCCTTACAAGAAGATAAGCACAAATACTTTCAGAGAGTACATTTTAAATGATATTCTGATAGCTCTAAAATCTTTGAACAAAAAAAATTCCTAAGTTAGGGGTTCCAGCCATAACTCAAAGATATGGATGCCCTTTAGCAACTGTGCTGTGAGTAAAATGCTGGCTATTCTCTGATTGTGTTTCCAAACCCCATACCCATGCCCATATCCATCCTCTACCATCTCAGTTCGTACTCTATCCAGTCTCCCAGAGGGTAATCATAGTATTTGGAGGAAACAAAAATGTGCTCCTAATTATAAAAAAAAGTCTTATAAGCAGAAACAGCAAAAATATTATTCTAGATAAAGACCTTACAGCCTTCAGAAAAAAATAGCTCAAGATGTATCATAGATCTGAATGCAAAATACAAAACCATAAAACTCCTAGAAGATAATATAAAACTTAGATGACCTTCAGTATGTTGATGGTTTTTTAGATACAACACCAAAAACAATATATATGAAAGAAATAACTAATAAGCTGACTTTTTCAAAATTCAGAAATTCTGCTCTGTAAAAGACAGTATCAAGTCAATGAAAAGACAAGCTACAGATAGAGAAAATATTTGTAAAAAGATAAACATAATAAAATACTGCTATGTAAAATTAAGGGAACTTTTAAAACTAATTAAACACCCCAATTAAAAATAGGCCAAAGACCTTAATGAACACCACACTGAAGAAGTTATACAGATGGCAAAGAAGCATCTGTAAAGATGCTCATCCCCATATGTCACCAGCAAAATGCAAATTAAAACAGCAATGAAATATCACTGCACAACTGTTAGAATGGACAAATTCTAGAACACTAGCAATGCCAAATTCTGGTGACAATGTGAAGTAATACTAATGCTTATGCATGGCTGTTTCTGGGGATGCAAAATGGTATAACCACTTTGGAAGATGGTTTGGTGTTTTGTTGCACAATTAAACATAGACTCACCACATCAACCAGCAATTGAATTTCTTGGTATGTCCCAAAGGAATTGAAAATGTATACCCACACAAGAGCTTGCGTACAAATTTGTATATCAGCTTTATTTATAATTATTAAAACTTGGAAGCCACCAAGATGTCCTTCAATAGATGAAAGAATAAATAAATGTTACATATAGACAATAGAATGTCATTCAGCACTAAAAAGAAATGAACTATCAAGCCATGACATTATAAAGATAGTCCTTATTACTAAGTGAAAAAAAGACAGTCTAAGGAGACTAAGTATATTCTGTATGATTCCAATACGATGGCATTCTGGAAAAGATAAAATTATGGAGAAAGTAAAAAACATCTAGGATGGGAAAGGTTGAATAGGCAGAACACAGAGGATTTTAAAGGCAGTGCAATGATAATATATAATGGTGGATACATGTTGTTATACCTTTATTTAAAACCATGGAATATACAACATCAAGAATGAATCATAACGTAAACTATGAACTTTGGATGATTAGGATGTGCAATGTTGTTTCATCAATTATAACAGATGTACCACTTTGGTGGGGGTTGTTTATAACAGGACAGGCTATGGATATGGGGGGGGGGTGGCCAAAGTATATTGGAAATCTCTGTACCTTCTCAAAAATTTTAATGTGATATTAAAAGTATTCCAAAAACATAAAGTCTTGATAAAAACACAGGTTGGGGGAGACTACAAATAGCCAATTAGTAGAAATTATACTAATTTGGATCTGAAATGTTATAAAAATATTTGTAGCCCAGTAGTTTTTCAATGACCTCTTATACAGAGAAGTGATCATTTTTTTAGATCAGATTTTTGATAGAATAGTAAGTGGGAAGTAGTAAGTGGAAATTATAAGCTGAATGGCAGGCATTAAGTTTAATAGGATTAGTTTGAGTCAGTTGGCTGAAAATCATGAATGGTTTACAAAAATACAGCACAGCAAAATTCTTCCAGAGAAATACTACATTGAGCAAGATAAAAAAAAAATCTGTAAGAAAGGGGTCTTTTGGTGTTTTCATAGAAACACAGGGGAAATCATACTAGCAGAGAATTCTAATATGTCACCATTGCTGTGCTACTTCCAGCAAGCTTTGTGTTTCTCTTGGTTCCACTAACTATCTGGGGGGCAAGTTGGGGAATCCTATTAAGTTTCAAGATGGCTTTAGTTGCCCAGAATCTTCTCTTTGCTGGGAGAGACTATTTCAAGCTCTCTTTATGAAACAGAAGGGACCCTTGTTAAGAGTGAGGTGATGCGTGAGGTGTGGATCATGTGGTGATAGTGCAGTCCTGCTCTAATGCACAATGACCCCCTGTTGCAGACTGGGTATTCCAGATTCTACTCTAATACTCAAGGACTGACTGGAAGCAGTGGGGAACAGTGAATGAGGCAGGATATCCATCTCTCTGAAAGTCATGGACAATAATCATCTACACAGCCCAACTTACCAAGTCCTACAGTTGAAGGAACAGTCACCTCCTAATAGATTCTGCTTCTCTTTAAACAATGTCCAATCTAATCAACTCCTCAGTTGATCCTCTTCTCCATAGACTGAGGAGACAAATACGGAGTAACCGCAAGATGTGCGTCAGATGGAAAAGACCAGATCTATTCATTACTTTCTTCAATATTACCTGTTGATGGAAAGTTGCAAATGCAATATATATATATATATATATATATATATATATATATATATTGACACACTGGTAAAACTAGTATCTCCAAATTCCTGCATTATTAATTGCTCATTTTCCATAGCATTTTCCCAAGTGGAATAAACAGTGTCAATGGTCAATAAGCCAATAACTTAAATTTAAATATTTCTTTTGTGTAATTATAATATTCTGAAACTGATGGCTTTTGTACCTAAGAAGATACTTTTCTCCTACTAAATATTTTAAAACATATTACAGAATGCCCAGCCAGTTTTTAAGGTTGTTTGGTTATGTTTAAGATTCTTTGGACATTTCCTAATTCTCTATAATTTATAGGTCCTTTTTCTTCTAAATATAATACTATGCAACCTTTAGATTTATGAATGATGTACTTTAACACTTTGGCAAACACTCAAAAAATCTTTAAAATCTCACAAATATAACAAGTCTTAGATGAATAATTAAAATGACATTTTTATATCCTATATTATGCAAATTGACCATCACTCAAACACACAAGATGGCTGCCCCCATGTGGACACAAGATGGCCACCACAAGATGGCCAGCAGGGAAGGATAGTTGGGAGGGACCAGGTCTTCAAGGGAGGGCAGTTGTGACTCATCAGCCCAGCAGGAGAGTGTGGTTGGGAGGGACCAAGCTTTTAGGGGAGAGCAGTTGGCGGGAACCAGGCTTGCAGGGGAGGGCAGTTAGGAGTTACCAGGCCTGTTAGGGGCAAACAGGCTGGCAGTGGAGTAGTTATGCATAAATCAGGCTGGTAGGGGAGTGGTTAGGGGAGATCAGGCTGGCAGGCAGAAGGCATTAGGGGCAATCAAGAAGGCAGGCTGGCGAGCAGTTGGGAGCCAGCAGTCCTGGATTGTGAGAGGGCAGTCAGATATCCCTTAAGCGACTCCAGATTGGGGAGGGTGCAGGCCGGGCTGAGGGACACCGCTTCCCCGTGCACCAATTTCATGCACTGGGCCTCTAGTTTTTAATATTTATACAAATATAAGACCATTAATATTTATTAGGCTAGTTGTTGAATAACTATTATGATTTTTAAAATTTATATGTATATATAATTTAATTTTTTTCATTAATAGTAGTAGTTGGCTTCTTTTTCTAATTGTCTATTTTTCTAATATATTTTTAATTTGATAGTATTACAGATATCTCTAATTCCCTCTCTTTACCACCCTTTTCCTAGCCCCTTCCAGCCCACCAAGTCCGAGTGATTATTTTTATAAGTACAGAAATATTTCTGCACAGGAAATGCCAGGAAAAGAACAGAAGCCAATAGAGATGTGGATGGTGGGTACTTGATGGTCAGACAGGCTTCTTCACTCACAGTCACACATTCCCACCTTCCAATCTATTAGTGCTTGTCATCTAAACCTGTGATGTGGCAAAATTTCCACTTCTACCTGTCTTGGGTCTCTGAGGTCCTTTTGTCATTTCTATGTGCAAATATAAAACAGACTCATTCTCTACCAAAGAAAGCCTCCAGCATCACCCTGACCACAGGATGCCCACAGGAAGAGTCAATGACCAAGCACCTGACAACAGAAGAAATTCACATCATCTCACTTTACTTCATTCTCAACATTCATAACCCCCACTAGGTTCATTTTTCAAATGATTAACAATCTGGTTGATTTAAACTAATATCAAAATCTAAATGAAAAAGGCACTCAGAGGAGCACTCCTGGAAGTGAAAAGCAGTAACAAAACTCTTCATTTATAATCACTTATGATATGAAGGAATTTTATATCCCCCCAAGAAAATCAAGTAAATTGAATGCTAGTGTGTATAATACACCAATAAATATAGTCATCAAACAGTACATATTAAATCACTGATTGTCAAGGGTCCATTCAGGGGATTCTATTGATGGATCAGACATGCAGCATAGTCTCTCCCACAATGCCCCCAACAGAGAAGGCACTGCACTTTGGCTAACTGTAGGCACTGGGTGGCAGTCTTTCAGTGAACTGTTTTGAATAGGTTCTTACTATTTAAAAGTAGAGAGAAACACTAGAAATGATTTTTTAATTTGAACCATACTATGTCTAGCTTTTTCACCCACATTGATTAGAATTCATGAATAATAAATCACTAAACCTTGTTGAACATTTTACACTACTAATTTCTTGATTGGCTAAATATAGCTCTGGCACAGCAGCTATGAAAGGTCAAGTGAACAGATCAAGACCATAACAATTCTATTCCCATTTAGTAATAGTATTGAGGGGCCTTGGGTGCTAGACAGATTGGCAGGGAAGTAATGAAGGTTGGTAAGAGAAAGGGATTGGTTTGGGAAAGAGGTTTGAATACATTTTAAGTAACATCAAGAAATTTGCAGGTGTTATCACCTAATCTAAGCCTATACTGATAGAGCTTAGCCCTTTAAGATTATAGTTCTAAAGTGAAATTAGCAAGTTTCCCAGTTCAAATTAATCATATGTGTTTTATTTTTTCCAGTTGAAGATATGATTTTCTCTATCAATGGAAAAGTTTCAAGACAATATAAGGATAGAAATAACTCAAAGACTGCCAGATTATAAATTAAAACATTTTGCATTGAAAAAGTTTGCAATGCTTTCATCATACCTTTCACATGTTCAATCAAAAATATGATTTTTTCCCCCTGAAACATGTTTAATATTATTTTTGGCAGAGATTTCTTTTACTTGGAAAGCACTAAATGGATCAGTGTTTTAAATTTGGCAATAAATATGGTTATTTGTTGTGACTGCCTTCCTAATAAGGTAAAAATATTAAGAGTGATCCATGTAATACCAGGTGCCTCTCTTGTACTGTCCTTTCTCTAGACCGTGTCAGTGTCTGTGTCTGTCCTCACACTGAGCTGCATTGCCCTGGATCGATGGTATGCGATCTGTCATCCTTTGATGTTTAAGAGCACAGCCAAGCGGGCCCGGAACAGCATCATCATCATCTGGATTGTCTCCTGCATTATAATGATCCCTCAGGCCATCGTCATGGAGTGCGCCACCATGATCCCCGCATTGGCCAATAAAACCACCCTCTTCACAGTGTGCGAAGAGCACTGGGGAGGTAAGTGCATCGTGGCCCACAAGCTGGCATTTCTGTTACAGCTGCACATTGAAAATGTCAGTGGCATGGCTGCTGTAAAGCTGGCCTGGTGTCTTTCATTACCATTTGTTCATAGTTTTATAAAAGCATGAAAACCAAGTGGAAACCTAAAATAGTTTCACAGAATAACTCCACCTTTCCTGGTCCTTTAGAAATGCTATGTATTATGATCTAGTTTTCAGAAAGGAAATGGGAGGAGGAATTTATTCTGCAATTCAGATCTGGTTAGTTTCCTTTTCTTAAGTTCTCTAAAGTGAAAAGGATTAACTTATATGAATTCAAATATGAGTTCTGGAATGATTTGCATTTTATACGATGGCACAGCATTATCTTGCCTCAAGGGTTAAGTTTCCCAATGGGCTTCAAATATGACTGAATTTTTCATTTGAAAACCATGTCCTAACTGGATACTCAACTGGAGTTGAGTACATGGACCAATGCTGTTCTCTGTCAAAATATCTAAGTTTGCTTTCTCTATTCATAAAATATCCTGATATATAAAAACCCTAGGTCATAAGGGCCAATAACAACTGGAGGCTGACCAACCGGAAGCAAGTGGAAAGGGGCAATCAGGCAGGCAGGAAGAAGGGTTAGGGTTGATCAGGTAGGCAGACCAGTGGTTAGGGGTGATCAGCTAGGCAGGCAAGTGGATAGGGGAGATCAGGTAGGCAGACAGCCCCTCAAAGGGCTGGTCCTGCCTTTAAGCAAGTGCTTAGGGACAATCAGACAGGCAGGCAAAATGGTTAAGGGTGATCAGGTAGGCAGATGAGCGGTCAGGGGTGAGCAAGTAGGCAGACCACCTGTTATGGGTGATCAGGTAGGCAGGTAAGTGGTTAGGGGAGATCAGGTAGGTAGACAGCCCCTCGCATGGCTGGCCCTGTCCCCAAGCAAGCAGTTAGGGGTAATCAGACAGGCAGGCAGAATGGTTAGGTGGTTAGGGGTGATCATTTAGGCAGGTCAGTGGTTAGGGGTGGTCAGGTAGGCCAGCAAGTGATTAAGGGAGATCAGGTAGACAGATGGTCCATTGTAGGGCTGGCCCTGCCCCCCCTCCCCAGCAAAGAAAGAGGGAAGCCTAGGCCAGCCAAGCCATTGCACCCCAGCCTGTTGCCTGCAGAGGGAGGCTACCGGTGGCAGGGAAGAGGGGTCAACGCTGCACAGATGGCAAGCAATGACAGCGATGGGAGTGGGGCCAGCTGCCTGCAGCCTGGGAAGGAAAGCTCTGATAGGCCCTGATCTCAGGCCAGGCCTAGGGACCCTACCTGAGGGATCCTGGATTGTGAGAGGGTGCAGGCTGGGCTGAAGGACCCCTCTGAATGCATGAACTTTTGTACATCAGGGTTCTAGTTAAATTAATAAAATTTATGTCTGGCATAATTATGACATAATTTATGAATTATATGATTTATGAGTCCTTTTCCATCCTATATGACATATAAGATAGTTCATCTTAAATAAGCAGAAGCTTAGAGGTTTATGTTTCTTTGGTCCAAAACTCTCAGTGACAGTCTAAGGTTTTTCTGTAACGGTGGAAACACTGCAATCAGTGTTGTGTGGTGACTTTATTATAAAGGCTAAAATTAAGTGGCTCCAAATTGAATTTGATCATCGTCAAAATCAAACAATAAAATCTAAACCCAGCAAAGAATGACTGGAAATTTAAAAAATACTGCATTTTAGCCTAGCATGCACTAGCTCCAAAATTATTGCCTAATATTTGAAGAAAAAAATCTGTCCTCTTCTGAATAAATGTATAACAATGGCTCATAATTATGGAATTTAAACATTAGGAAAACATTGGTTTATTAGAAAGTTATACATGTATGCCTACTAGATGTACCCAGCCCTGAATGGTTTGGCTCAGTGGATAGAGCATCAGCCTGCGGACTAAAAGGTCCCAGGTTCAATTCCGGTCAAGGGCATGTACCTTGGTCGCTGGCACATCACCAGTAGGAGGCGTGCAGGAGGCAGCTGATCGATATTTCTCTCCCATCAATGTTCCTAACTCTCTATTCCTTCCCTTCCTCTCTGTAAAAAATCAATAAAATATATTTAAAAGAAAGAAAGATGTACCCCAAAACAAGCAGTGCATCAATGGGATAACTTATGAATATGGTATTTTCAAGTATTTGAATTAATTTATGTTAATTCCTACCTTGTTACTTTATTGGAACACTGAAAATGGAAAAAAATCAATGGCTGAAAAATTAGGCATATGCTTTCACTATCGCAAGATAAAGTTTAAAAGTCACTAGGATAATGTTATACGTTTTCTAAAGTCTTATGATAGCTATTTCACAATTTGCTTTTTCTGTTATCTCAAATATTAAATATCATTTTTGTTGCTGAGATTTACTCTTCTAACATTTGGAAAAAAGTTTACAGAGGGGCTAATATTTCCACAATGTGTTAAAGATGAGCAGGGCTTCTTCAGACAGGGGAGAGGTAAAAGGATGTCCCAGGAAGCAAGAAAACCTACACAATGGCAGAAGAAAGGAAGAGGATCCCAACTGACAGTTTTCGGAATGTAGGGCTAAGTATATCTATGAATGAATTGTATTTGGGTAGAAAGTGGGTTGGGGCCCATTGTGATATGTCTCTTATGCAATTGCTTTATAATGAGTTACATTTGGAAACATTCTAAAAGTCTCTTGGTCAGAATTCTTTAATTAATACATGATGAAATTGAACCATAAATTCTTTGGTCACTATTACGAAGCAAACAGATAAATGTAAATCTAAACTTTCAGTACAAAGTTGACTTCTTTTTTAATTTTATGGAAATGGTAATTAGATAAAACAAGCACTTATTATTCATTATGTCAACTAGATAAAACACCCACTTACTATTCAGATATTTAATAATATTTTTACTAAAATATTTTAGGAATTTCATTTATAAGTTTATAGGCAGTTTTTATAAAATTTTCCTTTTTATATTGCCATGAATAATCAGGTAATGTTAATTCCCATTAACAGTATGCAACGGTAGTGAATTTTTACAGTTGTTACAGTTAAGAGCGACATCATCTTCTAATTACGTTTGAAATATATATATATAATTTCAACCTTGAGTATTTTTATTATCTAGCTCTAGCAGGGACATTTTCAAAAAAAATTTTTTTTAAAGCAATTACTGTTGAATACCCAAAAATCTAAACTCAGCCTTCAGAAGTCACTTAGGTAAATTACTTAAAAGTGATTTTATATTAACCCATAATTACTTAAAATTATTATAAAGGCTAAAATTAAGTGGCTCCAAATTGAATTTGATCAACCTCAAATTCAAACAATAAAATCTAAAAAATTGGCTTTTTCAAATCCTATCTAATAAAAGAGTAATATGCAAATTTGACCACACCATTGCCACACCCACAAGCCACGCCCACAGCTGCACCCACCAGCCAATCAGGAGCAAGTTATGCAAATAAACCCCAACCAAGATGGCTACCACCACTGAGAGCAGGAGGGAGGCTTGGGTATCCCCAGCAACAGAGGAAGCCAAGCTTTCCACTTGCCTAAGCCTCCACTCAATGTTATAAAGTTTCAATTATAAAAGATACAGAAATGGCGGCAGCCACTGAGCTGGAGAGAACAGAGGCTTGGGTTTCCCTGGCAACAGAGAAAGCCACGCTTTCTGCCTGCTGTTGCCAGCCTAGGCCTCCACTCTAGGCTACAATGTTTCAAACAGAAATGCTGCTGCCACGGAGTGAGCAGAAGGCTTGCTCTATTCCAGGCTACAAAGTTTCAATTGTAGACATAGATTAATCCCAGATACCAGGGCCTTCACTTGGGCCCCTGGTGGGGGGAGGGCGCGTGGCCAGCCTGCAAACCTCCACAGGCCCCTCACCCAGGCCGCCCCTCACTCCAAGGGAACCCATAACCTATCTAATAAAAAAGTAATATGCTGATTGACCATCACTCCAACACACAAGTGGCTGCCCCCATGTGGTCAAAGATGGCTGCCACCATGTGGACAAAATATGGCCACCACAAGATGGTCAACAGGGGAGGGCAGTTGGGAAGGAAGAGGCCTGCAAGGGAGGGCAGTTGTGGGCAATCAAGCCTGCAAGGGAGGGTAGTTAGAGGAGACCAGGCCAGCAGAGGAGGGAAGTTGGGGGTGACTAGGCCTGCAAGAAAGAGCAGTTGGGAGGGACCCAGGCCTGAAGAGAAGAGCAATTTGGGGGGAGGAGGGACCACGCCTGCAGAGGAGGGCAGTTAGGGGTGACCAGGCCTGCAGGGGAGGGGAGTTAGAGGCAAGCAGTCTGGCAAGGGAGCAATTAGGCATCAATCAGGCTGGAAGTTGAGTGGTTAGGGGGTGATCAGGCTGGCAGGCAGAAGTGGTTAAGGGCAGTCAGGAAGGCAGACAGGCAAGCAGTTGGGAGCCAGCAGTGCTGGATTGTGAGAGGTATGTCTGACTGCTTATTTAGCCCCTATCCTACAGGGATCAGGCCTAAACAAGCAGTTGGGGATCCCTGGAGAGGTCCCAGATAGGAGAGGGTGCAGACTGGGCTGAGGGACACTTTCCCCTCCCCCATGCACAAATTTTGTGCACTGGGCCTCTAGTCAAATTATAATCCGATATAATAAAAGAGAAACATGCAAATTTGACCATACCTTCGCTCCTGATTGGCTATGCTACCAGCCAATCAGGAGCAGGGGCGGGGTCAAGTGGCTTGAGCTCCAGGCCTGGGGGTGGAGATGAAAAGGTGGTGGTGGTGGGTGCCTAGCCCCCAGGGAACTGTGAGGGGGAGTGGAGGCAAGTGCCTAGCCCCTGGGGCCAGGTGGTCGCAGGCAGCCAGGACTGAGCTGAGCAGTGTGATGGCTGTAGGCCTTGGGCAGGCTGGGAGTGAGCCATCAGTTGGACATCCCCTGAGGTCTCCCAGTATGTGAGAGGGGACAGGTTGGGTTGAGGGACCACCCACCCCCAGTGCATGAATTTCGTGCACTAGGCCCCTAGTACACTAATAATATGCTAAGGTCACTCAACCGCTTGGTATGATGTGCACTGACCACCAGGGGCAGATTCTCCAGCCCATAGATTAGCCAGCTGCTAGGGTTCTGGTCGATTGGAACTGAGCAAGATGGGCCAGACATACCCTGGAGCCCTCCTGCAGTCCCTCCCCAGCTGGCTAACCTCCATGTCCCTCCATGGCCCTGATTGTACACCAGTGGGGTCCCTCATCTTGGCCTGGTCCCAATCACAATCCAGGACCCCTAACGGGATGTCAAAGAGCCGGTTTTGGCCTATCCCACAAGTTAGGCTGTAGGACTGGTCCACGAATTCAGTAATATTTTCTGTATGATAGAGTTCTCAGTTATTTTGCACAATGAATGAGACAATATCAAATAAAATTGTTAATCACAATTTTTCAAAAAGAATCTGACAGAATCCAAAGTAGATTTTTTTTTGCTCATTAGACATTTAGTTTATGATAATTTTTACATAGCTCAATTTTGCTAATTTAGGCTATTTATAAGTCCGTATTCAACTTAAAATGTTATAACTCAGATACAATATTAAAAACATCATAGGAATTATATTTTACATTGTCAGCTTACTAAAGTTTAAACATTTTTAAAATCTAAATACCATTTTGCACAGTTTTTAAAAATGTGTTGTGAACTGTGTTTTTTTCTCTTTATCCTAAGTTATATCAGTAATGCAGTTATAAAAGCAGACAGTGATATCACAATTGTTTCACAACCAATATTCAGTGTGAAAAGGGACAATAAACAATGTGGTCTCTTGATTCACATCTGTCAAATAACCTTTGGAAAATGCTGTCTCATTCATTGTGCAAAATGACTGAGAACTCTGTCATACTGAAAATATTACCAGAAAGATGTGATATTTTATGGAAGTCATTATATTCATCATTGCCTATGGCTTGATGAAAAGAAGAAAAAACAACCACAAACTGGAACTTTTGGTAGGCACACTTGACACTCAAAAACAAACAAAATGTGTTAATATTTATTTTCATTATCTTAAAATATGTATTTGCATATGTTCATTGTTTGCCTCAGTCACATCAATTCACGTTTCTAAAACTTAAAAATTCTTCCAGAATTATACCCATATGTTTTTGATTGATTGGTTTATAAATGCATCATTTCTGAGGATGATCCTATTAGAAGGAAAACAAATTTATTTTTGCACTCAAACAGTGATATAATTGTCTCATTATCCAATCATCCAGTATTTAATAAGCAGGCACTATTTGTCAAACATAGTGGGACAAGTTTCATTCTAGGTTGTATATAAACATTTAAAAAATATATTTAAGACATTGCTCGTCAAGTGCAGAGACTACAAAGACAACTTCAACACAGACAATTTAACATTTCAAAATATTTCTGGGTTTCTGATCAGCTTAGACTCTAAGCATGAAATGAGGAATTTAAGATTATCATGTTACCCCTATTATGTGCACAGATTCGTGCACTGGTGGGGTGCAAAGCCTGTGGGGGATCTGCCCGCTGTGTGAGCACCACTCATTCTGGTCAGCAAGTGGCTCCCACTGTGGGTGCGCACTGACCACCAGGGGGCAGCTTCTGCATTGAGCGTCTGCCTCCTGGTGGTCAGTGCACGTCATAGTGACTGGTCGACCAGTGGTTCTGCTCGTTCTGCTGTTTGGTCGCTAGGCTTTTATATACACTCAGTGGCCATATTGTTGTGATCTCTGAATGCATAGTAATGTGGCCACTCAGTATATATATATTAGAGGCCTGGTGCATGAATTTGTGCATGGGTGGGGTCCGGCCAGGCCGGCCAGGGGGAGGGGACATGGGCGGTTGGCTGGCCTGATTGCTAATCGAACTCCTAGTTGAGGGGGCAATTTGCATATTAATCTTTTATTATGTAGGATATCTTCATTAAAACAAACTATCCCAGCCTGAAAGTATAAATATTTTGCTTGATCAGCTTTTCTGTGTGGGTATTCATTATCATAATATGTATTTACCAGCCAATTGCATGTTTTCCCAAGTATTTATATAAATATACCGACCTCTGAATGAGCTTTCTCTCCCATCTGTTTAAAACTTCAGACTGCTATCACAGTGATGGGAACCATAGCTACAGTTAAAAAAAAAAAAAAAAGCCTATTAAAATCTACCTTCCTCCACTCACTCAATTCAGTTAGTCTGATACAGACATCAAGGCCTCCCAGGTATGCAAGCTTCAAAGCTATAAGTTAATGTGGGGAGCTCATGTGATATCTTCTTTAAAACAAACAAAAGCCACTTAGGTGCCTGGAAAGTGCTGAAGTCACTCTTCTTGGAAATTGACTCACCAAATGTTGCTGGGCTGTGGCACTTCAAAGGGAATGGCTGTTTGTTATTCCTCTAGTTGGGCTGCTTGGGTTCCATCACTTTTTATGCAACTGGCCTGTTTTACGGGATAAGCTTGAAAGGGAGTTGGAAACTGATGAGCTAGGTGTAAGTAAGCCACTTGGGCCACAGAGAAGCTAAAAATGACTCATTGCACTCTTAGACCCTTTAACTGCACTTTCCCCCAACTGTCTCCTCCTAAGATTATGGTAGGGAAATATTTCTATCAGAGGAAAAAGAGTGAGTTTTAGAAGGAAAATAAGGCTAATATTAAACTCAACCAACTCCAGAAGATAAGGCTGTGAAATCAAGTGAAGAATATTCAACTTAAAGATATGTCTAAAATGTATTCAGTAAGAATTGAAAGATTGTTCAGTAAATGTTATCATTAGGATCGTGAGCATCATATTACTGTTCATTGATCCTGATATATATTGCCCTTAACACATTTGATGGCATACCTAAGTCTTCATGCTTCTATACAATATGCCCTTTTGAAGTAATGAAAATAATAAAATGCACAGTGGTGATAGAATTATCCCTCAATGACAGTATGGAACCAACCCCATTGTCAATATCAAAGTCAAAATTACTTGTGTAATTTGTAGAAATGAATTTTAAAAACCTTTGTTTTGTTAGCTTTTAGTTAGAATTATTTCTAAGTTTTGCATTTAGTATCTATGGAATCCATGCAGGATATTGTTCTGGTTTTTGTTTTTCATTTAAATAAAAATAATATATTTAAATACTAGTATGAGAAAAACATCCTTTAAAGCATTTAAAAAGTCAGTAATATATTTATTTTAGGAAAGCAAAATAATCTACATTAATAAAAGAGTAGCATGCTAATTGACCATACCTTTGTGATACCCACCAACCAATCAGGAGTGAGCATGCAAATTAACCCAACAAAGATGGTGGGTTAATTTGCATACACAGGCACTGAGCAGTCGGGGGTAGGGCAGGACAGTTGCATTGTCACCATAGAGACGATGCAGGTATTCCGCACCACGCAGCCACTCAAGGCCTCTACAAAGTGTGGGAAGGTGGGAAGGATCGCTCCTGCCAGAGCCAAGGCAGTACAGGCAGCCAGGGGAAGGAAGGCCCATTCTTGCATGAATCTTCATGTATTGAGCTGCTTAGTATATATCCTATCTAATAAAAGAATAATATGAAAATTGACTGTACCTTCGCTACACCCACAAGCCATGCCCACAAGCCAATCAGAGCGAGTATGCAAATTAACCCAACCAAGATGGCAGTTAGTTTGCATATCCACGTGCAGAAGATGGCGTAGAAGGAAGCCAAGCACTGCAGAAGGGAGCAAAATGCAGAGATGTAAGCAAGTGGGCCAGGGGAGAAGGGAGGGAGCAAGGCAGAGGAGATGAGAGGAAGGGAGGCAGCAGAGAAGGGAGCAAGGCTCCAGAGATAGGAGGTAGTGTGGCAGGGGACACGAGGGAGAGCGAGGTAGTGGAGAAGGGAGGGAGCAAAGCAGTAGAGAAGAAAGGGAGCTTTGCTCAGGCTGTAGGAAGCTCTATTCTTGCAAGAACCTTCCTGCAAAGAGTCTCTAGTATATATATATATAAAAGCCTAATGTGCAAAGTGTCTTCCCAGGAGTTTAACCCACCAGGAGTTTGATCCCTCACTAATGATGTGCACTGACCACTAGACGGTGGTGTTAAACAGGAAGGTCCCAGCTGGCAGCCAGCAGTCAGGGAAGGGAGGTCCCAGGTGGCAGCCAGCAGTCACTAGGAACCCTACCTATGCACAAATTTCATGCACTAGGCCTCTAGTAATACTACTACTACTACTACTACTACTACTAATAATAATAATGTTAAGCCACAATTCCATTCATTAATTTATTAACTAATTATTTAATAAATGCCTAATCTGCAATAAGATTTAGTTGTGTTCATAGAATTAATGATAAGTAAGGAATAGTTATACTTCTACAGATGCTTATCTATAATAATCTATAATAATAAAAGCATAATATGCTAATTAGACTGGATGTCCTTCCAGACAACCTTCCAGATGAAGCTAGGGCTGCAAGGGAAGCCCAGGTCCCAGGTGCCTGCTGGTGAACACAGGGAAGCCTGGGTCCCGGGTGCCAGAGGCTAAGCTGGTGCTGGTAGCCATAGGAAGGAAGGCTTATTCTTACATGAATTTCGTGCATCCAGCCTCTAGTGACTACTAAGTGAGATGGATGTAAAAAAGATAATACCCATGTCATTTTAAAAACTAACTTTGCCTGGCCAACATGGCTCAGGGGTTGGGTGTCGACCTATGAACCAGGAGGTCATGGTTCGATTTATGGCCAGGCTATGTGGTGGGGGACATGCAGGAGGAAGTCTATGGATGATTCTTTCTCATCATCAATATCTCTCCCTCTCCCTTCCTGTCTGAAATCAATAAAATATATTTAAAAAACACTTATAAAAATACTAACTTTAGAGATCCTTAAAAATATCATTGTTATTAAAAGTAGATGCATACATACATATAAACACAACATACTTAACAATTAATTTTGTATGTGTTCTATTTATCAAATGTTTGTTGTATTTATTTTTCCAATTTTTCCACATTTGAAGGTACAGTTTATATTTTAATAGGAAGAAAATTGAGTTTACTTTCTCTTTCTATTTTAACAAAAGCATTGGTAATTAGGTTTTGATTGAGTCATGTCCCTTGTAAATGTGAGTATAGGACAATCCAATTTAAGTTTTATTAATTAGCCTCTTGTAATCAAAACAAATAAGGTCTTTCAATAAATGAACACTTGACTAGATTGACTCTGACAGCACAAATAAGAAATAGCTAATTCCTCTCTGGGTCATTAAATCAAATTAAGACTTCACATTTTGTACATACATACACTGAATAAATGTAAGTAGTTAATGTAAGTTACTTTCCCCTTTGTATATAGATGTGCCAGTGAAATTATAATAGAAAGTAAATCTCAGCAATAACAAAGTTATCTTTAAAAATACCTATAAGTTATAAGATTTTATTATTTTGACTTTCATTCCAGGTGAAATTTACCCCAAGATGTATCACATCTGTTTCTTTCTGGTGACATACATGGCACCTTTGTGTCTCATGGTGTTGGCCTATCTGCAGATATTTCGTAAACTCTGGTGCCGACAGGTATGTATTTCAAACAATGTCCTTGTGCTTCCTTCAGGATGTGCTTAAAAACAAAATTTTAGAGTGGATGCTTAGCAAAGGATTATGCATTTTTCCAAAACACCGAGGCTCTCTGGCCCTGGCAATGTGTCCAGGCCTTTTTTTAGAGTAATAGTTATGGAATGTATTTTATGAACTGCCTTCATGTCTTTAAATTAAACCTCTGTGATTAATTGACTTGATTTTTGTCTAGGACTGATACTATAAATTTTACTTTTTATGTGAAATAACAAATAAAAATTCCATTAAACTTTCCTGATGCATTTTTATTATATGGGTTAAATCAACTTCAAAGTTGTTGTGTGTGTGTGTGTGTGTGTGTGTGTGTTTTAACAATAGAAGATTCCAGCAGAATTCAGTATTTTAGAAACTGTTGATAGTGATGATTTGGGAATACTAAAATTTGTTAGGTAATATTGCTTTTTCCAGTTTATGCAGGAAATCATTCAGTGGTTCATTCATCAAACATTTATTGTACTTTTTGTATGCATATCTGATTAAAAGCTAAATGTCCATGTCATTGATGAATTTATAGCCTATAGAAGAGAGACAATCAGATACAGAATGTACAGAATGAAGATTGCCTTAATAAATATAATCACAGGGAATCAGAGGAAGGCTTAGTGGAGGGGAATCTAAGTCAAAGCAGGTAGCATTTAAACTAAACCTTGATTTGTAGGATATCACAAAAAACACATGTAGTAGTTTATAAAGGTATAGACAAAAGATAAAGTTCAGCCTCTTCTATTTGTAAATTGTATATTTAAATGACATTACTTACAATATCTCTGTCTCTAAATTTATTGCCAGTACTTTGAGCTTACTTATCTGGCTTGTGAAAAGCTATTCCTTTAGTCTGTTTGCTCTGACACATTTTACCCAACTGAAAGAATTTGTTGGGTCACTTAAATTCATTAAAATAATTTCACAAACCTTTTATTTGGTTTTTATCTGAGGATGAGTCTTAATTTGATCTTCTTCATCCCCCATTATTCAAAGCAATTTTCAAGTTCATCTTTTAGTGGCTGGATATGAGCAATAGCTGCATTTTCAGCCCTGTATGTCTCATAATTCCAAATTTTCTACTCCTCTATTTTTGCAAAGAAGTCCTTTCTTTTATGATCTCATAAATGCAACCAGTACCAACACTTATTAGCATGTTGTTTCCCTACCTTTTTAACTAAAGTAACAAATGCATGCCACTGTAAAACATAGGTGGTGATTTTGCAAATCCTAATGATGATTTCCTCAACACTCTCCACTGACCACAAGCCAATGATACATATTCTAGGCTGTTTGTTACTGTTATACCCCACTTCTTGATAACTACTATCATACTAGTCAGTTTTTATTTATTTTTTAAGAGACCCATCAACACAAAGCATAAGGATTTTTTTTTAAATCCTTACCCAAGGATATTTTTTCATTGATTTTAGAGATAAAGGAAGGGGTAGGATGAAGGGCAAGAGAAAGCGAGAGAGAGGGAAAGGAGCATCAATGTGAGAAACATCAATTGATTGCTTCCCATGTGTGCCCCAAGCAGGATGGAACCTATAACCTTGCTATGTGCCCTGACCAGGAATCAAACCCGAAGCCTTTTTTGGCAAATGAGATGATGCTCTAACCCAATGAGCAGCCCAGCCAGAGCATATTAGTCAGTGTTTGCTAGGTTATTCAGCTATAAAAAAACAACTCCAAGTATGTGGCTTGTAATAGTAGTTTGTCTCACTCGTGCTCCATGCCAGTGGTGAGGATGGGCAGAAACTATGCTCCACTTGTCCGGACAATCTGAAGGGCCATCATTTCCTGGAACATGCCATTCTGGGACTGAGAGAAAGGGCAAGAAAGCTGGAAGAAATATGTAATGTCTCTTAAAATTCTGCTTTGAACTGACATATGTTATGTCTTCCATGTTTTCAGTAGTCAAAACAAGTCATGTGGTTAAGCTTGATCATGAAGAAGGGAAGTACCCTTTACTCACAAAGGGCAATGGGGATCTTCTTAGAAGCTGGGGAGTGAGTAACTGGAAATGATCTACAAGTCATAAACATAGACTCAAGATCCAGACTATGAGTTTTAATCCTGACTTTACAATTTAATTGATAGATGAATTTTATTAATTACATACTTCCACTTCTGTGCCTTTCTTTCTCCATCTTTAAAGTGTAGTTTTATAGAATCTACATCATAGTGTTGTTACATTTAGTAGATTAATTAATTCAAGTGTCTACTATATGGAAAGTATTCAATAAATAAAATACTTGAATAGTATATGCTATTATACAGACTTTTAACTAATGTTGTATGTATTTCTAAAGTAACAAGCATAGGTTGAATTAATGTACTATATGACTACTTTCTTCACTAACTTTTTTTGTAGCACTTTTAACTAATATTATGACTTTTTTACTTGTCTATCTTCCTTACTCTACTATGTTGAAGACAGTACACTCTCACCTTCATCTTATATCCTTCCATTAGTACATGCTTAGCCCATATCAGTTGCTCAATAAATAGTTTATGAGAAAAAAAGTGAGTAAAAGAATAAATGCTAAAAAACAAACAAACAAACAAACAAAAAAACGGTTAGATACAGAAAAACAAGGGGAATTCATTGCCCAGTTATTCATAAAAAAAGGTTCAGAGAAAAATTAGAATTGGAAAATATTCTTAAAGAAGAAAAATTTTATTAAGCGTGTAAGAATAAAAATATTTTAGATTTAGACTAAGATTTAGATATTAGATATTTCCTAGTTCTATCTTTTTATTGGTTAGTGTGGATTACATATAATAGGTGCTTATATTTTATTCATTTATTTACAAATTGATCTAATTTTAAAACTACTTGGGGATATCTGAACCTATGTTGTTCATAGCTGCAACCTCAACAATTAACATGGTACCTTGCCTAAAGAAAGTATTAAAAAAATGTCTGTTGAATAATTAGATAACTACCAAACCCAGCCAATTTACTTCTTAGTTGTTTAAGTTTATAGTTATCCATTTCTCAAGCTCTAAAATAAGTTCAAAATTGGATTACAAGTTTAGAAATAATCTACTTACACTCTTTTGATGGATTGTCCTGGTTAGTACAAGCCACATGATTCAGAAGATTCACAGTAAAACTCCTGGGTTGTGAAACTAAAGATATTCACAAAACATATCGGAATAGAATATGGCAAGTCCAGCTGAGTTCACTTTAGCAGCTAAAATGAAGTAACTTAACCCCAAGTGAGTGATTATATAGAATTCTGCTTGAGCAGCTCTATGCCTTGCAATGTCTATAAACAACATTGCAAGGCATAGAGGGCCTTAGGCTAAAGTGAATGCCTATCCTATTTACTCATATTACAAAGATGCATAGAATCTGTTACATGCATCATAATTAATAAGTGTAAGATTATTATCACCTGAAGTGGGTGCCCTTGTCTGACTTTTTCAAGACCTTTAAGCATTATTAAAAGAATTATCCAATGCTTTGCTACAATCAATGACTTCAGTTCTCTCTTTAACAATGACTTGGAGAACTCACTCAGTCTTGAAATTCTGTAGACTCTTTTCTAAAATTCCTCATTTTAAAGACCTGCTTCATCTTAGTTTACTTGGCCCTGTGTGCATATATGCATTCTTTCCTGTTCTAGCCCTCACAGATTATAATACTTTGGTCTTAATCAACATAAGTGGACCCATGTTCACTTATTCTGAAAATATTTAAAAAGCACCTACTATGTGTCTGGTACTCTATATGCAAATGGAGATGAAATATGATAAATATTTGAGTCTGACACTAAATTTCAACATTCAAAGTTCTTTCCAATTTTGAAAGACCTTCCCTTCTCAACTTTTATGATTCTCTTCTACATCCTTTTAGTCCTCAACACTCTTCTCAGAGAACTTACCCGTAATTAGTATTAGGTGATGACAAGTCAATCCAGTGTGAAGAAATAAAAAATTTTAATTGCAGGGGCAGAATGAAAAGATAGTAACACAAGTCCACACATAGAAATAAAGAGCATCAGAAAAAGGTAACTATGAATGTAAATATAGAAGAGAGTATAAATATATTTTTGCTTGTAAATATTTTCTCCTATTTGACTTTAAAAGACAATAGCATGAAGCAATAATTATAAAACTCTGAAGATTCAGCTTACAATGAATAAAGATATAATTCAGCCTGCTGGTGTTGCTCAATGGTTTGACCTATGAGGAGGTCAGGGTTCAATTCTAGGACAGGGAGCATGCCTTGGGGCATGCTGGAGGCAGCCAATCAATGATTCTCTCTCATCATTGATCTCTCTCTCTCTCTCTCTCTCTCTCTCTTTCTCTCTCTCTCTCTCTCTTTCTCTCTCTCTCTCTCTCCTCATCCTTCCTCTCAGAAATCAATAAAATTGTATTTTAAAAAGTTGTAATTCAAAGAAAAAAGAGAATGAAACTATATTTGAGCTAAATTTTTGCAAATTATTGAAAGTAAGAATTAATCTGTGGTATTTGTCTTTCTTTGTCTTTGCCTTATTTTACTTAGCATAATATACTGTAGGTCTATTTATGTTGCTGCGAATGGCAAGATTTCATTATTTTTTATGACTGAATAATATTCTATTGTCCATACGTACCCAATCTTTATCCATTTGTTTGCTCATGAACATCTAGATTGTTTCCATATCTTAACTATTGTAAATAATGTTTCAATGAACATAGGGGTTAAGGTATCTTTCTGAATTAGTGTTTTGGATTTCTTCAGGTGAATAACCACAGGGGAATTTCTGGGTCATCGATAGTTCCATTTTTAATCTTTTGAGGAACTCCTATAGTGGCTACACTAATTTACCATCTCACAAACAAAGTACTAGGGTTCTTATTCTTCCACATCCTCTCTAACACTTGTTTATTGATTTATTAGTGATAGCCATTCAGACAAGTGTGAGGTGATATATCACTGTGTTTTTTATTTGCATTTTCCTGATGATTAGTGATGTTGAGCATTTTTTCACAAGTCTGTTGGCTGTCCTCTGGAGATGTGATTCATGTCCTCTGACCATTTTTAAATCACTTGTTTATTTGTTTTTTGATGTTGAGCTGTCTGAGTTATTTATATATTTTGGATATTAATCCCTTATCAGATATATCATTTATAAATATATTTTCCCATTTCGTGGGTTGCTTTTGTGTTTTATTGTTAGTTTCTTTTTTGGTGCAAAAACTTGGTAGTTTGATGTAATCCCACTTTTTTATTTTTGCTACTGTTGAGTTTGCCCTAAGAGACATATCTAACAAAATATTACTAAAACCAATGTTAACTAGAATTTAAAAAACAAAATAAATAAAACAAAAGCAACTCATAGACATAGAACAAATTGATGGTCTCCAGATGGAGGACGATTTGGGGGATGAATGAAAATGGTGAAAGAGATTAGGAAGTACAGATCTCCAGTAATAAAAATGTAAATGAGGATATACAGCACAGGAAATGTCAGTAATCTTATAATAACTATTTATTGCAATGATCATTTGGAAAAGGTATATAAACATCAATCACTGAAAATAAAATGTCATACCCCTGAAAATAAAATAATGTTGTATTTCAACTGTAATTGAAGAATAATATTTTAAGTCTTATTTTTAAAATGGTAAAATTTTAAGTTTTGTTATGTAGGTTTAACCACAATAAGAAAAGTAGATGAAAAAAATGTTGGCATTAAACTAAACAGAAAGAATCAGTAAGATAATTATATTGCTATACTAGAAAATGTCTACTTAACATAAATAAAGCAGCAATGGGAGAATAGAGGACCAAAATAGACATACATAGAAAGAACAAATAGGAAAATGGTAGATGTAAAGTATATCTTCTTAATAATTACATTAAATATAAATGAATCAAACACCCCAGAGATTGGCAGGCTATGTGGGCTATGTGAAACAAGCAAAAAACCATGATCCAACTCTATGCTATCTATAAGAGACACACTCATGTTCAAAGACAAATAGGTTATATGTAAAATATTGTAACCAAAAATAAAACTGGAGTAGCTGTAATATTAATGAGACAAAAGAGACTTTAACTGTAATTATTATGATAAACAGGGTCATTTCATAATGACAAACCAGTCCATCAGGAAAATACAAAAATTTTAAACTTCTCTGCACTTAACAACTGAAACCCACAGCACATGAAGCAAGTACTACAGAACGGGAGGGAGAAATTGACAATTCAACAATAATAGTTAACAGTGTCAACCCCCCTTTTTCAGCAGTAGGTAGAAACACTAGTCAGAAGATCAATAAGGAAACAGAAGACTTAAAACTACCAGCTAATGGACCTAAAAATATCTGCAACAAATTGTTCAAAAATCAGAATACACATTCATACCAGCAGCGCACGGATTGCCAAGAGCACATAGAATCCTCTCCAGGTCAGACCACATGAGAGGCGATTGAAATAATAAAAATGTACATTAACGAAATGTTTGAAGTAATAAAAAGTACATTACTCTACTACCATGGATTTATACAAAAAAATAAACCATAGAAATAAAATTAGGAAATTTACAAATATATGGCAGTTAAACATTACACTTTTAAATGACTAATCAGTAAAAGAAGAAATTACAAGAGAAATTAGAAAATACTTTGAAATGAACAAAAATGAAAACACAATACACCAAAATTTATGAAATGCAGCCAAAGAAGTCTTTGGAAGGAAATTTACAGTTGTAATTTGCTGTATTAAAAAAAAAATCTCAAATCAAGGACATGACATTCTACCTTCAGAAATTATAAATAGAAAAAATATTAAAAACGAAAGCCAATAGTAGGAAGTAAATGATAAAGATTAGAGTGCAAATAAAGTAAAATAAAAACAATAAAACATTCAAAGTGGCACAGACAACACTAATAGTTAAAAATTTTAATACCCCCTTTTCAGCAGTAGGTAGAAAAGCTAGTCAGAAGATTAGTGGTTATTGCAGAGGGGGCGAGGAGGTGGTGGAGGATATAGGGTTAAATTGTGATGGAAGGAGACTTGACCTGGGGTAATGAGAATGCAATAAATAGATGATGTATTATAACATTGTACATTTGAAACCCACATAATTTTATTAACCAATGCTACCGCAATAAAGTCAACAGAAAGGAAATGAACATTAAAAAAAAAAATTGATGGTTGCCAGAGGAGAATGGGACGAAGAGATGGGTGAAAAAAGGTGGAGAGGAATATAGTCAGCAATACTGTGATAACTATAAGGTAACAGCTGACTTATTGTGGTGATCACATGTAAGGTCTATAAATGTTGAATCACTATGCTGTGTACCTGAAACTGAAACTGATACAATATTGTATAACAACTGCACTTAAATAAATAAACATACTTTATTAAAAATAAAAACAAAAAATTCAATAAAACTGGAAGTTCTTTTAAAAGATCAGAGATAATGACAAATCTTTAACTAAATTAGCCAAGAAACAAGAGGAGATGTTATCACATCTTTTGTAGTTTTTCCTGGTGACAGGGACCAGAGCCATGCTGGGGGGGGGGGGGGGGGGGGGGGGGGAGACAGATCTCCATGGGGACCATTTCCAATGGGGGCAGAAATCATCAGATGCAGACTGTTGAACCTCTTCTTCAGGGGAGCACTCAATAATGCAACTGCCAAGGTTCAAATGATCTCTCAGAGATCATTTAGAAAACAGTTCAAGGCCATTTAGCAGACATTTATAGAGTTATTCATACTACAGGTCTTCTGGAACTTTCCATTGAAGCTTCTCCTCAATTATATTTTTAAATGTCTATTTAAAAAGAGACTCACAGAATAGGAAAGATTCTCAGCTCCTGTCTCCTGCCAACCAATGGTAAGAATGTTGAGGGGGCCTATATGAAAAGGTCGGTCTTCTAGACAGGATAGGTAGAATCAGAAGATAAATCATTATTTTTTTTCTAATTGAGGGCAGGTTTCTATTAACTTCTTTTGCTTCCTTTTGAGAGGGAATAGTTATGGCCAAAGGAGCATCATGTTCATTCATCTGTGTGAGCATCAAAGTAAAAGTATCTTCTCAAATTAGAAATTATCTAACTTGTTTGGATTTTGTGATGTATAAAGCAACAAAACCCATCCAGCATCCATTCACAGAGGCCACAGGGACACATGGATCTGTCAGGGTTTGCAGCACAGACATAAAAACAACAGCTGAATGATCTTAATAGAACTAAGATGGCCGTATGGTGTGCTTGCTGGCACATTTTCCTTTTAAAAAATTACACATGCTGAATTTTATTGTTTTACTCACTAAACCCTATCAATCTCTATGAGCCTATAATTAAGAAAATATTATACTTGGAGGGACTCCCTGCTTTTTATCAAGTAACTTTGGAAAGAAATGGAAAAGTACAAGTTGTATAACTGTCTTTACAAATTCCAGGTATTTGAAATGTTAATGTAAGACCACAAGGGATTCTCAGTGTTTTTGTGTGCATGTTAAAGTGCCAAACCATAAAACTGGTTTCAAGTAATATCATAACAATACATAGTAAGCAACAAAGACTTTTTTTTTATTCCCTTCATTCAAAGGTTTGCATTGGCCAAACTTGAGAAGCCGAAAAACAAATCACTAATAAAAAGAAAAGGTAGTTAAGTCCTATCTCTCCAGCTGGCAGCAGATGGCAGTAGTGATACATGGAAAATTCATTCATGTGGCTTGAATGCAGTTACCTGTGTTTTTCCTTCTCTTTAAACTTAGGTATCTGAGCTGAACCAGGATTCCTAAGAAGATAATGGGGTTGTCATCCCTTTACTGTTTACCCAGTTTTCATTTTCCTCTTTTTTTTTAAGTTAACTGTTTGTTTTTATTTTGTTTTTGTTCTGTTTATAGCAATTTTGGCTCACAGCAAAGTTGACTAGAAGATACTGGGAATTCCTACTTGACCCAGTTCCACTTAGGCAGAGCTTCCCCGTTATCAACATCCCCCAGAGGATTGGTTACAATTGAGGAACCTGCACTGGCACATCATAACCACCCGAAGTCTATAGTTTACCTTAGGATTCTCTCTTGATGTTGTACATTCTATGGGCTTGGACACTGTATCCAAATACATTGTGTAATATATAACTACATGTATCCATTATTATGGCATCATACAGAATATTTTCACTATCTTAAAAATTATCTGTACTTGCCTGTTCATCCCTCCTCTTTTTAGCCAATCACTGACCTTTTTAGTGTATTCATAGTTTTATCTTTTCCAAGGTGTATCGTAATTGAATTATATAATACGTAGCATTTTTAGATTAGCTCCTTTTAGTAATATGCATTTAAAGTTTCTCTTTTTTATAGCTTGATAACTGATTTTCTTTTAAATATATATTTTTATTGATTTCAGAGAGGAAGAGAGAGGGAGAGATAGAAACATCAATGATGAGAATCACTGATTGGCTGCCTCCTGCACGTCCCCTACTGGGGTGGGGGTAAGAGGTCAAGCCTGCAACAGGAGCATGTGCCTCCAGGCCTGAATCAAACCTGGCACCCTTCAGTCTGCAGGCGGATGCACCATCCACTGAGCCAAACCAGCTAGAGCGACAGCTGATTTCTTTATAGTACTGAATAATATTCCATTGTCTGGATATATGACTTCTCTTTTAATAAAGAGATATCTTTTCCATTTGTAGCTCTCTTTAGACTTTGACAGATGTGTGATGTTTCCACATTTTTTTTTCCTATCCAAACTCCTAGTTGGCACTTAGATGCTTTATTCAAAAATATGCTTCATTCAAACATTCTGGGGAAACAGACTCTTGAACCTCTCAGATCATGGGTGTCTGGGACATGCTCCTTACTGTTGTCGAATAATTACTTCTCCAAAGTGGAACTTTCCAAAGTCAGATGGCAATAGAGGGTCTCTGCTTCTTTCAGATCCCTGGAACATCATCTGTGGTGCAGAGGAAATGGAAGCCCCTGCAGCCTGTTTCACAGCCTCGAGGGTCAGGACAGCAGACCAAGTCCAGGATTAGCGCCGTGGCTGCTGAAATAAAGCAGATCCGAGCCAGACGAAAAACAGCCCGGATGCTGATGGTGGTGCTTTTGGTGTTTGCAATTTGCTATCTACCAATTAGCATCCTCAACGTGCTAAAGAGGTACAGTTTACCCTATTATTTGAAATTTTCTTGCTTCTTAAGAACTTCTTTTTTTAAGCCAGAGAAAAACTGAAGCCCTCTGTCTAGATAGCTTGTCAGGCTTGATAACTGTGTTGTTACCAGCAGGTAAGGCAAACATCCTTTTGGAGTGCTCAGACTGTAAATGCTCTTGTCCATGAAAATTCGCTGTGAAATGGCAGACACAAAGCAGATGTTCCCCGATCTTTTCAATCTAATTGCAGAAAAAAAAGTTCTAATGCAAAAAATCTCATTTACAACTTGGAGTTCTCTTTTGATCAGAACAAATGGGTTTTCCAAAGTTTTCAAAGACATGGGGAACTGTGAAGGAATTCCATCGAAAGGCTAAGAAAGAGATAAGAATGTTTTGTGAGCATTCTAATTATGCTTAAACATATTTTTGTGAGCACATGCAGAAAAAAATGAACTCATGACACACATTGTGTTTAAATGTTTAAACAGAAAGAAAATCCATTTCCTAAAGTCATTGAATCAAACTCAGGGTGAATATTAATTTAAAAAAAAAATCAGTTCAAAATTTTTTAGCCAGAGAAAGTCTGTCATATGTTACACTGCAGACACACTGTTGGCACAATTGAGCAACACAAATAGCCAATGCAGAAGCAATGGATGGTACACTTGAACTTCATCGCCAGCCAACTTTATTGGGAATCATCAGAACTGTTGCACGTCGACTGGTCCCAAAGTAATTCTAATTTTGTTTATAATAGACTGAGAACTACAACTAGGTTTGTTGCTCTCATTTTCCCCTGATTCAGGGTCAATATCATGTTCCTTGCAGCTGGGGACTCTGGAGAGAGCCTTAGCTGGAGTCGCACAGACAAAAGGTGGTAGAACCAGCTGCAAAGATTTCTCATTTTCTTTGGCGCTTTTATTGATTGCTTCGTGGCTTTTTCAATGGTGAAAAAGTGGAGAATGCACTTTTGTTCAGTAACACTATTTACTGCAGGCACAGATTTAAATGTAAAAGATTTCAGCCGCCTGGGTCCTTGAGTCATATACTGGCTCACAAATAAATGAGCGACTTGACTCGCCATATCTTTCCATAATTTCCCTCTTATTTTTTTCTTGCTCAGAGCAATCCTATACACATTTATTGTGATCTTTTGCCAAATGATGTTTTCTGCACCTAAGAACTTTGTAAATATGCTATGAAAATGAATGGGTTTTTCTCCTCACTTTTTTTCTTTTTTGTTCTTTTATTTTTGTCAGTCTAAATTCAATGAAAATTAGATTTACTGCTCTCTGGAATGCTCATTTGGATTTCCTGCATCTCAGCACTTGTACTTTCCTTAAGCTACTTCCAAATACCTACACGTCCACAATATTTCTCTTATTCTTCCAACTTAAATACCTTCTTTTCAAGGAAAGGAAATTGCTTTCTAAGGAGAAAGTCCATGTTTAACTTAAAATATTTTCAATTTTTTGAGCATTCTGCTCTTTTCCACAAAATAAATGAATAAATAACCTCAGAAAGCATTTTCTCTTTACCACACAAAACATTTTCTTCAAATGGTTATCTCTTTGTTTGCTCTTGCATAATGTAATTATTGAAAAGATATTCCTTCACCAGAATCACACTAGATTTCCTGTTGTCCTTTCTTTGCTTACAGAGTATTTGGGATGTTCAACCACACGAAAGACAGAGAGACTGTATATGCCTGGTTTACATTTTCTCACTGGCTTGTATATGCCAATAGTGCTGCGAACCCAATTATTTATAATTTTCTCAGTGGTAAGTTTGCAACTGTTTCTTCTATATAAGTCATTGCTCTAACCAAGGGTGTGGGACCAATGACCAGAGGTTTTGAACACTCTTGAACTAGATGAAGAGCTTAGGTGCTATAAGGGAGATTTTTTTTTTTTTTTTACTAATGTGATTTGTCTTGAGGTTTCCCCTTATGAGCAGGAACACACTACCTAGGTTAATAGAGAAAATTATCTAAGGAATCCCTCCTCCCCCCAAACCCATAAAATTTAGAAGAAATGCTGCAATAGGAAGAAAGTGAAAATTGTGAGACTCGAATACACAGAATCTTGCTTGTCCTACATTAAAGGTTAATTTCTGAAAATGTAAAATAAGTTTGTCTGAAATAAAACAGCCATGCTACATTATTTCCTTGGCCAACATTTGTAGCCTAACTGAGACTGAATTAGAACCCTTCCACTTTCAGGACTTTTCTATTCACGTTAATATTGTGTGTAACATCACTTGGGTTTTTCTCAAGATTCCTCACGGACCACAAAAAATGATGTTACTCCTAAATAACACCTAAGCTAAGTGGCACACCACACACACATCGGTACATTATTTAACCTGTTTGTGAATCTATACAATGATTAAAATCATTTAGCTAATTATTGTTTTATTTACAAATATTTTTGTCTGACTTTTAAAAATGTGTTTTAATGAGCTATGTCTTCACATTGTCTTATTCTATAAGTGGTTGGCTATTTCTTTTTCATTTCTACTTCCAAATATCTGATAATTATATATGGAGTGATAAGCAACTTACTTTATTGCACACTTAATAAAGTATGTGCATTTGGTAACTTCACATTTGGCCTTCTGGGTTATAAAAATAAAAGTTAGTCAATAGTTGATTTTTAAAAAATAACTTTTTATTCAAACATTGCACATACCTATATGTATTATCTGCTTTAGTTCAGCTTTCAGAAAATCAGGTGGTGTGCGTGTGAAGCTTGTTTTGTGTCCAGGTGCCCCCTTTCATTGCCTTCCCTGCCACACCCAATTCCAGTTTTCAAAACAAAGACTGCATTCAGTGTGAGACAACCAGATAAAACTGCTCAGTGCTGTTTGAAGGGAGAGGGGCATGTGGAACTGTGACTTAGCGGTGAGGAAGCACTTGGCAAGGGGTTAGGGATGATGACTAAAGTGCTGAGCCTTGCACTAAGCAGGTAAAACCTATTAGGAGGTTGTAAGGGGAAATGTTTGAAACAGAAGCCACAGAACAAGTCAAAATGCTATTATGTGTTTAAGAGTGAGCTGATAATCTCGGGGGATTTATGTTCCTGCTCTTGTATTATCCCTTAACCTTCATCTTCACATTTAATCACTTAATAACCCAATTTGGTAATTGAGGCTCAGAAAAAAATAAATTATAATTCCCAACACTGCAATTTACCCTTAGGAAGGTTATTTTTTCATTTTCCTATCTCTCCAATTCCGTGTCAGTAATTTTAAAGACAAGGAATAACTTCTAAAGTTGGTGTGTGTGTGTGTGTGTGTGTGAGTGTGTGTGTGTGAGTGTGTGTGTGTGTGAGTGTGAGTGTGTGTGTGAGTGTGTGTGAGTGTGTGTGTGAGTGTGTGTGTGTGTGTGAGTGTGTGTGTGTGTGTGTGTGTGAGTGTGTGTGTGTGTGAGTGTGTGTGTGTGTGTGTGAGAGTGTGTGTGTGTGAGTGTGTGTGTGTGTGTGTGTGTGTGAGTGTGTGTGAGTGTGTGTGTGTGTGTGTGTGTGTGTGTGTGTTTTAAGTGTTGTTCTAGATTATAAAACTTGAGGCTTTGTAGATCTTTAAAGATATTTTTTCTAGATATTTTTTCTAGATATTTTTTCAGTTGTTTCAGTAGAAAAGTTTCTTCTGAGTAAAAGGGGTAAGTCTGTATAGTTTCGGCTGTGTGCAACATAAATTTTAACTTTTTTGAAATTATTAAATATTTCTGGACATTCTTCTACTGATCACTTTTATAATCGTTAACTACTTAAAAGTAACCTAAACTCACAAAATATATAAGGTTTGACTCAAAAAGAATGAGACAGACTCCAAATACAAACATGAAAAGCAGTCTCATTATTTTATGAAAATACCTCATTGTTTCAAGACTCTACCAAGCTTCCCATAACGCAATTTCCTTTTCCTATTCTCCCCATCTTTGCAAAATGTGGCACCTCATTGTTCGTTTGGCTCAAGGGAGCTACTTAGTTGTACCCTACTTATGATCTGTTAAGACATATTTACGCACAATTCTTTTTCCTTTCATTCTCCCCTGGTTGCCAGGAAAATTTCGAGAGGAATTTAAAGCTGCATTTGCATGCTGTTGCCTGGGCGTTCACCATCACCAGGAGGATCGGCTCGCCAGGGGGCGGACCAGCACAGAGAGCAGAAAGTCTCTGACCACCCAGATCAGCAACTTTGATAACATATCAAAACTCTCAGAGCAAGTTGTGCTCACCAGTATAAGCACACTCCCAGCAGCCAATGGGGCAGGGCTGCTTCAAAACTGGTAGAATATTGATTTACATTACAAGGATACCTGAGTAAAATGATTCTTTTTTTTTTTTTAAATCTCTGTTCATGGAAATTTTATGATCTGACCCACTGAAGCTAAAATTACTTTGTGGACCCATTTTTTTGCAAAAGAAAAGCCTATTGGTCTTTGGGAATGAAAGTCAGTTTAAACTAATTTCTCAACTATTGATTTAAATATGTTAGACATTTAACTTTCAAGTGAATTGATTTCAGGCTATTTCACTTTCAGTTTCCTGTATTATGCTTTGTGTGAATTAAATACTTAAGTATTTCCAATTCGAATTATTCCCATCTCACATTCAAACTGGTTGCTAAAAATTATCCAAAGTTCTCTTGTAGTTTTCTTTCAGCAACTAAAAGAAGGAGCAATTCGTAACTGAATTAAAGACATGTTAGTTGACTTTATTGTTTTAAAAAAAAATCACAAGGGACTGTCATTCTGATGTGACATCTGAGAGAATATTTATTTACAGAATAGCATATTATATTAGATAACTCAAAAGCTACCTTCCAAAACCACATAAAAACAATACTATTAAACTTTATTTTTCATTAATTCTATCACTCAGTAACACAATTTTCTCAGGTTTGTGACTTTACCATGGCTAGCATTTCTCATCTCAACATAAAGGCCAGTAAGACACAGTGTTAGCATGAAGATTTTGAATACATAATAATTTCCATCTCTAAGACTTCAATATTTAATAATAAGGTAAAATCACATCATTGTACTATGAAAGTGATGTAGTCAGCCTTGGTGGATTCCATGAAGAATGCAATTACAAAGAAAAGTAGTGGACTACTGAATCCCAGCTGGCTTCCCTACCGCACAGGTTAATATCATGAAGATTTGATGTAAACATTTGCCTTTGTTTAAATCCCGTAAACATTGACCAAACACCTACCAGAAAGCACCAGCTGCGCTGTGTGCGAGGAAATGAGGTGGGAGTGGATATAAATGTGCCTTTAAAAGAGCTCAGGTCTACTGAGGGAGCAGGCTGAGCCAGTCCGCAGGGCAGCAAAGCATTTTGTGGGGCAGGTTCCCACACTGACAGAGCAGTGACACCCAGGATGCTGTTCCTACCAAGGTTGGCACTTTTTTGTTTCTCTTTAATTACAGCCACATTGTTGATGTCAGTGAATGCCTCCAGGCCTGTAGCTGAAAGCTGGGTGATGAGACTAATGGAGGGGCTTGCTCTTAACCTACACACGGATGAAAAGGAAGTGCAGTATGTTTTTGTACTAATGTAAGCTCTGGGGTTTAAAGCACTGAATAATTCAAATTTGTTTTTCTGCAGAATTTTTCTGATCCAAACGTTTGCTTCAAAATTAAATTGAAAGTAAAATCCTTTTCATATAAACTTGCTGTTCTCATATAAGAACAGGTGATCTTGTTATTGAAACAAAAACATAGACAATAATATTTAAGAAAGATTTCCATAGAAGATGAAAATTATCCTCTTCTTTTATTGCTTTTTACCGAACTCATCACTTTTTGAAAGAAGTAATACAACCAAATTATACACGAGTCATTTTCAAATTTTGGAATTGGGGACTACTTTGCGTTTTTCTACTATGTAAAGCAAAACTACTCTCACATGAGGTTTATTGAAATGATTACTAATTAGCAAAACAATATCAATAAAATCAAAGTAATATAACTCTTCTTTCTCCCCTTTGTACATCTGAGATCTTTTTTTCTATTTATGCTGCACGAAAGGGGAGTTGTAATGTTCAGACTGTGAAAGAAGCTAGCACTTTAAATAGTTCGAAGATAACTTCAGATACTATCAATAACATGCCTTAATAGTTAAGTAAAATCTCAGAGTAAGAGTTAAATCTTTAGACTCTAATATATCAAGTTTTTTTTAATATCATTTAAGAATGAGAGGAGAGAGAGAGGAGAGTTCACAGTTCTGCGGTTGTGTGCCAAGGACATTCTCAGAAGTCAGAATCCCTTTGTTCTAAATCAGTGATTCTCCATGTGTGGTTCCTGAACCATTAGCATCACCTGAGATTTTATTAGACATGCAAATTTCCACCCTATCCTAGATCTGAGTGTTAACAAGTGATTCTGAAGCATCCTAAAATTGAGAACCAAATCACTGCTCCAAATATTACTACTTGGCACCTATTTATCGTCCATGTGATAAAAAGTGTTTACTGCACAGCTATCTACAATAGGGACCACTATCATCCCCATTGCCAGCCTGCATGGAGAGGCTGAGCGTCAGTGTTGAATGTCACCCAGTGTCATCTCAGTTCAAGAGATAGCAGTTTATGAAACAGTTGTCCCTGAGCGACAAGTGCAGTGTGAAAGAAGCTCATGTGTGCTTTTTGGGCACCCAGATGGCGAGTGTCTAATAAAAAAATGTTCAATTTCCAACTTTTTCTCCACTGTTACTAAGGCTACTTTTGTGGAAGTACTTTCTAAGAATAAGTGTTACCTGGGAAGAAAAGTAAGCAAACACCAATTTTTATGAGAAACTGAGGGAGTGGAATAATAGACTATGCGCATTGCTCTCAATACATTTGTATAGGAATCCTTCTAAGAGGTCTGCATCTAAATCCTCTTACCTTAATGGTTACCTTAATGGAACAAAGTAAAGAAATAGGTGTTCCCCAAACCTGCCAATCTATAGAACAAAGGGTCAACTCCTTACCTCATTATGTGCTAATAACACAAATGAGAAGATGTCTTATAACAAGAATGTGTTGTGACTGTTTTATGGTATACATAAATATCTTTTTTCATTTTTCAAAGATGTAATGTAAAATGTCATTAATGTTACTGAAATTTATTATCAATAATTTTATCTAATATGAATTCATTTGATTTGTATTGTTTCTGAGTTTCTGCAAACCCATGAATAGTTTAATATGTGAATTTATTTATTTTTGGCAAAATAGGACTTGAGGCATTTCTTGGATATTAAATAATTGTTAGAAATCATTGATGGGTTAATTGTAAACATGTTACGCACAATGATATTGAATTTCATTTCCAGTGAACATTGTTTTAATAAAGATACAGGTAAATATACCTATAAACATAATTTGGATATACATAAAACTAAAATATCAGAATGACAAAATCTGAAGATACTTATTGGTCACAAATCATGAGGAGGGCTATTATTATTTTCATACTAGTGTAATAATAGAATGTTTCACTGTATATAAATCATAATAGTAATCACTTGCATTTGAAAAAATCTGAATAGTCATTACAATTTAGAAAGCTTTTTAATTCCAGTTAATTTTATAACATAACTTTTCTACTTCCTATAAGTTACAAGTCAAAAGAAGGGTACATTTAATTAGGTCATGCACAAAATTAGTTTTCAAGTGGCATGAAGCAAAATAATAGATTTTTAAAAAAGACAGTATGTAAACAAAGGAAATACTAGTAATATACTAGTAAGTCTCTTCTATTACCTTACTACTACAGAAAATGAACTGCCATGGCATGAAAAACACTGTCATCTCCCAAAATTCAAAGGGGATTATTTTCTAGAAACTATTTCAATTAAAGAGGGGCAAAAGCCACGTATTTCTATTATCTTACATTTTCTTTATAAGCTTTGGAGTTAGAGTGTCTTTAAGTTTTTCATGAAGTGTATTTCTCTAATTGTTGTATCCCATGTGTGTCACAGCACTTGTTTAATAATTATATTGTACACTTAAAGTTCTTTATGCTTAATTTACTGTGTCTTCATGAAGAATTTTTTTATCAAATCCAATGTGATAGCACACCAACTACTGTGAAGGATGCTTGTTATGTAATTTTTAAGTAAAAACCATATTGAGAATTCAATAATCATATTCACCCTGTCCTGTGTATTGTATGAAAAATCTTGTTGTTGATTTGATAAGTTAGATATTCAATCATAACTAGTGTCAAATCTTTGCAGTTAAGGATTAAATTAAGCCCTCTGGTACAGTACTTAATGATCAAATATTTTTCTCAATAAGGTTATATAACCAGAGATAATCATGATATAAAAGATTTTAAATGTTATTTTAAGAGCAGGAACTATAATAAAGATTGTTAAGATTAATATAGAAATACTTCAAAAATTATGTAAAACCACATATGTATATAGAACATTAAATTTTGGACCTTTTATCTGAGTCAAATCATTTACAGAAAATGATGACCTTGTGATTTTACATTTATTATTAGAATAGTAAGTATAGCATTTACATAATTAAGCAATTTATTTTTCTTGGTCATTATATAAAAAAAACTTTCAGCATTATTTTCAGTTTCATGATAAAATTTAAACATGTATATTTTCTTCTTTTCATTTACCTAAATGCTTCTGAGACATGACAGAATCAACTACCAAGGAATTTGACTTAAATTCATTTTTATTCCACAATGTTTATTTTAACTCGTATCAAAAATGAAACTAAAATAATGGGGCAAGGTAAACACTAGACTCCATATAGGGAATATGATTTGAGGGTGGGGTGATTTCTAAAGACAAAGTGAAGCTCTCAGTAAAATCCCAAGAAGGACTAACTATCTCAGTGGTGAGGATGTTGTTTTTGTTTTAACATATTTTTATTGAACTTTAGAGAGAGAGGAAGTGAGAGGGATAGAGACAGAAACATCCAAACATCCATGAGAGGGAAACATCATCTATAGACTTCCTCATGCCTGCCCCCTACTGGGGATCAAGCTGGCAATCCAGTCATGTGCCCTGACTGGGAATGGAACCGGTGATCTTTTGATTCATGGGTCTATGTTTAACCATTGAGCAACACCAGCTGGTTGAGGATATTTGATTTGAGGAATCCATTAATACAGATTGGACACTTGCTTCTAGGCCTTCTAGTCAGCCCTCAAGAGAGGACAGCTATCTTTACTTTCATCTAGACCAGTGGCCATGGATGGGAAGTAGGATATCAAAGAAAACTTTCTTGAAGCACCTCTCTGGCCTTGCCCTGCTTGGCACTGTTTCTCCCCCTCTAGCCACAGTTGTTACCTATAGTGCTACACCCATGCTAAGCATGGTCTAATCTCCCTCCATAGCCTGCTGTGCCCTACAGAGTTCTTGGACCTTCCTTGGCCCAACCCAGACAATAGGCATGAGTCATTGTCTCAGGTAGTTGTTAATCTCCTGTGGTAAACCAATAGCAAGTGGCTAATTTAAAAACAAATGAAGCAGAAAAAAAAACCTCAAGGAAAAAAAAACTACATTTTAAAATTCAAAAGTTTACAATTTTACATCCAAACACAAGCAGTTTATTTTCATCCCAGAATATCTGTGTTTATCATTGGCCTCTGGATCTGTCAGCTAACTCCCATTCCAAACTCCAGCTAAATTTGTTGCCTCCACTTGGAAGGGATCTGAATTTTGGGACTCTTAGGCCAAGGTCACTGCAGGTAGCTAGGGACATATGCCTAAAGAAGTATTGTTTGTGCCACTTTAGGAAACAAACATCTGTTCCATCCAGAGACCCAGCATCTAGCCAATAACAGAAAGATAATACTTAATTTTTAAAATATACAAACTCTTGCTATTATGCAATTTCTAATTAATCTCACAACATTTGAGTTAATATAATTCCCAAAGGGAGACTGGTGCAAACATCATGTTTGTGGGACCTGGAAATGTTTCCTTAACATTACATGGCAACATGAAGCTTAATTTATTACAGATGTATTAACAAGTGCGTCTCCAAAAAGAAGTGATGTTCCTTTCCATAGGTGCACAGATATAAAAGCTCTCCTTAGATAGTATAGGTCAGTGGTCGGCAAACTCATTAGTCAACAGAGCCAAATATCAACAGTACAATGATTGAAATTTCTTTTGAGAGCCAATTTATTTATTTATAATATATTTTATTGATTTTTTTTTTTACAGAGAGGAAGGGAGAAGGATGGAGTTAGAAACATCGATGAGAGAGAAACATTGATCAGCTGCCTCCTGCACACCTCCTATTGGGGATGTGCCAGCAACCCAGGTACATGCCCTTGACCAGAATCAAACCTGGGACCTTTCAGTCCGCACACCAACACTCTCTATCCACTGAGCCAAGCTGGTCAGAGTGACAGCCAAATTTTTTAAACTTAAACTTCTTCTAAAACCACTTCTTCAAAATAGACTCACCCAGGCCATGATATATTGTGAAAGAGCCACACTCAAGGGGCCAAAGAGCTGCAGGAGGCTCATGAGCTGCAGTTTGCCCATCATGGGTCCAGGTAAATGGAGAACTTGTTTATAAAGTTGTGTCTAGATCACGCTTAAGTTCCCACTACAACTTTCCTTCTAATCCCAGTGGGATTACTGTTAACCCTTTTATTTCATTCCAATTCACTAGTCCCATCCTGAGCTTGCCTTCTTTCCCAGTCAGAGAAAAATCCATTAAAGAATGGGAAAAATACCAAGTCATATACATGTGTATGTATTTGTGTGTGTAACTGAGTGATTGCTGTAGGTAGGTTGATAGATTAGATAGATGATAGATATCACTCAGTTATTTAGCCTGAGGATATCCCATAGTGTATATTAAGTTGATATACCAACCTTTTAAAGATTTCCCTTCTTCATCTACTTTACTCCTCTCTTAAATTATGTATTTTAATTTAGTGGCTAGTTTTCCTCAATGTTTACAAATATCTAGGTTCTATATTTCTGCCATTTTGGTCAGCCTTTTCTCTAAGACAATTTCCTCCCTTCATATTTTATTATTTATCTAGCAATCTTATAGTTATAACAATCTGGAACAAATGAAAAGGAGAAATCTATAAACTGCCTATGTTCTCCAAAATTTCATATAAGTGGTCAATAAGAATCTAAGTTTTTTGATGCCACAGACCTTCTGTGTGTTGTTTACTGCTATACCACTGGTTTCTAGAATGATGCCTGGCAAACGGAAGTCACTTGATACAATATTTTTTGAATTAATGAATTAATAATCATTCTTTTGTTAACCTTTTTCCCCAAATTCTTCCCATGTTCCCTCTGTAGCTTCCTTTCCACTGAGAGCAAAACATCCTATATTCTGAGAGGCTATAACACTCATATATTTTTCTTTACCAAACTTAAGCTATACGTTGAGAACACTAATTCCCATTTTCCAACCACCATCAAGTTGGAATATTGCACCAGTATTCTCCTTCTCATCAATCCTAAACCCAGATAACTACTCTCCCATTAATAAGTGAAAGTTAGTCTCTTCACTTTACCATTATTGATCTCTCTCTGTTGATGGCATTGCCAGCCTCTTGATCTCTCCTCCTTTCACGCACATATGCCTGGCTAGAAGGCAAACTCTCCAGTCCTGGGACCATGTGGATTATGCACCCAGAATCCAGCCTTACATTTCCTTGTTCTTAAAACAGGAAGCCTTTACTTACTGTTCATGAAACTACTCCCATAAGGCAGTTTTACATAAAGCAGCTCATAGGCTGCACCTTATACTTTATCTCTTATGACAACAGATCCTCCTCTGACATGCAAACTCTTAGTCTATTGTGAGCCAACAATCACTTACCCATCCCTTAATATAATGCTTATGTTCCCACTACAACTTTCCTTCTAATCCCTAGTGGGATTACTATTAATCTGTAGGGGTTTTCTCTTTTCTATGTCTCACGTGTAGAGAGAGAATGGGTCCAGTTTCTGAGTAGAGGAGCTGGGGATTGAGAAATAAAAGAATAGAAGAGAAGGCGCAGTAATAGAAATGATAGCTAGGGCTGCGTGGAATCTCTGTTCTCTCTGATGGAGAGACAGTATCTCAAACCCAACTGCAGCAGTTTATTTAACTCCAAAATACAAAGGGGTTTCACCAAGAAAATTTAGGATCAAAGGAGTTTCAGTGGGCCCAGGCCCTATTCATTCCCCCATTCCCAGGGCTAGACTGGATTTACATTTCAAGGCCCTGTCCCCGATACCTGGGGCAAAGTTAAGAGTCAAGCTGATAACAAATCAGCCTCTTTGGTGAAGCCTGTTCCCAGGGCATGGCTCTGCCTATGCCTTGAGTTCAGCTGACAATAATTAAAGAATGCTCAGGTGCCTTGCCTGGGGGCCCTCCACATTAACCCTTTTATTCCAGTTCACTAGTCCCATCCTGGGCTTGCCTTCTTCTCCAGTCAGAGAAAAGTAAGACCATCAGGTAGTATTATACTCATTCCCATAAATTATTTACTTAAAAATTATTTTTGCCCTGATGAAGAGATCATGGCAGTTCTACAACCAAGAGCCTGTTGTCCTATAGTGTTGAAAATCAATGCTTTGAGCAAGCCTTGAAGGCCTTACTGAGTTAGATTCAAGGCCAGTCACTCTTTTTCTATATGGGATTGCACTCCAGAAACTCACATCTCTAGGTGGCACGTATACTGTGGCATTAATTACAGCCTTTCCTTTACTATATCACCGTTATCATCAGCGCTTCTTATCCTTTCTTCTATATCAGAAGCTGGTCTGAAAATAATTTCATTATTTGCTAATTCTCTTTAAAACCAGATAAATTTGCCTAATTTGATTTTGCAAATCTGCTACAGCTTTTCTTATTGTCGAATCTTGGCTTTTAACTGTGTGTGTTTGGGAGCAGGAGAAAGTCATCTCATTTTTTTTTCTTGACTAGCTACTAATAATTTTCTTATTTATTCATCTTTTTTAAATAGTAAAGCATCCATTTCAAATCCATCTGCAGCTGGGACTCGTTTACTTTGTATATCCTGTTGCCTTAATTCCTTCTGTAGACAGCTGTTGTGATAGTAGATCTTCTTTCCTTCGCCATCACGGAAAAATGGTAGAAATTCATTCATTTGATTATAAAGCCAATACTATTGAATTTTCCCTACTCTTAAAGGAGGAGTCTCCATGTGATTTGACAAACATTTTGGCTTTTAACAATCAACTTAATTAAAATATTAGAAAATTGTATATTTCTCTTCACAAAGTATGTATCCCTCCTTGCATCTATATTCTACCAATTTAAATGCCCGTTTTCCTAACATTAAAACCTAGTCTAGGCATTAAGGATGTATTATTTTAAAGAACCATTTATAAACCATGTTTTTGTTCATTTGTTTTTTATCAATAGAATCTGAATAGTTAACTTTAAATGATTTCCCATGGTTTTTATACTCCTGATGTTGAAAGGGGCCTTCTCTTTATCCTCTTGACCCTAAATGTGCTCTTATAATGATTTATTTTGAACATAACTGAAATGGAGTATGATCATGGAGTTCAGAAGATTGAGAAAGATAAACATATTTCCCTTATTCCATTAGCAGAAATCCATGGTTCAAAAATAGCTAACACTCTACATATTCTTAGTGGGAGATTCTTTCATGCTTATTACTCATCAACAAATCACATGCAGGTGAAAGCCAGTCCTGACTGCAACTTGTTCAGGCCCTATCACCTTTTTAAAGAGTTCAGATAAGCCCTGAGAGTGAGGCTCATACTAGTTCTAAAACATAGTATTTTTCTCAAGAGTCAGGAGCTATTGAGATATCCCCCTGAAAAGATTTACAGGGTTTTCTAATGGGATTGCACATTAAGATATTTGAGAAATTTGGTTTAATAGAATGTTTAAATAATTGCAGAAATGAATACTATACAGATACATGATTCCTTTCTCTGTTATATAGTACAGAATGATAGTCAATATTTTATATATATATATATATACACACACACACACACACACACATACACACACACACACACACACACACGTACACACACACACACACACACACAACACAATCACATTGCTGATAGAAGAATCCCAAACAAACCACTGGAACGGCTTTCTAATTATTACCATAAAAGAGCCTTAAATAAAATATTTGAAATAAACATTATTTTGTGCATATATATATATATATATATATATGCCCCAATAATATCACCAATCAAGAGTTGTACAATTAGATGCTCTTGGCCTAAAATTATAGTATAAATCATGATCACCCAAATAAAACACCTCATTCAGTTATATTTGTACAAGGGGTCCAGTGCACAAAATTCATCCACTGGGGTATGGTGGGGGTCCCTCAGCCCAGCCTACTCCTTCTCACAGTGTGAGAGCCATCAGGGGATGTTCTACTGATGGCTTACCTCCCTTTTTGGGAGGGAACTGAGCTGATTAGGGGAAGGCACCATCCACAGCACCCCCCCCTGGTGCTGCCACTGTCGGCCACTGCAGCCATCAAGGTGTTTTCATGAACATGGACTTCACAAAAAAAATGTATGTGTCCACTCCAGGTCTGCTCAAACTGCACTGCAGCAGCTCAGGCATGTTCCCCTGTCTGTGTCTGCTCCGGGCCTGCTCAAGCTGTGCAGCAATGGCTCAGCCAGGCCCCCCTATCAGTGTCCCTGCCCACTAGCTCCTGCCTGCATGTGTCTCTGTTGGGAGTGGCCTCCGCCTCTGAGGCAGTGTGATGTTAGCACTGGGCAGGCCTTCGGGTGCCTTGCCTGGGGACAGAAGTCCCTGCCCCCGTCCACACCCAACAGCTCCTGTGCACAAACAACCTGTTGACTGGTTGTGACTGGGACACCATTAGGACCAATTAGCATATTACTTTTATATATATATATACATATATACATATATACACATATATATGTATATATGTATATATATATATATTTTTCAATTGGATGAACTTGGAGGGTATATCAGCATAGTGAAGCTTAAAGTTGATCTTGTGTGAGTGATTTACTAGGACATTTAAAGATGGCCACAGTGTTTGACTAGACTCTATATCCAAACACAAATTATTTGGCCAGGTTTTCATAGCAGGGACTACCAACACATCACTATCTCAGAATCTCCTTGAGATTCTTGTTAAAAATTCAGATCCCTCTGGATATGACCTCCAATGCCCACTTTAGTTAGTCTAAGGTGAAATTCAGGGATTCTGATTTAGCCAGTCTAGGCTTGACTACTGATATATTCTATGGACTCTAGGGCTTCAACTACCCAATTTTCTATTTTAGAGCCAACTCCATCAGATCTTTAGAATATTTATAGTCTATGGACCTCTTAGCCAACTTCTCACTAGAACAAGCAGCATTTCATTTAAGACATTGTCCTTGTTGGTTTCTTATTTTCAGAAAATTTCAACCAAACACCAGTTTCATGATAGTTAAATTATATGGCTCTGATTTTTTTCTGGTTAATATAAACTGTATTCCAGGCTTTTGTCAAGATTCATGAGTATCCTTGACATCCCACGAGGGGTGCCAGATTGTGAGAGGGCACAGGCCACCACTGCACCACTGGGGCCCAGGAGGGGCACAGGAGGTTGGCCAGCCAGGGAGAGACTGCAAGAGGGCTCCAGGGTGTATCCTGCCCATCTCCCTCAGTCCCAATGGGCATAACCCCAGCAGCAAGCTCACGTACCTGTTGAAGTGTCTCCCCCCTGGTGGTCAGTGCATGTCATAGCAACTGGTCAGCCAGTCAGTTGTCTGCCCCTAGTTAGTCAGTGCATGTCAGAGCAAGTGGTTTAGTGGCCTTAGCGTAATATTAGCATATTACGCTTTGATTGGTTGGATACTTAGCACATTAGGCTTTTATTATATAGGATAGTACAGTAAACATATACACACAGAATAATACAGTCATTGCATGTCTTATTGTACTTTGATAGGATGATAATAACAACCTTCATTGAGAAGCATTGTTAAGATAGAGCACTAATGACATGACACTATGTTATCAGTATTTAGGACATTGTCCATGGCATTCCAAGGTATCGTATCAAGGAACATATAAAAATAGATATATTTAGTCTAGCAATACTTGCTTTCATCTTAAAATGATTGCACAACCTTCAAATTGCCTGCTAGAAGGATTAGAGGCAAATCTGCCCCCACACCTTAACAAGTGTGGCCAACATTGTACGGACTGATTCTCATGTAGCTTTACTTTGTTTACTTCCCTTTCTATTTGTCTCTGTTTCCTGGAATTTTAATTTTTATACTGTACTTAAATTATTTTTGAAACAAATGTGTTTGAGAACATAAAAGATAAACATACCTAGAAAAATGTAAGATATTAGTGTAAACCAAACCTAAAATTAACTATAAAACTACATATAACTTCATATATTTTACCAAACTATTTCTTTACAAAAAATAATAATCTGTAACAGAGAGGGAGGGCTTGAACTTATAAAATATATAAATAAGGCACAAATGCAGATTTTGGGTCCCAGTCTTCCTGGTTGCAGGTTCTGTGGAAGAGATTGATTGTGCTGGCTCAAAATTCCACAGCTGATTGGATAAGTTGATCCTGTCCATGTCACAACTAAAGAGTGAACTTCTCTGATTTCTATATTTCAGGCCTCCCACAGTGGAATTTGGTAATCCTCTGTACCATGAGGACTTTAGAATCACTTTTATTTTTAAAATATCTCCCAGAAAGGATTTCTTGAAATGTCAAATCCATTTAAATGCTTTCCCAATTTTTGATGGGCTTCAAATCCTGATGGACATCCCAGTTCTCATTATTTTTCACAGTGATTTTGGAGAAATTAATGAGACAGATTTCCCAGACACAAGTTAAAATGGGGTCTTTGGGGCATGTCTCAAAGAAGCATTTTCAGAAGCCCCATGGGAGGATTAGAGGTGAAAGATTTTTTTTTTTTTTTTGTGTGTGTGTGTGTGTGTGTGTGTAGAGTTATATTTATTAGATTCCAATGTCCCATTTTCTCCAAGCCAATCTTGAAAGAGGGACAGTTGGGAGTTTAGCAAAGCCAGAAACAGGGCCAGTGTCCAAACTTCCCCTTCCATGCTACAGTTGGGTGTAGTTCAGTATTCAGATCAGATGAAAGTCCATTAGTCCATGTGTGGAGTCCAACATGGCCATGAGCCATGTGGCTGCATGGGAGCATGCCCCTGACACAGAAGTCCCAGGAGCTGGTGTCCTGGAGCCAAGAGAGAGTGGCTCCTTTGTCTGGAAGTTTAGATATTTAGATTATGCACGCATGGTTGCAGTGGCCATGCCCATCATGGCCAATTACCTATTTCCAGGTGTGATTGATGGGTAAGCATTTTCCCACATCACTCAGACCATTACTGCCTTTGTCTAGGTCCTTCCTTCATTAATCAATGGGGAATAGACTTGGAGAATGTTAAATGAAACTTTTGGCACAGCTATTTGTCTATAATTGCTCTCCCCACCTAACCCGGCCTTTCCTCTGAAATTCAGCAGTCTGTTACATGCTTCTATGTCTCTGCTTCTATTTATTCATTAATTTATTTTGTCCATTAGATTCCACATATGAATGACATCATGTGGTGCTTATCTTTCACTGACTGGCTTATTTCACTTAGTATAATGCTCTCCAGTTCCATCTCCGCTATTGCACATGGTAAGGGTTCTTTATTTATTACAGCTTCCTAGTATTCCATTGTGTAGGTGTACCACAGCTTTTTTATCCACTCATCTGCTTATGGGTACTTGGCTCTTTCTAAACCTTAGCTATTGTAAATTCTGCTGCTATGAACATAGGGGCACATATATTCTTTCTGATTGGTGTTTCTGATTTCTTAGGATATTTATAATAATAAAAGCATAATATGCTAATTAGACTGGACATCCTTCCAGATGTCCTTCCATCCTTCTGGAAAAAGCCAGGGCTGCTAGGGAGGCCCAGGTCCCAGGTGCCTGCCAGCAGCCACAAGAAAGCCCAAGTCCTGGGTGCCAGAGGGAAACTGGTGCTGGCAGCCAGGGGAAGGAAGGCCTGCTCTTGCACAGATTTTGTGCATCAGGCCTTTAGTATTCCTATAAGTGGGATCACTGTGTCAAATGGGAGTTCCATTTTTAATTTTTAATTGGGTTGTTTATTTTTGTGTTATTAAAGGGCATGAGTTCTTTGTAAATTTTGGATATTAACTTGTCATGGGATGCATTATTGACACATATCTTCCCCCATTCTTTAGGCTGTCTTTCATGTTGTTGATGATTTTCTTTGCTGTACAAAATCATTTTAGTTTGATATAGTCCCATTTGTTTATGTTTTCTTTTTGCTTTTCTTGCCTGGGAAGATAATATATTTTGCTTTTCTTGCCTAAGTAGATAATATCTGAAAAAAATTGCTATGAGGAATATCAGAGAGTTTACTACATGTGTTTTCTTTTAGGAATTTTATAGTTTTGAGCCTAACATTTAAGTTTATAATCCATTTTGAGTTTATTCTTGTGTATGGTGTGAGAAGCTGCTCTACTTACATTTATTTTTTGCAAATAGCTCTCTAATTTTTTCAACACTATTGAACAGACTATCTTTACCCCATTGCATGTTCTTGCCTTCTTTATTAGATATTAATTCACCATAAAGCCATCAATTTACTCCTGGGCTCTCTATTTTTCCATTTGTCTATTTTTATGCCAGTACAATGCTGTGTTTTTTTGTGTGTGAGTGTGTGTGTTTTTTTGTTTGTTTTGTTTTGTTTTGTTTTTTTACTATGGCTTTGAGATAAACTATATTCATCCTTCTAAAGATTATGTTGGCTATTCAGGACCTTTTTGGTTTCATATGGATTTTTGGATTATTTGTTCTAATTTTGTGAAAATGTTATTGGTATCTACAGTATACTAATAATAGACAAATATGTAAATTGACCTTACTTATGCAATGCCCACAGCCAATCAGGCATAGGTATGCAAATTAACCCAACAAAGATGGCAAGCTGGTGGGCAGCTCACACATGTGTGGGTGCTGAGCAGCTGGGACTGGAGCAGGATACCCACCTGCCCTCTGTATATCAGGGTGATGTGATGGGTGTTCCCAGGACCCTGCCCTCTTCAAGCCTGTGGCCAGCAAACACGTGCTAGACCTGAGTAACTAGGGTGCCAGGGACGCCAGTGGAGTGCTTGGTCCTGTCAGGGGGTGAATGGAGTTTGCAGTCCCTTTGGAAACGAAGAGAGGGGGAACACCAGGAATTCTGGGAATCATAGTTCTGGTGGCAGCCCCTGGATGGGAAGTGGAAGCCCAGTGCACTAGGAGCAGCACGAATGCTGGGAATCATAGTTATAGTGGCAGACATGTTACAGGATCTCCTAGACACTAGAGCAGTGATGGGCAACTTCTTGAGCTTGGTGTGTCAAAATTCGTCAGAAAAACAAGCAAAACTTGGGTGGTGTGTCACTTCGAGAAAAAAAACAAACCACAACTTCACAATATTTCTAGTTTAAATAACAAGAATGTTTAATTGTAATATATAACTGTATTTAATAAACCAAAAACTAATTATTTAACTTACCTGCTTAGTGACTTCTTTGTTCATCTGTCATTTGGTTTCTTTTGGTGGTCTTGGTATTATTTAACTTGTGTGGGGTGCTTTGAATGAAGATAAGTGAGGGGGAGGGGGAATTCTTTAACTAACCTGCCCATTAGTGACTTTTTTGTTGCTGAATTTCATTGGCTAAACCTTCAGTTGAAGGTTGGTATTTTGTACACTTCAAGCCCAAGCAAGCACTACTAACTTCATCTGTCAATCTGTTTCTATTGTTGGTTTTGATATTATATAACTCTGAGAATAAGGTCTCACAAAAGTATGTAGAGGAAAATATTGTGAGTAGAGCCATGGCTATATTTTTCAGGGTGCTAAAAGTGTCTGGTAATTGGTTCCAAGCACTCCAAATTTCCTGTTCGCAGGGGCACTCCTCTTGATTCGCCAAGCAGCACCTTTCCAGATTCTCAAGCTTTGACCTCAAGTCGACAAACACCTGAGCCGAGATGCTGTCTTGAAATTCTGCAAGTTGCATCTCCAAATCATCAATTTGCATCCACTGGAAACCATTTAATTACAAACTACTGTAGACTACTACATCAGGATAGTTAATTATTTTTATGGTCTCTTCTAGGCTTCTAAATTGATTAAATCTATCACTGAGCTGGTCAGGTAATGAGCCTAAAACATGCTGGTACTTCATATGCAAGGGTTCCATTTCATTTTCTACAGCTGCACTGGCCTCAAAATACTCTGTTACTCGATGAAAATACTTATAAATTTTAGTTTCTACATCTCGCTTGAAAATGTTGTTTACTTTCAAAAGCTTTTATGTATCCAAACATAACATCAATACTTTTGCCAAAACCTTGTAACTTTAAGTTCAGTTCAATATTATGAACAGAGAGATCTGTAAAAAATATCAGGGTGTTGACCCAGTTACCATCATTGAGCTGAGAAAAGTTTCCCAGATCCTTATCCGCAAGATTATCCTTAACTTCTTCAAAGCACTCCACAAAGCACTCAAGAACTTTGACTTGGCTCAACCATGTTACATTATTGTACATCAGCAGTCCACTGTAGGTGGAATCAACCTCCGGTAAAAGTGCAGAAAATTCTCGCTTGTGAAGGGGGTGGGTGAGCAGCTATTAAATTAACTATTTTTGTAACAGCTGACAGTAAGTCATTTAAGTCGTTGAATCCTGCCTTGGCACATAAAACCTCCTGATGGATAATACAATAAAAGGCAAAATCAGATGTCCAATAGCTTCTGTAAACAATTTGACAAATCTGACTTTTTTTCCCACCATGTTTGGTGCCCCATCTGTGGTCACTGACACAACTTTAGAGATATCAATGCTTAGGTCATTGAATGTTTGTATAACAACCTTAGATATTTTGCTTCCTGATGTACTTGTTGGCACTGATACTAACTTTATCAACTCTTCTCTCATTGTGAGACCATCAGAATATCGACCAATAATGGCCAACTGAGCATGTGATGTGACATCAGTAGTTTCATCAAGAGAGATCGAAAAATATTTACAATTACTTATGTCTCTCTTTAATTGATGTTGTACGTTTGTGTTCAGTCTCATTATTCAGTCTTTTATGATATTTCTACTGAGTGGTAAGTCATATATTCTCTTAATAATTGCATCTTTATTCTGCATATTGTGAAATAGAACTGGTACACATCTTAGGAGGGATTCTTTTTTAATAAATTCTCCCTCACTGAGTGCTTTTCCATCCTGAGCTATAGAGTGAACAATGCTCAAACTTACAGATGTTAAATTTGTAGAGCCTTTTATAAATTTAAGGATGGAATTAGATTGGCTCTTTTAATGGTTTAGCTGCCTGGAAATGTATTCCTTCCTTTCATCCTCACTTTTTTTTAAAGAGCTAGGAATGATTAGTTTCAAAATGCCTATTTATATTCCACGTTCTGCTTACTACCATTTCAGTACATAGAACACAAAATGATCTGCCATTTTTTTTCTATAATGCCGTACATCTCAGTCCATGTCTCTTCAAAGGATCGGCTACTGCTACTACCACTGCCTTTACTTAACCTTGTTGTTTGGTTTTTTTTTGCTGGGGGTGTGGGTTCCTCCATCAGGGGGTCAGTGACAGAAGATTGAATTATAGATAGCCTGTTAGCCCTGTAGGTAATTAGGAGTTAACTAGCCTAACTGACCACAAGATGGCACATGTAATTGTCTTTTAGGAAAGGGCAGGGTTAATAAGCAGAAATAGGGGTTAATAAGGATGCACAACAGTAATAATGGTGAAATGGAGTCTTCACTATGCTGCAAAATGACGTTCCTTATATAAATTAAGATGGCTGCCGCTATTACTAATGGCAGGAAATTGCACCCATAGCACAGGCCCTCGCCTCTTCCAGCCTCCCCCTCACTTATCTCAGTAATGATGGTCAATTATAAATCCGCGACTCCCCAGAACATTAGATTGGATGATGGTTGCTGTGGTTATGTGTTGCTGGTAATGGTGATCACAGGGCCCCCAGAGATGCATCCCCCGTGGCATTCTGCTGCTCCCTGCTCCACTGGCTGGAAGTGAGGTCAAAGATCCCCTAATGGCCTAACCAGAAGTCCCAGATCTAGACGCTCTGTGCTGGAGTTCTTTTGTTTTGGCCTACAGGCCTCCGGCACAGAATGTCTACACTACACTTCAGTAAATGTTTCTGGCTACTGCACCTGGCCATGCAGTAGCCGAGGACGAAACGTCCTTCTCGGCATGCAGCCCCGTACTTCTCTGTACACGATCACATGGGGCTGCATGTCATCAAAAATGGCTACGCATGTGGGTGCTGACACACGTGTCAAAGGTTCGACATCACGGCACTGGAGCAAAGTGAGCCTAGAGCAAGTTACTGTTGCGGTGCAGGATGGAGGGAAAGCAAAGGTGAGAAACATTAGTAAAGTCATAGTGTCAAGGAAAAATTAGAGGTAAGATATCCTGCAACTTCTAGGAAATCCCCACCAATGGAGCATAGAAAAAAAAAAGTCCTCTATTAGCCGAGGCTGGTTTGCCTCAGTGGATGGAGCGTCGGCCTGTGGACTGAAGGGTCCCGGGTTCGATTCTGGTCAAGGGCATGTACTGTGGCTGCAGGCGCGTCCCCAGCAGGGGGTGTGCAAAAGGCAGCTGATCGATGTCTCTCTCTCATCGATGTTTCTGACTTTCTATCTCTCTCTCTTCCTCTCTGTGAAAAATCAATAAAATATATTTTTAAAAAAAGTCCTCTATCATTCTGTGAGCACCAAACCAAACTGGGTTGGGTGTCTCAGACAGTTCACTCATATGATTGCAAAGATAGACAGAAACTCCCGGATTGGAGAGGGCTCCCAGATTGGAGAGGGTGCAGGTTGGGCTGAGGGCCTATGCACACACCCTCCGTGCATGAATCTTCATGCACTGGGCCCTTAGTTTTGATATAAATTGCATTGAATCTATAGGTAGTTTTGGGTAGTATGGACATTCATTTATTGATGTTAATTCTTTATATACATGGGCACAGTATATGCATCAATCTCATTCAATTTCTTTTTGCAAGGTCATATAATTTTCTGACTACAGGTCTTTTATCTCCTTGGTTGAATTTATTCTTAGGTATTTTTTATGCAATTGTAAATTACATTGTTTTCTTAGATTTTCTTTCTGATAGTTCTTTATTGGAGTATAAAAATGCAGAGAATTGGAATAGTTTTATCTAGTTAACAAAGAGTACTGCTAGGTAAGGTCAAATACTCTGGTTGACGATAGAAATTAACAATAATAATGTCAAAAACAGTGATGAAATTTTCTTTATTATGATTCATCAGTGCAGAGGCAGAGATTATTTGATTTTTGGATTTGCATATTTAGTGTATTTAGGGATCACAAGTAGAAGGCATCCTACAATAATAAAGAATGTTAAGAAATTCCTTACTATAGGCTTCAGGATGGGAGCCACGGAAGTGAAATTAGAAGAGTAATGAGAGAATAAAAAAAAATCATGCAAAACCGGAACTATAGGTTGAAGTATAAGAACATAATTAAAAGGATAAACAAGATTTGAAAAGGAAGATGGTTGGTGTGCTTGGGAGGTGTGGTGAACTATAATCTTTCAAATATTTCTGCACCAATAGATATGACCAGTTCCATATGCTGTTTTGACAATGCTACTGTGACATTCCTCCATTAAGAGGTTGGGGGGGGTCTGTGTCTTTCCCTTGAAAACAAGTACCTTAGAACTTTGTCATTCCCTGGACCAAAAATTTACATATTTGTCTATTATTAGTATACACATGCAGTGTTTCAGATACTAACAAAAAGCAACACAGGCTTCCATCTGGCTTTCTCTTGGGACATATAAATGGAAGCCCTGAACTGACATGTACAGAGCACAGCATGTGGAGGAACTACATAGAGATAAAACTGATGTCCAAGGAGTACCAGATGCTCAAGTTTTCACAATTCAGGCGCCAGACACATGGTGAAGAGACTTTTGAGATCATCCCTCTGAAGTAACTCTCTTCAATATTGAGATTTAAGCCAGACCATGCAACCAAACCACTCCCAATTCCAGATCCACAGAAGGAGTAAGCTCTAGTAAATTGTTTTAAGACACTATGAAACTATAATTGTTATTATTGTTTCAAGACACTATGTTTTGGCATAATTTTTACATTGCAATAGAAAAAAATGAATAAATTGGAGACATGGAAAAACAAAGTAGGAGAAAATGGGGGTGGAGATGAGATAAAGAGAAAAATAATACAGTGTTCTGCAGAAAAAAAGAATGGAATGGTTTTCAAAAGGAAAAGTTTGCTCTGAGAATCTTAATGAATGGTCAGATTACATAGTTCAAGTACCATTAATACCAGGCCCTATTTGTAATAGTTGAACTGTTAGGGAAATATGATTTGAAAATGAACATTACATCAACAGAGATGTTGAATTTATTTAGAAATCTATAATAAGAGGGGAAGAGCAAAAGCTGTTGGAAGGTTTTTATGATAATTCTATTAAAGAGACAAAGCTCTTTTCAGGAGGGAATTAAAGGGGAGTGAAAATATGATGACCTGCTTAAAATTATATAATGTATTAATAGTTCCCATAAAATAGCAGAGAGATGTAGAATATGGATGAGAAACACCCAGAATGACACCACAATGGGAGTGGAGAAAACTAATCTCAGGTGTGTGCTTCGAATTTAGAGACCAGGGACCTATATGAAACATAGCAAGTTGCAATATAGCAGTGACTTCAAAATTCACTTTAATTATATCTAAAGTCAGGAAAAGTGTGTTTGGTGTAGGACAGATATAATTGAATATCTCTCCCTTGACCTCATTCCCTCTCTAGATATATCCCCAATTCTGTTTCACTCCAACAAATTTCCTTAAAAGAGGAAATACCTATTGTCAGAAATTCTTTTTTTATTTTATCCTCAACCTACTCTATCTATGGTTTTGCACCTCAGGTTTCACAAATGCTTTATTATTATCACCAATGACTTCCGCATTGCTAACTTAATACTCATTGCATTTGAGTTATTAGTACTTGATTACCCACCTTCTCCTTGAAACACTTCTACTTGTCTTCTAGAATGCTCTGTGTTCATGGGCCACTTTCACTTAATTGGCCATTTCTTCCCAGTGTCTTGTTACCTTCCTGACCCGGTATTTTGGTTCTCTACTCAGCAGGAGTTGTGATCTATTTGTAAAAACTAAAATCAATCCTACTACTTCTCTGCAATGTTATTGAAGTAAAAAAAAAAAAAGAAAGAAAAAATCAAACTCCTTACTGTAAACCTACAAATTCCCATATGGTCTGGCCACAGAACCCCTTTAACTCCATGTCCTATCACTCTGCCATCCCAGCCACAGCTCATCTGGGAACATACCCAGAACTTACGTAACTCAAGGTTTTAACTTGCTCCTTCCCTGCTTGGAATTTCTCCCTAACTTGTTCTCTTGAGTGTCTTGTTTCTTCACTTACTTATCCCACATAAAGTAGTAATTCTTTTTGCTACGACTCAGGCATTTTGCTTTTTTTAACCTTTCATTATTTTTCTTCGTAGACTTACAGATATCTAGTACAGATGGTATTTATTTTTATTTTGTTTATGTTATATATCCCAAATAGAATATATGAAGGCAAGAGCTATGTCTCTTTTATTACCTATCTCCAAAACAAGAGCAGTGCCTTGAATATAATAGGTGCTCAATAAATACTTTTTGAATAAGTAAATGAATATTATACTTATTAATGTTTAAAATATCCCCATAATGGAATACAAGGCAGATATAAATATTATAATTTTGATATTGACATATATACATGCAAAGATGCCTATGGTACATTGTTAAGGGTACAAATCAAATTATAAAACAGTATGTGGAATATAATGTTAAAATATATATGATATATATATATATATATATATATATATATATATGCCTAGAAACATTTTGAAAGTTGTGCATTGAATCTTAGCACCATTTGTTTCAGAGAGTAAAATAACATAGTATTTTAGATGCTTTATTGTTTAAAGTATTACATATAGTATTATATATGTCTCTTTTTCCCCCCATTGACCTCTCCCCAGCCACACCTATCCCTCAGTAAATGCCCTCACCCCCAATAATGTCTGTGTTCATTGGTTATGCTTATATGCGTGTGTTCAAGTCCTTTGGTTGAACTCTTACTCTCTCCCGCCTTCCCTCTGAAGTTTGATGATCTGTTCAACTGTTCAATACTTCTCTGTCTTTGGATCTATTTTGTTCATCAATTTATGTTGTTCATTATATTCCACAAATGAGTGAGATCATGTGACATTTATCTTTCTCCGATTGGCTTATTTCACTTAGCATAATGTTCTCCATGTCCATCCATGCTATTGTGAATGGTAAGAGTTCTTTCTTTTTCAGCAGTATAGTATTCCATTGTGTAGATGTACCACCATTTTAAAAAATATATATTTTTATTGATTCAGAGAGGAAGGGAGAAGGAGAGAGAGAGATAAACATCAATGATGAGAGGGAATCCTTGATTGGCTGCCTCCTACACATTCCCCTGGGGATCAAGCTCACAACCTAGGCATGTTCCCTTGGCCAGAATCAAACCTGGGACCCTTCAGTCCACAGGCAGATGCTCCATCTCCAGTGAGGGCAATAGATGTACCACCAGTTTTAATCCACTTACCTGCTGACAGGCACTTAGGCTGTTTGCAAATCTTAGTTATTGTAAATTGTGCTGCTATGAACATAGGGATGCATATGTCCTTTGTGATTGGTGTTTTCTCGGGATATATTCCTATAATTGGGATTACTGAGTCAAATAGGAGCTCCATTTTTAATTTTTTTGAGGGAACTCCATGCTGTTTTTCACAGTGGCTACACGAGTCTGCATTCCCACCAGCAGTGCATGAGGGTTCCTTTTTCTCCACATCCTGTATATAAAATTTGCATGTTATATGCCAGAGCCTTTGCAAACATCACATGTAATCTAAATCAGAATGGCTTCCACAAAATGGATGCACTCCCACAGATCAGCAAGTATTATCTTCTGATCCAAAGTGAGTAATGAAGTGACAAAGCTTGATTCGGAGGAACAGCAGCGCTAGGCTTCTGACATGGCTTCTCGGCCTGGCAGTGGTTAGACAAGATTCATGGGTAGTCGAGGCACATACACTATCACAGGGAAAGGCATACTCAAGGAGCTTCCCTTGCACTGGCTCTAAGACCAGGCAACTAGAAGCTTGATGAAGATAACGCATCATGGGGGGGGGGGGCGCTACTTCTTATCTTTCACCCTTGTCCCTGTCCCAGCTACCTCTGCATTGTACCTAGAAGGGAAGGAAACTGTATTGACTTGAACTTGGCTACATTTCCTGTAAGTAGAGGACTTGGTAGTTGCTCCAAATAAACTTCTTTCCCAAGAGCCTTTCCTGTTGGTATTATAGGTAAGAGAAGGCCCATGACAGTTTACTATGAAGGCTACCTGGCATTTCTGCAGGGACATAACTCACCCAAATTTAATTTCACTCCACGGAGAGCCGGAGAGATGGCCAGATGTCTTGGTTCTCAGTGGCTCTTATCCTTGCCACAGTTGGTCACCAAGGAAGACCCCAAGGACCTGGCTGTTACTTTGCACTGGGACATAAAGAAGACAGAAGCTGTTCACCAGGCCTGTGGTCAGGAGCTGAGCCTGTGCCTCCACCAGATACAGTTTTCACTCTCTCAAGAACATTTCGGCAAGGGAGAACCCACTGCCTGAAGAACTGCAGAATCCCAAACGAGCCAAGCAAGACCCCTCATAGCTGTAGCTGCAAATACGCCAAAGAAAGCCCTGGGACCTCGGTTTTGTTATCAGTAAATCCCTTCAGCTACCTGTGTACCCCTCTGCCTCCTGCCTTGGAGCATGATCTCCTGGGAGAGGCTGGAAGACTGCTCCTGATCTCAGCATCTGCCCTTCTGTCCATTTTGAATGCTGTAGCTGCACCAACGCACCCACCTCCTCTACGTGTTCTTATGTCCTATTTTAAGTTATAAAGGACAGTGAAAAGATATTGTCATACTTCAGACTCGCCATCTTGTTCTAAAGATAGAAATGCAAAATTTAAACACGTAATGGGAAAGAAGGTAGCATAATAGTGTTGATTATGTCCATGCAACTTATTTCTCAAATTAATGAACTTTTTTGTTTAACTGTTCAAAGACACATATTAAGTTTGTAGACCTTAGGGACATACAGAGAGTCTCATGATTTCTAATATCCAATTCAGTATTGTGAAATTGTATCTGAAACCTTCAGTTTTCTACTATGTTTTATTAGCAGGGTTATAAGAGGTCATTAAATAGATTTCCATGCAATATGACTGAGTCTCTCTGGATGTAAAGCAGAGACTTCTGGTTTACATACCTTCTATTTCTGTGCAAACTTACTCTTCAGGTTTTGTAATCTACAGGGAAAAGGTAAAGTGTTATCATTGACTAATTTGTTTTTAAGCATGCAGAAGAAAGTAGAATGCTATTGAGATACATTGGGTAATTATTTGAGGTGAATTATTAAGTGAGGAAATATAACAGTGTATCCTGAGTCCAGGGTAACACACAGAACAGAAAAATTGTTTCCTTATGTGATCTTCAAGAAGGGCTCAGCTGTACTCAGCATCCTTTCTCGAATGCCTTACACCCTTAGTTCTCAGTTATTAGCTCCATTTCCTTTGATAGCATACTTTGTTATGCCTCCTTATTTATTCTTAAATGAAAGCCAAGACTGATAACCTGCCTACATGTGTACTTTCAAATGCACTGAAATAATATCCCAAATGTAATATTTCAGAAGAAACAAAAGGAAAATTTCCAATAAAATAGCATGTATCTCTCTTTTAAAAAGATATTGCTAGGAAATATGGTTGATATTTTGCTGCCTATTGATTTTTCTAAGATTTTTATGATTTCCCATCTTACATACTGGTATTAAGTCCTTTGTCCATTTTGAGTTTATTTTTGTGTATGGTGTGAGTTGGTAGTCCAGTTTTATTTTTGCATGTATCTATCCAATTTTCCCAAAACAGTTTATTGAGGAGACTGTCTTGACTCCATTGTATGCTCTTGCCTCCTTTGTCAAATATTAATTGAGCATAATGGCTTGGGTCAATTTCTGGATTCTCTGTTCTGTTCCATTGGTCTATATGTCTGTTCTTGTGTCAGTACATTTAGAACAGTGACTTTGTAATATAGATTGATATCTGGTATTGTGGTCCTTCCAACTTTGTTCTTCTTTCTCAGGGTTGCTGCAGCTATGATGAGTCTTTTTTTATTTCCTATGAATTTTTGGAGAATTTGTTCTAGGTCTGTGAAATATGCCATTGGTATTTTAATGGGGATTGCATTAAATCTATAGATTTATTTGGGTAGTGTGGATATTTTAATAACGTTGATCCTACCAATTCACAAACACGGTATATTCTTCCATTTGTTTATGTCTTCCTCTATCTATTTTTTTCAATATCCTGTAGTTTTCTAAGTGCAAGTCTCTTATCTTCTTAGTTAAGTTTATTCCTAGGTATCTTAATTTTCTTGGTGCAATGGTAAATGGGATTGTTTTTATTTTATTTCTCTTTCTGTGAGTTCATTATGGGTCTATAAAAAGCCAGATTTCTTGGTGTTATTTTTGTATCCTGTTTCATTGCCAAATTCATTTATTAAGTCTAGCAGGCTTTTTGTGTGTGTGTGGGGGGGGAGTCTTTAAGGTTTTCTATGTACAATATCATGTCATCTGCAAATAATGACAATTTTACTGCTTTTCCAATTTGGATGCTTTTATTTGTTCTTACTGTTTGATCACTATGGCTAGCACTTCTAGTACAATGTTGAACAGGAGTGGTAAAAGTAGGCATTCCTATCTTGTTCCTGAATAACATAGTATCTTTATTTCCTGATTTATAATTTTCTGAATTTTCCAAAATTTTAACAGTATGACAACTTTACTTATACATTTATAAAATGCATATGAGTAATTTACACATCAGAAAAAAAAGACACTATGTAGATAAATGTTATTTTATGTGCTACTCATGGAATTTGGGTTTCTATTTTAACATTTAGGGTTTAGAAAACCTGGTTTAAAAAATTAATATCTTAAGTCCAAGAATTAAATGTAGAATTTACTGGAAATATCTGAAAAGTCAGGATATATACTAATTTTCACCCTTTCTTTCACATTATTTTAATCTACTATTTGAGTAATACTATGCTATCTATACTTTGAAAAATGGTTCATAGAGTACATATCTATGTAGATATGTAACAAGAACTAGAAGAAAAAAAACAACCCATGTACATTAGTTGCCCATAAATCATAGGATTATTGAGATTTTTTTCCTTCACATTTATAATCAGAAGAAAAGATGGTTTTATCATTTAAAAATATTTTTATTGATTTCACAAAGAAAGGGAGAAGAAGAGAGAGAAGGAAACATCAATGATGAAAGAGAATCACTGATCGGCTGTCTCCTGCATGCCCCACACTGGGGATCAAGCCCCCAACCTGGGCATGTGCTCTGCTGGAAATTGAACCATGACCTCCTGGTTCATAGGTGGATGTTCAACCAGTGAACCACACCAGCCAGGCAGTTTTATCATTTTAATGAACAAATGTGTATATGAATATTATAATGATCTTTTAAAAGTAATAAAAATATAAGCAAAACAATTTAAAGGTAATAAATCAAAAGGTAAACAGTGGATCTCTTAGTAATTCAAACGTAAATATTTTCATTTGGTTTTTCCAATGCTATTTAAGTACCAAATATTTTACAATGGAAACAAAATTGACTTTGAAAAGATTAAGAAGGTAATTTAAACAGTATAATCTGCTTCCAGGAGCTTTGACAACATATTAATAATAATAGCACATTTCTGTATGTTATTGTCAGACATCTCTTCCATGGGGTATACAGATCCTTTCTCCAATACTTCCTTGGGAGAATTTATCTTATAAAAATAGTTCTATCTGTAATTCAACAGCAAACTTTCCCTACTGCTAATCATTTATTTCTCTGGAGGGCAATGCACCATGCATGGATGACCTAATTTCAAAGACTGTTATATCTTATAATAAAGGGAAGAAAATGTACTAAATTTTAAAATAAATATATGGTACTTTGAGGTTATCTAGTAATAAGTGGTCCTACCTCCCTTTAGTAATAAACTTATCAAAACAGCAGACACAGAAAATCTTCCTGCCATGATGATTAGAATGTCCAGTAGACCCTAGTATTAACATGAAATAGGAAATAGTACAACAGAGTAAGAAAAACAAAACTTAAAGGAATTAATTTTTATCAAAAGTTGGTTTTGATTCTGTTTTTAGAGGTTTCATGAATTTTTAAAAATTAGATCCAACTAATAGAAATTCCAGAGAAAGTCAAAACTAGTATACAGAACTGGTGTTTCAGATAGGAATATTAGCTGTTTTATAGACAAAACTTTCTGTCATACATTTGACTCTTGCAATTAGTCCAATTGTAAATGATGTTCTACTATATAAATATTTAAATTATGTGTCAACACAAAGGATATGAGCACATTAGAGTTTCAACATTTCTCGAGAGCTTGGAAGAAAAATTACTAAAATTTAAACTATAAAACCAACATACCATAATCACGGAGAGAGATGTCCAATTTTAGCTGAAATATTGTCTTGGGCTGTTCTGATTGAGTACATTATTTTACCCAAAGAAAGCAACAGTGTATCATATACCCCATTGTCACATAGGGTGATATCTGGGGACTAGTCTAACCTGATGCCAAAAAGTATTCAGGACTAATCCTCCTTAATGTAAATCTTTAATCTATTTCCCCTGTTGGCATGCCTACATGAAGTAAATATACTAGCAAGGAATTATATTTCTTCTTCTGAATAAATAAATTGGCAATGTCATTAATATTTCCATGACCTTTCTTAATGTAAGTGAGGCCCGAAAGGACAAACCCATTCTTGATCCTATTAGATGGCAAGCAGTCCTTGCTTGTACAACAAAAATCACCCACAGCAGTGCTATCTTCTGGAGCTGTTTTGCTCCTCTTGCAGACAGCCAACCTATCCTTCCCAGTGACAGATGAACCATAGAAACTGCTGTTTCATTCTAATTTTTAAGTTCTTCAGTGGATAATATTATGTTGTATATAGAGCATTGAACTGGGAGACAAGTGACTCAATAAATAACAACAATCGACACCACATTACACAAGCCACAAGTAAGAATGCATCCTGTCTCTATCTCAAATGGTTACCACCTTCTGTAAATATCTTGGATCTATCAACCTCTGCATTGTCACTACTTCTTAGTTAAGCCATTGCCAAATAGCTAAACTATTGAAATAGACTTGGAACTGGAAATTATTTTTGTTTCCAAACCATCTTCCATGGCACTGCTCAGCAGTTTCTCAAAACACCAACCTGATTGTTTTCTCTTAAAACTCACTAATATTTTCCTTTTCTCTGTGGATAAGCACTAGTCTCCTTGGTGAGATATAAAATGCTTCCCATAATATGGTTATTTATCCCCCCGCCGTGAGATTCAGTGTAATAGTCCTTCTGAAGTCCCCAGAACATGTTGTAGAGTCCTGTCTCTATGGTGTTTCCTGTTTTCTTCCAATCCTAGCTGCCCTGTCCCTTCATGCAAAGCCATCTCCCATCAATTTGTTAATGAGGAGACCAGTTTGTTCATGATGAGTTGATTATATACACCATCACATTGGCCCTCCAGTAAAATTCAGTGAGAAGCTCTTATTTCCCTCCAAAATACTGCATGTCTTCCTTTACTGCTATCTAGGATAGATAGAGAACTTATGGTCAAGATATATCTATATCTATATATCTATATCTAATCTACATATCAATATTTCTTTCTATACCTGTCAACTTTAGGTTGACTCTAAATTTGAGGCTGATTAAGTTGTATTTCTCTTCTCCAGATGAGTGTCAGATATAGAATATAGTATCAATGCAGGGTTGGTTGGAGAAGTGCTCTTGTCACCAAGTAGTTTCCTTGTGTTCATTCCAAAAGAAAATGCCTTCTCGAAATAGATGTTTCACTGATTGACTATTGTTTTCATTTTTCAAAATTTTCTTTTCTGTTATTAAAATATATTTCTTTATTGATTTCAGAGAGGAAGGGAGAGGGATAAAGAGATAGAAATATCAATGATGAGAGATAATCATTGATTGGCTGCCTCCTGCACGCCCCCCATTGGGGATCAAGCCCACTACCTGGGCATATCCCCTTTGCTGGAATTGAACCTGGGACCCCTCAGTCTGTAGGCCGATGCCCTATCCACTGAACCAAACTGGCTAGGGAAACAATTTTCTTTTCTTATGTGTAGTTTCATCTGATCTGTGAAAAAAGGTACCATCTCTCATTTTTGCACAGAGGCTTGGATATAGCAGAATTTTAGTAAACATCTGTAGAATAGTAAAAATCTGTGTCTTTTCCTAGTGACAAGGTATAAGGTCTTGTGCATTTCTCTTATCTGTTATGAGAATGGATTCTTTATGTAAAAATATTAAAACAATCAAATGAGGCCAGTTAATTTTGAATAGGAGTTCTGTAAACTGTGGATGCCTCAGTGGCAGCTATGGATGGTGATGGAAAAGCCAAATGAACAGAGGTTCAGATTCCCACATAGATTTCAGCTAAATCAACTCTGTTTTCCTCTTTTATTCGTTAATTAGTAGCATGCCATTCAAAACATAGATATATTTTAAGATCTCACACTGATGGTCATTGCAAACTATTGTAACTAAAGATTTTATCATTTCCTCTCACCTCTAAAATGCTCTGCTTCAATGGATGGTTTTCATTTCAGTAAGTAATCGAGTTGAAATACTTTTTGTTGAGGTTAGAATAAGGTTTATTAATTTGAAGTTTCTGTATATTTGCCCAGAGCAAAATTGTATTCTATTTGTACTAAACTCCAATTGAAATTCAGTACTCCTTGTGCTGTCATTGTCACCAATAGAAATTACAGACATTTTTACATGATACTAAATTTGGGGCAGTTATCCCAAATTAGCATTTTTGGTCATCAATCACTATACTGAAATGACAGTATTATTTAGTCTTCCCTGGATAAAGTACCATATATATTTCTTTCTCAGAAATTTATTTGATAAATATATTTTAATGCGTTTAATTTTCTCCATAATCCTCTTAAATATTGTACCTTGAAAATAGTCATAAAAATATAGAAAAAGAATTATGCTAAGGGAAACAGGTCAAAGAAAGATAGGTATCACATGATCTAATTCATTTGTGGAATCTAATGAAGAAAATAAACTGCTGAACAAAAATATATCCAGAGACATGGAAGCATCAAACAGATTTTTGAATCCCAGGGAGAAAAGAAGGGAGGGTTTATGAGTAGGAAGAGATCAACCAATAAACTTACATGCATATATACATAACCCATGGATACAGACAATAGGGTGGTGAAGGCCCAGGATCGGGGGGGTGGGAGCGGGCTAGAAAAGGGCAATGGTATAAAATGAGAGGACATATGTAATACTTTCAGCAATAAAGTTTAAAAAATTAAAAGTTTAAAACAAAAAGGGAATTTAAGGAAAAACATATTCTGGAATAGGTATGTGAATACTCGTAATTTGAATAAAATAAAAAGGATACTAAGAAAAATATACAGAGAGAAAGAGTGATAATGGCACAATGAGATGCTAAAAATGTCCTGATTTAGATGGTGACACAGGTGGTCATTATTATTTTGGAATAAGCAGCTTTTAAGACCACAGATACTTTCTACACCTGTCAATGATAGACCTCAGCAGCTGTACCTGTTTGGTAATGATTAGCCTCTTTCACCCAGTGTCAAATTCAGGTTCTGAATATCTCTGTACTCAAGAAAGTCATAACTATATCACCTTCTTGAACAGGAACTTGTGTTTTGGTATTCTTTTCCTTTGTTTAATCAGTTTATTTTGCTTGTGGTAACCCTACACAAATCCTCCCTTTTTAGATGCTTTACTGAGTATATTTTTTTCACCTTCCCATGATCCTTTCATATGCTCCTTTTAATACAATGATTTTCCTTGGCTATGCACTCATCTCCCACCACAGGCACCTGTGGTTTGAACAGGGTCAACTCCACCTATGTCTGTGATGCTGGGCATCAACTGGGATCAGTTTCAATGGATGGCCATGGGACACAGGTAGAACTCAGGTGACTCAATTCTGGAATTTTAAAAGAGTCACATTTCTTACTCCGGCTTCTAGGAGAAAGGCACATACCCAGGCCATGACAACTACCTTCCCACAGAAGAAAAGCAACTGCCTGAGAAAGAAGCGGACACAGAAGAAAGCACTCAGAGACAGGAGGAGGGAAACCCTCAGGCCCAAAAGACAAGGTTTAAAATGTGCCTGAAGTCAATTCTACACCTGGACTCTTCAGCTATGGGAGCCTATTGGAGGAGGTCAAGAAAGGACATGACTGCCCTGACTCTCAAGCTGGACTCAGCAATTGGAGGTTCCTCACCCCCTCCCATGTCCTTGGAATGTATGTTCTGTTCACAGTCCACAGTGGAAGCTGTTTAACAGACACAACCATGAAAGAATAATATATCGTTGAGCCCATATGGGCTGAATATGGGCTCAACAATACACTAACCTTTCCATCACTCAAGACAAGCTGCATCATGGGTCAGTTCCCTTACATAATAACTCTGTCACTTACCAGTCTGGAATGGCCTGCTTTTTTTATGTCTCTCCTTGCCCCCATGTATAGGAGCCAATGCATGAAGCAACAGAGCCACCAAAGCCCAGTCTAGCTTAAGGCATTTTTAGTTGGCTTCTATATAAAAGAAAAACTATCATGATAAAATTATAATACAAGCTTAGTGACTTGGTACCTTTAAAAGGAAAACATTTATTAATTTTATTACATTACTAGAGGCCCAGTGCACAAAATGTGTGCACAGGGAGGTGGGGAATGTCCCTCAGCCCAGCCTGCACCCTCTCCAATCTGGGACCCCTTGAAGGATGTCCAACTGCTGGGATGGGGCCTAAACGACAGTCGGACATCCTTCTCACAATCCAGAACTGCTGGCTCCAAACTGTTCACCTGCCTGCCTCCCTGATTGCCCCTAACCACTTCTGCCTGCCAGCCTGATCACCCCCTAGCCACTACACTGCCAGCCTAATTTATGTCTAACTGCTCCCCTGCCAGCCTGTTTGCCCCTAACTTCCCTCCTCGGTCAGCCAACTGCCCTTCCTTGCAAGCCTGCTCCCTCCCAACTGCCCCACCCCCTGATGGCCTGATCACCCACAGCTGCCCTTCCTTGCAGGCCTGGAACCTCCCAACAGCCCTCTCCTGCTGGTCATCTTGTGGTGGCCATCTTGTGTCCACATAGGGGTAGAATCTTTGACCACATGGGGACAGCCCTCTTGTGTGTTGGAGTGATGGTCAATTTGCCTTTACTCTTTTATTAGATAGGATAGAGGCCTGGTGCATGGATGGGGGCCAGTTGGTTTGCCCTGAAGGGTGTCCTGGATCAGGGTGGGGGTTCCCTTGTGGTGTGGGGCAGACTGGGCGAGGGGCCTGTGGTGGTTTGCATGCTGGCCACACTCCCCAGCGACCCAAGTGGAGGCCCTGGAATCTGGAATATTTTATGTTCTACAATTGAAAGTTTGTAGCCTAAAGTGGAGCCAAGCCTTCTGGTTGCTCCATGGAGACAGCCATTTCGGTTTAAATTTTATAATTGAAACTTTGTAGCCTAGAGTGGAGGCCTAGGCGCTTGGGCTACAGAAGCTTGGCTCCCTCCATCACCCTGGCAACCTAGCCTCTGCTCTTTCCAGCTCTGTGGCTGCTGCCATTTCTATTGGAATATATCTTCTACAATTGAAACTTTGTAACATTGTGTTGAGGCCTAGACTGGCAATGGCAGGACGAAAGTTTGGCTTCCTACATTGCCAGGGAAACCCAGGCCTCCATCCTGCTCTCAATGCCCACAGCCATCCTGGTTGGGGTTTATTTACATAATTGGCTCCTGATTGGCGGATGGGCGTGGCTATGGGCATGGCCTGATTAGATAGGATATCCTATCTAATAAAAGAGTAATATGCAAATTGACCACACCTTAGCCACACCCACAAGCCATGTCCACAAGCCACACTCACCAGCCAATCAGGAGCTGGGGCGGAGCCAGCCAGTGAGCACATGGCTCGGGTCAGGGAGGAGGGGCCAAGGCGGCCAAAGTGGCCGAGGCTGCCAGGACCACAGAGGGTAGGGCTGAGGCAGTCCAGGCTGTGGGGGGGTGGGGCTGGAATGGAGCAGGCAATGTAGGGCAATGGCTGGCTGCCTAAGGCCTAAAGCCTTGGCCAGAGGCTTTAGGCCTTGGGCAGGCTGGGGGTGAGTGGTGGATAGGACATCCCCTGAGGGCTTCCAATATGTGTGAGGGGGCAGGTTGGGCTGAGGGATCACACACCCTCAGTGCATGAATTTTGTGCACCGGGCCCCTAGTTTAATATAATAATAGTTAAGTCCATGGTGAAAAAATGGCATTTGTTGATCTCTGTGATATAAACCTGATTTATATACTTAATATTTATAGCAACCATGAATACAGTTAGCCCATTATTACAGAGAAATAAGTCTATATAACTTCCTACATTTATAGAAGAAATGCAGTGTTACTCTTTTGGATTTTTGGACTCCAGAGACGAGTTTTTTTCGTTATGCTTGCTCAAAACAAAATATAACTTCTCTCTTAGTATAAAATAAACTTGGACAATTGCAGTCAACAATTCTCTCATTGTAGAACTGTGTACAAACAAATGCTTCTTTCCCATATCAATAATTGATTATCTAAACCTATATTTTTCTAATTTCTTGTCAAAGTGGCATTTTATATTTCTAAACCTCCATTATAGAAAGGTCAGGGAGAGGGGTGGAAGACAGTATTAAAAGTGAAAGCTTCATGATGCTTCAAGGGAAATGATGTGTTTTGGGTTCTTGTGAGGAAGAACACAAACAAAGTACAATGAGCCTGTGACTTGTCTCAATGGTTGAGTGTCAACTTATAAACCAAGAGGTCATGGTTTGATTTCCAATCAGATCACATGTCCAGGTTTTGATCTTGTTCCCTATTGTGGGGCATGCAGAAGGAGGCCAATCAATGACTGTCTCTCATCATTGATGTTTCTAGATCTCTCTCCGTCTCCCTTCCTCTCTGAAATCAATTTTTTAAAGTACAATGAAGTAAATAATGCCTTCTAGACCAGACCTTACATTTTTGCTATAACAAACTATTACAGACCAGGAGGCTTATAAAACAATGGCAATTTATTTCTCACAGTTCTGGAAACTGAAGTCCAATGTCAAGGCACCTCCATAGTCATATTCTCATAAGGGTGTTCTTTCTGGTTCATAGGTAGCACTTCTTGCTATGTCCCCACAAGGTGGAAGGAGCAAGGGATCTCTCTAGAGCCTCCTTTTAAGACAATAATCCAATTCACGGTGGTTTCACAGTCACAAGCATCTCCCTACCTTTCTCTCTACTCAACCCTCCTCACCTTTAGAGTTTAGGATTTTAACATATGAATTATAGGAAGACACATATTTATTTAGACAATAGCAATGCCTCCCACTGTAGCCAGGAGGAAAATAGTTGTCAAGTGATGAGCCCATGTGGATGATTCCATTTCCAATGAAGATTATTGTCTGTATTGTAGTGAGAAGTCGTTTCTTACACTGTCACTGTGTTGGAGGCTTTGAGGAACTGTAGCTAAAGCATATTGAACTTTTAAGCATACTGGATTTATGGCACATGGAGAGAGCATTTCCTATTTTGGAAGATGAAGTACACCAGTTTGATACTAGTGGATCTTGAATTCCCCAGACATTTTTCTGAGCTGCTTTGATGCCTTTTCTCCTTTTTAATTTTCTCAAATAATCTGCCTTAATGAGGCAAATTAAGCAAGTGGAAACTGAGCATGCTCAAGTGTTTAGGAAAAATTTGGGGTTATAGTTGGCAATCTTTTACACAATTCCATATTCTAGTTGTAGGAAAAAAATAATTTTCCATGAATGTGAAGGATATGTATCATTTCTTAGTATCTGGCTTGTGGGCTTTCTTGGAAGAATAATATCTGAGGTCAGTACATTCAAAACAAAATAATTGAATTTGGACATAATAAGGAAAGTTCACAGCTCAGAAAAGATTGGTGAGGAAATGATTTGTCTGAATCTGTAATGCTTTTAGGAAGCAAGAGCAGGGACTGTGAAGAAGGTAGTTGCTGTGAAGAGGGTAGTTGGAGACAGTACATCTGCCTTTCTTCCAGGTGAACAGCCCAAGTCATCCAGCATGATAATCTTCATTTTCCTGGGTAAGTGAATTATGCTCTGGTTTATCTGAATTCACCAATTCTTTGGGCACTGAATGCTTTCTGATGTAACTTAACTTTTGATTAAGCTAATAGGGGCTTATAATATGAAGTATAAATTATAATTTTTATTTTAGTATGGTTTATGATTTTTGCAAAAATTTATACTTACTTTTGACATTTATAATTGCAGAAGATACATGATGTGAGAATTGCATTAATTGGGTTGCTTTTGTTTTAGTGTATAGGATAATCCAGTTACTTTGAGTTAGTAAGACTTATGGATCTCACATAAATAATAGAACCTTTTAGAAATAAACCCCTTCAGTATATATTTACAGGTTATAAGATGACAAAATCCAAATTATTATCTATTTTTATTTAAAATTAAATAAAAATGAAATTAATTTACCATACAGTTCTACTTTTAAGGTGTTTATATTTAAAAGGTAGGAGTCACTTATAGAATAAAATAACACCAAAGCAAATGCTTAACCTTTAAGTCAGTTTCTGTGAACTAGAGATAAAGTATGGATATCTCTCTCTTATATTGGGTAGTATAGATCTATTGTAAGATGTTGACGAGAAAATAATTCTACTTAAAGTAGAATTCATGAGCTCTAGTTGACATATGTGTTATTGGAGAACTTATATTTTCTTCAGCATTTAGTAGAATATATAAAATGAATTTAGACTAAAAGGGATATTTATTATTATAGCTGAATATTAATAATCCACTCATTTATACCAAAGCCAGTATATTTTCAGCTTATGCTACACTAATAAATTTTTAAAAATAAAGACATAATGGTGGGAAAGAAAACATCAAAGTCTATTTTAAATTATGTTAAGCACAAAAGGATAGTTAAAATAAACCAAGTCAAATAAATTAAGGCAAGAAGGGAAAGCATTTTAACATGTTTTTAGTTTTTGTTAGGTTTAAATAATAATTTTCAGTGTTCCAAAAATTTGCTTCTTGTATTTATTTCTAACAGTAGTGATTTCTTATTTCTATTCTTTATTATAAAGAGAGTCTGGGAGAGTTTAACTTTTGTAGATCAGGTAGCCATGTAACAAAACACAAAACACATTACAACCTCATTATGGCCCCTGTTGAAAAGGCATGGTGGCCTCCTGTTTTCAACTTTTACTTCTAGATAACCTTGACACGAGGTTGCATGAAGGAGAGAAATAATTTCCAGTACTCACAGGGCTAAAATAGTACTATTTGATAGTCTTAACCAGTATTTACCACAGTTCACTCTTCAAAATGCTTGTTTAACATTATCTAAATAGGTCTTGTGGGAAAGTCCAAGGAAATGTGGGACATAGTGAATTATTAGAAGAGTATTTAATATCCTAGTGAGCCTTTTACATCTTTAAGAAGGTAAATATAATGTGTAACAATCTTCATCATATTAATTTTGAAACAGAACTTGTTTTTTTTCTGAACACTTCAAGAGAACCCTTGAAAAGTCTTGGGTTAAATACACAGTCACAAATCCCAGTTAGGAATGAATAAGATTTTGGAAAGTTGAAGAACTTTAGAGTTGTGTGGGCCAGATCATTGATATGGTTTTTCTAGTTGATTCAGTGTTTCATCTGAGTGGAAGGTATGAAAAAGCATCTAAAATAAACAATGAGTGAATTTTTCAATCTAAATATTTAAATGTGAAAGAAAACGAAAGGGCGTATGGGAAGACAATAAGTAGAATTCATTAATGATTATTGCATTGGGATTCTGGTAAGGTTTCAATGATATATCCAGGAGACCATCACCTATAAATTGGTTGAGGGAGATAATTATAAGATATAATGATCAATGGCAAATAATTTCTGATATAAAATCCCTCCTTCAAGGTGTTTGGCAAACTGGATTTAAACAAGTAACCTAGGGCCAGAATCCAAGGAGATCACTTTATCTTTCTCTAAGTTTGCTAACCTAGGACTGCAGCTTGGCTAGATGAGTTTATCCATGAACACATAAACAATAAGCAAACCTGAAAACTGTTATGTTAATTTTTGCTCCAGTCCTCAATTTAAAAAAATGTGATCAAACCACACCCATGGCCCTAATCTTCAACTGTGGTGACCCAGACAGTAGTACATCTGATCTAGTCAGTTGTCTTAGATTCTGCTTCTGAGAAGAGATTGGAAAAGATGTAAGATAAATAAAATATTTGAAGCCTATAATTTTATATTGTCACAGATGATTAATAATTAACATCACCTTTTTAAAAATTCAAATAATTTGGCTCAGGTTAAAATATAGCTAAATGTCTCTTGATTCTATTAATATTCTATCTCTGTAATTCATTTATAATTGTCATATTTTTCTATGGATTGATTAAACAAGCTTCAGTTTTCATGCTTACAGAATCAATCTGAGTAATTTGTACATTATGCTAAATTAACATTGCTCCTTTCTTGAAATTTTTAGAAAACTTGCTATAACCTTTACTATTCTATTCAAAATAACTTGTAAGGTATTATTGTTATAGAGTATTATAAGTTTTTTATATGTCACTCATCTATAAACAGCTATTTGAGTTGGTGTAAGTTAACACTCATTTATTAGATATCTAATACACATTGTTGTGTTTGATGAGGAAGATGCAATTATGAATTACCTCTAATGCCAATAAAACCCTAAAATTCAATTGTGGAGACAAGCACAAAAATGCACACTTTTATTACACAGTAATAAATGTTATAGATGAGGAATTCCCAAAGTTGTAGTGAAACAAATGAAGGGTATTGAATTCAATTTGGATGTAGGAAAAGGGCGTATTGAATTAAGGGACAGTTTCTATAAAATAGGTAATTATTATGTTGAGCCTTAAAGGACAAAAAAAAAGTTATTCCAGAAGAAAAAGAAAATGAGTGCCTACTAGTGACTATACAGCAAATGCTCAGAGGTACAAGCAGAATGGAGCATTTGGGAAACCATAAAGATAAAGAATATAAGTACGCTATGAGGGACCATTTAAAGGATACAGTAGAGAAATAACAGTACTAGAATATTGCATTAGGCAATTTAGGGCATGTAAAGAATCTATCTGAATAGATGAAACTAGAGTTAGACTGATTAATGTACTTGTAAAATATTCTAAATGACAGTAAATGAATTATGCATGAGTATATATGGGAGTGAAGTTCAGGATAGAAAAGGAATCTAGGACAAATTCAAGGTTTCTAGTTAGGTGTCTATGTGAATGATAGAATTACTGATGAAGTAGGGTAGTCCATCAGAACTGTAACTATGAGGTCAATATTAAATATATTATAGTCTGGAAGTGTGTTTGGAACATTAGGTGGCGTTAACAGCATCTATACCTGGAATTCTAGAAAATGATGGGATTTAATTATGCATTTGAGAACGCAGTCTGGATATGTTAGTTAAAATGATGAGAGTACATGGAATTATCCACAGAGAATGTATAAAATGAGAATGGGAAAAGTGTGAGGAGAGAACCTAAACTAAAACTATACGTTAACAGAAGAGTAAGGATCCTGGGAAGGATTCTGAGTTGTCAGAAAATAATCAAATGAATAAGTATCAAGAGAACTAGAAGAGAAGGGAGAGTTTCGAGAACAAAATGATACAAAATGCCCAATGATAAAAGTAGACAAGATGAAGTCTTAAAACTTAAAATTTGATGTTATAAAAATAATTAGGACATTTTAAATACCAGTATCAATGGAGTAATAGTCATAATAATAATTATAAATTGAGAAATAAATAGGCAGTAAGAAAGAGAGAGAGCAAATGCAGATTATTCATTGAAGAATCTTATAAAGGAGAAATATAGACCTAAAGCTAGAGGGGAAGTAAAGATCCATTCCAATCTTGAATGGTCTAAACACATTTTATTTTACATAATTATGCTCCTTATCATTAATGACTTAGATCTGAGGTAAGTAAGTGCCATACTGTAATATCTCAAACTTGGTTTTTTTTTGTCCTGTGATTGTTGTGATTCAAGCTATGGGGCTGTGCTTAGTAAATGAATCTGCTTCCCAAACCATTGACTGCACATACTTGAGAGACCAATGCCTAAGTGATATGAATGGATGTAAACATGCCTGGAGAATAATGGAAGATGCCTGCAGTGTTTCAGGTAAAACAAATTGTTTGAAATACATTCAAATTATTTTCTTTTACTGAAATAAGACTAGGATTTGATATTTTCTTTCGCTATCTGGTGAAGGAAGTTTTGCTCTAAATACTCAAATGTGGTTTTCAAGTGATTTGCCTTCAATTGCTTATTAGTGAATTATAATTATAAAGTGACATTCTTAAATTACTCAAGGGTCCTAAATGTATTGGTACCAGGCACAGCATTATGCAATATTTCAGCCTATGTTTTTTACTTATTTCATTATGTATAATGTCACAATTATATGTATGCTTCTCAGAAGCATAACAACAAATTTTCAAATCAAATTTCTTCGGTTTACATGTTACTATATCAATGATAAAATAGGGAAATAATGTTTGTGATGATCAAAGGCATTATTATTTATTTGTAAGTGTATAACATGCATTCTATATTCTCACAACATATACACTATTTTGCATTCCAACTGTATCAATAGCATATTAAAATATATTATTATTTATAACTTGTTCTACATTCCAAATATTTGGGGAGAGGCCCAAAGGGTAGAGAATGAATGTAAAGATTAGAGGATCACTGTTACTTATTTAAAACAATAACAAAGACAAAAAGGCACATTATAAATATATCAAGTAGCTGAATAAATATTGAGTGAGACATTATAGGAAGATTCAATTTTTAGATAATCTGGTTATGTAGTAGGATATTGCCCTAATAGTATTATGACAAAACTTCAAAATATCATATTCTAACATAATGATAATTGTATCATCCTGTATAGTGAATATGTAATACAATAAAACCTTATCAGCTTTCTGGAATATTCCATAAAAGAAATCCAAAAGGGAAAATAAAAATACACTGAGTGGCCAGATTATTATGATTTCTGAATGCATAATAATCTAGCCATTCAGAGAGAGAGAGAGAGAGAGAGAGAGAGAGAGAGAGAGAGAGAGAGAGAGGGAGAATATACATAATTCATTAACCTGGACTCTAAAATCTATATATTAGAGTCCAGGTTCATGAATTTGTGCATGGGTGAGGTCTGGCCAGCCTGGCCAGGGGGAGAGGACATGTGTGTTTGGCTGGCCTGCCTGCTGGTTGAACTCTTGGTCGAGGGGGCAATTTGCATATTATCCTTTTATATATAGGATATACACTGAGTGGCCATATTATTATGTGTTCAGAGATTATAATAATCTGGCCACTCAGTGTATATTCTCCCTGAATCACTATCAATGCTTCTTCATCCATTTCTGAAAGAGTAAATTCTGTACAGCTCATAATTCTTGCCTTCTACCTGCTTCTTCTACCTGCCAAAAGATGTCAGGTGGAGTGTGTTGGGTTAAGAGGCAGCAACCTGTAGTTCTGACAATGTCAAAGTGTTCAGTTCCCAACAGCAGAGCTGCAGAAATTACACAGTGTGCAGCAGAAGGGAGAGAGATTTCCTTCTCTTCCCTGCACTTGAAGGGAGGTCAAGGGCTGTTCTTAATCCAAAGATTTAGCTCTCTAATCCAACATTCTTATTACTGTTTAGGAAAAGGTTTCAAAGGCATAATTTGCTCAAAGTGACACAATATTTTTAAGTGAGAATAGAGGATAAACAAAAAGCCATCTGTTATTTGTTTTGATGATGAAGCTCCTTGTTACATTTTATATGGCAATTTAAAATATCACATTCAGTGTTGTTTATTTCAGTGTACAAATAGCAGCAAATTGCAATGTTTGCATAATTATCCCATGCATGAAACTGAAATAGAAATATTCTCAAATCCATAAATGAAATGACATCAAGTAGTTTTATTCAGAAATATGAAAAAAGAGAAAATTGTTGGGTATATAAATATGGCTTTTTAAATTAAAGGAGAAAATGAACTATTGGTAATTATGAAAGACTTGTTATTTAATAATATTTATTGAGTGCTTTCTGAGTGTCAGGACCACTTCATTTTCCATGATAACTTTAGAGCCACCTATACATCTCTTGTTATAATCTTAGAATGATGTGAAATAAAATTGCAGATTAATACTAATTAGCTCCTGACAAAAGAGCATTTTGGTCACCTCATAACAAGGGCAGTTGTGATTATGATTAGAACAAAAATTGGCATTCTAATGGGAGCAATGCTATTTAAAAATGTGGAAAATTTTAATTTACTTTAGGGATTAATATTTTGGGAAAACAACAGTTATATATATATATATATATATATATATATATATATATATATATATGGCTTAAAAAGTAACTTATGAACATTATATAGCAAACTCAGAAAATTTTAAGATAATAATGAATTATTCAGCCCTAGACAGGTGGCTCAGTTTGTGGAGCATTGTTCCATGCATCAAAGGATTTCAGGTTTAATTTCTAGATAGACCACAAACTTGGGTTATGGGTTTGATACCCCTTCAAGGTATATATAGGAAGAAACTAATCTCTCTCTCTCTCTCTCTCTCTCTCTCTCTCTCTCTCTCTCTCTCCCTCTCCCCTTCTCTCTCTGTCTTGGTCTCTGTCTTGCTTCCTCTCTAAAATAAAGAAAACATATCCATAGGTGAGGACTATATAAAATAATAACAATAATAATAAATTATTCAGATTAATTTTAAAAGCACTTTGGATAAAATTATATTCGAATTAATATCTGGAGTGCTATATGTTTGTGAAATCCAGGTGACCCCTGCAGGATGAAGAATTCATCAAGCTGTATCCTGGGCATCCAATCCTTAGTGGAAACCAGTTTTCAATTTAAAGATTGTCTCTGTACTGATGACTTATATTGCACTGTTAACAAATTGCTTGGGAAAAAATGCATCAATGAATCAGGTAATATATTGTTATATGAAATATTTAAAGTCATGAAAAAAGTACAATTTTAAAATTAATTGTATCTAATAAATTTTATGAACTTTTAAATAATTTGATTGTCTTCAAGCAACTTAAGATCCTGTGAGTTGTACATCTCAATGTCTGCATAACATATTTCTATAATTACACTTAAGTACTCACATCTTCTTTCACAAGCAACCTGCTCCCACCTTATAAACAATAGGCTTTCCTCTCCTCTATCTTGAATGGTCCCACTGTCCAACTCCCCTAATCATGCATGGTGACCTCATTCATCACTTTTCTTATTTATAATTATGCCTTTTCCAGAATTTCATATGAAGGGAGTTATATAACATGCAACCTTTTCAGCCGATTTTTTCTACTTAACATAATTCATTTGCGATTCATTATTGTTTCATGTATAAGTTCGTTCCCTTTTTTGAGGAGTAGTATTCCAGTCTATGTTAGACCACATATTGGTTCACCATTAAGAGTCACTTGAATTTTTAGGAATATAAATATAACTGCTATACATATTCACAGATAAGATTTGTACAAATATATGCTTTTATTTATCTTGGGTAAGAAATTGTTGGGTCATATGATAAAATTTATTATTTACTTTTATAAAAAGCTTCCAAATAACATTTCAAACTTGGTTTAACCATCAATATATAAAAGTTCTAGTTGCTCCACATTCTCAGAGCATTTAATTTTTCCCCATCTCAATACATATTTAGTGGTCCCACACTATGGTTTTGATTTGCACTTAAAAATAATAACATTAAGTATATTTTCAAGTGCTTATATGCCTCTCTATATATGATCTGTAAGTATTTCTTCAAAATTTTGCCCATCAAAAATTTATTATGCTTAAGGCATATATATGTGTGTATATGTATGTGTGTGTGTGTTCCCCCCTAAACAGATATATAGTATATTTATGATATTAAATTTTCATAATGAAAATAATGAAAAAGTTTGAGAAACATTTTAGTATAGGTACCAATCTTTGTCAAAATATAATGAAAAGACAAATGTATGTGATGAGGACAAATATTTTTTTTAAATATATTTTATTAACTTTTCAGAAAGGAAGGGAGAAGGATAGAAAGTTAGAAACATTGATGAGAGAGAAACATTGATCAGCTGCCTCCTGTACACCCCCCTACCCCTGGGGATGTGCCTGCAACCAAGGTACATGCCCTTGACCAGAATTGAACCCGGAACCTTTCAGTCCACAGGCCGATGCTGTATCCACTGAGCCAAACTGGTTTCGGCGAGGACAAATATTTTTATAATCCCATTATTTGGTTACACAAACTAGTGTTTCATATCTCAATTTTTAATAGTTTAAGATTATTTGCCATAGCACTCTGGAAATAACTTTAATGATTTTTAAAAGACTGCAGATAATGAAATATTTATTCAGGATATGTCTTTTAGAAGACATTAAAATGTCATAGGCTATTTTTTTTTCACTTTTACTTTATTCATAGAAGAATCAGCACTATCCTCAGATTTGGCATCACAATTAAAGATCACAAAATGGTTCCATCAGGAAGATACATCGTTAATGGTTGAAAAAACGAGTGACTGTGTCATAGCAGCAAACATCTGCCAGGAATCTGAACATTGCACTTTTCTATATGAGAATTTTAAGAAAATCTGTGGGAGGGAATCAGAACAATGTAAGACCCTTGATGGAAGCCACCTGTGTGCAGCATTAACAGAAAGCCTGAAAGAAACAATCTTATGGACTTGTCAATGTAATGACCCTTCAAGAGTAGAGTGCGTTGCAATTTGGAAGAGTTTGTTTGAAGACAATTGTATGCAGGATGCTCAAATGAATCAAGTTCCAGCCTTCAGTGACGACGATGAAAATGGATTCAGCCAGGGCATTGTTTCTGGTTGGTATCTAAAAGAATTTAGAAACATTAAGTATAATCACAAATATGAGTTAACTAAAGAATATTTAATTTCTGATTCCAGCTCTGTCATTTCTGCCTATGTTTCTCCTAGGAAATTAAAATTTAAAAACTTTGACTATGACTATGTTTGAAGTGATTATGAACAAAGAGGCAAATGCTAAAAGGTTTTAGCAAAATGTTCATTCATTCATTTAATGAACAAATACTTATGAGACATATACAATGTGCTTGTTCCTGTGCAACAGGATTAAAAAACAAAACAAAAACTCTATATCCTTCTAGAAGGAGATTATTGGAGTTTTAGGGACCTTAAAAACTTAAAGTAATGGTGATTTATTTATTTAATACATATTTGTTTTGAGTTCCTACCACGCCCAAAGCCAAATTCTAAGATGGGATACAGCAGCAAACAAAACAAAAATCCCTAGAATCAGAATCTGATACAGAGGTTTGCACACAGATAATTAATGGGCTTTGAGCTCAGTAACAAAAGCATTAATGAAGAGAGGAAAACAGGATTAGGTAGAGGAAGAAGTTGAAATGCAATACAATAGCCACAGCATATTTAGTTGATTCCACAAGAAGCATGGGCAGGAAATAGCTTTTCAGAGATATTATATCCATTAGGGTAAGGGAGCTTCCTCATCACTGATCCTTGAACTCATCAATAGATTAGTCCTGAGATATGAGTTGTAATCTGAGTAAATCTGTAACCTTGGGTGTGGCAGATTTCTTAGATGAGGGCAATGCCAGGAAAAGGACTAGTGTGACAGAGCACCCGAAATACTCCCAACAGCTGGGGAAACTTGTATCTGGGTCGCAAAGAGGAGATCTCAGTAGTGATGCACAGCATTCAGTATATACCGGTAGTATAATTTCTTTATTTTTTATTTATGCAAAGAGGAAGAGAGAGGGAGAAAGAGATAGAAACATCAATGATGAGAGAGAATCATTGATCTGCTGCTTCCTGCATGCCCCTCACTGGGGATTGAATCCGCAACCTGGGCATGTACTCTGACCCCGGCAATCGAACTGTGACCTCCTGGTTCATAGGTTGGTGCTTAACCACTAAGCCACGCCAGCCAGACTTAAGATATATATTTCAAACACTATAAGTGTTAAAGAGAAAACAAATAGAGGTAGAAGAAATACACTGGTCTGAGTAAGTGGTTTGTAATTTTTATAGAATGGCCAGAAAGTTGTTGCAAAAAAACCAAAGGTTTGAATAAAGATTGCAAGTGGCAAGGGGATAAGTCCTGTGGATATCTTGGGAAAGAGCATTTAAGGCAGAACAAACAGCTAGTTAAAGGTCCTGCTGGGAATATTTTAACAGTGGTAAATTGTAACCCACCCCACCATTCTTTTGACATCGTTTCTGTAAATGCTGACTCTGTCAAATATGTAGCTTGTAGAGAAACAGCATGTTTGTATAAAAATCCTAGGGACTAACTTCAGAAGATATAGACTGTGATCTTTAGTCACCGTAATTCTAGGAGATTTGCTGACCTTTAACCATAGAACCAAGATGACAAAGACCAGGATGATGCACACCAGACCATCACTTGAAAGGTTTTGAGGTCCTTATCTGAATGGACTGTGATGGCCTTTACATGGAGAACGTTTTGTTTATTTCTTTGTTCTGCTTTACCTCTCCCTCCTTATAAAAACCTTTGCCTATACTGAGATGTTGAGATGGGCTTTGGACAAGAGTTCCTCATCTTCTTGTGATGCCAGTACTTGAATAAACCTCTTTACTTTTAACCAACACCTGTCTCAAAAGTTTGGCTTCTGTGATGGATGTCAGGAAGTTGAACCTTGGTTTCAATATGCCTGGAGGTTTGAAGAAAAGCAAGGAGGAAGTGAGCTAGAGCTGAAAGAGCATGTGCAAAAGGTGTAGGAGATGAGATCTGATACAAAAACAGGGGATAAGATCATGAAGGGCATTGTAGGTCATTTCAAAGCCATTGGCTCTACTTTAAGTGATACAGGAAACTACTGAAGAATTTTGATCACGAGAGTAATAGGATCTGATTTATATCCTTAGCAGGATAATGAGATTATATATATATATATATATATATATATATATATATATATATATATATATCTCGACAACTCACTGAAGAGCAGAAAAGACCCAAGTGGGTAGTCCAGGTAGGAGCTTTTATAATCAGAAAAAAAAAGGATGATGGGTTCATATAGGAACTTGTCAGATTCTGGATATATTTTGATAGTTGCGGGTCATATGGGGAAGGCAAGGGGAAAAAAGGGCATTTGACACCAGTGTTTTTGTGCTGAGTAATTTGAAAGAGGTGATCACCTTTATTTTTTTTAACTACAGGAAAATGAGTCTTTAGTGGGGGGCAGAGGAAAGTTGAGAAGTGAGTTTTAGATGTGTTAAGTGTGAAATGTTTATTAGATATTCAAGTGAAGATATGAATAGGCAGTTTTATATATAGAATCAATATCTAAATTCTATGCATGACATAAAAAGTAAGATCTATTCAGTACATAAAAATTGGAGTGTCATTTACTTACAGATAATAAGACCATAGGACTAGATCAGGTTAATTAAAAAAAAATGCATGGTGCCTTAAACCAGAGTGAGAGCAGAGTGAGAAGATATTGGATATATTTTGCTGTTAGTGGATCAATAAGAAGAAACTGTGTATTTTTTTTAATGTATATGACCTTATAATTGATTTAAATCTGGCTGTTGCATGATTCTCTTTATTTCCATGACATATTGCCCTTCAGATCCTCTGTAGTAATTAAGCTAGAGTTTAAAATGTCCTCTGGGGAAAAATGTGTATATATCATATGAAATTAGAATTTAATGTACAGATAATTTACATAATTCATTTATCATAGCATAATATTGTATACATCCGAGATAGATTTATTTTCCCATGCTAAAATAACTGTTCTGCTGTAGTTGTAATAATTATACATATAGTGAATATGTTACTCTGCTAGGATTGCCATAGCAAAATACCATCAGCTGGTGGCTTAAGTAACAAAAAATTATTTTCTCAAAGTTGTGAAGGCTGAAAGTTCCTGATCAGGGTTGGTTTCTGGTGAGAGCTCTCTTTCTGACTTATAAACTTCCAGGTTTCTTGTTATGTTCTAATATGAAATCACATGTTGTGTATTCATGGATGGGGAAAGGGAATAAGGTCTCTAATGTTCCTTCTTAACAGAACACTAATATTAAGATTAGCTTACCAAGCTGGTAACCTCATTTAACCTTAATTACTTCCTTAGTGATATCATCTCCAAAGATAGCCATTCTAGGTGTTAGGACTTCAACACAAGACATTTGGAGGGCCACAGACAGTCTATAGCAGTCAGTAAATTCAATATTTATTTATGTTTCAATGATAGTTTCCTGAGTATATTTTAGTCAGTGGCAATCAATTCCAAAGCAGAAGTATTAATGTATAATAGAAGGATTTGCCTGGGCTTTTGTGTCTTTAGAAAAGCTCTATGACTCTGAGGTTTGCTTATTGGAATTTATTCAGTATGGGATGCTGGCAGAGAAGAGGAAACATTCCAGGCTTCTTGGGAGACACAGCAGTATGGAGTCCAGAAGAGATTCAGTCTCAGCTCAGTGGTCCTCGAGCTGCAATTTAATCAGTAGAAAAATGAAAAATTGTGTAATGAGAACAGACAGAATAAAACAAGGAATCTGGAAAGGCTGTGACACATGGGGGTAAAAATAATTTTCTCATGACTATACACCATCATGTATGTACAATAGATGGGCAGGCAGAAAGTTTGGACAGACAGCTCAAGTAGGGACAAACAGCATCATGAAATGACATTTATGCCATAACAGAAGTCAATATATCAGCAACCAGTGGGAAAATTGAATTTTTATCTATAAAAATAAAAGCATAATATGCTAATTAGACCAGACAGCCTAATGACCTTCCGGACATCATTCTGGGTGTCCTTCCCCCTGAAGCAGAGGTACCAGGGGCTGAGGCAGAGGCGGTTAGGGCCTATCAGGCAGGCAGGTGAGCAGTTAGGAGTGATCAGGCAGACAGAGTGGTTAGGGGCAGGGAGGTAAGTGGTTAGGAGCCAGGGTCCCAGATTGTGAGCCGACTGCAAGTTTAGACCTGATCCCACAGGGCAGTCAGATATCCCCTGAGGGGTCCTAGATTGTGAGAGGGTACAGGCCTGGCTGAGGGGTCCCTCCCCCCATGCATGAATTTTGTGACCTGGGCCTCTAGTTTTATATAAAAATCAAATCATACTATTTCCCCGTCACTTTGTTTTTTGTCATTGTGTATATATCTTTTCTGTTTATGTGTCTGTGTTTCCTGCCAGGCTGGGGAGGCTCTGGGACAGGAACTGCAAATGTGTATCTTTGATGTGGCACCTGATACTTAATAGGAACCCAACCAATGCTTCTTGAAGATTTTAGAGTTAAAGCCTACTCAGTTTACTTCCATCCATAAGATCCTAAGAACTCTGTGAAGCTAAAATAATGAGAGGTGGAAATAGTCTTCAAATTAGATTTCAATCTAATTAAGAGCCTACTGGAAAGTGTTTTTTTTTTTTTATTGTTGTTTTTGTTTTTTGGTTTAGACAATATTCCCTGTTTTTTCTCCCCAGACAGATTCTTTGTTTATTTCAGTGCACATGGCCTTGTTGTTAGCATTTGTTTAAATATTCAAGTAACTGAATCCTCACAGCAGGACTGTTTAACTCACTTGAATGATATGTCTGGGGTTTATTTTTCTTCATCTGTTCCTTGCTAATTTTGAGTATTAAGGGTTAAGCAAGTGTTACATGAGCTTGCATGTATTTTTATTTAATTACTCATAAATGTAGCCTACATTTTCCTATTAAATTTAGAAATTGTTCACTAATGAAAGTCTTTGTTTTCCTTCTACATAACATGAAAGAGGGTAATAAATTCAAGAAGAATCTAACCACTCTTTCCTATCATGGTAATGTTTATAATTTGTAATTTTGATTAACAGTCTAAAATCTGGAAAATATAATTTAAAATGTTGTTACAAGGCCCCTTAAATATATTTCAATACAAAATAAATTGTTCTGCTCTTTGATAGTTTAAATACTACAAAATTCTCAAAATTATTGCATTTCTTACACTAATGTATCAAAACAATTGATTTGTCTATTTATTATCTATTTCCAGTTATGCTGAGGAATACTTTACAATTAAAACCAAAGACTAAATCTTGGTTAAATTTTATGGATATTTTTATCACATACATGAAATTGTTTTAGGCCAATCATTTATGTGTATATGTTCGTTTGTGTTGGGGGCGAGAGTTCACCTGTTCCTGTGTTTTCTAGAATGTGAGTATCTTTATATGTTGGAATAACTATGTGGAATCTTCAGTCAAGATTTCCCTCCAGATAAAAAATGTGACAGAATAAGAATCATGTTTATTTGAGCCAATGAACTCATCATAAGCTATACAGCTCAAATGAAATTTCTGATTTATTGTTTACATTTAAGAAACTTGGACTCAAGGATTTTTCCTTCAGCTCAGTCTTGGCCGCACACAGTATCCAGTAGAGATGAAAGATGATTCAGATAGTCCAATATTCAGGTCTCAGTGAATTCATAGTACCTCTATAAAGAAATGAAATGTTTGCTCAAAATAGAACATTGGTACAAAGTTGTATTTTGCTCCTAGACGTCTCACAGTGTTTTGCAGATTCTGTAAAGACAACTTTGTGTTTACATTTTCATGACCTGGGCATGTCGTTGCTTTTAGGAATGAAAGGGATCCAGTCCTGTTTGGAAGTGGCAGAGATGTGTGTAGGGGATGCGGTCTGTAATGCACAGTTGGCCTTGTACCTTAAAGCTTGCTCAGCAAATGGAAGTCTGTGTGATGTGAAACACTGCCAAGCAGCCATACGGTTCTTCTATCAAAATACGCCTTTTAATATTGCCCAGATGTTGGCTTTCTGTGACTGTGCTCCATCTGATATACCTTGTCAGCAGTCCAAAGAAGCTCTTCACAGCAAGCCATGTGCAGTGAACATAGTTCCACCCCCTACTTGCCTCAATGTAATTCGCAGCTGCCGAAATGATGAATTATGCAGGTGAGTAAAAACACGCATGCCTTACTTTCTTATTTCGGCACCTTATTTGTTATAGTCCAGTCCTAACACTTGATCTCATTACATTAGCTAGAGTTCCCACCATTACCCAACATGATGTAAACAAAGCCAGACAATTCATATTTTGGATCTGTGGTACATGTGTAGTATCTTCTTTGAAATTCAAATGTGAAACATGTTTAGAATAAAAAAAATTAATTTATGTCAGGTTTTGATCACCATGAAATAGCATTATTGAAATTATATATTCAAATTAGACTAATGGATAATGAACCTATCTTTAATGTCAGTTTTTAATTTTCTTTTTTGGCATAATCATATAGGGCTGTTAAATGTCATATGATTTTGACAAGCTGACTCATCAAACTTCAAAATAAATCCTTTTGGTCTTTGTCTGAAGATCAGAAAGGAGAAGTAGCTTGACTCCAGTTTGGATATCCCCAGCACAATTTTGGATATCCATGTCACAATGTCAGAAACACCTATTCTCTTCCCAACTATCTACCTTTGAGTCTAAAGGGAATAATGTTAGTTATTTATTTGTCTATTTAAACAAGTTGTATCAAGCACCTTGGCATCAGTACTCAAGAGACAAAAATGCCTGGCCTGTGGAGCTTATGTTCTAGTGTGGGAGACAATGCATAAGAAAAATCTATATTATATTGTACTATGTTGTGAGATAATGAGTGCTATGGATATTAACAGCACAGCAGCACAGCAAAATTAAGAGGAATTGGGTACGGCAGGAAAGACTAGCAATGTTAATGAGGTGGTCCCGGGAGAGAGCATTTACCAGAGAAAAAGTGAGGGAGGTAATGAGCCTCTCTCAGTAAATACCTGAAAGAAGAGATACTAAACAGACCAGCCAGTGCTGAGAAAGAAATGTGTGTGGCCTGTTACAAAGGTAATGAGGGCAGGGAGTGCAGGGGGAAAGCAATGGAGAACTGGTTAGAGCTTTAATTTCAGGGGGTCTGGGGCCAGATCACACAGGGCCTTGAGGGCCACCAACTTGGGGTTTTAGTCCAAGTCAAATGGAGAATTTTGTGTGGAGGAATGAATGATCTGGCTCACTTGTTAAAACTTCAACTCTTGCTATTAGTTGACACTAGACTGTACTTTTACAGATAACTGCTCCTGAGAACCATAACTCTAATCCAACACTGTGACTATTTATTTTCCTTACTATAGTCATTAACACATTTCCTTGTATATTCAAGATGAATTTATCTTTTGTATGGTAAAAAATTAGAAGTCAAATTGGCCTCTTTGGACAAGAGTAAGAAGATGGAGGGAAGTATGAAAATACTAAGTAAATTTGATGGGTCAAAACAAATAGTTTGCAACAACCAGCATTAAATTATATAATTTTTGAATTCTACTTTTGCTTCTCTTTTGAGTAAGACTTTATATTAATTTGTTTGCCTGGGGCATTTATCAGGGGCTGTTATATTTAATTTTATTCAGATGGATAAAACTTCATATATAGCAAATTCATTTAAATTTCAAGATAAATATTTAGTATGGAGGATTAGCTCAGCATATGATAACTCAGAGCAAGTTCTAGCCCATTTGTCACCTTGCTTCAACCGACTGGCAAATGAACTAAAACATTTAACGATAACTTTCTCAAGGGCATGGTTCTTGGTAAACTGCTTTCTTTTGGCCTTGTCAAATGATAACTGTCCACCATATTAACTCTTTTTCTCTCAGTCATTCTAACTTGAAAAATAGCTCCAGATCTCATAAACATTTGTCAAAAAATATAACTGCTTCCTTATAATACACATTCTGTGAGGTAAAGGTAAAGATCTATATAGAATGCTAGGACATTCATATATTTTTTTGCTTCAACTTGTATAGAATGCCAAAGTTCTTCAGAAAATTTTATTTAAGGATTTTGTCATGTAATTGTTTTATTGGTTATTTTAAGGTACATTGATAACTTCTTGGGTTAAAATAATATTAATGATAAAATATTTTATAATGCAGTTTAGATTCTTTAATTCATTTATATCTCCCAAATTCTTTTTTAGTAACATATTGTATTTTATTGATTCTAAGATGTAAATTTTTTATACATTTTAATATACCTGACATTTTGGGCTTAGTCTTAAATTCAATGATCAGAAAACATTTATTAAGTTATAACAATAATTTAATTGCCAACAAGTGACTTCAGTTATAATAAAGCAATGATATCTCTTCCACTCAATGAAATATGATTAAAATATTTGATTATACTATTTTCTCATATTTTACAAATATAATATTACTATCTATCATCCATGTACACTAAAAATGAAATCTAAGCAGCCAGAGGATACATTATTATTACCATTTTTTAATCAATCCCTATAAGAATACCAGATGTCTGCATGGATGGGCACCCAGTTTTACCTGATACCACTGCAAAGACTCTAGATATGCTATCTCACTATCCTAAAATACTTGCATTAACCTTCAAAGAATGACATATCTAAGTTTCCCTATCAAATTAAATAATTTAATGACAAGTGATGGGGTCTGCTGTTATAGACTTTGAGAAGTCCCCATGATGGATTTGAAGCACACACTTTTGAAATAAACTCACCTTGGCATCAGATTGACTGGTACATTTTTTTGTTAAATTTTCTCCACAAGGAATCCCAGGTTTCACCACCTCTCCAAAGTGCTTGGTTCAAGGTCGAGGACACAAAAGACACTCAAAAGTCATATGTTTTCCTCTATTTTTTAATATCTTTCACTTTATTTTTTATAATTTATTGATATTCATGTCTCCTCTTATGTAATTTCTATCTTTCATAGATTAGTTTAGAGTAAGGCTGTACGTTATCAATTTCTTTTCACCCTGTGCAAATAATCCCTTAATGAATACTTTATAGAAGTGATGGAAATATTATACAATATTAGTAGTCAATGTGAAAAGACAAATCTTGTCATTCTCTTGAGCAATTTTGCTTAAGAGAGATTTCCAGCATTTATATTAAATTTTTGTTAATGTAATTCAAATGAAAAAAAAATCTCCAAGGGAACAACTATTTCTTCAGTGAATCGTTTCAGTTTATCACTTCCTTCATTGGCTAAAGAGGCTGTATATGGGGCAAAAGAGAGCACTCTGTTTGAAAATAGTACTTCTGTCCCTGTTTCAAATTTTTCAATACATAATAGATTTGAAACTCCTTTATTAATTTAAAGGAGTCAATATCAAGACTGTTTTTCAATTAATTTTGTCCAACACAAATATATAGTGGGAGTTGAGATTATGCTTTGCCAATTATAAACATTTAGGGACATATTGAAAATTATAATGTATTATATATTTGTATGAACTCAATAAAATAGTAGGAATTTTACTTAGAAAAAATCTAATAACTTTTTAAACAAATTTTTAAAAATATATTTTTATTGATTTCAGAGAAGAAGAGAGAGGAAGAGAGAGAAAGATAGAAACATTAATGATGAGAGAGAATCATTGATTGGGTGCCTCCCGCACACTCCCTACTGGGGATTGAGTGCACAACCTGGGCATGTACCCTTAGCTAGAATCAAACCCAGGAACCTTCTTCAGTCCACAGGCTGATTCTCTATCCACTGAACCAAACAAACTAGGGTTCTAACAACTTTTTAAAAAAATTTTGACAGCATTACAGATGTCCCTCATTTCTCCCCCTGCTTACCCTCCTCTACCCAGTCCCTGCCTGGCTCCAGGCCTTCACCACACTACTGTCTGTGTGCATGGGCTATGCACATATGTATATAAGTTCTTTGGTTAATCTCTTCCTGTCCCTACCATGCTCTTCTCCTCTGAAATCTGTCAGTCTGTTCCATGCATCCATATATATGGATCTATTTTATTCATCAGTTATTTTGTTCATTAGATTCCACATATAAGTGATATCATGTGAGATCTGTCTCTCTCTGACTGGCTTATTTCCCTTAGAATAATAACCTCCAGGCCACTCCACACTGCCCAAAGTGTAAAAGATCCTTCTTTTTATAGCTGCATACTATTCCATTATATAACTGTACTAAGTTTTTTATCCACTCATCTATGAGCACTTAAACTATTTCCAGATCTTAGCTATTGTAAATAGTACTGCTATGAACATAGGGGTGCATATATTCTTTTTGATTAGTGTTTTAGGATTCTTAGCATATATTGCTAGAAGTGGGATCACTAGGTCAAATGGCAGTTGCATTTTTTATTTTTTTGAGAAAACTCCATTCTGTTTTCCACAGTGGCTGCACCAGTGTGCATTCCCATGAGCAGTGTACTAGGTGTCCCTTTTCTTCACATACTTGCCAGCAGTTGTTGTCTGTTCATTTATTAATGATAGGCATTTTGGCATGTGTGAAACTACTAGTATCTCATTGTAGTTTTAATTTGCATTTCTCTGATGATTAGTGACTTAGAGTATTTTTTATGTATCTATTGGCCATCTGTATTTCCTCTTTGGAGAAGTTTCTATTCAGGACCTTTGGCTCAATTTTTAATTGGATTAGTTATCTTCTTTTTGTTGAGTTGTATAAGTTCTTTATATATTTTGGAAATTAAACTCTTATCAGATGTATTATTGGCAAATATGTTCTCCCATACAACCAGTTCCCTTTTCATTTTTTCCAAACTGTCTTTTATTTCCTTAGTTTCATATATATATATATATATATATATAATTGTTTAAAGTATTACAACTAGTAGTACATATGTTTCCTTCCCCCCCCAATTGACCTTCCCCCGGCCTCCCCTAACTCCCAGCACATGCCCTCACCTTCCCTGCCCCACCCTCCGTGTCTTGTATCCATTGGTTATGCTTATATGCATGCATAAAGTCCTTCAGTTGATCTCTTACAGCGCCCTGCCCCCAACCCTCCCCTGCCTTCCCACTGTAGTTTGACAGTCTGTTCAATGTTTCTTTGCTTCTGTGTGTGCATATATATATATATATATATATATATATATATATATATATTTATGATGGTTTCTTTTGCTGTGTTTGTTTTTAACTTTTTAGTTTGACGTAGTCACACTTGTTTATATTTCCTTTGTTTCTCTTGTCCTATGAGAGTGGTTGGCAAACTCATTAGTCAACAGAGCCAAATATCAACAGTGCAATGATTTAAATTTCTTTTGAGAACCGAAAACCGACTTCTGCGCATGGGCTACAAAGTTTCAATCACACTGTAAGTGCACGCTTGCAGATGGTATTTTGTGGAAGAGCCACACTCAAGGAACCAAAGAGGCACATGTGGCTCGCAAGCCGCAGTTTGCCAATCACTGTCCTAGGAGATATATCAGTGAAAATTCTGCCGAAACCGGTTTGGCTCAGTGGATAGAGCGTTTGCCTGCAGTCTGAAAGGTCCCAGGTTCAACCCAGGTGGAGGGCATGTAAGAGGCAGCTGATTGATGTTTCTCTCTCATTGATGTTTCTAACTTTCTATTCCTTTCTGTAAGAAATCAATAAAATATATATTTAAAAAAAAGAAAATTCTGCTACATCAAATGTCTGATATTTTGCTGCTTGTTTTCTTCCAGAAATTTTAGTATTCCGTGACATGACTTACATTTATTTAAGTATTTTTTCCATTTTTAGTTTATTCTTGTGTATGGTGTAAATTGATGTTCTAGTTTCTTTTTTTTCATGTATCTGTCCAATTTTTTGTCATAAAATTTCTTTCAAATGATTTAGGTAACTTGTGTACCAAAGTATTATTGTGATTTTTAATATTTAATTAAATATTCATTATTCATCATGTTTACAACATTTTATAACTAATTTTCTAAATAAATAACTGATGTGATAGATAAATCATGCAACTTAAATAATGTTTAATTGATTTTAGAGAGCAAGAGAGAGACATGGATTTGTTGCTCCACCCATTCATCCACCCATTGGTTACTTATTGTGTGTACCATGACTGGGATTTATCCTACAACACTGGCATATGGGGCCAAGGCTCTAACCAACTGAGCTACCCACCCTGGACTTCATGAAACTGAAACTTAGAAAAATGCATATTTTAATGGCACCTAGAAACAAAATCATTCTCATATAACTCATTAATGATAATAAACACTATCAATAATTACATTTATTTTTTAAAATATTTTTAATTAATTTCAGAGAGGAAGGGAGAGGAAGAGAGAGATAGAAACATAAACAATGAGAATCATTGATAGGATACCTCCTGCATCATCCTGCTGGGGGATCAAGCCTGCAACCCAGGCGTGTGCCCTTGACTGGAATCAAACCTGGGACCCTTCAATCTGCAGGCTGACACTCTGTCCACTGAGCCAAACCAGCCAGGGTAATACTTTCGTTTAGATAACATCTTATGAATAACCTATAATTGAATTAAAGGGACATATTTGTTCTGGCATCAAAATTATATACTCAAACTTTCTATTGTATTTCTTTGTGTATAAATTAATTTTGTCAATGTATTGAAAAGCTGATTCTTTTAGGGTGACTTAAAATATGAGATTATTTAAAATAATGTGGTTTATGGTTTTAGCAGAATAGTACCATGTGGACAAATAAGCTCCTGACATGTAGTCAGAGGGTTTTCATGCAAATTTAATGGTGATCTATTCAATAAAAGGTAAAAAGTAATTTTAGGTTATAAATATTAAGTAGGAAGATTAATATCCTTGGTTCCACTGAGAGGAATATCCTGTTACTGTGAAAATTTCAAATACGAAATTATTGTACATTACTGAGATTTTTATGCACTGCTAGTACAGCACGAATACATGGTCAGGAAAGTTATGAATGGATGTGGTTCTAATGGATTATGTTGGCAATTAAATAAACTCATAAAGTTTTGCTTTAAGTTAGCTCTTGCAGCCAGATAAGCTCAAAGCATTTTTAAAATTATAATTGGTCTGCTTAGAAATATTAAGAAATAATATAGTACCTCCCATCCTGTGGGAAAACAGGCTGGAAAGGTCAAGAGCCTTATCTAAAATCACTTGGTGTGAAACAGTGGCCAACTGCTAGTCAACCAAAACCACATTCTGCTTCAAAAAACACTGCTAATAAATCTCCCATGTAGTTCAGACTGTAAATCATCAGCCATTGAAAGAAAATTAGTAATGAAGGAAAATCCATCCAGGGAATCGTAAACTTGGCCTCTGTCTTTCATCACAAGAGGAAATTCACAAGGTTTCTCTACTTTTTCTTCCACATTCTCTATTGGGATATTTAAATGTGCAAACTTAGTTTTCAGCTATGTCCTGGCATCTAGGAGGCGTTGTGTTTTATGTCAGTCTTTCATTAGCTGAGGAAGCCCCACATGCTAATGTGAAAGAATATTATTCAGAGGTGAAGTCCATTTCTTGACTCTTTATAGGAGGCGCTACAGGGCATTTCAGTCAAAATGCTGGCAGCCTGTGGCTAGAAAGTGCCATGAAGATGAGACTTGCATCAGTATCTTGGGCAAGCAGGACCTCACTTGCTCAGGAAGCGATGACTGCAAAGCAGCTTACATGGGCACCCTTGGGACGGTGCTTCAAGTGCAGTGCACCTGTAGGACCATTACACAAAGTGAAGAATCTTTGTGCAAGATTTTCCAGCATATGCTTCACAGAAGATCGTGTTTCCGTAAGTTATATATATATTCAGTAAATTATATATAATCTATATATATATTTCTTGAACAGCACAAAATAGTAATCCAGCACAGAAAATTTGTGCACAAAGATAACTCTGTCTGCTATTCCATTTTTTAAAAATCTATTTTCTGATTATGTTTTGTGCATTTGGTATTTTCTTCATTTGACTACATGTGTTATATGTTTTTAACTTATATGATTGGTCATTCTTCAGTATTATTTATTGATTTCAATATTACAGCATAAAATATTTATCCTACCAAATGACTGAATGTATTGGGTATTTGTTGTAAGTAACAAATCATCCCAAAATATAGGGACCAGAAATAACCATATATTTACTCACAATTCTTCACACTGGGCTTGGCTCAGTTAGGTGGTTCTTCTGATGATCTGGGGTCACTTGTATAGCTATGGTCATCTGGTGGCTCAACTGAGGCTGAGCAATGCAAGATGGCATTTTTATTGATTTCAGAAATGAAGGGAGAAATTGAGAGAGAGAGAGAGAGAGAGAGAGAGAGAGAGAGAGAGAGAGAGAGAGAGAGAGAAACATCAGTGGTGAGAGAGAATCATTGATCAGCTGCCCCTTGTATGCCCCACACTGGAGATTGAGCTGAAACCCAGGCATGTCTCCTCAATGGGAGTCACACTGTGATCTCCTGGTTCGACACTCCACACTCAACCCCTGAGCCACCGGCCAGGCTCCCCTTGGTTTTAACATGTCTGTTGACCTAGCTGTAATGATGAGATGGAAAACATACTTTCTAAAGTTATTATTTACTCAATTTTGGAAAGAAGAAGACTGAGATTTAGGAATTTAAATAATTTGCCCAGCGTCTTAAAGTAAGCAAGCGGTTGAGAGGGATTTTGTCTCTGAGTTTTATAGAAAGAACCTCAGGAAATGATCAGATACTAATTCAAGGCCTCTCCACTATCCATATTCAGGATTAGTTCATGCAACCATCCAAATTTCAAAACATCCCCAGGTCCCAAGGCCCCTAGTTGAAACCACCAAACCTGCAAACACCATTCCTGGGAGGAAATACCAGATGTTTCATGCCAAACCAAACCTTTATATTTAGGAAAAAAAAATTGAGAGATACAACCACATATGTATCTATATATCTATATCTATATCTATCTATATCTATATATATATATATATATATATATATATATATATATGCCTATACATTGATGTAGTTAACTATATACAGGTACACACACATTTAAAATTTTTCTATATTTCTTTATAGATACTAGTTCTATCTAATAAAAGAGTAATAGGCAAATTGACCATACCTCCAATCAGGCCACATCCACAGTCACACCAATCAGCCAATCAGGAGCAAATTATGCAAATAAACCCCAATCAAGATGGCTGCAGCCACTGAGAGCAGGAGGGAGGCTTGTGTTTCTCTGACAATGAAGCGAGCCACGCTTTCCTCCTGCTGTTGCGGGTCTAGGCCTCCACTCAATGCTACAAAGTTTCAATTATAGAAGATACATAATCCAAACAGAAATGTTAGCAGCCACAGAGCTGGAGGAGGCAGAGGCTAGGGTTGCCCGGGTGATGGAGGAAGCCAAGCTTCTGTAGCCCTAGTACCTAGACCTCCACTCTAGGCTACAAAGTTTCAATTATAGAATTTAAACAAAAATGACTGTCACCACAGAGTGAGCAGAAGGCTTGGCTCAGCTCCAGGCTACAAAGTTTCAATTGTAGAACATAAATTAATCCCAGATCCCAGGGCTTCCACTTGGGTCACTGGGGGGCATGGCCAGCCTGCAAACCACCATAGGCCCCTCACCCCAAGGGAACCCCCACCCTGATCAGGGACAACCTTCAGGGCAAACCAGCAGGCCCCCACCCATGCACCAGGCCTCTATCCTATCTAATAAAAGAATAATATGCAGATTGACCATCACTCCAACACACAAGAGGGCTGCCCCAATGTGGTCAAAGATTCTGTCCCCATGTGGATATAAGATGGCCAGCAGGCAAGGGCCAGCAGGGGAGGGCAGTTGTGAGGTTCCAGGCCTGCATGGGAGGGAAGTTGAGGGTGTTCAGGCCAGCAGGGGAGGGCAGTTGGGAGGGAGCAGGCTTGCAAGGAAGAGCAGTTTGGGACTATCAAGCCTGCAGGGGAAGGCATTTAGGGGTGACCAGGCCAGCAGAGGAGGAAAGTTGGGGGCAAGAAGGCTGGAAGGGGAGCAATTAGACATCAATTAGGCTGGCAGGGTAGTGATTAGGGGTAATCAGACTGGCAGGCAGAAGTGGTTAGGGGCAATCAGGGAGGCAGGCAGGTGAGCAGTTTGGAGCCAGCAGTCCTGGATTGTGAGAAGGATGTCTGATTGTCTGTTTAGGCCCCATACTACAGGAATAGGGCCTAAACAGGCAGTCGGACATCCCTCAAAGGGTCCCAGATTGGAGAGGGTGCAGGATGGGCTGAGAGACATCCCCTGCCCCCCGTGCATGAACTTCATGCACCGGGCCTCTAGTGTTATTATAATTTTGATTTATTGTGCATTAGGTAATAGACATATAATTCACTGTATGACTTTGATTCCAACAGAGTCCTCTGTAGAATTTCTACAATTTTTATATTTAGCACTATAGACATATTTCAATTGAAACATGCTATAAAAAGGAAAAATGCAGCATGGTATGTGTTGAGTCTTAGTTTCTGCATAATCATGCTCTCTGATTAATATTAAGTGGCTAATTCTATTGGAAGTAAATGTATTTATAATGAACAGCTCATAATATTACAGAAATAGCAAATAAAATAATTGAGACTGATAACATATAATTACATTATCACGGTTATTTTTACTTGATTTCTCCATATTAATTGATAGCCAGGAAAAAAAAGAAAGGTAGATTCTACAGGTTAGAAATAACTCTGTTCCCTCAAAATGTCAGTCCCAGCAACCTAACTCTAGTTCTAAGCCTGGTTTCCTTCCAAGTATTTTTAATTACTGTCATATTTTACTTCCATGTATTTAGCTACTCTAACCTGTACAGAGTAAAAATTATTTTAGAGAAACAGTAGAAATAGAATTTAAAAATCCATAAACATTGAAATAGTAGTAACAATGTAAAAATATATAAAACTACTTCACTTTCTTCACTCACTAAACTTTATGAGCTTTGCTCCTCAAACATTACCTACTAAAAGCAGGAATTTTAAGTGACAGGTTTATAGACTTAAAAGAACCTTACAGGCCTTCCGTCACAGTCTCCATAGTTGAATTAAGAGGAAAAGTTTCAAACAAAAACAAGAACCAAATTCTGAGGCCTGGCTAATTCTAAACGTCTTTATCCCTGCCCCTTATGATTGGGAAGTAGCAAAAGCACATGTTCAAATGAACTGGCTCTCTCACCATTGCCTCCTGATTTCTCACATCACCCCAACATGTTCCTGCATTATCAAGAAGATCTATCACTACAGCATGCTACAAAGCCCTCGAGCTTTTTGTGCACTGTACTTGAAAGAGGCAGAAATGAGTAGAATTGAGAAGACAATTGGGGAAGAGTTTCTGTTTTGCACATTTATTTGGCTTAAAGCATTGTTTTTCAAACTCACTTAACCTGAGACCACAGTAAGCAATGAATTTTCCATTAGCTTTTTATATGCAATGTCTTCTCTCTGTGTGTGTTTTTAATTATTGTTTTTCTATTCCATTAATTATTTTCAATGTTGACTACTACCCACTAAATGGATTTTATAACTCACTAAAGTGTTTCTCTCTGAAGTTTGAAGGACACTTGCTTGGAGCCTGAATTCAGCTGGAAACAATTTACATAAATGTGACCAAGTCCATCTTTTAATATTATAATTATAAAGCTTATTGAGTGCTTAGTTCTGGTCATATTTTCTTACTTAATCCTAATAATTTCATGAGCTACAAGCTATTATTTTCTTCATTTCACACACAAGATAAAGGAAGCTAAGAGATTAAATGACTTGCTCAGGGTTCTATGCCTGGAGTGCAATAGACTCAGGATGCTAACTGGTAGCCCACTGTGTCCTCCTGTCTGTGAAACATTAGACAGCAAGCTTGTGTCCATTCAGTGTGCTACAAAGCCCTCTCAGGCAGAACCTCTTAGTTCTGGTCGCAGAATGAAGCTTTGAAAATGTGTCTGAGAGCCGTCCTCCCCTGGAGGACCAGACTTAGGCAAGGCGCATCCTGAACGAAGTGTATGTATTCAGCCACCAACTTCCCCTTAACCACTAACCCCTGGATCGGCACAGACTGACTTTCTCCTGGTGTCCTGCAGCACAGAGCAAAGCTGTGGCAGGTAGAGCTGATAGAATGATGAATGAAATGGAACAGAGACACATTGATTAGTACAGAGAGGACCACAGAGATAGAAAAGTTAAAGGATGACTATTGTGTTGCTCGGCTACACTGAGGGATTCAGTCACTGACAGGAAGGTGCTCTTGACACATTGCTTAAATTGTCTTTTTTCTTGCCAACTCTAAAAGAGATTTGGGAATATCCCTACTCTGCCCATAAAAATTCAGTTCCTTTTTTGAGGAATTATTTTTAAAAATAAAAATGAAAAGAGACTACCTACTTATTAAATCCTGCAGGGAATGGAAGGCATAGCAATACATGTATGATAGATATAAGCTGAGACTTAAAGGAGTACAGAAAGAAAAATAAATATTCCCCCTATTCCATTCTCTAGAAAGTCAACTTTCAGAAGCTTGATGTACATTCTTTCAACCTCCCCCCTTTTGTTTTACTTTGAACCTTTTAAATACATATATAGCTTGACTATCTTGTATACATCCAAACAGGAGCCTTCCTCATCCTGACACACACATACACACATATTTTTAATGTAATAATACAATGCATTCTGCTTTAGAGCTTGCTTCTTAATTTAAGAATATATGATAGGCACATTTGCAAGTATGTACATATGTGATGGCTTAATTCTTTGTAAAGTTTGCATAGCATTCTACAGTATTTGTGTATATGTATGTGTATGCATACATATGATAATTTAATTACTCTATGAATAGAATATGATTGTTTATCAATATATACATTGTAATTTATTGCATTTTTTAGCTGGCATTTCAATAGAATAGATTTTGAACAGTGAGATTACTAGATCACAGGATTTTTGCATTTTTAAATTTTGTAGAAACTAGAAAAAAGTTTGTTTCAATTATATTCTTAGTAAAAAAAAAAGGTATTGTTTTAATTTTCATTTTAATTATAAATGACACTGAGCATCTTTTGAGCAATCTACTTTTTACCTAGTCATATGCCTTACCTAAAATATCTTCTTCTTTTAGTACCAGTAATGTCACTTTTGTAACCTACATCAGATGTCTGTACTGATATATGTGACAACTCACTAACCTGCATGTCTCTTACAATGATCCTGAATCCATAGTCCCTTACAGCAAAGTGATGACCTGGTATAGCTTTGGGCTCAGATACTGACCCTGCATGTGTTTTCTGGGCTATGTAAAGGGGAAATATTTTTCACTGCTTCTTGAATAGACAAGCATTATTCCTCAATTAGACATTAACTGTTGACATTTAAAAATATTTTTATATTATTTACAAAAAAATATTTAATATAAAACACTATGAAGAATAATGGTGTTTACCATTCAGTTTAACATGCAGAACATTGCCTTTATTTTTTTAAGTGACCTTCGTTTTGCATCTTTTTCTCCCCCCACTTCAGAGGTAATCTTCATACACTGAAACCCACACACATGATACATAAGTGACACACATATACATTATATTGTCTAGGGTACTGTTTCTCAACTACTACTGAAGACCACTAAGAGAATAAAATCTCTGATGTAAAATAAGCTAAGACAATTATATCATAGAGAGGCGGGACCTATGCATCAGCAGGGCCAATTCCATGGCTAGTGTAGTCACACAGATACTCAGAACGGCCTGAACTTGGGGCTGCATATTCTGCAGTCATCATCATCTTTGAATTCTTAATGATTTTATCTTTACATTTGTGTGTTGTAAATGAAGTCCAGTGGGACATATGTGAGGAACCTGGAGCCTTAGCTCATATGCATTCCTGCCTCTTGCCACTTTCCTGGGACAGGCATGTTCTCAGCTGCCTACCCCATGTTTTGGTATCTGAGCCCCATTCAGGACCCTTCCATTCCCTTGCCGTGCACCTGCCACCAGACAGTTGCCTTTTTAAAAAAAAAATGATAGTGAGCTTTATGATACAGGACCGTAATTTTTATATCTTTTAATTGGTTTTCATTTTCTTAATAAAAATTACAATGATAATTTTCTTAAATAGTTTTGACTATAATTATTTATAGATGTTAAATATTACAATTGTTACTATAAATCATCATTTTAAGATTATATTTTAAACTCTTTGTAGTTGATCTTGATATATTTAATTGAGGTCATTATTTTATATATAAAAATATGCATTTTATACATTATTTTATATACAGCAAGATTGTTAAATACTATTAAAATTTAGCAACTTATTGAATTATTTTGTAGTTCCTATGTAGATAATCATATGCTCTTCAATAATTAGAGTTTTGTTTTCTCTGTTTAGTGCTCATAATTTCCTTTATTTTATGTCTTCCCCACCAGCCCTTCTAGGACCCACAGAAAAATGTTAAATATAAATGGTGATAGTAATCACACTTGTCTTGTTTATGGTCTTAAAGGGCATTCTTTCACCATTTTTTCATTCTTTCACTATTTTACCATCTTACCTAATAATAGACAAACATGTAAATTAACCATACTTCCACTACACCCATAGCCAATCAGAGTGAGCATGCAAATTAAACCAACAAAGATGGTGGTTAGGCGCCCAGTGCCTGTGTCCTAGGAACATCCTGGCACCCAGGTCATTGTGAGGTAAGCGATCAGAGCCAAGGGGACAGGGGCAGAGCCAGTGATCTGAGGGAGCTGAGGGCCCTCTGCCCAGGCTGGGGCTGGGGCAGAGCCAGAGATTGATGGATAGCAGGGCCCTGGGTGTCCCCTGGCCGAGGTCCCTTGCCCAAGGCCAAAAGTTAGCTGTCAGTAGGATATCCCCTGAGGGCTCCCAGTATGTGAAAGGGAGCAGGTTGGGCTGAGGAACCACCCACCCCCAGTGCATGAATTTCATGCGCCAGGTCCCTAGTTAAGTATAATATTTGTCATAGGTTTTCTGCAGGTACTCCTGTAAAAAAAATGTTAAATTTCAGTAAATGAATTTCTACATTTGAAAAATTGTAGTACTTTCTTGGGCAAAAGTGATTGGTCATAGTGGCAATGTTTTCATTCTACCAGAAAGAAGTGCTCCATTAATTTCTAAATAAACTCAAGGATCTCCATTTGTATGAAAATGGGAAACAAAACAAAACAAAAACCCTTCCTGATTGACACTCTATTTCCTCCTCCTCACAGCCAAATTTTCCTAAAGAGTTGTCTGTACTCCTTACTTCAATTTCTTCAACTTTACATACTGACCAACCCACTCCAGTCTGGCCTCATTGTGTAGACCCCTCTCAACAGTAGTTTTCCTACAGGTTACCAACCACATACATGTGAGACCTCAGAAGCCCTTCAGTTACTGGAATTTTAAGTCACCTTGAAGAATAATACCCCTTATCTATAATAATAAAAGCATAATATGCTAATTAGACCAGACAGCTGAATGACATTCTGGACGTCCTTTAAGACAACCTTCCAGATGAAGTCGGGGCTATGAGGCTTGAGCTCCTTGCATAAAATTTGTGCATCGGGCCTCTTGAATGTATATATTTTACTCTGTTGACTTTTATTCCTCTGCTCACTGAATCCTTCTGTGAGTCCTACATTATAGACTTATTCAGTTGGACAATTAATATTTGTGTTTCTTAAGGTTCAGCTGTAGGGCCTCTACTAGAGTCACTCTATAATCTTCCCTGGGAGATCTCAGCCATGGCCACAGCATCATTATCCCTTATGTTGATTTAAAGTCTTTATGGAAGACCTCTTTTCTATGCTTCTGAAAATTATCTGCCTCCCTATTTTATTTTTGTAAATGTAAGATTGGAGTAGATCTTGGATGATGTGCAATCCAGATTTTATGGTGCCTTGTAGGAGATAAGCAACCTATAAACTATAGATATTAGTTATTATTTCCTGCTTGCTCCCCCAACAAGAACATTAACACTCCCCGCCTCCCCCAACACACACATACATTATATACTGTAACAGAGACCTCATAACCTCAACAAAAACTCTCATTCAAAATAAAGAAATGTGGGAAAGTTAGTAATGAGATCCTTCTTGACAGGCCTTATGAAGCTTCCCTGGCATTGTGTATATTTTTGGCCACCTGGGAAGGACCGCTTTGTGTGGCTGTAATTTTCACCCTGTGGGAGTTCTTCCCTGTCGATCTTGCTTTACAGCCATACCTAAATTAGGCCTAGGGGGAGTGTGCCTTCCCTAGGAATATGATGCTCTCATAGACCATATCCTCCTCATACAGTTTGAGGGACTGAAAGCTGTTTTGGAGTCACACACTTTTTACAAGCAGACTGGTGACTTGTTTGGCATTATAATCTCTTTAAAATGTGTTAGATTTCTCATCTATTTGCTTTTAGTCAGTTACATTGGCCAGTACCCATAATAAAAAAAAGAGTTTTCTTGACTGAGTTCCCAAGTCTGCCTTATTTCCCAAGTCTGCCTTATTTCCTTGCTTCCTCACTCCAACTTAATGATTTAAATTAATTTAATGATTTAAACTAATCTAAACAATGGACTTGGGTGAATATGTAATACCCTTAATCTGTTTTTTGCTGCCTAGTTGAGTCAATTTGTTTAACTCAGAAATAACTAGAAATCTTTTTTAGTCTTGGGCCTTTTATAACTGGAAATCTTTTTCAGTCTTGTTTCTTGTTATTTGGATTGTAGGAGCAGTCAGCTTTCAATGTTAAAGAATCCTCATTTTAATCTCTCTGATTTCTACTTAAAAACCAGCCAGTTTCTACCTGAGCTCATATCCTTATTGTAAAACTCTACACAATGAGGTCAAGAATAATTAACTCAAAACTGTCACTTTAACTCTTTTTGGGTTGTCTTGCTCTTTTGAAGTCCTTCCAAAGTACTTTGAGAAATTCATTGTAGAACTGTCTTCATGTCAGAAGAAAGGGGCAAGCATTTATCCTTTGGAACCTGTCCCCTACCTCTCATGAGCCTTGATTCACTAGAAATCGAATATACTATATTTATGACTGCTGAGTGGATCCACAGTAGCAGAAAAGCACTGGATAGGAAGGAAGAAGGTAGGCACAAGGTGAATGACTGTCATGTTGCACTTCCACAAAGATTAGGCATTTGAGGATGCATTTTGGTGGCAACGACCAAAGGCTTATTCATATCTAAAGTAGGAATAAATTCTAGTAGGAATGCATCACTGCCTTCTTCAAGGTAGAAGGATTATGAAATCATCCATCTACCACCAAACTGCCAAATCGAGGGTTTAGTATTGGTCTCTGCTATTGCTGGGAGGTGTGGCATTCAAGACTGTTGAAACTTTGGTGGATCAGCTCTAGAAAGAGGGAGTCCATTCTGTGATACCCAGGCACTGCACCATCCTTTCACCATAGTTACTCTCTTCATGCTCACTGCACAGGCCTGGTTGGCCTCCACAGGGTAGGTCACAAATTTACCTAATTGCTAAGGGCCTACTCTCTAGTGAGTACTGTCAGCGAGACATTAACATGAATATAAAGATGTGCCTAGTTTGTGCCACTATTATCGGTCCTTCCACTGCCTCTTCACTTAATTTCCTTATCTACAATCTTTTAAGTTTGCTCTTTTCTTTTCTCTAATCAAGCATTTTACCGCTGTCCATCAGTCTTAACTTCTACCCACTTCTTTCACTACAAAGTGACACTTAAGAGTAGTACTTAACCCTGGCTTGGTTGCTCACTTAATTGGAGTTCACCCCGTACACCAAAAGTTTTCAGGCTCAATTATTGGTTAAGGCAGCTAGGTTGCGGGTTCCATCTTTTTCAATATTTCTCTCTCAAAATTAATTTAAAAAATACCCTCAGGTGAGAATTAAAAAAAGAGAAAGAGTACTGTTCAAGCACTGCCTCTGGGGAGGATTTCCCTTAACCACTGCCCTATAAACCCAGCTCTCATGGATTTGTGTTGTGGCAGCCGCCCTTTCACAGCGCTGAGAGTCTCTATTCACCTGTCTGGGAACCAATGACTTAATGGGTTTGATGATGCCCAGTTAGGAGCATGTTAGGAGCTATATTGCAAATGGCAAATAGTTCTCCACTGCAGGTGGCATAGCCTAGCTCCATAACTCGGGGGAATCTCTGCTATAACTCTCCTATTAGGGCATGACAGAGGCTCCACATTCATCCAGATAATGTGAATGAGATTGTTTATAAAATGCCTGTTACATAGCAAATGTTCTATACATTTTAATCACTTGTCACTCTAAGCAGTTGTTTGGGGTTCTGGATTGAGAACTGAACCATTGGGTATCTGTTTCACTAAAGCCAACTGGTTCCATAACTCTATTAGGAAAATTCTTTCCATTATTAATTAAGAACCTGATGACCACAGAGACAACCACAAAGTATTGAGAAAGATGGACATTAAATTTTTGATTCTCAAACCTGTCAACACTCAGAAATATCCAGATAATGATTAGTTTAAAATATATATAGCTCAGAACTCAATATGAAGACACACACACACACACACACACACACACACACACACACACCACCCCAGGTGGTTATGATTTTCAATCAAGTGTGGGAAGTTTGGGAGCCATTGCTCTAATTCACATGTGGGAAACACCCAGTCACCAGCCATAGGTCCCAGAGCCTCTTTTCACTCACACCTCTCAGGGAATGAGAAACGTCTGTGCACAGAAAGGCGAGGCTAATACTGTACAGTTCTCAAGGTGGCCTACTTCACCCCGTGGCCTAAAAACAGTTGGTACACATTAGCCAATCAATAAATAGTGAATGAATGAATGAATGAATGAACCAATGTCTACTATATCTCTATAGCAGTGCTGTCTTCTGAACATAATTTGTTTTTCTTTTATTAGAACTCCCCTTATAATACAGCTTCCCTATTAAGAGCCTCACTCATTTGTGTTTCTACTTACACTGGAATTTTCAATTCAAATATTTGAGCAAAGGAATCAGAATTAACAAGACCAAGCTGCTGCTGCCCACTTTAATAAAAACACTTCAAGTTCCTTCTATTTTCTAACAATTTTCCTCTTTATAGATCAACTTTCAAAAAGTCTGAGTAGTAGGCAACTATTTTACAGTTGATGCTTGGAAGGTATCAACACATAAATAAGTAATTGCTCTGAACATATATTTGCTCTTAAATGATTATATATCCTTAACAAACTATAAAGTATGGTTAGCAATAAGGGTGAAAGAAGAGTATCCTCAAAAGATTTGCAAAACGAATTGGCTTTTGTGAAATTTTAATATAAAAAATCCTAAAAATGTATATAGTCCTTTAAAAGGCTTAAGAAAGGAGCCCTTGGTATTAGTATCTGTTTCTATCATTAATTTCTTTTTTTGTAGTCCTATTTCTCCCCCGTCTGTTTATTAAAGCCTCATCTTAGATACCAAAATTGCTAGTAAGACTGTTTTATCTATTTTACTTGTCTGCATTCAATGGATTATTTGGCTGCATTTCATATTTTCTTGCAACATTTCAACTATCTATTCTTAGTGAAGGTCTTGATCTAAAATAACATTTTATTAGTAAACATTTTTATATAAAGTTCTTTAACATGCCCATATATATGGAGGTGCATAATGCATACTTTTATACATTTTTTCTAACCTACATAAAATTTTACACATATTTTTAGTATAATACTTTAAAGGTTGTGCAAAAAATGATTAATGAAAGATCAAAGTCACTTTTATAAATTCTTGGTTGAATTTTTATTGTCAACTGATTACTAACTGAGAAGGAAGATTATAGACTACAAATAAAACAGCTAAGTGAATTGTGAAAGACATTTCCGATGCAAAAATTTCTCTCTGTCTCTGTCTCTGTCTCTGTCTCTCTTCTAAACACACACACACACACACACATATATACACACACACCACTTTTCCTTATAGCCAATTCATGTAGGTTAGTATTTCAGGAGCTTTGTGTTAAATTCTGGCTTTAAATAAATCACTTCACCTGGCCAAAACCACTGACTTTTTCTTGGTTTCTACACAAAACTTTAATTCAAGTCCGGTATCCTTCAAATTCACTCCAGGTGCTAAAAACGTTTCTTGATTTTCCAAGGAACAGTCAACAGAATTTCCCTGCTCTGTATTCATATTTATAACATAGCCTCTAAATAGTCCAGTATTTTGTATTTTCTGAATTAAAGTGACTCCATGGTGAATTTGTAGTTCATCAAATTCATAGACACTCACTTATAAATGTATGTTTTTCCTCTTAGAAATTAGTGATTATTCCTTTAGGATCTTGTTTTCTATTATATGAAAACTCTGAAGAATTCTTTAAAGAATAGGCATGTGTGTTATAAGTTACCAATAAGGAGAATAATAAAAATAAACTATTTTTTAGAATGACTTTAGTTACTAGTCAATGTAAAAATTCAAATCCATAGTAAATTCTGTAACTTTTTGCTTTTATGCTATTTAACTTATAGACTTAGAGACTGGGACATTTTTTGTGTTTGGGTCTCATGAATAAATTAATATATTTAACCTTTATTAGCTTTCAAACCTAAAATATAAACAAGACTTCTTCCTCCTCCCTTCTTCCTCAGCTCCACTCTTGAATTTTGGTAAAAACCATGATCAGTAACAATTACTCTAATAATCAGATGCAATGTTTGAAAGTGTTACTAGATTTTATTAGAGATCATAGCCCTAGGAACACAAGATGGCACTAGCATGTCTGGATTCAAATAATGTCTTGCCTTCTACAAGATAAGTAACTATAAACAAGAGACTCTCCCTTTGCCTCCATTTTGTATCTGTGAAGTGAAAAATATATCTGTCTAAACCAAAAGGCTGGTACAAAGGCTTGATATGTGAATGTATGTAAATGTATCTAAAGAAATAGCTAGAACATAATAAAATTCAGTAAACAGAAATTCTTACTACAGGTTTTTGAGGAACTGGGAAAGCATGCAAATAAATAATTTTTGCATAGTGTTATGATGTCTTCCAGATGGTCCTGGAGACAGACGCATTTCTGGAAGATGGAAGGCATCACATTTTCTCAGGATGAGTGACTTCTTAAATATATCTTTGAGTGATGTTAGGTAGATGGTGAACTTACACAACTGGTCTTAGACTTTAAAGTGTTTAAGAATAAAGTGGTTTCCAGTAAGAATGTAAATTCTGATATAGTAGTTGTGGAATGGGACCTGAGATTTGCATTTCTAATGAACTCCCAGGTGATGCTGTTGGTCCGGGAATCACCCTTTGAATAGTGTGGACCTAGATAACCTCTTAAGGACGATTTAAGATATGTTAAATAATTTATATAGCTGTCTACTGCTGAGAAATTGATCAACCTAATCAATTGAATACATGATATCAATCTAATAATCCATTTTTTTATGGACACTAGGTGTTTTGGTGTCATGAAAGACTTCAAGCATGTCCTTATTAATTCCTGTAATAGTGGCTTAGAGCAGGTCTGAGATGAACTTGGGCATCTGCATTTCTAACAAGTTCCCAGTTGTTGCAAATACTTTTGTCCAGATACCACACTTTGGGAATTACTGCCTTAGAGAGATGATTGATTCTTTCCTAGAATCAATTGATTCTTTTCCTGAATTATTTACTTGAATCATCAATAGAAGCACTTACTTCTGTGCCTTCATTGAAGAAATTTCAGCATTGGTTGTTTTGAGCTATTGTGATTTATACTAAGAAAAAGCAATTTGGTTTTCCACTCTATTCCTGGCATAGAGTTCCTATTATTTCTTGTGGTTAGAGCAATAAGAATGTCTTTTGTTATGTTAACGAGGTGACCTTTGGAAACTCTTAGGTAACCTAAGGATGTTGGTTGGTTGCCAGAAGAACCCACTTAGTGATTAGAGGAAACTTTTAGTACCCATCCCTCAACCTCCAGAGAAAAGGAGGGGCTGGTCAATGATTTAATCAACCACCTCTATGTAATAAGCCTCCATAAAAACCCAAAATGAAAGGGTTCATAGAATTTTCTGGCCCATGAACATGTGGAGGTGCTGGGAGAAAGGGTGTGCCTGGAGAGTGCATAGAAGCTCTTTGCCCTATATATCTCTTCAATCTGGCTGTCTCTGAATTATATCCTTTTATAAAAAGCTGGTGATCTGGTAAGTAAAATGTTTCTCTGAGTTCTGTGTGCCATTCTAGCAAATTAATCAAATCTGAGGAGGAGGTCATGAAAACCTCTCATTTATAGCCAGTCAGTCTGAAGTACAGATAACTTGGACATGCAATCGGCATCCTGAGTTGGAGGGGCTGTTGGAAACTGATTTATAGCCAGTAGGTCAGAAGTATAAGTAAAAACCTGAAATTGCAACTGGTGTATTTCGGGGTGTGGGGGAAGGGAACGGTCTCGAAGAACTGTGGAATATGGTTACTTCTGGATAGGTAGTGTCAGAAGTGGATTGAATTGTAGGACACCAGGTGATATCTCTAAAATTGCTTGTTGTGGGGGAACCCCCCCCCCTTCACACACATATAATAGAATTGGTCTCAGAACTCCAAAAGAGACACCATTCCTAGAACCACGATTCTTCAATGTGTTTCAATTTGCTTACCAAGTCAGTGGAGCAACAGATCTCATCACCTCCCATTTATCCCACGCAATAAAACATCACCAGAGTCAACAGAGAGGCACTGGATTTGATTAAAGAATAGTGAGGTGATGTCTGCTTTTTGTTATGTATAAATAAATTATTAATATAGTCCAGATGCATTAGTACCAAGATTGTTATGTTAAAAACATAAAAAAAGTAAACATGGATCACCAGGAGAACTTTCATTGTCCCCACAATTTTACTGTCCACATGGATAACCAATGATTGTGACAGATAAAAGTAATGCGACAGAAAATAGAACAGTATCCTCACTGGAGCTTCATCATGCAACACAGGGTATTCAGCTAGAAATACAGAATTTGAACTCCACACCAAGAACAACCAAAGGGTAAGGAAGAAAGTCAGTTAAATAAAGTTACTTATTTGAACCTCCAAAATGAAATCTAAATGTATGGGGGCAAATCCTATTTTTCATGCTAACTTTTGCAATTTTAAGAAACACTTTGTCTTGGCATCTCATCAGAACTTCACATGTAGAAAAATCACAGAACCCTTAAATTTCCCCGAGGTTTGCCTAACCTCCCAAGGATAACAGTCAGACTCAGTAGCCAGGTTAGACCATGAGGAATGTTGTAACCTCTATGATGGCTTATCTGGGGCTGTCTTGGAAGGTGCCAGTCTTTCGAATAGAGAGTTAGAGCCTGCAGATGTTCTCTAGTGCAGTTAGCTTTCCTTTGAAATCATTTCTTTTGGAAAGCAGGGACTATCAGGTGTTGGTACACTTTGAGCATGTTATCACCTCAAAAAAAACTTCAGATAGATTGAATGACTAATAGCCAGAAGCAGCTCTTTAAAAACACTGCATTAATATTAATGGTAGTAAGCTCTGGACAGATGCTTGAAAATAATCCCACCATTTGAAAAAAGGCAAGGAACATTTTAAAAGATCTGCTTGCAAACTCATCTCAGCATTGAAAAATAACATGGAAGAAACTGAAGCTATCCTATCTAATAAAATAGTAATATGCAAATTTTTTGTACCTCTGATACACCCACAAGCCACACCCATAAGCTACATCCACCAGCCAATCAGGAGCAAATAAAACCCAACCAAGATGGCTGCAGCCACTGAGAGCAAGAGGGAGGCTTGGGTTTTCCCGGCAATGGAGGAAGCCAAGCTTTCCACCTACCCTTGCTGGCCTAGGCCTCCACTCAGTGCTATAAAGTTTAAATTATAGAAGATACATAATCCCAAAGAAATGGCAGCAGCCACAGAGCTGGAGAGAGCAAAGGCTAGGATTGCCTGAGAGATGGAGGAAGCCAAGCTTCTACAGCCCTAGTGCCTAGGCCTCCACTCCAGGCTACAAAGTGTCAATTATAGAATTTAAATAAACCCAAATAGAAATGGCTGTCATCATGGAGTGAGTAGAATGCTTGGCTCCACTCCAGGCTACAAAGTTTCCATTGTAGAACATAAATTAATCCCAGATACTAGGGCCTCCACTTGGGTTGCTGGGGGTCATGGCCAGCCTGCAAACCACCACAGGCCCCTCTCCCAGGCTGCCCCACACCCCAAGGGAACCCCCACCCTGATCTGGTACAACCTTCAGGGAAAACCAGCTGGCCCCAACCCATGTACCAGGCCTCTATCCTATCAAATAAAATTGGCTGCCCCCATGTGGTCAAAGATCCTGCCCCCATGTGGACACATGATGGCCACTACAAAATGGCCAGCAGGGGAGGACCATTGGGTGGTTCCAGATCTGCAAGGGAGGGTAGTTGTGGGCAATCAGGTGAGCAGGGGGAGATAGTTGGGAGGGACCAGGCTTGCAAGGGAGAGCAGTTTGGGGCAATCAAGCCTGTAGAGGAGGAAAGTTGGGGGTGACCAGGCCTGCAGGGGATGCAGTTAAGGGTGAACAAGCCAGCAGAAGGGGGAAGTTGGGAGCAGTTAGACATCAATTAGGCTGGCAGGGTAGTGATTAGGGGTTGATCAGGCTGGCAGGCAGAAGTGGTTAGGGGCAATCAGGGAGGCAGGCAGGTGAGCAGTTTGGAGCCAGCAGTCCTGGATTGTGAAAGGATGTCCAACTGCCCATTTAGACCCGATCCTGCCAGGCAGTCATACATCTCTCAAGGAGTCCCAGATTTGAGAGGGTGCAGGCTGGGCTGAGGGACACCCCCTAACCCTGTGCATGAATTTCATGCACCAGGCCTCTAGTATAAGATATAATGCCTTCAAATTAAGGTTTAATAAATATATAAAGATGCTGCTTGCCAGTTTCAAGCTATACCCTGACTATGAAGGCTAGCTTACTTGTCTTTTGTTGACTCAGAGTCCTGTAACCTACTTGAGTGCTGTGTTTAACACTATTCTATTCATTTTATTTGTTTTGATTCATTTTCACAAGCAATATATGAAGCAGTTGCTCTTTTTTGTTTTTTTTTTTTTAATCCAAGAGGAAACTGTAATACTTAGAAGTTAGTAATTTATCTCAGACCACACAGAAGGCAATAGAGGCAGGATTTAAACAAGGCATGTTTGGGGACCAGAAACTGATTTTAACAACCATAATGCAGTAGGTCCTGGGGTTACATCAGAGATCCATTCCTAAAAGAAAAATAACAATTTCTGACTTTTACTTGTGGTAAATAAATAATAAAAAACATAAAGCACATATGTACATATGTCAAAATGGTGGATTTTTTTATGAATAAATGGGAGATGGCAGCATAATCATGAAACAACATGTATGTCAAGTCTGATGTAACCTGAGGACTGTCTGGATAGTTGTCTAATTAATGACTTGAAATTTTCAATTTACAATTATCCGTTTATTATAAATTTTATATCTTCCAGAGAACATGTGTTTGTATAAGAAAAAGAGAATCCTTGAAAAAAATGGGTTTGATGGAAGACAGTATATTGTAATATAAGAAACAAACAAACAAAAAAAACCCAAGAGCCTGCCCTGGCTCAGTTGGTGGGGCATCTTCCCATACACCAAAAGGTTTCAGGTTAGATCACTGGGTGGGGCAAGTATGGGAGGCAAGAAATAGATGTTTCTCTCTTACATTGATGTTGTTGTTTTGTTCTCTCTCTCTCTCTCTCTCTCTCTCTCTCTCTCTCTCTCTCTCTCTTTTCCTCTCTCTCTCAAAAAATAATAATAAAAAGTATATCCTCAGGTGCTGATTAAAACAAAAGCAAGAGTCTTGGAAATAAGTTTGATCTCTAAATATGCTAGGTGGTACAGAGGAAATCAGGTACCCTTACCATAAAACACAGGTTTCTTACATGTTAAATTTAAAATTTTGATAATAGTTTAACAAAAATAGGTTATCTCTGATGGTAGTCATGCCCTAATATTTGGTGGCTGAAGATGTATTTGAGACCAGTACATTTTCAACAAATATCCACACTGCCTATGTACAAGGCCAACTCTGGAGTAGTTGTATTTTTTTGTTTTGATTGTTTTTAAATGCCAAAAAACCAGTAGTCTGCCAAGAACTTTTCCTTCCTATGATTATACCAAAAATTTAAGAGATGCTTTTCAGTTCTTTATTTGCCCTTGAAAAAATACTCGTTCTTTCAAAATTCTAAATTGAGTTTTGTAGTAAAAGGTTTTTCTCTAGTTGTTTTCCAAATTCCAAATAGCTTTATAAATAATGTGTCTGAAGCTCAGTAAATAATCACAGTAGGGCATGTTTCTTTGCTTCTACTCCTTATATGCTCAAATCTATAAAACGGCATGTTTCTAAGGAAGTAACATGAAAATTTTCACATAAAGCATACTCAAAATATAGTATGGAACTTCTATATACAAAACCAATAATTTGGCCATTATTTGGCTCTTTGACCAGACACTATCCTGTGTATGTGTTAAAGAGATTTGGTGAGTGAGTGAGTGTGTGTGTGTGTTTGTGTGTTGGCTTTTGTTTTTTATAAGTATATATATATATATATATATATATATATATATATATATGGAAACATTAGCTGTTTTAACTGGGATAATTTAAAATCAGATTTCAGGGGGAGACCCTGCTTCCTCTTAACCTCTCTGAAGAGCGGCACCTGATCTGGTTGCACCATCCACCTTCACTGGCTAATATTCTAATCAGGCCCTCTAAGAAATCATCTGGCAGGTTTCTCCAGGACATTTCAAAATTCAACACTCCCTCAAGGGAAGAGACATGGGGGTGGGGGTATCCCCTAAAGACACAGCCCATTCCAATGGAGACAAACGTTGGCTTCAGTTTCACCACTAGGTTTACTTGTGCACAAAAGTTCCCAATAAAATCCAGCTGGTTTAAATTTTGTCTGCAGACCTGAAACCCAGCAAATTTGGCTTGGCTTTCTATTTTGCAGAAAATGCTTCACATGACTGTAATCTGGAAATACTGCAGTGTACATACCCTCAATAGAAACAACAGGAGAACAGCTGTCTCCTACCTTCACTTTCTCCCAACTCCATCTTACAGGCTTAGGTGTTGTTAAGGGAGGGGAAAGAGTCTGCCACTGAGCATGAAAGATGGTATGAATCATCCATGACTACCTTTGTTGTTTGTTCTGAGCCAAAAGGAAAGATTAAAGAGTTGCCATTGATGAGTGAGACAACTCACATTTTGGAATCACTAGAGAAGGAAGGAGCATTTAAGATCGTGGAAGGAAATAAAACAACAAAACAATACCGTTATAATCCAAACAATAAAAGGCTTCAGTCTGTGAAAGCATAGTGTTATCTTTTCCATTTTTCCACCCTTATGCTTTCACTGGCTTCATACAATCCCCTTGTTGCCTATAATTGGGGCTGGAGTTGGTGCCAAAGCTGCATAAAATAAGCAGCCTTTCCTTTATACTTTCTGTGCATCATGATTGTGTATGTGAAGTCATAAAATCATTTATTATGAGCATGTGTATTCCTGGCTTAAAGAGCCAAGTATTCTTGTGACAACAATATAATGGCATCAGATGTATTCCCATAAAACACCATATGTGGGCACTTAATAGTGATTGCTCTGGCACCTACATGCTGGGATATCCTCTTAAAGGAAGACTCCTTCGAAAAAAAGAACATTTGGTACTTAGACAAAAAATAAATAAAAATGAGATAGGTGAGCAAAGAGTACAGATTTATTAAGAACCCATTGATAATGACAGTTTATCTTCCATTAGTATCAGATTGTCTCAAAGCATCTTCTAGAGTTCTTTGCTTGGGTTCAAGGAAACCCTTTACAGCATTGCAAACACTAGTAAATTGTCTATCAGTCTCCAAGTTATAAGAATGCTCTAACATCATGTTGATATCTAGTAAACTGTAAGAATGGGAACAACATAATTTTTATTCTTGTTATCTATTACTCTTTCGAAAGCATTTACTTGGCTCCTATGGTACCAATTTCAGTAAACAAGTTGATTATCAAACTAGATAAAAGAATGCAGACTGAATGCTGTGTGAGGTAGAGGGAGTGCCTGATGATGTTTGAGAGTATGTCTTGAGGCAGAAACTATTCATCGTTGTCTCTTTCTCTTCTGCCAGCTTCCAGTTTAGGGTGGAATGGCTTCCTTTGTTCGCCACTGAGGCTGGAGTCCCAATTTCTAATATGCTTTGAGTTTGCCAGAACTATGGGACTGAGGTGTCATGATGTTAGCCCCTGCCTTGGGTGGCCAGACACTCATTGTCAGTATAAGATGGGGGAGTTCAAAACAATCCAATGGCAAAAAGAGGCTAGAGCTCACTGGCTCGTGGTTGTATGTCCATTTCAGTTGGGGGTCAAGGCAATCTGAAAAGTGGGAGACCATACAAGTGAGATTTTAGGGCTTTTTTTCAAAGGGCAACTTAACGGTATACTGCTTTGTGCCATTGGGGTCTGTGTAGGAAGATGCTGCTGCTGATGTTTTAAGTTTCCATGCCAGCCATGAGTCACTACCTGCACCTCTCTTCACTCACTCTTCCTCGGGTAACAGACAGGCTGCAACATACAATGGCATTTTGTTTTAAGTACATATGGTAGTTATTACATTGAAAATGTACACTGAGCATATGTCTACAACCCTAATTGTGCCTTCCAACACTTCTATGTGGCTGCTCCGACCAGTCCACTTCTCTCACGGTTCTTTGGCCCTGACTCCCATTCCAGCACCACTCCTCTACAATGGAAATATTGCTGCTTTTAATTGTTTTTGTTCTTTTTATACTGCCAGGTAGCTGAAAGGGAAATTTTGAGGTGGAAAGATCTCTTACTGAACCAAATAAATTTTTCTCTAATTGGTAAAACTGGCTTAAGAGTTACTATCCCTACATCTGGTTATTCTCCACCAGTTGCTGATTTTTCAAAAGCCTTTATCTATTAAACAGAAATCCTTGACCTCTTCTTTTCTCTCTCATTAAGAACTTGTATGCTATTATCCTACCATAATGTGGCTTGAAATCTGGTTTCTCTCTCTTTCACCTCCAACATCATGAATTTTCCATTCTCTACCAATGGTTCTCCATCCCAACCGAGCATCAAAAGTGTATAAAAAACTTTTTGAAATTGTGAATGTCCAGAACTTTATCCCCACTTATCCTTTCACCTATTAAATTAAAAATTATGTGGTAAGTCCTAGGAATCTTTCATTTTAAATGCTGCATAGTTAATACTGATATGCAACCATAATAAAATATACCTTTCTAACTTAAGTAATAACTTTTATTCTGTGTTTAACATCTATAGAATATTTTGTTTTGTCTCATTTAATCCTTACAATAAGCTAATAAATATTATTTTCTTCATCCTATATAATAAAAGAGAAACATACAAGTTTGACAGTACCTTCCATCCTTATTGGCTATGCTACCAGCCAATCAGGAGCGGGGCTGGGGCCAAGTGGCACGAGTGCCAGGCCTCAGGGATGGAGATAAAATGCGGTGGTGGTGAGTGCCCAGCTCCTAGGGGCCGGGTGGTGGCAGGCAGCCGGGGCTGAGCTGAGCAGGGTGATTGCTGGGTGGATTTGTTATGGATTTCAGAGAGAGAGGAAGGGAAATGGAGAATGAGATAGAAACATCAATGATGAGAAAATCATGGATCAGCTGCTTCCTGCATGCCCCCCACTGGGGATCGAGCCCGCAACCCAGCCATATGCCCTGACCAGGAATCTAACCATGGCTTCCTGGTTCATAGATCAAAGGTTAGCCATACTTCCTGGGCTGAAGTTCCCCTATAGAAATCCCTACTTAAGTGACTCAGGCTTTTTCCTTTCTACATCCTGGTGAGCCATCAGTTTGACATCCCATGAGGGCTCCCAGTATGTGAGAGGGGGCAGGTTGGGTTGAGGGACCACCCATCACCAGTGCACGAATTTTGTGCACTGGGCCCCTAGTTTAATATAACAGGAAACTGGGCTACAGAGAGTCATTTTTAAAAATATAGTTTTATTTATTTCATAGAGGAAGGGAGAGGGAGAGAGAGAGAGAAATATCAATGATGAGAGAAAATCATTCATCAACTGCTTCCTACATGCCCCTACTGGGGATGGAGCCCACAACCCTGGAACGTACCTTTGACCAGAATCAAATCAAAACCCTTTAATCCTCAGGCTGACGCTCTATCCACTGAGCCAAACCAGCTAGAACCACAGAGTCTTTTATTGAGGGTTTTTGGTTGTTGTTGTTTTTGTTTGTTTGTTTTTAAATACTTCAGGTAATATAATTAGCAAATTTTAGAGTGAGGACTTGAATCTGTGGCTTGAAGCCAATGGTTGGCCTCTCTTGACTATACTTATTTATTCATGTTATTTACTAGAAAATTATTTTGCTTCAAATCTCATTATGCCTTTGGGGATTTACTTAAAGTGACAAAACACCTGGAAAATTTGTATTTACAATGGCCTAATACAGTGATGGGCAACCTTTTGAGCTTGGTGTGTCAAAATTCGCCAAAAAAACGAGCATAACTCAGGTGGTATGCCAACTTGTCCTAAAAATGCAGGTTGTTCCCAGGTTTTCCTATCATGGAAGGGGAGCCCACAGTAGCATCCTGGGTTCTGAGCAAGGCTTATGCGCTTGTGCTTTATCTCAGCAGATGTGGTTCCTAGAAGAAGACTCTTGGATGGACCTTGAACATTTCTATCGAATTTGCCAAATCATCCTCCAAAAATGTTAAACCACTTTAAACTCCGACCAGCAACCATGCATGTGCTCTCCCATCCCACTTTGATGCCAATATCATTGATTTCTCCCTAGAAGCTTCCCTCCTGTCAGCTGGGACTGCTTGGTACTTGAGCCAACCTCATTGTTCAGTTGAGATAGAATTATGGAGGAGGAAAAATAGCTTTCTGCTACCTTTCTGAGTTCTCAGTGGAGGCCCTTGTAATGAAAGACAGATGACCAAGAGACAAACAAAAGTTCATTAACATGTGTACCTTGTGTATATGTGGGAGATCCCAAGGAAAAATGAGTAATTCCCTAAGGTGGCTTAGAATGCAGATTTAAACACCTTCTTCCTAGGACAGTGATGCGCAACATTTTGAGCGTGGTGTGTCAACTTACCTGCTTAGTAATTTCTTTGTTCATCTGTCAGTTGACTTCTTTTATTGGTATTGATATTATTTAATTTGTGTGGGGTGCTGTAAATTAAGATAAGTGTATGGGAGGGGGAATTCTTTAATTAACCTGCCTATTAGTGACTTTTTGTTGCTGAATTTCATTGGTTAAACCTTCAATTGAAGGTGGGTATTTTGTACACTTAAAGCCCAAGCAAGCACTACTAACTTCACCTGTCAATCTGTGTCTATTGTTGGTTTTGATATTATATAACTCTGAGAATAAGGTCTCACAAAAGTACATAGAGGGGAAAATACGCCATTGCTATATTTTTCAGGGTGCTAAAAGTGTCTGGTAATCAGTTACAGACAATCCGAATTTCCTGTTCATAGGGGCACTCCTCTTGATTCTCCAAGTGGCACCTTTCCAGATTCTCAAGCTTTGACCTCAAGGCAACAAACACCTTAGCCCAGATATTGTCTTAAAATTCTGCAAGTTGCATCTCCAAATCATCAATTTGCATCCACTGGAAACCATTTCATTCCAAATTACTGAAGACTACTACATCAGGATAATTAATTATTTTTATGGTCTGTTCTAGGCTTCTAAATTGAGTAAATCTATCACTGAACTGGTCAAGTAAGGATTCTAAAACATGCTGGTACTTTATATGCAAGGGTTCCATTTCATTTTGTACAGCTGCACTGGCCTTCTCAAAATACTCTGTTACTCGAGGAAAATACTTATAAGTTTTAGTTTCTACATCTTGCTTGAAAATTTTAAGTTTACTTTCAAAAGCTTTTATTTATCCAAACATAACGTCAATACTTTTGCCAAAACCTTGTAACTTTAAGTTCAGTTCACTAATATGACCAGAGATATCTGTAAAAAATATCAGGGTGTTGACCCACTTATCATCATTGAGCTGAGAAAAGTTTCCCAGATCCTTATCCTCAAGAAATACCTTATTTCTTCAAAGCACTCAAGAACTTTGTCCCAGCTCAGCCATCTTACATTATGGTACATCAGCAGTCCACTGTAGGTGGAATCAACCTCCAGTAAAAGTGCAGAAAATTCTCATTTGTGAAGGGGGCGAGCAGCTATTAAATTAACTATTTTTGTAACAGCTGACAGTAAGTCGTTTAAGTCGTTGAATCCTCCCTTGGCACATAAGGTTTCCTGATGGATAATACAATGAAAAGGCACAATCGTATGTCCAGTAGCTTCTGTAAACAATTTGACAAATCTGACTTTATCCCCCACCATGTTTGGTGCCCCATCTGTCATCACTGACACAACTTTAGAGATATCAATGCTTAGGTCATAGAATTTTTGTAACAACCTTATATATTTCATTTCCTGATGTACTTGTTGGCACTGATACTAACTTTATCATCTCTTCTCTCATTATGAGACCATCAGAATATTGACCAATAATGGCCAACTGAGCATGTGATATGACATCAGTAGTTTCATCAAGAGATGGAAAAATATTTACAATTACTTATGTCTCTCTTTAATTGATGCTGTATGTTTGTTTTTGGTCTCATTATTCAGTCTTTATGATATTTCTACTGAGTGGTAATTCACATATTATCTTAATAGTTGCATCTTTATTCTGCATATGGTGAAATAGAACTGGTGCACATCTTAGGAGAGTTTCTTTAATAAATTCTCTCTCACTGAATGTTTTTCCATGCTGAGCTATGAAGTGAGCAATGCTCGAACTTGCAAATGTTAAATTTGTAGAGCCTTTTTATAAATTTAAGGATGGAATTAGATTGGCTGTTATAGAGGTGTAGCTGCCTGGAAATGTATTCCTTCCTTTCATCCTCACTTTTTTTCAAGAGCTAGGAATGATTAGTTTCAAAATGTCTATTTATATTCCATGTTCTGCTTACTACCATTTCAGTACATAGAATGCAAAATGATCTGCCATCCTATCTAATAAAAGAGTAACATGCAAATGTGACCATACCTTGGCTCCTGATTGGCTATGCTACCAGCTAATCAGGAGCGGGGGGGGGGGGGGGGGCATGACTGGGGGCGAGGCCAAGGCTTGCCTGAATGCCAGTGAACACTTCCCTTCACGAATGCTTCACATGACGCCAGAGGGTCAAGTGCTTCATGCCTGTGGGGAACACTTAGCTTTACACAGGTGCAGGTGGGGAACGAAGTGCTTCAGGCCAGTGCCAGCTGGGAACGCTTTGCTTCACGCTGGCGGGGGGGGGGGGGGGGGGCGGGAACCAAGCAGGGACGACACCTCTGCACAGGGTGTTTTTGAGGGCCTCTCGAGCCAGCGGGAGAGGCTCGGTCCTTGAGGCATCGTGCAGGGAGGGCTGGGCCAGGACACCACCATACTTTCAAAGAAAGTTCTTTCCCACTTAAATATCCTCTGATGAGTATCTTTAAAAAAGAAGTAAATATTCAGCCATTGTCACACTTGAAAAGTTAAGGTAATTCCTTAATATCACCTAATATCCACTGTACGTTCAAATGTCTTTGTTTCAAAGATGCCTTTTACTGTTGGTTTGCCCCCTCCGGAGGCTACCCAAGGTCTTATTTTAGCCCTGATATTGGGCTGCTTCCCCGACCATAAGTTCCCACTGACACACGTAGCCATTTTCCAGCCAGAGTTAAAGGGGGCTTCTTCTGTTTTTAAGGTATCGCCATATCCAGTGCCTGCCAGGCCTCTGTGAAAGCACTATTCCTTAGGTCCAGGGTGCTGGGAGCTGAAGCAGAGAGGCTGTGAGGCCCAGCTGGTTCCCATCACTACCCCCCCACCCCCCCAATTATCCTGGCCCAGCCTTCCCTATGCATACCTGCTCACAGAGAGCAGAGTGTGAGGTGGTCGTGGCAGCTGCATGGGAGACCAGTGGGGGTGTGGCCGCAGTACAAGGGAAGGGAGGCCTACACCCTCCCCCAATCCAGAGGGGCTTGACAGGGGACCACAGGCCACGCCCCCCACCCGACAGGGCTTGACAGGGAACCACAAGGTGTGCTTCCAGCCCTGGTGCTGGGCTAGGGTACCTCAGGCTGCTCCCCCTACCCCAGCTCCAGGCTGGGGGACCTCAGGCCATGCCTCCCACCTGGTGCAGCTTGACAGGGGACAACAGGCCACACTCCCAACCCGGCAGGGCTTTACAGGGGACCTCAAGATGTGCTTCCCATCCTGTTGCTGGGTTAGGGGACCTCAGACTGTTCTCTCCACCTGCCAGGGCTTGACAGGGGACCTCAGTCTGCACCCCCACCTGGCAGGGCTTGACAGGGGACCTCAAGCCACACCCCCACCCTGGCACCAGGCTGGGGGACCTCAGACCATACCCTCTGCCCAGCACCAGGCTAGGGGTCCTGAGGCTGTGCCCTTCCTGCCTCGCTGGGCTTGACAGGGGACCTCAGGCTGTGTCCCCCACCCAGCGGGGCTTCACAGGGGACCTGAGCCTGTGCCCCTGTGCCAGTGAGGATTGATGGGGCACCTGAGGCTGTGCCTCCCTCCCGGTGCTGGGCTGGGGGACTTGAGGCTGTGCTCCTCTGCCTGGTGGGACTTGACAGGGGACCTCAGGATATGCCCCCTACCCAGCAGGGCTTGACAGGGGATCTCAGATCGTGTCTCCCACCTGGTGGGACTTGATGGGCGTCCTGGTGCTGGGTCAGAGGACCTGAGGACACACCCTGCCCTGGGTGGCTTGACAAGAGTGGGACTGGCGGGGTCTGGATCTACTCCAATGTGGGGGGTGGGGAGAGAAAGTGGCTGGGTCTGGGTCTCAAATGATTTTGAGACACATGTGAGTGAGTGGGGACTTGAGTCTGGGCCCTATGGTGTGCCCAAGACTCTTGACAGGAGGAAGGTTTTCATATACATTTCATTAATTTTCTTTAGTCTCTGATACTTCTATTATAGCGAAAGAGCAAATAGCAATATTATTTCCTCTAATTAATACCCTTTTAATGTGCACGAATTTTGTGCACCGGGCCACTAGTTTTTTCTATAATGCCATACATCTCTGTCCATGTCTCTTGAAAGGATCGGCTACTGCTACTACCACTTCTTTTACTTAACTTTGGTTTTTTATTCTTTTGGGTTCTCCATCATGGGGGGGGGGTGAGGAGTGAAAGAAGATTGAATTATAGATAGCCTGTTAGCCCTGCTGGCAATTAGGGATGAACTAGTCTAACTGACCATAAGATGGCACATGTAACTGTCTTTTAGGAAAGGGCAGGGTTAATAAGCAGAAATAGGGGTTAATAAGGATGCAGGACAGTAATAGTGGTGAAATGGAGTCGGCACTATGCTGCAAAATGGCATTGCTTATATAAATTAAGATGGCTGCCACTATTTCTAATGGCAGGAAACGGCACCCATAGCATACACCCTCACCTCTCCCAGCTTCTCCCTCACTTATCTCAGTAATGATGGTCAATTAGAAATCCACAATACTCCAGAAAAGTAGATTGGATGATGGTTGCTGTGGTTATGTGTTTGCTGGTAATAGTGATCACAGGGTCCCCAGAGACGCGTCCCCCATGGCATTTCACTGCTCCCTGCTCCGCCAGCTGGAAGTGAGGTCGAAGATCCCCTAACGGCCTAACTGGAAGTCCCGGAACCAGATGCTCTGTGCTGGAATTCTTTTGTTTGGCCTACAGACCTCTGGCACAGAGTGTCTACACTGCACTACAGCAAATGTTTCATCCTTGGCTATTACACCTGGCTATGCAGTAGACGAGGATGAAACGTCCTTCTCAGCATTAGGCCTCATACTTCTCTGTATGTGACTGCATGTGGCCACGTGTCATCGAAAATGGCTACGTGTGTCAGTGCTGACGTGTGTCATAAGTTCGCCATCACGGGCCTAATATCTTGTATTGCAACCTAATATCTTGTATTGTAATAAAGGTGTGTATGAGTAAAAATAATGTGGTCCTAATTGAGTAGGCTACTGTTGCTGGGTTATGCAGTTCTATATACTCTCCAAACTTCATCAGCTTGATTTCTAAGTCATTGTACCTTCAGGCAGCTGTGGGTTGACAGCGAGGTTCTGTGTCCCATTTCTACACTCAGGTTAAAGGTGTTACCGCTATTTGGAATATGCCGTTTTTATGGCAAAGTTTTAAAAAAGGCAAGCATTTGAATAGTTCTTAAACTTCTGCTTGAACATAACATACATCATTGCTGATCATGTTTTTTTAATAACTCATGTCAAGTTCAAGCCCAATGTCAGTGGGTTAGTAAATGTACTCCTCCTATAAAAATTTATGCTTTAAGTTATGTGGCATCAGGCATTGCGTATGTAATCCGTTACAATAAAAGAGGAGTGAATCTTTATGCAGAATACTACAATCAATCTCAATTCCCCTTCTACATCTGAGAAGCCTGAGACTCGGAGGTTGAATTAGCTTGTCCAAGGCTAATGACTGACACAACTGAGAGAATGATGGAGTCTTTCTGACTGTAAAAGTCAGTGTTCTCTCTGGGCAGTCAGTTTGAAAAATGGGGAGAAGGACATTGTAGCTCTCTCCTCTATTATTCTTTCATCTTCACGCCAAAGCTATTCTAAAACATCATGTGCCTCCAAAAACCTGAGTCATCTTTGATTTACCTTGCATATTCAATATCAAATAAAAGTCAATACTATATTTATTAATAATATCACTTATTGAGCAAGTATTTTGTACCAAACACAGGTCCAAAAATCTCTTTATATATTGTCATCTTTGATTTTTTGCAATACATTTTGTGTAGGCATTATCTCATTTTAAAGATAGAGGACAGAGTCTCAGTACATGGCTTAAAATGACAGAGCTGGAGTGAGGCAGAGCTGGTTTTAATCCATCTCTATTCACATGCTTGGGCTACAATGTTCTGTACCATTATGCTTTCCAAAAAAAATGTTCTCTGTTTTAAATGTGCACTTACCTTTATTTTGCTCTCTGCTCTGGCTTCCACTACCTGTTTTTAGTTTTCATTTTCTGATATCTAAACTGCTACTGTAGCTTCCTACTTACATCTTTCCACCAAACCAGTCTGTCTACCAGGAGTAGATTCATTCTCAAATTGTGCCTTGACCATGTTATTTCTGTGTGCAAAAAGACAGCTCTTGTTCTCCTGGGATCCTGTTTTCACATCTAAACTCCCTCATCTGATTTCCAAGACACCCAGAACACACACCAGTCTTATTTCCCGCCGTGTCTCAAATGTGTACCAAATGTGACTAGGTATAAATGATCCATGAAAGCCACACATTTGAGGAATGGTAGGAAATAAGGCTGGTATGTGTTCTGGGTATGTGTGCTTAGTTGCCCCTCATTTATTCCCACCTCACTTTATTCATATTAGTCCCTTTACCTACAACTAAATCGAGAACTTCATGAGGGCAGGGTCTTGTATTACCCTACAAATGTGCCCCATACAGATTATCATAGTGCTACCTTTGAAGTGGGAAGTGATTACTTAACTGGAACATCTGTACTTGTGTACAAATATGGTGGTTTCTGCCACATGGTCCTGTAGACATTTATGGGTGACTGGGTATAAATGATCTATGAACTCCTTCTAGTTCTGCTGGAATAGGTCATCAAAGTAGAGGGAAAATGCTAAATTTGCCATATCCCTGAGGACAAGTTAAGACATTGAAGAATGAAAGATTAACTCTCAACAAGCATGGAGTTAATGTTGCATCACACCAGCCTCTCCAAGGGGCAATAGGAGTAGCATTTGGGAAGTCAGGAATCTCCCAAGCCACAGGGTAAAAATTTTGTTTGACTCCTAGGAATAGAGAATAAGAAAAATTGTGGTGTCAGGTCTTGTGAATGTGTGTGCTGAGTAAAGTATTATAAATGAATACCTACATGTATAGTGTTTTCTGACTTTCTGTTGATTAAGATAAGAATCCTCAAAAAATACCTGATGCCCACCCAAAATATATATATATATCTATCTATCAACCACATATACCCATGTTTTCCAAGATTTTAAAATAGACTCCAAGATATATCCCATGGGGAAAATACATTTAGGTAAAGTATGCCCATTTACCATAGTAAACACACACACACACACACACACACACACACACACACACACACACACACACAGAAAACTAGAAACACTTGCAGCAAGTAAATGTATGCAATTTATTTTCTTTAATCTAGAATTTTCAAAATCATTTACTTATGTTTACCCGTGGGATCTTTTATCTGTCTAAAGCATAAAAGTGTAAAGGTATTCTACAGAACCAACTAGTATTTTACAGGATACAGTTTAGACAATTTTGCCTTTTCTAACAAATTATGAATTTACTGTGTCCTCTTTGACATCTCCTAATCTCGTGGTTGGCAAACTGGGGCTCGTTAGCTCCTGGAGTGTGGCTCTTCCACAAAATACCACGGTCTGGGCAAGTCTATTTTGAAGAAGTGGCATTAGAAGAAGTTTAAGTTTAAAAAAAATTGGCCCTCAAAAGAAATTTCAATTGTCATACTATTGATATTGGGCTCTGTTGACTAATGAGTTTGCCGACCACTATCCTAATCCAATGAAGAAGATGCTTACTCTTAGGTCATTAGTAAAGTTTTTTTATACTAATAGGCAAAGACTAAACAAACTAGATTCTTAGAATTAATGCCCAGGAAGAAAGAGTTTAGCACATTTTAATGGATTAGGAAACTATATGCATTGCAGTTGGGACATTGGATTTATATTTTAAGAAATAGTAATAATATGTGAAAAGTATTGACACTTAATGTGATAACTCTTGGCTGATGGCATTTAAGATGAGAAAGACTGGTATATAATTATACAGTGTGTGTCACCATATAGTGACAGATGTGCTATTCCAAACGCAAAAGTTGCTAATATCTACTTTTTTTGGCCATTAGATAATCACATGGGAGTGGCATTGTAGTAGTCACATTATACTGTAAATTAGATAGATGTGGTGTCAATTCTCATGAAAGTTGTTGTCTAATGAGAATTAATAACATATATCATACTTTCAGCTTTTTCTGAATATTTGCTAATTTACGTACAGGAAAGTGTTTCCTAATTATCTGATCATCCCAAATGAGTATGAAGGCTTTCCAAAATGTTTCTCTTTTATTTATTTTATTTCTCTCTGTTTTTCTTAGTGTTCATAATCAGCCTTTAAAAAATTATATAAGCCATCCAGGTAAAGTCTTATACATTTCCAAAAGGATACACATTAGTAAATCATTCAATTCAAAATGGAAACATTAGAAAACTATCTAGACAATTAACATTATTGTCATAGATACTTTTTTCATAAAAATTTTATATGTTAAAAAACCTCCACATATGAGAACATAAACTTATGAAATCATTAAAATATAGTGTAACATAGCCCAATTTTTATCTTACATTTGTTTTATTCCAAGCTCTTCTAGTGTTTAGTGCTTACATAATATAATTTAAAGTAAAAATTACTTCAGTTTTGGGAATACATTTTTTTCCAATAAACTCATTCTAGACATAGATAGTTTTAAACAGGGGAGATGTTTTTATCTAATACTCAAGTTGTATCAATGTAGACATAGATTATAGTAACCAAAGATATAACCAAGTCTATTTTTAAGCAGTTAGGCTGATCTTTTGTGCATTATTCTTTCTATGTCCTTTGCCTGATGAGTACGCTGGGAAGATTTATCTGGTCCCAACTCTACATCTGTACAAAGAGAAAATGCTCACTTTGATATCAGTCTTTTTTTTTCTTCCAAAAGTCATTTGGATATTTATAACATCATTCATTGGCCATAAAAATTATTAACTTAAAAATTATCCTGCAATACTCGGGGCTCTGTAGCCTGGAGTGGCCCCTCGCCCAGGCCACCCCACACCTCAGCCATTTAACTAACTCACGCCTAATGCCAGACCAAATGATTTCACAAGCCTTATATGGCCTGCAAACTGGACATCCCCTACCCAGGTCTGAGATAACCCATGTTAAGAATTGCAGCATTAATTTTTTATATTTCTGTTAAATCTTAAAGTGTTTGAGTTGTCTGCTTACATTAAAAATGATGTAATATCATAGGTATGTTCAGGTTAAAATGTCCTACAGGTGTATGTGAGGCATTTCAGATGCATTAGTTACATTTATAATGTTACTTCTATTGTAAATTTCAGCAACAGAAACATATATAATCATGAACATTTGCAATCAGATAGTACTATTACGTGCTTCTTATTGTACAACAATATCAAATACACCTTGTCCCTATTATTTTTTCAAATGTATTTCTAGTCCAATTGTCTGCCATGTTGGAAAAGCTAAAAGTATTTTACTTTTTCTTGTGATTTCTAGGAGGTATATTACATATCATTGATAGGATATTTTGCTGTAAGTCTAATCTCCCCTACTTACCAACTTTGTGGTCTTGAAAAGGCAACTAACTATTCTGAGTCTGAGACTCTTTATTCTTTATTAATAATTCCTCTTATTTGACTAGCTCTAAAAATAAAAAAGTGTTTGTCAAAGTGCCTTGTACAGCATTGAGCACCATATGTATAGAAGTAAAGCATTATACATGCATTTTTCTCTTCCATTCTGTGGACATATATACAAATATGTAGTTATATTTATTAATATAGTTAAGGCTGATTAAACACACACACACATATATATAGATATATATTATATATCCTATCTAATAAAAGGGTAATTTGCAAATTGACTGTACCTCTGATCAAGCCATGCCCACCAGCCAATCAGGAGCAAATAAACCCCAACCAAGATAGCTTCAGCCACTGAGAGCAGGAGGGAGGCTTGGGTTTCCCCGGCAATGGAGGAAGCCAAGCCTTCAGCCTGCCATTGCCGGTTTAGGCCTCCACTCAATGCTACAAAGTTTCAATTATAGAAGATACATAAATCCAAAAGAAATGATGGCAACTTCAGAGCTGAAGAGAGCAGAAGCTACAGTTTCCAGGTAAACCCATGCCTCCCTCCTGCTCTCAGTGGCCACAGCCATCTTGGTTGGGGTTTATTTGCATAATTTGCTCCTGATTGGCCAATGGGCATGGCTGTGGTCATGATTTGATTGGAGATAAGGTCAATTTGAATATTAATCTTTTATTAGATAGGATATATGTATATTATATACTATATACTCTTATAGGTTATATTGTTACCTGTTACATGTTATATATTTATATATATATATAATCAGCAGGCAAATCTACAAGACATGTGAACAAAAATGTCACTCAACCAAGGATCAAAGAGCCAGGCTTGTCAATAGATGCACCTGGACTTAGGATGGGGTTATGTCCTGAGAAACCCATCATAAATTGAAAATATCATAAGTTAAATATGCATTTAATATAACCAACCTACATCACAGCCTATTCTACCTTAGGTGTGATTAGAATACTTATTAACCTGCAACTGGGCAAATCCATCTTGTGGTCACTCCCCAGTTCAGGAGAATATCATACCACATATCACTAGCCCAGATATTGCAAGCACAGTTTTTTCTAAGCATGTATCAGTTTTGTGCATTAATAAAGTAAAAAAAAAGCTTAAGTCAATGTCATGTAAGGAAAAATATTCTGCAACTAAATTACATCTAGAAAATTCTTACTTCAGAAAATTAATTTCCATTTGTAATGCTAGCAGCAGGACACCCATGAAAAACACACATGATGTCAAAATAAGCCAAAGGAAAATCATTTGGGCAAAAACAAAAAGAATCCCAAGTCTAATTTACAGAAAATATTCCTTTATTAACTTTTGGTCGAGAATATGTTTGTATATTTTCAGAAAACTACTCCAAGACCATATGGATTCCTGCAACAGAGAGGAACTGACAAGTCTGTTCCAACCACGCAGAGAGTCCAGAGATGGAAGACGCTTATGACACCTTGCCATACTAGCAGTCAGCAGCTGTGCATCGCTGCAGATTGTCCTGTACCAAACCAGGGAGTGGGACCTGCATTGCTAGCATTTGTCCACCATCCAAATATCAATGCTGACATGTACACATAAGGAACTATTTGACATTGAAACTGGGACTCAGAACTGTTGGACATTGAAACTGACACTCAAACATTTTTTTGTTCTTATATGTTTATCTCTAGTATGCAGATGCAAGATTTTTTAAAGAAAAGAAATGGGGGGAAAAATAGATACAGAGGCAAAGAAGCTTTGAACAGACTGACAAACTACTGTGGGAAAGCAGTGGAGAGTGGGGGCGGGGGCTGTAAGAGATCAACCGAAGGACTTGTATGCAGGCATATAAGCATAACCAATGGATATAAGACATGGGAGGGGGGGCAGGTGAGGGCATGTTCTGGGAAGTGGGGGGAGCTGGGGGGAGGTTAATGGGGGGGAGGGAAACATATGTACTACTATTTGTAATACTTTAAACAATAAAAAATTTAAAAATGCAAAAAAAAAAAAAAAGCAAATCAAGCCATCAGAAGCCAGGGACCATTAGTATAGTCATTTACTATCTCTGAGCTTTTTGGCTCAGGTCAAAACTCAAGACGAATGTTCTGGAGTGCATACTTACTCATTTATATGGGTTTTGTTTTGTTTTTGTTGATATATGAAAAGCTATCCATATTTGATGTATGCAGCTTGATAAGTTTGAAGATAAGTACACACAATGAAACCATCACTAAAATCTATACCAAAACATGTTTAGCAGCTCCAAACTTTCATTACATTATCTGTATTTATTATTTTTGTATGTGTATGATAAGAATACTTAAAATGAGGTCTACCCTCCCTGCCAATTTTTAAGTGTACAATTCAGTATTGCTAACAATAGGCAGCACAGTGTACAGTGCATCTTTAGGATTTATTCATCTAGCATAACTAAAACATTTTATCCTTTGACTAATACCTCCAAGTTTTCCCTTCCTGCAGCCCCTGATTGGTAACCACCATGTGTTTAGCCTTAGTGTAGAAAATAAACCTAAGACATGGTTTTGTCTCCTTGGAAGTTTGTGAACTAAATAAATGAGCATGCCTTATTGATGCAGATCATGATTGTTTAGGCAAACATATTATCTTGTTGGTTTAGTTCTACAACATAAGTTTTAGCTGTAGTGTATTAAATCCTCATTATCTGTATTTATACTTTGGTTTATCATATTACTATATTTTTTTCAAATTTAAAAAGATGCTTATATGTTTTCCTTTTGTCCCAATACCAATGCTTCTGGGGTACATTTTAGAAGGAGGCTTTCAGACAATGATCAAAATAGTCCATTATATATGAAATTTAATTCCTGATCATTAGATGAAATAACTCAAAACTCATTTTCAATTTGTGAATTTATATGCCTTCAGAAAAGACAATCTTGATAAAATTAGAAATGTAATATATTAACACTAACAAAGGGCACCAACCCTTGGATATGAAAGAAGGTAATCTTTGAATACAAAATATATTTTAAAATTATTCTATGAAAATTTTCATTTCATTAAATAGTTCTTCCAAGCAGACCCTTCTAGGTTATATTTTAATTAAAATTTTAATTGAAGATTTACATATTTGCAGTTTATGATATATCTAATTTCTATTTCAAGTATTCTGACATTTATTTTTAAGTCATTATTTCATATGTGATCCATCATATTGTTTACATTACATTTACCATTTCATGTAAGTAGAGTTTTGTTCTCCATCAGCCACTTCTGCACAAGAATTTTGGAAGAAAGAATAGAAATAATGACATCTCTGTGGCTCATTTGGGAAGAATACTATTTAAATTTGTTTTTAATGTACAGCTGAAATTAATCTTGGTTTCCCATCAAATGTACAGGGATTTTACAATATAGTTCATAACAGTGTTTAATTCCTCTAGGGAGCAAGTTAAGATAAACAAGTCACTGACAGTGTTTATCTATAAATATAGCAGATGGTGTGGGACTGAGGTTGGTTATTAAGTCTGACGACTTTAATTTCATGGTTATAAAACACTGTAAACCTCACTGTTTATAAAAGGCTGGGGAAGAATCTCCAATGGGCTTCAGTAGCCAAGAAACCCTCTGTAACATTACTCTCTCTAACTGATATTTGGTATCCTCCTAGGGTGCAATATTAAAGATTGTGGAGTGATTGCTAGACACTTTAAAATTTTCACTGGGATCATTAGCTAACATTTCTGTCATTGATCTATTATAACCTTGTTAATGAGTTCCATGTGAGTGAAATTTAGTGAATGAGATGATTCTTTCTAAACTTTGTTAGGTGGATGTTTAATGGTTACTTTAAGTAGTCATATATGTAAAAGACAGTCTAATTTGTCAAAATAATATATTTTATCTTATCCAAAGGTAAATCATAATACCTAACTAGACCAAATGTACTTAGAGATAGAATTCCATAAAGGAAAACTATAGCACCATTTGAATAATAAATATAAATTATATACATTTACATTTAGGCCATGGATCTGTCTAAAATGTTACAAAATGTCACTAAATTTTTAAAAAGCAAAATAATTTATCCTTCATATTCATAATTAATTTAAATATAATTTTATTATAATAATTCATTTAACTAAAAATCTATATGCTTAATTAGAATAAAACTAATTCTTCCAAAAAGGATTGCTATAATAAAAATGTTATTATTTGAAATAGCTCAAATTTTCCATTTCAACTTTATAGTGAATGACAAAATTTATGTTATAGCCATAAAAGTGGACATGTTTCACAAGCCTTATCTAATTCTATCACTTTCACAGTCAGAAGTTGATATTTTAGTTTCTAAGAAGTTCAGATTTCTATGAACATTACATCATAACCCAAAATGTGAGTTGGAGATTTAAAAATCTTGAACAAAAAATGCCTTAACTGTATTAGAGTTTAGACTCATTGGGAATGGGTTTTCAAATGACAAAATCCTCAGGTACTTCTCTAGCTCTTACATTGGACTGCCTCTTTTAGACCCACCCTGAGAGTTTGGAACTAATATGAAACATGAAACAGGCTGTGTCCTGTGCTTTCTACCAATTATCCATAACATAGACCTCAAACCTTGGTTTCCAAAGAGCTGGCCCCTGAACAGCAGCATCCCTGGGTAGAGAATGGATTAAATGGAACTGATGATATTATATCTTCTCATCTCCCTTCCCGCTCAGAGCCTACGGGTACTAGTTGTCATGGGACATACTATCCTGTTATTTGATACACTCATTTGTGGAAAAAACTATCTACTCATACTTGGACCTCCAGGTCTCCAAATGCACAAAGCTTGTATGATAGATAATAGCAAAGTGAAGGCTTTATCTTTTTTTTTTTTATGCATCAAACCTTATCTGGATCATCATCATCAAATTGGATTATTGGGTTATTGGTATGGATAGCAGTATTTGTGTTGAACTGACTTGAGACTAGGGATGATTTCCCTTCAAAGTTATTAATAAAAGTCATCTAAAATAGCTTTATCAATTAATTTTAAGGTTTTCATCTTGTGTTTTGTGAATTGAGCTAAAAATGTGTTTTGCAAAACATGGCCATGAAAGTCTAGTGTCACAGAGTGGCCAAGAGGTGCCCTTAAGTGAGTAGAAAATAGGTAATAATAGAAACTGAAGGGGTTAAAAAGGGGAAATAGAATAATGGGCGTAAGTCAAGCTAGATATTGAAATATCGGAGTAGAGAAGTGAACAGGGTGATTGGTTTAAGAGTTCTCCTTTGTAAGAATTCATAAATACATTGGATCTTAGGGAAATAAGATATTGAAAGCACATTAAAACATCACTCATGTAAAGAAGGAATATTTTTCAATATCCCAATAGCAGCTAAAGTTGCCGTCTCCCCCCCCCCTAATTTATATATATCACTACTTTATAAAATGTGATTTTTTTTCTAATTATGCTTCGAAGAAAGGTTTTTTTTGTAAGGAAATTATCTGATTCAAAGATGAAAAAAGCGGTTAACATTTAAGAAACACTTAATCTATTATATTTTATTAAATAGTAACATATAAATAACTTGTTGCCTTATAATATAAAATAAATTACAACTCATGGGATAAAAATAATGCTTTTCCTTTATGCTTTAATCTCATTTTCATTATTTTCTTTCAGATTATTCAGCTCTGTCTAATGTCAAAGGCATTGCATTGCAAAAAAGAAAACAAACAAAGGAAATAACTGTAAATGGATTTCATTCCCCCTTCAGCGGTCAGTTAAATATCAAACCTCTGTACTATTTTTTATTATTTATTCTCTGTAGAAATCCAGTAATTTTCCTTTAATCTTGTTTCTAGGAGAAGTGATTTATGTCGTCATGTGCATGACAGTTACCTGTGGAATCCTTCTTGTGGTTTTGTTCAAACTGAGGTAACTGGATACAACTCAGAAGGGAAGGGCTGGAAGTGAATCAGCCCTGTTAAAACACACTTCACCATGGCAGAGCTCACATAGGGCCCAAGAATGCAAGTTTCTCCATTAAGACCTACTAAATCAACATTAAATGTGGGCTGGGTCCATGGAAATGTTACTCTCAGTCATCATATGTAAGGGAAATGTGATCATAAGGGAATTTTTTACCTTGCATTTTACAAATGCATATGTATTGTTCCCTCATTTACAAATGCATATGTATTGTTCCCCCATCTTTTCCCTGGTTTTCTTATGAAATTCTAATTGAACTTTGCTGCCTTCCTGTTTCAAATCTCTTGCAGAATTAATCAGCTTATGGAATGGACCTGTTGTGTACTTCATACAGTTTATATTTACCTAAAGGTGTACTCTTCAGCCACATTTCTTACATGCTAATGAATTTTATGTATGTTTTAATATGCAAGGATCCAGGCCTGTATAATTGGAGGCCTCAGAGGGTACCATTAGAGAGATATTACTTCTGACTAATATTTTAATTCACTTTTTCCAAATCCTTTTTCTTGGCTGCCTTTGTTGCTCAAATGCAGTAATGATTCCAGAGGCATGTGAGACTGAAGATTAGAGTCACAGCTATCTCTGGATTTCTAAATGTCTAGGGTTTAAAAATCTTCAGTTTATTGACCACTAACAAATAAATATAAATTGGTGTGCAGTTGCTTACTTTAATTAAAAAATAGCCTCATATTTAAATATTATTGATGTCAATTCGCTAATTCATATACCTATGTATATCATCCTATATAATAGAGGGGACATGCAAATTGACCATTACTCCATCACAAAGATGGTTGCACCCACAGCTGAAGCCAAGTTCCCTTAAGGAGCCTTACCAAATTCTCAGCAGGGACCTGAGGCTACACCCTCACCTGCCCCTGTAGATGAGGACAGGCCTCATCTACAGCCTTGACACCAGGCCAGGGGATCCAAGGCCATATCCCCGACCTGGCGGGGCTTGATCAGGGATCTCAAGGTGTGCTTCCCATCCTGGTGCTGGGCTAGGAGTCTGGAGGCTGTGCCCCCTGCCTGGTGGGGTTTGATGGGGGACCTCAAGGCATGCCCCACCCCATCTAGGGGACCTCAGGCCATGCCCCCCATCCTGGCACTGGGTCAGGGGACCAGGGGCTATGCCCCCTGCCTGGCAGGGCTTGACAAGGGTAAGACTGGCCGGGTCTGGATCTATCCCAATGGGGGGTGGGGCGGCCAGGTCTGGGTCTCATGCAATTTTGAGGTGCATGTGAATAGGCAGGGACTTGACTCTGGATCCCCCCTTTTAGTGTGCACAAATTTTGTGCACCGGGCACATATGTGTGTGTGTGTGTGTGTGTGTGTGTGTGTGTGTGTGGGTGTGTGTGTATAAACAAACATAAAATGCATGTATCAGTAAAATTAGGGCTAGCAATTAGCGAGACAATGGGCATCTCTCATCTCATGACACCCAGAGTGGGAGACAGAGTGAACTATGTCATGCATGTACATATATTGCTCCTCCAGAAACCTCAGACTTCTTTCTAGTGCTCTACATAATTCCAGATAAAATGAAAGTGGAAATAATGTGACTATACCAAGGGGCAAGCACATGAAGAGTGTGTGCTTTGCCTATGGACATTCAATTATATTTATTTTTAATAGCAGTGTCAGCTAAACATATCCACCTAATTAATCTACCTTCTCTAAACATTTAATTTGATGCTTAACAACACCAGTACCAAAACAAACTGCTTTCCTCCAATGCCTTAAAAGTCATATTTGTATGAGAAGATATTCCTTGGATTCTAAGGTAAGTTTAAAGGCCAAATAATTAGTCAGTTTCAAGGAGAAAATGGAATTGGGAATTTATTCAACTTTTCTTCATGTGGTTTAAAATATTTGAGAGCACTGTTCAGACACTGGACCTGCCTAGATAGTCCATCACAGACATATTGTTGGTTCTTTAGCACAAATGTTCTCTAGCAAAACTCTTACTTTAATGGTTCTCAATCTTTATTTTTTAGCCTCACATATAATGTATCAAGTTCACATCTGCCACATAGACCCATGGGTTTTCACAGATTACTGTTGTACTGCTGTGCCACAGATAAATAAGGTGATGGCCACTTAAAATTCCCTGTGTATCAGCTGTAACTTTACCTCTTTTCTTGCCTCCATGAATAGGCATATCTCTTTACTGCATGACAATGGCAGTAAAATGTTATAGACAAAAATATTAATGTACTCCAATATGTATTTTAAATCAACTCATTCATATTATTAAGTATATTACATTTAATAACAAATTATTTTCCATATAATTTAAAATTCATTCTTACCTGTAATCTGAAAGCTCTACACTCTGGGTCAAGAAAATGATCAAAAAGCCATCATAGCAAGAAAAAATAAAGTAAAACAAAAGCATCATTAACAACCAAACCTGTTACCACACATCTGCAGATAAAGAGGACTTTCCCAATGAAAGACGTTTGAGTGCCATTCAACTGATAGTCACATTTCATCCACATGAATACCTTTCCACAGCAAAGATTAACATTGTTGCATTTGCTTCATGTAATGCTAAATTAAAACAGCCCTAATTCTTCATAGAAATTTGCAGAGAACCCAATAATTTAAAACACAAATATGTGAGAAAAGAAATTACTCTTTCTTTTTGCAAATGATTACTTGGAAATCATAGTTCAACACATGAGAGCTCTTAGAAAGATCATAGAACCTTCTACTATTGGGTCTTTACATTCAGGAAGTTGGTTCATTTTTTCCTCCAGGCACAGAATCCACACAAAAATTTAAGCACACATACAGTTTAAAAATCCTTATATTGGCATATTGTTAACTTTTACTTTTACTTTTATGTAGAACCTTCAGAATAACAACTCAAACCAGAGATCCATCCCCAAGCCAAATACCCGGAGGACTCATGGTTCATTAAGAATCTGCGATCATTAACAATCACTTCCTTTCAAGCAAATCTTTCTAGCCAGTCAACGGAATATCCTGTTCATCATCAATAAAGAAAATGTTAAGGATTTAATAATATTGTGTCATTAAGGATAATAATGTAAGGTATAATAATATGACAGGTGTTCGATTTATTTTTTCCTTAGAAATTATTAACTATTAATAAATAGTGGAATATTTTATGAGATAAATACAGAATTACAGAATTGCCCTTGCAGGCAAAAAGTGTTAGCTTAAATTACAGTCTATATGATTTATTGTGTGATAAATTTGAATCCACAAAATGGTAATTAGCTACGTCATAATATGACATGGTTAGCAGAGTTTTTTTCTGATCAATTTTAAAAATTCCCATTAACTTGCCTTAAAAAATGCTAATAAAATATCTAGTATGTTTTTATTTATATATCTTATATACAAATTAGATAAATTATTAGCATTGACTTTAAATTCCTAAGCATATTTATTTAGATGATTAGTTTTAAAAATTGAAAATGGTATCTTGGATTTTTAAAAATTTAACACTGTTGAACTTTACTTTTTAACTTGTCTATATTTTTTATTCATGAAGTTGTAAAGCAACTAATTGGTTGAAACATCTGTGCATATTAATAATATATTTATTTATTTATGAATTTAATTTTTTCTATGCTAATTGTGAACTTCTGCAATAACAAGGTAACATGATACTTGGTACTTTATTGTTTCCAAATTGGCTTGGTTTGACATCAGAGTATAATTGTGATAAAAAATGGAAAAGATAATTATTACATTTTTGATGCATATATGCTTTCTGTCTGCAATCATATTTGGATCCATTGATAAGAATAAATGGGATATTGTGTGTTTTTTATCAACAGAGGCACAGATATTCAATAGCCCCTACATACAAATAATTGGTAACATGCTGTATTTACAATTAAAGATCAAACATTTTCTCTCTGTTTGATGTCATCTATTGCTGTTCACTACACTTTAGATCAAATTATCTACATTAAATTACATTTGAAGTTAACATTTAGCTGTTTATTCAGAGTAATTTAAAAAAGCCATCCTTTATCTTTTAAAACAGGAAGGAATAACTTGGTGAGTTATAAATCTCCCTCAAGAAGTTCTTCACATTCCAGTGGCTGTTAACACTCTAAATTAACATGAAGAGAATGTGGGCATTTCCATCTCCCAAACTGACATTCAATTTGATTTGCTAACACCTGGGAAAACGTGAACTCTTCTCTGGAAAACTGAGGAAAGAAATCAAATTGCTTTTAAAAATAAGTTTGCGTTGAGCAGAGAAGGGAAGGACAGAGCATGAAGGAGGACTCCCTTAAAAACAATCTTGTCTCCTAGGCTAGCAAGAGTGAACAAGCCATTCTGGGCAGAACTGCAGAAACAGGAATCAGCATGAAGTATTTAGAGAATTCTAAATAGGCAGCTGTCTTGGGAGCAAGGAGTGCAAATTAAAATAATATGGGAAAGCCCTGGCTGGTGTGTCCAGTGGTTAGAGTTTGGGCCCATGGACCAAAGGGTCATGGGTTTGATTCCTGGTCAACAGCACATACCTGGAATGCAGGTGTGATCCCAGGCCCAGATTGGGGTGAGTGTCTCTATGTCACATCTCTCTCTCTCTCTCTCTCTCTCTCTCTCTCTCTCTCTCTCTCTCTCTCTCTCTCTCTTTATCTTTCTCTCTCTCTCTCTTTATCTTTCTCTCTTTCCTCCTCCTCCTCCCTCCCACTCTCTCTAAAAGTCAGTGGAAAAGACTTAAAATAATATGGGACATAAAACAAAAAATATAAGACATGCGTCAGGCCTGAGACAGTATAGATTCTTAAACATGATGCTAAGGAGTTGGGACATTCTAAATTTGGTTTGTGAACCTCTTCAGGACTTGGCTCGCACCTTTTACTGCTCTGTCCTCTGGGAGCTCTTTTCTAACAGCCTTCATCCCACCCAGAGGTCGGGTATCCTTGCTCAGCACTGTCTGTACCGTAGATTGCTACACCCCGCTGCAATTTGTAAGCACTCTGAATCTGTAGGCTCATCTCTGATTTCCAGTCCTGTGCACATAGGGTAAGTTCAATAAAAATTGCTGATTGAATGGATTGCTTCACTTGTATGCCAAAAAACATTTTAAACAAGGAAGTGACATTATCAGATTTATGAATGAGAAAGAGCATGCTGACAGACATGTAAGCAATGGACCTAAGATGACAAAACTGATGGTGAGGAGACTGCCTACAAATGTACTGTAATGTTTAGCTAACGAGTAGTGAAAACCTGCGTTAATTCATTTGTTTGACACATTTATTTAGCCACTGTATGTGCCGGCCGCTGTACTAGGTCCTGGAGACAGAGTACTGAACTGAGTCCTCTTGGAGATTAAAAAACAAAGAAGTGAAAAATAAATAAATAAATTCTGAATACGATAGAGGCTGCTAAGGAAAGGTAGGAGGAGTGGTAGTAGAGTCTTGTGAAGAAAACTGGTGGTGATATGAGTATGGAGTGAACATAAATGTGTTGTGAACAGAAGGGATGGGGATTTGGGGTTACATGTTTGCAGAGAAATCGTGTTGTAAAGGCCATGGCAGTAGCACAGATGAAGAGTAGACTTCTGATTTATGGCGGGAGGCGAACTGTGGTGCTGCTAAGAAAATTGGCTCTGACAGGACAGGGATGAACTTGGAATGCAAAAGGGCAGCATGCCACTTATCTTCAGATCCATTCCCACCTGCATCTACTTTTCACACATCTCAGGAGGCTGACCTATCTGAAGTATAGGCTCCCTTTTCCTCTGACTTCCAGTGAGTTCAGCCAATGGTGAGAAATGAGGGTTATATCCCCCTCAGCCCCCCCAGGAGGGCCCACTTTGGGCTGGTATTTCCCTGCACAGAATGGCACTGTTTCTGTGAGTGAATTTCTCCAGTGAAACTCTGCCTCTGGATCACATTAAACAGCCTTTCCTTCAGGCTGGCCGTCCAATAGCTCAGCTGTTACCAGCCTCCATTTGTGGATTACTTCTTGTTTTCCTACAACTACTCACACCTGTATAAAGACTCCCTCAATCCAGCATTTTTACCAGTAGAGTCACCCATTTTGGATAACCAAGTTTTTTTTAATTTTTTAAAAAATATTCTTATTGATTTCAGAGAGGAAGGGAGAGGGAGAGAGGGAGGCAGAAACAGCAATGGTGAGCGAGACTCATTGATCTGCTGCCTACTGCGTGCTCCACGCTGGGGATCACGCTCGCAAACCGGGCATGTACCCTGATCAGGAATCTAAACTTAACCTTCTGGTTCATAGGGCGATGTTCAGCAGCTGAGCCTGGATAACTCATAGTTTATCCTAATTTGCATAAACTGATCATTGTTTCAGGACTGACACCAGTGGGATATATATATGTGGAGTTGCTGTTAGTCCACTAGAAAATATGGTGTGGAACTGCTAAGTGAGATCTGTGCTACAACAGTGCATTTAAAGTTTTCCAGTGTGTTCCATCTCTTTCCCCCCAGATGAGAAAGTGAGTTACCACCTGAAGGTCGTCTGGGGGAAAACCACTGGATGAAGGGTGGCCAGATCATAGACTTTCCTCAGAAAAATCCAACCATCGATCAAATTCCTTCCAGCACGGCCTGGCTAGTCCTCTAATAAACATCTGTGCTGCTAGTTGCTTCTGCCTATTTCCCCGCTGCCTTTTCCCCAGGATTCTGTCTGTGACTTCCAGCAGGTGTTCCTAGACACCAGGAGTCAGCAGAGCAGTACCAGCTGGAGCTCAGTGAGGTGAATGAAAAGGTCTCCTGGGAAAGTTTTTGAGGCAGAAGAAGACGGCCTTTGTGGTTCTCCGGAGCTGGGTGTGAGTCTGCTTCTACTTTTAAATTCCCCTGGAGAGTTCTCAAATGTGCATCCCTTCTCATTGCCACGTGGGGTGAAATGAATACCAACAACTAAAAGAGTAAGTAAAAGATATCTTCTTTTTATTTTGTGGGAACAATCCAGATTGTGAGCTCTACAACCAAGGAATAAGAGTTAAGGGATCGACGTCAAAATGATGACATTGCTGTTTTAGAGGCAGGGTGAGTGAGCATGGGTGCTCAGTGCCCTACACCCTCTCAGTGTCCTTGTCTGCCAAGGTGGCTGGTCTCACACTCGGCTTCTTTTTGAATCTGAGATGAAACTATCTGGGCTGCAGCGATTTATTCCACTTGAATTTCTCGGGTTGTCCCCCCAAGTGCCTCTTCGAGATTTTCGTGTCTGTTCAGGCCACACTGGTTGCACCTTCAAGTTGAGGATGGTATCAAAAGTGTTTCTAAAACCTTCTCCACAAACCAGTGGCAATAAGTGTATTCTTAATCAGGGATTTATAACACAGATATGTGTTATCTTGGTTCTACAAAGAGAAGGAAAACATACCTTTAAAATGCAGCACTTTAAAGTTTTTGTTAGGCAAATTATCATTTAATATAATCAAGTCATAAAACCTCATAAAAAGTAAAATTTCCCATCTGGTGCATATAATTATATTTATCTATGGGAAAAAAGTATAATTATATTTTGAGTATGAATGGATCATTTGGTGTTATCATATAATAAAAATATTTACCTGTGGCAATTGGGACATAATTAGGTAAAATAGTTTTCTGAGTATTTTGTGTCTAGGTAAAAACACAACTATAAATGTAAAACAGCAATCTTTCAAGTAAAATCTTCATTTGTAAGCCCAAAGTTGCTTTGGATGCATGGTTTAATACTCTTTAACATAAATATTCTATTTTGTTTTCTATGGATAGATGTTTTTAAATAGGGTTAAAAAGGATTTAATCCTGAATCACCCTGGAGAAGAGTGAATTCCCAAATAAAATCAGATTTTCTATTACATGGAAAAACAGGAGAGAGATCTTGGGTTTCTTTTATAGCAGCCAATAGTTTCTGCTACAAAAATCTAGATTATCTTCATTATCAATTAAATTATGGATATGCCTAGAACAAATACAGATCAAATTGGGTTTAAGTTCTATTGATCATTTGGCTATTTGGAGCTAAGTAGAACAAACCTAAAAATATATATATATATTTCTTGGCCTATCCAGGTGCTTGAGCTCTAACAATTCAAGGTCACTATTATCTATTTATTAATGAATGCAATCTGTCTAGGAGAGAACAATATTGGTCGTTTTAGGTCGTCAGCAAGAACATTTACCTCTCCGTGAAACTTTTCCCAGAAACATGGAGATCGTTTGTTCATGGGCAGGAAAAAAGACAAGGTTTCCTGTTGACAGTCTAGTTGTAGGATGCAGTGAGTGGTAGTGAAATTACTGCCTGTATTTCTCCTCTTATCTGGGAAATACAATCCACATAGAGGTGCTCTTTAGGGAACTCATCTATTATGTAGGTGCTTCTGCCTTAGTAGCTCTAGAAAGATTGAAGGAATAAATGTTTCTTAGCTAGCAATGAAAAAACACATCAGAGATTTCTGATGCCAAATCAGTGTACTATGTAGGACCGTGATGGCGAACCTATGACACATGTGTCAGCACTGACACGCATAGCCATTTTTGATGACATGCAGCCGTATGCAGGTGCATACAGAGAAGTATGGGGCCGCATGCCAAGAAGTATGTTTCATCCTGGGCTACTGCATGGCAAGGTGCAGTAACCAAGGATGAAACACTTGCTGTAGTGTAGTGTAGACACTCTGTGCCAGAGGTCTGTAGGCCAAAACAACAGAACTCTGGCACAGAGCCTCTAGTTCTGGGAATTCCGGTTAGGCCATTAGGGGGTCTTTGACCTGACTTCCAGCTGGCGGAGGAGGGAGCACCAAAATGATGCGGAGAACACATCTCTGGGGGCCCTGTGATTGCCACACCAGTAACCACAGCAACCATCATCCAATCTACTGTGTTGGAGTGTCAAGGATTTCTAATTGACCATCATTACTGACATAAGTGACGAGGAGGCTGGGAGAGGCAAGGGCCTGTGCTATGGGTACCATTTCCTGCCATTAGAAATAGCGTAGCCATCTTAATTTATATAAGGAATGCCATTTTGCAACATAGTGCAGACTCCATTTCACCACTATTACTGTTGTATATACTTATTAACCACTATTTCTGCTTATTAACCCTGCCCTTTCTTAAAGACAGTTTCATGTGCCATCTTGTGGTCACTTAGGCTAGTTAACCCATAATTACCTGCAGGGCTAACAGGCTATCTATAATTCAATCTTCTGTCACTGCTCCCCTGATGGGGAACCCAAAAAAATAAAAAAAAAACAAGGTTAAGTAAAGGAAGTTGTAGTAGCAGTAGCTGACCCTTTCAAGAGACATGGACTGAGATGTATGGCATTATAGGAAAAAAATGGCAGACCATTTTGCATTCTACATACGGGAATGGCAGTAAACAGAACATGGAATATAAATAGACATTTTGAAACTAATCATTCCTAGTTCTTGAAAAAAAGTGAGGATGAAAGGAAGGAATACATTTCCAGGCAGCTACAGCATTAAAAGAGCCAATCTAATTCCATCCTTAAATTTATAAAAGGCTCTACAAATTTAACATCTGCAAGTCTGAGCACAGCTCACTGCATAGCTCAGCATGGAAAAGCACTCGGTGAGGGAGAATTTATTAAAGAAACTCTCCTAAGATGTGCACCAGTTCTATTTCACAATATGCAGAATAAAGATACATTTATTAAGAGAATATCTGAGTTACCACTCAGTAGATATATCATAAAAGACCAAATAATGAGACTGAACACAAACGTACAACATCAATTAAAGAGAGACGTAAGTAATTGTAAATATTTTTTTATCTCTCTTAATGAAACTACTGATGTCACATCACATGCTCAGTTGGCCATTATTGGTTGATATTCTGAGGGTCTCACAATGAGAGAAGAGTTGATAAAGTTAGTATCAGTGTCAACAAGTACATCAGGAAGTGAAATATATAAAATTTTTATACAAACATTCTATGACCTAAGCATTGATATCTGTAAAACTGTGTCAGTGAAGACAAATGGGGCACCAAACATGGTGGAGAAAAAAGTCAGATTTGTCAAATTGTTTACAGAAGCTACTGGACATCCGATTATGCTTTTTTTCATTGTATTATCCATCAGGACGTTTTATGTGCCAAGGCAAGATTCACTGACTTAAACAACTTAATGTCAGCTGTTATGAAAATAATTTAATAGCTGCAGATCCCCTTCACAAGCAAAAATTTGCTGCACTTTTACTGGAGGTTGATTCCACCTACAGTGGACTACTGATGTACAATAATGTAAGATGGCTGAGCTGAGGCAAAGTTCTTGAGTGCTTTGTGGAGTGATTTGAAGAAATTAAGGTATTTCTTGAAGATAAGGATCTGGGAAACTTTTCTCAGTTCAATGATGATAAGTGGGTCAACACCCTGATATTTTTTATAGATCTCTCTGGTCATATAAATGAACTGAACTTAAAGTTACAAGGTTTTGGCAAAAGTATTGACGTTATGTTTGGATACATAAAAGCTTTTGAAAGTAAACTTAAAATTTTCAAGCGAGATGTAGAAACCAAATCTTGTATTTTCCTTGAGTAACAAAGTATTTTGAGAAGGCCAGTGCAGCTATTCAAAATGAAATGGAACCTTTGCATATAAAGTATCAGCATGTTTTAGACTTGTTACTTGACCCGTTCAGTAATAGATTTAATCAATTTAGAAGCCTAGAACAGACCATAAAAATAATTAATTATCCTGATGTAGTAGTCTACAGTAGTTTGGAATTAAATGGTTTCCAATGGATACAAACTGATGATTTGGAGATGCAACTTGCAGAATTTCAAGACAGCATCTGGGCTCAGGTGTTTGTTGACTTGAGGTCCAAGCTTGAGAATCTGGAAAGGTGCTGCTTGGAGAATCAAAAGGAGTTTCCCTATGAACAGGAAATTTGGAGTGCCTGGAACCCATTACCAGACACTTTTAGCACCCTGAAAAATATAGCAATGGCTTTACACACAATTTTTCCCTCTATGTACTTTTGTGAGACCTTATTCTCAGCATTAAATAATATCAATACCAACAAAAGAATCCAATTGACAGCTAAAGTTAGTAGCGCTTGCTTAGGCTTGAATTGTACAAAATACCAACCTTCAACTGAAGGTTTAGCCAATGAAAGCCAGCAACAAAAAAGTCACTAATGGGCAGGTTAGTTAAAGAATTCCCCCCTCCCCTCATTTATCTTAGTTCATAGCACCCCACCCAAGTTAAATAATGTCAAGACCAACAAAAGAAACCAACTGACAGATGAACAAAGAAGTTACTAAGCAGGTAAGTTAAATAATTAGTTTTTGGTTTATTAAATACAGTTATATATTACAATTATACATTTTTGTTATTTAAACTATAAATATCGCAAAATTATAGTTTTGTGTGTTTTTTTTTTTTCTCAAAGTGACACACCACCTGAGTTATGCTCAGTTTTTTGGCGAATTTTGAGACACCAAGCTAAAAAGCTTGCCCATCACTGATCTAGAACAAGAGGCTAAGGCTTCGAAGCTAAAAGCGAGATGGAAAACATACAAGGAAACAATAGAAAACAATTTCTATAACGAGGAAATTCAGAAGTAGTAGTAGATGTCTGTTAAGAGCCAGCTTCAAAGACATTCTATTATCTTTGAATTATTTAATTAAAATTAGTCTGTAAATAATGAGAAATTGGGCTAAAATGTCATACTTTAACAATATATAACAAGAAAGCAAACTTTTAATTCCCCTAATATTTCAATAAGAGAGGAAGAGCTTATAGATAACTTTTAAGGAGTTTCACAGTATGAAATGGTTCATGGGAACAAAAGATATAGTTTGCGCTTGCATGTTTGTATTGAACCTCCATGGAAGGGAGCTAGGCAGCAAATGATGATGGGTAGTTAGTAGAACCAGAAATCCTGAGCATTACTGGTGGTAACCTGAAACATACAAGGATTGTTTACTGTACAAATCATATGTCTTATCATGCCCATTGCATAACTTCTTATTTCCAACACCTTGATAATAAAAAAATACATCTCTTTACACATTCATCTGATTGTCTTACAAATACTGTAACTGTCATTATAGGTATTAATCATTTTAAAAATATCTTTTTCCTTCTTTCCTCCCACCTCTTTAATCCATTAAATTATTTCCTGGCTTTATGAAGGACAGGATAGAAACAAATTCAAGAAACATGAAATCGGTAAGCAACAGGCAAAAAAAAAAAAAAAAGAGTACTACCAAGGTATAAAGGGGCACCACCCCATGGAGACATTTAGATCAACCACTTGAGTCATTTTATTTCTTATTCTCTTTCGCAAATGCATTTCAAGGGAAATACCTCATAAAATAAAATATGTATATTTCTCGTCTTATAAGGTGTCAGCATGATGACAATGAAACAGAGTAAAATTTAGTTCTAATTATACTAATGCCTTCTCTTAGTTTATTAGTCAGTAAATGTTTTTTGATAAGAATGTCATGAAAATTCTCCAATTGATAAGGGGGTAGTACTACAGCAGGTCCTTGAATAACTTAGGTTTTAGTTCAATGTTGCTTTGTTACAATGTTAATGAGGGGCCCCTGTCTGTGGAATTTGCCTGTTCCTCCCATGACTGCCTAGATTTTCTGGGATTCCAGTTTCCTCTTTCATCTTAAAAATGTGCATGTGAGGTGAGTTAAACTGGTTACATTGTCACAGTCTGAGTGTGGTGTGTGTGTGTGGGCAGCCTGTCTATGGAAGAGAGTCCTATCCGGGATACATTTATCTTGTGCCCTGAGCTGCTGAGACAGGCACCAGTGCCCTGTGACCTTGAACTGAAATAAGCAGGTTGGAAAAGAAATATCTTACCTGTTCTTAAATGTATGCATAGTTCACATGGTTTTCAATGTTTAATATTAGAAGTTTTTTTGGTCTTTATTTACAAGTTTGGTGATGCTTTTGTGACCAGAAATAACTGTAGGAACTTAACACTTGCTCATATCAAGTAGCTTATGGGAAAACCAGTTTTGTTGTATGTCATTTTCCTTCAAGTCCCAGTTTCCAAGAGTCTATAGGAAATTAAGTGAGAACTTCCTGTGTTTGAGTTGAGAACTAAAAATTCAGGCTGGGTGGATTTTTCCATGTAGTCGAAAGCCGTTATTTGCAGAAAGAAGAAAAAGAACAAGTGTAAAGTCTTTGAGATGAAACTGAGCTTTATATGTTCACATAACAGGATCTTAAGGATTTGGAATAGAGTGAAGAGAAAAAGTAAGAGTGGCAGGAGGTGAGGACAAAGAAGGAAGCAGGAGGATACAGTGTAAGTAGTTGCCTTTTATTCTGATTGCAATGGGCATCCTTCAGATGCTTTAAAAGAGAGAATAATATAACTTTAAGTTTTAGAAGAATCTGGCTGCTCTTTGGAAAAAAAAGATTGAAAGTGGGAAAAATTGAGGTAGGAAAACCATTTAAGAGACTGACTCTTAAATAGAGGGGGATGACTGTAGATGAGGTAAGGATTGTTTTAGGGGGGATATGAAACAAAATCTTATTTGGAATATAAAACTGAAGGTAAAGCCAAGGAGCCTTATTGCTACAAAAGATATGGGAGATGAGGAAAATTCAGGAATCAATGCAGATACACAGCATTTTTTTTCTTAATGTAAATTAAGAATATACTTGATGTTTGGGAGCAAAGGAAAAATGGTTGTGGATGGTTCTTTTTGTTTTGTTTTGTTTTTGGTTCAATTCTGAAATAAAGATCTAAATCAGCAATTGTTGTATAAAGAGAGTCCCAAAATGAAGTCTAATTTGAATCATTAGTGTATGAATGTTTTTTAAAATCATGAAAATGGAAGAAACACTTGGCAAAGAAATGTGGCAAAACAAACAAACAAACTGAGAAAAATGCTGTTGGCCATCCCAATACTTAGTGATCTGAAAGAGGACAAAGAGAAAGCAATATGTAATAGTAAGTAATGAAGTATACAAGGACAAGCCAAGAGGATGGGGGCTTTTAGAATGGAAGAGGGTATATTCAGTGGTATGAGATATTGCCAAGAGATTGATGTGATGGAGGTGTTAACTGACTTAACATTTCTTAATGTATCAAACCATTACATTGATCATTAAACTTGACCAATGTCATATGTGGGTTATCTCTCTCAATAACGTCGAGGAAGGGGAAGAATTAATCTTGCTTTCCAGTCATATCCTAAAATAGATATGTGTTTGAGTCTTTGAATCATTCAGGAGGGGAGGAAAAAAAGAACTACTAGAAAATTCTATATAATAAAAGGATAAGTGTCCAGTCATCTAGTCAATAAATCAAAGTGTAATATGCTAATGGTATGCTAAGGCCATTCAACTGCTCTCTAAGACATGCACTGACCACCAGGGGGTAGAAGCTCCAACCAGTAGTTTAGCTTGCTGCTGTGGTCCAGCGGATTGCGAATGAGTGAGAAGGGCCAGACATGCCCTGGAGCCCTCCTGTGGTCCCTTCCCAGCTGGCCAACCACCAGTGTCCCTCCCAGGCTCTGATTATGCACTGGTGGTGTCCCTCGGCATGGCCTGTGTCCTCTCGCAATCCAGGACCCCTTGGGGGATGTCAGAGAGCTGATTTCATCCTGATCCCACAGGCCAGGCCAAGGGACCCCAACTGGTGCATGAATTCGTGCACTGGGTCTCTAGTAAGTTACATATTTATATATAAATATTCAGCAAATTGGTAAAGCTCAAAGCAATTTAAACAGTAAATTATCAAAACATTAAACTCTTATAATATAGTACATATGCAAAGATAATAAATATGCATCTCTTTGTTTATTCATGGTATGATCTCTGAAACCTTTATTTCCCCATTGATGTTGAGAAACATATCATAAAATTGCCAAGAAATATAATCCAAATGCTTATTTATATGAACTCAGTCTTTTAGGAAAACTCATCAGCTCTTTTAACTTTGAATTTCCAATTGGAAGCTACTCACCTCTTTTTCTCTTCTCCTTCCCCAAGAAGGCATATCTGTGAAATATGCATAAGTGTACTTGCTGCCCTCTGCATCTTTGCTGGTCTCTGCTGTGGAGTGACTGGTCTCTGCTCATATCATAGCAGAGTGCTGAACGGGGCTTGGTCCACCCGGATACTTTGGGTACCATGGCTCTTTGTCATGGTTTCTAGTCTTGAGGCTTCAATATGTGGTGGCTTTTTTAATTTTAAGGCTGGGCCTTTTCTGTCCCTCTAGAAAAGGTCTCAGCCTACCTGCAGGAAATAGCTAATTTTTCTACAGTTGGGAAGGAGACTTGCCTGGAAAGTTTGTAAGGGGGACCTGCCAAAAAGGGAAGTGCTGAAGGCAGCACACCCGGTTTATCAGAATTCCAACTTGAAGGAGTGCCAAAGGCATACCGCTAATTATTCCTTTCCAAATAAGTCTTCGCACTTGCAGACCCCTGGGTGTTTACTGGAATTCTTATTTTTAATCTTTGGGTGTCCTTGCTTAGAGGATACTGCAAACAAATGTGTCTTCCCAAGATTACTTACCCTACTGATTATTTCTAAAAGATAAACTTTATCTCAAATTTTTATTTACAATAAAAGTCTAACAAGACAGGCGACCAAAGCTGTCTCTTCCCTTAGCCAGGCAGTCCCCTAACCCTCTCTTTTACAGCAAACATTGTGTCAGAGTAATTATTCATCTATCACTCGGGGTCTGCGGGTTAGGCCCAGCACTGTGCATTGCTATATTTTGCAGTGTTTTATTGAAGCTAATTTTAAATCTTTCCTTCAGTCATGGCTTCCTTCCTGCCAGAGCTCACTGGCATGCTGATTTGGCAATCTGAGCAATGCCCAGTTATGCTGAGAGTAAAGACCTATGTACTGGGATTTTTTTGCAAACTTCTATGGTTGTGTCATCCCTCATTTCTGCCCTGGTCCCCAAACCCCAGTGATGATGTTTGGGAAGGCATTGGGACAGGATGCCAGAGTTAAACTTCTCTGCTTTTGTCTTCCCTCTATCTCTCCAAGGGTTGGAAGCTCCTATCCAATGTGGACTTTTTTTGCTGCAAACCCTCTGTACTATTTACACTGTAACTTTTAGTACAGCTTTACAACTTGAGTCCACCAGAGCTGGATCATGATAAGTACAAGGAAGTCTTTTTAGAATTTAAAAACACTGCTGTTTCTATACAGAGCCTGGCTTTCAGTGCTGTTGTTTCTTTATGGGATTGAAAATGCTGCATTTAAAGCTTAAATTCAACAATGACTTTTTTGTTCTAAGACTGGACCCAGTTTTGCTCAGGAGTAATGAATACCATTGCTTCACTGGTTTGGGAGCTATGGAGAATCATGATTCAAGGGAAAAAAAACAAAAATTTTGTTGGCTTAAAGTTTTCCACTATGTTCCTATTCCATACACACAATGCTTCAACTAAGCTGGAATTAATAAAGAGGAAAGAGGAAATAAGGACAAGGGAAATAAGAAAAGAAATAGAAGATAAGAAAAAGTGAGAAAGCGTGAAAAGAACATGATTCTATAGACAGTATCACAAACCCTGCTTTCCTGTCTTTCCATTTCCTATATTATCTGCCTTCTACTGCATTTCAGAGGCAAGAGAGTGCCTAATATATCAAGAAGTGCTCTAAATATAAAACCACCTATATAAGACAGTGCTTTTGTAGGCCTGTTGAATTTGGACTCTGGATGGGTCTCCTTGCTGTTTTTGTCTCATTGTTTTGCAAATTATCATTGCAACAGGTCAATCAAGAGAGGAAAAACCCAAATCAAACAGTTTCCCCATAGTGGATTCCAGGAGCTGGTCAAATACAATCCCTTTTGTTAAGGTTCATGAGACACAACTAAGACTTCTGAACTAGAAATAGTTTTATCCCCCTTTAGTCATGGATTTCTTTTTATATAACAGACACTGAATCTAGTGCCTAATCATGTTCACCTTTATGACGTGGATATGAGAAACCTCAGGGTTTTATTTGCATCTAACCTTTAGAAAGTATCCTTGATTTTTACATTTCTGTAATATTTATATTTCCAAAATCTATTTGTATTTCACCTTCATTATCTACCTTATTTATAATACTACTAGTTTGTATCAAACAGGATAGGCTGAGTTATTCTGTAGTAAGGAGAAATTACAAAATGTCAGTGCATTATAGTAACTGAAGTCTTCTGTTGCTCACACCACCAGTTCATTACAGGTAAGTTCTGACCCTGCTCTATTGCCTTCCCCAGAATGCACAGGCAGACAAAGCAGCTTTTCTCTGGAATATTAGCAGAGGGGTATTAAACATTTAGACAAAGTACATGTTGGGTCTTAAAACTTCCATTTAGGAGTAGCACAAGTCAATTCTAATTATATTTCATTGGCCAAAACAAGTCATATGGCTGCCTCGTCAGTGAGGCAGGGAGGTATGCTTTTTCTCCAGAGAGGTCCAGGGCATATTTGGGGACAGCAATACAGTCTATCAAAATAGACAGCATTTGTTTAAGTAATCACTCTTGAGTGCAGCATTCCTAAGGCACATATTTAATTCTCACCAGAGTCCTATTTGGTATGTGCTAGGTTTTTGTGTTTTTTTTATCTCATAGAAGAATAATGAGTTTAGAGAGATTAAGAAATTCTTACCAGGTTACACAGTTGATAAGGGACTGAGTTGGGATGGGAATTTTTCTGGCTGCAATCCAGTAGTCTTAATCCTGTTCATTCTACTGTTTATGTACTGCATAGGGTACAGAGAGTGGATGAAAGCTTAGACATAAGAATCCACTCCAGTGTTAAGAAAAGTCCACGTTGATAGTGAGTTTTCCTCTAATTTTGAGGAACAAACTGCCACTGGTCAAAGTAGCTGCAAATGGTCTAGTGACCTGTTCTCACTAGGAGCTCATGAGCCTGAAGACCAGGGGCAGGTAGCAGCAGGTGTGCAGAAAACCAGTAAAATAAAGGGTCAATTGGGATAGCTGAAAGAAGTCAAACCAGACTTCTAAAATACAAAAATTATATACACATGGCTAAGTTATATGTATGAGAGAGAAGAACCAAAGGAAGAAATAAAGTCAAATCCATTAAATGCCTTTGTATTTTTTAAGGTGCCATAGTCTTATTTATAAACATAGGTAGAACTTGGTAATTAAGTCATGGGCCCCCTAATTAAGGAATCAATGACCACAGTGGTTTTCTACCTTACAATCATTCTTGGTTATTACATAGGCAGGTTTACAGTTTTCTGGTTGCCATTTATCTTGGCATCCACAACTCTTCTTGCTTTCCCATTGTTATTCTCCAGTGTGATTTCTTTAATGAGGGTAAGATCACTAATTTAATAAATGTTGATTCATTATAATGTTCATTGTGGTGGCCCTGAAATGTGACAGACAAGGACCTGCCCTCCTGGAGCTGGAAGTCAAGTGGGAATGACTTCAATATATAATTACACAAATACCTGTGTGGTCCTCTTTGGATTCCGATAGTTTGGGTTCTGTGTGCTTCCTGGACTTTTAAGTCATTTTTTTTTTACCAGATGGTGGAAGTTTTTGGTCACAATTTCTTCAAATAGGTTTTCATTATCTTGCTCTATTTTTTTGGCACCCCTATAATTCGGATGTTGGTATGCTTGAGGTTGTCCCAGAGGCTCCTTACACTATCTTCAATTTTTTGTATTCTTTTTGCTTCTTGCTTTTCTGGCTGAGTGGGTTTTGCTTCTTTGTATTTCAAATCTTTGACTTGATTCTTATGGCTCTCTAGACTGCTTTAAGTCTTTGTATAATATTTTTTTTATTTCAGTAAGTGTATGCTTAATTTCTAGTTGGTCCTTTTTCATATCCTCGAGGGTCTTGTTCATATCCTCGAGGGTCTTGTTCATATCCTCGAGGGTCTTGTTCATATCCTTAAGGGTCTCGTTCATATCCTCTAAGGACTCATTTATATCCTTGAAAGTCTCATTAAGTTCATTGGCCTTTTCTAGGAGCCTCTTGAAAAACTTTATAACTGTGGTTTTGAACTCCATGTCCAGTCGTTTTTTTTCCCTCCATTTCTTTCAAATGTGATTTCTTTCATGTCTCTGCATTTTGGCTGCTTCCCTGAGTTGTTTGATTAGCTTTGTGTGGTAGATGTCCTCTAGGGGACAGTGCCTCAGCCTCCCCAGTTACCTGAGGTGGATACTCTTGGTGCAGCCCTTTATGGGTTGCAAGTATTGTTGTAGTTAAGCCTAGATTATTATTAGTAGCACTAGGAGGGTTTGACCTCCAGGCCAATTGGCTGTGAGAATCAGCTATGTTTATGCTGTGAGAGATGTTGTGCTCAGGTTGGATGGGTGGATTCTCCAGGCTAAGCAGGCAACCTTGATTTTCCATCAGCTCTGCCCTATGCAGTACCTCGGTCTCTATGCCTGGTGGTAATGGCTGCACACACCTTTGAGAGAAAGCTGCCGCCGAGCTCTACCCACTGCTGGACAATTCAGCCTCTCCCCAAATGAGTCTGCACACCCAAAGTCTTACCCAGGGTTGTAAAACAATGCAGTCTGGTGATTTCCCTTCTTTATTTCTTTTTTTCTTCTCCAGAATGAGAGAGCAAGTCATGAGTCCTCTCTGCGGGCTCGTGCACTTCTGCAGTCCCCAAGTTTACACGCCCTCTCCACAAGCTCGTGGACCTCTGCAACGCCCGAGTTTCAGCACGTTTCCTCCTTACTGTCCAGTTTCACCCTGAATGAGTGTGGGTTCCCTGGACCTTGCCCGGAACTGGGGAATCAGTGCAGTGGGACGCCTTTGTCTCCCTCCCTGGTTGAGAAAACCATCCAGGTTTCCAGCCACCCGCCCTATCCACTCGCACACACCGCTCCACACATCTGACTTCCGCATATCTACAACTTTGCCCTCTGCAGCTCCTCTGAGTCACAGTGTCCTATCTTTATTATTATTTGTGGAATTTCCCACTCAATTTTCCAGTGATTCTGGATGATGTCCATTCTGTTGTTTGGTTGTAGTTTTGAAATTGTTGTGTGGGGCAGCAAGATAGGTGTTTACCTATGCTGCCATCTTGGTTCCTCCTTCTTTCATTTCTTATGAGAACTTAAATTATGTTACTAATAGACTTCTTTTAAAGCTATCTAATAAAAGAAAATAGTACTATACATTTAACTTTATTGTAATAAAAAGCCTTATATTTTCTGGTTTCTAAAATATATGACCATATATTATGTTCATCTTTGAATATCTTGAAGCACACTGTAAAACTTAGAGTAAAAGTAATAGGCACTCAGAGATGTGGAAAATATAATTTTCATTTCTTTGTATATACAGGAATCTAAATTGCATGTTGCCTTCATTTGAAACCCAACCTCTCAGTTATAGTAAACTGACATGATGGGAAGTTTATCTCAAGACTTATGTAATCTTCGCCCCTTGTGTATCATGATATTTGAGGAATATATTTTCTAGGGATAACATATGGTAGAACAATCTTTCAGGTTACCTGTTGTGACCTTGAGTTTGCATTATAGGGGTAAAATATGCTTCCAATTAAAATTGTCCTGTGGGAATGCTATTCTTTATGAATTCAGGGTGAAGAATAGCTAGAATGTCTGGTCTGTGTCTGACAGCTGGGGCAAAGCACCTTGAGTCAATAAAACTCATATTTATTCCATCCTAAGTACTTACCATTGGTTCACATTGACATGATTCCACAAAGAACTGTAGATTTGTAAATCTCTAATACAGGTTATTGTCCAGAACAATGCCCGTATTCCTGAAAAAGGCTTATATACTGACAAAAAATAACTTCAAATAAATAATTGTACATCAGTAGTTTGTGGGCTTTGTTTTATGTGCTTTGAGGCTCACAAAGAACTTTGAAGATATAATTTATTTCCCTAAAATGTTTCTAGAAAACAAGACATAAAATCCTAACTTAAGGCTCTGTAGATCAGGCCTTACATCATGAATTTACTTTCCTTTGAAAATGATCCAGCCAGAGAACCAAGATGGCGGCATAGGTAAACACCTATTGTTCTGCCCCGCGCAACGATTCAAAAACTACAACATAACAACAAAACAAACATCGCACAGAATCACCAGAAAGCTGGCTGAGTGAAAACTCCACAAATAAAAGTAAAGGTGGGACACTGAGACTCAGAAGAGCGGTGGGAGCGCAGCCTTGAAGACGGAAACAGAGACCCGTGCGTGTGAGCACCGTATAGGACAGGACGTAGCTGACACTGAGGCTGCCTGCATAGCTCAGAGACTCCACCCATCCAACCTGAACACAGTCTCCCTTCACAGCCAATTGGCCTGGAGGTCAAACCCTCCTAGGGCTAACAATAACAAGCTGGGTTTAAATTCAAAAAATACTGTACAACCCATAAAGGATTGCAGTAAGAGTACCCACCTCAGGTAACTGGGGAGGCTGAGCCACTGTCCCTTTGAGGATATCTACCACATAAAGCAGCCACCATGCAGAGATATGGAAAGAAATCAGGTATGAAAGAAATGGAGAAAAAAAGACGACTAGACATAGAGTTCAAAACCACAGTTATAAGGCTTTTCAAGAGACTCCTAGAAAATGACGATGAACTTAATGAGAACTACGAGGAAATAAACAAGACCAACCAGGAAATGAATGAGACTTACAATGAAATGAATGAGACCCTCAAGGAAATGAACAAGACCTCTGAGGATATGAATGAGACCCTCACGGATATGAAAAAGGACCAACTAGAAATCAAGCATACACAGACTGAAATTAATATTACACAAAGTCCTAAAAGCAGTCAAGAGGGCCACAAGAACCAAGTCAAAGATTTGAAATACAAAGAAGCAAAATCCACTCCGCTGGAAAAGCAAGAAACAAAAAGAATTCAGATAATTGAAGATAGTGTAAGAGGCCTCTGGGACAACCTCAAGCATACCAACATCCAAATTATAGGGGTGCCAGCAAAAAAGAAAGAGCAAGTTAATGAAAACCTACTTGAAGAAATAGTGACTGAAAACTTCCCACACCTGGGGAAAGAAACTTACTTAAAAGCCCAAGAAATACACAGAACCCCAAAATATAGGAATCTAAAGAGGACCACACCAAGACACATCAAAATTAAAATGCCAAGAGCAAAAGATAAAGAGAGAATATTAAAAGCAGCAAGAGAAAAACAGTTGGTTACCTACAGGGGAACACCCATACGATTGTCAGTGGATTTCTCAACAGAAACGATGCAGGCCAGACGCGAGTGGCAAGAAATATTCAAAATAATGAAAGCAAGAATCTACAACCAAGATTACTCTATCCAGCAAAGCTATCATTCAGAATTGAAGATCAGATAAAGTACTTCACAGATAAGAAAAAGCTAAAGGAGTTCATCACCACCAAACCAATATTATATGAAATGCTGAAAGATATTGTTTAAGAAGAGGAAGAAGAAAAAGGGAAAATATAAATTATGAACAACAAATACACATCTATCAACAAATGAACATAAAAATCAAGTGAATTGATAGGCTGATGAACAGGATAAACTGTTGAATATAATAGAAACATGGACATAGAGAGGGAATGGACTGACAATTCTTGGGGAGAAAAGGGTTGTGGGAAGTACAGCAAGAGACTGGTCAAAAAGCTTGCAACAATGGGAGAAGACAGTGGGGAGGGAGAGGGTAGGGTGGAGGGTGTAATAGGTACAGGGTGGAGGGGGGAATAAGGGGGATAAAAAAGGGGAAACAATGTAATTAATAAACTGAACAATAAAGATAAAAAAGAAAGAAAATGATCCAGCCATTCCAACCATTCCCAAACTATCTTCTAGAATGAACCTGAAATAATACTAGTAAGCTTACTAAACATTTTGCACAGTCAAGTCAAATCTAATTATAGGATGATTATTTTTCTTTTCTCTAAGCATCAGCTTTCAGATTCTTCTATTTCAGTTTATCACCAGTGTCAAGCAGACAATACAAAGTCATGTGTAATGAAGGCTAAGTAGTAAATAACATCCCTAGTTTTTACTATACCTTAGTTGTTTTCTGGAACATATTTTATAATGTTTACTCTCTGATTTACATTTGAGTAGCCAAATGCAAAGACACAGTTTTCTCTTGCTATAGTTACTACAGCCCCTCACCCACACTAGAATATCAAATTGATGGCCAATCATGGGGAAGAAGTTGACCATTACCAGAACCTCCAGATAACTGAAAAAGCTTTTAACAAGCTATGTTTCTCATTCTCAATGTTCCTTAAGAGTCAGTCAATAGGAAGAAAGATAAATCACTCTCTTCTTTACATTTGTGTTGTCTTAAGGAATTGGTTATTGTTTGAGAAACATTTGAATAATAACATCTCATGACATTACAAAATTTATTCCTGTTAAATAATTTAATCATTTTTATTTCTTTTTTATTTCTACTTTTTGTATTGTACAAATATGCAGATGGGGAGAGTGAATTCTGTGTCTCAAGACTGAACATGTGGTTGTAGAAGAAGATTGGATTGAGACTCTAAAATCATAACTCCAATCACCTGCCCATCTGAATTCCTTGAATATATAATTAATAACCTCCTTATTAATTGACTGGTTACACACATCCATATTCTCCTGCTTTCTTACTATGCTTCAGCCACACTAGCTTTTTATGAGTTTCCCAAATGCATCATGCCCATAGCTTCCAACAAATATGTTTATATGTGGTATTTCCTTCATATGAAATGGTCTATTATATAGCACCTTAGTCTTTCATACACTATTCCATATAATGTTAGATAACGATAAGCTTCTCATTCAGAGCACTTATTACACATGTAATTGTTGCTTGAAAATAATTTTTGTGAGGCCCTCATTAGTTATGTGAAGAGCCATTAGTTATTTTACTCACTGTTATATATTTAGCACAGAGAAAAACTTGACCCCCTTTTTGGCCTGACTGACAGGGATAGTTACTTAACCAGGATCCAGTCTTATCTACTTCCATATATAGAAGTATGACTTTCAGGTGTCAATATGCTCAAATAAAATCTTGAGTTCCCTGACTCTTTAGCAACTAAGTATAGTGATATGACACAGTTCTAACAAATGGCAATGGGAAAACAATAATTTTCCTTCTAAAAAGAGAGAGATACAGCAAGATTGCTATTACCCTTTCTTCTGGCTTGAATGCGGAGGTAAGAAGCTATATTGGGACCATGAAGAAACCAGTATAAAGATGAAAGTTAAACATGCTTTCATTATGGTGAAGCTGATAAGTAGCATTATAGGGTATTTTGTTCACTCGCATAAGTGGGATGAGCCTCTACCCAAATTAGTTCAGGTGTTGAGACTGCTGAGGTCACACATACCAAAAGAATATGAGGATAAGTATTATTCACATACTGAATCTTAGAAGATCAGGGAAGTGTCAAAGCAGATCTGAAAATGTCTTGTGAGAAGAAAGGAGTAAAAATATCTCTGGGTATAATTGTGTGGGTACAGCCAACGTTGGGGTTCCTGCTCTGTTAGAATGTCGTTGCTGATTGCATGATTTGCACTTCCCCACCAGCACCAATGGAGGGAGAAGCTGGGCTTTCTTATCAGCTTTCCCAGATGGGGCAGAGAAGGGTATGGCTGCATGGGGGAATTGAAGCTATCAGTGGTTACATATCAAAAATTGACAGACATTTTATTACATGGAGTATTAATCAGGACAATAACTGCAACCATGTACCTCTGTATTCTTGTTACCTGCAGGCAAACATAATCATAAGTGAACAATAAGTACTTACACTTATTTTTTCAGTGATGTATAATTGCCCTATAACATATTAATTTCAGGTATAAAATAGTCAATATTTGTATATATTACAAAATAATTACTGTGATTTGTCTAATTAACATCTGTTTTCATACAAAGTTATGATTTCTTGTGATGAGGACTTTTAAGATCACCTGCCTTAGCAGATTTCACATAAGCAGTACAGTATTATCCTATATTATAAAAGCCTAATTTGCAAATTCTCCCCTCAACATGGAGTTGGACCCGGCATTCAACCAGGGGTTGGGGCCAGCAGCAGAGGTGATGGCAGGTGGCTGAAGGGAAGGGAGGTGCCCCTCGCAGGCAGCCGCTAGGGACACTACCCATGCATGAATTTTGTGCACTGGGCCTCTAGTCAACTATATTCATCATGCAGTTCATTACATACCAAAGACTTTTTTATTTATAACTAGAAGTTTGACTATATGAGCCCTTTCAAACATTTTGCCCCCCAGACTGTTTATTTTTATTTTTTAGATTCCACATGTAAATGAGATCAAATGATATTTGCCTTTTTGTGACTTACTTAATTTAGCATGATGGTACTCAGGGTTGATCCATGTTGTTGCAAATGGCAAGATTCCATCATTTTTTATGGCGGAATATTATTATATATGGTTTGTGTATACCTTGGTTATTGTAAACAATGCTGCAATAAGCATGGGGGTGCATATGTCTTTTTGAGTTCTTGTTCTTGTTCCTTCAGATAAATACCCAGAAGAAGAATTGCTGGATCATGTGATAGTTGTATATTTTAAATTTTTGAGGAATTGCTATACTGTTTTCCATAATGGCTATACAATTTACATTCCTACCAGCAGTATACAAGGATTCCCTTTTCTCAAAGTCCTTACCAATACTTGTTCTATCTTGTGTTTTTATTAATTACCATTTTACCAGATATAAGATGATATTTTTTGTGGTTTTTATTTGCATTTCCTTGATGACTAGTGATGTTGAGGAACTTTTCATGTGTCAGTTGTCCAACTATATGTCTTTTTGAAAAAATATCTGTTCAGATCTATGCCCATTACCTAATTGCTTTGAGTTCTTTATATATTTTGGATATTAACTCCTTAACAAATACAATTTGAAAATATTTTCTCCCATTCAGTAGGCCATCTTTTTATTTTGTTGATGGTTTCCTTTGCTGTGCAGAATCTTTTTAGTTTGATATAGTCCTACTAGTTTATATTTGGTTTTGTTTCCTTCACTTTTTTTCTAAATTATCTTCAAGACTAATGTCAAAGAGCTAACTATTTATGTTTTATTCTGTAAGTTTTGTGGTTTAAAGTGTTATAGTCAAGCCTTTAATTCATTTTGAGTTAATTTTTGTGTATGGTATGATCTGGTTCTTTCTTTTGAATGTGTCTATCCAGTTTTCCCAACACTATTTATTGAAGCAATTATTATTTCCCCATTGTACATTATTGGTTCCTTCACCATGAATTGATTTATCATATACTAGAGGCCCAGTGCACATGTTCGTGCACATGTTGGGTCCAGCCCGCCCTGACTAGGGCTGATCAGGGTGAGGTCAGCTGGGGTAGGGGCTGCAGGAGGTTGGCTGACTGGGCCCACCCCTGATCAGGCCAATTGGCGGGCACAATGTGCGTCATAGCAAGAGATTGTTCCAGTTGTTCAAGTCACTTGGCTTTTATATAATAGATGTGTAAGTTTACTGCTGAATTCAGCATTATTACATTGATCTATATGTCTGTTTTTATTCTGATACCACACTGTTCTGATTACTATAGCTTTGTAATACAGTTTAAAATATGGGAGCATGATATCTTCAGCTTTGTTTTTCTTAAGAATACTTTGACTATTAAAGGTGTTTGGTGCCATACAGGTTTTAGAATTATTTTTCTACTTTTGTGTGAAAAGTGGCATTGGAATTATGATAGGGTTTGGATTAAATATGTAAATTGCTTTGAGTAGTATAGATGTTTTTACACTATCAAGTCTTCTAATCTACAAACATAGACCATCTTTCTATTTATTTGTCTCTTCTTCAATTAATTTTCATCAATGTCTTACAGTTTTCTGTGTACAGATCTTTCACCTCCTTGCTTAAATTTATTTCTATGTATTTTATTCTTGATACCGTGGTAAATGTGACTTTTTAAAATTTACTTTTGATCATTTGTTTTAGTGTGTAGAAATTAAAAAATATATATATATATTGTATTCTGCAACTTAACTAATTTTTTATTCTAAAAGTGTTTGTGGAATCTTTAGAATGTCTATATATACTATCATATCATCAGTTATACCTCTCCCTTTCCTATTTTAATGTGTTCTTATCTTTTTTTTAAATTTATTTTTATGACTAGAATGTTCAACTCTATGTTGAAGAAACATGACAAGAGTGGGAGTCCTTCTTTGTTTCTGACTTTAAAGGAAAAGCTTTCATCTTTTTACCATTGAGTACGATGTTAGCTATGGGCTTGTCATATATGACCTTTATGATATCGAAGTTTGGTTCTCTCTTACCCACCATTTGAGAATTTTTACCGTAGCTATATTTTGAATTTTGTCATTCTTTTTTGGAATGTATTGAAATGATCATATTAATTTATCTTTATTTTTATTAATTTGGTGTATACATTGGCTTGAAAATGTTGAACCATTCTTGTATTCCTGGAATAAATTCAAAATTTATCATGGTATATCATCCTTTTAAATATTATTGAATTCAGGCCCGCCCATCCGCCGGGGGAGCCGTGGGCAGTGGCCGAGGAGGCGGCGTGGCGGACAGCGGCCCGAGAAGTGCCCACACTCGGCCCCCGGGAGCGCGCAGACCGAGGTTATGAACGTGATTTTTGCTGCAACTGGGTTGGAAAATATATGTGTGTGTGTGTGTGTGTGTGTGTGTGTGTGTGTGTGTATTAAAATTTTGCATTTGATTTAAAGTGCCATGAGAAAATTTGCATATTGCAAGGTGGTCCTAGCCACCTCCTTGATTTGGGTACTCTTGGATATGTTCCTGCTGCTTTACTTCAGTGAATGCAACAAATGCATTCCTAAAAAAAAGGAGAGAGGACTTCCTGCTGGGGATGTTTTAGAGCCAGTACAAAAGCCTCATGAAGGTCCTGGAGAAATGGGGAAACCAGTCGTCCTTCCTAAAGAGGATCAAGAAAAGATGAAAGAGATGTTTAAAATCAACCAGTTCAACTTAATGGCAAGCGACGTGATTGCACTCAACAGATCTTTACCCGATGTTAGGCCAGAAGGGTGTAAAACCAAGGTGTATCCAGATAATCTTCCTGCAACAAGTGTGGTGATGGTTTTCCACAATGAGGCCTGGAGCACACTTCTGCCCACTGTCCATAGTGTCATAAATCGCTCACCAAGACACATGCTAGAAGAAATTGTTCTAGTAGATGGCTGCCAGTGAAAGAGACTTTTTGAAAAGACCTCTGCAGAGTTACGTGAAAAAATTAAAAGTACTAGTTCGTGTAATTCGAATGGAACAACGTTCTGGGTTGATCAGAGCCAGGTTAAAAGGAGCCGCTGTGTCCTAAGGCCAAGTGATCCCATTCTTAGACGCTCACTGTGAGTGCACAGCGGGGTGGCTGGAGCCTCTCTGAGCCTGGATCAAAAAGGACAGGAAAACGGTGGTGTGTCCCATCATCGCCGTGATCAGTGATGACACCTTTGAGTATACGGTGGGTTCTGATATGACCTATGGGGGATTCAACTGGAAGCTCAATTTTCGCTGGTACCCTGTTCCACAGAGAGAAATGGACAGAAGGAAAGGTGGCCAGACTCTTCCTGTCAGAACGCCTACCATGGCTGGAGGCCTGTTTTCAATAGACAGAGATTACTTTCAGGAGATTGGAACATACGATGCTGGAATGGATATCTGGGGAGGAGAAAACCTAGAAATTTCCTTTAGGATTTGGCAATGTGGAGGCACCCTGAAGATTGTTACTTGCTCACATGTTGGACATGTGTTACAGAAAGCTATCTATGCCTTACATGTTTCCAGGAGGCACAGGACAGATTATCAATAAAAATAACAAGACGCCTCGCAGAAGTGTGAATGGATGAATTCAAGAATTTCTCCTATATAATTTCTCCAGGTGTTACGAAGGTAGATTATGGAGATAGAGCATCGAGAGTTGGTCTAAGACACAAACTCCAATGCAAACCCTTCTCTTGGTACCTAGAGAATGTTTATCCTGATTCACAGATCCTGCGTCACTATTTCTCTTCGGGAGAGATACGCAATGTGGAAACAAATCAGTGTCTCGATAACATGGCTAGAAAAGAAAATGAAAAAGTTGGAATCTTTAACTGTCATGGTATGGGAGGTAGTCAGGTTTTCTCTTACACTGCCAACAAAGAAATCAGGGCGGATGACCTTTGCTTGGATGTCTCCAAACTCAACGGCCCGGTCACAATGCCAAATGCCGCCACCTAAAAGGCAACCAACTTTGGGAGTATGATCCTATGAAACTTTCCCTGCAGCCTGTGAACAGTAACCAGGGCCTGGACAAAGCCATGGAGGAGGACAGCCAGGTGCCCAGCGTCACAGACTGCAGCGGAGCCCGGTCCCAGCAGTGGCTCCGCAACGTCACCCTTCCGGAAATATTCTGAGACCAAATTCACACAAGAAAAAATAAGGGTTGACTGGGCTACCTCAGCACACATTTCTGCCACATTCTTAAGTAGCAAAAAGGGGAGAGTGCTCCCTCCTGCAGGGTCAGGGTTCTCAGCCAGTAAGACTAGCCTCGCTCCTCACGCACCATGAACCAGCCTCCTGCCACGTAGCGAGATGGTGCACATGGATGTTTACAAGATTGAAGAGGCTTTCATCCAGAGTCATTGTAAAGACTATTCCGACAGTGAAACAATCAACAACCTGTGCTTCCGGAAGCTGCAAATCGGAGGGTCTGCTTGCACAGCAGTGATTTCCGCTGGACATGCTCTCACGATGAAGAATTTCCAAGGTAGAACTGGTAGCCAATATATTAAATATTGATATAAAAATATATGAGAAGAACTGGAACCAGGTTCAGAATCATGAAACCAACAATTTTACACACAAAAAAGATATTAAAACAGGGTTTAAAGGAAATTAAAACAGAACTATGAGAAGTACAATTTGTTATAGTATAGTATCAAATTTCTATATAGATTTTATACCTCAGTGGGGAAAAACAACTGATTCCAATGACATTCATTTTATTTTCATCTGTGATAGGCATGGATGCTTTTTTATTTCTCCTTGGGGTGCTGAAATTGAGCTGGGGAAAAAGGCTCTTTGAACATAGTTTTAATTGCTTTCTACAATTTTTAAAATATGTTTTGTGGGCTGTTGGAATTGTAATTTTTAATTGCCTTCCAAAAATGGAGATTTAAAATAATGTCTGGCCTCACTGAACAGTTAGATATCTCAGTTGCTCTTGGGTCAACTGGCTTACAGACTTTCTCACACGTATACAGATTTCTTATCAAATTTTCAACTTAACTTGATTCAACTGATTATGCTTACCACCCAAGATTCATCTACTGTACTACAGGTTTGTTTTCACTGCAATAAATCTTCAGTTTTTGGTTTATGATTCCACTCTATAAATAAATAAATAGATAGATAGATAGATAGATAGATAAAAATATTGTTGAATTCAGTTTACTAACATTTTGTTGCAGATTATTTCATCTATGTTCATCCAGGGGTATCGACCTATAATTTTCTTTCCTTGGAGTGTCCTTATCTGTTTTTGGTGTCAGGTTTAATGACGACTTTTTAAAGCAAGTTTCAAGGTGTTCTCTCTTCTCGCATTTTTTTTTAAATTAGAATAATTAGTATTAATTCTTCTTTACATTTATGGTAGAATTTACCATTAAAGCAATCTTGTCCTAAACTTGTGTGTGTTTGGAGGTTTTTGGTTTATTCAATTTCCTTACTAAAATTATTGGTCTTTAAAATTTTTCTATTTCATTCATATTTAATGTTGAAAGTATTTTTAAGGAATTTATTTTTTTTCTAGGTTGCCCAATTTTTGGTGTATAATTTATTCATAGTATTTTTTGGTCTCTTCTATTTCTGTGGTATCAGCTGTAATTTCTCTTTCATTTCTGATTTTATTTATTTGAGATCTCTCTCTCTTTTTTTTAAGGGTAAATTAAGCTAAAGGTTTGCAGATTTTGTTTACCTTTTCAAAGAACCAGCTCTTAGTGTCACTGATATTTTCTATTATCTTTTTAGTTTGTATTTCATTAATACTTATTAAATGATGATGAAATCAATGGGAATTTGTTATCCACAGGCTTAGACTTTCAAGTATCAAATGGCTTGCTCTTCCTCATGCTCATTTTTTTCTTTGCGTAGTATGCCATTTAACTTGAGTATTGTAACAAAGAACTGATGAAAGGGGTAATAAATGAACTCCTGAAATGATACATGATTGTCCATACATGCTAGAGTTTGAATTTAGATCGTCAACCTGAAGACAGGTAGTGTGCAATCACTGTGACTGAAAAAGATTGGCATGAAAATAGACAGATACCCAGACGTACATAGTACCAGAAAGATGTAAATGAGGTTAACACCATTCATCCAGAAACTCCTTCATACTTTTTCACTTAAGCATTATCTAGTCATTGATTCCCAATAGTATTAGCTGGTCTGTATATTGGGGTTCGTGTAGATCCTTATCTGAAAGACCCTGTCAAGTATGTCAGGTACACTTTAGAGCTACTAAATTGCAGCTGTACTTTGTCATCCTGTAGTGCAACTATCAAACTTGCACTAAACTACCTTCTCAGAATTAGCGAAGCCAGGGACTGCTACTATCTTGTTCAGTATTAAACGCTCTGAATTTGGCAGTGTTTATTGTATATATCTGCTAAAAAAAAAATACTTGTTAAATGGACGAATAAAGTTTACTATTCTGAAACCTGGGGGCTTAATCACAAGGAACAAAAACAGCCTGTAATTATTGGAATTGAGAGTCTAGGTCAGTGGTTGACAAACTCATTAGTCAAAAGAGTAGCCAACTGTGGCTCCTGAGCCGCAGTTTGATGACCACTGCTGTAGGCAAATAAGAACCTTGATTTGTACTTGTGCTTTTTCAATTCATTTACAGAACTTATAAGTTTTCTTAACAGCTTGTGGACTTCTATATGAGGCAGTTCTAGCAACAGTGGTTCAAATATCAAATATATCTTACTTGTTTACTAACAGTCTGTTGTGCATCCAAATCTTCAAGGATTTAACATAGTAAGAAAAATGGAAAATACCAAGAGGTTACTTAAGAGGAGGAGGTCCTCTAGATTAGGAAAATGAAGGTACACTTTTCTAAAACATCACATTTGTAAGCCATTGAGGGCAAAGCTTATATTTTGCTCTGCACACTTCAATAGCAACTGAGACTGTTATGAATGAAGTTTATTATAAATCCTCAAAATTTTTAAGGTTACTAGTTATGTCAATTCATTCAACATACACCAATGAGATGCTATAATATGTTAGATAACATGTGAGACCGAGGGATGCACAGGTATACATGATGCAGCTTCTGATTTTCAGCAGCTTATAATCTATCAGAAAGACTGGCACATAGTGAATAATCACACTGAAGAGTGATTAAGTATAAACAAATTGCTGTGAGAACATGTTGTTTGAGTAACTGCTACCTGAGGGAGATTATCAGAGGCCAAGAAATGAGTATGAGGAAGGGCAGGCCATTGAGGAGTTGTGATTCCTTTTGAGGGAGTTTGAACAGAGACTGTGGAGGGAAGGGTAGTAGGAGATAATAGAAAATGTTATTAGAATAGTATATTAAATCCATATTTAAAACTAAGGTGCAAATGAATCCTGATCACAGCAGTACTTTCTACAGACATGCTTTTTCTTTAAACAGTTGATGTAAAGTGGAAATCTTTACTCATCTTGGAAAACCATAAATCATTAAAGCCCAGCTCCAACTCATGTAGATATACTAAATGATCCTTCATATAAGTTATGAGAAATTAAAAAATAACATCTTTCTTTAAAAAAATTAAAGATAGAAGTAAGTGATAATCCTGCAAAGTCACTGTTGTGTACCTGGACACTTATTCAAACAGTCTACCCATGAAATTAATATACTTATTGACAGTTCACTGAAGTTGTTTACAAAAAAATAGACACATTCTTTTGAATTTCTTAGACAGTTGGAAACTTCTCTTGTTAGTCTGAATTTGAGTTTCAGAAACAATTGAATTTTATCTGAATACAAATCTAGGAATATTGTGGATAAATAAATAGGTTAATAGGATTGCTAATACTATAAACAAAACAAAAATAAAATGTTAATAATTTGTTAACAATATCAGCATAATATAAAAATAGAGTGTGACTATATTAGTGAAATTTAGTATTTTTATATGAAAGGGACTCAATGAAATTCCGGTTTTAAAAGATAATTTTATTGACATGAATGGCATAACTTCCCAAATGACAGCTTTGGAGCATAATCTTGCCTGCCTGTGCACATTAAATCCTAGATGGTGGAATGCTGCTACAGAAGTCCAGTGGGTCCCGGAAATAGCTTCTAGTCACCCGAATAGTAAAAGCAAGACTAAGAACTTCCCAATGCCCCATTTTGGGCACCATCCTTTACATGTGTCTACAAAACCCTTACAGAAACACACACTTACACCTACTAATGCTCTTAACAAATCATCACATATTTCTCTTTTCTTCCTCATTGCCCATAATTCTAACCTGAACTCCTCTGATCTTCAACATCGGTGAAGAACCTGAGAGCCAACAAAGCCAAGGACATAATCTTTTTTTATTTAAGGGCAGGTCATTACATATGTTTTTCTTTATACAAGTGTAATAGATATCCTAGTGTTAAGTTTGCTGTGAGAAAGATCCAGATATTCAATCCCCAGAACTTAGGCATCTTCCAACTGGAAGCTTGTACTATTTGACCAAAATTTTCCTACTCCCCAGCCCCTGGTAACAACCATTCTCTTTTGTTGATTATAATAGACTAGAGGCCTGGTGCACGGAATTTGTGCACAGGGGGCAGGGGGAAGGAGTCCCTTCAGCCCAGTCACCTGCACCCTCTCCAATACAGGACCCCTCAGGGCATGTCCAACTGATGGTTTAGGCCCGAACTCAGAATCGAGCCTAAACTGGCAGTTGGGCATCCCTCTCACAATCCTGGAATGCAGGCTTCTAATGGCTCGCCTGCCTGCCTGATTGCCCCTAACTGCCCCACCTGCCAGCCTCATCACCCCTAATTACCTCTACCTGCCAGCCTGATCTCTCCTCACTGCTTCCCCCTGCTGGCCTAGTCACCCCTAACTGCCTCTGCCTGCTGGCCTGATCTCCCCCAATGCCAACCCTTGCCAGCAAGTCACCCCACGCAGTCTGTTTGGTCATCTGTTTGTCTATTCAGTTGTGATGGTCACTTAGGCTTTTATATGGATAGATAATAATACTGTGTTATATACTTGAAAGTTTTGAAGAGAAGTCATAAATATTTTCACCTCAAAAATGTATGGTAATTATGTCACGTAATGGAGGCATTAACTACTATGGTGATAATATTTTTTCAGTATATAAGTGTATCAAATCAGCATGTTGTATTGACAATATTGTCAATTATATTTCAGTATAGCTATGGGTGGGAGGAAGATATAAAGATATATGAATCTAAATAGAAGTGCATTGGGGCTATACTTACAAACCATAACCAAGGTTTTATTTTTTATTTATTTATTCATTTATTTATTTTAATCTTTATTGTTCAGCTTATTAATTACATTGTTTCCCCTTTTTTATCCCCTATAGCTCCCCTCCACCTGGTACCCATCCCACCCTCCATCCTCACCCCCCTCCACTGTCCTCTCCCATAGTTGTATGATTTTTGTCCAGTCTCTTGCTGTACTTCCCACAACCCTTTTCTCCCCAAGATTTGTCAGTCCATTCCCTCTCTATGTCCATGATTCTGTTATATTCACCAGTTTATCCTATTCATCAGACTATCAATTCACTTAATTTATTTTTATATTCATTTGTTGATAGATGTGTATTTGTTGTTCATAATTTATATTTTTCTCTTTTTCTTCTTCATTCTCTTAAAGAATATCTTTCATTATTTCATATAATATTGGTTTGGTGGTGATGAACTCCTTTAGCTTTTTATTATCTGTGAAGCACTTTATCTGATCTTCAATTCTGAATGATAGCTTTGCTGGATAGAGTAATCTTGGTTGTAGATTCTTGCTATTCATTATTTTGAATATTTCTTGCCACTCCCATCTGGCCTGCATCGTTTCTGTTGAGAAATCTGCTGAGAATCGTATGGGTGTTCCCCTGTAGGTAACCAACTGTTTTTCTCTTGCTGCTTTTAATATTCTCTCTTCATCTTTTGCTCTTGGCATTTTAATTATGATATGTCTTGGTGTGGTCCTCTTTAGATTCCTATATTTTGGGGTTCTGTGTACTTCTTGGACTTTTAAGTCAGTTTCTTTCACCAGGTGTGGGAAGTTTTCAGTCACTATTTCTTCAAGTAGGTTTTCATTAACTTGCTCTTTCTTTTTTGCTGGCACCCCAATAATTCGGATGATGGCATGCTTGAGGTTGTCCCAGAGGCCCCTTACACTGTCTTCAATTATCTGGATTATTTTGGTTTCTTGCTTTTCCAGCCGAGTGGATTTTGCTTCTTTGTATTTCATATCTTTGACTTGGTTCTTGTGGCCCTCTTGACTGCTTTTAGGACTTTGTGTAATATTTTTTATTTCAGTCAGTGTATGCTTGATTTCTAGTTGGTCCTTTTTCATATCCGTGAGGGTCTCATCCATATCCTCAGAGGTCTTGTTCATTTCCTTGTAAGTCTCATTCATTTCCCTGTAGGTCTCATTCATTTCCTGGTTGGTCTGATTTATTTCCTTGTAGTTCTCATTAAGTTCATCATCCTTTTCTAGGAGCCTCTTGAAAAGCCTTATAACTGCGGTTTTGAACTCTATGTCTAGTCGTCTTTTTTCCTACATTTCTTTCACACCTAATTTCTTTCCATATCTCTGCATGGTGGCTGCTTTATGTGGTAGATGTCCTCTAAGGGTTAGTGGCTCAGCCTTCCCAGTTACCTGAGGTGGGTACTCTTACTGCAATCCTTTATGGGTTGTACAGTATTTTTTAATTTAAGCCCATCTTGTTGTTGTTAGCCCTAGGAGGGTTTGACCTCCAGGCCAATTGGCTGTGAAGGGATACTGTGTTCAGGTAGGATGGGTGGAGTCTTTGAGCTGAGCAGGCAGCCTCAGTGTCAGCTATGTCCTATGTGGCGCTGGCACACCTGGGTCTCTGTTGGATGGGAATGGTTGCAGACACATCCAAGAGAAAGCTGCTAGTCTCTTCCCTTTGCCAGACAACTCTGCCTCTCCCCAAATGAGTCTGCACATCCAAAGTCTCGCCCAGGGTTGTAAAACAAAGCAGTCCGGTGGTCTCCTGAACCAGGGGGCAAGTCGCCAGGGAGCAAGTCTCATGCAAACTGCTTTTTCTCGGCAACCCAGCTTCTCCTCAGACTAGGAGACCTCTGCCGCGCCCGGCTTCCAGGGTGCGTCCCCCGGACCTTGGACCTCGTCTGGCACTGGGGAATCTGTGCAGTGGGACGTCTCTGCCCTCCCCGTTGGCGAAATCCAGCCGGGATTGCTGCTGCCAGCCACAGCCCATGCACTACCAGGACGGCTCCTAACCTGTTTCCACGTGTATCTTCAAGGCTGCGCTCTGCTGCTCTTCTGAGTCTGTGTCCCACCTTTACTTTTATTTGTGGAGTTTTCACTCAGCCAGCTGTCTGATGATTTTGGGTGATGTTTGTTTTGTTGTAGTTTTTGAATTGTTGTGCAGGGCAGAACAATAGGTGTTTACCTATGCCACCATCTTGGTTCTCTTCCCATAACCAAGGTTTTAAATCCCACCTACCAATTTCATAGAAAAGATTTGACTAAAGTCTACAAATATATTGCTGCTTCCCTAATGTCTCTATCAGCAATTCTTGCAAACTTATCAGAAGAAATTAGTTTTTATATTTTTAACAAATACATTTTAAAATTGAGATTTTTAAGATAAAGTAAAATGGTTTTTTTCTGATGTTATTTAAAAGAGTAGATAGGAAATTTTTATGGGGGAGTATATACTTTTTAGCAACAATAGTTTATGAATAGTACTATTTCTAAGTTAACTATTTTCAAAAATTTAAGCAAAGAAACCAGACATTGGTATTCCAATTCCATTGCTTCCCCTCTCTTGGAGTATACACACACTCAGAATGTGAATTTTGTCAGCTGACTCCCAGATAACACTGTTCCATTTGGATGAAACTGCTGGGAAAAGCAGGTCATTTCCTTAAAATGCTACAGGCCTCTCAGAATGCTTCCAGAATGTGTGGCTAACAATCCAACACATTTGCATACATGTACAGCTAGAGACCACTGAGAAAACCTTACTGAGGGGCAGCTTTCAGGATTCAGATGATTCAGATAATGATCTGGCTGCCTGTGATGAGTTTGTCTAAGGTGTCAATGACAGGGTCCTTAACTAGCTGGAGAAATGTTCACATGAAACAGTTATCAGGAGTTCTGAAGTATTTTCTCTACAAGCTTAGAAGAGTACAAGCAACATAAACTTGACACTATGACTCAGGCCAGAGGATACATGATTCCCATGGAAGCAAGAATAGCTCTCTTCAATTGAGCATGCAACTTTATAATGGAGGCATATAGAATGATATTCTGTGGGACAAGGATAATTTAGAAGCCTGCCCAGCAAGACAGCCCACCAAATAAATACTGACAACTCGTGTGGCAATGGATCTCCCTGTTGACTTGTCCAGCTGCCGAAAGAATGGGACAAATTCCTAATGTTCATGTAATGTCTGACTTTAAATGATGCAGAATGTGGAGATGGAACATGCTATGATATTCTTCAAATGGGTTTATTCAGTAAAAGTCTGATAGTAAGCCCCTCCCTGAAACTGCAAATATAAAAAATACAGGGACTAATTAGTACAGATAATAATTACTTCAGAATGCACAGCCTAGTGATACAGCATCGTAAGTAAAGTGTGGGACTTTGGTGTCAGTTTAAGATTATGTATTTTTTTAAAAAATATATTTTATTGATTTTTTTACAGAGAGAAAGGGAGAGGGATAGAAAGTTAGAAACATCAATGAGAGAGAAACATCGATCAGCTGCCTCTTGCACATCTCCTACTGGGGATGTGCCCGCAGCCAAGGTACATGCCCTTGACCAGAATCAAACCCAGGACCTTTCTGTCTGCAGGCCGATGCTCTATCCACTGAGCCAAACAGGTTTCGGCAAGATTATGTATTTCTGAGGTAAGCTGTTTGGTATCATTGCAGGCTCTTCAAGATAATGCCCTCTTTACATGGAAGAGGATAAAGGATTATCTTTTACAAGAGCCTCCCTGGGGGTTAGACAATTCCTAATGGAGGAAGAATTCCAGTCCAAGACAGCGCCATAGAAAGGTATAATAAAAATGATGATAGTTAACATTTATTGACCACTTACTAAGTGTCAGGCACTTTGCCAAACACTTATAAGCATTATTTCATGAATCCTTCTAACAGCTGTATAAATAAGGGCTATTATAATCCACATTTTATTGGTGAAAGAAGGAGGGTTCAAAATAAAGTTTAAAGGTATTAGGTAAATTGGCCAACATTGTATAGTCATTGAGTAATAGATCAGATGGTGCCAGAAAAGACTCAAGACGAATGGGTCTACAGTAAGTCCATTAAACCTCTTCTCTCACTGGGACAATGAATGTAGTTTGGTGATAATGTCTCTTTCCATCAATTAATTGATGTTTTATTTTTAATATTCTTTTATGGCTATCCCAAGTGTTCCATTGCATTCACTTTGGTTTTCTTTTACACTTTTATGAGCTTGAAGGATGTCACATATAGAAAATTGGTAGAATGTATCTCTGATCTAAGCCGTCTAGAGACATTCTGCTGCTGAGTCTGGTGGCATGGGTCTTCATCATGTGGAGCTGGGACACAGAGTCCCCAGGAGGAATATGGCTGAGGATGCTGACATTTGTTCATACTCCCATTTCTTCCCTGTAAACCCTGTTCACATTGGAAATGTGAAATGATATGCGAGTGTTGGTTTGAAATGATGCTTTGCTGTGTGAATGCAGAGCATGAAATAAAGACTCTTGTTCCTTTTGTCTCCTTACTCAATTGCAAGGGTAGTGAGTCACTGTTGGGAAAGGCAATTCACTCTAGAATAGTATTCTCAAACTTGAAGGTCCCTGAAAATCAGCGGGAGGGCCTGCACAACCACAGGTAGCTGGGGCTCCACCTATGGCTTCTAATTCAGTATATCTGAGTAGGAGCCCCAAAATGTGTACTTCTAGTGAATTCTAATTGTGGTCTAATGAATTCTATTGCTTACCCTCATCTCTGGAGTATACATTCATTAATGATATGTATTTTGGGAGCTGACTCTCAGGTGATCCAAGTTCATCTGGCAAAAGCAGACCACAGACCACATTGCTGATGCTGCTGGTCCTAGGACCACACATTAAAAACTGCTGTGCTAGATTGGAGATTTTTAAACTCTGGCTTCACAGAAGCCTGCTTTGCATACATTTTTTTTTTAATGTTGATGCTTGAAATCCCTCTCCAGACCAATTAAGGCAGAACCTCTGTAGGTGAAGTTCAGGCATCTGTGTTGCAAGCTTCCCCTCTCATCCTCCTGATTAAATGTGCAGCCTGAATTGAAACAGCAGAGAATAAGTTTGCTGTTTTGTGTTAGGCATAGAGAATTGAGGGTCATATCTATCTTAAGGCTAGATTCTGAAACAAATGATAATTACCTAAGGAATATCAAATTAATTAGGCCTTGATATCAAAGCATTATGACATTGTTATGCCACTTAATCACACAGATGATAGCTGATGTAACAGGCTTGCTTTTTTTTTACTAGACAGTGCAGTACCCACTCCTTGGACAGGAGAAGAGACAAGTAGCAATAAGTTTATATGAGGAAACTGAGGTTTACTGGCCCTAATTGAAATGATATGTTATACACGTGTGTGCTTGTGAGTGTGAGAATGTGTGTCCGTGGGTATGTAAGAGATTCAAAGATAGAAAGGAATTAATAAGCACTGCCTATTGTAGTTAATGCCTATTTTCTATCTCAGGAAGGTTTTGTTATTATTGATATTGTTAACCTTTTGTACCAGTTCTGAGGGTTATATTCCTGCTTAAAAGATTGTTTCTCTGGCAATTTTTATTTTTAACATTTCTTATCTTTTTTTGGTGTATATATGTATCTGCCCCTTAATTCAATCATTGAACATAGTTTTTAAGAATTTTCTATAAGCATTGCTTCCAAACTGTTACAAAACAAACCTTAAAAAAGCTATTAAGGGCTCAGGATATTTAGATATGGGAAGGGTTATATAGGGGAGAAACCATTAATCATGGCAACTAAGGGAGTTAGGGTTGTGGTCTCTACTGATTGTGGGAACCTAGATAGGAGTGGTGGTTGATTGCCTTTGATCCTGATATCAGCCATGGTGTCATCCCATCTTGTTTCGCAATGGTATGGTTGGTAGTCATTCAGATTTTCTGGGCCTGGAGCTGAAACCTAACTGAGGCCCAAAGTTATCTTTGGTTTGACTGAAACTCTGTTTCTGTGGTCAACAGATCCAAGGCTTTGTTCCTAAATTTACTTAATGCTGATTAGAACCCGATTGTCCTGAGGCAGGCAGGTGATCCAAGGTGCTGGATGAGGCCAGCTTGAATCAAAAGGAAAGAAAGGAGAAAAGGAAATATTAAAGAAATGAAAATTTAATGTTTACAGTTCCATTTTGTGTAGTGAGTTTCAGGAGCAGAGAAAAGACAGTGAGTGGGCTGGAGCACAATGCATGAGGGGAAGTAGGTCAATGTATTTTTTTTTATTTTATATATATATTGTTTAAAGTATTACAAATAGTAGTACATGTTTCCTTTTTTCCCCCATTGACCTACCCTAGCCTCCCCTACCCCCAGCACATGCGCTCACCTTCTCCCCCTCCCCCATGTCTTGTATCCATTGGTTATGCTTATATGTATGCATACAAGTCCTTCAGTTGATCTCTTACAGCCCTGCCCACCCACCCTCCCCTGCCTTCCCTCTGTAGTTTAACAGTCTGTTCAATGCTTCTTTGCCTCTGTATCTATTTTCCCCCCATTTCTTTTCTTTAAAAAATCTTGCATCTGCATACTGGAAATAAATATATAAGAACAAAATATGTTTGAGTCTCAGGGATAAGGTATTTTGAATAAATGAAGCTTCAGACACCCAAAGGGAGATGTGTCCAACGGGCAAATGCTTTCAAACTTTAATGAGCTTATGAGTCCTGCTAGGATCTTGTTAAACATGCAGATTGTGATGAAGTCAATCTGAGATGGAGCCCAAGATTCTACATTTCTCAAAGTGTTCCAAGTGATGACAACCCTGCTGGCCATAGAACACATTTTGACTAGTGGGATATAGGTATTTTTTATTTGTGAATCTTTAGTTAAACATAAAGGAGGGAAGGAGGAAACCAAGCAATTAAAGAGGTGGTAGGAAGAGAGAGAGAGAGAGAGAGAGAGAGAGAGAGAGAGAGAGAGAGAGAGAGAGAGAGAGAAAGAGAGGGAGAAGGGAAGGGGAAGGAGAAGGGGAAGGGGAGGGGAAAGGGAGGGGAGGGGAAGGGGGAAGGAAAGGAGGGGGGAAGGGAAGGGAAGAGGGGAAGGGGGGAAGGGAAGGGGAAGGGAAGAGGGAAGGGAAGGGAGGGAAGGGGAAGGGAAGGGGGAGAAGGGAAGGGAAGGGGGGAAGGGGAAAAGGGAAGTGCCCCTGAAATCAAATATGCTTCCAAAAGGTGGGAATGCACAGGTTGGTAACTATAGCCTGGGGACAGAGAAGTAGATTTGGTTTTAGCATTTAACAGCCCCTGGAAACCTTTCTTTCATAGAGTAAGTTAACTTCTAATATTGCTCTGGGTGGGTTTCAAGCTTTACCATTCTTCTCAAGCCCTCTCTCCACTCCCAACTCTAATACCCAAAGATCTCACTTCTCAATAATTTACAAAAACCAACTTACAAATCAATTTACAAAATCAACTAATTTCCCCTTAAAAACCTCAGATGTGAAACGTTCTACTTCCTTCATCGATCTGTTCAAAGTCACCAGTGACATTAGTTGGTCTAATGGTCTATTTGCCACATAAGTGATAGTTTAAAGAAGGAGCATGAGATGATATTCTTCCCAAGGAAACATGAGAAGTTTGCAATGGGGTGAAGAAACACTCTTCATTGATTTTTTAAAAAGACATTTCAGACAACAGTGGGATGAAGGCCTGGGGTGGGGAGGGGATTGAGTGGAAGGGGGCAAGGTAGGGGAAATGGGTGACATCTGTAATACTGTAAACAATAAAAAGGAGCATTGTATAGAATGTGAGGCCTTACAATGTTACAATCTTGCAGCTGTGAGGAGCAAGAACAAGAGGGTGAGCAAACACTCTGAGACAGAAAAAAACAGGAAAATGGGGAGAAATTTTTTTCTTGTAACAGAACTGAACCACAGGGTCCAATGAGGGTGGAAATGCAATCTTTCTGAAATATTTGAGATAATTTTTGTTGTTCCTTAAGCCTATCAAATTAAGGTTTTATATTATGTGCAATTCAGAGCACTCAAATGATTCATTCTACCATAGCAGAATGTGTTCTATCAGAGCTGCTCAAAGGCAGAAAATAGTTCCTGCCCCCGCCCGCCCCATGACCTATCCCTCCTCCCTATCTATCTCCAAAACTATCCTTTTAACTTTTTGTTCTGCCCCACAGAAGTACAAAACTTATATCTTCTTGTACACAAAACAATTTTCAGATAATTATTGATATTCAAAGCAATCCTTCACTTGCCTATTACTTCAGTTCCAATTTCTGGCTGGTACCCAGGCCTTAGTATTTACCTCTTCTACACAATTGATATAGGGATATTTGTGGCTCATTTACTGAATGCTAAATCACCTGGACTTATCTGGACTTCATTATTTTGAACATACAGAATGCAAACATACAGAAATGATGGTTATAGAAGTGCAGCTGAAAGAGTATTTATTAAATGTTACTGTGATCAGAATACATAACATAAAAGGGCATTCAGAATCTTCTCAGAAAGTCGTAGCTAGTTTCCATTTATTTTGGCTTATGAATTTCATGAATCCAGAATTTAGAAAATTTCTGTTTTTCAGTGACTTAGCCTTAAGGACTTAGCCTATTGTAGGTCATCAACACATACATGTGATACAATATATCACATATTCTAGAAAGGATATTTTCCTCGATTTAAGGGCACATTCCATAAAATATGATTTTGACATCTATGTTAATAAAGGTCAGAATTACTTTGCTGTCTCTAAGCCTTTCCCCATGACTAACCCTTGCATGGGTTTATGTGTGGATGGGTTACTTGGTTGGGGTTTGCAATGATTCCAAGTTTCCCTGGTTAGTTGAAATGTAGCTTTGCGTGCGATTCTGCCTATGGACTTAAGGCAGCTTTATGTGATTGTATAATTTTTCGTTCCTTCAAAACCAGAAAAGAAACTTTCTTTCAGCTAGCAGAGGGCTTTAGATGGTTTGGGTGGAGGAAAGATGACAAATACCTAAAATAAACTTTCTCATGGTGAGTGTGATTAGAAGTATCAAAATATTTTCAGAAATGATCAGTCAGTGTGTGCTGTGTATGTGCTAGGCTGCACCTGGGGTTTCTCACTATTTGCTCTGCCTTTTAAAGAGTCTGTGCTTTTTATTTCAAAACAGCCAAGTTTTCCCCTTAGCTGCTTCTATAAGTAGTTTGCATTAGCAGATGCTTTTCCAAATATCTCAAAATGGAAACAATCACAATTCTGAGAGAGATAGGAAAAGTCCATCTCAGAAGGTGAGGAGGTGTATATTCTGCTATGCACCATCAGGATAGGTGTCCCATCACTTGCCCCAGTGCACAGGGCTGTGTTCTTCGTGAAGGGAGAAGCACAAGGGGGTGTGCAATAAGGACATCCACAAAGAGCTGCAATTTTGTTTGCTTCTGGCACTGTTCCCACCTCCAAACACTAACCCAAATGCAGAGAGTTGCGGATCACAAGCTCCTGCTCTCCCAGCCATCACAACCCAGATGAGTTGGCCTCTTTTATGGAAATAGTTTGGTTTTGTCAATTATCAATGTTTCCCTCCTGATTATTTTCTTATTACTTCTCTTTAAAATTAACTTAGTTGAAATCAGTACTTATTTTGTTGAATTCCTTTCCATTTCAATGTTTTAATGAATATTTAGCAGAAAGACCACAATGCTCACATTCATATTTCAAGTTATATTCAAATTTATTCAACGATAAGATCGCCCAATATTAGTGGAGAAGTCTATATAAATAATAGAACTGATGTTTCAGACACACATGTAATAATACTGTCTCCATATTATTTGCATAAGTTACAGAAATGTTTTTCTTAACATAGTCCTCCTGTTCCTCTTCTCAACTTGATATATTACTTTTTGCTATTTCTGGCAATTCTTTCTAGTACAAAAGATAAAAGTTCAGCCACTTCAACTTTAAAAATAACCATAAAAAAGTCAACAAGATGTGATTTAATCAAAGTGCCATGAATCAATTAAAATAGTTTATTTTATGAATTAAAAACTGGTTTAATAACACATTCTTAGGATTATAATGACATTTCATCCAGCAATTTGGAAGTGATCTCACAATTACAAATGTGGATTATGCTACATGTATCAATCTATTCTCATCACTGCAGTTTAGACAGCAAGATGAAAGTTGTGCCTTCTGTTTTTCCACAGTTGAGTAACACCACACTGGTTTTTATTCTAACTGATGAAAGAAAAAGCATGGTAAACTGGAAGCACGTAACAAACATGGGAGGTCGTACTATGTTTCCAGAATATGGCGTCTTGCCATTGACCACAGCCTCTTGGAACAAGATAAAGTCATTGAAATAGTTAACAGATGTTAGCCATACTTGAAATGTAGAAATTCTATTGCTAAAAATTATGTAGGGTCGGCGGGAGATCTGGCACTTGGTCCATTATTTAACTGACTTGGCAAATGGGAAGCTGAGATCCAAAGGCATAATGCATATCAAGGCCACACACTTTGCACACTATGCAGGGCTCCTCAACTACTGACAGTACGTACATGGTGCTAAGCCAGCTTGATTAAGTATTTCACACAGTATTTGGTATTTAGGGAAATCTTAGGAAAAGCTGAACTCAATTTTCATACCTCCTAAATTAACAAGTGAATTCTATAAGAACAAGAGTAGACTTTTCTCCATGTTCAAAGGCATATCTACAAATTTTATTATTCAGCTTCAGCTTGTGATTTACCTGATGACTGGTTTCACTTGGTGTTGGCTTCAAAATGGGTCCAATTGTACTCTTTTGAAAAGTATCTCTTGAACCCCCAACTTGTGTCTATTCCTTCACATTTCAGAATAAGTTTACAGTAATGATCTTTAGATGAATATCTGTAGTGGAGATGGATCTTCTCAGTCTTGAGTCACAGATTCATTCATGTCAAGCATTGTAGGAGGCTTGTGCTACCTTCGAGTTTGTCGTTTTATTCACAGCTTTGCAAATAAAGTCACCAGCTTCCATTACTTTGTGAAGATTCACACCCTGGTCAAAGAAAGCAGGGGTTGCAGAGGGGAAGAGGCATTTGGAAGGAAGAGGACAAAACAGATTTCTTTTAATTTTAACAGTTACTTAACCATTTAAAGTTACTAATAAACATACTGCTCATTATTGATTTGGGCACAAGCTTTGTTTTCATGAACCATGTAGTCAACATTTTAGATTTTTCTTCTTTATTAAAATCTATCTTGAATTTGACCCTGTATAAAACTACAGTCTGGCCACACCTGAATAAATCAGTATAATTCAGGTTGGCACCTGGATTCTAGAAAGGACAATACTGAATCTAAAAAAAATCTATAAAATATCAGTGAAGTGCAATTAAAATAATAATGGTTTGGAGAAATTTAGGAAAAAAAATATCTCTTTACAAAGAAACTTGAGAGAGCTATAAAAAATACAGGAGAGTTGAATGTATAATTTTTTTAAAACATATTCAGAAAAACCATTAATGGTGTGGAATTGGAGGAGGTAGCTGTAGGTCAAATGAAATTTAGGGAATATCTAGAACTTGTTTGTCTGGGTTGTACTCTGGAAGTTTAGTAAATCCATGTATGACAGATAGGCCAGTGAGTATGGAGGCCAAATTCAAGGCATGCTCAGTTCTAGGACTTGGCATAACAAAAGGTCACCCTCCAGGTCTCCCTCCAGCACCTTTATTGTCACTGAGGGAGGCAGAGCATTAGGTGGATTAACTAGAGATTTGTGCTCATGCAGCATTTCATAAACTCCTATGTTCTCCCTCAATACGAACTAGAAGCAATGTGAACTTAAAACTGAACAGATTCAGGCTTCCTTGCTATTAAGGAGTAGTTTTTAAAAAGCATATGTATGTGAGTCTGTAATTTTCTTAAAATAAGTATAAAAAATCGGGGGCTTTGGATAACAATGATCATAACGAGATCATCATTCTAATATATCCAATTAAAAGCTAGTCAAGGAAAATAAATACACAATTACTTCTCTCTTTTGATTTGAGAGAGAGAAGAAGGGAGAGAAAGTTATAAAACATGACCTGACACACACATTCTGCATCAGCTAAGTGCAATGCAGTCTTTGGATCTCTGAGAAAAGATCTATTTTTCTTCTGTTTCTGCCATGACTCTACATTTCTGATAGAAATGATTAAGCTACTTTGTTAGTGAAATAATATTATTTCCTACTCATAGAAAATAGCCAATAGCTTTCGGTGTTTACAAGAAATAGCTTTTGGTGTTTAGTGCCACATGCTGTAAATGAATGTTGTTGAGCATCTCTATCTAATGGGTATAGAGTATGAATAAGCTATAATAATTGCTCGCTGGCTGCATGGGGAGCTAGACACAGAAATAAGATAATTCATTCTGCAACCTCACTGAAGATGGGTTCAGAGGTAGAGGCATGGAGGGTAGCATGGAAGCACTATGGAGAAGAACCCAACAATATGGGCCTGTGAGTGCATAGGCAAAATGCTGCCAGAAGAAGAATTTTTGAGGATGGCAGTGCTTCACTCTCAGGTGAAATCAAGTATGGGGAGTAAGGCCCTTCCAAGTGGTTGTGAAACCATAAGTGGTAAGAAATTGGTGTAGAAATGAATACTGCAGGCAATTTTGTTATTGCAGAGCATCAACATTAGTAGAGGAAAGAGTAGAGGAGAGAGGAGAGGGGTGACTGGAGAACATTCCATTTTGTAATCCAGCTGATGTTTTTATATCTCAGAAAATATTATGAACTTCTAATTATCTGTGAACTGTTTTTCTTGTCTTTCACATTTTTTCTCTTAAAAAGTCTGCCTTATAGATGGAATAAGTCATGCTAACAAGCACGTGGCCAAACAAGGTGCTTATTTGGGTGGAGCATGTGCATTTCAGGTACCACTTGTAAAGAGACTATTCTTGTCCAGGGTCTCACATGCTAAGTATTGTAGAGCTCTATACCTCACTGACCATTTTAAATGTGTCCTGGGCTCTTTGCCACAAACCCTAGTTGTCACTGGGAGAAAATCAAGACCTCTCTTTTCTCCATGGAAAACATCTATTAAAAAAACTGTGAAAACAATAATCACAACAGGAAAGACACAGGGTCTAATTCACAAAGCATGTAAAACCAAATCAGATAAAATATAAAAGAAAGTACTTGGAGGTCATGAAGCACTATAAAAATGTGAAATGGTAGCATTATTGGTGATTGAACTAGAGCAATAAGTTACTTTGTAAGGCTCCCCAAAGAATTTTTATTATATTTTCCCACTGTGCATTTTAGCAAATAGCAAAAGTATAGTAAAACTTTGACCTCAAAATTGCTTCCCAATCTGAGATGCATTCCAAGCTGGATCTGCAAGGAATACATGAATATTAAAATATGTAAAACTAACTTACTGTATTGAGCCCCAGGCCATTAAGCATATATATCAAATCCTCGGTGGCTACATTTCCAGAAGCACCTTTTGCATAAGGGCAGCCACCTAATCCTGAGACTGCAGAGTCCACCACGTTGATCCCCATCTGAAAAACAAACCGAAACACCCAGGGCTTGTATATTTCTGGCATCTAAACTGTTGCATTTCTATTTAACTTGTTCCAAAGAGCAAATAAGCAAAATCTGAACCCCTTGTCCAAACATTCACTTACCCACCTGCTGCTAGAACAGTCCTTGGGGCGCTGCTTTCTTTTCTAACTAATCTCATTTTTTAAGGCTGACAAAGTCGACTAAGGATTTGGGGAACTAGACTAATCGTAGATCAACATTAGGATGGTGTTTCCCTTGCTAGCAACACATTTTTCTTTTGCAGGAGGTGAAGCCTAAAGTAAGATGACTTTTTTTTCACCTAGATTGTATGTATTATTCAATCTCAAATCTTAAGTTTTATCCTAAAAGCATTATATAAACAACATGAAATATTTCTAACATACAACTCAAAATCAAGGTGCCGTAAAACTTTCTGGTGTTAGTAGTGGCAGCATCACTGTGTTTGAAATACGATTTTTGTGGGTTCAATTCACCCAGTCTTTTCTGAGCCATTATTTTATATACAACACCCTACTGCTTTGGGAGTAGCAAAGAAATATTTAAGAGCCAAAGCATCCACTACTAATAATAGCATCAGCTTACGTTTACTAGGTCCTCACAAAGTGCTGATTTATTATTCTTAACACCTTATGAGTATTAACTCACAATCCTCACAAAAATCATGAGGTAGGTGCTCTTCTATGCCCCTAAATCACAGATGAAGAAACTCAAGTACAGAGGGATCACACATTTTGCCCAAAGTCACCTCTGTCTCCAGAGAATTCACATTTTGCTGTGATCTGTGGCCTCTGAAAACATTCGAGTTGGTACATGTTATGTGTCTGGGGACATCAGAGGTGGAGGGGCTCTGTGTGTGCTGGAAGACATGAGCACAACAGACTCTGAAAGGGCCCTGGAGATGAGATTTGAATAACAGGAGAAGAGAGGCAGACGTATCATGCCTCCGTGAAAGATGATAACTGGGTAATCGAAAGCTACCAGGAGGCCATATCTGATTCACTCCTGGGCATTAAAGGAAAAGTAACATGATCTCATATAAAATGAGAAGCACCTGAAAGCAAGAGCACTCAGCCAACCTGCTAGATCAGCAGTCCTCAATCACAGTCAGAATCCCCGTGCCCAGAATGCTAGATCCCCAGAGTTTCTGATTCAGGAGGTCTTGGCTGAAACTTGAGAATTTGAATTTTTAACAAGATCCCAGATGCTGCTCTCACCGCTGCTCTGGGGATCACTGTTTCCTTTTTCTTTTCTTTATTAATAGCCTTTTTATTTTAGAATCATTTTCGATTTTCAGGAAAAAAATTTAGTACAAGAACATTCCCATATATTCTGCACCCAGTTTCCCTTATTGTTGACCTTTGCAGGATTATAGTCTCGTTGTCATGGCTCATGAGCAGTATCAAAAGTTATTAACTAAAGTCCAGACTTCTTAATTTTTAACCTAATGTCCTTCTGTTTCAGGAACTCATTCAGGTCACTACACTACAGTGAGTGCTCTTGTCTCCTTAGGCTCCTTTGGCCTGGGTCCTTTCCCAGACTTGCTTCCTCTTTGTTGACATTGGTGATTGTGAGTAGTACTTGTCATATTTTGTACAGTGTCTTCTTATGGGTTTGATTTATTTTTGCTCGTGTTTACAGTGGTTTCTTGGGGTAAGGTGAGGAAGATGACAGAAGTGGTTCTTAATTCCCCACATCCAGGGTACTGTGATATTATGATTAATAAAAATACACGTATTTGGTCATTCAGATGGTCAAAGAATATCAGTATTTCTCATATTTGGTCTTCCATGGTTCCTGGCTAGAGTGCCTAAACCCTTGGAATTTCCTAAGGGATGGTAAAAGTTATAAAGGAGGCTTCTGTTGTTAATGAGATGACACTGGTATCTCACCTAGGGATGGGGGCTGGTTGTTGTCTGGTGCCATTATGTGATTGGAGGGTTAGAATTTTCAGTCCCACTCTTGACCTTGAGGCAGAAGAAAGGCTTGAGGTTGACTTAATTTCTAAGGTCAGGGAGTTTGGAGAGCATCTGGGTTGGTGTACCTGTATAGGAGCTGGGAGAGTAATGCACTTGCAGAGGACATGGAAGCTCTGTGGTCACTTCTGTGTACCTTATTCTACGTGTCTCTTCCATCTGGCTATATCTGAGTTATATCCTTAGATCTAGTATGTAAAATATTTCTCTGAATTCTGTAAGTCATCTAGCAAATTACTTGAACCCAAGGAACAGGTTGTGGGAAACTGATTTATGGACAATCTGTCAAAAGTACAGGGAACAGTCTGGACCTGTGAATGGCATCCGAAGTTCAAGAATAGAGTTGTGGGAAATGCTAATCTGTATCCCCATTGGTTAGAGTTATAGATGATAACTTGGCCCTGAAATTGGCATCTGAAGGTGGGAAATGCAGGTGTGTAGGACTGAACATTTAACTTGTGGAATCTGGTTCTACCAGCATCACAATTAAGTTGAATGGTCTAGAATTGTCACTTTGGGGGCAGAAACCTCCTCCACCTCCCCCACACTGGAATTGAGTTCAGAAACCCGAATAGATCAAACTGTCAAAATCCTTTGACTGGTGGTATTAGACTTTATCACCTGGCTGAGGTAGTATTTGCCAGGTTTTGCACTGTGAAACCCCATGCCCCACTTCCTATACTGTACTCTTAGGGGGAAAAAAAACACCTCATTATGTGCAGCTCATACTTAAGGAGTGGACAATAGATACATAAACTATTTGGAATTCTCCTATAAGGGATATTGGTCTATTCTCCCATATTTGTTTTCAAACATTTGTTTATATCAGTAGGGACTCATAGATATTTTTCACTTTGGGTTATAATCCAGTGTTATACATTGTATTTGAGATTTGGTTATTGGGAGCTCTTTCTGTTAGCTCCTGTATTCCTTTGGTAAGGCAAGGAGACCATACTTTTTAAATTTTTTAAGTGTATCTTATTGATTTTTTAGAGAGGAAGGGAGAGGGATAGAAAGTCAGAAACATCAATGAGAGAGAAACATCGATCAGCTGTCTCTTGCACACCCCCTACTGGGGATTTGGCTGCATGTACCAAGGTACATGCCCTTAACCAGAATTGAACCTGAGACCTTTCAGTCTGCAGGCCAAAGCTCTCTCCACTGAGCCAAACTGGTCTGGGTGGAGAACATGTTTTTTAAACCACTCTTCTAGATTCTTTCTTGTGAGACTTAAGATATGTTTACTTAGGTTCATCAGTACAGAACCATAGTCCAAAGCCCTGGATGTCTTTGGGGCCCAAAGAAAGTTTGTAAATATAATCTGTTTGCTTCTCCACCTTAATTTCTCCTGATTATACCGGAACTTCTCAACTTGAGAAAGTCTCAAAAGCTCTCTCTCCATTACCACAATCTCTCTCAAATAGTTATCCAACAGGGTCAGTCTTATCAAGGTGTTAACAAGTGACCAGCTAAAGTACTTGTCTTTTTAGAACAGGGGTGGGGAACCTTTTTTTCTGCCAAGAGGCATTTGGATATTTATGGCATCATTCACATACCATACAAAATTATCAACCTAAAAATCAGCCCACTATATTTGGTCAGACATTTAATTAACTCACCCCTAATGCCTTGGCAGGATCAGACCAAATGATTTAAGGCCTACAGGCCAGATGTTCCCCACCCCTGATTTGGAACAATTTATCTAAGTTGCTCTGAATCAAAATAATAAATATAAGAACTATGTGCTGGGAGTGAAATCTGTGGTATTGTCCAGTGGTAGGGAAAGACAAATGTTAGGATGCTGGCTCATCTCTCGGAGTTTGCCATTGCATGCAGTAGGCAGAGGGATACTTGATTTACCGAAGTCTATCAGTTCAGTAGAATTTAATCTACCCCTCGCCAAGACAGAAGTTTCACTGATTCTCAATCTTGGCTACCTTGGACCTCTCAAAACTAACACCCAAACTTCTCCCCAAACCAATGATAGCACAATTTCTTCCTGGGAATGAGATCAGGTATTGGTACCAGGAAGTTCTTTTGTGTAACTAGGTGTGAGAACCCCTGAGGCAGAGGTTCCCATCCATCTTTCCTTTATCAGTCCAGGGTCTGAGTCAGCTTTAATTTTAGAGAAGCTCTGTACCTTGAGGGCAACAGTTAATCAAGCATGACTGGTGGACATCAGTTTCTGAATGAAGACCCAAAAAGTATGAGGTAGCAAAAGCCAGCAGTACTGGCATGGTAGGTGAAAGGTGGTGTCAGCCCACCCCGAGGGCTGGAATCCACATATCATGTTCCTTTTCCCACTACTGAGGATGAAAGCCCTCTAGCCACAGGCCACACAGCCTTAACTGGCCTTTTGAGAGATAGTGAAAAAAACAAGTCACTCCTACCTTGTAACTAAAGCCCTGCTGAGTGTAACTAATGTACCCTGTTGGGTGGCTAACATGAAAGGATTATTCATAATAAAATAACCAGAGTCATGAGAAAGGAACAATAATTAACTAATGTCAAAACTGAGCAAACATGTAGAAAAACATATTTACATATTAAGTCAAAGTCTGAGAGCAAAATATAACACTGTGATATTTTACACTTTCAGCTCAAAAATGTTATTATCAATGAAATAACATAGATCAACAGAATATGGGGGAAAAAAAGACTTCAACAATATGAGATTTCACAAACAAAAAAATTGTCTGAATGAAGTCAGGAGCAATAGAAGGCATTCATTATGATTTCATTTAGATAAGTTTTCAAGTAGATAACAACTAATGCTGTTAGAAGTTAGGAAAATAGTTTACCTTTTGAAAGGTAAATGAAAATGGGCACAATTAGAGCTTCCCAGGGTGCTGACAACATTCCATTTCTTGAACTGGTCTGGTAACACCAATGTCAGTTTGTAAAAATTCTCAGATGTTTGTGTTTATAAGTTGGTCAATTTTCTGTGTGTGCATTAGACTTTGATAAATATCAGTGACAAAAAAAAAAAAGCAGTATTGCTGAAAATTCAGGTAAACAAAATTTAAACTGGTAGGGAAAGTAAATTGTAATTTTTTTTCCCTTAGGGGCAATTAGTCTTAGTTGCCCATATTTGTCATCCGAGTAATTCTTATAAATAATTTAAAAAATATGCTCCCCATGGAATAGTCCAAAAATCCTAAGTAAATACTTGGTGGGAGAAAAATAGGTTTATAGCTGTGAGTACGCAAAACACAGAGTTTATTCTTGTATTATTATTCATTAATTATTGTATTATTTTCTATATGAATAACTGTAAACCTACTTTGCCCACCTCTGTAATTAGATTAACATTTATATATTTAATGTATATGTGTTGTATCTGAAAGACACCACTCACGCACATCTATATAAAGATTCATCACAGTAAAATTTATAAGAATAAAAATTTGAAAGAAATTCGTATATCTACTAGTATAATGGGAAATAATTTTAATGATGATGTAGCTATAAAATGGAATGATAAATGCCATGTAAATGAATAATGAAAAGAAATAGTTTAGAGAATGTTATAACAGTGCATAGAATCATGACCACATTTTACTCCCCCCCGCAGCCCCCCAAAAAATAGGATTTGGATGATATGCCAAATGGCAGCAGTGGTGATAAGTGGGTAGTATGATTATAGATTATTTCCTTTAATTCTGTGTGTCCTTGTTTTCCAATGCATATGCAGTAACTATTAATTACCATAACTTATAAGTAGAAAAAGTAAGATTTCTACAAATTTTAGCCTGCTGTAGAATGATAGTAGATAAATGAGAATCAACACAAATGAATCCAAGAATGAATTTCTCAGCATCATTATTTTGCATCTAATTATTTTCCCAGGGTAAGGACTGTAGGGCTGCTCTGCATGTCTGCTAAAAGCAGATGTGATCTGGGTGAAAAGCTACCTGGAAAATGGTCTTTTCTCTTTCCTGGTGTCAGGCTAGATCTAGACATAGATTCTCTTTCAGTAAGCTCTAAATCAACTCTGAAAGCAATATGTGGATTTAGTGTTTAAAGAACCAAATTTAAAAAGAGCTTATTAAAATCTACATTTCTGTGAAGAAGAATATTAAGATATTAGTTCCTTTTAAATTCCCTCAAACATACAGACACACGCACACACACACACAATATTTTAAAAATATTTTTTATGGGATATCTCCTACATTCTGTCCTCTATTAAATGTGAAACTCTATTCCTCAGAAATAAAGATCTCCTCAATTGCTAATGTTACCCATATAGTAAGTAAAAAAAAAAAAAATTTATTATCCACATGTTTCTGCATCTACTTCTCTATCACATTAGAAATGATAGGTAATGCTATGTACACAAGTTCTTATCAGGATGAGAATAAAACCATTATTCTTTTCATAAATTCTGTATGGCAAACAAGGGACCATATTTGTGGCTTTATTATTCGAATGTATTAGTAAAATTGTGGTATTAAAGTAAATGCCATTGTATGTACTCTCCTATCTAATAAAAGAGTAATATGCAAATTAACCATAATTTCTATAAAGCCATGCCCACAGCCATGCCCACCAGCCAATTACGCAAATAAACCCCAATCAAGATGGCTGCCACCAATGAGAGCAGGAGGAAGGCTTGGGTTTCCCCAGCAACAAAGGAAGCCAAGCTTTCTACCTGCAGTTGCCGGCCTAGGCCTCCACTCAATGCTACAAAGTTTCAATTATAGAAGATACATAAATCCAACAGAAATGGTGGCAGCCACGGGGCTGGAGAGAACAGAGGCTGGGGTTGCCGGGGTGATGGAGGCGGTGATGGAGGAAGCCAAACTTCTGCAGCCCTAGCCTCCACTGTAGGCTACAAAGTTTCAAACAGAAATGGCTGTCACCACAGAGTGAGCAGAAGGCTTGGCTTCACTCCAGGCTACAAAGTTTCAATTGTAGAACATAAATTAATCCCAAGTCCCAGGGCCTCTGCTTGGGTGGCTGAGGGGGGGGGGGGGCGGCGTGTCTGGCCTGCAAACCATCATAGGCCCCTTGCCCAGGCTGCCAAACACCCCAAGGGAACTCCCACCCTGATCCAGAACACCCTTCGTGGCAAACCAGCTGGCCCCCACCCATGCACCAGGCCTCTCTCCTATCTAATAAAAGAGTAATACACAAATTGACCATAACTCCAACACAGAAGAGGGCTGCCCCCATGTGGTCAAAGGTCCTGTCCCCATGTGGACACAAGATGTCCACCACAAGATGGCCAGCAGGGGAGGACAGTGGGAGGTTCCAGGCCTCCAAGGGAGGGCAGTTGTGGGAAATCAGGCCAGCAGGGGAGGGCAGTTGGCAGGGACCAGGCTTGCAAGGGAGGGCAGTTGGGGGCAATCAAGTCTTCAGGGGAGGGTAGTTATGAGTGACCAGGCTGGCAGAGGAGGGAAGTTGGGGGCAAATAGGCTAGCAGGGGAGCAGTTAGACATCAATTAGGCTGGCAGGGTAGTGGTTAGGGGGTGATCAGGCTGGCAGGCAGAAGTGGTTAGGGGCAATCAGGGAGGCAGGCAGGTGAGCAGTTTGGAGCTAGCAGTCCTGGATTGTGAGAAGGATGTCTGACTGCCCATTTAGGACCGGGCCTAAACAAGCAGTCAGGCATCCCTTGAGGGGTCCCAGATTGGAGGGGTCCCAGATTGGAGAGGCTGGGCTGAAGGACACCTCCCCTCGCATCTCTTAACCCCCCTCCCCACATGAATTTTGTGAGCCAGGCCTCTAGTATAATATATTTGAAAATAATTGATGGGCCACCTAACTGATACAAGAGATTATCTGCATTAAAAGATCATTCTTAGAAAGACACTCCTTTTCCCATTTCTCCAAATGTAAAGCACTACTTTTAAACTTCCAGACTCCTGTGTGTATGTGTGTGTGTGTGTGTGTTTGCATGCACGTGCACATGTATGTGTTTGTGTGTGTGTGTGAGAGAGAGAGAGAGAGAGATCACACAAGCATAGGTGTTGTTTTGCACCATATAATGCAAAAACACCTCTGTGTTTTGCTTTGAAGGAAAGTAGATCTTTAGGTGAGTAACCACATGGTGGCAATGTAGCTCCAAAATCCACCCAGTCCAACTCCATGGTGTTCCAGTGCAAGAAAACGGCAAACACACAAATAAATAGCTTTATATAATACAAATATATTTTAATATAATAAAACATTTAAAAATGGTGTATAACACAAACTTCAAGTCAATTTATTCAGAGTATATATGTATGTATATATATATATATATATATATATATATATATATAATCTTCTTTTAACTTGAACATATTTATTAATCCTGTTCTATGTACCAGAGACTTAGAATACATACAAATTCATATACCTCATGAAACGAGGCATTAGAAATGAAACTTACTATATATTTTGCCTGTCACTGGGAAACAGCTTATTATTATCCACTGAGAAATAATTCTCTTTAGAGCTCAATGAATGAATTCTCCCTAAAACAAAATAAATTCAAAACTCAAAGGATTGAACTGTCCTTGGCCCCCATGTTTCTCAAACTCATGATTAAAGCTTTTACCCAGGGACCCAGGCTCCGGTAAACTTGGTGAGTACATTTAGAATGCTCCACCTGCTTGAGCTCTCCAGATATGTGCCTGGAACTAAGTGCTAAGGAAAACATATCAAATACTAGTGGTCGCTTTTGCTGGGAAATGAAAAATTGGTGTAGATAGATCGTGAACATATTGCTCTGTACTACAGGTTTGGGTGAGCTCTGAGGAGTACTAATTGTCTATGGTACTAATTTTTTTATGGTGTTTATGCCCAAACTAGGCTGACATATGAACTAAAAAGTACCATCTTGACTTTTTCATGGTGCTGTCAGATCTTCCTATTTCACAAAAAAAACTGAGAAATGCAATAAGAGGAGCCAAAAATTGATCTTGCAAAATATTTAATGAAATCTAAATTTTGGGTATTGAGGATACATAATGCTAAAATCTCAAGGAACATATACAATGTTGGTAATACTATTTTTTTGAAATGACAGCTACTTTGTTTACCTTTGAAGATAGAATTTTATTTAAAAATATTTAATAATGTTGGATTCAAATAAATTTTCTGGTAATGCAAAATACTTATTTTTGGATTTTTTAAAAATATATATTTTATTGATCTTTTACAGAGAGGAAGGGAGAGAGATAGAAAGTCAGAAACATCGATGAGAGACAAACATCGATCAGCTGCCTCCTGCACACCTCCCACTGGGGATGTGACCGCAACCAAGGTACATGCCCTTGACCAGAATCAAACCTGGGACCCTTCGGTCCGTAGGCCGAGGCTCTATCCACTGAGCCAAACCCAGTTTCGGCTTATTTTTGGATTTAACTTACTCAGGGGGAAAAGGCACATATTCATGGAGGGTAAAATATTTTAAAAATACAGATGAACCGAAGTTGTGTGGCTCAGTGGTAGAGCATCAACCTGTTAACCAGAGGTCATGGTTTAATTTCTGGTTTGGGCACAAGTTCCTATTATGGGGACTGTGCAGGAGGCGGCTGATTAATAATGATTCTCTCCCATCATTGATGTTTCTATCTCTCTCTCTCCCTTTCCCTTCCTCTTTGAAGTCAATAAAACTATATTAAAGATGTATATAGATGGAGTACTCTTCCACTGGCCAGGCCAAATGTTGCTAATGAGTCACAGCATTCTTTCTAACAAACTCAGATCTTGCCTTGAGATGATTCTCAACCAGCACTCTAGACAGTTACAATATATTGAGTATCAGCTGAGAAAGAATCCTATTTGCTATTAATATGCTGTGAACATAATATCATGCTATATAAACCACAGATAACGAACAGTTAACATACAAGAATAAAGCACAGTGTTTAAAAAAAAAACACTGAAGTATATACCAAAATTGGTATGTAAATAATGATAGGTATACAGACTGCTAATAGGGAATGACTAAACTAATGGTGATTGATTACTAATGCTTCTATAACATCTCTCACCTGAGAAAGGTTTTCCTATATGCTTCATTTGTCCTCATCTTACACGTGCAGTTAGGTAGTCTCACCTTCATTTAGAATATTTCAAATTGAGATAAAGATGGAGGAGTGTACACAGAAGGGGTGTTGAGAAAGTAGAAGAAAAAACTGATAAGAAGAAGAGTTTCAAATGTAGTGACACTGAGAAGATAATAAATACTATTAGTGAACATTTATTAAATGTTTATTTTGTCGTAAGTATTGTACTGTATGCTTCCCATATGATAAAACTCCACAAAATCAAGGTGAAATGAATAGTAATAGTAATACATGCCTAGATTACTGATGAGGAAACTGAGGCTCAGAGAAGGCAAGTGTTTCATAGAGTTAGTGGTATGACAGAGGAAGAACACAAACTTAGTCTTACAACTGTGGGCTACTGCTCAATAGTCAATATTAACTGGCCACATGCCAGACACATTACTAAACATAGATTATTTCATCTGATTGTGAATTAGGAAGAGAGCATTGACAAATGAAAATACTTCATTTTCTTATCTTTCTTAAATTTCCTGAAAAGTTTCTGTTACAATTTAGCAACATTATCAAGACACTTGGGAAAGTAAATGACGGTTGTCCCAGGCAATAGTATTTTTAGAAAGCTAACCTAAGAAAATAGCCAGAAATGCTAATCCAGGTTTATGTTCCAGGACGGATGCTCTTTGTAGCATTATTTATAGCAGTGAGGAAAGCTCCTAAGTGACATTTCCAACAAGAGAGAAATGGTTAACAAATACTTGAACAAACTATTATGAAGTAATTATGTATTTTCAAAGAATATTTAATGGTATGAAAAAATGATTATAAGAAAACTGACAGAGAGCAGGATACTATGGAAGAAATCATTAGTGTTTCCAGATTTTTAAAAATCTGCTTTATTATATTTGTACATATATAAATCTCTTTTATATATAAATTTATTATACACACAGTCATGTAATTAGGACAAATGAAACTTATTTTAAAATGTATACTCTTCTTTCGCAATCATTCCCTTCTTCTACCACTAAAATATTCCTCAACCCTCAAAGTAGACAGGCCTTGCTCTATTTTTTCATTTCTTAGATTTAATTCAAATTCCACAGATAAGTTCCCTCAGGATCATCTCTTTTTGTCTGTTCTTGAGTGAATGTTGCCCCTACTTCTTTAGTGGCCATCCATTCTCTAATCTATTAGTACAAAATATTTGGATCAGTTGTGGTAATAGGAAGATCATATATATATATGTATGTGTGTGTGTGTGTATATATATATATATATATATGTTGTTAAAGCAGCAAGTGAAGTATGGTAGCAATCATCTCAGGTAGAAACTGCTGTTTGGGTTCTGTACTTATTTATTTGCTAAAACAATAGAAAGTTATTTTGATTTTCTGGAACTTATGTATGCTATCCAGTACTCCATTGATGATGACTTGAATATTCCAATGATTGTGATCTTACTGGTCATAGAAGCACATTCCTCTGGAAACAAGGACAGAACAATTATCCTAAATTGTCTCAGTAGCTACAGATAACTGAGTTTCAGTTGACTCAGTGGTCCCAGAATCAGAACATACCCTAAGCTGCCTCAAGTAGCTATAGACAGTGCATTCCTGCTGACTCAGTGATCCCAGAATCTGGATAGCACAATTATTCTTAATTGCCCAGATGGTCCCAGATAATGTGTTTCTGTTGATTTAGTGATTCTTAGATACTAACTTGCTCAATTTTTGCTTCTGTGAAAAAGTGCTTTTTGCTAAACAGGTTCCTCATTCCAGACCCAAAGATGTAATCAATACCTTTGTAATATTCTGCCAATATAAGCCAGACATGTTGAGCTGTTCGGGACTGGGGGGTTTGAAGAGCATTAGTCATTCATATGCTGTTGGCTTTTAATAAATGACTCCATAATTTGGCTTTTTGAGGTGTCCTATGTAAAATGGGGGTACTCCACAACACAAGCAATATATATTAGCTTCATGAGGTTACGAACTTTATCTCATTCATATATGTTCAGTATATGACATTAGTACCCAGAACATAAGTTACTATTAAAATATTTTAAAAATAAATGATATGTATAGAAAAATAATACATATTATGCAAGTATGTCTATACAGGGTAATAAATTAACTTGATAAAACTCAATTAGAGACACAGAACTACATAATAAGGATAATCAAATAAATAAAACATATCAGTGGATCACTATTTTGTTTGCTCCCTAAACCTTCTTTTAGAAGCGCCTCATTTTAAAAATGGGCTTTTTGTGTTTGCTCACTGACTTTTTATTAATCCTGGCAGCAGCTGATTGGACATACATGGGGTCAATCACAGTGTCCTCCCCCAGAATTTGAAGCAAAGACCAAGACAGAATCCATTTTTGTCAGAAGTGAGATGTATAGCCTATGGCTTTAGACAAGCAATTTTTTTTCCAGTGGGAAGCAAAGAAAGTTGGTCTGTTTTAAAAGGTAAAAATGAAGCAAAGTCAAATCAGAGAAATGCCACCTGAATTCCAGACAGCTTTTTCAGTGCTTCCTGAGATCCAACTTTAATTTCCTCCCTACCTTTGTTTCTAACATAACATTTAATGAGAGCTGTGCCAAATGCATTTACCCACAAAATAATCCCAGGAAGTAAGTACTATTACTATCATCTTCATTTCATAAATGAGAAAACTGAGCCACAAAATGTTTAATAATCATACATAATGTCACATATTTGGTAAGTGGTGAAAGCTAAGAGTCAGAATTGGGTGTAAAGGCTTCCAAATTTCTGCTCTTGACTTGCCTGTATACTTCCTCTAAGACAGGGGTTCTCAACCTTTCTAATGCCATGACCGTTTAATACTGTGCCTCATTTTGTGGTGACCCCCAACCATAAAATTATTTTCGTTGCTACTTCATAACTGTAATTTTACTACTGTTATGAATTGTAATGTAAATATCTGTGTTTTCCGATGGTCTTAGGCGACCCTGCTAATGGTTCTCAACCTGTGGGTCGCGAGCCTAAGACCATCGGAAAACACAGCTATTTACATTATGATTCATAACAGTAGCAAAATTACAGTTATGAAATAGCAACGAAAATAATTTTATGGTTAAGGGTCACCACAACATGAGGAACTGTATTAAAGGGTCACAGCATTAGAAAGGTTGAGAACCACTGCTCTATGAGGTTTCCATGAGATACCATGCTTTCCACATAATAGTCTCCTGTCTGCTTAAGGTAGCGCCAGTTGGCTACTATCGCCTGGAAGCAAAGAGTACCTAACATATCATTAAGTTAATGATCTGGAAGAGAAGATATTCATAAATACAATGAGCTATAATATAAGGTAGAATATGGTAGCTATTATAATATTTATAAACAAAGCTATTCAGAAACACTAGTGACATAGGTTCTAGATTTGATAGTGAAGCAAGAAAGGAAAGATAGGAGATGAATACTTTGGCTCTGAATTGGGCCTTGAATAATGTGGAGAAGTGGGGAATGAATACTCGCCACAGAGGACACACCGAGAAAGACACACATGATGGACAGGCCAAGGACATACTAAGTTTAATGAGACTATTGTAAGGAGTGTTGGGAAAGATGAAATTCAGATCTTGATCATGGCAGGCCCTGAATGTCTTTCTATAGGGTATGAATTTCATTGTCTAGAACATAAAGACCGACTCAGAGTTTATTAATAATCATGCCTTCATTAGCATTTTATTTTACTCAGACTTCATTACCAAGGGAGCAATAATTGTGACAGATAGCAGGTTGAAAAATATTACTAGTAAATATAAATACTAGCTAGAAAATAGGTACAATGAATCAAATCAATGGTGACAATTATTTAAAATGAAGCAGAAGGAATAAAAATATTTTCAAGGAATAAAGTTGAAATAAGTGTGTGAGGTAAAATATTGTCTAAAGCAATGAGGAATGATGGAAGAAAAAGGTATAATTAACAAAAGTATGTGATTTCTAGTTTAACAACTAAATGGAGAATGATTTAGTAACTGGAATGGTATATAGAATCTACTCTAGTGAAAGGTAGAAATTGCTTTCTTAAAAATCATTATAAATATAGAAAACTGGATAGATAACACATGATGTTTCTTAAAGCAACCCTGATATTTCAAAACTAACATTAATTTTTTTGACCTCTCATTACATACCCGTCTGCATCTGCATCTGATTTCAAGGCTTCCGTCATGCTCTAATTCATAGTTAAGCATTCTTATAACCCAAAGACATTGCAATGTCTCCACTGGTGGTCTCTGGGATTTTACCCAATCCTAAATCAGGCTTCTATAAATGCATGTTAAATTTAGTTTGCTCAATAACATGCAATTGTGTCATAAAGTTATAAACATAGACAAATAGAATTAAAATATTAAAAGCTTCTTCTCTTGTAGTTTGAAGCAACCCATTAATGAGGTCAGTCCATTTGTTGGTATGTGAACTAACACAGGGAAATTCTTAGCAAAGATGTAGTGATTCGAAGCACTTTATCTGATCCTCGATTCTGAATGATAGCTTTGCTGGATAGAGTAATCTTGGTTGTAGATTCTTGCTCTTCATTATTTTGAATATTTCTTGCCACTCGCGTCTGGCCTGCATCGTTTCTGTTGAGAAATCCGCTGACAATCGTATGGGTGCTCCCCTGTAGGTAACCAACTGTTTTTCTCTTGCTGCTTTTAATATTCTCTCTTTATCTTTTGCTCTTGGCATTTTAATTATGATATGTCTTGGTGTGGTCCTCTTTAGATTCCTATATTTTGGAGTTCTGTGTACTTCTTGGGCTTTTAAGTCAGTTTCTTTCACCAGGTGGGGAAAGTTTTCAGTCACTATTTCTTCAAGTAGGTTTTCATTAACTTGCTCTCTCTCTTTTTCTGGGACCCCAATAATTCGGATGTTGGCTTGCTTGAGGTTGTCCCAGAGGCCCCTTACACTATCTTCAACTATCTGAATTCTTTTTGTTTCTTGCTTTTCCAGCTGAGTGGATTTTGCTTCTTTGTATTTCACATCTTTGACTTGGTTCTTGTGGCCCTCTGAACTGCTTTTAGGACTTTGTGTAATATTTTTTATTTCAGTCTGTGTATGCTTGATTTCTAGTTGGTCCTTTTTTTTATCTGTGAGGGTCTGGTTCGTATCCTCAGAGGTCTTGTTAATTTCCCTGAGGGTCTCATTCATCTCCTTGTAATTCTCATTCATTTGCTGGTTGGTCTTGATTATTTCCTGGTAATTCTCATTAAGTTGATCGGCCTTTTGTAGGAGCCTCTTGAAAAGCCTTATAACCGTGGTTTTGAACTCTATGTCTTGTCGTCTTTTCTCCTCCATTTCTTTCGCACCTGATTTCTTTCCATGTCTCTGCATGGTGGCTGCTTTATGTGGCGGCTATCCTCAAAGGGACAGTGGCTCAGTCTCCCCAGTTACTTGAGGTGGGTACTCTTACTGCAATCCTTTATGGGTTGTATTCAGTGTTTTTGAATTTAAACCCCGCTTTTTGTTGTTAGCCCTAGGAGGGTTTGACCTCCAGGCCAATTGGCTGTGAAGCTCAGCTGTGCTCAGGTTGGATGGGCGGAGTCTCTGGGCTACGCCTCGGCGGCGGCGGCGGCGGCGCGGCTTCCGCGGCGGCGGGGCGGCGGCTGCTGGGTCCTATGCAAAGCTCGCGGGCTCGGGTCTGTGCTGGGTGGGGATGGCTGCAGACTCTTCCAAGAGAAAGCCGCTAGTCTCTTCCCCTTGCCAGACAACTCTGCCTTTCCCCAAATGTGCCTGCACACCAAAAGTCTAGCCCAGGGCTGTAAAATAGATGGTTTCTGGAACCAGGAGACAAGTTTCCAGGGGACAAGTCGCGGGTTTGCTGTCCCTTGGGACTAGGAGCTTCTGCCGCGCCTCCCGGACCTCGGACCTCGCCGGTTCTGGGGAATCTGTGTAGGGAGACTTCTCGTACCCGGATCTCGGTCCTCGCCCGGCTCGGGAAATCTGGGCCCCGTCGGATTTCTTAAGAAGGCAAAATGCAATGAGCTGTGATGTCCTGTGCTAATAGCCAAGAAAAAGTAATATAAAACATAGCATTTTAAAACAAACAAACACTGTTGAAGATTCTCCTGAAGGGTGCCAATCCCACACATATTTGGTATTTGTGGCAAGGCTGCCCAGTACCACTAGACTTATGAAAGCTGCCATATAACCTGTAACATACTTTTTTTTTACTTAAATACTTTCAATTATCCCAAATTTGACGCAACCCTTAGTTAAAAATAAGAATAGGTAAGCAGATAGCAATCTTTATATTTAGTTCAATTCAAGTGCTATTTTCCGCACTGGCTAGATAACATTCAGAGGAGAAAAATTACATTAAAGGATATATAAGAAAATACAGAAAATATAAATCATGGTAAAAAAAAAAGAAAAACAGATTGATATGGGTAAGAATGCAAGTTAGTCTCCACAACTCTCACAACAGAACTAGATAGGTGCCATCTGATTTCCAAAGAACATTCCTCTGTGATAACCAAGTGGGTGTTCTGAGAAGTCTTGCATGTCTGTCCCTTTTCCATTCCTTATCACAGAGGACTGATCCCTTGGTCAGGGGGCTGGAGGGGGAGAAGGGTTGCATTCCCCAAATTCCCTTATCAGCTAGACTCCTGCAGATTCAGTCAATAGAAGGCTCTGATAGAGGGAGTAGCCAGAGTCAGTCCCCCGCCCCCCGCCCCCCCCTCCAGCAGAGCCTGTTTCCTCTGCGGCCATCCCACCATAGTTCTGGCCTCCTCCAGTTTAGGGGCCTCACTGATATTGCAGTGGTGGTTTCCTGTGATTGCTAATCTCAAGGATTCCTCCTGAAAAGTGGGGCACCTAAGGCACAAAATTTAAGGAGGCATCCACTCTTAGGATTGGCCAGTACAGAGCAAGCACCTGACAGTGAGTGAACCCTATATGTTGTACCTATGCACCTGGTTTACCATACCCTAATACATACCATTGTTCATATCTAGATTGCCTCATTCATTGTCTATTTAATTTTATAGTTCTCCCATAACCAGTTAATCAACTCCCTATATTCAATTCTTATATGTCTCCTGCTTTCCGGCCTGACCCTGACAAATCCTAGCATCCTTTTCATGGAGTTCATCTTGAATTTGCTTCTATCTAGCTCTTCTTAAAGGCAGATCCAGAAAAAAAAAATGTAAAGGAAGACACTTTGAGGAATAACCTGTGAATTCTCTTCTAAAAAATTTGAATTCTATCATTATCCTTATAACAACATATTTCATCAGAAAAACATATAACTCCATCTCATTAGTTTAGACTCTTCAAAGATAACTTCACTGGATCCATTTTAAAGTCATTCCCCTGCATTTATTAGTTATTTCAAAATATATTTAAAAAGATGTCTTTTAATGGGGGGTTCCCCTTCCCCCCAACACACTCACATATCCTAAAAACTCTTGCTGGAGATATTGTCCATTCATTTTACTACATTGCATACTATATTAATCAGGATCATTAGATTGAATTATTTAATAAAAACAGAAATTTATTGATCCAATTGAGTAAAATGTGGAAGAATTTAGTGGAGCTTATCCCTTGCTGCTTCTTTTCCTCATTTGCTTTTTCCCTCTCTCCCTCTCTTCCTTACTCTCTTCCTCTTCCTTTCTCCCTCCTCTTTGTACATCCTTATTCTTTTCTCTTTCTTTACTTAGTTTTCATAATTTCTCTCCTCCTCTTTGTTTTTTTTTTGTGTGTGTGTGTTTTATTTTTTGATGTCTGCAATGACAAAGGTCACAGATGTTTATATAAGAAAAGCAAACACTTTTTCATGAGTGCCAACCAGAAAATTCTTGGGAAAATAATCTTTATTGACCCACCTTGAGTCACATGTTTATCTATGGACCAATTATTGAAGTCAAGTGCATTAGAGTGCAAAGATTGCTGGCACTCATATACTTAGGAGGAGTGTGTGCGTGTGTGTGGTGTGTGGTGTGTGTGTGTGTGTGTGTGTGTGTGTGTGTGTGTGCGTGCGCGCATGTGCGTGTGTGTGTTGGAGGTGGGGGTTAAGGAAGTGCTATAATTTCTAAGCCCTCACAAACACCACATGAGTGGAGTAGTGGTGGAACAGTTTCTTAAAAGACATGGAGGAGATATTACTTTTGAGCAGCCCCAATAACAAATATCCATTAACTTTCTACTACAGAGACCACTCAGTATATTCCATTTAAAATTCAATGTCATAGAAAAGATTGATTAATGTTGAGCATTAATGTAACCATGTCTTTGCTTTAGGAAACTTAAAACATTTAATGCTCAGTAGTGGCAAATGTCCATCTAATCACTGAACAGATATTTGTTGAGTTCCTATAGGGCTTTGGGTGCAAAGTGTACAATTGTGGAAAATAATACATACAAAATTGTACCCTCAGGGACCAAAATTTCTGAGAAAAACAATGATTAAATAAGATAAGAATAATGCAGGAAAATGAGGGACAGGAGAGAAATGTCAATTTACACCATTCTTTTGAGGAACATTGCCCTGATAAAGGAGTACTATTTAAGATGAAACCTAGATGAGGTAGGAGAGAGAACTAGGAACTTATCTGAAACAACAGTGTTTAATGCAAAAGTGAACAAGGTCAGAACAAACCTTTGAAAAGGAAAAATGCGTATTATATTTAGAGAGCAGTAAAGAGAATACTGTTACTGGTGTAGAGGAGCCATAGAGACAATGTTAGAAAATAACATCAGACACACAATAGGACCAGATCTTGTGGACAAGTAAGTATGTTTTAATCATGTCAGTGTCATTAGTGTAGCACAGCAATTTTCAATCTTTTTTTATATTATGACACACATAAACTAATAAAGTTATGGCACACCAAAATATATAGTATTTTTGGCCAATCTGAAAAAAAAGTATAATTTTGAGTCATTCACAAAGGAAGGCTATTATTGTGTTGGCTGTGGTCAATTTTTTATTTGAAAATTTAAGGGAAAAGAGGTCAGTGCCTCTAACTAAATAGTTGGGGATTTCATGTTTTAAAAATTCTTATGGCATACCAGTTGAAAATCACTGATAAAGCATATTGAAGTCTCAATCAGTATTTTGTAATAAAATATCTTTGAGCAGTGCACTTCATTCCATATCTCAAAACATTTGCTGTTTAATAGGCCAAGATGTCTTGGATTAATAAACCACAGTGGACTAGGACACATGTTATGAGCCAAAACTCACATAAAGTATGAATAAATTAATTGGGGTCATATGTATGCTTTTCTGTCAAATAAAATGTTTACTTGAACAAAAGTCTACTGTGTCTTATTATAGGAGATTTTAGCTTCTTATTGGACAATGCAACATAAATTTCATAATGTTTATTAGTTAAACAAATTCTCACTTCACAGGGGCACCTTATCTTCTATCAAAACTATAGAATGATAGCTCTTAGTAGCACTTTCAATTTTATGCAAGCTAAATAATAAATCAGGTATTTAGCTAGTATTTCATAATTATTCACTTACAAAAGGCTTAACATACCAATATATTTAAAATACAATCTTTGACTGAAAAAACAATGTGTAGGAAAGGTCTGATGAATACGTGAATATAAATAAAAGGGTAACTGTGAGAAGTACCAATTCAGGTAAATTAGGAAAATATTATGAATTTAAAGGAAAAGAAAGTTATTCTAAGCTAAGATAATCAGAGCAAGTTTCATGGAGGAAATGACATCTGAATTTGACCTTGAAGAGTAGGAAGATAGAGAATGGGGGTTGGGGGAGCAGTCCTTAAGAGAAAATAAAAGCAATACCAATGATTTAACTTGTTAATAATAATTTCCTTGTTATTTACTGACTTTCACATTAGCCTTCACACAATGCTGAATCTCTCTTGCTGTGTAGTACCATTTGGTAGACATATCTCAAGTAGTACTAATTTTCTATTTATTAAAAATATATTAACTGGTTTCTTTGGACAGCTCACTGCAGGGACATAGATAAGGTAAGATATAATCCTATATAATAAAAGCCCAATATGTAAATCGACTGAATGGTGGAACAAGCAGTGGAGTGTCCAGTCGCTATGACATGCAATGACCACCAAGGGGCAGATTCTCTATGCAGGAGTTGCCCCCCAGCCCGCAGGCCCCAGGCCAGCCAAGGCGGGTGCCAGCAGGGCCCCCTGATTTCCCCATTGGTCACCGCACAGGTAGGCCTTGATTGCTGGCCAGGCCTAGGGACCCTCCCCATGCACAAATTTCATGCACTGGGCCTCTAGTATTATAAATAACTCTAGATGTTTAATAGGATTGATTTTTAAGATAGTATATGCACACATATATAATACATTGTAAATTTCAGTCAACTGCTACATTAGTGAATGTGTTTAAGATAGCTAAACATGAATACATAAAGAATAATGTAGCTGTAGCTGTGGGTGTGTGTGCATATATTTCAGTTGTATCACATAATAACTTTAATTTCAAATTTTCACTTTCATTATAACTAATGTCTACAGAACATTCATAAGTACTACTGCATCTCTTAATAGAAATACGTCTGTTCTTTCTCAGTATTTTGGGCCATTTCCTAATTTGTAACAATTACATCATCTCACACATCCAGGAGGAATTTACATCTAACAAATGTATGCATGCTTCCATAATATACAGCTGTTTTAAAAATTGGACAGAGCTGGAGCTCTTCTAGGCACTATATCTCAATAAGGACTAGAGAAATCCAAAAACCTTAGACAAAGCAAAGGACAACACAGTATAGTCATCTATGCAAGAGAGTGCTAGTTATCTATTTCAATATACTGATACCAAAAGTAGTATTTTCAAGTGGATTTTTAGCTCTAAACAGAATCATTTTGGTATAAAGTAACTCATTTTCACTTCACCAGAGACAAATGACAGGCCACTGAAATTGACAGAAAGCAATTAAACTTAGTTTTACCCAAGTTTTTGTCCCCTTCGCCAAACACATATAGTAAGTCCTCACTTAATATCACCAATGGGTTCTGTGATGTCAAGAGAAAGGACATATATCAAACCAATTTTATCAGAGGTTACTTGAATTAAGAGTTAAGTTCCTAAGAATGACATTGAACAAAATAATATTATCCAAGGATATACTGAATTTATAAAAATTATTTAAAACCATATAAGGATTGGGAGAACACAACATGATATAAAAACCTTTGGTTTTGTTCTCAGTTCTTTAATACTTGGGTATTTGATTTTAGAAAAGTCAATTTACTTCTTTGGGCTCCACCTCCCAGATTAAAAAAATGAGCCTTTGAAATAGCTCCCTTTGAACTACTATTTTGAAATATATAAACAATATCCTTACAGAGGAGGAATAGAGTTCATGGTTGCTCTCTTAATTATAAAGGAAATGAGAGATTCTTAGGAGATCCTTATAAAATAGTTTTATTAAGGTGGCATTCAAGGTGCTAGTATATACACCTACTCACACAGAGTAGGTAAGCAGGTTTGTTGATTAAATGAACTTTTTTTGCTTCTGACGAATTAGTTGCCTGATAAAATATGAAAGTTAAAAATACATGTTTAACACAAAGAGAATAGCGTGTTTACATAATTAACATTACAAGGGGGGAAAAAGCCTCTTTTTCTAAGTTATAGTTCTAAATATCTTATGTCATAGATTTCTTTAGGAATCTGAAGAAAACATTACATCCATTTGCAAAAAAAAAAAAAAAAAAATCCCTAAAAAGACACACTCAAAATTGTACACATAAATCTGATCCATGGGGCGGAACACTTACTTAAGAGAAATATATTGAATTCACTTGTCACCCTATTCAAGGGAGGAAAAACACTCTACTCATACTGGAGAGCTCTGTAGCCTATGTATGTAAACATTTTTGTGTCAGTGTTTTAAACCCAGCAATTTCTGAAATTTAGTATAAAGATAAGTTTTAATGTCAACATACCTTATTTATTGTTACTACACTGGTAACGTTTATCTGATCAAGTAAAATAGGAAATCTCTATGCGACATATATAAGATGTACTATCTTTTCATGAGAAACAACGCAATGTGTTTTATTAAGACTTTTGCCCTTATAGTGCTGCTACAGGATTTGAAACAAAAGTCATTTAACAATGTATGATGAATATGAAAAAAAATAAACTCAATATATGCGATCTATTCTGTAGTGTTTTTTTGGCCTGCAATGTAAATACCCTAAAGAATAATAACCCACTATATCATCCAGACATTCTTTAAGGCAGTAAAGTTGCGTGGTACTTTTTTTTTTTTTTTTTTTTTTTTTTTTTTAGTAAAGGGTCTTTTAGACAGTCTAAGAAAGACACATGTGGAACACATTCCTCAGCTTTCTGAAACCTCCAACTGTGAGTGGTACATGTATGGTCTTTTGAAACTTTCAAAAAATGAAACAAGAAAGGCAAATCACATTGTAATTCTCCAAATAAATAATACTGTGTCTACCAAATACTGCCATTACAAAGATTTAAATAGTATTTTGATGCCTACTAATCATAGGGGAGGGCTAAAAGCAAATATCCAAAGATCTTCAAATTTTGTAGTTCTTAATCTCTTTACCTTTTTAACGCAACCCCCAACCTCCCTTGCATCTAGCAACCATCAATTTTTCTCTGTATCTGATTTTGTCTGTTTTGTTTGTTCATTTATTTTGTATTTTAGATTTTACATATAACTGAAAGCATATGGTATTTATATTTCCAAGTCTAACGTATTTCAGTTAACACAAGACTCATTAGGCCCATCCATGTTGTCACAAATGGCAAGATTTCATTCTGTCTTATGTCTGAGTACTATTCTGTTGTATTTATGCACTGTTCCTTTATTTGCTCTCAATGAACACTTAGGTTGGTTGTTTCCATATCTTGGCTGCTGCAATGAACATAGGGACACATACATTTCTTGAATAAATTTTTCTATTCTTTGGGGTAGATACTTCTCAGAAGTAGAGTTGCTGGGTCATAAGGCAGTTTAATATTAATTTTTAAAGAACTTCCATCTGTTTTCCATAATGGCTGTACCAATATACAATCTCACCAACAGTGTACTAGGATTCCCTTTTCTCCACATCCTTGCTAACACTTGTTACTTATTGATTTATTCATGACAGCCATTCTGATAGGTATAAGGTGATATCTCATTGTGACTTTTATTTGCATTTCCCTAATTAGTGGTGTTGAGCATCTTTTCAAATAAATCACTATTGGCCATGTGTATGTCCTCTTTGGGAAAATGTTTATTTAGGTTTTCTGCCCTTTTAAAAATGAGATTGTTTTTCTTTCTGATGTTAAGTTGTATGAATTCTTTATATATTTTGGATATTACTCTCTTGGGAATTATCATTGGCAAACATCTTCTCCCATTCAGTATGTTGCCTTTTTGTTTTGTTGATGGTTCCCTTCATTATGCAAAACTTTTTTACTTTGATGTGGTCTCATTTGTATTTTTTGTTTGTATCATTTCATTTGCCCGAGGAGAGATATCCAAAAGAATGTTACTAAGAGCAATGCCAAAGGGTTTACTGCCTTTAATTTTTTTTTTTTAAGAAATGGGGAAAAAATAGATACAGAGGCAAAAAAGCATTGTACAGACTGTCAAACTACAGTGGGAAGGCAAGGGAGGTTAAGGGGGTTAGGGGGAGCTGTAAGAGATCAACCAAAGTTGTATGCGTGCATATAAGCATAACCAATGGATACAAGACACTGGGGGCAGGTTAAGGCATGTACTGGGGGGTAGGGGAACCTGGGGAGAGGTCAATGGGGCAAGAAAAAAGAAAACATATGTAATACTATTTGTAATACTTTAAACAAGAAAATTAATTATAAAAATATCTAAGTGCTTAAAAAAGTTTACCGCCTATGTTTTCTTCAAGGAATTTTATGGTTTCAAGTCTTACATTTGTAAGACTTGACTCTATCTTAAGTTTTTTCTTATATGTGGTATAATAAAGTGATCCAGTTTCATTATTTTGACAACACTATGTATTGAAGATACTCTTTACCCAATTGTATATTTTTACCTGCTTTGTCATAGATTAATTGTCCATGTAGGTGTGGGTTTATTTCTGGGCTCTCTATACTGTTCTAATGTTGTATGTATCTGTTTTTATGTCAGTACCATGTTGTTTTGATTACTGTAGCATTATGGTATAGTTTTATATCATGTAGCATAACATCTCCAACTTTGTTCTTTTTTTCAAGATTGCATTGGCTATTCTTGGTCCTTTGTGGTTCCATATACATTTTAAAATGACTTGTTTTAGTTCTGTGAAAAATGCCACTGGTGTTTTGATACTGATTGCACTAAAACTGTATACCATTTTGGGTATTATATACATTTTGACATTTAATGTCCATACTTTCTATCCATGAGCATGGTATATGCTTCCATTTATTTGTGTATTTAATTTCTTTTTTCAATGTCTTACAGTTTTCCAAGTACAGATCTTTTACCTCCTTGGTTAAATTTATTATTTTTGATGCAACTATAAGTGTGATTGTTTTCTTAATTTCTCTTTCTGATAGTGTTTTTATTGGTGCATAAAAGTGCAACTGATTTCTGGATATTAATTTTGTATTTTGCTACTTTACTGAATTCATTTATTAGTTGTAATATTTTTGTGTTGAATCGTTAGGGTTCTCTTTATACAGTATCATGTCATTTGCAAATAATGTCAGTTTTACTTCTTCCCCATTTGAATGATTGTTGTGGCTAGGACTTCTAATACTATGTTGAATAAAAGTGGTTAAAGTGAATATTTCTACCTTATTCCTGATCTTAAAAAAGCTTTCAGGTTTTCACCATTGAGTATAATATTAGCCATGGGTTTGTCACACATGGCCTTTATTACGGTTAGTATGTTCCTTCTATCCTCAGTTTGCTGAGAGTCTTCATCATAAATGGATGAAGGATTTTGCAAAATGCTTTTTCTGCATCTATTAATGTGATTATTTGATTTTTATCCTTTGTTTTGCTTATATGGTATATCATATTAATCGGTTTCAGTTATTGAACCAACCTTGCCTCCCAGGAAAACTACCACGTGATCATGGTGTATATTGTTTTACTGTATTGCTTAAATTCATTTGCTGATATTTTGTTGAGGATTTTTGCATCTGTGTTTATCAGTGATAATGGCATGCACATATAGGAGTGTCACAGTCTGGTTTTGGATAAGGCTAATGCTGGCCTCATGGAATGGTTTAGGGAGCCTTCTCTCTTCCTCAAATTTTTGGAATAGTTTGAGAAAAAAAGATATGAATTCTTCTTTGAATATTTGGTTAAAAAAATTACCCATTATGCTATTTGGTTCAGTGTTTTTATTTGTTAGGAATTTGATTACTGATTCCCCCTCCCCCCCATTTATTAGTTATTGGTCTGTTCAGATTTTCTGTTTCTTCCTGATTCAGTCTTAAAAGATTATATGTTTCTAGAAGATTATCTATGTCTTCCAGGTTGTCCACTTTGTTACTAAATAATTGTTCATAGTATTTCCTTGTATTCCTTTGTATTTCTGTGGTGTCGGTTATCACTTTCCTTTAAATTCTTATTTATTTGAGCTCTTTTCTTTTTTCTTGCTGAGTCTGGTTAAAGGTTTGTTAGTTTTGTTTATCTTTTCAAAGAACCAGATCTTGGTTTCATTGATCATTTCTATTGTTTTTCTAGACTTTTTTTTATCCTGCTCTGATCTTTATTATTCGCTTTTATTTATTTATTTTTTAAAATATTTATCATTGGGATTATTACAGATGTCCTTCTTTTCCCCCCATAGCACCCCACCTCCCAGTTCTATCCCATCCAGGCCCTTGCCACCCTATTGTCTGTGTCCATAGGTATTACATAGATGCATATAAGATCTTTGTCTAATCTCTTCCTGAACACCCACACCTCCTTCCCTCTGAATATTGTCAGTCTGTTCCATTTCCATGCCCCTGATTCTATTCCATTCACCATTTTATTCTCATCATCAGATTTTTCATTCATTTGATTTTTAGATTCACTTGTTGATAGATATGTATTTATCACTTTGTTGTTCATAATTTTGTCTTTACCTTTTTCTTCTTCTTTCTCTTCTTAAAGAATATCTTTCAGCATTTCATATAATCCTGATTTGGTGGTGATGAACTTCTTTAACTTTTTCTTGTCTGTGAAGCTCTTTACCTGACCTTCAATTCTAAATGTTAGCTTTGCTGGGTAGAGTATTTTTGGTTGTAGGTTCTTGGTATTCCATACTTAGAATATTTCTTGCCATTCCCTTCTGGCCTGCATAGTTTCTATTGAGAAATCAGTTGACAGTCATATAGGTACTCCCTTGTAGGTAACTGTTTTTTTCTTGCTGCTTTTAAAATTCTCTCTGACTTTTGCCCTTGGCATTTTGCTTATGATGTGTCTTGGTGTGGTCCTCTTTGGATTCCTCTTGTTTGGGGTTCTATGTGCTTCCTGGACTTGTAAGTCCATTTCTTTCACCAGGTAGGGGGAATTTTTCTGTCATTATTTATTGAAATAGGTTTTCAATATCTTGCTCTCTTCTTCTGGCACCCCCATAATTAGGATGTTGGTATGCTTGAAGTTGTCTCAGAGACTCCTTATACTATCTTCATATTTCTGGATTCTTTTTGCTTTTCTGGTTGGGTGCTTTTTGCTTCCTCATATTTCACATCATTGACTTGATTCTTGGGATCCTCTAGCCCAGTGGTAGGGAAACTGCAGCTTGTGAGCCACATGTGGCTCACGAGCTTAAGTTTGCCTCTCTGTTGACTAATGAGTTTGCTGATCACTGACCTAGACTCTTGATTCCAATAATTACAGGCTGTTGTTGTTCCTTGTGATTAAGCCCCTATCTGCAAATTCATTAGTCAACAGAGCAGCAAACCATGGCTCATGAGCTGCAGTTTGCCAACCACTGCTCTAGTCTACTGTTGAATCCCTGTATGATATATATATATATATATATATATATATATATATATATATATATATATAAAATTGATTTTTTACAGAGAGGAAGGGAGAGGGATAGAAAGTCAGAAACATCGGATGAGAGGGAAACATCGAGCAGCTGCCTCTGGCACACCCCCTATTGGGGATGTGCCTGCAACCAAGATACCTGCCCTTGACCAGAATCAAACCCAGAACCTTTCAGTCCATAGGCTGGTGCTTTATCCACTGAGCCAAACCAGTTTTGGCCCTGTATATTATTCTTTATTTCCGTCAGTGTATCCTTAATTTATGACTGGTCCTTTTCCTTTTTTTTTTTTTTTTTTTTTTTTTTTTCATTCTCACTAAGCTCCTTGAAGGTCTCACTAAGTTCCTTGGATGTATTTAGAAGATTCTTGAATAACCTCATAACTATGGTTTTGAACTCTATTTCCAGTAGTTTGCTTTCTTCCATTTCTTTCATTTGTGGCATGTTTCTTTGTCTCCACATTTTAGCTGCTTCTCTGTGTTTGTTTCTATGTATTGAATAGTTGCTAAGTCTCCTTGAGTTGATAGAGGGTCCTTGTGTGGTAGGAGCCCTATAGGGCCCAATGGCTCAGCCTCCCCAATCACCTGAGGTAGATATTCTTGGTGTACCCCTTTGTGGGCTGTGTGTAGTTGAGCCTTGATTGTGGGCTGTGTGTAGTTGAGCCTTGATTGTTGTTGTCTTGGAATAGACCTCCAGGACACTTGGATGTGGGGACCAGCTGCGACTATAGTGGGAGAGGTGCTGTGCAGGAGACACCCTTATGGGGCAGGACTTGCTTCAGTTGTGCTTTGGTGCTCACTGAGTCTGCCCCTTGAGTGTGTCACTTATGGATGTGAAGAGCTATAATCTGGTATGGTCTCACACTGACTACTGGCTCTTGGATCTCCAAGGAGGTACAAAGTCAGCCACTGCCTGGGGCCACCCAGCAGGAGCTACAGAGAGATCTGCAGATTCCTCTTCTTTGTATCAGGTTTGGAAGTGCCCAGATGAGAGCCCAGCTATGAAGCAAGGCAGGCTGGTTGGTGCTGGCAGAGGCCTTGTGACTTTTACTGATAGCTTTGGGGGCTCCCTGTCCCAACTGCAGCTTCTTTGACAGGTTTTAGGCTGATAAAGGACAGGCCATTAAGCAAAAATAGCTATGCACAGCTTGGGTGCGGTTGTAAATTGGGTGGGGTGAGGTCTCTGGGAATCTTCAGGGCAGAGCAAACAGAAATGTCTGCCAGTCAGCCCTGCACTGGGGAGGTCCCAGCACAGGAGCAATGACCACTATAAGCACCTCTGTCTGGCAGAAAGCTTCCCCCGTGTTCCTGCCCTGATGCCAGACAGTCCAGTTTCTCCCTGTATCTGTCTGTGTCCTCCAGACCCTCACCCAGCACTGGAGCTCAGAGCAAGCAGGAGCTTGCAAATTCAATTTGCCACACCAGCCTTTTAAGAGTAGCAGCTGGGTCTCCAGCATCTGTGTGTCACTCAGCCCCAATCCACACTTGTTTTTACAGTTCGTAGCTCTTACTGCCTGTAAGGACTTCTTTCCCTAGCTCTGGAACCCTGGGCTGGGGGTCTGGTGTGGGGCTGGGACTCCTTGCTCCTCCAGGAGGCCTCCAAAGAGGTGATCTCCCTACTGATTAAAAAAAGTGGCACACCTGGGTCCTGGACCCGCCCATTCTGCTATCAGTCTCAATGTGCTTCCTTCTTTACCTCTCTAGTCATAGTATTTCCACTTAGCCAGCTTTCACATGGTTCTGGATGATAGTTGTTCTGTATTTTAGTTGTAATTTTGATGTGGTTGTGGGAGGCAGCAAATACAGGCTGCCATATTGTTTCCTTTTACTCACTTTGGGCTTTTTTTTCTTTTATTATTTCCTTTAGGTGTAATGTTAGGTTGTGTACTTGAAATTTTACTTATTTCCTGAGATAGGCCTGTATTGCTATAAATTTCCCTCTACTTTTATTGAAGTTCTCACTGATATCATCTGTGGTTTTTTTTGTTGTTGTTTATTGAACATACTTATAAACAGAGTTTTGCACTTACTATCTGATTGCTTTTTTTCTATTTTGTCTATTTCTTTTCCTGAAGTTTTGTCCTGGTCTTTCATTTGGAATGTGTCCGTCTCTTCATTTTTGCTGACTCTCTGAATTTGTTTTATGTATTATGTGTATTTTCTGTGTCTCCCAGTTTTGGCAGAGAGGCCATATGTTATAGATGACCTATGTGGCCCAGCAGTGTAATCTCTATGTTTTCCTGGGCTGGGCACTTTAGTGATGTCTCTTATGTGTGCCTTTCTGTTGTTGTTGAGCCTTGATTTCTGTAGACACATCAGTGTAAGGAACTGTCTCTTCAGGCTGACCAGCTGTTAGGGCTCACCATGACTACTGTGGGGCTGACCCCAGATGGCCGGGATTATTTTACCAGGATTCTGGTCCCAGCTGAGTCTTCCCTTGGTTTTGTCATTTTTAGAGTTGGTTGAGTTGTTCTCTACTGTGGTCAAAAGGCAGCCACCAACTATGTTGCTTCTGGAGCCTCTTGGGAGGGGAGGCCAAGTTCAGCCTCCATTTGTGCCTGGCTTGGGGCTGCTCGGTGGGAGCTGTAAAGTTCTGGGGAACCGGTGGCCACTGTGCTGGGTTAGAAGTCCTTGGGAGAATTATGCTGTGAACCAAGACCAGCTGCCACCAGGGCCAAGCTTGGGACCTTTTGTAGGTACTACTATGTGAGCTGAGGCCAGCACCAACTGTGCTGGATTTGTGGCTGCTTAGTTGAAATGATGTCTAAGACAACACTGGCTGTGCTTACACCAGACTTGTGGCCACTTAATGGGAGCTACAGTGCAAGTTGCCACTTGGGCCAGGCACATGAGTGGGTTTCAGTCTCAGGGGTCTCCATGGTAGGGCTAACAATGTTAGCCAGGTGAATGGAGAGCACAGATTTGGCACCCAGCTGCACTTGTCCTCTGGGTGGAAGGAGAGCTCAACAAAGGAACAATGGCAACGACCAGCACTTCCCAGAGAGCTGCTCTGCCCTCTACCTTTCTATCCCTCATCCTGAGCTAATCAATTCAGTTCCTCTCACATGTTCCTGGCACTTTGGAACTGCTGCCTCTGCACTATATCCCAGAGTGTGTTTGTAAGAAGCAAGTACATGAACCTTCAATTGGAATGCCTGGGAGTCCAGTAGCCCTTGATTTCACTTGGATATAATCCCTACCTTTAGGGAGGTTGGGGGGCAGTCAGATTTTAGGGAGACTCCTCCTTCTAGCACTGTTGATCTGGGGTGGGCATTATCTTTGCACTCTCTTAGGCTGGACCTAGAGTACCGTTTTCTCCCAGAGGGGAGATTTGGTGTGGGGCCAGGTGTTGGGGGGACCCATCACTCCTCAGGGGTAACCTCTGCAGCTGAGATATCTCTCCTGGTTCTTAATTGCCAAACTATGGGTATGGGGCCTTCCTGTTCAATGTCTCTGCCCCTTCTAACAACTTTATTGTGTCTTCTTTATATCCTGGGTTATAGGACTTTGGTTCAGCTAGTCTTCAGGTGGTTCTCAATGTGAGTTCTACAATTTAGTTGTAATTTTGATGTGGCCTGGGAGGAAGCCAACACAGCCATCCTGTGTTCCTACTCTGCCATCTTGACAGGAAGTCAAAATTTTCTAATTCTGAAATCCAATAAGGGTTGGATAGAATACATGGCACATGGTAAGAACAAGAATATGACTATTTTTTTCCTTGATGTTACTTTGACTATTAAGTTTAGTTATTAAAAACTGACTTGCTTTGGTATTTCATTTAAAATTGGAACCACACTTCAAATAAGAGAAGGTAATAATAATTTTATCATAACTTAAAAAAATAGCACCATACAATTAGAACAACATATCCACAAAGTAATGACATATATTTTAAATGTAGGTACACTTGATTGGTCTGTTTGGACTTAAACTGAAGATGTACTCAAAACATTCAATACAATTTGGCCACTCTAGGTGTTCCAAAATGCTTAGCTGTGCCAAAACCTAAAGCATATTAATAATGAAATAATGTTTCTAATTTTAGAGAGGGAAGTTAAGTAGTGGAAAAATTAAATAGAAATATGATTCAGGCTGGCTGTTTAATAAGATGGCAAAAAGTTTGTTTGATTCATTGTGATCTATATGGAAGACAAATGTAGCAAAAAGCAAAATAATCTTTAGATCCCATCAGATATGCCAGATATGTGTCCCAAAAAAATGTATACACACTTTAACACAGCTAATAGCTCAATTTTGAAAATTGAATATATTTTAATAAATACTGCCTTTATAATTATTCAAAGTGTGTATACACATTTTGGGGGGACACCCTATATACATGGAGCCTTTGGTGCATCCTAATAGAAATTTCTGTCAAAATTAAATTGAACGAATAAGGAAGACTACATGAAAATACCATATAATATTAAAAATGTGAAAAGAAAGGCTGCTTTGGTTCTCTTTGCTTACTTTTCTAAAACATGGGTTACTTGTGGTATCAAATGCTGCAATCTGCTCTCTTAGACCTTGCCTTCCTCAAAACTCTCACCTTTATTTGCTGCAATTGCATACAGAATCATTGCCTCTCTTCCTATGCTGATCATTAAGGCTCAGCTCTTAAATCTTTCTGATTTGCTCCTCTTATCAATTATTCCACAATATAGCTTTCTTTTCTCTCCCCATGACTTCCAGAGCTCTCCTGCACATGTCTGCCTTCAACCTCTATATCTTTAATAAACATTATATGACTTTAACTTGCTGATAGATTTAAGTTTCAAAACATAATCAACAGTATTAAGCAAATAGGCTCCTATGAATTCTTTAAATTGATTTAGAGTCCAAAAATTATCAATAAAAATGCCAGTATTTTTTACCTGTGCTTGGATAAGCTGCTGCTAAATGTTCTGAGGACTATTTTGAAACCACCCAAGATCAAACTGAGCAGGCAAACATGCTATGTTGCAGGGATGCCTCAGAGGCATCCGTTTTCTAGATCTCCTATTGACGAGATGCATTTCAGCCACCGGGATTCTCAGAGTTCACTGCAGAATATACACACACACAACACTGATTCTTCCACATTTAAAAACACAGTTTCTTAAGAAAAAAAATGTGCATGGAAGATACAAAGAACCTCTTCCCCATGAAGCAATGTGTGTGGTCAAAATTCATAAATAAATTATACTAAGATGTGGGAAAAGTGCTCCTTGCAATGTGAAAAATTGTGTAGCTGTTTTAAAGCAAAGTAGAAGGCATTAAAATTCATTATTTTTATGCCTTTGTTTCCTTTATTTAGAACTATCTAATAAAAAGGAAATTTCAGAGAAGTTATGCTAGTATATACAAATTTGCAAAGCCCTCCTATAAGACAATAAAGTACATTTTCATTTAAGTGTTTCAAAATATAACAGAAACATAAAAAATTTGGTCGGAAACATTGATGCAACTGCAGATTTTTAAAAGGTTTCAAACACAATATTTGTTTTCACCCTGCAGGTAGAAACCCCTGGCTTCTCTCCAGATGGAGTCACCACAGAGAGAGTGAGCTCTGTCTCTGATCTGGGTCTGATTGAGCTGTTCATTTTTTACTTCTGCTTTCCTGGGAGAACACATGGGATATATCTTCAGGATAAAATATTTACAAGCTATTTTGAATGTCTTGCGTTTCACCTTCAGGGCAGTACTCTCTATGCACAGGATCATTAAAAAATATGAGAACACTAGCAGGTGCAAATCAGGAAACACACAAGGCTGTAGACTAAAATGTCTTATTGTATTTTGGTTTTAGCTTGTTGCAGTCCTTGCTTTTTTACATACTTTTACATATTAAATGTAAAACTGGTAGTGAGGCTTTTGTACAATTTCCTCGTATCATTTTTTTTTTTTTGCCCCTAGTCATTCTGGCTCATTGGATAGAGTTTTGGCTTGTGGATTGAAGGATTCTGGATTAGATTCCAGTTAAGGGTATATGCCTCAGTTGCAGGCTGGGTCCCGGCCTTGGTAAGGGTGTGAGTGGGAGACAACCAATTGATTTGTCTCTCTCACATCGATGTTTCTTTCTATGTCTCTCCCCTCCCTTCCACTCTCTCAATGAAAATGTATCCTCGGTTGAGGATTAAAAAAAATTGTTTTTTGGTTGTTGTTTTTTTATTAAGACACACATTTCTAGAGACTGTGAACAATATTAACATTAAATTCAAGAGAAATTCTCTTAATTTGCTCATGTATGCTATCAACTAACCACAAAACTAAATCTATTTCATTAGTTTTCCATAAGATGATTTACTAGTTAAAAAAAAAAAAAAACCTCAACAAGATTATTATAAAAAAATTAGACTTTTAGGTTCAAGTAGAAATCCAGGAAGGACAAAGTAAAAGGTGTATAAACCCAATTATGTTGCCATAACCCTGATAAATGTGACTGTTAGTGATGTAATTACTTTTTGGACTTAAGAAACATTTTACTGCCAGCCCTCCAGGTACCTATATGGTTAACCACCTAAAGAGTATTTTTAAATAATTATAAGCTAAAACAAGTTCTCCAAACACAAACAAATCATATTTCAATAGATTAACCTGATGTTCAGTTCTGGTTGTGACTCAAATTCATTCAGATTAAAAACCTAGTCAGGATTGACATTAAAACAAAGTTTCCTCTGTGTGGCTCTCCACAGATAAAATCAAATTTCTAGTGGGGTGAGATCTAGGACACTGAGAGTCTAGGCCATCTTATCCTACTTCCTATGATTTTAGAGTTAAGTGTAGATCATCCTGCCAGGCACTGTGAACCTGCCTAGCATTCCAGATAGAATCAGTCCTAGAGGCTGTTTATCATAATGATGTCTTTTCTGATAAGAACTTGATAAGGCAGGTTTTCCTATCTTGTTTGTTTACTTTTTCCAGCTTTAAATACAATTGCCATGTAATATTGTGTAAGTTTAAAGTATTCCACATATGGTTTGAAATGTTTATGTACTGTAAAATGATTGCTACCATAGCATTAGCTAATAACAACATTCTATAATTACTATTTCTTTGAGGTGAGAAGACTTAAGATTTATTCAGTTAGCAACTTTCATGTGCCTAAAACAGTATTATTAACTGTAATCACCATGCTGTGGTGATTAAGATTCCAGAACTTATTAATCTTATCACTGGACACATATACCCTTTGACCAATAGCTCCCCATTTCCCCCACCACCCAAGTCTCTAATAAACATTGCTCTACTATTTCTTTGAATTCTGTTTTTTGGATCCACATAAAAGCAATATTATGTAGTATTTGTTTTCCTGGTCTGATTTATCTCAGCATAATACCCTCAAGGGTCATCCAAATTGTCTCAGAAAAACAGAACTGTCTTCTTTCTTATGCCTGAAATATTCCATTTTGTGTGTGTGGATGAGGGGTGGGGGTGGATGATTATCTATCTATAATATATATTGTAGATTATCCTATCTAATAAAAGAGTAATATGCAAATTTGACCATACCTTTGCCACACCCACAAGCCACGCCCATAGCCATGCCCACCAGCCAATTAGGAGCAGGTTATGCAAATAAACCCCAGCCAAGTTGGCTGCCGCCACTGAGAGCAGAAGGAAGGCTTGGGTTTCCCCAGCAACAGAGGAACCAAGGCCTGCTGTTACCTGCCTAAGCTTCCACTCAATGTTACAAAGTTTCAATTATAAGATACAGAAATGTTGGCAGCCACTGAGCTGGAGAGAACAGAGGCTTGGGTTTCCCTGGTAACTGAGGAAGCTAAGCTTTCAGCCTGCAGAGGCCTAGGCTACAAAGTTTCAAACAGAATGGCTGCCGCCCAGGAGCGAGCAGAGGGTTTGGCTCCACTCTAGGCTACAAAGTTTCAATTATAAACATAGATTAATCCCAGATACAAGGGCCTCCGCTTGGGTGGCTGGGTGGGAGGGTGAAGGGGGGGTACGTGGCTGGCCTGCAAACCTTCACAGACCCCTCGCCCAGGCTGTCCCTCACCCCAAGGGAACACCCATCCTGATCTGGGACACTATTCAGGACAAACCAGCTGGCCCCCATCCATGCACCAGGCCTTTATCCTATCTAATAAAAGTAATATGCAGATTGACCATCACTCCAACACACAAAAGGACTGCCTCATGTGGTCAAAGATCCTGCCCCCATGTGGACACAAGATGGCCACTACAAGATGGCCAGCAGGGGAGGACAGTGGGAGGTTCCAGGCCTGCAAGGGAGGGCAGTTGGGAGCAATCAAGCCTGCAGGGGAGGGCAGTTAGGGGTGACTAGGCCGGCATAGAAGGGAAGTTGGGGGCAAGCAGGCTGGCAAGGGAGCAGTTAGACATCAGTTAGGCTGTCAAGGTAGTGTTTAGGGGGTGATCAAGCTGGCAGGCAGAAGCGGTTAGGGGCAATCAGGGAGGCAGGCAGGTGAGCAGTTTGGAGCCAGCAGTCCTGGATTGTGAGAAGGATGTCTGACTGCCTGTTTAGGCCTGATGCAGGTAGCATTGGGCCTAAATGGGCAGTCAGACATCCCTCGAGGGGTCCCAGATTGGAGAGGGTGCAGGCTAGACTAAGGGACATCCCCGCCCTCCTGGCCCCCTGTGCACGAATTTTGTGCACTGGGCCTCAAGTCCTATATAAAAATAAGGTAATATGCAAATTCACCCTCAGGCCCTCACAAGATGGCTGCCTACTTCCAGGCCAGCAGGGGGATTAGTGAGGGACAACCAAACGACTGAACAAGCAGGCTGCCTGGAGCAACCAGGCTGGCAGAGGGAGGCAGTAGGGGTGACCAGGTCAGCGGGAGGGGGGATAGACAATAAGGGGCAACTGGGCTGGCAGGGGCAGTTAGGGGTGACTAGGTTGGTGAGGGGGTGCAGTTGGGGGCAACCAGGATGGCAGGGGCAGCAGTTGGGGATGATTAGGCTAATAGGGTAGTTAGGGGTAACCAGGCTGGGAGAGGGGGCAGTAAGGTGTGACCAGGCCAGCAGGGCGGGGGCAGTTGGGGGCGACTTGGCTGGCAGTGGGAGGCATTAGGGATGACCAAGCAGGCAGGCAGATGAGTGATTTGGAGCCAGTGGTCCACGATTGTGAGAGGAATGTCCAAGGGGTCCCAAATTGGAGAGCATGCAGGCTGGGCTGAGGGGACCCTCCCCACCCGAGGCACAAATTGGATGCACCAGGCCTCTAATACCTATATAATGTAATATATAATATATATAATAATATATAACATATAATATTATGTGGCACACATTTCCTCCACACATTTATACTTACATGTACTTACTAGACATACATGTACATAAATATATACATATATGGTATAAATCTTCTTTATCCACTCCTCTGTTGATACATCCGTATCTTGGCTATTGTGAATAATGCTGCAATGATAGCCTTTCAAATTAGTGCTGGTGTTTTCTTTAAATATTCTTAAAATAACTGGATCAAATAGTAGTATAGTAGTTTATTTTCTTGGAAGGATGTGGGGGGCAGCGCCATATCATTTTCCACGGTGGCTGCAGTAATTTATGTTCCCATTAATAACGCATGAGGGTTCCCTTTTCTCCACATTCTCACCGACCCTTCTTATTTCTTATCTTTTTTATAATAGTCCTTCCAATGAGGTGATATCTCGTTGTTTTGATTTGCATTTCCCTGATAATTAGTGATATTAAACACCTTTTCATGTATCTGTTGGCCATTTGTATATTGTCTTTGGAAAAAATGTCTATTCAGATTCTCTGTCCATTTTTAAATCGGTTGGTTTTTAGTGAGTGAGTGTGTGTGTGTGTGTGCACGTGCGTGCGTGCGTGTGTGTGTTTCCCATTGGGTTATATGAGTTCTTTACATATATAGGATACTATTGTCAGATATATGATTTGCAAGTATTTTCTCCCTTAGGGTAGATTATCATTTCATTTTATTGATGGTATCCTTTTGCTGTGCAGAAGCTATTTAGTTTATATAATGTAACTTGTGTTTTTTAATTGTTGTTGTTGTTGTTTTTGTTTTTGTTTTTGCTTTTGTTGTCTTTGCTCTAGGAGACAGAACCAAAAATTTTTTGAAAACCAATAATCCAATGCATTTCAGAATCTATTGAGATATGATTTTATCTTTTTTATTAATATAACAAAACTGATTTGTGGATGCTGAATAATCCTTGTATTCCAGGAAAAAAAATCCCACTTAATCATGATTTATAACTTTTAATGTGTTGCTGAAACTAGTTTAATAATATTTTGTTGAGGATTTCTGCACCTATCTTCCTTAGGAATATTGACCTGTGATATATATATTTTTTTGTGTGTGTGGAATACTTCTCTGGTTTTGATATTAGGCTAATGTTGGCCTAATAAAATTAATTTGGAAGGATTTTCTTCCTTTCAATTTTTTGGAAGAGTTTGAGAAGGATAGATATTCAATTATCTTTAAATGTTTGGTAGAATTCACGAATGAGGTTGTCCAGTCCTGAATATTTATTTGTTGGAAGGGTTTTGATTACTGATTCATTTTACTTAGTGATAATCAGTGTATTCAGGTAAAAAAACAAAACAAAAAAAAACACCTTTATTTCTATTGTTGGCATCATTACAGAAACCTTCATTTCCCCCAACCCCAACTATGCCCAACAAAATGCAGCCCCTACCCCCTTCCTGCTGGCCATCAACTATTGTCTGTGTCTATGCGTTATGTATATACTAGTGGCTCAGTGCACAAAATCTATACATGAGTGTTAGGGGGAGGGTATTCTTCAGTCTGGCATGCACACTCTCCAATCTGGGACCCCTTAAAGAATGTCTTACTGCTGGTTTACAGGGATCAGGCCTAAACCAGCGGTCCGACATCCCTCTCACAATCTGGAACTGCTGGTTCCTAACCTCTCACCTGCCTGCCTGATTGCCCCTAACCCCTCTGCCTGCTGGCCTGCTCCCCCCCATCTCTCCTACCCACTGGCCTGCTTGCCCCCAACTGCCCCCTGCTGGCCTGCTCACTCCAAACTGCCCCTCCCGGTATCCTGATCACCTCCAACTAAACCCCATTGATGGCCTGCTCTCTCCCAACTGGCCCCCCTGCTGGTCTGCTTACCCCCAAGAGCCCCGCCCCCATGACTTTGATCACCCATAACTGCCCTCCCTTCTTGGACACTACTTGCCTCTACCTCAGCCCTGCCACCATGGCTTTGTCCAAAGAAAATCTGGAAAGTCTCCTGATTTAATTAGCATATTACCCTTTTATTAGTATAGATAGAAGCCTGGTGCATGGGTGGGGGCTGGCTGGTTTGCCATGAAGGGTGTCCTGGATCAGGGTGGGGATCCCACTGGGATGCCTGGCCAGCCTAAGGAGGGGCTGAGGGCTGTTTTCAGTCTGGCCACACCCCCTTCAGGGTGGGGGTTCCTGCTGGGGTGCCAGCCAGTGTGAGGGGCTGATGGCTATTTGCAGGTTGGCCAAGCCCCCCAGCAGGGACCCTCACCTCCTGGGCGTGTTGCCAGCCTGGATGAGGTGCTGATGGCTGTTTGCAGGTTGGCCACAGCCCCTGATGACCCAAGCTTGCAGCCCCTCTTTTTTGCCTTTTTCCCCCCGGCACCTCCTTGAGCAGAGGCCAGGGCCAGGCAGGGTGGGTGGGAAGCTTGGCTTCCTCCATCACAAGGGCAACCCAAGCTCCTGTTCACTCCAGCTCCATGGCTGCTGCCATCTTGGTTGGGTTAATTTGCATACTTGCTCCTGATTGGCTGGTGGGCATGTCCAGTGGGTGTAGCAGAGGTACAGTCAATTTGCATGCTTCTTTTTTATTAGATAGGATATTCTTTCAGATTTTCTTATTTTCTCATAATTCTGTTTTTGCTCTCAAACTTTGCAGTTGTCCAAGCAGCCTATTTTATTTGTAATGGCTACTAGGAGCTGAAGGTATTCTCCAATCAAAGTCCTAATGGAGTATCTCAGTACTTAGGTTCAGGATGATTAAAAGCCAGACTCTCAGGCAATTTTTAAAAGTATGAAAATATATACAGTCCTCTGCAGTAGTCTCACTGGCAACCACAGTCAGGTGACCTGGAGGTGTCCCCCTGGCTGGCAGGAGCAAAATCCGAGGCTCTGTGAGTGCATGGTTTTCTGGGAGATACCAGTGAGCTGCAGTGAAGCACAGGGTGGCATCCCTGGCTACGTTCCCTGAGATCAGTTCACAGACCTCCAGATGTTGCTGAACATGAAATCTACCCCTTATACCTATGCTTCAGGATAAACAAATAGATCTTTTTCATGGAAAAACTGTGGGTATGTTTCAGGCTGCTCTGTTAGTGCCATAGGAGGGGCAGCCTGCCAAGAACTGTCTGATTGCTATAAACCCATGGGACCTAAGAACACAAACTTCCTTGGCCACTAGAGCCCATAAATCAACAGGCATCCCTTGGTCAGGAGCCGCAAAAACGGGGAGATTGGATGCTTGCTCAAGTTCTCCTTTGGGAGATAAAGGCCTTCCAAAGTTCACCCTGGGATTGTGCAAAGTTAGTAGCTGCCCTTGAACGTCCCTGAAAGGATTACAGTCAAGGCCATCTTCACAGAAAAGTTGAGCTCCTGGGTCTATTGTGTCTTACTATGCCTTGGCGGGGAAGAGGGAAGGGGTAGTCATTTAAAAACTCTTTCAATTTGGTTAAAGTCCTGTGGGACCCACCGGCATAAAATCCAAAGCCAGATGATGTAGAAATGTCTCCAGGTGGCAGCCACAAAAATTGGGTGCGAGACTATGGTATAAGCTCCTTTCTGGGACACACTGGAGGGCTGGGGCAAGGACAGGGAATGTGCAAAGACTGAATCAACCAGCCTCTACTCCATCAGAGTGCTTCCATAGGTCCATCCTTGTGGGGAGACCAGATGTCAGACTAAAGCTCCTAGACCAATCAGAGGGTGTGTTTAAGTCTTCTATCTGTGATGCCCTTTGAGTGGTAGTTTGCCAAGAACTGTCTCTCTGATTGTAACAGTCACACAGGACCTGGGATCATAAGCCTCCTGACCTCCAGAACAAGGTGATTAAGGAGTGCTGTCCTCTTGGTGGCACCCACAAAACATGGGGTACTCCCCTCTGTGACATATTGGTGCATTAGATCATGGCAGAGGGAGAGGTGAAGGTGGCACCCACCCTGAGAAAGAAAAAAGAAAGACACCTGCTAGCTGGAACAGGCAGAAGGGGAGCATAGAGACAGCACCCCCAGGAGAAAAGCGAAAACAAAGGGAAAAAAGTTGGTGCCCACTGGCTCCAGTGAGGGATAGGGAAAGCATAAAGGTGGTGGCCACCAGCCAGCAGGCCCGTAGATATGTGATAAATTAGATGCCTGTCCCTCAGGTTGACACTGTTACATTAGCAAATGAACGTCATTCACATAAGTTTTGGGCACCTTTCAAATCAGTTGCTTCTGTGCTGAGCCCTTGGGTAGGGGAATTCAAGTATGCAAGCCCTTTAAGAGCTGTTTCTCAAATTGTTATAACTTTATACGTTTTGTGAACTTGAGCCCTGTGATTTTCAAAGGTGTTTGGGGTATTCATCTCTTAGGTACAGACCTTAAAAGTTGGGATGCCTCATGTGGGGTTCAAACCCTTTGCCCCTTAGGGACAAACTGCACGTTCTGAGTTCATTGATGATTTTGAATTGCTGTTCCAAAGATGGGGTTGATGGTGAGACTGTCTCAGCCTTGCTTACTTGTTTCCATTTGGGCCTCTCTAGTTCCCCCGAAGCACAAGAGTTGCTAAGATCAGTTTGAGTTTTTTTCAGAGGTGTGCCTGTAGCTGCAGATCTGGTGTGACCTTGGAAGGGGATGAGCCCAGGATCCTCCTACATTGTCATCTTGAACCAGCACACTGCAAAGTCTTATATAAATAAATATGTAAATTAATTTATTAAATCTAGATATTTGTTTAGACTACAGGCCACACAGGATGTTTGAGGGCAGGGAAAGCAAACCTCTTAAGTAGCATGGATTTAAAGGGGAATTACATAGACCTAGATTAATTGTGCACGTTTCTTTATTTTCTAATTAGTACCATGTCTTTCAATCTAGGACTTTTTGGATAGTATTGAAAATTGAGGGGAAAATGTCAAGACTAAAAAGAAGAATGTAGTGGGGGGAAAAAGACAAACGGCTATCTAAAATATCAAGAAAAACCCCCATCCTCAAACAGCAGTTTGAAGCAAGGGAACAAGCTAAATAAAGTAGGAGCACTAGGCAGACCAAGTCACCATGGAAGGTGAAGTGAGCGATCAGTTGTGGCTCTATTTTACTACTGTTCTATATACCTTGATCTTGAAACCAGATATGTGTGCACTTATTGATACCATGAAAATAATATGAGTGAAACTAGTTATATTCTTGTTTTATTTTATAGGTTATTTGAAATAGTGAATACAAGAGGAGGGAGGATAAAAATGAGTACTTGAGCAAGCACTCCCAGTTAGAAGAAGGAGAGGGGCAGACAGAAGGGAAGAGAGAGGAGGGGAGGGTGAGGAAAAGGAGAAGAAAGTACTTGCTACTGCTTGCTAATTTGTACTGGCCAAACAAAACCATTGTAAAGGGGACAAATTATAAAACCCAAGTCTGAACAAAGAATCCAAGGGGCTTCAATGTCATATGGTTGATGCAGGTGTGTATTCATCATCTGGGAAATGAAAATTATTCTTTATTCAAATGCCACGAAGGTATGTACAACTCGATCTGGAGATTTCCTATTTATCATCATGAAGTATAAAGCCAAATGTCCCTTTTTCAGGAGCACCAAAGATTAACAGATTAGAATGTTTTCCACATGTCCATTTTTACTGTCAGGAGAATTTTAAAGAAGTTTTCCAGCTTCCACAGCTGAGCCAGATGTCAGTGGGTCCCACAGCGAAATGAAATTGGCAGAGTGGCCTTTTCATGACCCCTGCTTGTTTTATCAGGGATCAGTTTAATGTCTAAGAGCCATTCCCTGCTGAAGACCATAAAGTTTTTGGGTCTAATATGCCACAATTACAGATTTCTGCTGACTTGGTTGAACCACTGAAACCCAGCAATATTTCTTACAACTTTTCTCACATAGCTCTATAATTGTTGTTTGTGTTGGCACAAGAAAAGTAAAGGGTCTCATTTCCACTGTAAGTTTCTGGTCTCTGGTTTCAGAACATCAGTAGAGAATATTTCACCAGCCACATTTTTTGTTGTGTAAACAAGTCCTGGTGATTTACCCCATAGGTCCCTCCACTGTGTACTCAAATGACCATGAACTCAAAGATATCAGATGGACACTTTCGAAAACAACAACAGGAGTTAACACCATAATGTTTTATTTTCATTTTAATTAATAGCTTTGTTTTAGGATCATGGCCAAATTCCAAATGTGGTTTTATTGACATATTTCATTCTTTTTTTCTTGAACTTATAATTTGTATTTTTAATTTAAACAAGCATATTTTTAAGTAATCATACAGTTTAAAATAGAGCTTTATGGGGGGAGAGAAAAGAGGACCTATGTAATACTTCAACAACAAAGATATAAAAAAATAATAAAATAGATATCTACTTCCCACACAGTTTAAGTGCATCGCCAATATCGATGAAACCCCTTATAAGCTCTCCTTGAATGCAGGCTTCCTCAACCCCTGTAGAAAATCCTGCAAATCATCCTTTTGTTTCTCTTCATAGTCTTACAATGTAATCTGGTTGCTAATTTTGTCTGCTTTTGAACTTTATATAAGAAAAATATTACTGTATGTATTCTTCAATAATTTGCTTTTCTCCACCCATTATTAGGTTTTTGAGATCTATCATGTGTTTACACACAGCTCTAGATATTCCTTACAATAGAATATTTCATTGTGTGACTATGTCATACTTTATTCCATTTTTTGAGATAGAAGTTAAAATGAATTCAGCTTTTATTATGAACAAAGTTGCTACAAACACTGTTGCCATGTCTCCTGCTATCCAGGTACAAGAGGTTTTCTAAGTTTATACCAAGGAATTGATTGCTGAGTCATGGAATTTGCAAATGCTCAAAATTACTATAGTCAACATTGTTCAAAAGTGGGTATGTCACCACATTCTCATCAGCAGTATATGAGATTTTATGTAAGTCTACATCATTATCAACAGTGGATACTGATTTTTGCCAGTATAGTAGGTATAAATTGAAATTGCTAAATTTGCATTTTTTCTGATTAATAACAAGGTTAGATGTTTATGTGGCATTTGTATTCCTTTTTATGTGTAATATCTAAAAAAGTCCTCTGACCTTTTCCCATTGTTTTTTTTTCTTTTCAAAAAAGGAAACTCTTTAAGGATAACATGTGTAGCGAAGAGTACAAATCATAGGTGTATGGGTCAAGGAGTGTTCACAATATAAAAACACTACCCACATCAGAAAATAGAATATTACCAGTACAGAACACCTTTACCACTTTATCCAAGTCCTATTCTAACATCTGTCACTATACATTAGTTTTGCATGTTTTGAATGTTGTATAAATTAAATCCTGTATGTACTTTATCAGGTCTGGTTTCTCTCGTTCAACATGGTTTTAAAAATAATTCAATCATGTTGCATATAGCAATGCCCCATTAATTCTCATAAATGATAAATGTAGAAACCAAAATCTATGTATAAATTCTACTAATATGCATTTGTGTTCCATCCAATTTGGGGCTATTACAAATAATATTAGTATAAACATTCTTGAAAATATTTTTGGTGAATATGTGTATACATTTTTGTATAAATTTAGGAATAGGATTGTTGGGTTCTAAAGAGTGCATGTATCATAAAGTGCTGGTACCCATTTAAACACCTTGCAGCACTGTGTGAAAGTGCCATTTGTTCCAATCTTAACAGTACTTACTAGACTGCATAATCTTAGTGATTCTTGTGGCTATGCAATGGTATCTTGTGGTTTTCAATTACATATATCTGATGACTCATGAAGTTGAGTCATAGATTAATGGTCATTGTTATACCTTCTTTTGTGTAATGTCTCTTTGAGGCACTTTTCCATTCTATTGAATTATTAATCTTTATTTTTTCATAGATTTGTAAAAATTCTATATGCATTTATGATACTATTACTTTCTTAGAGATGTAAAAGGCAAATACTTTTTCTCTATATTGTGCTTATTTATTTATTCTCATAATATAACTGTTTTTAAGTAAACTTTTTATATTAGGGAAGTTTTAGATTTGCTGAAAAAATAACGTGCAGTATGGAGAGTTTTTGTATTAAACATACCCGATTATAATATCCAACTTCTTCTATTATTAACATTTTTCATTAATGTATATTCTGCTCTCATGAGATGAAGTATTCCAAAAATATCAATTAAAACAAATTGATAGTGCTGTGCTGATCAACTATATCCTTACTGACTTTCTGTCTGCATGAGCTATCAATTAATAGAAAAAGTATTTGAAGTCTCCAATTATAATAATCAATTTGTCTGTTTCTTGTTTCAGTTCTATCAGTTTAACCTCATGAATTTTGATGCTGTGCTGCTTGGATGCGTACACATTCACAATTGTTATTTATTCTTGGGCAATTATCCTTTTACCATTATGCAATATACTTACTTATCCCTGATAACTGTCCCTGTCATGAAGTCTCCTTCGTCTGAAATGAATATAGGCACTCCAGCTTTCATCTGATGGGTGTTAGCAGGAATATATACACTGAGTGGCCACAATATTATGATCTCTGAACACATAATTTGTCCATTCAGTGTGTGTGTGTATGTGTGTATACATATGCATACACACACACACACACACACACATATATATATTTTAGAGGCCTGGTGCATGAATTTGTGCATGGGTGGGAAAGGACATGGGCAGTTGGCTGGCCTGCCTGCTTGTCGAGGGGGCATTTTGCATACTAGCATTTTATTATGTAGAATATACACTGAGTGGCCAGATTATTATGGGTTCAGATATCATAATAATCTGGCCACTCAATGTATATATTTCATTATTTTTTAACACACCCCAGTGGATTTTTTGTAGGCAAAAATTGTTGGGTCTTGCTTTTTATCCACTCTGACAATCTGTCTTCAAATCAGATATTTATACCTATCACATTTAAGAAGATAATGGTTTGATAAGTGAATAAATACCCATCATGTTTATGAATGTATTCTATTCACTGTATTTTACCCTACTTTTCAGCTTTCTTCAGTTTTAAATGAGAATTTTATATGATTTTGTTGTATTTCTTCACTTAGCATATCAATTATCTCTTTAAAAAAATCTTAGTGATTTTGTGAGAATTTCTAATACACAATTTTAACTAGTCAAAGTCCACCTTCAAATAATATTTACTATTTCATGTGTAGTATTGATATCTTATAATAGTACTCCTAATTTCTTCCTCCCATCCTATCTACTAAAAGAGTAATATGCAAAGTTCACCGTAACCTCACCACACCCATAAGCCATGCCCACAGCCACACCCATCAGCCAATCAGAAACACATTATGCAAATAAACCTCAACCAAGATGGCTGCCACCACTGAGAGCAGGAGGGAGGCTTGGGTTTCCCCGGCAGCAGAGAAAGCCAAGCTTTCCACCTGCCATTGCTGGCCTAGGCCTCCACTCTATGCTACAAAGTTTCAAACAAATGGCTGCTGCTGTGGAGTGACCAGAAGATTTGGCTCTGCTCCAGGCTACAAAGTTTCAATTGTAGACATAGATTAATCCCAGATACCAGGGCCTCCACTTGGGTCCCTGGGGGGCATAGCCAGCCTGCAAACCTCCACATGCCCCTCACCCAGGCTGGCCCTCACCCCAAAGGAACCCTCACTCTGATCTGGGACACTCTTCAGGGCAAACCAACTGACCCCCACTCATGCACCAGGCCTCTATCCTATCTAATAAAAGAGTAATTTGCAGATTTATCATCACTCTAACACACAAGAGGGCTGCCTCCATGTGGTTAAAGATCCTGCTCCCATGTGGACACAAAATGGCCACCACCTGATGGCCAATAGGGGAGGGCTTTTGGGAGGTTCCAGGACCTGCAAGGGAGGACAGTTGGGGGCAATCAAGCCTGCAGGGGAGGGCAGTTAGGAGTGATCAGGCCGGCAGAGGAGAGAAGTTGGTGATAAGCAAGCTGACAGGGTAGTGGTTTGGGGGAGATCAGGCTGGCAGGCAGAAGCAGCTAGGGGCAATCCGGGAGGCAGGCAGGTGAGCAGTTTGGAGCTAGCAGTCCTGGATTGTGAGAAGGATGTCTGACTGCCCATTTAGTCCCAATCCTACCGGGATCGGGCCTAAATGGGCAGTCAGACATCCCTCGAGGTGTCCCAGATTGGAGAGGGTGCAGGCTGGGCTAAGGGACATCCCCCGCTCCTTGTGCACCAATTTCATGCATTGGGTCTCTAGTCTCTTACAACATTGATATCATTCATTCACTTATCCACAGGATAAAAATTACTCTATACTTTGTAAATATTATTTTAAATAAAGTTATCTATTAGATGAATTAAAGATTGTATTTTACCTTCATTTATGATATCTCTCTCATTCTTCCTTTCCTGTGTAGATGTCATTAAAGCCCTTTATATATTATTCAGGTACTTTAAATTCCCTGTCAGATTTTATACCTAATCTTAACATATATTTTACATGGATATAATTTTCCTTCTCTATGAAGAATATCTTTTAACATTTCTAGTAGGGCTAATGCATTAACAATTAAATCCGTTTAGTGTTTGATTGAGAAAGCATTTGTTTCTGTGACACTTATAAAGAGTAATTTTGTTGAATACAGAATTTGAGGTTTGTAGGATTTTTCTTTCACACTTTTAAATATTTCATTTCAAACTTCTGTTGCTTGCATAGTTTATGATGACACACACAATGTAATTTTTATGTTTCTCTATAGGTAAATTGCTTATTTTTCTCTGGCTTCTCTCAAAATTTTCTCTTTTTCTTTGTTTTCCTACAGTTTGAATAGAATAAGCATAGGTGCTGATATTTTTATATTCATTTTACTTGTTTTCTGAGCTTCCTGTATCTGTGGTTTAGAGGAACCTACACAGTTTTCCTTAATGGCTGTTCCAGTTTAATCCCAGCAATAGGGCATAAGGATTTCATTTTCTCTGCATCCTTGTCAGCATTTATCTTTTGGATTGGCCATTCTAACAAGCATCCAGTGATTACTCACTGCAGTTTTCATTTACATTTGCCAAATGACTAATAGTATCAAACCTTTTATATATCATATCTCCCTGGGGAAAATGTCTGTTTAGAACTCTTGGCAATTTTTAAATTTGATTGTGAGTTTTTTTATAATTGAGTTGTATAACTCAGTGGTCAGCAAACTCAGTCAATAGAGCGGCAAACCATGGGTCACGAGTTATGTGTGGCTTGCAAGCCACAGTTTGCTGACCACTGGTATAACTTATTTAATCAACCTCATATACATATCCTATCTAATGAAAGAGTAACATGCAAATTGACCATACCTCCGCTATGCTACCATCCAATCAGGAGCAAGGGCATGGCCAGCAGACAGGGGCTATCACCAGCAGGTATGGCCAGCAGATGGGGCATGGCCAACATATGGGGGCGTGGCCAGCAGGCGGGGCATGGTCAGCAGATGAGGTGTGGCTGGCAGACGGGGCATGGCTGGCAGACAGGGCATGGCCAGTGGGGGTGTGACCATAGTGCCACATAAGAAAGCACCACGCTATAAGCTCTGCCCACACAGTACTTAAGGGCCTGCTAGATCCCTCCTTACAGTTACTGCGACTGAGTCACATGCAAATGAGTGCCCAGGGTACCTTGGGTAATGAGCACCAGGTGAGAGGCGGGGCTGTGAGCCAAGTGGTAGTTAGGGTCCATTCCCCCAGCCCAGCTGCTGCCCTCTGTAGCAGGCAGATACCCTGGTGGTCACCGCTGTGTGAGGCCCAGGGGTCCCTGCATGCCCCCCAGCCCAGCGCCCACCATGAGGCTGGCTGCTGGCATCCAGGGGCCTTGGGAGACAGAAATGTTCCCACCCTGCCCTCAACCACTTGCAAATGCTCTGGCCCCAAGCAGTGGTTCAGACCTATGCCCCCAGCCCAGCACCCACGATGGGGGTGGGAGGGCTGGCTGCCAGTCTCTGGGGTGTGCGGAGAAAGTTCACAGTCCTTGGTTCATGCAGTGTGGAGAGCACCGAGAATGCTGGGAACTGTAGTTCTAGTGGCAGACGCCCTGCAGGAGAGAGTTTGAAGTACTGTGATGTTTGGAGATGTTTCACAAAGTTGTCTCTTAAAACAAATATGAGATCAGAGGATTGTGCTTATAGAGAATGGTTAATAAAACTTGGAGATGGCAGGCTGAGGAACCAATGGGGCGAAGCTACCATCTGTGGGATTATGACTGACCGCCTCTAAGTCAGAATCCCACCCAGGTGGAAGGATATGGCAGAGTGCCACGGGAGCCTCATTTGGCCTTGGATAGCCGGTCCCCCACCATCCCCACCAGGCCGGGGTCATCGCGCTCAACCGCGCGTGTTGGGACCGGGTCCTGGTGCGGAGAGCCCTTCGTCCTGGGATACAGGGGCGCGGCCGGAAAGGAGGCCGCCCTCACACCCTTCATGCAATGCACGTTTGTGGGGAACCTGGCGGTAAACCATTCCTAGATGACCTGCTTCTGGGTTGGTGTTTCCTATGTAGCAGAACAGCTCCCTCACTGCGATCTATTGAAAGTCAGCCTTTGACACAAGGATTTGTTTGTCTTTAAAGAAAAATATCCTATATAATAAAAGAAAAACATGCAAATTTGACCATACTTTTGCTCCTGATTGCCTATGCTACCAGCCAATCAGGAGCGGGAGAGAGGGGGCCAACTGGAGTGATGCCGGGCCCTGGGGGTGGAGATGAAATGGCAGTGGTGGTGAGCGCCCAGCCCTTGGGCACTGTGAGGGGAAGCGGCGGCAGCAGCAGTGGTGGTGGCAGTGGCAGGGAGCATCCGGCTCACAGGTGCTGTGAGCGGAAGTGGCGGCAAGCGCCCAGCACCCAGGGCTGGGTGGTCGCAGGCAGCTGGGGCTGAGCTGAGTAGGGCGATGGCTGGGTGCCCAAGGGCAGGCAGGGGGTGAGCCATCAGTTGAACATCCCCTGAGGGTTCCCAGTATGTGAGAGGGGGCAGGTTAGGTTGAGGGACCACCCACACCCAGTGCATGAATTTCATGCACCAGGTCCCTAGTATATATATTAAAAAAATAAATAAAATAAAACTTGGAGATGGCAAACTTGATAGTGGTTTTCATTTAAGAATGTGTATTATTGAACTTCCCCATAAAATGATTTGTAATGGATCTATTATTGAAGCCACCTTTGGAAATAGTATATCCTCTATAGATATTAAAAATATATCTAAACGTGCAATTTTTTGTCCAAAAAATGAGCATGCTCAAAAATTAAATGAATTTTGGATTTACTTGATGACCCAAGTGGAGGCCCTGGGATCTGGAATTAATCTATGTCTACAATTGAAACTTTGTAGCTTGGAGCAGAGTCAAGCCTTCTGCTCGCTCCAGGATGGCAGCCATTTCTGTTTGAAACATTGTAGACTAGAGTGGAGGCCTAGGCCAGCGATGGAAGGCAGAAACCTTGGCTTCCTCTGTTGCCAGGGAAACCCAAGCCTTTCTCCTGCTCTGTGTCGGCCACCATCTTGGTTAGGGTTGATTGGCTAGTGGGTGTGGCTGTGGGCATGGCTTGTGGGTGTGGTGAAGGTATGATCAAATTTGCATATTACTCTTTTATTAGATAGGATGTTAGCATTGTTGTTTTTTTCTACTTCTATAAAAACTGTCATTGGAATCTTGAGAGTGATTGCACTGAATCTGCAGATGTCTTTGGTAGTATCAACATTTTAATAACATTAATTGTTCCAATCTATGTATACAGGATACCTTTCAATTTACTTATGTCTTTTACCAGTATGTTATAATTTTCTTGTTTTTGGTCCTATTATAAGTGGGATCATTTTATTTATTTAACTTTTAGATAATTATTGTTTGTATAAGAACACTAATGATTTTTAAATGTTAATTTTGTAACCTACAAGTTTACTAAATTTGTTGATTAAATCTAAAGATTTTTGGTATAGTTTTTCAAAGTTTCAATATCCTATCTAATAAAAGAGTAATATGCAAATTGACCGCACCTCCAATCAAGCCACACCCACAAGCCAATCAGGAATGAAATGCAAATAAACCCAACAAAGATGGTGGTTAATTTGCATACACAGGTGCTGAGCCGGCAAGGCCCCAGGAACATATTTGGGACCCAGGCCACTCCAAGCCTTAGGCCTGCACTTAGGCCCTGAGTGGCAGGTGTCCCAGAATACCCCCAGCCACTGTGGGACTATGGGTGCAGCAGCCAAGCGGCTGGAGGCGGGGATGTTCCCGCTCTGCCCCAGCCACCTTGCATGCTCTGACGCAAAGCTGCAGTTGGGGTCCATGCCCCCCAGCCCAGCAGCCTCAACAGAGCTGACTGCTGGCCTTCAGAGACAGGGATATTCCAACCCCCCCCCCCCCCCCCCGCCCCAGCCACTTACGAGTGCTCTGGCACCAAGTGGCAGCAATTCATGTCCACACCTCCAGCCCAGCACCCATGAAGGGAGGTGGGCTGGCTGCCAGTCTCTGGGGTTTGTGGAGACCCAGGTGGCCATCACTGGGTGTCAGGGACTCCCCCCTAGCCCAGTGGATACAAGGCAGGGGCCAATGAGCTGCAGAAGAAACACCATTTAAAAAAATATATTTTTTTAATTGATTTTTTTAGAGAAGAGGGATAGACTATTGGAAACATTGCATATTTCTCTTTTATTAGATAGGATAATGACATCTGTCTCATTTTATCATTTAGTTTAAATTCTATTTTGTCTGATATAAAATAGCTACCCCTGGCTTTTGTGGTGTGGTGTTTTGTTTTTTTTGAGAAGGGCGGTGTTAACATTTGGTCTATTTTTTCACTCTCAGTCTGTATTCTTAAGGTTAATGTGAGTCTCCTGTAAGGCAACATATTTGGTTTGTGTTTTTTCAGTCCATCCAGGCATTCTATATCTATTAAATGAGTCAAATGTTGGAGCTCTTAGGACAGGGGTGGGTGAGTATACCACTAACTGGCTGAAGACAGCCGGATAGTTTTGTTAGCGTGGTAGCCGGCCCAAGTGAAGCTGTAAGATTGTGTTTTTCGGCTGCTGGATTCTTTGGTCAGCCTCACCAGAGTTGTGAGTGGGTACAATCTAGAAGGAGTTGGCACCATGCATTAGCTTACCTGTCCTACTGGGACAGCAGGAGGGGACCTGGACCCTGCATAGATCACTGTGGGGTCCCAATTTATGTCTTATCCATGAATATCATGGCCAGGCGATTCAGTGGTTTTGCTCTGCAGGCAGAGAAAGCCACAGCATGCAGGGCTATTCAATCAGCTCTGCAGCTCCCCATGGGTGCTGGTAGGATTCCCTGGTCTGCTGGGCTGAAGGCTCTCAGCAATAAATGGGAAGACAAATTAGTTTCCCTGCCCTGATGTAGCAGAAGCAGCAGCTTCAATGCCATTATTACTTTTGGTTTGTAGTTTTGACTCAAACTTATCTGTGCCTCAACCTCCCTGACATACAGGGCCACTGACTTTTTTCAGGGGGTGATCAGCTCTGCTTGTCCTTCTCCTGGCTCAAGAGTTGCGGGGTTAGAGCTAAATGGAGTAAAACCAGAGTAGGAGCTCCCATAGAGTGACTCCTATAGGCAGGTGGGTGTGCTGTGCCAGCCTGGAAGGCAATTTGGTTAATGTGTAACTAATCTTCTTAGCCTTGTGGGGTAGTCAATCTTAGATCCTAAGGTACAGAGGTATGCTTCTGCCTCACTCCCATATTCCAGGATTCTCTCAGTGGTGTCTTGTCCATGAATAATTGTTACTTGTTATTATGAGGGGGAGAATAGGGACAACCTATGTCAGCATCTTGGTGATGTTATTCCCTTAACTAATCTTTTTAGGCTATTCTCACATGGGACTATACAGAAGGAGTATTTTGCCCCAATTAATTTCCATGATAAAATAGATTATGTAAAGATATTCTATAAATGTATTGGTCACTTGTATTTCTCTAAGTAAATTTAAAAATTGGGAGGTCATGGATCTGAAATGTCCCATCTCATAATTTGTCTCTCCTTCACCTTTATCTTCTAATTGAACTATAAATAGCTTTATGTGTCTTTGACATTAACACAAGTCAGAATTCACCCAGTCAACTCTCATATTTTGCAGAGTTGATGGATGTAACCAGGTGTGGCCTTTACTCTGCAACACAAAAGCTCTCTACCAGTCTTTCTGCATTCTCTGTGGGACCCTCACTGTCAGTTCAGCACCTGCAGAGAACAATCTTGCCAATCCTCTTTTTTCTTAATCTACTAATATGAAACACAGAAATGGCACACTTTTTCTTATATTATGTTTGTATTTTGATGCCGAATGTGTGTAGTATATATGAAATACGAAGTCCTAATAAAATCTGAGCAGGTTTAGTAACTTTCTTCATGGAACATCAAATTACAAGTCCCTTGTCACTCTCTCCTATATTTGTATTAGTGCAGCATGTCAGTGCAATGTAGAAACTCATATGTACACATTTAATGATTTCCTTTTTTTAAATGAGAAAACAATGGTGCTGAGGAAGCCTAATGTAAATATTTCTATATATATATATTAGATAATTACAAATGTATGGATCTATTACTTTAACTCATTATAGTTCAAAGAGATTCATTTTAACCTCCAGTTCTTACTAATCTAACCCAGAATTCCTCTACTTACTCACTAAAATCCAGAGTCTCTATTTGGACCCAGAATTACTAAGTGATGCAAAATTATGTTTACCATTTTCTAACCCCATTTACCTCTGTCTCTTATTTAAAATTTCAGATCAGGTTTCTCAAATGCTTGCAGGAATACAAGATGCACACCAGATCTTAGAACATGCTCTGTCAGTGTGAGGGCAACTTATAAATTAGTTCCAGCATGTTTTTGTAATGCAAGAATATGAACTCACTTTGAGAAACAAGTTAGAACTTCATTAAAATCCACAGCGAAATAAGATTTTCATGTGAAATCTCACAATTTAAGATGAGGAAGCCATCAATGCCTCTATATCTAAACATTTATCCAACTCTTTGTGCACCAAGAATGAGAGAAAATATACATATTGGCCATAAAATATTTTCCTCACTAATGTTCTCTCTCAATTACATATTTCAAATCAAATGGCCAAGAAAGGCTCCCTGTTTATCTGCGTACTCACTCCTATTGCTTTCTGCTTAATGTACAAATACAATTTCCTTAAAGGAATAGTGGTTTTATTATTTTCACTTCTTTGTAATTTGGTTACATCTTCCCATCAATACCACGCATGAGCTCACTCACCTGAAATTTCAGACAGGGGCACAATTATTAACCCACAGTAGGATGACATGATTTTAAATAAACACCATAACCACATTGACAAACATACGCACATTTCTAAGTCACAACTGCTTTGCATTAACACTGTTTAAGTCATACTGGGGATGCTTAATTCTTACTGTTGCCTCATTTGCTTAAAGGTAAAATTCTGAAAGTTGCTTTTATCTCTTTATTGAAGTTGTAGCTTATCAATCATGAAATATTTAAAAAAGGGGAACTCATTTTTTTTTAAATGTAACTTTGGCAGCATTCTTACAATTGATGTGGTTACTAATACTGTCCTCTCTAAGGTCTGGTATCCATAGTCTTGTGCATTTTCAAAGGAAGTGCTCCAAAATGTCTAGGTAGAAAAATAAATAAGGTTTTCTCTTTTTATAGAAGATAAATTGTATTCTTTGGACCTCAATGAAAATAGTTGGTGTTGGTTTCTAAAGCAAATGCTTTCTTTAAAAATGTTGATCAAACTGAAAATATTTTCTCAAAAAAATGTGAGCTTTATTTAGTTGTCTGTAGTTATGAGATCAGAGTAAAAGGATTCTAATTCTCACTGCATCCTCTTCAATTCTCAACTTTTTATCTCAGGAAATTGATATTGTAAACATTTTCCATATTCTGCAAGGAAAGTTTTTCACCAAAAAATTAATCAAGGTATTCGTGCACTTTAAATTTGTATCTGTAGTACAGATTTCTCACCCCAAACCAATTCTTACATATCCAACTGTCTACTCGACATCTATCTGGATAAGTAATTTTCAACTGGTGTGCTGTAAGAATTTTTAAAGCATGCAATACCTGGCCTCTTCCTGTAGACTGTCAAAAAATGAAAGCCAACACAATAAGAACCAGGTGGCGAGAAAGAATCAAAATTAAACCTATTTTTTGGTGTGCCACACAAAATTTTAGTAATTAATTTATGTGCCATGAGATGAAAAGGTTAAAAATCACTAACACAGATGGTTTAGATTTCTTAATTCTAACATGGCCCAAACTGGAATGCTAATCTCCCCTTCTCCACCTCCACCCTGAATCTTATCTACTCCTAGCCTTCCCCATCTCAGTTCTGGTTGAGATTTTGGTCCATCACTGATCCTTTTTTTTCCCCCTTAAACTCCACATGTAATTCATTATGAAATCAATTCAAATTTTAAAATGCATCAAGAAGATTCTTACCACTTCAGTAGTTATCACCTTGATCCAAGCCATCATTATCTGTTGCCTGGACAACTGCAGTAGTCCCCTAACTTGTCTCCCTCTTCTAATTATGCCCTTCCTCACATCTAGTCTCAACAGATCAGCCAGAGGAGTTCTTTTAAAATGCAAGCCAGATCTACTCGATCCTGCACTTTTTCTGCATTTCATTCAGAGGAAAACCCAAAGGACTCACAGTGACCTAGAACAGTGGTCGCCAAACTCATTAGTCAACAGAATGGCAAATTGCAGCTCGAGAGCTGCAGTTTGCCGACCACTGGCCTAAAAGAATCCTCTTCTACTGACAGAACTCTAACCTCACTGGCCACATTACTGAACACACTGTAGAATCTTTGCTATCACTATTCCCTCTTCTCCCAGGTGAATTAACACTCATTTCCTTCAGGTCTCTGCTTCAGCCACTCTTGTTTTCCTAACCACTATAGTTAATACTGCAGCCTACTCTCAGACACACATGTATAGATTCAGAGGGTTCTAGGAATCATGAGGTTCAGGTTTACTTGGTATGATATAAAAAACATGCTTTCATTATATATGCAGCCATGTGCAACTTAACAATGGAAATATGTTCTGAGAAATTCATCACCATGTGTCTTTGTCATTTTGTGAACATCACAGCACGCAATTAAACAGACCTAGATGGTACAGCCTGCATACCATGTCACCGTACCAAACAAGGATTATATTAAGCACAAGAGAAAAATGATGCAATCAAGTAAACAATGTATATGAAACTACTGTCAGCATGCTGTTTTACAGGGATTTTTATAAGAAGAAAAAGTATATTCTAAGATAAAAAATATAGTACAATAACTACATAAACCAGTAAGAGTCATTATCATCAAGTGTTGTTTGTGAAAATAAGTATGATACTGTTATGTGAATGGCAGCACAGTTTTGTGTATACCAGCATCACCACAAATGCATGAGCGATGCACTAAGTTACAAGGCTATAGTGACTAGGTGATAGGAATTTGTCAGCTCCATTATTGACTGATATGTCATGTGGTGCCTGACTATGAATGATATGTGTGAAAATGACCTATTTAATAAGTAATGGTTACTACCAGCAAAGTCCCAGTAGTAGTGATAACCACCACTTTGCTCATTACAGAAACAAATCAATGGGAAGTAGGTCTGCTTGATGCAGCTCCTCAAATGAGTTCTGCTCATCAAAGAGCCTGGTCTGCCCATGCTCAATTATGGCCCTGTCCAGGGCAAATAGGATGCCGGGGGCCCAGTCTGACCAGGAGGACTGGCGAGAACACCCGGAAGCTGTGTAACTTAGCAACACTTTGGCGGTGTGTGGGGAGAAAAATACTATAGGCTACAGAGCAAAGCCAGTGGCCCCGTTCAGCCAGATAACGTGGAGTGCAGGCCAGTTTGAATGAAGGCTCAAAAACAAAGCATCTTATAGTTTTCCTACCTATGAGCAGCAGGAGCATCAGAACTATTCCATTGCCCTCTCCTTGCTGGATACAGCCTTCAGCCTTCTGACTAGGACAGTGGTCAGCAAACTCATTAGTTAACAGAACGGCAAACCGCGGCCCGTGAGCTGCAGTTTGCCGACCACTGGACTAGGGCGCTACCAGAACACCTGGGAAGCTGTGCAGTCCATTCTACAGGAGGCCTACTTACTACTGTGCACCTTGAACAGAGAGCACAGCCCATAGCTTTCCCCACCTGCAGAAAAAAGCCAGTGGCTTCACCTGACCAGGGCATTCAGTGTACATCAAGCATGACAAACCTGTGGCCCACAACGAATATTTTTGCAGCCCAGCCAATATAACAGTATGTAAGAAACATTTTAATAAAAATTTTATAACTTAAGTTTTCTAATATCCTGCTATACATAATTATTAATGAACTACAATGTTCACTAATGACTATAATTACTATAATTGTGTTGCATTCATTTCCCTTACATGCTTTACACACAGGCACACCATTTCTCTCCACTAATACTAGGAACAAATATATTAGCTGCCAATTGCCACGACGTTAGTCTTAGAATGACTTCTCTGGTGTGCGCAACAGGAAATATCTCGCTTTTGGAGGACAAGAAAAATAGGTTTATTTGTGTTATGCTTATTTGTGCAGTTACTCAATGTCTGGTAAGTTAATGTCCAAGAAAAATAGTAATTTTTAATGTTAACAATTACTCATTTATTTCAGCGCTTTGTTTTTTTCTTCTTCTTTATTGATGAAGGTATATGTGTCCTTACCCCCCACTGCCCTCAGCCTCTGGTGTCTATTGTTTGGGCTTATATGGTTGATCTCACCCATTACCCCTACCCTTCCCTACCTTCCCTCTGAGGTTTATGATGGTCTGATCCATGCTTCTCTGTGTCTATTCATCACTTTATGTTGTTCATTATATTCCACAAATTTTATCCTTCTCTGACTGGCTTATTTTGCGTAGCCAGCATGTCTCTACCGAAATAACTCTACATTTCTATGAAAATTGAAGATTTTATATTTTTGCAGCCTACATAAAGCTAAACCTTGTTTATTTGGCCTTCGTTAGCCTTTGAATTTCACATGCTTGGTATACACTCTTGCCTGATTGGGTCCCCCAAAAAGGAACTGTGCAAGCCTTCAAGATAAAAAAAATCAGATTGGATATACAACAAATCAATAGCTAACATTATACTCAGTATAGAAACACTGGAACATTTCCTCTGAGATCAGAAACAAGACACGGATTCCCACAGTCACAACTCCCATTTTATGTAATACTGAAAGACTTACTGACAGCGAACAGACAACACAAAGAAATACTAGAATCCAAATCAGAAAGGAAAATAAAATTGTTTGCTGATATAATTTTATATATAGAACACCCCACAGAGTCAGTAAAAAAATTGTTGGAATTAAGCAATAATTTTAAGAGGCAGGATACCACTTCAGCAGGCAAAAATCAATTGCAAATCTTTACACTAATGAAGCACCTAAAGTAGAAATAAAGGCATTGTCCCATTCACAGAATAAAAAAAAACAATACAACACTTGGGAGTAAATTTAACCAACAAGTTAAAAAATGTCTATGCTGCAAACAATAAAAACTTTGATGAAACAATTGAAAAGTCATTCTGTATTCGTAGAACTGAAGAATTACTATTATTAAAATGACTGTAGTACCCAAAGCCATTTATGGATTCAGTGTAACTGCCATCAAAGTTCCAAAGATATTATTCATAGAAAGAGAAGAAACAATCCTAAAATGTGTATAAATAAAAAAGATATGGAATAGCCAAAGCAATCCTGATAAAGAAAAAGTTGGAGGTGTCATGCTTCTTGAATTCAAATTGCACTACAAATAAAAACAGTATCATGCTGGCACAAAAACAGATGCATCAACCAACAGAACACAATGGAGAGACCAGAATTAATTCCCAGTATAAATGGCTAAGAATACCCAATGGGGAAAAGATGGTCTTTTCAACAAAGGGTGCTGGAAAAACTAAACACCACAGAGTAATAAAATTGAACCCCTTTCTCACACCACTCACTCAAAATGGATCAAAGACAAAAACATAAGTCCTGATATTATAAAACTCCTAGAATAAAATGTAGGGGCGGGGAAGCTCAATAATATTTGTCTTGGCTATGTTTTTTTTTTTTAACATGTTACTAAAAGCACAAAAATCAATACATGGAACTACACCAAACTCAAAATTTTCTGCAGAGAAAAACAACAAAATGAAAAGACAAAATACAGGATGGTAGAAAAATTTAAAAAACTATATCAAATAAGAGGCTAATAACCAAAATATGTAAATAATTCAATAACACAAAATATCTAATTAAAATTTCAAAAGAACTACTTTTTCAAAGAGAATAAAAATGACCAAAAAATGTATGAAAAGATGTTCAACATCACTGATCATCAGGAAAATGCAAATATAAAGCACAATGAGATATCACCTTACACCTGTTATAATGTCTATCATGAAGTAGATAAGACATTTATGACAATATAGATTGACCTTGTGCATATTATACTAAGCAATGTAAATCAGAAAAAGCAAAGTACTGCATGATATCTCTTATATGTGGAATCTAAAAAAGTGAATCCTATAAAGAGATTATAATGATAGTTACTAGGGTATTGGTGGCAGGGAGAATAAAAGGGATAGTGTTTTAAGGTTACAAACATGTCATGGGTAGTAAATAAGTCAATAAATCATACAAATCTAATGCTGGAAATAATAAATACTGTATTATTAATTGTTAATATAATGAATACAACTATATCAGCTATCATATTGCAATACGTATTTATAAAAATGACATGTGGTATACCTTAAACTTATACAATATTACATGTCAGGTTTATTCAAAAATAAGGAAGAAGAGAAATGCACAGAAAATAAATTTAAGTCAATAATGGCGGAAAACTGAGAAATGGATATCCAGATTCATGAAGCCCAAAGACCCAAATAGTTTTGAAACCTCATATAACTCCACTGAGACATTATAATTAAATTGTCAAAAGTTAAAGATAATATAAAAAAACTTTAAAAGCAGTAATAGATGAGAAAATCATATACAAGGGAACCCTATACCTCAGAAGAAACTCTTTAGGACAGAAGAGAATGGAAATACATATTCAATATATTGGAAGGAAAAGAAAAAAAACCCTGTTAACCAAAATTTCTGTATCTGGTGAAGCTGTCCTACAGAAACGAAAAGGGGATAGCCTTTCCCAAGGAAACAAATGCTAAAGGAATTCAATACCACTAGACGTGCCTTCCAAACAAATGCTATAGGGAATTCTTTTATGGAAGTAGCAGGATATTAACACATTAATAACATAAAAAATGTAAAACTCGCTGGTAATGGTACTCAAAGTTATATTTTATAATATGATAATGGTAAAGTACGGTTGCCTTGCAACTCCAGATTAAAAGTAAAAAATATGAATGATATAAAATCATCCTTAACTGCCGAGACCGGTTTGGCTCAGTGGATAGAGCGTTGGACTGCGGACTGAAGGGTCCCAGGTTCGATTCCGGCAAGGGCATGTACCTTGGCTGCGTGCACATCCCCGGTGGGGGGCGTGCAAGAGGCAGCTGGTCGATGTCTCTCTCTCATCGATGTTTCTGACTTTCTGTCCCTCTCCCTTCCGCTCTGTAGAAAAATCAATAAAATATATTTAAAAAAATAAAAAATAAAAAAAAATAAAATCATCCTTAACTACAATAATCTATTTTTATTTACACAACATAAAATAAACAAAAATTGTAACCTCAATCACCTATAGTAAACTGTGAGGAGGAGAAGTAAAACTATAAAACATAGGAATTCCATTAATGTCATTGTTTTTGTCAGTAAAAATAGGTTCTTATAATTTTAAGATAAGTTATGAAATCCTTATGATATCCACAAGGGGAAAAATCTATAGTAAATACAAAAAGAATAAGACAAAAATATCAAAGTATACCGACATCACAAGACATCCAAACAGAAAAGAAAGACAGTGGGATAAGAAAGAACAATAGGTCTATAAAACACCCAAAAACAATAAACAAAATGGTAACAGTAAATCCTTAACTATCCATAATTACCTTAAGTGTAAACAGATTGAAGTCTCTAATTTAAAGATATTGTTTGATCTATTCAGCCATGCAATAAGATCCAATGATTAGTTGCCTACAACAGACTCACGTTAGCCTTAAAAACAGACACAGACTAAAAATGAAGGGCTTAAAAAGAGATTTCAAGCAAATGATAACAACAAAAAAAAGGTAGGGATAGCTATAGTTATATATCAGACAAAGTAGATTTTAACTAAAAATTGTAAAAAAGAGACAAGTAAATTCATTATTTAATGAGAAAGGGTTCAAACTACCAAGAAGATTTTACAACTATAAATTCATATGTGTTCAATATCAGAACACCTAAATATATACAATAAAAACAGAGCAAAAAGGGAAATAAACACCAATACAATAACAATAGGGGATTTTAATGCCACACCCCAACAATGGATAGACCATCCAGACAGCTAATCAATACAGAAACAGAGAAGCTGAACAACACTACGGATCAAATGAACCTATTAGACATATACAGCTAATCTATCCAACTACCGCTAAACATTCCTTCTTTTCAAGTGCATATGGAACATTTTCTAAGATACCATATATTAGGCCACAAAACAAGTCTTAACAAATACAAGACTTTGAAATGATAGCAGTTTTTTTCATCAGACTACAAAGGTATGAAACTGGTAATTAATGACAAAGGAAAACTAAAAAATTCATGAATACATGAAAATTAGCACTCTCCTGAAAAATCAATGGAGAAATGAAGTATCTTGAGACAAATGAAAATGGAATTGTAACATAACAAAACTTATGAGGTATAACAAAAGCAAGTCAAAGATCCTCACAAAACAACCTAGCTCCACTCCTTAATGTATTAGAAAAAGCAGAACACACTGAGTTCAAAGTTAGCAGGAAGAAAGGAATAAAATGACTGGAGCAGAAATAATTAATGACAGGAAAACAATGAAAAAAACAAAAAGACTAACTATAAGCTAGACAAAAGAGAGGAGAAATGAACAAAATTATAAATATAAGGAGCATAGGGAGCTACTATGAACTACATGACAACAAATTGGACAACCTAGTACTAGAAGAAATGGAAACTTCTTAGAAACAAAAACTAACAAGATGTAATCAGGAAGAAATACAGTTTGAATAAACAAATTATTTGTAAAAAGACTGAATTAATAAAAAAAAAAAAAAAAAACTCCCAGCAAGAAAAGCCAAGGTCCAGAGGGCCTCACTTGTGAATTTTACCAAATATTTAAAGAAGTATCAATGCCAATCCTTCTTAAACTCTTCCAAAAAAATCAATGATGAAGGAATACTCCCAAACCCATTATACTAGGCCAGCATTACTTTGATGCCAAAACAGACCAATGTTCCTGATGAATATAAATTCCCAGAAAACAGACCAATGTTCCTGATAAATATAAATGCAAAAATTCTGAATAAACTACAACCAAATGTAATTGCCACTGTTGCATCATATACTGGAAAATTAAGGGAGTAAATCCTCAGAGTTCTCATTACAAAGAGAAAATGCATCCTGATTGTATCAATCTTAGATAACAGGTGCTAAGTAAAACTTAAGTAAACTTAATTATGTATAATTACATTCATTGAATTATTAAATAAACTTATTAAGTAAACTCATTTCCCAATATATGTAAAGTCAGACCTGCATGCTGATATCTGAAACTCATAGAGGGATGAGTTTATCTAAGTAAAATTATAAAACAACCAATAAACTCCCTTTATAACTACTTTAATAAACAATCAATGTGATTCATTAAGTAATAATTGTATAATTTAGATTTGATTCTATATGCTGTATTACTTGGCAGGCAGGCCTTCCAGAAGTTTATTTTCCTGAGGGATTGAGGAAGCCCAGAGGAATTATTTCCACTCTATTGAGGAATAACTACATAATAGCTATGGCCTGTGAAAGATGATTTCATGAAATGTGGATTACTGCCATTAACAGGCCCCTGAATTTGTTTTTACAAAACTAGCAATGCCTTGGAAAGATTCAATACCCTGCTGACTTCACCTGTTTTTTCCTAACTTGCAGTGTCAAAGTGATTACTCTCTCCTTTCTAACCCCTATTCATTACCACCCTCACCTTACATATACTTAGAAGCAATTCTCAATCCAACTGATTATGGATTGGAATGACAACTCTCACATGTGTCCTTCATTTTGTCTTTTCTATAATCATTTATCACTGGGAAAGATCATTGTTGTTGTCATTCCTAGTGTCTGTGTCTCTTGTCTGTATAATGTCATCTTTTCATCTCTGCAGCACCCCATCCCAATATATCCCCTAAAGAGATTTTGGAATGAATTTCCTAAAACAAGGCATTAATCAAACTATCCAAATAAAAATATATCCAGTGGTTATACAATGCCAGTAAAAGTATATAAACAAGACAAAAAACTCTCTCAAATTTGGTCCAAACAGTGTCTCCTCCGAATTCCTGTGACATAACCTGTAATTCTGTGTGTTTCCATTGGAAACTCTCCAAGGTCAGTGACCTGAGCTTACTCTTGTATGTACCCTCCCTAGTCCTAGAGCACTTCACTGTTTGAAATATATATGAGTATGTAATACATAAATATGCACACAAACTTTCAGTTGTAAGATAAATATAGAAAATAAAGTAGAAAACAGGATATACAATTTTTAATTTATATCAGAAAAAGAGGCAACCAAGCAATGGCAATATTTTATACCCACCCACACACACACTTAAAAGAATAAGTAACAACTATTCGTGTGTACTACACGAAACATCCCTTTACACCACAGAAACTAAGAGACACTACATTATAAGGGTAAAAAGAATGCTCACACAGTGACCACATTTTCCCTCCCTGAGGCCAGCACAGTATTATGCAGGAGGTCTCCCCTTAGCCTATGGTACTCCAGTGGAAAAAAAGAGCTCACGGGTGCCATCTAGCCCTCTCAGAATTGTAAGAAGACCCAACTCTGGATTTTTTCCTTTTGAGATTTCAAGGGAATCTGAGGGGCTCAACCACTTGGAATCTGATTGTGAATAAGTAGGTGGAAAGACACTTGTAACAACTAGCATTCAGATCTTGGCGAACTATGTTCCTATCTGAAGAGTCCCAGTGGCAGTCTCAACCAGCAGATTTGATCTTCTGCAGAACCAAATGGGTGGTACAGTTGGACCAGGGAACTTGTCGGGGATCAGGTCTGCCTGATTTGGGTCCTCAAATGAGAAGTTTTGCCAGCCTTAAAGACTGGTCTGACTATGCCAAGGTAGAAGAATGAAGTCATAGCCACATCCACTGCAGTGTGGCTCCCAGACTCATCTGACCAAAAGGGCTAGCAAGAAGACCTGGGAGCTATATAACCTAGCTACATGAGCTGGGAGGCAGGCATATCTGATCAGCCTCAAGAAAAGCCAGTGATGTCCATGGAGGATTCTCTTGCTATATCTAGGAAGAAGGCTAACAAAACATCTCCCTCTGATACACATAGCTTCTGACCCCTTCTAGCCAGAAAACATGCTTGGGAAAATTTGGGAGTTGCTAAAGTAGGTCCTCCCAGTCCTACTTTGGCAGGAGAGCTGAGTCATACCTTTATCCCACTGTGGAGCCTGCGTATAGCCCCATCTGATGAGAGTGCTGGCAGGAACACCTGGAAGGTACTGCCTAATCCAACAGCGGGTGCTGCGAGTCAGACAAGCAGAGCAGATCACCCTGAAAGTAAAGCTGATTGCCTTGTTGGGGCAGGAAACTTGGTGGACAGGTTGTCTTGTGATAAGACTACAAACAAAGAGGCTTAGTAGCCTTGGAGTTGCTTCTCCCACTGAGTCCTAGTAGGGAAACTAATTTGTAGGCCCACATATTGCTAAATATAGCCTTCTTCCCTCCTGATAAGAGAACCTTACCAGAGAACACTGGAAGCTCTGTAGCCATCCAACATCCTTGCTTACAGCAGCATTTAAATAGATAGCCCAGGCCATGGCATTTCCTGTCCACAGAGCAAAATCAGGGGCCTCACTGTTCAGGATCTCCAGTGCATACTCTTGCCTAATCCGGGTCCCCAAAGCATAACCCATGCAGGTCCTGGGTCCTCTCCTGCCAGGGCAGGGAAGCTAATTCATAGCTTCCCATAATGAATATACTAAATAGCCACAAACATCTAGTAAGCTTGACCAGAGAATCCATGCAACCACAGAGCCCATCCTACAGCCTAATTTGGACAAAGAACCAAACCAGAAGTCCTGTCCATCTGTTCTCAGCCAGTGGCACACCTCCCACCTGACCTCAGAGATCAAACGGTTACCTTGCCCCAAAATAGACCTGAAGAGAAAGCCCTATCTTTTGAAGGACATTACCAGGAGACACATCTAAAAACTGAAACTGTGTTGAATGGTTAAAAAGTGTATCTGCCATAACAAATTTGCCAAATCTGGAAGAGGAGACTATTTGCTCAAATGCAAAGATACCACTGTAAGGAATCAAGGATCACAAAAAATCAAGTAAATATGACACTATCAAGGAAACTAATAAAGCTCCAATAACAAATCCTAAATAAATGGAGATCTATGAATTGCCAAACAAAAGAATTCAGAATAATTATCTTTAAAAAGTTTAGTGAACTAAAAAAACACATACATGACAAAAGTACAACAAAGGGAAACTATTAAAAAACCAACCAACAACCATAAATCCTAAAATTGAAAAAATATAGTAAATGAATAGAAAAATTTATTATAGAGAGTTTTAAAAGCAGACTTGGCCATAAATAAGAATCACCAAACTGTAAGAACATTTTAAATTTTCCAGTTAGAGGGAAAAAATGAAATAATATAAAATTAATATCCAGAAATAAGTTGCATTCTTATATCTAATAAAATATTAATATGCAAATGAACATAACTCTGCTACACCTACAAGCCACACCACCAGCCAATCAGGAGTGAGTACGCAAATTAACCCCAACCAAGATGGCTACAGCCATGGAGAGAGGAGGAGGGAGGCTTGGATTTCCCCAGCAATGGAGGAAGCCAAGCTTTAAGCTCACCTTGGCCAGCTTAGGCCTCCACTCAATGCTTCAAAGTTCCAATTATAGAAGGTAAGTAAATCCCAACAGAAATGGCGGCAGCCAGAGAGCTGTAGAGAGCAGGATACTAGGAATGCCCAGGGCAATGGTGGAAGCCAAGCTTTCTGCAGCTCTGGCTTGCCTTAGCCTCCGATTAAGGCTACAAATTTTCAATTATAAAAGATAAATAAATCCCAACAGAATTGGCTGGGGCCATGGAGCAAACAGGAGGCTTGGCTCCCCTCCAGGCTACAAAGTTTGACCAGCCTGCAAACCACCACAGGCCCCCCTCACCCAGGCCGCCCCAAGGGAACCTCCACCCTGATCTTAGACAACCTTCAGGGGAAACCAGCCAGCCCCCACCCATGCCCCAGTCTTCTAAACTATCTAATAAAGTAATATGCAGGGGAGGAACCAAGATGGCAGCATATGGAAACACCTATGTTGCTGCCCCACACAACAATTCCAAAACTACAATAACAGAACAAACATCATCCAGAAACACTGGAAAGCTGGCTGAGTGAAAATTCACAAATAAAAGTAAAGATAGGACACTGTGACTCAGAGGAGCAGTGGAGGGAAGCTTTGAAGATACTCCCGGAGCCAGCGGAGAGGGCGGGCAGCTACAAACCCGGCTGGTTTTCTTCAATAGGGAGGGCAAAGGCGTCCCACTACACTGATTCCCCAGTTCCAGGCGAGGTCCGGGGAACCCACACTCATACGGGGTGACACTGGACAGTGGGGAAGCACTCTGAAGCCCAGTGCAGCAGAGGTCTGCGAGCTTGTGGAGGGGGTGAGCCTGAGGAGAGTGCGAGTAAACTTGGGAACAGAAGTGCACAACCACACAGAGAGGACTCGTGATTTGCTCCCTCGTTTAGGAGACCACCGGACTGCATTGTGTTACAACCTTGGACGAGACATTGGGGGTGCAGACTCATTTGGGGAGAGGCTGAGTTGTCTGGCAGAGGGTGGAGATCAGTGGGGCTTTCTCCCAGATGTGCTGGCAGCCATTACCACCTGGCACAAAGACCCTGGTGCCACATAAGGCAGAGCTGACACTGCCTGCTCAGCCCAGAGACTCTGCCCATCCAATCTGAACACAGCTTACCCTCACAATCAATTGGCCTGGAGGTCAAACCCTCGTAGTGCTAACAACAATAAGCTGAGTTTAATTTCAACAATACTGTACAACCCATAAAGGGCTGCAGCAAGAGTACCCACCTCAGGTAACTGGGGAGGCTGAGCCACTGTCCCTTAGAGGACATCTACCACACAAAGATAACCCACCAACTCAGGAAAGCAGCCACAATGCAGAGACTTGGAAAGAAATCAGATGTGAAAGAAATGGAGGAAAAAAGATGACTAGATTTAGAGTTAAAAACCACTGTTATAAGATTTCTCAAGAGCCTCCTAGAAAAGGCCGAGACCTATAAGGAAATGAACAAGACCTATGAGGATATGAAAAAGGACCAACTAGAAATTAAGCATACACTGACTGAAATAAAAAAAAATATTATACAAAGACCTAAAAGTAGTCCAGATGACCGCAAGAACCAAGTCAAAGATTTGAAATACAAAGAAGCAAAATCCACTCACCCAGAAAAGCAAGAAGCAAAAAGAATCCAAAAAATTGAAGATAGTATAAGGGGCCTCTGGGACAGCCTCAAGCATACCAGCATCCAAATTATAGGGGTGCCAGCAAAAAAGAGAGAGCAACAAATGAAAACCTACTTGAAGAAATAGTGACCGAAAACTTCCCCCACCTGGTGAATGAAATTGACTTAAAAGCCCACAAAGTGCACAAAACCTCAAAATACAGGAATCTAAAGAGGACCACACCAAGACACATCATAATTAAAATGCCAAGGGCAAAAGATAAAGAGAGAATAGTAAAAGCAGCAAGAGAAAAACAGTCACCTATAAGGGTATCAGTGGATTGTCTGTGGATTTCTCAACAGAAACGATGCAGGCCGGATGGGAGTGGCAAGATATATTCAAAGTGATGAACAGCAAGAATCTACAACCAAGATTATTCTATCCAGCAAAGCTATCATTCAGAATTGAAGGTCAGATACAGTGCTTCGCAGATAAGAAAAACTAAAGGAGTTCATCACCGCCAAACCAATATTATATGAAATGCTGAAAGATATTCTATAAGAAGAGAAAGAAGAAAAAGGTAAAAATAAAAAGTATGAACAACAAATACACATCTATCAACAAATGAATCTAAAAATCAAGTGAATTAAAGATCTGATGAACAGGATAAACTGGTGAATATAACAGAATCATGGACATAGAGAGGGAATGGACTGACAATTCTTGGGGAGAAAAGGGGTGTGGGAGGTGCAGCAATGGACAAAAATCATGCACCTATGGAGAGGACAGTGTGGGGGAGGTGAGGGTGGAGGGTGGGTTGGGTACCAGGTGGAGGGGAACTATAGGGGGAAAAAGGGCAAACAATGTAATTAATAAACTGAACAATAACGATTAAAAATAAAAAATAATAAATTGCAGGACAGATCTAAGCTAAAAAAAAAGAGTAATATGCAGATTGACCATTACTCCAATACACAAGAGGACCGCCCCCATGTGGACACAAGATGGCCACAACAAGATGGCCAGCAGGGGAGGGCAGTTGTGAGAGACCAGACCTGCAAGGGAGGGAAGTTGGGGGCAAACAAGCCTTCAGAGGAGGGCAGTTAGGGTTGACCAGGCTGACAGAGGATGGAAGTTGGGAGGGACTGGGCCTGTAGGGAAGGGCAGTTGGTGGGGACCAGGCCTGTAGGGGAGGGCAGTTAGGGGCAAACAGGCTGGCAGGGAAGCAGTTAGACATCAATCAGGCTGGCAGGAGAGTGGTTAGGCGGTGATCAGGCTGCCAGGCAGAAGCAGATAGGGGCAGGCAGGTAAGCAGTTGGGAGTCAGCAGTCCTAGATTGTGCGAGGGATGTCCAACTGTCCATTTAGGGCCGATAGTCAGACATTCCTGGAGGGGTCTCAGATTAGAGAGGATGCAGGCTGGGCTGACGACACCCTTTCTCCACCTCCTCCAGCCACGTGCACAAACTTCATTCACTGGGCCTCTAGTATACCAATAATGAACTATCAGAAAGGGAAAGTTTTTAAAAATATACCAAAAAATATGATAGCTAAGAATTTCTATATTTAGTCAAGAGGGTAAAAGATCTATACTTACAAAATTATAAGCCACTTAATAAATTAAATATGCAAATACATAGATTGTGTTCATGGATGAAAACATTGTTAAAAAGTCCATATTACCCAAAGCAATCTATAGATTCGATGCAATTTCTATCAAAATACCTATGATATAATTCACGGAATTAGAACGATTCAAAAATTTATATGGAACCATAAAATACCCTGAATAGGCATAACAATCTGAAAGAACAAACTTGGAGGAAATTATGCTACCTGATATCAAACTAAACTACAAGGTCATGGTAATCAAAACAGCATGGTTTACCTATAAAAAGACTACACAGATCAGTTGAGCAGAATAGAAAGCCCAGAAAAAAGCCACATGTATATGTCTAAGTAATATCTCACAAAGAGACAAGAAAATGCAAATGGGATAAAGATAGTCTATTCAATCAACGGTGCTGGGAAAATTGGACAGATACATGAAAAAAGAAATTAAACTAGCACATATTTTTGCACAAATATAAGAATAATCTCAAAGTGATTGAAGACTTAAATGTAAGACTTGAAACCATAAAAGTCTTAGAAGAAAACATAGGCAGTCAAACTCAGACATTTCTCTTACTGATAGTTTTTCTGATATATTTCCACAATCATGGGGGGAAAAATATAGACAATCAAACTAAAAAGCATTTGCTCAGCAAAATAAACCATCAAAAAATTAAAAGACAACCCACTTAATGGAAAAATATTAATCATTGAAACATTTGATAAGAGATTAATATCTAAAATTTATAAATATTCAGACAACTCAACACCACAAAAACAAGTAATCCAATTAAAAAATGGATAAAGGAGTTGAATATACACTTCTCCAAAGGGGACATGGGGACATACATAGGCAAAAATGCTTAACATCAATAATCATCAGAGAAATGCAAATAAAAACACAGTGAAATATCACCTCTCACCGGTCTGAACGGCTATCATCAATAAAACGTGTTGGCAAGAATGCAGAGAACAGGGAATCCTCATACACAGTTGTTGAAAATACAGAATGGTGTAGCCACTGTGGAAAACAATATGGAGTTGCCTCAAAAAAAATTAAAAATGGAACTGTCATTAGGAAAATGCAAAGCAAAACCACATTGAAATATCACCTACTGCCTGTTAGAATAGCCATCATTGAAACACAAGAGATAAATACTGGTGAGGATGTGGAAGAAAAGAAACCTTTGTGCATTGTTGGCAGGATTATAAAATGGTACAGTTATTATGTAAGAGTATGGAGGAGCTTCAGCAAATTAAAAAATAGAAATGTCATATAATTCAGCAATTTCACTTCTAGGAATATATCCAAAAGAAACTAAAACACTAAAAAAGAAACTAAAACATTAACTTGAAAAGATATCTGAACCTCCATATTAACAATAGCCAAAACACAGACAAAAACCTAAGTGCTCATCAATAGATGATAAAGAAGTTGTTTTTAATATGTGTGTGTGTGTGTGTGTGTGTGTGTGTGTGTATGATAGATATATATGTACATAATGATATATATTTATATATGATATAATGTATATATGTATATGTATATGACATGATAGGTATATGTATATAAATGATATGTATATGTATATATGTACATATATGATATAATAGAGATACATTAACACAATATTATATAGCTATAAAATAGAAAATCCTGTCATTTATGACTATATGTATGCATGGTGCTTGTGCTTGAGTAGTATTATGCCAGGTAAGGTAAAGAAAGTCATATACTGCATTGCCTTACTTCTATATGGAATCCAAACAAGCAAGCAAGGAAACAAACAATAACAATAAAACTCAACCAACCTCATGGAAAAGGATTTGGGAGTTTGGGGGTAGTCGGGGGAGATGGGAAAATTAGAGGAAGGTGGTCAAAGGTACATACTTCAAATTATAAGATAATTGAGTAATAGGGATGTCCTGTACAACATCATGACTATAGTTATCATGGCTATTCATACATGTGAAAGTTGTTAAGAGAGTGATTTCCAATAGTTTTCCTCATAGGGAAGTTATTGTATTTTTCTTTTTTCTGCTTTTACTTTTTAAAGTATCTATCAGATAATAAATTCTAGCTAAGCTTACTGTGCTAATCATTTCAAAGTATATAGTGATGTATGTTGATAGTATCTCAATAAAAGTGGGAAAAAATTATTACAAAAACAGTTTTACTTAATTTGAAAAGTCTTTAGTAGAATATGTAGCCATAACTTTATTCTAAAAGTTTTTGTGTTGTTTTTAATTTTTAGACTTTGAGAGAAGAAGGCAGAAGGAGAAAACACTGATGCAATAGCAAACATATATCAGCTGCCTCCTGCACGCCCCCTACTGAGGCTCAATCCTGCAATTGTGGGCATGTGCACTGACCTGGAATCAAAATGGCAACCTTTTGGTGAACGGTGCCCAAACAGCTGAGCCACATCAGCCAAGGCTATTCTTAAAGTTTTTAAATCTATACAGATTTTAAAAACTTAAGTCAGTATAACCTAAAGGTTAACCTACGTGAAAATAACTTATTGCCTAATCAATTTTACATAGTTTTCATATATTATTTGATAGCTGAAAAAACTGAGACAGGGGATGGTGTTCTATCCTGTTTCTTTCCTGTATATTATACCCAATCGTAGAGAGGCTAGGACACAAAATGTAGCCAATACATATTTTCTTCATTAAACTATCATTTTAAAATAATAACAATTTAAAATGGTCACAATTGATAGACATAATTTCCATTTTATATTCTGCTTTATATAGTAGAAAATTATAAGTAAATATGGAAACAATTTTGTAGGTTTTGGACTGCAATTCCACATCTTTGACTTGCACTTATTAAACTCCCCTCCACTGTTCAAACAATAAAGCTAAAGATTCTTGACTTTTGGCTATCACGGTTATTAGTGGTTTCAACTATGTCTGTGTGTTTAGTGATGGCTACATAACCATTAACTAGTTACATTATTTTATTTTTTAAAAAGGTTATGAGAACACTAACCAATATCAAATCAATGTTCTAAAAGAAAAGTTCTGTCACATTATATTCAAGTGCAAGAGTGTGTGTGCATAAAGTTTCCTTATAAATATAAATTTTCAATAGAGAAAAATATTAAGAGAAAAGAAACATGAAAAGAAATCAGAAAATGAAAAACTTACTGTGTTTTTATACAAAAAAAATAAACAGGGCAAAACAACATTTCCCAATTAATGCCACATATATTGAGAGAGATGTGTCAAGTACTTGGTTGAACACAAGATATTGGAAATAATATTAAAACAATAAGATGAAATAGTCACAGCATGGGTAAGACAAGTACTCTTAAAGGTATTGATTTTTGAAATTTTCAATTGGTTAGTCAAGGAAAGAATCATAAAAGCTGGCTTCAACCCCCATCAATAATACAAAATCCAAAGTTAAATCCTAAATAGAAAAAAAATATCACTAGACTGGTAAGAAAATAATTATATGAATAGATAATGTTGTTTTTCCCCAGAAGGTAATAGCAAGACTAATTTTAGATTAAGGATGGTTATTTTTACAAGTAAAACTAAGCAAGATGAGTCTATCTTCCTGATTCAAAACTCGCATTATTATGTGCAAAGGAAATAAAAGAACAGCCTCAGCCCAGGATAACTGATTTATGTTGTGCAATCAGAGGTAAGGACAGAGACACAATTAATATACAGTAATTTCTGGATGACATGGTCACCCTAATAAAGTCAAAATTTCTAAAAAGAGTAATGATATTTTATTCAACTATACTGCTTCGCCAATTTTATTGTTTTAAATAATCAGCTGTTTGTTTCATTAATTTTTTTCTATTGTCTTTCTGTTCTATATCTCATTTATTTATACTTAATTTATTTCCTTGCTTTTACTGGCTTTAAGCTTTGAATTGATGATAATTTCATAAGAGAGATCTGAATATGTACTCTGATTTATTTTCTAGTGTTAACAGAATTCTTTTGGATGAGGTAAAGGAAATCTTTAAAAAATGAGACTTTCCAAATATTATATTTTATAAATAATGGAAAAGTCAGCATCTTATCATAATGTTGCTTGCAAGTCTTAAGTGGGGGATGAAAAACATACCCAGTGGAAGGACCTGGAATTTCAAGAAAATGTAGCAAAAAGCACAGCACGTAGCCTTGTGGGGAGTAAAAGTCATCATGCAGCTCATCTCTCCTCCGTCTGTTCTCCTTCAGCGACATGGTCCTAGCCTCTACCTCTCTGTGCACATCACTCTCCAGGGCTCCCCTTCTGGCGTCCTCAATCTCTGGATCCCAAGAAAGATATTCCTACTATCTGTGTTAGGGATTTTCCTGGATTTTATGAGTTGTGAAGTGCAGTAATTGATAGCACAAAGTATAAATGTTATTCCCTATGCATACCTCCTCATCCTAGAGTATCAATTAACTATAAATGAAAAGAGATAATATAGGTGGGGAAGCAATGATTTAAAAAGTTAAAGCACAATTAAAAAGAAACAGAACAAAACCTCTGCTAATGAAGTCAATGTTCTCTCTCATTGCTTTTTTGCCTATGAGAATTTTAAGTCTAGAAAAAACCCTAATGATATGTATAACATTTGCCTATTTGATCAGCATGGAGAATCAGAGCAGGTTTGGATGCGTCTTCTCTCAGGGTGAGCTTCAAGCTTATGATCTAAATAAAATCCATTACATAAAGACTAAACACTCGTTTTTAGAATATTATAGAATTCCACATGTGTTATAATGTTGATTAATTTAATGCCAGTTTAAAATGCCATCTAGCTCAGAAGCAGCTTTTTCTATACTCTTCAAATCCCTGTGGATATAGAGACAGATAAAAATAGCATTATCCCTAAAGATAAAAACTGATAGATCACCTATTATCAAAATCAGAGAGAAGTTTATATTAATAAAAAGATGTTCAAGATACACAAAATTAATCAAATTTTTACTCGTTTTTCAAAATTGATATAAGTAATTCAACTACAGGAAAAAATTTAAAGCTACTTTGTTCATCTTTTGTCATTCATTTTTATAGATCTGAAAAACTAGACAGTGTTGAACTTTTACTGGATTTAATTTCTTTTTTATTTCTGATAACATATATCATCCAACCCTCCTATGAGAATATTTTTGAAAGAATATCATGCTGGAGAAAGTTTACAGTATAGTAAAAAAATCTTCAAAATCAAAGAGCTTTCGATTATAGTGAGTTAAACTTAAAGAGTTTCCTCATAGCAATATCATCTAAAATATTTAACATCTAAATCTAATATCCAGGACTATTAAAATAAATATCTCTTGAAAGAATTAATGATGCACTTTTGATTTTTCTCGCCGAGGATATTTTTTCTATTCATTTTTAGGAAGAGTGGAAGGCAGGGAGGGAAGGGATGAGAGAGAAAGAGAGAGTGAAACATCAATGTGAGAGAGATACATTGATTGGCTGCCTCCCACAGGAGCCCTGACAGGGCCAGGGATCAAATCTGCATCCTAAGTACTTGTCCTGGACCAGGAATTGAACCTGAAACCTTTCCATCCAAAGGCCTACAATCTAACCACTGAGCAATGATCTTTAAAAAAAAAATGTTTTAGGAGCTTCCAATTTTCTTTTTTCTCTCTTTATTGTTCAGTTTATTAATTACATTGTTTCCCCCTTTTTCCCCCTATAGCTCCCCTCCACCTGGTATCTATCCCACTCTCTGCCCTCACATCCCCCACACTGTCCTCTCCCATATTGAAAATTGGAAGCTCCTAGAGGAGGAACCAAGATGGTGGCATAGGTAAACACCTATTTTGCTGCCCCACACAACAATTCCAAAACTACAACTTAACAACCAAACAAACATCATCCAGAATCACCGGAAAGCTGGCTGAGTGAAAATTCCACAAATAAAAGTAAAGATAGGACACTTCCCTCCCCTGCTGGCCTGGTCACCCCTAATTGCCCTCCCCTGCAGGGTTGATAGCCCCCAACTGCCCTCCCTTGCAGGCCTGGAACCACCCAATGGGCTTCCCCTGCTGGCCATCTTGTAGTGGCCATCTTGTGTCCACATGGGGGCAGGATCTTTGACCACATGAGGGCAGCCCTCTTGTGTGTTGAGCTGATGGTCAATCTGTGTATTACTCTTTTATTAGATAGGATAGAGGCCTGGTGCATGGATGGGGGCCAGCTGGTTTGCCCTGAAGGGTGTGCCGGATCAGGGTGGAGGTTCCCTTAGGGTGTGAGATGGCCTGGGCGAGGGGCTTATGGTAGTTTGCAGGCTGGCCATGCACCCAGTGACCCAAACGAAGACCTTGGGATCTGAATTAATTTATGTGCTACAATGGAAACTTTGTAGCCTAGAGAGCAGCCAAGCCTTCTGCTCACTCCATGGCAACAGCCATTTCTGTTTGAAACTTTGTAGCCTAGAGTGGAGGGCTAGGCTCTAGGGCTGCAGAAGTTTAACTTCTTCTATCGCCCAGGGAACCCTAGCCTCTTCTCTCTCCAGTTTCCGTAGCTGCCTTCAGATTATGTATTTTTTATAATTGAAACTTTGTACTATTGAGGCCTCGGCTGGCAAAGGCAGGTGGAAAGCTTGGCTTCCTCCATTGCTGGGGAAACCCAAGCCTCCCTCCTGCTCTCAGTGGTGGCAGCCATCTTGTTTGGGGTTTATTTGCTCCTGATTGGCTGGTGGGCGTAGCTGGTGGGTGTGGCCTGTGACCACCTGGCCCCAGGGGCTGGGTGCTCACTGCCGCTTCCCCTCACAGAGCCTGGGGGCTGGGCACTCGCCACCACTGCCATTTCATCTCCACCTCTGGGGCCCAGCCCTCATGCCACTTGGCCCCACCCCCACTCCTGATTGGCTGGTAGCATAGCCAATCAGGAGCAAATGTATGGTCAAATTTTCATGTTTCTCTTTTATTATATAGGGTGTTTTATGTTTCCTGGCTCTTATCACAAATACATTGTATAATCAAGTTATTATTACTGTTATTTGTTTTTAACTGCAATGACTGTAATAATAGTATTAACACATTATTACAAAAGCAATTGTTCTAGAAACTCTACATCTTGTCTCAGCAGTGTGCATTCTATGGATACAGAGCTGAGACACAAACTCATTTGACTTGTGATTGGATTTTTTTTAATTTTCCTCAAGAACCTCAAATACAAATTACATGAGAAAGTATGTGCTGTTTGGTAGCATTTGGACATGGTTTATTTAATAAAAGTCCATATAAAAATGAATGCTTTGATGTAAAAATTAGGTAAATAATTTTGTTTTTCTCAAAGGACAATAATAAACATACGGAAAACATTACAAGGAAAGAGCACATTACGCTAACAGTCTATTAACTTTAACAGAAAAAAGGCACATAATGTCTCTTCAGGAGAAAGTTAAATATTTCCTATGCTGCTTTGTCTCTGTGCTACCCATTAACATGGTACTGTTATTTGTGCTGTGGAATATTTGTTTTGTGCTGTTTTTATCCCATTGTGAAGACTAGAATCATCTGAGTGGAGAAAAATAGAGACTGTGTAACTGTTTGGTGGGTAAATAGATTAATTTGTTCACTGGTGTTTTACTTGGGTACTGGGAGCACACAGAGGGATAAAGCTCAATTTTTACATAAAAAATTAAGACAGGTATACTGGGCCAAATATGTTTCTTCTATTCCTAACACGCTGTGCCTCTTCTCACCCCATTTTCTTGCTCTTTTGGTTTTGAATGGTTATAAGTATCCCACACTGAAATCTATTGCCTCAGAATTATTTCTCTATATTAAACAAACCTGGTAATTATGAATTCTTGAATTCCATATAACCATCTACATACAATCCTATGTCATATGTATATGCCATTAAAAATACAATAATGTGTAAACCCAAGAAAAATTCCTCTACTGCCCTCTACTCCACGGTCAGTATGTGCTTCCCAGACTGAGGGGGGATGTTCTATTTATAACTCCCTTTTGTTTCCTACCATGTGGCCAAGTTTCCACTTATTACATGTCTGCTTGCCTTAATATTAACATCCAGTGTGGAGCACTGTAAACTGTTTCTCAGCCCCTAAGTTAAAGCAAATGATATCCACCCCACATCCTACACCAATTTCACTAGAAGCCACTTCAAAGATTCCATTTAAGAAAATGAAGTATGGCCACTGCTTCCTGAAGCCAAAGTTGGCCCTGTTCATAATGAAGTGAAACTTTCTCTGATTTCCTTTCTATTTAAATGCTGACAGTTTATTCCACATTTTTTTCCTCGTCGACTGGAAGTAAATGTGGTTATTTTGCTGTTGTTGTTGCCGTTATTTGGAGCGGGGGCATGGTTAGGAGATGAGAAAAGGACCCAGCCTTCCTCGGTGGTGCTTGGGACAGGACACCGTGTGTTTACAAGGACATTTTTGGACTGCATTTGGCCATCTTTAACAACATAAAAGTTCCCACATATTTAAATACTGTCTGAGCTACACACAGTTTCAAAGAGAGCAGCAGTGTGTATTTCTTATGTTGTCACTGGTTTATTAAATTATGTGAAAGTGGATGGCAGAAAAGATAAAACAAACAAAAACCACCTCTACAACTCTAAATTTTAGCTTCCTCATCAGATCTGTACTCTTTGAAATTTCCTCAGTTGTTCACTTATACTAGCCTCTCTGGCTTAATGTCATGTTGCTTATTACACAGGCCACTGTCACCCTCTTTACCTATGTATACTGTAACTAGAACTCAAGCTCTGGGCAATGTACTAGCAAACTAGCCGCCCTCCCACCGTCTATATGTTCAGAGAGCCTGGCACATAGCAAAAGAACAGAAAATACTTACAGACACTTATAGTCACACTTCCTACTAACCACCACAGGAGCTGCTGAAGAGTATCCACCCCTACACACATGCGTGCACACACACACACACACACACATGAACATGTACTCTCACATGCCCCAACTGGGCTTGAATTGAAGATGCATTCATTCCAAAAAGGTTCTTCATACCTGAAGATGCTACTAACCTCCAGCCTTTTCAAAGTAATTTACCTTCTTGGATCTTTCAAATTCTGCAGGCAATGTGAATCTGAACTCTAAACCCTCATGAGGGTGGGTCAAGGAATGAGAAGGACAGAGGGATAAATTGCATTTCTGCTCCACTCAGAGCCAAGGCCACGAGACTGAATGCATTTGCCTTCTCTCTCTGAGAGAATTGTTGCTGGTTTATCTTGGGGGTCTCAGCCTCATGCAGGTTCTCACTCATATTCCCCATCTTGCCTGAGCCCTAGATTGTGTCATGCCCTGCTGTGCAGCCATTACAGGATGGGAAAATGCCCAGGATTTCAGTCCTCATCCTATCTAATAAAAGAGTAATATGCAAATTTGACCGTACCTTTGCTATGCCCACAAGCCACAACCACAGCCATGCCCACCAGCCAATCATGAGATTATGCAAATAAACCCCAACCAAGATGGCTGCTGCCCCTGAGAGCAGGAGGAAGGCTTGGGTTTCCCTGGCAACAGAGGAAGCCAAGATTTCCACCTGCCCTTCCCAGCCTAGGCCTCCACTCAATGCTACAAAGTTTCAATTATAAAAGATACAGAAATGGCGGCAGCCACTGAGCTGGAAAGAACAGAGGCTTGGGTTTCCCTGGCAATGAAGGAAGCCAAGCTTTTAGCCTGCCATTGCTGGCTTAGGCTTCCACTCTAGGCTACAAAGTTTCAATTGTAGACATAAATTAATCCCAGATCCCAGCGCCTTTGCTTGGGTCACTGGGGCGTGGCTGGCCTGCAAACTTCCACAGGCCCCTTACCCAGGCCCTCCATGCCCTAAGGGAACCCGCACCCTTATCTAGGGCACTCTTCAGGGCAAACCAGCCGGCCCTCACCTATGCACCAGACCTCTATACTATCTAATAAAAGAGTAATTTACAGATTGACAATCACTCCAACACACAAGAGGGCTGCCCCTATGTGGTCAAAGATCCTGTCCCCATGTGGACACCAGATGGCCACCATAAGATGGCTAGCAGGGGAGGGCCATTGGGAGGTTCCAGGCTCTGCAAGGGAGGGCAGTTGTGGGCAATCAGGCCAGCAGGGAAGGACAGTTGGGAGGGACCAGGCCTGAAAGGGAGGGCAGTTGGGGGCAATCAAAACTGCAGAGAAGGGCAGTTAGGGGTGACCAGGCTAGCAGTGGAGGCAAGTTGGGGGCAAACAGGCTGGCACGGGAGCAGTTAGACATCAATTAGGCTGGCAGGGTAGTGGTGAGGGGGTGATCAGGCTGGCAGGCAGAAGTGGTTAGGGGCAATCAGGGAGGCAGGCAGGTGAGCAGTTTGGAGCCAGCAGTCCTGGATTGTGAGAAGGATGTCCAACTGCCCAGTTAGGCCCGATCCTGGTTGAATCGGGCCTAAATGGACAGTTGGACATCCCTAGAGGGGTCCTAGATTGAAGAGGGTGCAGGCTGGGCCTAGGGACATACTCTGCTCCCTGTGCACAAAGTTCGTACACCGGGCCTCAAGTCTCTCTATAAACAGAAACTACGTAGTTCAACTAATTCAGCAAATGTTATTAAAGGTAAGTTTCGCCTATTGATATTTGTCTTCTTTCCATTCCTCAGACAAGATTCTCCCTTCTCCCAAGTCCTTTGGCCCAAACGGTGTTTCATCTGCTTGAAGCATTCCTCATAGACTGGGGCACATTTGTGCAAGCGGGCACATGCATTCATGCGGGTGCACGCGCGCACACACACACGTACACACACACACACACACACACACACACACACTTTCTGAGGGTTAGTTCCTTCTCATTCTTAAGATCTTATTTTAAACATTATTCCCTCAGATGGTCCTTAAAGTCACAAGGTAGCAATGGCAATACTTTGCCCTTGGTCATTTTCAAGTGGCAGACTGCCCAGAAGCAGAAGTTTGGGTTCCTAGATTTTTGCACTAAATTATCATTCATTATGTAATAATATGGGAATAACATATTACCCAGTTTGTTGCCACATAGAGTACACATTCATATAGAGAAATAGAGAGAGAGAAAGAAAGACACAGAGGCAGGTAGACAGAGACAGGCTGAGACACACCTCCGAAGAACTTGCTGGTCAGGAACACTTAATAAGTTACAGTTGCAGCTGATCACACAATCCTGAACTGAGGCCTAGTTCTCCACTGTTTGAGAAACTGAAATATCTAGAGAAGGAAAATTGTAAAAATTCCCATGCCCCGAATTCCATGGGATTATGATTTTCTCTCCTAATTCAATACAATGTTCCTTGCCTGCTTCCAGAGGGTAAATAAGGATTTGTGCACATATGCTACAAAGTAAAAAGAAGCCATTGTGCGGCTTGATCTTCACATGGTTTTTTAACTTCTGCCAAGTGACTGTACCCTTTAGGACTGTGACATTAAGCTTTACTTACTGATTTTCAGCTCCAACAAAGAACTTTCATAGAGTCTTATCTTTAGTCATCAAAATATTGTGTTCTAATAACTTCAAATGAATCTATTTTTAGCTGAGATTAAGAAAATAATGTTTCGTGCAGAAACTGGTTTGGCTCAGTGGACAGAGTGTCAGCCTGTGGACGGAAAGATCAGAGGTTCGATTCTGGTCAAGGGCATGTACCTTGGTTGTGGGCACATTCCCAGCGGGGGGTGTGCAGGAGGCAGCTGATCAATGTTTCTCTCTTATGAATGTTTCTATCTTTCTATCCCTCTCCTTTCTTCTCTGTAAAAATCAATAAACTCTATTAAAAAAAGAAACTAACACTGTTTTTAAACAATAACCTTAAAATGCTATTTAAATCTATTCTTGTAAATGTGGTAGAAATAACTGAGTTATATTAGAATTTAATAAACACTTTTTAAATCCTCCAACTTTCTAGATCTCTTCATTTTAATCACCTAACATATTATACTTGACAAAAACCAGAGGTTCTTTCAAAAGTGTGCTTGCCAACATCAGGAAAACACCTTAAACAAAATATTCTACATTTCAGCACCACATCTTCTCATCACAGAGCACCAAGTTATCAAAAAGAACATTGGTTACATGATTACAACAGTATACTCTACTATCTTTGTGCTTTGCACTCAAAATGCTATCATATTTCAACCTAGTAAACTATGTCTGGAAGCACATGGGAGTTGAAGAAAGCAGATGCAGCTTTAAGAGGATTAATACCTTAAGAAGAATAAATTCAGGATTTTTATCAAATCAAATTCACTGTAATAAGAGATATCATTGCTCTAAAAAAACATGTACAATTGACATACCTGTTGAATGCTTGTCATGTTCTGTTTAAATATATATAAACAGACATTTAAGAATGTTATCTTATTGAAGCTCTTAGCATGTTTGTATCACAAGTAAGGACACACACCTTACATACATACAAATGACACAAAATACCTGAAGGGCCGTGAGGATATTGGCTAAGGCTTGTCCGTATGTGTCATGACAGTGAACAGCAAGAGCAGTGGGTGGGATTTCCTTTATGACACCTTCCAACATTCTCCTCATGCTTCCTGGAGTTCCCACTCCAATTGTGTCTCCCAGAGAGATTTCATAACAGCCCATGCCATACAACCTCTTCGATACCTATGTGGACAGTTGAAGAGCTTGTAAAACAATGAAAATGAACAGACCCAAACCATGTTGTTCCTCAGCAAACCTCTGGAGGTAAACATCACAACTAAGATTGTGATGTATTCATGGGAAACATTTTAATTTTCTGATTCATTTTCTTATTCATTGCATCCTAAGTATTATATATAAAGTCTTGAATGGCATTAATATAATTATATTGTAATATTCAAGTTTGTCTTAGACTCATAACTATCTACCAATTCACATGTTCCATTAAGAATTATAAACTACAATTTCAACTATGACAGGCTTACTTTCCTCAATTCTTTAATCAAAGGGAAGCATTACATATTTACTTTGGAAGTAGCCTTTCTTAAGGAGTTAGATGAGGAGGTCAAGAAATATCAATACTAGTTTCAGCTCTGTCACTTAGTAGCTTTATAATTGATAGAAGATCAGATTATTTCTGGCTTAATTTTCTGTATCATAAATGGATGCACATACATTATGACCTTGCATTTCTTGACTCAGGTGCTAAGAGGTGAGATTATAAAGAGATCTACTTCAAGGTCCCTTCAAACTGAATGACTAACTTTATTTTGAAGGGGAATAAGAATTAACACGAAGGCAGCATGGGATGTTAACAAAGACATGGGTTCTGGAATATGGCAGTCCTGGATCTAAATCTCAGCTGTCGTCCATGTTAGTCAGGTGATACTGGGGAGAAAATTAAACATTATAAACTTTGGTTCCCAGTCTATAAAATAGAGAAAACAAAACACCCTTATTGCACATATTTTCTAATCCTTTTTTTTAATTTTTAAGAATTACAATAACAAAGATGTTAATAACGATATCAAACGTCACAACTAAGATTGTGATGTATTCATGGAAAACATTGAAAGTGAAATGGGAAATGGGAAAATATATACATAACTTTGTACACAATCTGGCACATGGTCATTCATTTATTATGTACCAGAGGCCTGGTGCACAAATTTTGTGCACTCGAGGGGAGGGGGGTCCCTCAGCCTGGCCTGCACCCTTCCGCAATCTGGGAGCACTTGGGGAATGTCTGACAGAAGACTTAGGTCTGCTTCCCAGGGGGAGCAGGCATAAGCTGCAGTCAGATATCCTTAGCACTGACATGGATGTAGGAGAGGCTTCTTCCACTGCCACTGTGCTCACCAGACATGAGGCCGGCTCAGAGCTTCAGGATGAGCAGCACTCCTTCTGTGGGCGTGCACTGACCACCAGGGGGCAACTCCTACATTGAGCATCTTCCCCCTGGTGGTCAGTGGGCATCATAGCGACTGGTCGTTCCGAATGGCAGTTTGGTTGATTTGAATATTAGCCTTTTATTATATAGTATTTCTTCAGTGCCATTGCTTGCTAGGCACTGTGCTAGGTGCTGCGGTATAATAGGGAGACACATATTGAGATGGCTTATGCTGGTATAGAGCCTGGAGTCAAGTGAGGACAGACCTTAATCAATTCCATTTGGAAATGTGTAATTACAGCTAAAATAAGAATTTTTAAACAACAACAAAAAAAAAACACACCAGGATTCTAAGAGCATGTGGCAAAATAAATTGACCTAGATCTGTCAAGCAGCAAGGACTCAAGTGACAGCTTAAGATAAAGTAAGCATTAACTTGATGAAGTTGAGAAAGAAGAATATGAAAAGAAGGCTCCAGATTGAATATCAAATGCAGAAGCAATTGTGTGTAGGAATATAAAATGCAAAGAGCATTCCAGGCAAAAGAAAAGTGAAATGCAAAGGACAGGGTGAGGAGAAAGCAACAACCAAAAGGGGATGAAGCTACTCAAAGCTGGAGAGGTAGGCATGGGTGGATCCTACAGGGCCTTGCAAATCCACCAAGTTTAGAATTTTGGTTGAGGATCTATACTAATAAAAGAGTAAGATGGAAATTGCCCGTGCCTTTGTGATGTCCACCAGCCAATCAGAAGTTAGTATGCAAATTAATCCAACAAAGATGGCTGGCGGGTTAATTTGCAATGCATATGCAAATTACCCCACCATCTTTGTTGGGTTAATTTTCCATGGCGACAACGCAGGTGTTCCCCACTGCTCCAGCCGCTCCGAGCCTCTGGGCAGCGTGGGAAGTCAGAAAGGCAGCTCTGTGCTGGAGTAAAGATGGTGCTAGCAGCCAGGGGAAGGAAGGCCCATTCTTTCATGAGTTCATGCATCAGGCCTCTAGTTCTATCATGAGCACTAGAAAGCCATGGCAGAATTTGGGATAGTAGTGATATAATCAGATTTGATTTTCAGAAAGGCAATATCAAACACAGTATCAACAACAGGATGGAGGGTACTCAGAAGACTATTACTGGATTAAAACTTAGATTTTTAAAAAAATCATAATGCTCATTCTCTTCTACTGCCTGTTAATTGCTGATATTTCTTAATGGCCAGAGGAAAGAGAATGAAGCTTCAAAGGAGAAACCTAACTGGTTGGAGGAAAATCATAAAGTGTGGTGTCGAGGAAATACAGAGAATATAAGGGGAGCAGGAAGGAGGAAATGACCACTGGTCCCAAATTCTGCTGGTAAGTTTAAGATGAGGACTAAACCGAGTCTTGCATTTCTTGGTCCAAGTGCTAAGTAGTGACCTGATAAAGAGGGATTTCAGTGGCGTGATGGCTGGTCTAGAAGTCAAATTGGGAATAATGAAGAGTTGGTTGCATAAGAGAAAATGGACACCGCTACTGGACACAGTCTTTTGAAGAAACTTTAATGTGGAAGGATGGAGAGAGTCAATAACTAGGTGAGGATGCGGAATTAAGAAAGAACATTTTTAAATGGAAGAGGCTTGAACATGTTCAAGAACAAATAGGAAGGAATTTAAACAGTCGAATATACAGGGACTGAGTGAGGGGAAGAACTAGAGACTTGAAGGACGAGACAGTGAAAACAATTTGCATCAGTCACTTCAAAAAGTAAGAGAGTGAGTTGGTTACAGAATATATTAGAATAACACAGAAGGCTATTAAAAATTGCTGGTGATGAATGTATAAAGTTTCTAATCTGCCTGTCACATAATTCTTTTCAGCAATTGCTCAGGCATTCTGGGGCAGGAATGGAGAATCCGAGGGTACCTGTGGTCTATCTAGAGACAGCAGAGGCAGAGGAGAAAGAGGTCCGATGTATAGGCAGAGTTGGGCCAGATTTTGTAGAGTCTGAATTTACACTGTTTTGGAAGTGCTCTTTAAGACAAAAATACATAATTGTGAATTCAAATTATTAACAAAGTCTTGGAAGGATCCCATGCAAGTGAAAGACTACCACATATATGCTTCGTTATCTTATGGTATATTTGCCTCTGTGTGCAACTGTCTTGCTTAAATAATGGACCATAGGCTATCCCTCATTTGAAAAATCTGCACTGAATTTCAAAAGTTCAAATACACAAAAATAGGACTGGCTTTAGCCAAACTGAAAGTTTCCTCAGCCTAAATTTTTATTTCTAACTGTACCATCTTCACTGCTTTAGTACTTACATTAACAAAGTTATGAACATTAACCCTAACAAGTGTACATTAATATATTTCATATACAAATGAGTCTCTGAGATAGTCTAATATAATCTCAAAGACTGAGCATTTTGCATTCATTGCTATCGATAAGAAACAGGAACACTGAGTGAAAATTGAACTTCGTCAGAGCTCCTAACTGACTAACCTATTCCTGTAAACTGTTCTGGAATAGCATCTTGAACTTCAGCAGTAAGAGCTATAGGATGACAGAGGAACAAAGTCCGGAAGTAATGAATACTCCATACATGAACTGAAAGTATGCAGAACAACAAAGGAACGCTACTGGAGTAACCAAGGCAAAGTTGAAGTGTGTACAGACTGGACAGACATACTGATAAGGAAGGGCACTCATTGCGGTCTGCCCACTGAAAAGCAAAACAGACACTTTTAGCTCCTCCACCTTGGAGCATCCAAAGGATGAAACTCAAATGTTACTTAACTCTGAACAGTTATAGGAAATATACAAGTCCTCAGTGTTAGTTAAGCAATCACATGACTCCCACTCCATGGTTGCCTTTAGTCTCTGTTGTTCAGATGCACTAGACAGTTAGGGAAATAGATTCCTTTTAAAAACAACATATTTCGTTTTGCCATGAACCAGAAAACCAAAGGCATATCTTACTTCTGTCACTTTTTGCGGTGTGATGCTTCCTTCATATGGACAGCCCAGGGCACAAGACACATACCTAGATTTAAAGTACAGAACCATATAAATATGAGTATAGTGGATAAGCCGCTTCCTATTTTTCATTTTATAAAAATAAATCAGTAGCCCCCAAAAATCATTAAGGAATTTTACTTTACAACCTTTAGTATTGTTTTATGCTCAGACAAAACAAAAACAATTTTGGAACAATTTTCAATTTAACTCACATGTTCATCTTCCTAATAATTACAATTTGATATATGTTATTTGATGGCAGATGAGAATAAGATAAAGGTACTTATCTTATGAGGTTGTTTCTACTATAGCAACATGAGAACATTCAAAGCAGAAAATACCAGTTAAATACAGTTTAATTTAAGTAAGTACATACATTCAACTGTTAACTATCCAGGTTTTTGGAACCATAAAGAAAGATAATGTAGATGACTATCTGAACTTTGCTCTTCACTCCCATCTGGATGTCTTGGCCTCATTTAGAGAGTCTTTAATCACCCCAAAAACTCTTAGAACTGGCCACAACCTCAAAGTTCATCTTATCTCTTGTGGCTGTACCTAAATCATCACAAACAGAAAAGCATCTAGTTTGCCTTTAAAAGGCTCCAAATAAGGATATTCCATCAGTGTCTTCAACAATTTAATATTAAAAGCCAAGCCTTTCCTGCAAGGGCAATGATACATTTCCATCTTAAATTATTAAGCATTAGGAAAAGTCTGCTTTTGTTATTTTCAGCTCAACACCAACCCCATTTTATTCAACTTTCCTTAGAGACTTTACGACACTGGTATTAAAATCATGCATCATACATCAGATTGTCAGGAATGAAGCAATTCAAAGGAGGAAGAGGTGGGTGGTGAGAAATGAGGTTGTAGATTCAGTTCTTCCAAACCAGAATACAAGAGAATTTAGATAGCAAGAGCCTTAAATGCCATGCCAAAGAGTCTAAACTTTGAGATAATTCAAACTTACTTTGGGGCACTCAAAATTATTAGGTAAGGTATTGACAAGATCAGATTTGTTTTCCAGAAATGTAACTCCTTGGGAATGCTAGAAGTGGTTACCAGAAGAAAGGTGGAGGCAAAAACAGAAGAGAATACCGTATTTTTCCTTGATTCTAAAATGCTGTTGACTGGAAGATATACTATGGATTTCGGTACAGGTTTTGGAGTAAGAAAATATAATATATAGCCACAACTGGTTTGGCTTAGTGGATAGAGCACTGGCCTGCAGACTGAAGGGTCCCAGGTTTGATTCCAGTCAAGGACATGTACCTTGGTTGAGGGCACATCCCCAGTAGGGAATGTGCAGGAGGCAGCTGATTGATGTTTCTCTCTCATCGATGTTTCTAACTCTCTTTCCCTCTCCCTTCCTCTCTGTAAAAAATCAATAGAATGTATATTTAAAAAGAAAATACAATATCCTATCTAATAAAAGAGTAATATGCAAATTTGACTATATCTTCGCTATACTACCAGCCAATCAGGAGTGGGGGGTGGGGCCAAGCATTGCACATGGCACCGAGGGTCTCAGATCACAGCTCAGCCCCAGCCCCAGCGGGCGATCTGGACCCCCTGCAGTGAAGGCTGGCCACCACCATGCTTCGCCGCAGGTGCCAGGGGTCCTAGATCGCAGCCCAGCTCCAGAAGACAAAGGCATGATGGTGGGGCCAAGGCAGAGGCCTTTAGGGGGAGGCCAGGAGGAGAAGGCAGGTGAGGGTTATCAGGCCAGGAGGGGAGGGCAGTTGAGGGTGATCAGGCTGATGGGGGGGGCAGTTGGGGCCAAAAAGGCTGGCAGAGGGGACCAGTTGGGGCAATCAGGCCAGCATGCAGAGTGGTAAGGGGTGATCAAGCAGTCAGGCAGGTGAGCAATTAGGAGCAGATTGCGAGGGGGTTGTCCAAGTGCCAGTTTAGGCCCGATCCCACAGGGGTCTCAGATTGGAGAGGATGCAGGCCAGACTGAGAGACAACCCCCACCTCACCCCCTGTGTGCACTACTAGTATAGTAAATAATTCAATCCATATCCATTGATTCTAAAGATGTAACCTAATTTCAACGTAAATGTGAATAAAGTTGTGTTTTGTCATTAAGCAGTTATGAGGACAGGGAAGGATAAAGTGGACAAATTCAAGTAAAATTTGACAGTCATGCTAGACAGGAAGCCCACCTCTTTGCTTTTCTAATTACTAGAAACTAAGTTTATTGTTTGATTAATCTATACATTTGATCAAGATATGTGAAATTGAAAAAAAATGTACTTCTGCAAGCATAACATTGGAGAAGGTGTCTAAGGATGAAAAAGAGTAAACATTTTCAATAAATCTATTGGGGTGACATTGGTTAATAAAAGTGTAACAAGTTTCAAGTGTACAACTCAAAAATACATCATCTAGACACTGCATTGCATATCCATCACTCCAAGCAAAGGCTCTTTCCATCATAATTTACTCCACCTTTGCCCACCTCCACCTAACCCATTATCTTCCCCTATGGCTATCACCATTCTGTTGTCTGTGTCTATGAGTTATGCATATATGTTCTTTAGTTAATCCCTCCACCTTCTTTCATCCAGTCCTCCTACCCACTTCCCCTCTGACTAAAGCTGTCAGTCTGTTCTTGAATTCTTGCCTCTCATTTGTTCAAGTTTACTTTGTTCATTAGATTTCACATATAACTGAGATCATAGGGTACTTGTCTTTCTATGACTGGATTATTTCATTTAGCATAATAATATCCAGGTCCATCCAAGCTGTCACAAAAAGTAAGATTTCCTTCTTTTTTATGACCACATAGTATTACATTGTATAAACGTATCACTGCTTTTTCATCTACTCATCTACTAATGGGACCTACTATGAATAAAATTGCAATGAACATAGAGATGCATGTATTCATTCGAATTAGTATTTCAGGATTCATAGGCTATATTCCCAGAAGTAGAATGGCTGGGTCACATGGCAGTTTTTTTTCAATTCAGATATAATGATTATAGATAATGTGTTGAAAATATAAGTATATTGAATCTGAACCCAACATATCTATATATGATTAAATAGAAAACCCAAGCCATCCATTTATATGCTGTTCTTCTAAATGTGTAAAACACAATAAGAAAAAAAAGGAAATGCAAAACAATATGAAACTAACCTTTACCTTTCCTTTATTTCTATTACCTGACCTTAGCTACCACTTTATGCCGTAACCCTAAGTCTCAATGAGTACATTTTAATTCACTCAAGTTTTCCTGATAGTCTTTTCTAGGCCTATGGCTTGCTTGGTCTTCACACTCCATGATATTTCACCTTTCTATGTATTTCATCCTTCTATGTTCTCCATCTTTGTAAGTTGGGTAGTCACTTCTTTAACCTATTTACACATGGGGCTACTTTCTCCAAAGTGAATGTGATGGTTCTCAACTATGTTCATTCACTGCACTTTAACCCTCTAAAACAGAGGTCAGAAAACTGAGGCACAAAGCAAGTCTTCTTCACCCCTCTTTAGCAAATAAATCTTTTTATTGGACTAAACCAGTGCTTGGCAAACTCATTAGTCATCAGAGCCAAATATCAACAGTACAACAATTAAAAATTCTTTTGAGAACCAAATTTTTTAAACTTAAACTTCTCCTAATGCCACTTCTTCAAAATAGACTCACCCAGGCCATGATATTTTGTGGAAGAGCTACTCTCAAGGGGCCAAAGAGCACATGTGGCTTGCGAGCTGTAGTTTGCTGACCACTGAACTAAACCATGCCCATTGTTTAGCTATAATCCATGGATACTTTCATATTCTAACAGCATAGCTGAATGGATGCAATAGAGACCATCAGAAACACCAATCCTAAAACATTACTCTCTGGCCTTTACAGAAAACCTTGCCAACCACTGGCAAAAAGGTATTATCATGAGGGTGAAAATACGCTGCTTTGTCTACTTGGACTAGTGGCTAACAGCATTTTCTAGACCTCCGCTCTTTTCCAATAAGCTCTGACAGTGGTTCTTAAACTTAGCAGTACAGAATCACCTGGGGAGCTTAAAAAACAAAAACAAAACCCTGATGGATAGAATACTCTCCAAACTAGTTGAATGTGATACTTAGAAAATGGAATCCAACCTTTAATATTTTAAAATAATTTTTGAAGTTCTATTATTCTGTAAAGTTAAAAACCACTCAGCTAGTAGTCATACTGCCTTATCCGGAATGCCTGATTGATTCCCTTATATAAAAATTGATATTCAATACACCTGATAGTATCTAATATCAGGAATCTCCCAGCTACTATGCCACAGCATTTTTACTCAGCTTTAATTGGCTCCTAGTTAAATTTATAATTTTTTACTTAGTGTGTTTTCATGGTGATTTTAGTTTCTGTTGGAGTTCCACAAGAGTATTGTATTATTTAAATGTCCCTAAGAAGGAAACCTGACTTCCCCGCCCTTGCCCTGAGATCTTTACCAGTTCCTGGACAAATTCCTACCTTAAATTCTCAATTGGTTTCTACAGTACCCTTGTGCTATAAATCCACAACCCCACACTATACATGGCATAGGTTCCAGTGACTGCATTGGCAAGGAAACGTTTTCAGGCTCCAGGAATGCCCAGTTACAAATCCATGTTTTAGAGAATATCTATCTTTTCTCGTGTAGACATTAAAATCCTATATCTAAGCCATGAGGGACTGTATCTAGGATAGATATCCCATTGTGTTAGGCATGATAATCACCTTTTCTTTGATAAAATCTGGGAACTTTTCTCAGGATGACTATATGTTTTAAAAGTTGTCATATTTTTGTGTTTTCAATGGGAATAGATAAAAGAGTCCCTGCATTGGCTTAGCCTTCCCTAGTCTCTCTCTCATGATATGCAGATAACTCCAGGGACAACTTCCAATCTGGTAAATATTATGAATCGATTGCTTGCCACATTCAGGTGACATATTAAGCTCAATCTGCCCAAAATGATGCTCATCCCTATTTCCCCTGCATTTGCCATTTTAAAAAAAACACCAGATTCATTTCCAAAGTTTGTCCTGCTAAATCACTCAAAGATCACCTTTGAGAACATATTCAAAGTTTGCTAATTCTTCTCCTGAAGCCTCTACAGTATGTGACCTCTGCCAATGACAGCCCAAGTACACACAACAGCTCCTAAGTCCCCTCTCCAGGATAGCCACAGAAGTCTCCTGCATGCTCTCCTTGGCTCTAGTCTCTTACCGCTCATTTTTCCTCTGGTTCTATTGCCAAAATGGTATTCTTAGAGAAAAGATCTCACGACATATTTTTCAACTTTGAAAATCTTTTACGAGCTTGTCACTGTCTACCAAGTAAGTTTGCTATTCAAATTCAGCTATTTGTGAAAACTCAATGTAACTTTCTTTAAAAAAAAAAAACACAAAAAAAAACAAACACAAACTATAGCTTTATTGAATTCAGAGAGGAAAGGAGAGTGAAAGAGAGAAAGAAAGATCAAATATGAGAGAGTCATTGATTAGTTGCCTCCTGCATGCCCCCCACGGATTGAGCCTGCAACCCAGGAATGTGCCCTGACAGTGCATTGAACTGTGACCTCCTGATTCATAGGTTGACTATCAACTACTGCTCCACATCAGCTGGGATTCAGTGTAGCTTTCTACCTCTCTCCCATTCACAGCCTCCAAAACTCCTATTCTAGTAAAAGTAAACTTCCTGTTACCCAAACATTTCTTGAGATTTCTCTTCACTATTCCTTTGCTCTTTGTAGATTTTCGACCATGATTAAAAAGACCACCATTTCTGAATATGTTTCATTATTTACCTATATTTAATTACTTTATTTTATTATTTTTATTTTTTAATATATTTTTATTATTTAAAGTATTACAAATAGTAGTACATATGTTTCCTTTTTTCCCCCCCATTGACCTCCCCCAGCCTCCCCTACCCCCTAGCACATGCTCTCACCTGCCCCCCCTCCCGTGTTTTGTATCCATTGGTTATGCTTATATGCATGCACACAAGTCCTTCGGTCGATCTCTTACAGCCCCCCCCCCCCACTCTCCCCTGCCTTCCCACTGTAGTTTGACAGTCTGTTCAATGCTTCTTTGCTTCTGTTTCTGTCCCCCGCCCCATTTTTTTCTTTAAAAAATATTGCATCTGCATACTAGAAATAAACATATAAGAACAAAAAAATGTTTGAGTGTCAGTTTCAATGTGCAACAGTTCTGAGTCCCAGTTTCAATGTCAAATAGTTCCTTATGTGTACATGTCAGCAATGATACCTGGATGGTGGACAAATGGTGGCAATGCAGGTCCCACACTCTCTGGTTTGGTATAGGACAACCTGCAGGGACACACAACTGCTGACTGTAGAGGCCCAGCATGCACGAAATCACACGTGGTTAGGGTCCCTAGGACTAGCTTGGCCTCTGCCACCCTGCAACTCTACGTGAAGCTCCCAGTCCCTGGATGCTCAGCTCCACGACAGGCTCTCGACTGCTCTGTAAGTCTTTCTCCCTCTCCACTGTTCAGCAAAGCTCACCAACCCCACAATTGCTCTGTAAAACTGTCTCGCTCCTCGACTGCTTTGAGAAACTAACTGCCACCTGGTGACTGCTCCACTAAGCTCACAGCCACCCAGCAAAGCAGCCCGCCACAGTGGCTCAACAGACACCAGTCCCGCCCTGCCATCAGCCCTCCTCATGGTGAGCAGCTGGGGGCTGGGGGGGAGGGGGATTCAAGAGGTGCTCCATGCACTTCATGGTGACCAGTTACATATTCGGTAGTGTCACCACCTAGCTCTTTATATATATTAGAATACCTTCTTCATGAACTTTCTCCAGATAACTCCAGAAAAATTTTAAATAGTATTACTTTAAACTTAATAGGATTTATCTGTATCTCTGTTACTGGACTTGCCTTTTTTTTTTTTTTTTTAGCAATGTAATAATTATTAACAGTCTGCTGGTAACTCTGAAATCAAAATTTTCATTTTCATATTCCACATAGACACTACATTATATAAAACACTCATTATATCTTGAATGAATTAATGCACCAATATGTTTGTCAAAATGTCATTTTCACCCTCTGAATAATTTTCTGTAAAATTACCTATAAAATAAGTGTATAGCTAGATGCAGGCTATTAATGTCATAACTCCTATAACTAGAGATGATAGCATATATTTGGAAGTTCAGATTTGGAACCAAGTTTAACATTATTTAGAACAGTGGTTGGCAAACTGCAGCTCCCGAGCCATATGCAGCTCTTTGGCCCCTTAAGTGTGGCTCTTCCACAAAATACCACAGCCTGTGCGAGTCTATTTTGAAGAAGTAGCATTAGAAGAAATTTAAGTTTAAAAAACTTGACTCTCAAAAGAAATTTCAAGCGTCATTATTGTTGATATTTGGCTCTGTTGACTAATGAGTTTGCCAACCACTGATTTAGGATAGAGTAATAAAGAAATCCCTAATCATAATGAAGCTAATTGTGTTAAAATTAACAAAAAGTGCAGTGTTACAAAAAAATGCAGAATGAGTTTTATATGTGTTTGTTGAAGCCATTTATCAGTATAGATATTACCTGATTTATATTCCTTTGACTTTCAGTTTTTGACTTTAGAATGGTGAGAAAAACATGGACATTCAGTAAAAAAATCACAATTCGAACACAGAATTTTGATCTTTCCCAGGCTCGCCACATACAGCACAACACCCTCTCAATGATGCTAGGCAGAGCCAGAGAGCTGCAGCTTGCAGTCAGCCATGTGGTCGTCAGGGTAAACAAATGATACTCTACTGTGTATTTATTGTGAGAGGATTTTGCCCAACTATAGACTGATGAAACTGTTCTGAGCATGTTTAAGGTGAAGCTATGATGTTTAGTAGGCTAGGTGTACTTATTGCATTCTGAAGTTGTGATATGTTCAATTTATGATGGGTATATTGGGACACTCCTGTTGTAAATTGAGGAGCATCTGTATTATGAAAAATCATGATAAATGGTAAAATTAAGGCATCCAAGTCTGTAACAACTTTACATAGTAGAAGTGAATCGCAAAAAAGCACTTACACTTAAGCCTTACTCAAGTCTACCTCCCCACAGTCATCTCACGTTCCTCTAATCATCTTGGCAAAACTAAAGAAAAAGGATCAGTAAAATCTTGGATAAATGTCACCATCACTTGAAGTGCAAAGAGTCAACCATGCCAACATCAGAAGAGACAAATGACATGAGTGATGAGATGGCATGCAATGTCTAAAGGTAATCAAGACATTTAAATATAGGAGCTGCTCTGATGTACTAGTGCAGAATATATCAAACTATTCCATTAGCATTCCATTACTAATAAACCAACAAAAACTTAATGTTTGAGAATTTATTGCGCACTTATCACTGTAGATGATATAAGAAATAAAGACTGTCCCTTGGGTCTCAAACAATTCTGCTGAGATTCTCCTTTTGCTCTACAATGCTAATTTTATGAGAAATGGAAAACACATTCTTCCCTCAAAAGGTCTACATGATGGCTATTAAGACATGACTGTTCAAACACAGCTTATCCATATTAACGATTGCTGGATATGTATTATTCTAGCACACATCAGTGATGGAATAATATCTAAGACTAAAAAAGTACAAACTCTTATACAGACCACATGTATGAATGAAAATAACTTTAAAACAGATGTCTCTTTTTTAGTTTTATGTGCCATATTCTGGTAATTTATTATTTAAAGAAGATGGTGCCATGTGTGCAAGTGAATTCCATTGGTATAAGTCAGACCAATGGAAGGTATTTGTTACACCAGTCATGACAAACACTGCCGGCCAATCACTGTGTATTTTAAAACTGAGTCCTAAATAAGAGGCTCATTATCTCACTCAATAAGAGTGCTAGTACCTGCAGGGTCTGGATATGAATCCAAAATAACATTTTGCATGGGACAAGGAAAGATAGGATATACAATATGTACACCATGGCCTAATGGTTTGACTAGCAAATAAGCAGGTTGCAAGTTCTTTAATAAATACATTGAGTTATAAATTATCTCTATCTCTCAAAGGAAAAGCCAGTAAAATAGATTAAAGACTTAAATATAAGCACTCAAATCATAAATTATATAAAAGAAAACATAGGCACCAAGCTCCTGGACATCAGTCTTAGCAAATTTTTTGTGGATTTGCTTTCAACAGGGAGGGAAATAAAAATAAAAATAAACACATGGGACTACATCAAATTAAAAAACTCAAGTACAGCAAAAGAAGCCAACAACAAAATAAAAAGGCAACCAATTGAATGGGAGAAGATATTCAAAGTGGTATTTTTCAATGAGGGGTTAATAGCCAAAATATGAAAAGAACTCAATGTTTAAAAAAGTAACTGACTAAAACATGGGCAGAAAATTTGAATAGGCATTTTTCTAAGGAAGGTATACAGTTGGCCAACAGGCACATAAAAGCTCTTCAATATCATTGGTTATTAGGGTAAGGCAAATCAAATCCACAATGAAATATCACCTCACACTTTCTAGAATAGTTATTAGCAAGAAGAAATAGCAAGCACTGGACATGCTGTAAAGAAAAGGGACCTCTCAGACATGGTTGGGTGGGAATGCAGCCACTATGGAAAACAGTTTCTCAAAATATTAAAAATAAAACTACCATATAATCCTGCTATTCCAATTCTGGGTATTTATATGAAAATATGAAAACCCTAATTTTAAAAGATAAATATCCTGTGTTCACTATAGTATTACTTATAACTAGAGGCCCAGTGCACAAAATTCATGCATGGTGGAGGGCAGAGAGTGTCCCTCAGTCCAGCCTACACCTTCTCCAATCTGGGAACCCTTGAGGGATGTCTTGACTGCCTATTTTGGACTGATCTCAGTATGATCAAGCCTAAATGAGCAGTTAGACATCCCTCACAATCCAGGACTTGCTGGCTCCAAACTGCTCACCAGCCTGCCTTCCTGATTGCCCCTAACTGCTCTGCCTGTCAGACTGATCATCCGTAACCACTCCTCTGCCAGCCTGATTGATGCCTAATTGCTCCTCTGTCAGCCTTCTTGCCCCTAAATGCTTTCCTATGCAGGCCTGGGTCCCCCCCAACTTCCCTTCCCCGCAGGCCCAGTTACCCTCAACTTCCCTCCTCCGCTGGCCTGATCACCTCTAACTGCCCTCCCCTGCTGTCCTGATCACCCATAACTGCCCTCCCTTGCAGGCGTGGTCCCTCCCAATTGCCCTCCCCTGCTGGCCATCTTGTGGTGGCCATTTTGTGTTCAAATGGAGGCAAGATCTTTTACCACATGGCAGCAGCCATCTTGTGTGTTGGAGTAATGGTCAATCTGCATATTACTCTTTTATTAGATAGGATAGAGGCCTGGTGCATGGATGGGGGCCAGCTGGTTTGCCCTGAAGGGTGTCCTGGATCAGGGTCGGGGTTCTCTTCGGGTGTGGGGTGGCCTGGGCTAGGGGCCTGTGGTAGTTTGTAGGCGGGCCACACCTCCTGGCAACCCAAGTATAAATCTTGGTATCTGGAATTTATTTATCTTCTACAATTGAAACTTTGTAGCCTGGAGCGGAGGCAAGCCTTCTGCTCGCTCTGTGGTGGCAACCATTTCTGTTGGATTTATTTATTTTTTATAATTGAAACTTTGTAGCCTTAAGCAGAGGCCTGGACCAGCCAGGGCAGGTGGAAAACTTGACTTCCTCCATGGCCGGAGAAACCCAAACCTCCCTTCTGCTCTCTGTGGCCGGAAGCTATGTTGGTTGGATTTATTTGCATATTCTCTCCTGATTGGCTGGTGGGCATGGCAGGTGGGTGTGGCTTGTGAGTATAGTGGAGGAAGGGTCAATTTGCATATCACTCTTTTATTAGGTAGGATCGCTAAGATATGGAAGCAAACTAAGTGTTCAGTCAATGAATAGATCAAGAAGATATGGCACATATATGGTGTGTGTGTGTGTGTGTGTGTGTGTGTGTGTATGAAATTTGGTATACACATAATGAAATACTATTTGACCATAAATAAAATGAAATATTGTTATTTGCTAGACCATAGATGGACCATAAGGGTATTCCACTAAATAAAATACATCAGAATTATAAACCAAATTTATATGATTTCACTCAAATGTGGAATATTTTTTTAAAGGAAAGAAAGCAATGAACTAACAAAAACAAACCAAAACAAAAACAAGCTCACAGATACAGACAATAGATTGGTGGTTACTAGAGAGTAAGGGGTTAAGGGAAGAGCAAAATGGATAAAGGTGGTCAAATGTATGATGAAGAATAAAAAGGAGAATTTTGGTGGTAAGTATTGAATATATATATTGAATTATAATGTCTAACTGAAGCTTGTTATAAATTTACTTCATTAAAAATTACAAATAAAGTAAAACATCATCATATCCTACAACTGTCTTTGTTTTTCTGTATCTGCAAGTCACCTGTGATTGTCATTATTAGTTTAATTACTAATTTACCTTTCATCCCTGTTCTTATTATTTTGTATTTTTTTTTCTGGGGACTTGAGAAGAAATGCTGCAGGTACAGTTCACAGTCAAATACTTTTGCATTTTAAATTTTTTATAAACAATGAGTGAATAATTTTGTTTGGATCTTACAACCATTTTTAAAGTACAGTTTTGTTTTGTTTTTTAGCTTTCAGTAGGCTCAGACTTTCAGGGGGTTAATTAATCATGGACCAAGTCATTCCATGCCAGAAGAAGAGGCCTAAAACAATTATGTAAAAAGGTTGTGCTTTGATATGCACTTCTGCTGACCTGTGAATTGTAATTTTTAATATGCATTTATAAGCATTTTAATAGCAAAATGACTAAGGGCACCTCAGTAATAATTTCATTTTTAAGTCAATATTCTCACAAAGATCCTGTGCATATGATTCTTGTCACAAACACTTAGTGCACATGATTCATTAAAGAGTTGACGCTTACTTTAAACAAAAGGAATAAGACCAGAATGTCTTCTATTTTACAGTAGAGCTACTATGTTGATATTCTGAGGCATTTAAATTTTAAAAGGATCTTGACCAACTGAGAGATGATTCTTTCAATAAATGACATTAATACAAAGAGAGAAAATGATTACATTTAAAAAGCACTTAGTTTTCTTTGTCTTTTTAACTTTTAAAAGATTTAGACATAATAAAAATATAACCGAGATTTTTTAAACAAGTAATGTGAATTACACATTAAAGAATGAAGTCCAAAATGTAAACATTTCACTGCTCATTCACATATAATATATATACAGCAGTAGTTAGCTGACTCGGCATTTTATGTCAATGACTTGGCATGCCGTCTTTTCCCAATGTGTCCCAGATGTTATCTAAGGTTCTGAGCATCTATTAAAAATGTGTACACATGGATGTGCATAAGTGTGTTTCAGAAGGGAGGAAATCAGACATTGGCCTTCATTCTTTAATAAAAACTGCTATTTTGACCAAATGAAAGTTTACTGTTTTTATAAAAATTTAAATGGTGAGCATTTATAAAATGCATAGTGCTTTATGGCCTATAAATCTAACAGCTGACAACATAAATTTTCTGGATGATGATCAAGAACATGTTGATGCAGCTGTTGCCATAGAAAGACTGAAGCATCTACTTCAGCTTCAAATAGTTGAGTGAGTAAGGCTCTAGTCTTTAAATGAGTACCAGCGGCCTATGATTTTTAATAATGAGCACCTAAAGCCCAGATCTCCAGTTAAAACAAAATCTAATTTATACTCTTTAAAAGTTTGGGGCAGGAAGAAGATACGTTTCAATTGCACAAATAAATAGTGAACTCAAATACTGAAAGGCATATTTTTAAAAGTGAATAGTGTTTCAGGAAATCTGTCCCAAAACATCCAGATCTGCTTTGAGCAACATACATTTGCCTTTAGTATAACTCTACCCTAAGTCTCCGATGTACTTTCTAACTCATTTGATAATGTGCTACCTCTCCGTCTTGTATTTCTGCACCTTTCCTGTCAAAGCCTGGGAAGTTTTTTATATTGTAATATGGTTAGAAGTTTCTTTATTGCTTGGACAATATTAATAATATTTATTCAACAACTAGTATTAAAAATATTTAGGGTTTTTGTTAGTTTTATTACAGTACCTACTCTGTTTTATAAGCGGAAAACTAAGATGATAAAATCTGATATCATACAGATTATGTTTACATCCATCATTCAACATTAAGAAAATTTCCTAGTTGATGTGTAAGCTGCACAGGCACTTTACTTCTCATATTTATGTGGTTTTTCAACTTTCCAGTGAGAATTACTTTATTCTAAAACCTATACGCCATGTTTAAATGCACATGGAAATACAGTAACTCTTTTATCTTTTTCTTTCATCTAAAGGAGACAAAACAACTTATGTTTTAATTTAGAATCTTACAGTACAGCCCTTCTTTTTTATTGTTTTATAATTTTGCATTAATAACAGACATCTTTATTTTCTGTTGATGGAAATACATTATGTCATTTTTAAATTTCTTCTATGTGTTTGCATGTTATAGATATATTTACAAAAATAATTTTGTATCTTTAAAAACCTCATGTTGGAAGCACAGTGTATAGAAATAAAAATGTTAAACAAAAATATGCAAACCAACAAGACAGTTCATTGTGGTTCAGTCTCATTCCACTTGCCCTTCCAGTGACCTTAGTTGAATTCTAATCTTTTCCTAATACTGTCACTCAAAATTGGATTCACTTGTCGCATTAATTGCTGAAGGTTTCCTGCCACCAGGAACTTCAGTAACCTCAACAAAAGGAAGTACAACCTGCATCTAAATTTAATTGCAGAACTCAGCCTTCTACAAACGCTATGCATTTGAATTTATTAAGATGGTATGGTCTGTTTAGAACATATCCATAATAATAAAACTCAATAGAAAATTAGTTAATGTTTTAGAAATAACTTCATTTCTAAAATATTTTTATTTATTTCAGAGAACAAGGGAGAGGGAGAAATAAAAACATCAATGATGAGAATCATTGATTGGCTGCCTCATGCACACCCACTACTGGGGATAGAGCTCACAACTCAGGTAAGTGGCCCTGACTGTGAATGGAACCATGACCTCCTGTTTTACAGATTGATGCTTGACCACTGAGCCACACCAGCCAAGCCAACAACTTCTTTAAGTAACTAAGGGCTTGTTATACATTTCACAGAACACAGGCTTGGGTATAGAACCTGTTTGCAATAGATGCTGCAACTACTGGTCCTGGAAACAGACGAGAGGTTTTCTCTCTCTTTTTCTTTTCTATATACCTAGCTTTGGGATCACCCAGAAAAAGCAGGAAAATCAGCTGTAAAAAGGGACACTGACTGGGTGAAATGCTGGGACCAACTTCCCAGTGTAGCTCAAAGACTCACATTTGTTTTACATACTCTATTGAACTTCTAAATAAAATATTCTTTGAAGGAACAGAGTTAAGGTTCTTACATTTTTTTAAAGTATTTGGAAACCAAAATTGATGATTTCTTTCCAATGCTGTTATGAGTTTACACCAATTCATTAAATCACACTGGGTGGAGATAAAAAGATAGCATTTAGATATTTCAGTGTCAATAAAAAGAGTAACAACATCAGGTCTGCATGTTTGTCCCTTGGATCTCAACTGCATTACACATTGCTAGAAGGAGGTACCCTGTAATAATTAACTGATATTAATGAGACGTGCTACTCTATAGTGATGGCCCTGATCACATAAAGCACAAATAAGATACCCTAGGTATACCTTTATGATTGATAAAATAATGTTTAGCTAGTTCATAAATAGTCTTTAACAACTGATGTTAACTAAATAGAATTTGTGGCATTTCATACCCTCGTGCTGGAATATTCAGGTGCCTTGCCGACTTAACGACCTCCTCAAACTTCTCCATACTTTCTTCAATAGAACAGTTAATATTCTTCTTGCTAAAGGCTTCAGATGCAGCACCAAAAACGGATATCTCTGTGGCCCCAGCAGCAACCTGAAAAATATAATTTAAAGGCAAAAGCTAATAATTTTAAAACTATTCTATAGAGGCATACTTGTATTCTTTAACATCTGCCTTAGAATTGAAAATTACATTCCTCTCATATTGCCACATACTCTCTTTTGAAATGTAAAAATATTTTATAATAACAGAATAATTCCAGAAACCACAACACTCATAAATACATGAGGCACAGAAAACACCGTAATGATCTTCCAATATAATATTGCCTTTCCTAAATGACGTTATCCTCAGAAATATTTCAACTTAATTATGGAAAATACTAACACTCAATAAAACCTCTTAATATCACTAGAAAACATAATTTTAGACCAATTATTAAAATTGAGTACAGTAAATGCTTTGCTTTTCTCCTCTTCTTACAGTCTAACAGAAAAACATTTCTCTAGTTCATCATTTAGATAATGTCCTAAATCTTCCCACCTATTTAAAAACATATATATATATATATATAATTTATTGATTGATTTTATTTTAATTTTTCCTTTATTAAGGTATTACATATTTTTTCTTCCCACCATTGCCCCACCATCCCTCTAAAATTAAAATTATAGTAATTGAACACCTACTGTGTGCCAGTATGGTTGTTAGTACTTTGCATATTCTATTTCTAATCAACAATCTTGTTTACTGTGAGTTATATTTTACCGTTTTACAGTTGAGAAAACAAGATAAGAGGCTAAATCACTAGCCCGAGGTTACAAAGCTACCAACACTCTGGAGCTGAGTTTTGAGCACAGGCTTGCCTGATTTCCAAGACATTTGTCTTACTCCTTTACTTCCTTACATGAGCTATTAAGGGCCATCTTTTAGTATCTTTTCAAGGGAGATACATTCCCTGCTTTGTTTAGAAAGCAATATTTATAATTTCTTAAAATGTCTCTTTTTTTTTCTTTACAATGTGACAAATAATTGTATCAAATCAAACTAAAGTGGTTTTAACAAGACACACTAATACCCACCACCGCAACTTTGTGTAATAAGAGTCCGAAATACAAAAGTGAAAAATAGCCATTATCAGAAACAACTGCTGCGAAACTTTTACACTAAAGCCATGGAAGCATAACACCTCAAGCCTTTCCTTAAAATTGCACTAATTCTTTTATGTGTAATTACTAAAGCCTTTGCATATAAATCCCCAAATCCTGAAGACTAGGAGGAAACAAGCCAGAGAGGAACCGGAAGGCAGTGAGAGGCAGTTCTAATGACAGAGACTGGCTTCAGCCAGGGGAGAGAACAGCAGCAGCAGAAAGCTGGCCCCCAAAGTGGACAAAGTAACCATCCACTACAATATTAACAAAGATAATACTGTACCGAAAAATTATTAGATTATATTCCACAGTCCTTATTGAAGGGAATGCACAAAATATAATATGCAAAAAATTCATCAAGATGAGTAATTGTATTTTTGTCTGTTGATTCCTTTGAATGGTTAACTTGGGAGAATCGTTTATTCAGAGCACTGGAATCCCTAATTGCTCCATGAGGTTACTAATCTCCAGGTATTCATGAGAATATATTAGCATAATATTTATAGAGAATAACAAGTGAGGTATAATTGATGCCATTTTAACTTTGTAAAGATCTTTACAATAGTAAGACACATACTGATTTTCAAAAATTAGTAGCAAGCATACTTACAGCACGATGAAAACCCTGAAGATTAGGCGTAAGGACAGGATATCTAACTCCTGGATATTGACGAATGCCTTTCATCACTTCAGTGTGATCAGCCATCTTAAATACATAATAGTTATATGTCAATATATCACTCAATATTCAATGAAGCATGCTTTTAGTTTCCCACGAAGATTATAATCACATGCAATTAATTGATGTATATTCTATAGAATAATGTTTGCAATAACAAAACTACACCAACACAACTAAAAATATGTGGTATTCAATGCCATAATTACAGAATACCTAGACCTGGGTTTAACTTAAAAAAAAAGTTATTAAGCGCTAGCTAGTTTGGCTTAGTGGATAGAGCATCAGACCTCAAATTGAAGAGTCTTGGGTTCAATTCTGGTCAAGGGCTGATACTTCAGTTGGGCTGAGTGCATGAGGCAACTAATCTATGGGTCTATCTCATATTGATGTCTGTCTGTCTCTATCTATCTATCTATCTATCTATCTATCTATCTCGTCTTTCCTCTCTAAAAAATACAATGCAAAAATATCCTCAGATGAGGATTAACAAAAACAAAAAAGGTATTACAAATGGTCATGAATCCTAAAGTCAACTATCTTCATTTATTAATTTTATTCTCTTTCATTTCATAGACCAAGCCTCAAATACCACTAAGATTGGGGAGAGTTTGAAAGAAAATATGCTATGGATTTACCTTCCACATGAAAATATTATGTCCAAAAAATTTTCAGTATATGAAATTTATAATTCTTAGTACAGTGAAAATTACATATCTCTGTTAGGATAATTTAACAAGAACTAGATACTAGTATATTGCATACATGATTAATTAGTCATAGTCATATTGCTTTATGCTGTACTGTCATCAGATTATTGTGTGTTCTCAGAATGCAAACAAAAACACACAATAGAGTATACAACAGAAAAATTTAACTTATCCCGCAAGACTTCATTTTTCTATATTTTCTGACTCATAAAAATAATCAACCTTGAATTAAAATATCAAATTTACTAGTTTCCACAAAGTCTATAATTTAGCTGCCTAAAACAATAATTGATATTCAAATCCCATAACCATCAAATAGATAAATTACCACTGACATAATCCTGAGCTTCACACATTTATGAATAATAAATTATGGCAAGAAAAATAAATATGAAGAACAATAAGTAAACAGTAAAAATTATATAAAACTAGAGGCCCAGTGCATGAAACTCATGTGTGGGGGGTGAGGCGTGTCCCTTAGCCCAGCCTGCACCCTCTCTAATCTGGGACTCCTCGAGGAATGTCCAACTACCCGTTTAGCTCCAATCCTACCGGGATCGGGCCTAAACCAGCAGTCAGACATCCTTCTCACAATCCAGGACTGCTGGCTCCAAACTACTCACCTACCTGCCTCCTTGATTGCCCCTAACCACTTCTGCCTGCCAGCCTGATCACCCCCTCACCACTACCCTGCCAGCCTAATTGATACCTAACTGCTCCCCTGCCAGCCTGTTTGCCCCAAACTTCCCTCCTCTGCCGGCCTGGTCACCCCTAATTGCTCTCCCCTGCAGGCTTAATTGCCCCCAACTGCCCTCCCTTCCAGGCCTGGTCCCTTCCAGCTGCCCTCCCATGCTGGCCTGATCGCCCACAACTGCCCTCCCTTGCAGGCCTGGAACCTCCCAATGGCCCTCCCTTGCTGGCCATCTTGTGTCCACATGGGGGCAGGATCTTGGATCACATGGCGGCAGCCCTCTTGTGTATTGGAGTGATGGTCAATCTGCATATTATTCTTTTATTAGATAGGAGGATAGAGGCCTGGTGCAAGGGTGGGAGCCAGCTGGTTTGCCCTGAAGGTTGTCCTGGGTTGGGGTAGAGGTTCCCTTGGGGCATGGGGTGGCCTGGGTGAGAGGCCTGTTGTGGTTTGCAGACTGGCCATGCCCCCCAGCAACCCAAGTGGAGGCCCTGGGATCTGGGATTAATTTATATTCTACGCTTGAAACTTTTTAGTAGAGCCAAACCTTCTGCTCGCTCAGTGGAGACAGCCATTTCTGTTTGGGTTTATTTAAATTCTATAATTAAAATTTTGTAGCCTAGAGTGGAGGGCTAGGCTCTAGGGCTACAGAAATTTGGCTTTTTCCATCGCCCAGACAACCCTAGCCTCTGCTCTCTCCAGCTCCATGCCTGCTGCCATTTCTGTTGGGATATATCTTCTATAATTGAAACTTTGTAGCATTGAATGGAAAGCTGGGCTTCCGCCATTGCCGGGGAAACCCAAGCCTCCCTCCTGCTCTCAGTGGCCACAGACATCTTGGTTGGGGTTTATTTGCTCCTGATTGGCTTGTGGGCATGGCTTGTGGGCATGGCTTGATCTGAGGTACGGTCAATTTGCATATTACTCTATTATTAGATAGGATGAGCATGGATAAAGCTGTGAAAACATATATACCAAACCAAAATTTATATCTTCAATATAGGAATGGATGAGAGAAGGCTTGTATTTTCTCTACACATAATTATTTGTTGCAATGAACATGTATTGTTTTTCATTTAAAAGTGAAATAAAGTAGCAAAGACCGGTTTGGCTCGGTGGATAGAGTGTCGGACTGCGGACTGAAGGGTCCCTGGTTCGATTCCAGTCAGGGGCATGTACTTTGGCTGCGGGCACATCCCTAGTAGGGGGCGTGCAAGAGGCAGCTGATTGATGTTTCTGACTTTCTATCCCTCTCCCTTCTGCTCTGTAAAAAAAATCAATAAAATATATATATATTTTAAAGTGAAGTAAAGTAAAACAATCAAAGTATAATTATTTTTCTAATTATAACCACACTTTTCAAAATATGAAATTTTATATTATTTACTCTTATTCCACAATTGGTCTTATTGACTCTCTGTTAAATGCCAGTAGAATTAAATTAAACTTTCAATGAATATAATTTGGATTAAATAAAGATTTTAAATTAAATATTTAGAGGCAAAAAGAGTACTGCTCATTGACTACCATCATGCCTTAGTGACATTTAAGCTTTCATACACATATATTTACCTGAAATGTGATTCTTGCTTATTTCTTAGGGATCACATGTACACAGGGATAATATCCCCCTACCTCCAAGCTGCATCATTTATGACTATGTGATGTAGTCATCTCCATTGCTAAGTCTCTCATTTCATTCTAAATTGATATGACTTTAATCCAGATGTTTACTGATCACTGACTATGTCTAAATCCCTATGCTAGGCCCTGTGGGAAATATAAATACAGGAAAGTAAGGTCCTTGCACTGAATAATGCACAATATAGTCGGGAGATGAAACGATATAGTCGGGGTTCGGATTTCTCCAACACCATGTGACTTCTGGGGCAGATTAAAGAAGAGGATATATCTACCATGTGGCTTTCTCTTTGGGAAAGGCCATTGTGGGGAAATGAGCTGATAAGCTGTGAGAAAAGCTAAGCTTATTCAGAGAGGCCACGTTAAGAGGCCCAGGTAGAGAGACACGTGTGAAGAGAACTGAGGCCACCAGCCAGCAAGCAGCCAGCACCATCCCCTAAATTTGTGATCCAAGGAAGTGTTAGATAACTTTACCCTCCAGCATGTGAGTCACCAGAGGGGACCCCATACAGTGTGAACCAGAGACAACATGCAATATGTCCTTCAATACTACCCTGGGATTTTATTAATTAACAAATGTTTATTTATACACTAAGCTCTCAGAAAATTCATTACATAGCCAAAAAGGCTAAAACAGTAAAAAAAAAAAAATTAAAAACTCAACAGGCTGTTCAATGCTTCTTTGCCTCTGTATCCATTCTTTCCCCCCATTTCTGTTCTTTAAAAAATCTTGCATCTGCATAGTAGAGATAAACATATAAAAACAAACAAACAAAAAAAGGTTTGAGTCTCAGTTTCAATTTCCAACAGTTCTGAGTCCCAGTTTCAATGTCAAATAGTTCCTTATGTGTACATGTCAGCAATGATATCTGGATGGTGGACAAATGGTGGCAATGCAGGTCCCACCCTCTCTGGTTTGGTACAGGACAACCTGCAGCGATGCACAACTGCTGACTGCTAGCATGGCAAGGTGTTGAAAGCGTATTCCATCTCTGGACTGTCTGCGTAGTTGGAACAGACCTGTCAGTTTCTCTCTGTTGCAGGAATCCATATGGTCTTGGAGTAGTTGAACAGACTGTCAGACTACAGTGGGAAGGCAGGGGAGTGTGTGGGGTGGGGGCTGTAAGAGATCGACCGAAGGACTTGTGTGCATGCATATAAGCATAACCAGTGGATACAAAACACGGGGGGTGGGGGGGAGGCAGATGAGGGCATGTGCTAGGGGGTAGGGGAGGCCAGGGGGAGGTCAATGGGGGTAAAAAAGGAAACATATGTACTACTATTTGTAATACTTTAAACAATAAAAAAATATATAAAACAAACAAATAAAAATAAAAAAGTCAACAGGGCTGGAAAAGAGGAGGTGCAGGTGCAGAGAAGAGCCAGACACTGATGTCTCTGAGTTAGGTTTCCATTACTCTAAAATTTCTGGATACTCTGAAAGGAATAGAAAGACATGTGGTGGGGTGTTTAATTAACAGGAGGAGGCTGGAACAAATGCATTATTTTAATAATCTGGGAGAAATGGAAAGGACATTTTTTATTGATTTTTTACAGAGAGCAAGGGAGAGGGAAAGAGAGTTAAAAACATCGATGAAGGAGAAACATCAATTAGCTGCCTCCAGCACACACCCTACTGGGGATGTGCCTGCAACCAAAGTACATGCCCTTCCTTCACTGGAATCAAACCTGGGACCCTTGAGTCCTCAGGCCGACACTCTATCCTCTGAGCCAAACCAGTGGGGATTGACAAGTTCTGTTGTAGAGCAATAGCACAGGAAATAGATTCCCAAAGAAAAACCAGTAGGACACAGTGGCTACTAGTATAAGGCCATGGCTTTACTTTAAAAAATGTAGCCCTGACCTTTGAACGTTCTTTTCAAAGTATCTTATGTGTATGCATATTTCAACATAATTCTCCATTGCATCTTCATTAATTTAGCCTTTGTGCTAAATTAGCTCTCTTTCTCTGTCTCTTTCTCTTCTTCCCACACTCCCTCCCTCACAAGCACAAGTTATTTCTCAGACATGCACACGTAAACATGCACACACAAATTATAATAAAAAATTTTAGAGCACTTATTTCTAATTTTAAGAAGAAAAAAGTCACAATTAGTTTTAGGATATTGCAATGAAATCTAAAACAACATACTCTTACCAGAGAATATTGTTAATCGGTACTATGAACATTTACGTCTAACTAAACATAGTATGCTTAAATATTTATTAGAGATATTTACATTAACATGATAACAAATAGGAATAAAGAGTGCTGGTATAACCAACACACAGATTAGGGTAAAGTATGTGTATCAGAAAACAGAAAAAGGGCAAAAACAAAATTTAAGAAATATAGGTCATATTATCGTATAAGTGATTATTTCATTTACATATAATTTAACAAAAATGTTAAATCAAAATGAAGAAATTTATGTAATGGAACAATGACTCAAGAGATGCTTCATCAGTAAAACCAGAAAATAAATAGAAACAAAGTAACTAAATTATTTGGTCATGGAAACTAAGCTTTGATAATAATTAAAGATACCTTAATGAAATTATGATAAATATATTAGAATCCACCAAATCAGTACGTTTTTTCCTTTATAAAAATAATCACAATATATGAGGTATTTTTAAGAATAACAGTATTCTGTCTAAATTTGGTCAATAAAGACAGTTATGGAAAGAGCTTTAGGAAATGCTGATAGGATATAATTATATTATAATAAATAAACTAGAGCAGGTTTCAATGAAAGATATAAAATCCCCAGCCTTATTTGTGTATTCATTATTTATTAAACTTCAATTTTGATGTTCTTTTGCTATCTAATGTTTAATATTTAAACAATAAGAAAACTATTTCTTTTTTAAACAAATCTTTATTGTTGAAATTATTACATGCCCCCTTTTTTCGCCATTGACTCCATCTATCCCTGTTTCTTTCCAGTATAACTTTTCTACATCTGGCTTTACCAAATTTTTAATACTTTGTTGTAATTTATCATTTAAAATCATAAATATCGCCCATAATTTGGTTGGTAATATGCTTTGCTGTCATCATGCCTCAGTCTGGAAATGGCAATATGTATATGTCTATCTAGCCATAGATAGACATATACATATTTATACAGCATTCCAAGAGTCTTTTGAAAATATGTAAAGTGTCATTAGGGTTAGAACATAATAGGTGCATAATTAAGAGATTTTATTATATCTGGATTAAATTTGGACAGTATACATTTTACATACATAGACTTCTTCTAATATGTTGTCTTTATCTGAATGCTATCTCTCTCCTAAATATTTAGGATTTCAATGTGTTCTCCAGGCAGCAACACTGGCTAAAATATAGTTTGAGTATTAAGTATTGTGATCTCACTTAAATTCCCTAAAATTATGAAACTTTAAGATAATGTATGAGTACATAATCATAAAAAATGACAACGGGTTTCCCATAAACTTAAAAAGAGGAAAATATTGGAAGTTTCAATTACATTTTGAAAGAGACTATAAAATTAACCATTGGGGCATACAAAGTTAATTTCAAAATATCATGAGACCTTAAAATATCATGATTTTGTAATTTATCTTAATACTAGAGGCCTGGTGCATGAAATTCATGCACAGTGGGCAGGGAATGTCCCTCAGCCCAGCCTGCCCCCTCTCCAATCTGGAACCCCTTAAGGGATGTCCGACTGCCCGTTTAGGCCCAATTCCAGTAGGATCAGGCCTAAACGGGCAGTCGGATAACCTTCTCACAATCCAGGACTGCTGGCTCCAAACTGCTCACCTGCCTGCTCCCTGATTTGCCCTAACCGCTTCTGCCTGCCAGCCTGATCACCCCCTAACCACTACCCTGCCAGCCTAATTGATGTCTAACTGCTCCCCTGCCAGTCTGTTTACCTCTAACTTCCCTCCTCTGCTGGCCTGGTCACCCCTAACTGCCCTCCCTTGCAGGCTTGATCACCCACAACTGCCCTACCTTGCAGGCCTGGTCCCCCCTAACTGCCCTCCCCTGCTGGCCATCTTGTGTCCATATGGGGGCAGGATCTTTGATCACATGGGGGAAGCCCTCTTGTGTGTTGGAGTGATGGTCAATCTGTGTATTACTCTTTTATTAGATAGACAGAGGCCTAGTGCATGGGTGGGGGATGGCTGGTTTGCCCTAAAGAGTGTCCCAGATCAGGGTAGGGGTTTCCTTGGGGCTTGGGGTGGCCTGGGCGAGGGGCCTGTGGTAGTTTTCAGGCCGACCATGCCCCCCAACAACCCAAGTGAAGACTCTGGGATTAATTTATGTTCTACGGTTGAAACTTTGTAGCCTGGAGTGGACCCAAGCCTTCTGCTTGCTTTGTGGCAACAGCCATTTCAGTTTGGTTTTATTTAAATTCTATAATTGAAACTTTGTATCCTAGAGTAGAGGCCTAGGTACTAGGGCTGCAGAAGTTTGGCTTCCTCCATTGCCCAGGCAACCCTAGCCTCTGCTCTCTCCAACTCTGTGGCTGTTGCCATTTCTGTTAGGATATATCTTCTACAATTGAAACTTTGTAGCATTGAGTGGAGGTATAGGCTGGCAAGGGAAGGTGGATAGGTTTTGCTTCCTCCATTGCCAGGGAAACCAAAGCCTCCCTCCTGTTCTCAGTGGCCACAGCCATCTTGGTTGTTTTTTGTTTGTTTGTTTGTTTTTGCATAATTTGCTCCTGATTGGCTCATGGGTGTGGCTGTGGTGTGGCTTGATTGGAGGTATGGTCAATTTACATATTACTGTTTTATTAGATAGGATTTGAATACTGACTCATTTAAATATTTTATACACTTACTGCATATCTAACATCAAGGCATAGGAAAATAAAGCCGATGCAGTCACAGGCTAGTGGGGGAAGTTATATGTGTGTGTGTTTGTGTGTGTACCAAGTATACAAAATAGTACAGATACCATGTGATCTGAAGTTCCTTGGAGCACAAAGAAACATTTTTTTTCAACCTAAATGAGAACAATGACAACTATTTCAACTAAATTTTGTCTACACCAAATGTAAATAACTCAGGGACTTGTTTTTCTTTGAAGGAAAATATTCATAGAGTTTCATAAAGCAAAACTATTCATAGACTTTAAAACTATTCAAAAATATTCTTGGAGCAAAACTATTCATATATACATATTTTTTTTTCTATGATAAATTGAACCTTCTAGTGTATTGTAAAAGGAAAGGATTTAATAAGACAACTTAAAAAGATCTTAAAATTTCTGCAGATAATTACAGAGTAACATTTACATAATCAATTTAATTCTTAAAGTAATATCGTTATTTCATTTTCAAGTCCATTGAAATAAAAAGTAAAAATACTTATTACCCTTTAATTCTCTTTCAAAAAACAGTTGATAGAGGAGACAGAATATACACTGACAAAATTCTGTTCAGTTCCAACAGAATGTCTGTTGCCTGAGATATTCAATAAAGGGAAATGAATATTTATAATATATTTTAGATGAAAGTGCATAGGAAACTGAGATTTTCTAATACAGTTTTTAGAAAAAATCACTTATATATTCATTTAAAAAACAAATACTGGTTAACCTGTGTTTCCTTTTCCCAGAACAATTGCAATTATAAAGATACATCATTGTACATGTAGGTTGCTAAGTTCTAGAGCTACATTTATTATTAAATTTTTATTTGAAAGTCTCTTATACACATTTATTATTCATAAAACTGCTACACTGATTATTTTAACTCAAGAGATTAATAACAAAATTCCAAAATATGTGAGAGGAATTGTTTTTCATCACCGTAGAAATTAGCTGCTCAAGGCATCTTTGTGGCTCTGTTGAAGTGGAGGTGACTGGACTGTGTGACGGGGGAAGCATTAAGAGTTTGAATTAGTATTGTGTTTTTAAATGGCAAAGGTGTTTCGAACAGGATCTAAAATTTATTCAAGTGTTTCTCAAGTACGAGGAAAAAAAGTTAAGATACTGAATCTTCACAGTGATTCCTGAAAAGTGTTATCTGTAAAATCACCTAACTGGAACCCTTCCTCTCTTACAATTGGACTTGTAACCTGTATATAGCACTCTATTCTTTAATCCTCTTTTCCCTGGCCTGGTCCAGTCCACATGACCAAGTCAAGATTCCTAGATGGAGAACACTACCCACTATCCTTCATTCTACTCACCTGTGAAAGGGCTTAAATTGTTTCCCTCCCTGCTCTCTAGTAAGACTGTCATGAGAGTGCTTATCATAGTACTGTGAGGAGGAGGGGGAATCTATGAAGTGCTAAAGTAAAAAAGATGAGATAGTCAGAAAAATCTAAATTGCCTAAACAATAATGAGTTTGGAGAGATACAAAATGGGGTTCAAGATATATGCTTTGGTGGTGAGAGGCTTTTACTGCTCTGGGACAGTGAAGAAGTATGAAAAAACTAGAGGCCCGGTGCATGAAATTCATGCATGAGGAAGGGGGGGTTCCTCAGCCCAACCTGCACCCTCTTCAATCTGGGACCCCCTCAGGGGATGTCTGATTGCCTGTCCCTTTCACAATCTAGGACTGCTGGCTCCCAACTGCTTGCCTCATTGCCCCTAACTGCTCCTGCCTGCCAGCCTGATCATCCCCTAACCATTCCTTTGTCAGCCTGATCGATGCCTAACTGCTCCCCTGACAGCTTCATCACCCCCAAATGCCCTTCCCCTGCATATTCCCTCTGGATTAAATAGGGTTTTTTCTTTAGCATATTGGACAGTCCTAACTGTTTGGCTCAGTGGATGGAGCATCAGCCTGCAGAATCAAAGTTCCCAGGTTTGATTCCGGTCAAGGACATATACCTTGGTTGGGGGCACATACCCAGTGGGGAGTGTGCAGGAGGCACCTGATGTTTCTCTCTCATAGATGTTTCTAGCTCTCTATTCCTTCCCCTTCCTCTCTGTAAAAAAATCAATAAAATATATATTTCATAAAAAGGAACATTCAGGATTCCTCTGTATCTGCCTGGCTGGTGTGACTCAGTGGTTGAGACCCCAGGCTGCCACCACTGGGAAGGTATCACACCTCAGCCAGGCTGAGACCCAGCTTGGGCTGCAGCCTCAGCCTGGCCAGGCTGAGACCCCAACCCAGGCTGTCATCTCAGCCTGGTCAGAGATCACTCTGCTGAGGTGCGCACCCCAGCTAGGCTGAGACCCGAGCCCAGGATGACATCACTGGCCGGGGAGGGCGATGAGGAGGGTGCCCTCCCAGGCCAGGCTGAGACCCCAGCCCGGCCTCCATCTCAGCCTGGCCAGGGATTGTGCCACGGAGTGAAGGCCCCAGACAGGATGAGACCCCAGCCGGGGCTGTCTTCTCAGCCTGGCCAGAGATCGGGCCGCCATGGGGTGGTATGCACCCCACTCTGGCCAGGCTCAGACAGCAGCCCAGGCTGGGGTCTCATCCTGGCCAGAGATCACACCACTGTGGGGGGGGTTGGGGGGGGCGCCCCACCCCAGCCAGGGTGAAACCCCAGCCCAGGCTGCCATCTCATCCTCACCAGAGATCATGTTGCCATGGGGGAGTGCGCACCCCAGCTTAGCCAAGGATGGTGCTGCTGGGGTGTGCTGCCCTGCCAGCATGAGACCTCAGCTCAAGCTGCTGTCCCTGGCCAGGTGATCATGCGGTTGGGTGCATGGCCCCAGCCCAGGCTGCTGCCACTGGCCAGAGATCATGCTGGGCGCTGGTGCCTCCCAGCCAGACACCCTGGGCTGCCACCCCTGGGCAGACTGGGGGATTCTGGAGGGGCTAAGAGGACTGGGCGCCATCATCTTGTGGCTATGGTTAATTCCCATATTACTCTTTTATTAGATAGGGTAATTGAAACTTTGTAGCATTGAGTGGAGATCTAAGCTGGCAACAGCAGGGGGAAAGCTTGGCTTCCTGCATTGCCAGCAAACCCAAGCCTCCCTCCTGCTCTCAGTGGCTGCAGTCATGTTGGTTGGGGTTTATTTGCTCCTGATTGGCCTGTGGGCGTGGCTTGTGGGTGTAGTGAAGGTACGGTCAATCTGTATATTACTCTTTTATTAAATAGGATAAGGCAAAAAGCAATTAAACAGAGTTGCTTTTATCTACAGAATGGGTTTCCTATAACTGTCTTCAAGTAACACACATAAATATTGGAATACCATTAAATCATTTAGGTGGCTATATTAAATTTCTTTATTTATGAATTCAAGCACAGACTTACCACTTAGGAGGGAAGTTCACAATTACTGCACTCTTTAAAAAATGTTGGTATAAATATTCTCATATACTTAAAATATATAACAAAATAGAGTACTAAATGTATCTGCTACTAATATTGTCGCTCTCAAGTTAAGCCAACAGTCCATATTCATCTTGACCTACAATATCTGGAACCAGAAGTGTGTAAATATTTGAGGAGAAACAGATTTCAAAATGTACAGAGCCAGAAGCTAAGCTTATTCTTAGTAGAGCCATTATGTTTCTAAGTACAGTTGCCCCTTTAACAACGTGGGTTTGAACTGTGTGCATCCACTTATATGAGGATTTAAAAAATAAATACTATAAGTGTATTTTCTTTTCCTTATGATTTTCTTAACATTTTTCTCTACTTTATCATAATAATACATAGTGCATAATACATATAATATATCATCTACATATTAATTTACTATCTATGCTATCTATAAGGCTTCCTGCTCAACAGTAGATTATTAATCGTCAAGTTTTTGGGGGAGTGAATAGTTATGCATGAGTTTTCCACTGCCTGGGTATTTGGCACCCCTAACCCTTGCCTAATTCAAGAATCAACTGTGTATTTATTTTTATGAATTCTCTGCCTAGTAAACCATTTTATTTTTTTTCCAGGAAATAGACAAACTTGTAGACCTATACCCCTCATTTTCCCCTGATCACTAAAACAGTTTGCTGAATAATTTAAACTATTTTAAATGTTCTTTGTTTTTGTTTGCCCACCACCACCATCATCACCCAGGAAAACATAAATACATTCTCAAAATAAGCAGGAAATGTCACTAGGTATTTATCTACAATCTCCACTGGCCAGATGAGACATAACAGATGATATTGCCTTCTATATGCAGGAGCACAGCAGAAAGACAGGATGTAGAACATGCAGTTTCTTCAACACATGCCATCGATTACTCTAAAAATGTAAATAATGTGGTTTCCGATCCTATAACTCAAAACTCAATTTCAGCAGTAACTCCTTTTCGAGGCAATACATTTGTAAATGCAGTAATGAGGAAAAATGAGACTGGAGCTCTTCTTGACAACCCAGGTGAAAATGCTCTCCCCAGCTATGAATACCATTGTAGGCTGGGTACTAAAACCTTGTCTCATTCACAGACTCCTTGCATAAACCCCCCATATCTTAGCCTCAGTAGCACAGAGGAAACCTTGGTCTGCTTGAAGAACTAAGACAGTTTTAATAAATCACAGTCTTACAATAATAAACACAGGAAATCTCTGGAAAATTGAGCATCCAGTTTTTTTTCCTACTGAATACCCTGTCTTGGCTGCCACTGCTAAAATGGTCTGACACCATACTCAGAAAATTTCTTAAATCCAGAAGCCTAAAAACTAATTTGGTCTGGTGTACAATTTCCTGTAGTACTTCCTTAGTCAAGTTACCATTGTGTCCTAAGGACTTTGGTACTACCCTCTATGGAACACACATGCTTCTCAAGAGTGACCAAAGCAAGTAGCATATGATCCCTACTCTTTTACTGTGAATGCAGACAAGACATTAATTGCAATCTAATAATGATCACCAATATTTATTTTTAAATTATAAAATCAACCCAATCCACCCAATGGATTTCTAGGAGACCAATGTTCCAGACAGAGTCATTTTATGAAATAACATTTCCCAGTTTCCTAAGAGAAACATTATACATGTTAGTTATTCTTTATTCAGGTCAATGCCTTTCGTGACCACCCTCCTGGTCTTCCCGTGTCAAAACAATCGTGTTCCCAACATCAATCTGAAGCAGGGGCAAGAAGTCTCAAAGCTCCCAGTATAATTTTCTCTCCATTCAACTGTGTTGTCTCTCATATATCATGCCTTTGTGTTTGATAATAACCCTGTTGACACTGTTATTTCCCATGTATGGAAGAAGTGATTGTTAAAACACTGTATCTAATTGTACCCATTCTAGACAGACTATAAATGGAGTTTCCCTTCAAATTTTACACTCCCTGCTGCTAGCTATCTCTGCCCACAGTGAACAGCTGCACTGATGGGAAGGGAGTATAAGCCTGAGTTGTTTGAGGGAGACTATCAACTGCCAAAAAACACTGAAAATAAGAAAGGGCTACAGCAATAAAAGGTCTTACTGCCATGACAAGCAATGTCCTCACTACAATAGCTTGTCTGATTATACTACAATGATTTGGATAGTATATGGATATTGAGGAGCATTTTGGTAAATAGTAAAGAAGGCAGAACTAGATCTTTGCTGAAAGGCCAATAAGAGATTTGAAGGCAGAGCTTGGAAAGGTTGGCTAGAGTGGTTGGAAAGGTTGGCCAGTGACAAACTGCTTAATGTATTCCTAGGTTTGACTTTTATTATAACTCATTTATAGATCTTCACTTCCTGTAAAAAGCCTTTTATGTGAGTTTTAATCTTTTCAGTGATTTGATTTCCATTACCCATTTTTACTTTCTAATTGCCTTACTATGTAGATATTATGGTTATTGTGAGCAACTATATGTTATTCAATTTTGGAGTCCAACAAATAACTCAATGTGTTTTTTAGAAGAGACACAGTAAAATGAAGGGATGGGTGGGTGAAAAAAAAATGGGAAAAAATTCCAAGGTATAAAGTGATAAAAAAAACAACAACAACATACTGCCAAACCATATGATGACTAAGAATCAGGTTTCAGGTTTTCTATTGTTCCACCAGAAAATGGATATGTTGTTATAGCTAAACAACAGATATAATAACATCACTAAAAGCTCAGGAAACCTGCAACCTGGAGGACTTGGGGGAAATAACTATTTTGGGTTATTTAGAAATACGTTTCTTACTATGTACTATAAGCAGAATTCAATATAAAATGCATCAGCCTGGACTAAGAATACTGTTACAATTTACTAATGGGTCCCACATAAGAGCAGTACAAAGAGGTCTGCAGTACGTAGTGTTACATTCTAAAATTATCAGCATAAGAGATCCAAGATGGCAGCTGATAGAAAAGCAGGCCGCAAAATAGTGTGTGAATGAGAGAGTGAGAGTGTGTGGACGTGTGGGGAGTATCTATATTTGTGAGTGAGGAACAGCTATATTCCACAGGACTATTGGGGACTGGAAGACCAGGCTCCCCTGGCCAGGCAATATCTACTGCTGCTGAAACCTCTCCCCGAGCAGATTCAGAAGCCCAGCCTTACCTTCAACTGGGGAGACCTCGGAAACCTGCCCAGGGACCAGCTGACTCAGCTGTGAACCCAGGAACACCAAGACTCCAGCCTCCCTAGGCCACAGGTATCTAAAAAGTTTGACCTGGAGGAGATAAAGTGGAACCAAACATGCAGATGGGCCTTGTACCTTTCCACAGAGCAAATACAAGAAATAGCTGAATCTAATAACAGCCACCCAGAATTGGCAAATAAACACAACTGGTGAAGCAATCCCTGGACGGAGAGGTAGAGATTGCCTAGAGAGAGGCCAGGTCTGGGATACAGGCTGGAGGGAGAAACACCCGTAGCAGGGACGAGAGTCTCAGAGGGAGACTGCACTCCACCAAACCAATGGGTCAGTGTAGCCTTCAAATGTGGAAAGGGGTCCACAGCACTGCTGGCAGAAGGGGACTCCATAAATAAGCCCACAGCCATAGGAGACTGTGCCCAGAAAGGCAGCCTGAAGTTCTATACCAGCCATGTTGTGACAGGGGGAAAAGATGCGAGTCAGTGTGGTTCCTTGTTTTTGTTGTTGTTAGTGTTTTGTTTGTTTTTACCTTCTTGCTTTTGCTTGCTAAGTCCAGTACATAGGATCTTCCAATTAAAAACACTTACCAAGACTGTAGGGGAAAGTTGTTTTTATGAAAACTGGGGATCAGAATAAGGAGAGACAAGCAGGAAACCAGCTTCAGGTCAGTGCATCCCTCCAACCCAGTATTAAGTGTGGCAGGGAAAGAAGAATCTAAACACTGAGTAGAGGGGCCATTTAGTCCCAGAAATTAATACATAAAAACCACCGCTCAGGGGTTGTGTCAGAAATTGACTCTTGTGCAAATACAACTGAAGGCAGGCAGAGAAACAAAGAGAGCGAGAGATCCTGCCTGCTTGAAAAACAAGGTTGTGTCTTAAGACACAGAGGAGTGATGTATCACAGGGAACTTCAAAACTGTTCTGACTACCTGACAGGAAACAGATGTGCCAGGCAGAACTGTAGAGGAAGTAAAAACCTTAATTACTTCACTTGGGGTGAGGGGTGGCCTGGGTGAGGGGCCTGTGGAGGTTTGCAGGCTGGCCACGCCACCCAGCGACCCAAGTGAAGGCCCTCATATCTGGGATTAATCTATGTCTATAATTGAAGCTTTGTAGCCTGGAACGGAACCAAGCCTTCTGCCGACTCCATGGCATGGAGGGTGGCCTCTACAATTGGACCTCCCTCTCGCAATCTGGGACTGCTGGCTCCTAACCAGTCCCCTGCCTGGCTGCCTGATCACTCCTAACTGCCTCTGCCTGCCTGCCTGATCACCCTTAACTTCTCTACCTGCCTGCCTGATCACCCCTAACTGCCCTTCCCTATCGGCCTGATCTTGCCCCCAACTGCCCACCCCTGCTGGCCAATTTGGTTCTGATTGGTCAGTTTCTATGCCAGTCAGTATCAAAAGCTCTGCCTCCTAGGCAGCCATTGGCTCCTCACAGTTCACTCAGATTTGGTTTTGATTGGTCAGTTTCTATGACTGTCATCATTTCTGGGCCTATCTCTGGGTCTGATCAGAGAGGCAAGGCTGATCAGCAGCCCCCACGGAGGCCTGGAGAGAAAAAGAGTCGTGGCTGCTGGTGAAGCCTGGGGAGAAAAAGAAAGGCAATGGCTGATCAATAGCTGCCACAAAGGCCATGGATCAGACCCTGCCTCTCTCTTCAGGCTGCTCTCTGGGCCTGATACACAGCCCCCTTGGCAGTCAGTGCTGGGTCACCACACCCGCAGCCACACCTGCACCCGCAGCAGCCCAGCATTGACTGCAGGACTGACCTCCGGTGTTTGGTTGAGCCTTCAGTCGATCATTAGGGACCCTGGGTTTTTATATATTATGAAACTTTGTAGCATTGAGTGGAGGCCTGGGCAGGCAAAGGTAGGCAGAAAGCTTGGCTTCCTCTGTTGCCAGGGAAACCCAAGCCTTCCTCCTGCTCTCAGTGGTGGTAGCCATCTTGGTTGGGGTTTATTTGCATAATCTGCCCCTGACGGGCTGGTGGGCATGGCTGTGGGTATGGCTTGTGGGTGTGGTGAAGGCAAACCCCATCCATTGATTACAGGAATGAAGGAGTTTATCACCCTTTGTAAAGCTATAGCAAGTGGTATTATTGTATAACCAACACTAGTATAGAATATCAATCAGATACACTGCCACAATGTAAACAGTGCCTAGTACAGTATTCAGAATGCATGTGATTATTTTCATTTAAAAGGAGAAAAGTTTTCCCTAACCAGTTTGGCTCAGTGGATAGAGCGTCAATCTGTGGACTGAAGGTTCCCAGGTTTGATTCCAGTCAAGGTGATGTACCTTGGTTGTGGGCACATCCCCAGTGGGGGTGTGCAGGAGGCAGCTGATCGATGTTTCTCTATCATCAATGTTTCCGACTCTCAATCCCTCTTTCCCCCTTCCTCTCTGTAAAAAATCAATAAAATATATATTTTTTAAATAAAGTAAAAGAAGAAAAATTTGACTGCAAATTTAATGTTAATACAGCAACTTAAAATAATGCAGGATGTTTTATGCTAACAAAAGGGGGACTGGGAAAAAGGAGGGGAAGGGGAAGAGGTGGGGGATATCTGTAATACTATCAACAATAAAATAAATAGCCCAGCTGGTGTGAGCCATTCCATGCACCAGTAGGTTGCCAGTTCAATTCCCAGTCAGGGCACAGCCTCAGGTTTCAAGCTCAATCCTCAATAGGATGCGTAGGAGGCAGCCAACTGATGTTTCTCTTTCATCGATGTTTCTATCTCTCTCTCCCTCTCTCTTCCTCACTCTGAAATCAATAAAAACATATTTAAGAAAAAGAAACTAAAAAGCAAACAAAAATGTAACTGTTATTTTTCATTTCAGGAGTACACTGACTTTTGCTCTGATGAAAAAGAAAAAAAAAGCTTTCCTGTTCTTTATTCTTTCCAAGTAAGTAGGCATTACCTAAATAATTTAATATATTGAACTGAATGGTGTGTGCAAGCCAGGCATGCCAAATAGGCTACAACAGATGTCCTGCAAAAGTTTCAGTCAGGAAGTGGGGACTCTGCTGAGCAGGTCCAGATGTGGAGGCACAGCTGCTGGGTATAGAAATAACATTCTGCAGTGAAGGCCTCAACTCCTGCCCTGTGTGTGCTCACTGTTACAGAGTGGATGGCAGGGATTCGGGGCGTGGAGGGTAAACTGCAAGCTCTAATATTTACCTCTTACTTTCTGGCTTTTTTATTTTATTTGCTCTTTTCCAGCCCCATCTTCTGGCAGGAGGTGGTTCTCCCCTACTGGGACCTCCTCTCCACATGTTAGAAGTTGGTACTCTGGGTAAAGGTGTCTTTACTGCAGAGGAGAAATGGTTAGGAATGCAAATGCCTAGGACTGTTTCACCTGCTTCTACCCCATTTCACCCTTGCCAGAGGTGAGGGGAAGAAAATCGGAAGGGGCTGTGAGTACAGCTTTCTCCCCCTCATCTGGCATGTTGTCTAGGCAACATACCTCTCCCTCCAATACCAACCTGAACCCCATTTGAGGAAAAACAACTTTATAAAGCCAGTAGGAGTGAGATTAGAATTAGTAGTCTTGCCAGTGCTGAAGTCCTCTTTCCTCCCTTCCTCCCTCCCTCATTCCCTTCCTCCCTCCCTCTCTTAACTTGGGATTTTCAGAATGCAGAACTTGCTTTTCTCTTAACTTATTTATTCTTTAATTAGTAGTGAGAAAAAGCATACATCTGAATTAATTAAATGCGATTATTTTCATTTAAAAGAAGATCCCGACCGCAAATGTAGAGGGACATGTTACTCTAGTAACTTAAAATAATGCAAGTTGTTTTGTACTAACAAAAACCTAATTCTACTTTTCATTTCTGGCAGTTAAACTTTGGAGTTAGACCATTAAAAAAAATGTTAAGTGTCATGGATTATAAAAATGGCTCCAATTATATTTCCCTTCACATGTGCTCTTCTAAAATGCCTTTCCCAATCAAGAGGTGCTATCTGTCCCCCTCCCTCTGAAACTGGGTGCCTTTATAACTGGCTTGACTAATAGATTATTAAAGAGTAACGCTGTAAAATTTACAAGGCTTGGTTATAAATGGCACACCACTTTTCCCTGCCTCTTACAGCACTACTCCCCTTTGCAGTTCTGAGTCACTTATTTTGTCTAAAGCTGCTGTGCTGTGAGGAAGTCCACATTCGCCCATACACGACCAGCAGGAGAGGCTCTGAGAACACAGAGGGAAAGAGAGGTGCCCAGCAGCTCTCAGTGCCCAGACTCCTAGTTCCACTGCTCCAGCTCTGACCATCGTCTCAGAGGGACATCTAGCCAGAGATACCCAACTGAGCCATTCCTGAATTCTTGATCTACAGAAACCACAAGCACAAACAAGCGTTATTAAGCCACGAAACTGTGGAGTTATTTGTTATGCAGATAATCAAAAGAATCAGCATTAATTTTACTAGCTTTCAAGAATACATGACAATTGCACCTACTTGAGTACACATGCGCACATGCATTTGCACAAACATTCAACTGGAATGTTCTCCATAAGCTATCTGGTCAATGCAGAAAAAAACACCAGACTTTCAGAAGAGTCTAAACAGTCGGTGGTTCATTCCATTTGATCCTGGGAGCAAAATGAGGTGGCACCTATTGTATGTTTATTTTCTATTTCCCGAGGAATGAGTATTTTTTTCTCTATATGTATATAGTTCTCATAGAACAATTTTATCCTCATTTAACTTTCAATTACCATCTAAGGTCATTGACTAGAGAACTTCACGTCTTTATTCTCTGGGACCAAATTTTGAACACACAAGCAATTATTGTCTGATGTGGAAGAAATTCAACATGCTCAAGTAAGTTGATGAAACAAGCCTGGCCAGTGTGGCTCAGTGGTTGAGCCTGGACCCGTGCATGGAGTGGTCATGGTTCCGTTCTGAGTCAGGGCACATGCCCCAGTTGCAGGCTCAAACCCCAGGAGGAAGCTTGCAGGAGGCAGTCGATGGCTGCTTCTCTCTCATGGGTGTTTCCGGTTTCTATCCCCCTCCCTTCCTCTCACTCTAAACTCAATAAAACCATACTTTAAAAAAAAAAATAAAACAAGCCTATACATTTAGAAACTATAGTTAATAAGAATCTATCCTTAAACTTCTTTAATATAAGCTTTTTACAGGAAGCAGCACTAGTGTGTGCTCCTGGGCTACCAATTCCAGAGAAAAGAAGAAGAAATGGAGATGTGCATCACCACTGACTAGTTTGGGTGATCTGTACAGGCCGGAGCCTAACTGTCATAATCAAACAGATCCAACTCTATTGCAGAAATAACAGGTAGAAGGCATAAAGGTCCCAGATAGGACAGGGGTTATGTGAGGGTCAAACTTAGTGTGTAGTGGAAACATGTACTAAACCCAGAACGGAGTGTTCCAAATCAGTCTCCTTTGAATGGAGTGTGGGTTAAATCTTGCTCCCCGTCCAGCCCTAACCTAGCTGAGTAAAGGGAATCCTATAGCCCTATAAAATGGGAAACTACAGTCTTGGTAAATTTCACCACAGATCCTCTTTGGGGAGATGGTAGAGGCCAACTCATCTGGGGTATATAATGAATGAGACTCACCCTGGAACATTTCCCAGATGATAAAATTACCCTGCCAGCTAACTGTGCTTCATAAGCAAAAGAATTTGGGGGCTCTGTGGGTCTGCATGCCCAGGGGCATCATCTCGTTCTTTCTGTTTCTCTGTCTCTCTCCCTCTCTCTCTCTCTCTCTCTCACACACACACACAAAATCAACACCCCCACTAAATTACCCGCTTCCTTGCCTATTCACACACCCACCCCCCTCAATAAGAACAGAGCCAGGAATAAAGCCAGGAGAAAACTCAGTAACAGAAGCTACAGCTTCCTCCTGCAACTCATCAATGAAAAGCTGAATCTTAAACTTCAATCCAGTAAGTGTGTTTTCATTACCAATAAAGAATTAATTGCAGCACACAGTAAAAGGAGGGTAGGGAAAAGCTTACACATTCCTTCTTGCTTAGATTGTACTTGGGCCATATATTTAAGTGATTTGTAAATAATTGTTACAATCTTTTATGTCTATTTCCTTTTACTTTCACAGAGAAAGTCATTTTCTATCCCTTGCTGACAGGTCAAGATTTGTGACCCATCCATTCCAATAGTTAAAAATTAATTAAACAGGAAGCCAATAGTTATAACCAAGACTTTTCATATGACATACGTAAACATATAGCATTGTACGCATTTGATGTATTCTTATTTTTAAATAAAACTATATTTACTAGAATTACTCAAGTGAATGAAAATGCTTAAAGCCACATGTTTAAATTCAGGATGAATGTAAAACTCTAGTTCCCTTTTCAAAATTAATGTATTTATAACAATTTAAATAGCTGACTACTAAGAGCCACATTTCTAAGTTGCCGTAAACCTGTCTATTTTTATAAACATGTTTTCTTTCAGCTGTTATTGTTTGTTCCACTGAATTGGAAGGCTGTCTGAACTCATTTGAAATGTTCTTGTAAGTCACTGTAAGGAAAACTTTTTCTAGATAAGTTGTAAAGAACATTTTTTTTTCCATGGCAGGTATTTTATCATCTCTGGCCATTTAGAGTATAGGTGTGGGATCCTGTTTTATACGGCACCCTGCTCTATGGGACTTTCTTTAGCTGATTTAGTTAGAAAGCCACTGCCAAACAAAACAGTAGGAGGGAAACTGTAAAAAAACAACAACTTTAAAACACTAAAAAAAGAAATAAGTGAACAAGCAGCAATCTAAACATAAACTAGAGAACTGTTCCCATGACCTAGGTCTGACGTGAAGAAACAGAAGATGCAGAGTTAATAGAATACCAGTTTGGGGCCAAGCTCAGTCTTTAGAAGAAGTAGAAGTTACTTCAGACAATCACACATAAGCTGTTGTACTAAGATTGTTCTGTCACAAATCTCAGACATGACTTTAAGTTAGGTGAGTCAGATGTCGTAACAGTTTCTTCTAAAATATGAAAGATGTAAAATTTCAAAAGAGGAATTATCACTGTGAATTAGTTCTGCTGACGTAAGGCCTTTTTTGTTGGTGTAAAACCAGTGAAATCAGTAGTTACATAATGAGATGACCTGCAGCTATGACAATAAAAAAATTGCTCTGCTTAGTCAAGCTCAGTGAACTCTAAAACACAAACATAACTATGGAAAATAAAATAGCAAAGGTGGAATATTTTCAATATTGCCTTTTTTGTTGTTGTTGTTGTTAATCCTCACCTGAGGATATTTTTCCATTTATTTTTAGAGAGTGGAAAGGAGAGGGAGAAATGAAGAGAAACACTGATGTGAGATAGACACATCAATTTGTTGCCTCCCACATGCACCAACCAGGGCCAGGGATACATGCCTTTGACGGGAATCGAACCCACAACCATTCAGTCTATATGAGCAGACACTCTATTTACTGAGCCAAACCAACTAGGGCTCACTATTGCGTTTTGACATATACTTGATATGTTCTGTAGTAAGTGACCAGTGTAATTTTAGAACATGAACCTCATCATGTCTTTGATTAAAGCACACTGTTTTTATAGATACACTAGTGGCCCTGTGCACAAAATTTGTGCACATTAAGGGGGAATTAATTAGAGGAAATATTTTAATATTGCTATTTGCCCTTTCTCTATAATAGAAGTGTGAGAGATGAAAGGAAATTAGTAAAATGTATATGAAAATAATATGTACATTTATTAATAAACAGTAACAAAATGATATAACAACAGAGGCATGATATAAAAACAACAAAAAGATATGAAAACAACAAAAACATGATATAAAAACAACAGTGATATAAACAATAACTGATAAATTGATTAAACTTATTCTAATATCTCCCTGTATACCACATTAAGAGTGAAAACACTTTCAGAGTGCTTGACTAATTTCTCTTGGGAAGAAGTATTTAGAACTTTAACTTTAATGTCAGATGCTCTTTGAACTCAAGAGAAAGAAACATACAACTGACCATGTGCAAAAATGGGTTCAGGTAGGGATATTCCTCCTCTCTCTAGAGTTTGTCTTTGTGATTTATTAATAGTCATCACAAACTCTGGCATCACGGGAAATTGTCGTCAAATCAATTTAAATGGGAGTCCAGTGTCAGATATCCAAAATTTCTTCATTTAATTTTTGAACATGCTCATTTTTTTGGACAATTGCATGTTTAGATATATTTTAATATTATATATATATGCATATATATATATATATATATATGTATATATACTATTTCCAAAGGTAGCTTTAACAATAGATCCATTACAGATCAGTTCTCAGGGAATTTCAATAATATTTCAATAATATAACCACTCCTAAATGAAAACTGCTATCAGGATTGGCATCTCCAAGTTTTACTAACCATTCACTATAAGCAGAATCCTCTGATCTCATATTTATTGTAAGAGACAACTTTCTGAAACATCCCCAAACAGTACAGCACTTTAAACTTGTTTGTACTATGGCCGATCGCATAGCATGCAGTACAACACTGAGACATTGTCGAAAATCCCCTCCAAGAGGGAGAACTTTCCCACCAAATACAACATTCAAATTCATAATTTCTCCTGGTAATCTGTCTATGGTGTTTATAGCATGACTGGATGCCAGGGTGCATTCATCAATAATGAGAAGTTGGGCCTTTTTAATAGTTTTAGCAACTTTACTATTTATATCAAGTCTGAAAATTGAAGTTTCATTTAATGGAATTGGTAATTTATATTGGGAATGAAAGATTTTTCCCCTGAGAAGTAAATTTGCAGTAATTCCTATAGATGCTATGGGTAAAACAGTACCACTATGACCACTAATATAATGTATTAAAACTTTTACAGATATGCAGGTGAATAGAATTCCTACTTGGCAGGCCCCTTATAGTAAGCTGCCCTCCTGTCGATTCTGTCAGGAATGGGGCTCCCTTCTACCTCCTGTCAGCATCCAGGGTGCAGGTGAATGGGGTTCCTGGCTAGCAGGGCATAGAGAGCAAGCTATCCAACAGCGGATTCTGTGAGGAATGGGGCTCCCTCCTCCCTCCTGTCAGGGTCTAATTTGAAGGCCAGACCCAGAGTTCTACCATGCCTTGGCTTCCACCTTGGCAATCCAGGACTGACTGCTATTGGGTGCTTCTAGCTCTCTCAGGGTGAGTTCTTCCCTCAGGCCTTGCCAGAAACAGCTAGAGGAGGGTTCAGCCATTGCCATAGCAACCCAGGACTAAGTGCCTCCATGCTCTGAGGGCAGGTTCCTGCCTCAAACCTTGCGCCACTGGAAAGAGCTCAGGGAGAGCACAGCCATTGTCAAGGAAATCCCTGCAGGACTGACTTCCTTGAGCTTCTGCCATGACAGGTGTTACACCCAGGGTTTTTATATAAATAGATGATTTATCTAAAAAACTTTCTTTTGGCCAAGACCGGTTTGGCTCAGTGGATAGAGCATCGGACTGCAGACTGAAGGGTCCCAGGTTCAATTCCAGTCAAGGGCATGTACCTTAGCTGTGGGCACATCCTCAGTAGGGGGTGTGCAAGAGGCAGCTGATCGATGTTTCTCTCTCATCGATGTTTCTGACTTTTCTATCCCTCTCCTGCTCTGTAAAAAGTCAATAAAATATATTTTTTTAAAAAATAAATAAAAGACTTTTTCTTGGTTTACAAATGCATGTAACCAGATAAGAAATAAAAGTGAAATATATAACATATTCTTTAGTATTTGAAAGATTAGTATCTTAAATGATTCAGATTGGGCTCAGTCAAATATTTAAACTAAACACATATCTTAAGCTTTAAGAAAAAGGCAGAAGAGAGAAGAAAAAGAGCGAAGGCAGTGAATTTCTGTGGAGCAGGACAGGTCAGTCAGTCTGCCTGACAGTCAGGCATTCAATACTAACACTAGTCAGGAGTCCGGTGCTCTGTTCTCTGGACAGTCACACTCAGGAACGCAGTCACAGGCCTTGTTGCCCCGAACCTCCCAGGCTACAGGCATCACTGCTGGGATTTCCAAGGTTCAAAGAGGTTACATTACTTGCTCCAGCTCAAGGAGGAATGTAGACAGGAAGACAGTACCAGAGGAACATGTACCTCACCACAGCTGTCCTCAAGAGCTATGTGGGGAATTACGTCATTTATTCCATAATACTTGGAGCCTAGGAAGAATCCATTAAGTCTCAATAGGTTAAGTCCCAAATTCACCACAGGACCAAGTCTAGAATAAATCATGTTATTTTATGTTTCCATCACATGTATCTCCTTAATGTGGGGCCAGAAGGCATTGTCCCATTACTGCTCACAGAGGACTACTTCCCTTTTGTTTTGTCCATCTTTTCTCTCCACTAGTTTAGCAAGAAGGATGGGCCTCTAGAAAGGGTCCTATCCTTTTCCTGCTAAATGCCACTGGGTATGTCCTCTATCAATCCCAATAATAATCCACCAATCAATTTCCAGTATTGCTTAATAATAAATTTCACCAATAAGCATTAAAATAGGAAAGAAGACTACTTTGTAGGCAGTTTTTAAAAATTATTTATTGGGAAAAATATCTTGAGGAGGACTATAATGTAAAATATAATGTCTGAAATATTACTTTCATTAATCATTAATTAATATTACTATGAACTGTTCTCTCTCTCTTCACCCTTATTCTAAAGTGACACCAGACTCCAGGGTCTCTCTACCAAGAATCAAGTCTGTTGACTCACCAACAGCTGAATGAAACATGGCTGTGATTTCTTGAGGTCTTAGAATTGATAAAAAGGGTCTCACATTATTTTTAAATTAATGATAGTAAGTAAAATAATAATATCTAGCATTTTACAGAATGAAAATATAAAAATAAATATGTATAGTCTTATCAAGTGATGTGTGTCTTCCTAAGAAAAATACTTGTGACCTTCATCAGACAAGACCAAATATGTGACCAAAAATAAAAATCACTTATACAAAACTAGGAATGGAAAGCAATTTTTTTTTCAGGCTAATTGATTCACTAATTTTATTTAATAAAGAGGGAATATTTTAATTGATCCTCATGCCATCACAAAGATGGTGACACCCACAGCCAATAAGGAGGGAATATGCTAATTGACTGCCCCACCCTTAAAGACGGTGGCGCGCACTGTCACAAGATGGCAGTGCCCAGTCCCCTCAGTCCCGCCAGGGCCACTCCATGTGCCTGCCTCTGGAGTCTCCCAGTCCCCTCGGTCCTCCAGCCGCCCAGGGCTGGCCCAAGCTGCAGGCAATCCTTGGATGGTTGCCACCCAGCCAGCTTGGGCTGCCAGAGGCTCAGGTAACCAGGGAGGGCTGAGACTTGCACTGCCAGCAGTGGCAGCAGCAGAAGTGTGATGAGGCATTGCCTTCCCCTGATCACCAGGTTGCCTCCCACCCCTGAGGGCTCCTGGACTATGAGAGGGGGCAGGCCAGGCTGAGGGACCCCCGTCCAGTGCATGAATTTTCATGCACTGGGCCTCTAGTCTATAATAATAAAAATGTAATACTAGTATGCTAATTAGACTGGACACCAAATGACCTTCCAGATGTGCTTCTGGACAACCTTCCGGACAAAGCCAGGGCTGTGAGGGTTGAGCCCCTTGCAGGAATTTTGTGCACCAGCCTCTAGTCATTTCACAATTACTTGCTGAGCACTTACTCACTAGGCACCAAACACAAGGGGCACAATAAACAAGAGAGACACATCACTACCTCTATAAGGCTTATAGTCCAAGAAGATTATAAAAAAATATTTACAAAAAATATGATTATAAACAGTGACAATGGGATGAAAAAGAAATTATGGTTTATTTGGAGAATGAAGAAAAGTAACTGATAATTGAATATTAACTCAGTGGAAAATGACATATTACTAATACCAATAATTTACTGTGGTTTCTGTTGCTTCCTTCCAATGTTTTTTTTTTAAATATACTTTTATTGTTTTCAGAGAAGAAGGGAGAGGAAAAAGAGAGATAGAAACATCAATAATGAGAGACAATCATTGATCGGCTGCCTCTTACACACCCTACACTGGGGATCGAGCCTGAAATCTGGGCATATGACCTGAATATGATTTAAACTGTGACCTCCTAGGTTATAGTTTGATGCTCAACCACTGAGCCACGCCGGCTGAGCCACTTCCAGTGTCTTGCAATTAAAGAATGCTTAATGTTTTAAGAATTTGCACACCACCTGTTATAACTTCAGAGCAATGCAGAAATTCAGATGCTCATGAGAAAGCATTAATAAATAACTATAGAGCCAAAGAGGCGCGACATGTAAATAGAAAACAAAAAGCAGTTTGACTTGGCAGGACTTCAGCAAAATGAAATAGGGAAACAGAGTTAATCTGGAAAGGAAAAAAAGAGCCAGGGAAAAAGCCTTGAATACCAGGCTGAAGTTTCCTGACCTTTTCAATGGGGAGAAGGGAAATCTAAAGAAGTTTGAGAAGGCTGGTATTTCTGGGAGATTATTTTAGGAGTGGGAAAATACAGGTTGTCCTCAAAACATGTATATACACCTTAAAAACTGACAGCTCAATTGATGTTTCTTTCTTTTCAGCCAGACTAAGCTTTGAACCAAGGAAATAAGCCAGTCAGAGGAAGACAAGTATCACATGATCTCACTCATATGTGGTGGAATCTAAAGAACAAAATAAACTGATGAACAAAATAGATCCAGAGACAGAGAAGCATGGAAGAGTCTAATGAATTACAGAGGGAATGCTGGAGTGGGTGGATGTAAGGGGAAGAGTTTAACCAAAGAACTTATCTGAATATAGGCATAACCCATAAACCTAGACAATGGTGTGGTGAAGGCCTTGGGGGCAGGGGCAGGAGCTGGCTAGAAGGGGTCAATGGGGACAAAGAGGACATCTGTAATAGTTTTAATAATAAAGATAAATTAAAAAATAAAAAAGGAAATCCATCCTAAAATGCTACTGGAGTTTTAAAACACAGTTGAAGTACAAACACTGCCTATATAATCTTTCAAAGTATATATACATTTTGGAGGGACAGCAAGTGTCCTCCCAAAATATATACACACTTTAATGACTAACAACTAACTTACTTTTCTTTCCTTTTCAGGTTTAAGTTACCTGAATATTGGGTGAAGCCAGACTAAGGTTTGAACAAAGAAAATTAATCCACTAGACTTTTTTATGGAAATACATAAAAGATAAAGTCTATGGCACAAAATAGTTGACAAATTGAGGGCAAAAAATACTGAAGGAAATTATTATTGACATTTTTTATGTCATTGCTTTGCGTTTTCAGTAGTGCCTAAACCAGAACAGTCATCAGTTAAAAATAGACATTAACAAAAAATTATTCATTTTGTTAGATTGTTTTAAATTTTGAAAATGAACTGATACTAGCTTTATAATCATTCAAAGTGTGTGTACATTTTTGGGGACACCCTAAATATAAAGAAAAAAAGAAAAAATGTGTATGGATATCATTTAAGGGACTATCACAATAATTGATCAATAGGGTGTGGGCTACTAATGTATCAATGGGACTGAAAAGAAGAGGTAGGTATTTATTTTACAGAGGAATAAGAATTTGTATGAGCTAGTCACTAACTAGATATAGGAGACAACACATTGAGCATTGGAGCCCAAGATTCCAAAGGGAACAATTGAGCTATTAGCAAACAGTAGGATGGACAATGAGTTTGATTTTAAACACAATGGTTTGATGTACTGGTGTTACATGTAGCTGAAGCTCACCAGAAAGGGGAGGACTAGAAACACAGATTTGTCATCCTCTTAGAAGTGACTATTAATGTTAGGAGGATAGGCAAAAGAGAACAGAGAAAGTGCTGAAGGCAGAATCTCAGAGGAATCTTTAACTGAGTGGTGGTGAAAGATGTCAGGGACCAGCCGTAAGCTCTGCTCACAATGTTGAACCATATACTCAAGTGGGGTTAATGTGGAATTCTAAATAACTTTTTAGGACTTAATTTATATAAGATATTTAATCAAAGGGGTTTTTCCTTACTCTTACCTCAGTGTATTGCGCTAACATTTTATAAGAAGATAACAAATTAATAATTATATCACAATGTACATCATATTGTTTTCTAAATCTTGGCATTGCTGAATTAAAGATCCAGATAAGGAGTTATGGATTTACATACCTGTGGTACCCATTTGGAAGACACAAAGCTGGTCACTTCTATTACAGACAAGCCAGTTTGGGAAAGTTGATTGATAAATTCAATTTTTATATCTGTAGGAACTATAACCTAGGAAAACATTGAAAGTTATTTTATAATTACTTTGTATAGGGTCTATTGAAACAAACAGAAAATTACTTCCTAACTGAAAGCGAGTCCTACTTAAGATTTATAAATTCAACCAGCAATTGATAAAAATATTACATTGTCGCATATGAAATAATAATCTTTAGAGCTTTAAAATATTAATATTTAACTTAGCATTTAAAATAAATTGTGCAAAAATGATATCAAGCTACCTTTTCATTTTGCAATCCATCCCGAGGTCCAACTTCTACTATTTTAACATACTCAGGGAGTCCAGATAACTGGGACACTTCCTGTAATGGAAAGGAAAACATACAATCATTAAACCATCAAACTTGCTGAATAGAAAAGTCAAACTATTACAATTTGTAAAATCAGATTCTCAATCCAGAAATTTAAAATGGTAATAAACCAATGCAATAATACGACATAATCCAAATACCAAGTTAATATTACATAATCCAAATACCAAGTTAATATTATTGGCAACATGAGATTATTTTTTTCTTATAACTTTATGATATTCAATCTAATTATGATAAAATTAAAAGATTAATTGCTAAGATATACATGGAAATGGTGATTTACTCAGGGTCCAAAAAGCAAATCTGTTGAGTAATTCTACATGTGATGATAATCTAACCATTGCTAGAGTTCATGGAAAAATTAGGTGTTTGTATTAATAGACTTCTACCGCGCACAGTCATACAAGATGCTGCCCTCTACCCTGGTACTTGAGGAACATGGATTGGAATTCTGGCTTGTGCTTGGAAACCGGAGGCTAAAAGTGAAGGTGTCCTTTTTCTTTTTTGTATCACTCAGCACAACCAACTCCTAAACACAGAACGCCCAGCTCAGTAGGACCTAGCCGTTGGCATCCTACTGGAAACAGCTTAGTTCCAGCCCAACTTACAACCCTGTCCTACCTTTCTGCCAAATCTGAAATAGCAAGAGGGTCTGGACTCTGGAGCCTATGCCCCCAAACTAAGTAGTATGGACATACCATATTTAGGACACTGGTTTAAAATAGAAAAAAAAAATAGAAACAGCCTTTCTAACCATCACATTGCAATTAAAATTAGTAGACTACACCTTTTCAGACTGGACCAGCACAATGTCCTGGTATCTCCAAGCCAAGTTAAGTCTGAGTAACTCGTTATCAAGTACTTTAGATGGATAGCTGAGGGAATCAACCTAATCAGCAGGACCTGTACTTCAAGGCTTTGTAAATTCAGGTCGACTAATTTATAGTTTTACCTTGACCTTGTAATAAGGAAATGCACTGGTGAAGTGACAGTTTATCATGCAAAATTCAGTTTGTTTCTATGACATAGAAAAATGCTTGCTGGATCTTTTAGAGTCCAAAGCTGTCATATGATTTTATTAGCATCCTCTTCTAACTAACTCAGTGGAAGAACCCAGATGCTTCCTGTTACAATGTTTACATACCACCCTCCACCATTTCCATGAAATTGGGCAATTCAATATGCAAAAATTAACTAGGAAGAAAACAGAATTCTCATTTCTGCATCTTCTGAACAGATTGTGATGCACACAGTTAACTTGTGGGTGGAGAGTGGAGGGTGGATAGAAGTATAGCCTTCCTGAGCTTTAGGCTCAATCTGGGATAGCAGTCATGAAATCATGCCTCATTTCCAGAGTGGCCATAATTTCAACAAACATGGCATGGAAAAGTGGAGTAAATAAAGAGCAGCTCACTCCTCTTTCTTATTACCTCCTAAAACTGCAAACGATGAAATACAAAACAAAACAACTAGGTAATCTTAAACCATGTGGTCTCATTATTGCTGATTGTAAACTCAAGCTGTATTTGCAACAGCAAGTAGCTTGGAGCATACATGAATGAAGAGTAAGTAGCAAGTAGCTCGGAGCATACATGAATGAAGAGTTGAACCAGAAAGAAAAGGCAACTATGTTTTTTAAGCTGATAGCAATATGAAGTGTAAAATTACAGAGCTTGAGACTTTCCAATACATCACCATTGTAGCTAGCAGAAGTAACAACCAATCTGAAGAAATTACAGACCACCAATGATAGCCATTTTAGTCAAAGCAGAATAGATGCTCACTTTAATATTATTTTACATTTATTCTTGAATCTAATCCTACTATTACATCTTTCAGCTATGGGTACTTACTAAATCTACCTGAATACCTGAGAAATCAGAAAACAGTCAGAATGTGTTCAGTAAATCAAAGAGTAACAAGTTTTCCTTTTTAACAGAAAAATAAATAATACAGAGTCAATTAATACATACTTGCTGAATATGTGTAATGAGACCCCCATCTTAGTCCCCTTTAGTCTCTTCCTGGGCATTACCAACTCTGCACTGACTTTTCTAAGGAGACACATCTGTACAATAGCTGCTTGGCATAGCCACCTACCCATTGTACAAGCACATAGAATTCAATGATTTAAAACTGATCCCATTATTTTCCTACCTCATGACTCTTCTCAGACATTCTCCCACCACATACTATTTACCTTCTCCCTTACCATTGGTATCTCACTGGTCCATTTGTTACTGATTTTATTTTGGCAAATATCTAGCACCCACTGAAAGAAGTTTTCAGGGGTGAAATAGGAAGGTTTAGGAAATTTTAGGAGTCAAGGGGTCCATGGGAAAAGCAGAGGGCTACAGACCTGCAAAGGGTACATTTCCATAAGATAAGAGAGCTGGGAGTAGTAGCACAAGGTACATTTCCATAAGATAAAGGAGCTGATAACTGCAGAAAGGTATACATTTACAGAATAAAGGAAAGGAAGCCTCTCATTCTGAGAGAAAAGAAGAGATCCCAGAGGGAATAGGGAAACAATAAGGAAGAAGAAGGAGGGAACCTCACTTCACTTGAGGTTTGAGCTAAGGAGTTAATATAGTAACCAATCTAAGGGGGGCAGTGACCAATCAAAGGGGATATCCAGGCACAAAGATCTGCAGCCTTTATATGCTGAAGGAAAAGGGACTTAACAGGACTATTTCCCCCTCCCTATGTGCTTTTTTCTCAATTAATTTCCACCTTTCACTAAAGTACCTTTCTTCCATGGTTTCCTTCTTTGACTCCACCAGACAAAGAACCCAGGAACTATCTTGCCCAGAGGAACACCAGGTGTTCCAGTCCAATTTCCCATGTCACCACCACCATGCATGACCCTCAGAGTGTGCTCAATAATTATTTTTATTGTATTCGTGAATCTCTTTTGTCACTGGCTTCATTAAAATTGTCACTTTTTTCTCACTCTGTTGCTATAACTTCATAAATATTCTCCCTTAATGTTGTTATTCCAAGATTAAAATCTTTCAGCATTTGCCAGTCACCTTCAGAGAGATCAACCTAAGGAAAAAGATGATTCATGACTAGACTCTCATCATCTACCACCCTCTACTTATGAAGCCTATGATTTTAGCCATGCTAAAGACATGTCTTGGTCATTCTCACATTTGTTGGTTGGAAATACATTCCATTTGTGGAAAAAAAACTTTTCATCAAACTCATTTTCTTAATCATGAATACAGTACTAGACCACATTTTTCCCCATCTAAGGGTAATATTTGAACAAATTCTAATCAATGAAAGTGAGTCATATGTACCATTTTTAAGCTTGGCCCATGAAAATATCCAAAATACATTCCCCCATGTTCTTTTCCCTTCAGCCAGCTTAATGCAGATGAGTATGGAAAATCTAGACATTAATAAAAACAAAAAGAAATATATGTATGTATATATATATATATATATATATATATATATATATATATCTACATCCCCAAATCACTGCTTAAATAATAATTCCATGACAACAACTACACACCCAGCGAACAGCTGCCAACCTGAGAACACAGGTCACCAAGTGGCGTGAGCACATGGATTCAGAGGAACTCTGCACCCCTTCATGGAAAGGTCAGATTTAGCCTGGGATAAGGAGAGAGAGAACCACATAACCAGACACCTGAAGAATAGAGATCATGGGAAGAAAAAGAGTCTGCATATAAAAGAAAAGCAGGAATCACCAAAAAAGAAAGTAAATGAAATGGAGGCAAGGGACCTGTCAGAGAAAGAATTCATAAGGTGGCTGAAGTGAATGGAAGAAAAATTTAACAATATGTATAAGAACCAAGAGGAAATGAAGAAGAACATGAAATGAAAAGAAATGAAAAATGACATCACTGCTATAAGAACTCAGTAGAAAGCATTAATAATAGACTAGAAGAAGCAGAGGTCCACATCAGTGAGCTAGAAGACAAGGTAGGAAAAAATACTCAAGTAGAGCAAATTCCAGAAAAAAAACACACACAAAAAAAACTAAAAAGCAGGAGGAGAGCCTAAGGGAACTTTGGGACAACCTAAAATGAAACAGCATCCACATTATAGGAGTGCCACAAAGGAGATAAAATTGAACAAGGAATAGAAAACCTGTTTGAAGAAATAATGACAGAAAAATTCCCTGGTATAGAGAAGAAAAATCCCACACAAATTCAAGAAGCTCACAGAGTCCCAAACAAAAATGAACCCAAAAAGACCAATGCCAAGGCAGATTATAATTAAATTGGCAAACACCAACGACAAAGTAAGAATCTTAAAAGTAGCCAGAGAGAGATAGAAAGTTACCTACAAAGGATCCCCCATCAGACTAGTGACTGATTTCTCAACAAAAGCACATCAGGCCAGAAGGGAATGGAATGAAATATACAAAGTCATGCAAAGGAAGGGTCTAAATCCAAGAATACTATACCCAGCAAATCTACCAGTCAAAATTGAGGGTGAAATCAGGAGCTTCACAGACAAAAAGAACTAAGGGAGTGTATTACCATCAAACCAGCAATGCAAGAAATGCTAAAGGGTCTACTGTAAAAGGAAGAATTAGAAAAAGAAAAAGGAACACAGGGGTAAAGAATAAAAATGGCAACAAACAAGTACCTATCATCAATAAATGTAAATAGATTAAATGCCCCAATCAAAAGATATAGGGCAGTGGTTGGCAAATTCATTAGTCAACAGAGAGGCAAACTGCGACTCACGAATCACAAGTGACTTGTGAGCCACAGTTTGCCAACCACTGACATAGGGTAACAGATTAGATTGAAAAAACATGACCATATATCTGCTGTCTACAGGAAACCCACCTCAAAAAAATAAAGAAAGAAAGAAGCACAAAGACTGAGGGTGAAAGGATGAAAAAAGGTTTTTCAGGCAAATGGAAATGAAAAAAAAAAGCTGGGGTAACAATACTTATATATGACAAATTAGAACTTAAAATGAAGGACATAAAAAGAGATAAGGAAGGCCACTTCATAATAATAAAGAGAGCAATACAATAAGAAGAAATAACTCTGGTAAACATATACGCACTCAATAGAGGAGCTCCCAAATACATTAAAAAAAAATCCTGGAGGATATATCAAGGGAGAGACTGACAGCAGTACAATTATAGTTGGGGACTTTAATACCCCACTATTGCCATTGGACAAATCCTCTAAACAAACAAACAAAAAAAAAAAAGCAAAGAAACATCAATCCTAGATGACTCACTAGACCAGATGGAATTAAATAACATCTTCAAAACATTTCATCCCAAAGCCACAGAATATACATTGTTCTCATGTGCATATAGGTCATTTTCAAAGACAGACCATATATGCAGTCACAGGCAAAGTCTCTTCAAATTCAAGAAGATAGAAATCATATCAAGCATCTTCTCAGATCACAATGGAATAAAACTGGAAATCAACTACAATAAAAACAATCCAAAAAATCAAACACATGGAGACTAAATAGCATGCTATTAAACAATAACAGGGTTACTGGAGAGATCAAAGAAGAAATAAAAAACATCATGGCAACAAACAACAATAAAATAAACAACAATCCAAAAATCTATGGGACACTGCAAAAGCAGTCTTGAGAGGGAAGTTCATAGCTCTATACCTACTGCAAAAAACAAGAAACAATGATAATAAATTACCTAACCCTACAACTCAAAGTGTTAAAAAGAGAGCAACAAGAAAAGCCCAGTGTAAGCAGAAAGAAGGAAATAATAAAAATCAGAGCAGAGATAAATGACATTGAGACCTCCCCCCAAAAAACAATACAAAATATCAACAAAACCAAGACCTGGTTCTTTGAAAGGATAAGCAAGATTGATGAACCTCTAGCCAGGCTCATCAAGAAGCAAAGAGAGAGGACCCAAATAAACAAAATCAGAAATGAAAGAGGAGAAATAACAATAGACCCCTCAGGAATACAAAGGATTGTTAAAAAATAATATGAACAACTATATTCCAACAAAATGAACAACCTGGAGGAAATAGACATATTCCTAGAAAAATACAACCTTTCAAAACTCAATCATGAAGAATCCAAAAATCTCAATAAGTCAATAACTATGCAAGAAATTGAAGCAGCCATCAAAAAGCTTCCAGCAAACAAAAGCCCAAGGCCAGATGACTTCACAAGGGACTTTTACCAAACATTCATGGAAGAACTAAAACCAATCCTCCTCAGACTATTCCAAAAAAATTCAAGAGGAAAGAACACTTACAAGCTAATTCTATGAAGCCAGCATTACCAAATATCAAAACCAGCTAAAGACAAAACAATGAAAGAGAATTACAGACCACTATCCCACATGAACATAGATGCCAAAATCCTCAACAAAATTCTAGCAAATCGGATCCAGCAGTACATCAGAAATATCATATATCATGACCAAGTAGGATTTATCCCAGGGATGCAAGGATGGTACAATATTCGAAAATCAATAAACATGATACATCACATAAACAAATTGAGAGATAAAAATCACATAGTCATAGCAATTGATGAGAAAAAGCATTTGACAAAATCCAACACCCTTTCCTGATAAAAATTCTCAACAAGGTGGGAGTAGAAGGACCATAAATCAACATAATAAAAGCCATATTATGATAAATCCACAGCCAACATCATACTCAATGGGCTAAAACGATTTCCCTTAAGAACAGGAACAAGACAGGGATGCTCACTCTCACCACTCCTGTTCTACATGGTACTGGAAGTATTAGCCATTGCGATTAGACAAGAAGAAGAAATAAAAGGCATCCAAATTGAAAAAGTAGTAAAACTGTCATGATGACATGATATTGTACATTAAAAATTCTAAAGACTCCATCAAAAAACTATTAGACTTAATAAATGAAGTTGGCAATGTAGCAAGATATAAAATTAACACCAAGAAATCTATGGCATTTTACTCACCAATATTGAATTTACAGAAATAGAGACTAAAAAAGCAATCCCATTTACCATCGCTCCAAAAAAATTAAGATACCTAGGAATAAATTTAACTAAGAAGGTAAAAGACCTATATGGGGAAAACTACAGGACATGAAAAAAAAAACAACGTTGGGAAAGACCTAAACAGATGGAAGAACATACCATGTTCAAGGTTTGGTAGAATCAAAATCAATAAAATGTCCATACTACCCAAAGAAATCTATAGATTCAATGCCCATGCCATTAAAAGTCCAAAGGCATATTTCATAGACCTAGAAAATTCATCTGGAATAAAAAAAGACCCTGAATTGCTACAGTAATCCTGAAAAAGAAGAACAAAATAGGTGGCATCTCAATACCAGATTTACAAAGCCACTGTTCTCAAAAAAGCCTGTTACTGGCACAAGAACAGACATATAGACCAACAGAATAGAATAGAGAATGCAGATATTAACCCAAACCACTATCCTCAGTTAACATTTGACAAAGGAGGCATGAACAGACAATGGAGTCAAGACAGTCTCTTCAATAAATAGTGTTGGCAAAATTGGACAGATACATGCAAATAAATGAAACAAGACCACCAACTTACACCATCCTATCTAATAAGAGAGTAATATGTAAATTGACCATACCTTCAATCAAGCCACACCCACAGACATGCCCACCAACCAATAAGGAGCAAATTATGCAAATAAACCCCAACCAAGATGGTTACTGCCACTTAGAGCAGGAGAGAGGCTTGGGTTTCCCCAGCAATGGAGGAAGCCAAGCTGTCCACCTTCCATTGTCGGCCAAGGCCTCCACCCAATGCTACAAAGTTTCAATTTTAGAAGATACATAATCTCAACAGAAATGATGGCAGCCAGCCACAGAGCTGGAGAGAGAAGAGGCTAGGGTTGTCCTGGAGATGGAGGAAGCCAAACTTATACAGCCCTAGCCTAGGCCTCCACTCTAGGCTACAAAGTTTCAAACAGAAATGTCTGTCACCACAGAGCAAGCAGAAGACTTGGCTCTGTTCCAGGCTACAAAGTTTCAATTGTAGAACATAAATTAATCCCAGATCCCAGGGCCTCCATTTGGGTTGATGGGGAGCATGGCCAGCCTGCAAACCTCCAATAGGCCCCTCGCCCAGGCTGCCCCATGCCCCAAGGGAACCCCCACCTAATCCAGTACACCCTTCAGGGCAAACCAGCTGGCCCCCACCCATGCACCAGGCCTCTATCCTATCTAATAAAAGTAATATGCAGATTGATCATCACTCCAACACACAAGAGGACTGCCCCATGTGGTCAAAGATCCTGCCTCCATGTGGACACAAGATGGCCACTACAAGATGGCTAGCAGGGGAGGACAGTGGGAGGTTCTAGGCTTGCAAGGGAGGGCAGTTGGGGGCAATCAAGCCTGCAGGGGAGGGCAGTTAGGGGTGACCAGGCCAGCAGAGAAGGTAAGTTGGGGGCAAACAGGCTGGCAGGGGAGCAGTTAGACATCAATTAGGCTGGCAGGGCAGTGATTAGGGGGTGATCAGGCTGGCAGGCAGAAGCAGTTAGGGGCAGTCAGGGAGGCAGGCAGGTGAGCAGTTTAGAGCTAGCAGTCCTGGATTGTGAGAAGGATGTCCACCTGCCCATTTAGGCCTGATCCTACTGGGATCAGGCCTAAAGAGGCAGTCATACATCCCTCAAGGGGTCCCAGATTGGAGAGGGTGCAGGCTGGGCTGATGTACACCCCCTCTGCTCCTTCATGCACGAATTTCATGTACCGGGCCTCTAGTATACAAAAATAAACTCAAAATGGATAAAGGACTTAAACATAAGACAAGAAACCATAAAAATACTAGAGGAATCCCCAGGCACAGAAATCTCAGACATATGCCAAAGCAATTTCTTCACTAATACCAGTCCTAGGGCAATGGAAACTAAAGAGAAATAAATAAATGGGACTACTTCCAAATAAATAGCTTTCGCACAGCAAAAGAAACCATCAACAAAAAAACAAGAAAGCCCACTGCATGGGAGAACATATTTGCAAATGTTATCACTGATAAAGTTTTAATCTCCAACATTTACAGGGAATTTATATAACTTAACTAGAGGCCTGGTTCATGAAATTCATGCACCAGAGGTGAGGGATGTCCCTTAGCCCAACCTACACCCTCTGCAATCTGGGACTCCTTGGGGGATGTCTGACTGCCTATTTAGGCCAAATCCTAGTAGGATTAGGCCTAAATGTGCAGTTGAACATCCTTCTCACAATCCAGGACTGCTGGTTCCAAACTGCTCGTCTGCCTGCCTCCCTGATTGCCCCTAACCACTTCTGCCTGCCAGCTTGATCATCCACTAACCACTATCCTGCCAGCCTAATTCATGTCTAAATGCTCCCCTGACAGCCTGTTTGCCCCCAAGTTCCCTCCCCTACCAGCCTAGCCACCCCTAACTACCCTTCCCTGCAGGCCTGATCGCCCCCAACTGCCCTCCCTTGCAGGCCTGATCCCTCCCAACTCCCCTCCACTGCTGGCCTGATCACCCACAACTGCCCTCCCTTGAAGGGCCTGGAACCTCCCAATGGCCCTCCCCTGATGGCCATCTTGTGGTGGCCATCTTGTGACCACATGGGGGCAGGATCTTTGACCACATGGGGCAACCCTCTTGTGTATTGGAGTGATTGTCAATCTGCATATTACTTTTATTAAATAGGATAGAGGCCTGGGGGCCAGCTGGTTTGCCCTGAAGAGTGTCCCAGATCATGGTGGAGGTTCCCTTGGAGTGAGGGGCGGCCTGAGTGAAGGGCCTGGGGAGGTTTGCTGGCCGACCACACTCCCCAGTGACCCAAGTGGAGGCCCTGGGATCTGGGATTAATTTATGTCTACAATTGAAACTTTGTAGCCTGGAGTGGAGCCAAGCCTTCTGCTCACTCCGTGGAGGCAGCCATTTCTGTTTGAAACTTTGTAGAGTGGAGGCCTGGGCCGGCAATAGTAGGTGTAAAGCTTGGCTTCCTCTGTTGCTGGGGAAACTCAAGCCTCCTGCCTGCTCTCAGTAGTGGCAGCCATCTTGGCTGGGGTTTATTTGCATAATCTGCTCCTGATTGGTTGATGGGCATGGCTGGTGAGTGTGGGTTGTGGGTTTAGCAAAGGTACTGTCAAATTTGCATATTACTCTTTTATTAGATAGGATAAAAGGAAGATAAATGATCTAATAAGACAATGGGCAATGGACCTAAATAGATACTTTTCAAAAGAAGACAGAAGGAAGACCAAAAGACATATGAAAACATGTTCAAAATCACTAATTATAGGATAGATGCAAATCACTACTGTCAGAATGGCTATCATCAACAAATCAACAAATGACAAGTGCCGGTGGGGATGTGGAGAAAAAGGAACCCTTGTATACTACTGTGGGAATGCAGACTGGTGCAGCCACTGTGGAGAACAGTATGGAGTTTCCTCAAAAAACTAAAAATGGAACTCCCATTTGACTCATTAATCCCATTTCTAGGAATATATCCCAAGAAACTAGAAACACCAATCAGAAAGATTATATGCACCCCTATGTTCATAGCAGCACAATTCACTATAGCTAAGATTTGGAAACAGCCCTAAATGGCCATCAGCAGATGAGTGGATTAGAAAACTATGGTACATCTACACAATGGAATACTACGCTGCTATAAAAAATAACAAATTCCTAGCATTTCTGCAGCATGGATCGAACTGGAGAGCATTATGCTAAGTGAAATAAGCCAGGCAATGAAAGAAAAATGCCACATGATCTCACTCATTTATGGAAAAGAACATTATAACCTGATGAACAAAAAGATAGATACAGAGGCAATAAAGTATCAAACAGACTGTAAAATTACAGCATGAAATCTGGGGAGTGTTGGAAAGTAGGGGAAAGAGATCAACAGAAGGACTCGTATGCATGCATATAAGCACACCAATGGACACAAGACACTGTGGGGTGGAGTGGGATAAGGGCATGTGACAGGGGATAGGGGAGGCCGGGGGAAGGTCAATGGGGGGAAAAAGGAAATATATGTACTCTTTAAACAATATGCAATACTATATGTAATACTTTAAACAATACAAAATAAATAAAAATAAATAAACATTAAAAAAAAAAGAATCCCATGCCAAGAAAAAGAAAATATATATTTTTTTAATTTTCTGGACAAAAATAAATGTCAGCTATTTCATACCACTGAGAATAGAGTTGTAGAATGGACCTCAAAATTAATTAATTCTGGAAAGCTATTTGAGAAGCTATTTGTTCAACAACTGATTCATTTTTTCCCATTAGAAATAATGAAATTGAATTGATTCATTATAGACCCCCAAATGATTTCATTTTAACCATGTCTAATGTACTGTTTAATCAATAAACAAGCACTTATTTTCTTAAGTTTATTGAACTACCTTTACTTGCCTTAAATGAATTTTTTCAGCACTCATTCCAGATGTGTCTTTCAGGAGGTCAGCTGCAGCATCTTTACCTTTCTGTTTATCATTGCCTCTGAAATGCTGTCACTGACTAACTCCTATTCCTTTATCCAAATTAATAACAGTATTTCTACCTATTCAATTGCCTTTGATCATTGTTTCTTTCACACCTTTAGCAACATTAGCATTCTTGATAGCCTCTTTATGATTTAAAATTGTGCAAGCAACAACAACAACAAAAAAAAACAAAAAACACAGGCACAAAATACAAAAATATTCACACTACAATTTCCTGAGATGTTAACAAGGCAAGGTTTGACTCTAAACACACTCACACTGGGAGACACTTTTTGTTTTGCTGATGTGTCAGCATTAAAGGGTTGAACCTGTTTTGTTTAAAGACTGAGACAATTTTTTCAGTTCACAACTTGGTCAAGGACTGAACTGCTCTAGATGGAAGAGAACCAAAGTTTGACTGTATCTCTTATAGCATTTGAGAACCAAAGTTTGACTGTATCTCTTATAGCTTCTAATTATGAAGAGTGATGAGTATGAAATTTTCCCCTACATGCAAGCTAACAAGTGAGCCTGCCTTGGATGCTAACAGAAGGCACATTCTCCTAAGTCAGAAACGAAGAAAACTTATGAACTCACAAAAATAGCAGAAGCTAGAGGATCAGTGCTTCTGCGGATTCCCCTAACCTCAGCTCTCACCGAAAGAAGCAAAGTAATGTTTACACAGGCAATCAGTTGTGTTCCAGGAAAAGAACTCCAAGCACAGACAATCTGAACTGTTAAGTAATGTGCAGTAAGAAAGAATATCTTCCCTTGGCAACAAAGGTAGACATTGTTTATTATGCTTGACCCATGAGCATACCTGCCTTTTGACTCAAAGGAAGACACTATCTCTATGATCCAAGGCTTTAAGCTCACTTACTCCTTGTTCTAGAAGTATATTTCTATCATTCAGAGCTATTCCACATACAAAAATCCTTATAAAGATAGTCTGAAAGAAAGACAATCATGCCTCTACTTGCAAAACATATAGAAATTCAAAATACCCATGGACAATTATTTTCCATTAATATCTACTCCTCATGTTTATACCATCTTTGTGTATGGCAAATTCTCCTGACAGTAAATTACTCTATCAGCCCCTCCAATGAACAAAGGCTGGGACCAAATGTGTACAATTTATACCATAAGGTATTTAATTAAGGCTACTAGAACTCCAACTAGAAAAATCAGGTCAACCTCCAGAATGGACTTCAGCCATGCCTCCACCTCCCAAGGGTCCTTGGGTCCATGCATCTGAGTAAATCCGGAGTTAGTAGTGGCTGCTGCATCAGAAGCTTAGGTTTACCCTGTGCCTATTTTATGACAGTGGATACCTTGCCATAATCAGTACTACAGTTTACTGATCAGAGATGGTAGTCATCAAAGTGATGGAGACTAACTCAGCAGTCTGACTCTAGTGGGCCTCATCAGAGTATGGGCCTGTGATGACTGAATCAGCCCTTCCCCCAAAGCTATCTTTAATCTGTCAGGTACCTAAATTAGGCCACTGACTACAAGCCAAGTCAGTAACAATATGGGAATGGCTCGGAGTTCTGCTAAGTGAATAGAGATCACATACATTTTCAGTTCTGAACAGCTGCTGCAGATGTTGTACAACTAGTAGCCCAGCAGACATCATTGGTTTCAACTTAGCCAAAACATCATCCAACCAGGCTCAACCAATAGAAAAAGCACTGTGAACAGAAGGGCCCCACTGAGCTAGTACCTTTGTTTTTGGCAGTGGAGCTAGCAGGAGAGGGCAACTGCTACTTTTTTCTGTATAAACCTGAGATTGCACTGGGGACAGGCTGACCACTTTCTTGAATATAAGTTTCCATCCCATTAGTGAGGTCTGTTGAAATTGTCCTACCTTGTTAATCTTGATTCCACATTGACTCTCTCCCACTCCCGAAGGAAATAGGGCCAGAAAATCACAAGGTATCCATGAATCAGGTGTCCAGTTTCAATAAGAGCTAAAAGCAAACTAACACCTGATTTTCTAAAGATACTGAATCAGGGCAGTAGGGGTCCACATCCCCAAGCAGCACTTCTGGGTGAAAGCTGCCTGACTTTGTCAGAAGTTCCAATTTTCAAAAACCCCAGTGACAGAGACTTGTAGGTCAAAGAGATTCAGAAGGATTGGAGGGACCTCCCCCCACCTCCTTACCCCTGGCCCTGGCTCAAAGGTATGTTCACTTCACAACATGCTCTTCCTAATTAAGATTATTCCCTCAGAATTATGAGACACAGAATTGCAATCACATCACACACTAATTTTTAACTATACATTCAGTTTTGGAAGCAACCAAAGTACACTGAATTGACCCCAAAGGCCCCACCCAAGAGGTTACTTTGGCTTCTCCTTCCCACTGTGAACACTGCCCAATCCCCATCAATTGAATCAGGACTCCCACACCCATAGGTCTGAATAAGGTGATGATTTTGGCATTTTTATCCAAAAAAATTCATAAAAGTTTGAGTTCTTGATCTCCCCCAAAGTTCTCTAGCATACGCAGATGGGTGATCACAAAGAACCAATCATCATTTTCCTTAAAGCAGTTGAATTAGGAAGGTTGAGAATCAGGGGACACAGAGGGAGATAATCAGCTCCAAATTTTTAAGTCAGGCACATTTAGTTTCCATTTCAGGCAGTATAGCAGCTGCTGACCAGCTTAATGAAATGAATTTGTAATGTTATGATTCCATACAAACTCCTATACTAAACATCATAATCATAATTAATGACACCATCTATTTCAACATTGGGAACCTGAGTTGCTTTGTTTCCATCAGGATAACAGGGTTTGTTCCATCTGGCTGACAGGGGCTTAACTAGTACAAAATTCATTATCGAGAGAACACCTTTTAAATCTTCATCCAGTTATAAGAGCTATGGGAGTTTTGCAAGATTACAAGGCTGACTATAAAATTTACTACAATTCTTTGGGTCTCATTTGCCAGTGGGTTGCATCTCAGGATTACATATACAACCTGGGGCAGTAGGACCCACATGTTAGTCAATGACTCCTCTATAGCCTCTATAGTTCCTCACAGGAGTTTGTCTACCCCAGGGAAGTCTCCCAAACAGGACCAAACTTCCCATACAGCAGCCAAAACTCACAGAAAACAAACAAATAAACAAACAACATATCACAGAAACCTTTGTTGCCATCTCCAATTGTTTCTAAATTTGGCATGACAGATCACAGGACAAGCTAAACTGTCAGAAAGTCCAGTTGTTGGTATTCCTCATCTCCCAACCCAACCAAAGTTCTTATGATTCATTCACCTGATTTCTGGTTTCTTCCCATTATGTTGGCCACGTTTTTTCCTTCTACATTCCCAATAACTGCTGGTCAGAAGAAGACAACCTTCAACCCACACAGAACTCATCTTAGTGCTAGTTGTTACTATGTGTGGACCTGAAGCTGACTACCAGATTGCCAAGGAAGTTCCCCTGCCCTGAGCAAAGTTAGCATGATCATAGCACCACTAGGCCTTTGCACCTACTTCCCAGAAACCAGACTGTAATTATCATTCCAACCCCTCACCATCATTAGGAGGCAATTAAGTAGAGGAGCATTTATTGCTTTAAAAAAACTATAATATCTGGTCAACATGTTACCAATTCCCATGGACTTTCCTCAAATTGCTTTAATCCATCTGAAAATTCCTCATTCTTACCTTTCAGAAAGTCATGTGTCCTTTAGCATTATCTTCATCAACAAAACTGTCAAAACCTGTGAAGGGCTGAGATTTTATGCTAAGGAACCCTGCCACAGTTTTATGGATGCTGGCAGAAGATAAGTGAATCTTGAATCAGAGACAAAAGACTTTATTTTCACCTTAATAACAGTAGCCAGAGCATCAACATTTTCTTTCACCTATTCCCTGACCATTACAGGAGCTCTGCTTGGAGAACTTGAACACTTCATCATGACCAGTAAGCATAACACCTTTTCCTCCAGAAAGGAAAACTGTCTGCAAGACTGACTACAAGAAAAACACCTTGAAAAGGTATTTTCAAAGAAAGGTGATAAGTGCCTTGCTAGTAAGACATAAAGAAATATGAGAGATCAATGAAGAATTGTTTCTTAACACTATTACTTCACTTAATATTCAATTATTGTCCTTAACCGAAACCCTTCCTCATTACTTAAGATTCAATTTATCATCTACTCAAGAAAAACTTTTCTGACCTCTCCAGATAGAATTAAGTACTTTAATTAATATGATATCATAATACTATATAGAGACCTATTTCAAAATGCATCCATAATTACTTCTTTGCCTGTCAATTCCCCATTTTTATTTTCTTAATCTTTATTGTTGAAAGTATTACTAGTACATATGTTCCAGTTTTAATGTTTCCTATTTTTCATAAGAACCTTCAGAGTCACCAAAGTGGATACCTCCCAACTACTTGGTAACTGCTTGTTAAATAAATAAAGGAAAGAATGAGTTAATTCACATCTAAAATTTAGAAAAGCAATATTGACCTTTCATTTAGCCATCACACACTAGCCAATATTGTTAGTTATGAAATATATAAAAATAAGATGCCCATTCAAGCTTACTTTTCTTATACTCTGAGTATATGAGAATTTAAAAATGACTTGTAAGTTTCAAGGAATTGAGTTTAAAAACGTTGTCTACAGATGTCAGCAACATCATCCTTAAACAGGTCTATAGTCTAAATTTATTTTTATGGTATTGAATGCCCCATGTTACTGAATTTGGTATATCCTGTTTAATGTGGGATAGTGTATGATACTAGTAAAAAACAAAAGATTTATTATCCAGAAGGAGCATCTCAAAAAGCCATGTTATATGGTTGAGTGTATACCCACATTGGAATCAGATTTCTAATGGTTCATTTTCATAGAGTAAGGACAAAAGCAATACTATCTTGCACTTCTATGCTGCTTTATTATTCCAACGCACTTTTCTATCTACATTTCATCTGTGAAGCTACCCTGTGAGGTAGGCAGAAATGAAAGAAGAGATTAAATGACTTTCTAAATTCCCTGGCTCCTATTCTATTTTTCGTTAGGATGAGATTAAATACCTCACCAAATATTGAGCTTTGGTTGAAAAAATAATAATGAATCATTCTTTAATGTAGAACATAAATGGACTGCTTTACTCACATTTTTCATTCTCACCTAAAATTAAGTGGAAGACCTATTTTGATAGGGATTTCTCTGAAATCCCTGTGTGTTTATATATATAACACATATATTATTACATTATGTATTATATAACACAGAGAGTTATATAATTTTACAGCAGTCATAATGGTTGGCTTGTCTACATATAATCAACCCTTTCTGATGGTGACGGATAGGATTCCTTATTATTTAAAAGACAAGTACTACTGTTTTCCTTAGAAAAATAATACCATCCACAGTAGAAATTTTCAGAAAGATTGTTACATATTTAAACCCATTTCTTTTTTTTTTTTAATATATTTTATTGATTTTTTACAGAGCAGAAGGGAGAGGGATAGAAAGTCAGAAACATCGATGAGAGACATCGATCAGCTGCCTCTTGCACGCCCCCTACTGGGGATGTGCCCACAGCCAAGGTACATGCCCTTGCCGGAATCGAACCCGGAACCCTTCAGTCCGCAGTCCGACGCTCTATCCACTGAGCCAAACCGGTCTCGGCTAAACCCATTTCTTAAGGAGTCATTTTATGTGTAAAGAGACTGTATGGATACTGCAATATCCCATTTCATAGCAAGTATTCTCATGGAGAACTACCCATATTTTCTGGCGTATAAGATGACGCTTTAACCCAGGAAAATCTTCTCAAAAGTCGGGGGTCGTCATACGCCAGGTGTAAAAATACCATAGCTTGCAGTTATGATGGGTGTTGCTAACTGGCCAGGGACTTGCCTGGCACTTGCTCTCTCTCTATTGTTTGTTATCTTCCTCCTACCGTCATCAGTTCCAGTCGTCTCATATGCCGGAAAATACGGTACTATCCATGATCAAATCAAATACTCCCACTCCACACACAAAATCTGAATTAGGAAATTGTATGATTTGCTATTGAAATTAAATTTAATGTTTTAAGGGGCATTAGATGGCCGACGCTTTTCCAAAAGAATCTAATTTTGTTATCTCCTCTGAGATATGTACAAGCTGCATTTGGGATAATGTTAAACACTCCACATTCTGATATTTGTTATTTCTTCGATATTATTTCCTCTATTAATCAAATACAGGGAGAAACACATAAAGCATTATCACTAATAAATCAGATACCCATGGAAACCCGGATTCGCTGGAGCAACCTAAGGACATTTCTCTCCCAAGGTGGCTTTCTGGGACAAAGGGCTGAGTCAACAAAGCTAATATTTGAAACCTTTCTTTCAGCATATTCAGGTCCCAAGATTGATTCAAGGGCAAGCTCTGGCAGTTCAAGAAAATTTTATTTATAACCACATAAAAATACAATTTTAATGTATCATTAAGTCATCTTAAAGTCCATGAATGATACATCTTAATTTATTAAATCAAAAGGTAAAGGAAGACAATCACTTACTTTTCAACATTTTTTTGGCCAAACAGAAGGAAAAGTGAAATATGTGCAGTACTTTTGCCCAACTGCTTTTGGGCAATGTTTGAACAGAGATTAAAAACAAGCTCTAAAAATCTGAACATTAGTATGTATGCTAATGCTTGTTCTTGGCATTCAATGGAAAATTGGTGCTGGATGTCAGTGTGGACATACAGCATAATCAAATATTGATTCCTTCTGGAAATATGTAAATTTTATGAATACTTAGATAAATAAAGAGGTACAAAAAGGCATAAGAATAGTATATTAGGGCATCTGTCATAATAAAAGAAACATAACAGAATGACAAACAATATGAGATTATCTATACTTATCAGGATAAAAAATGAGCTTAACATCTACTACATAAATTTACCTCCCACTTATATAAAGTGTCTTGAGCCTTAGCTGGTTTGGCTCATTGGGTAGAGTGTTGGCCTGTGGACTGAAGGGTACTGGGTTCGATTCTGACCAATGGCACATGCCTGGGTAGCAGGCTCAATACCCAGTGTGGGGAGTGCAGGAGACAGCCAATCAATGATTCTCTCTCATCATTTATATTTTTATCTCTCTCTCCCTCTCCCTTCCTCTCTGAAATCAATAAGAATATATTTTAAATAAATAAATAATAAAGTGTCTTGAGCAATAAATGCATACATATGCATCTAATAGTCACAAAGTCATTCATTAATGTTTTAAAACAAAAAAATAATTGTATTATAAATAAAATAGTATGTGAGGATTAAAAATAGAAATGTTCAATTAGATTATGTGAACAGTTTATGAAACATGGATGGTAATAACAAATAAAACAAAAGTGAGATGAAGGACAAGTAAGGAGAAACAAATGGAAGAAATCAAGAATAGTATATATTTTTTATTTTATTGTTGACAGTAAGAATAGTAATTTTTAATGTAAGAATCCAATAACTGATATAATAAAAACATTAAAATAAATGAAAAGAATTCAGAAAAGAAAAATATCTATGCATTCACAGAACATGAGATTCTGCATATACCGTTAAGCTTCTTTAAACAGTGCCTGCTATTTACATTAGTTTTAAGGAATAAAGTGATTTATTCTTGAATCCATGGCAATTTAAGAAAATGAAATAAGTCTTATGAAAAATCAACCAAAACTCTTTTTCATTACTATTATCATTACTATTATATTAATGTTTAATATAGTGATAAAAGTGTTAATTAAAAAATCAAGAGAATGTTTGGATTGAACTATTTTAAGTATGAAAAGTTTTCTTTTCCTCAGAGTCTTCACTAATATTTTTGAAACCACTAAGGTTATTTTGCCTTCTGTAAATACAGAAGCAGTCAAATTGACAGAATATACACACACACACACACACACACATATATACACATATATACATACGCACACACACATATATATATATACATATATATACACACACATATATATGTGTGCAATAAAAGCATAATATGCTTATTAGACTGGATAACCTGCTGGATGAAGCCAGGGCTGTGTGGGAAGTTTGGGTCCCTGGTGCTGGAGGGAAGCCGGTGCTGGCAGCCAGGGGAAGGAAGGCCTATTCTTGCATAAATTTTGTGCATCAGGCCTCTAGCATGTGTGTGTGAGTGTATATGTGTGTGTGTGTGTGTGTGTGTGTGTGTGTGTGTGTGTGTGCCTATGTACACACACACACACATAGAGAGAGGCTAATATGCAAAGTGTCCCCACAAAAGTTCAACCTGGAGACTGGGAGTTCTATCGCTTGCTATGATGTGCACTGACCACCAGGGAGCAGCATGGAATAAAGGAAGGCCTGGGCTGGCAGCTAGAAGGTCCCGATCTATCCTGATCACTGGCCAGGCCTAGGAATCCTACCTGTGCATGAATTTCATGCACAGGACCTCTCCCCCCCCCCCCCCCCCTACATATATATACTAGAGGCCCAGTACATGAAATTTGTGCACGGGGGCGAGGGATGTCCCTTAGACCAGCCTGCACCCTCTCCAATCTGGGACCCCTCAAGGTATGTCCAACTGCCCATCTAGGCCCAATCCTGGTAGGATCAGGCCTAAACAGGCAATCAGACATCCTTCTCAGAATCCAGGACTGCTGGCTCCAAACTGCTCACCTGCTTTCCTTCCTGATTGCCCCTAACTGCTTCTGCCTGCCAGCCTGATCACCCACTAACCACTACCTTGCCACCCTAATTGATGTCTAACTGATCCCTTGCCAGCCTATTTGCCCCCAACTTCCCTCCTCTGTCAGCCTGATCAACCCTAACTACCCTCCCCTGCAGGCTTGATCACTCCCAGCTGCCTTCCCCTACTGACCTGATTGCCCACAACTGCCCTCCCTACAGGGCCTACAACCTCCAACGGCCCTCCACTGCTGGCCATCTTGTGGTAGCCATCTATGTCCACACAGGGGCAGGATCTTTGACCACATGGAGGCAGCCCTCTTGTGTGTGGGAGTGATGGTCAATCTGCAAATTACTCTTTTATTAGATAGGATAGAGGCCTGGTGCATGGGTGGGAGCCAGCTGGTTTGCCCTGAAGAGTGTCCCAGATCAGGGTGGAGGTTCCCTTGGGGTGAGGGGCAGCCTGGGAGAGGGGCCTGTGGAGGTTGCAGGCCGGCCATGACCCCCAGCGACCCAAGTGGAGGCCCTGGGATCTGGGATTAATCTATGTCTACAATTGAAACTTTGTAGCCTGCAGTGGAGCCAAGCTTGGGGCGGCATTTATTTCTGCATTAAACATTGTAGCAGAGTGGAGGCCTAGGCCAGCAACAGCAGACTGAAAGCTTAGTTTCCTTGGTTGCCAGGAAAACCCAAGCCTTTGTTCTCTCCAGCTCAGCAGCTGCCGCCATTTCTGTATCTTTTATAATTGAAACTTTGTAAAATTGAGTGGAGGCATATGGAGGCAGAAAGCTTGGCTTCCTCTGTTGCTAGTGAAACCCAAGCCTTCCTCCTGCTCTCAGTGGCGGCAGCCATCTTGGTTGGGGTTTATTTGCATAATTTGCTCCTGTTTGGCTGGTGGGCATGGCTGTGGGTGTGGTGAAGGTACAGTCAAATTTGCATATTAATCTTTTATTAAAAAGGGTGTATTTTCTGATTTGCAAAAATAAGTCAAAATGCCTGTATAGCTGCATAGTTACAGATATATGCCAAAAATTATTAGAAAATAAGACAAATAATCTAATAAATTATTATACCTTATAGTGCATGATATATAAACAATTTTGCATGATCTTAAAAGATGTAACCTTGCATTTTAAAGGTAGCTGAATCAGAGGAGGATAGAAATACTAACCTATAGTATGTTTATTATTAATGGCCTATAGTGGAGGCTTTGGTGTGTTGCTCCATTACCCTTTCAGGATGGAGACATTCCCAAATACTAAAGTTTTGGCAGCTGATGCATTTCCTTGAACCCTTTTGCAGAAAAGAAAACCACCATATCCTAGGTCATGTCTCCTCCAGGTGACCATCCATTGAGTGGTAGATGCAGGAATGCAAGAGCCCAGCCTCTCTCTCTCAAGGGAGTACAACTCCAAAAGGCCACACATGCTCCAGGAAGCCCCATGGGACTGACAGAAGCTTTTCGTGTGACTATTATCATAGTCCCAGCTCTCCCTCTGCCTAGTCCTACTTCCCTCACTTTCCCACAGGCATGGAATCAACAGCATCTTCCTGCACACAACTCTTTATCTGAGAACCTGTTTCCTGAGAACCAGACCTATAAATATCAGTATCACAAGTGAGCTGAAGATGAAGTCTTTAAAACAGGTTTCAAATCAAGATTACTTGTTATTTATATTTCAGTTAGTGCTCATCCATAGAAAAATGTTGGATATTAATACTCTTCGGTTATTTGTAGCAATGCAATTGTTAAAAGATTCACTAGTATTCAATCAGGGTATTTTTCCCTACAGGGGACATCTGTCCCTATCTGGAGACATTTTTGGTTGTCACAATGAGCACTATTGGCACCATGTGGATAGATATCAGGAACACTGCTAAACATATTATAATGCACAAGACATGCCTCCACAAGCAAAGAATTACCAACCCAACATGTCAACAATATTGATCTACATAACTGAAATAAATACAGGATGTAGTTAATCAGTTAGGTGAGGATACCTGCCTCAATAAAAATTCCCTTTCCTGGTTTACAGAACAAAAACCAACTGCCTGAAGAAAAAGCCAGATTCCTAGAAGGAAGATCCTTTATTACCTTGGCAACTCTATATAGTATTTTATCTAATGTTTCCCCAATGGAACCATTTATTTGAGTAAATGTACATTGGGCAGAGGGGACTACCAAACATTGCAGGGTCTTGGACACAAGATCCAAGTTGACATTGATATTTGGAGACCCACGGTGTCATTATACCCTTCCCACCTTGTTAGAAAAGGAAATAGGTGGGCCATATAAATGGATTCATATACCTGTTTCCCATTGGCCATTTCCCAGGCTCAATGTATAATTGGAATAGGCATACTTGGTAGTTGGAACAGCCTCTATAGTATAGTTTTTCCTTGACCTATGATATAAGAGCTAGTATGGTAGGGAAAATCAAGTGGAAGTTTCTGGAACTGCTTGTTCAGTCAAGATAGTCAAGGAAAAAGAAAGGGAGGGAGGGAGAGAGGCAAAGGGAACAGAAGAAAAGAAAAGAATAAAGAAAAAGGTATCATGGAAAAAGTAGAAGAAATGGCAGATATTATTGCCATTCTTGAGTATTAAGAGTGAAGGGCACAGAGGTGATGGTCCCATCATAAACCCATTGGCTTTATTGAGGTTTAACTCACAAGTAAAATTGTCAGATATTTAGTTTACAGTGTGATGAACTGACACACAAACATTGTGAAAGGATTTCCCAACCAGTTAACACATCTACCACTTCATATATTTATCCTTTTTTCGGTAAGAATCTCTAATTCACCCTTACCCTCTTAGCAAATATCAATTATATAGTACAGTGATATCAACTATAATGACCTTATCCAATATATACTAGATGATTAGACCTTATTTATCTGATAACAAGTGTGTACCCTTTTACCAACCTCTTCCTATTTCTCCCACCCTGCAGTCCCTGCCAACTACTTTTCTACTCCCTGATAAACCAACTTTAATCAGAAAAATCAGGAAGGTGTTAAGATTTTGAAGGTTGACAATGTGTTACTTCAACCTCAATCCCAATTGTAGCTTTTGTGTTTCTTTGCTAGTTGTGGTAACTTTTAAAAAGTAATTAACTCTGTCTCAGGTGTATGTGTTTACCTATATTTATATCTATCTACATCTATATCAGATAAATCTATATCTATACCTATTTGATCAGGAGATTGCCCTCTTTTCTATATCTGTTGGAAAAGAGAACATAAACAATTCTCATTTGTTTGGGATAGACATTATATGTTTATAGAATTTTCACAGGGCTATATTAATTCTCCTATCGGCTCTCATAATACAGTTCAAGGAATCTGGATATTCAGCAGAACATCATGTTGGTCCACTACATCAATCAATAGTTAAAGTTTGAACAGTATGAAAGGATACTCAACTAAAGTGCATTAAGAAATTATAGAATTAATATAGAGGACATTTTTGGTAAAGCAGGAATCAAAAAAAAAAAAACAAAACAAAACAAAATAAAAATAATTGCTGAATATCCAGAACAGAATTCAAAGTATTAAATAAACTGAAAAATATTACAGAAAATCTATTGACATTTTTGGACATTGAATTGGCCAAAATGTCAATACTACCACTCCTCCATTTCAGACTCAGGGTGAACAAAGGTAATCAAACATGAATGTCTTCACGTAAGTCCAGGTACGGTCTCTCCTAACCTTTCCAGTACAGCCATCTATCCCATTATATATTAACCAGGTAAATACTATCAGGTATATACTTCTATCTAGCTCCAGGGATTCACTATGATCAATGATTGAAAATGGCACACAAGAAAATAATCTATTTTCCATAACTGGTATGGCGAAGCATTCTTACCATTATGTACCTAATTTACTGCTCTATAAAATGAAGATCATAAAACCTATAAAGAGTTGTGGCAATGCCAAGAGTAGTATTGTATACAGTAGCCATCGGACAAATAAGAGTCACAGGCAAATTTTTTCCCCTCCATTCATTCATTTAATTCCAACTGGACACATATGCTAGAATACAAAGAAAGCTTATTTTGGTATAGGTTCAATTTTAAAAGAGTTACCTCAGTTAACATATTCTTAAAATGACACATTAGTTATTCTAGTAGCTTTGTTTCTAATACTACCATCAAAGAAAACAATTAAAAGAGACTATTTTCTCTTAAAAGGATGGTGTAGTAAGCCATCAAATGTAGTAGTGAAAAACTCTGGAGAAAAGGCCACCTGGCTCTACCGTCTACCGATGCACAAACCTGAGAATATCATTAAATTACCCTTCCTCATTATCCTCGTTTTAAAGTAGAAATTTACCTCTCCTCTAAGCCAAATATCATTGGTCCATAGTTTGTTGTAAAGATTAAATGAGGCTGTGAATATATAGCATTTAGCATACTGCTTGGTGAAGAGTTAGTACTTAGTGTTTATTGTTTTCCTTTCTTACAGCTAACTTGAACATGACAGGTTTTTTATAATACTTTGACAGAAGGACAGCTTGAAGTTGTTCCATTTATCATTTAAAAACATACTCTTTTTAAAAATCTGCAATGAAAGGAATCATTGTTGATAGCAGAGCAGATTACCTTACATAGTTCTTGCTGCAATCAAAATAATACATGGAAATTATTCAAGGTCTTTCAGTAAGGAGCTCAAAACACTTTGGAGACATTATCCCATTCTGGAGTCTGCCAACAATTTTATCCACCTCCAGTGCTGACACCATCCACTCCACCCATCCTGTTCCACTTGGCAATGTCAACCTCAGTTTGAACCTTTGAGAGGCAACAGAGGGGCACTCCATCAAGGGGGTAAATAAGAGCTCATATTCAAAACCTGGCTGGATAATGCCATAAACGAACACAGGAGTCAGAGCTATTTACTTGTTGGAAATGTTTTTATGGAAAAATATAAATTTGAAAGGCAAATTAAATACGTTAGTAAATCTGATTGGCATCGTATGCTCACAGGCAGGAGTATCTAAAAACCCTTATATCCTCTGCACAAGCTAGACTTTAATTTCTTTGTTCACCCTAGGGAGTATCCTATCAATTTCATACAGTAGTTTGGGGTTTAGATCTTGTGGAATGCAGAGCTCTTAGGTAAAAAGTTAAACATTCACATCACACCATAAGATGTAAGTTGACCTACACCCTTGAGAGAGAGAGACAAGATACTTCACATATCCTTAAAGTTACTCAGTTGCTCATTTTGTCATCAGTCTTAAGAGTACACTAATTATTCTAATTACTGTATAGGTAATAGAAGAAAAAGCTTATTGACCTCAAATCTATCTATACATACAATGGAATTTTAAGAAACCACATCATTTGGGACATTCAAATTATAAGAGCAATGAAATATACTGAGAACAATCAAAGCCATATAAGGTGGCATAGACAATTCTGAAAAAATTATGCAAATATAAAGGCTCCTTGAGGAATGAAGCCTAGAGTAGGGGCCCTGTTTACCCAGGGCTAAGAGTGGTTCTGGGTAAAAGTGAGACTTAGTTCATTCCTCTACAACCTGTCATCCTACAGATCTCTTCATCTCAGTAAATGGCATATTTTTTATTCTGTACCACTGCTATGGACTGAAAATTTGTATCACCCCAACCAAATTCATATGTTGAAATCAACTAGTAATTCTTATTTGGGCTTCCCAGTCCCCAGAACAGTAAGAACACATTTTTGTGGTTATAAGCCACCCAGCCTACAATATTCTATTATAGCAGTCCAACAGACTAAATTAACTGCTAAAGTCTACATGTGGACTCATCTTCGACTCTTTCCTTCTTCTTGCAGCCTACTTCAGGTCCATCAGCAATTCATGTTCTATTTTTATTTTTTAAATTAAATTTATTGAATTGACATTGGTTAATAAAATTAATAAGTTTCAAGTCTATAATTCTATGATACATCATCTGTATATTGCATCGTGTGCCACCACCCATATATATGACCCACTTTTATACCCTCCACTCCTCTTCCCTCTGCTAACCACCATACTATTGTCTGTGTCTAGTAGTTTTTGTTTGTTTTCTTAGAGAGGTTAAGGAGAAAAAGCAAACCTCATTCACTGATGGTGGGAATGTAAACTGGTACAGCCACTGTAGAAACAGTATGCAGGTTCCTCAAAAAATGAACAGTTACCATATGACCCAGCAATCTCTCTTTTGAGTTAAAAAACTCAAAAAACATTTATACACAAAAATATATGCATCCCTATGTTCATTGCAGCATTTTTCACAGCGACCAAGGCAAGGAAACAACCAGTGTCCTTCCATAAATGATTGGGTAAAGATGATGTGGTACATGTATACAATGGAATACTATTCAGCCATACAAAAAGATGAAACACTGCCAATTGTGACAGCATGGATAGATCTTGAGAATATCATGCTAAGTGAAATAAATTAGAAAGAAAAAATCAAGTGTCATATGATTTCCACCCATATGTGGGCTATAACACTGAAAGCCACACATGTTCTATTTTCAAAATAATTGTTTCTCACCTTTATTACTGCAAGATAACCATTAAAGTTGTCTCTCTGCTTTCACTTTTGACACTTACTATCCAAGGCAACAGCCTCACGAATACTTTTAAATACAAGTACAATCACGACATTCCTCTGATTCAAAAGCCTCCATGATTTCTCATGCTCCTCAGAGAAAAATCCAGTCTTCAGCATGGCATTTGAGGTCCTTCATAATATTGCATCTTTTCACGTTTCTTAGCTACTCTCCCGTACCTTTTTCACCTCTGCTCCAGCCACACTGAATTCCTTGCTATTCATTGACCATTTAGGCATTCTGTATTTCCCCCTACTGGGCCACTCTCCCCTCATATATTTCCAGGACTGTCTTCCTTTAGATCTCTGCTCTCTAAAAGGCCTACATGTTATTTAAAAATCTAGAACAAGACTCTTTTCCATTCTTTATCAGCCTTTCTCTATATTATGATTGTAGCACTCATCACCACTTCACATGTTATGTGTGTATATCTGTTTATTTGTCTACTGTCTGTCTCTTCCCATTGGACAAAGAGCCTCTTGAGGGAATGCTCTTTTAAGTTCACTTCTGTATTCCAGCCCTTAGAGCAGAGTCTAGCATATAGAACATGCTCAGTAAATACTTATCGAATAAGTAAACGTATGTGATTCATCCAGAGTTCACAGAAGTTATTCAAATAATGGAAGGTGTTCAAACTCACATTATAGTTTTGAAAATATAAAAATTCCCTATACATAATACTACCTGAAACTCTGAGGAAGACACTTAGAATCATATTTGCACAGTTGTCTAAGAAAAAGCTTCAAATATATGTGGAATGAGAACTGTAGGTGGTAAGGAAGTTTCAACAAAAGTAAGCTTGGCCAAATACTTACATCACTGCTTTTAAGAACAGAAGATGCTGTGGTCTAGAGCAGTGGTCTGCAAACTGCGGCTCATGAGCCACATGCAGCTAGCGAGCTGTGGTTTGCTGCTCTGTTGACTGAGTTTGCCAACCACTGGTCTGGAGGAATACACCTGTTTCTGTTACAAAGATTCCCCTTTGGAAGATGGGGTACACTATGAGGGTTCAAATATCTACTCGTGTGTTGGAACTTGGGGAGGATTCTGTGAGGACTGTTATCAGCATTAACTTTCCAAGGGCCTCATGGGATTATGTGACAATTAAGAAGCTAAACTTTCTATATTCATTCTTTGGTGAGACCTGGCATGCAACAGTGAACCAACCCATGGAGCTTACAAATAACAATGTAAACAATGAAAAAAATTTACAATAGATAGTGGTAAGTATTGTGAAGAAAATAAATCAAGGAAGGAAGGGAAAGAGGAATTGGAGGGTAGAAAACATGTTGCAATGTTACATAAGTGTGGTTTGAGCAAAGAACAAAAGGGGGTGTTTGTAGGTGATGGGTGCAAGATCTCTTGGGAAAGAGCTTTCTAACAGCCTGTGCAGTGTTCCTTTGATTGACTGGGAAAATGTACCTGTGTGTCAACTATTCTAGAAAGGTCCAGGAAACCAGTGTTAAATGGATAAAAGAAGTGAATGTAATAAAAGGATAATGAATCAGAGGCATAGGGAGGGCACAAGTAAATACTGTTCCAGGCAGTGGGAGCCTAGAGCACTTTGGAGCAGAAGAAGACATGGTCTATTTTTTTTGGCTCACATGGGCTGCTGTACTGAGAATAGACAAAAGGAGGCCAAAAGATAGAAGGTTATGATAGATGATGGTGGTTTGGCCTCGGAGGGTATGGGTAGAAAAGGGTAAAAGACAACCCTGAGGGTACAGTAACTTTTCACCCTGACAAAGTCAGTCTCTGACTCCAGGGCTGGGCAGGATACATGACAATCTTAGGGCCATATTTTCCCTGGAAGTTTGACAATGTATAATGCAGAGAGAGTCAGAATACTTATGAGAAATTTCAGGAAAAGGCAAGTAAATTGCTAAATGTGTTCAAACTCGGCTTCTCTATTAAACTCCTTCCTACCTTCCCCCAGAATACTACTAAATATTTTCCTACAAGAAGCTTTCTCACACTTCATAAAGTAAAACTCAATCACCCTAATGATACCAATATTTTGTTCTCTCTGATTTGCTCCCACACCACCCAAAAGTAAGACCTCACCTGCAGATACTAATTTATATTAAATAGGCTTTACAAAGATTTATTTTTTTCCTGGTTACTAGGCTTTAAAGTATATGGCTGTGCTTAACCTGTTTCCCACTTTAGGTTATGAGCTCCTGAGCTGGAGCACTTGCCTCTTCTGTCTTGCTGCTGTGACAGCTAACCTCAAGCCAGACCACAGCAAAAACACTCCCATCTCAGGTGGCCCAGCAGCACCTCCATGCTCCCCACAGCACATGCCATTAGCAACCCTGGCTCAGCCTCTCCCCCTAGCTCCTCACCCGCCTCTGCATCTAACACTATGATCTCTTCTAACCACAACTCTAATTAAAACTTATGTTTTGTTTCCTTAGGGCTCTGAACCCCGCTGATAATGTGGCTACTGGCTTTATTATCCTTTCCTTTCCAGGTGGCTGATTTCATTTTAGAGGTGCTATATCTTGAACCCCAGAGGTGTCTCTAATGCTGGGAATGTGAGCAGGCTGGTGCGGGGTGGTCTGGGGCCTTTGAATTTCTGATCCTTCTTAAACCACATCATGTGTGTATTTGTTCATTCTATGTCAGCCAAAATCTAGCCATATAAATGTTCTCCATATAACGGGAGTATGGGGTCACTCAATAAATTGTGCTGCCTGAATAGAGTGCAGCTGGTACCCATATTGTACTTACAAGTGCTTCATATACTGAAGACTGTGCCTAATTCATTCTACAACCTTCTTTTCTCAAGTTGAACAAGTGAGCACCAGGATATTCCATCTGTCGGTATCAATCTAAAGTACTACTCCTCATCCCAGAGATGCAAATCAAAGCCACAATGAGATATCACCTCATACCTGTCAGAATGGCTATCATCAACAAATCAACAAACAACAAGTGTTGTCTAGGTTGTGGAGAAAAGGGAACCCTAGTACACTGCTAGTGGGAATTCAGACTGATGTAGCCCTGTGGAGAACAGTATGGAATTTTCTCAAATAATTAAAAATGGAACTCCCATTTAATCCAGCCATCCCACTTCTAGGAATATATCCTAAGAAACCTGAAACACTCATTTGAAAGAATATATGCACCCCTATATTCATAGCCGTGCAATTTACAATAGCTAAGACTTGGAAACAGCCTAAATGTCCATCAGCAGATGAGTGGATGAAAAAACAAAAACAAAAAACAAAACAAACAAACAAAAAAAACCAACCCTATGGCACATTTACACAATGGAATATGATGCAGCAATAAAAAAGAAAGAACTCTTACCATTTGCAATACCACAGATGGCCCTGGAGAGTATTATGCTGAGTGAAATAAGCCAATCAGAGAAAGATAAGTATCACATGATCTCACTCATACAAGGTATCTAATGAACCAAATAAACTGATGACCCAAAATAGATCCAGAGTCATAGAAGCATGAACAGACTATTGAACCTCTGAGGGAAGGCAGGGGAGGGTGGGTGGGAAGATATCAACCAATGAACTTGTATATATATATGCATAACCATGGACACAGACAATGTGGTGGTGAGGGCCTGGGGGTAAGAGATAGGAGCAGGAAGGCTAGAAGAAGTTAATGGGGGGAAAAGAGGACCTATGTAATACTTTCAACAATAAAAATTTTATAAAATAATATAGTACTACTCTTGCCTTACTCAGCAGGAGTATGACTTACTCTGTAAAAGTTACCCTACAAAGATTAGTGTTTCTATTTATATTTAACATAGGGATTAACTGAAATGGTAGGTTGAATGTGAGGATGACATTTTCTTAAGTTGATGGCTATCCTATCTAATAAAAGTAATATGCAAATTGATCATCACTCCAACACACAAGATGGCTGCCCCCATGTGGTCAAAGATGGCTGCCCCCATGTGGACACAAGATGGCTGCCACAAAATGGCCAGTAGGGGAGGGCCGTTGGGAGGGACCAGGCCTGCAGGAAGGACAGTTAGGGGTGACCAGTCCAGGCAAGGAGGGAAGTTGGGGGCAACCAGGCCTGCAGGGAAGGGCAGTTGGGGGGACCAGGCCTGCAGAGGAGGGCAGTTAGGGGTGATCAGGCCTTCAGGAAGAAGCAGTTAGGGGCAGTCAGGAAGGCAGGCAGGCAAGCAGTTGGGAGCCAGCAGTCCTGGATTGTGAGAGAGATATCTGAATGCCCGTTTAGGCCCAATCCTATCACTTTGATGACCATACATCAGAGGTGGTCCTGGTTTATACTTGTTGTCCCAAGGTAGTTAATACTATTCCCTTTTGCTCTTAGAGTAGCCATGTTTGCATCATAAATTATATTATTATCACACTTAAATTTCCTATATAAATGTATTTTTGAAGCAATACCTATTTAATTACAATATGTATGCCTTGTACTGATGTAAGAATACAAAGCTCACATAGTAACAGAACAGGTTCCGATCTCTTCCTTGCATATCATTCTTAGTCCTTCCCAGTGATTGTGATGAAAAAGAATGGTCCCAAATAAGAAAGCAATCCTGCCAGAATTCCTCAATCTTAGCATGTGAACCACCTCCACACTGAGCCTTTTTCAGTCTCTGTTTCTACAGAACATTTTTTTTTTCTGGAAATGAGAGTGACTTTCAGGCAACATGAGAAAGAGAGCCTTGTTTTTAACCCGGCTTCCCTCAAGCTGCTTCATAACTCTTTTAAAAAATTTTCTTGCCCTGGCCAGTGTGGCTTAGTAGGTTGAGCACTGTTCTTTACACCAAAAGGTTACAGGTCTGATCCCTGGTCAGAACACAAACCCAGTTTATGGGCTTGATTCCCAGTTGGGGTGCATTGTGGGAGAGGCAATCAATGCATGTTTCATTCTCAAATCCATGTTTCTCTCTCAAAAACAACAAAAATCTTTAAAAAGGGGGACCCTTCCATCAATACATTCCAGATTGAAGTCCTTTTTTCCCACAGAACAACTTGTTCTCCCACGTACCCTTTCTTTCTACCTCCCTCACTCTCTTCTTCTCACCTTCCCCTTTCCTTTCTCTCTAAAAAATAAGTTTAAAAAACATTTTTAAAATGTTCTATCTCTAAGTAGGTCCACCATTCTCAGAAGTATCCAAACTGCTGCTCCTTCCCAAATCTCATCAACATTTGCTTAACTTTGCCCATAATCTGCCGAACTATAAACTTGGTTATCTAAATGCTGTCTTCATCCAGAGGTACCACAGAACAAGTTTGGGGCAGGGAGACATCCCCTTATCTTTTATCTACCAGTGGAATCAATACTAAAACACATGCTAGCAATCTGGAATTCCTTCGTTTTTGACTTTTCAGAGCCATTTGATAAAATTATCATCCTAAGAGAATGCCAGTCTAAAGAGGCACAGATGCACCAAAGATAGACAAGAGGGGAGGCCAGAGATATTATTATGGAGCAAATACTATACACTGAGTGGTCAGATTATTATGATCTCTGAACACATAATAATCTGGCCACTCAGTGTATATCCTATATAATAAAAGGCTAATATGCAAATTGTCCCATTTGCCAGGAGCTCGAGCAGCAGGCAGGCCAGCCAACCAGCCATGTCCCCTCCCCTGGCTAGGCTGGCCAGACCACACCCATGCACGAATTCATGCACCAGGCTTCTAAAACACACACACACACACACACACACACACACACACACACACACACAGAGTGACCAGATGATTATGCGTTCAGAGATAATAATAATCTTGCCACTCAGTGTATATACAGACCTTTATTTAATCTTCCCAGTCAGTTTGTCCTTGAATGTGCCCAAGTAGTTTTACATTTTCTTATAATCCAGAAAAGGGGCTGGCCTAGAGATCTGGCAGGAAGGTTAATTCTATATGGAAGAGACTGTAATACACACTTTTGCCTCCATCACATCTGAGTCTGACCATTCGTGTGAGTTCTGGTCAATGGAATCAAGCAAAAGTGTGTCATTCTGAAGTGAAGTGGTAAGAAGTACGTGAGTTTTTCCTATATTCTCTTTCCCTATCCTCCAGCTAAATGGAAAGAACCTATAGGAGTGCAGTGTCACAAGAAGAAAGAGTCAGAGTCCTTAATGACCACATCGTCCCTAAACGACCCAATCATCCTCACTGCACTTGAACAAGAAATCATCTGTGGTCATTTTAGGCCAAAGAAACTGAAATTGTGTTACAGCATTTAAATATATTGGCTAATAAAATCCAAAGGTTAGATTTTGAGCTATGAGTAGAAATTCAACCTGTGTTTGCAGAATCCCAGTTCATTAAGATGAAAAGGCCTTTAAATAACTGCCGGGAAGGATCCTGGGGATCGAGAAGGGCATTAACTTCCATAATGCTGCTTTATCTTCCTCTCTAACTTCTCATGTTGTCAGATGTTCAAATATCAAGAAAAACTTATATTCAGAAAAAAAAAAAACTAGATTTATTTTTTAAGGATAAACATGAGCTTTTTGGGAAAATGTAGTTTTCATCCCATGTCATTTAAGCCAAAAAAGTTTGTTTCATTCATTCATTCACTAATTCATTCATTTATTCACAGTTGTGAATAGAGAATTGTCAGTAGGCAAGAAAAAAGGGCCGGAAGATATGATTATATAATGCAATTTAAAGAAACACTGTCTGTATGTATTATGAATGCGTTAGTCTCAAACTGCTAAACTAAAATTACTCACTTGATCAAAGGCATGGATTTCTATTTCCAAAGCCCAGAGCTTTCTTGGAACTTTAAAGTAAGGCCAATATAATCAGAGTAAGACCATAAAGGTATAATAGCAGGATGTCTTTCCAAGTCTAAGAAATGATTTCCAGTGGCTCTGAATAACTGGACATCATCACTGTCCTTCACTGTTAAAATAAAAGTCCCAGTATGTTCTGTATTATGTGAATCTCATGTTCTGTTTCACACAATATCTATAGCTGTTTTGTCCAAATCCCAATTCCAGCTTTGTAGAAGTTCAGCTGTGATCTATAGTTCATTCTGTTAAGTCTTTTCCATAATCCCTCCGTTCCATATTATATATATACCTTCAGTACTTCCTTCCCTCCCTCACATCCTAACACCTTCACTTAATCGCCTCTTAATCATTTGCCTGAAAAGTACACCCTCCAGTCACTTATTGTTTCCTTCCAGATGCTGCTGTGGAATGACTCCCCGTGGGCTTCACCTAACATTCCATCCATGTTCATCTGGCTGTGTGGACTATGAGTCCAGCACTCCAAAGCTTTTAAGCTCTTTCTTTCCAAGAAAACTCATAGCTAACACCATTATTTCCTCACGAAAACAGCTAACATCTGCAGACTGCAACATCAAAACAAAGAAAAAAAATTGCACAATTCTGCTAAAGTTGGATGCAACCTTTATCGGCCATTTTAGGCACTAAATCAATGTTCTTCTTTTAAATTTCTATTAAAGAATAAATCATAGCGGCTGTTTTCAATTTTCCCTCTGGAATAGTTAATGAACCAGTGATATGCAATGACTAATTAGTCTTTATGCCTTCCAGCTAAGCAAACTAAGCTTCTAGTGGCAAAATTAACCTCTAACAAAATTCATCAGGGTGTTTGATACAGTTTAATTTTATTCTGTGTATAAAGAGTTCAGCAGCATTTTTAATCCATTCAATAAACTAAAATATCCCAACAAACTGCTTATTCTAAACTAATAGTGTGCAATAGTTATTCAAATTATTCACTGAAACTCCTAATAAAATGTCCATATAATTAAACTGTATTATCTCATTAAAGTCATTTTTAAAACTTTGATTTTATTTTTTCTGCAATCTTAGTTATGGTAGCTTCTTCTTTAGTACAAGAAATAAAGTCCCTACAATATAAAACCAAGACAAAACTCAAGCTTCTCATCCCAAGTTGTTTCCTGTGTAGATCTTAGTGTCATTTAGTCATGTACTATTATTTTGTATTTTTTTAACTTTAATGTGAATATGAATCTCCTGTAGAGCCAGATAAAACTGTTCACTGGGACCATATACAGAGATTAGGATTCATTAGGTCAGATTGGGCCCATGGATTTGCATTTCTATCCAGCTCACAGATAATGGTAATGCTGTTGACCCAAGGACCACAATTTGAGAACCACAGGTTTAGCTTAAACCACACTGAAAAATAACTACATGAGCATGCTTAAATAATAGTAATTACCATAAACTACAAAATCAATAAAATCCCTCCATCCTTTACAAAAATAATAAAAATTCAAATTACAATTTCTATATTAGTATTCATTATCATTCCATAGCTTGAGTAGCACTTTCTAACCCCTTCCTTTCCACTATTTTATGTTTGTGTAAGTGATTTATATGTCCTCACTTAGACCATCCAAATTGGTCTTCTCCACATACACTATAGGAATTAACAGATGGAATTTAAACAATAACACTAGAAACTCAAAAAATCCTATAAAATCTCTATAAATTTCAGTCATTTATACTTTTTTCTATCCCTTTTGAAATTTCCAGTGGTATTTTAGAAATACCAATTATACTGAAGGGTCAAGAATACAAAAAAAAAAAAGACAACTCATTGAGCAATCAATTATAAGGGAAGTAGGGAAGACAAACAGAGTAGGCATTGTGGATATTATCATAACCAATGCCTTCTCCCACATGCCTACTTCTCAGTGCTTCCTCTCAGGTTTTATTAGGTCAATCTCATACACAGTTCTCAGTTGCTCCAGGTCCTAACTTCTCTTTGGCTGTCTTATCATTTCCCCCTTAGCATTCTAACCCTCCCCCCAAAAAATTATTTGATATTGTATCATTTACCCAAAACTAATAAATATGTATTTACATTCCCACACTCACAAATATGTGTGGATATGGATACTATCATTTTTAGTGTGTATGTATTGATGCATATACATGTTGATAAATATACATTTAAAAATATAAGTTTATGAGCTATTACTGTATGTCCTTGTGAAAATTAGAGCAACTAAAAATATATCAATACTTGGTAAGCATTCACATTTTTACTGGTGATAATAAATAAAATAGTAAGAATGTGTTAGCAGGAATGTTAAAGCCAAAATGTAGAAAATAAAACATACACCATATAGACCAAATATAACTGTTCTGCCAAAGCAATAATAGAAATAGCAAAACTATATAAGAATATGCCCAGTATTTCTGGTTTTCAATTTCTGCAATGAAAATTATATAGTTTATGAGTGACTTGGCACAAATCTTTTTCATACTTATTTTTTCTTCCTGAAATTTAATGCGATATCATTTTATAGTATGTCTCAGCCCATGTTAAGTATTTTAAACTTTCAGTAAGGGTCCTTTCTTGACATTTTTTACTGTCCCTATTGGTTAATAGAAAATATCTCTAACTATATTATAAATCAGAAAATGGAAGAAAGTTATTGCATATAGTTTGCGTAAATAATCTGATATCTAGTTTTATGTGTGGCTTCATCAAAACTAGGTTAAGCAGGAGTTCACACAAAGTTAATGACAAGTATTATAGTTTTGTCAACAGTTTGAGAAGTGGTTTTTCTTGATCTTGCTTTATAAAAGGGAAGAGAAGGTGGTGTCTAATATCATGGGTCATGTGGCTTCATCAGAAGTGGAGAGTGCAGCTTCAAAGCCCCATGCTCCCTCTGAACAAAGTCAGCTGCTAGCAGGAGGAAAAGTGAGAAATATTAACTCTGGCCACAGAGTACTCCTGGCCACCTCCATATTCCATACTTTCAGCACGGTTTTTAGAAATGCTGGGCAGAAACGGAAGGGCACAGGAGGAGAACCAAGATGGCAGCATAGGTAAACACCTATCTTGCTGCCATACACAGCAATTGCAAAACTACAACTTAACAAAAGAACAAACATCATCCAGAATCACTGGAAAGCTGGCTGAGTGAAAATTCCACAAATATAAGTGAAGATAGGACACTGTGACTCAGAGGAGCGGCGGAGGACAGCACTGAAGATACACATGGAGAGAGGTTTGGAGCTGTGTGTGCATGAGCAGATAGGGTGGGCAGTTGCAAACCCAGCTGGTTTTCTCGAACAGGGGAGACAAAGACATCCCACTGTTCTGATTACTCAGCTCCAGGCGAAGTCCGGGGGACCCACAATCATACGGGGTAAAAACTAGACAGTGGGGAGGCACGCTGAAACTCGGGTGCTGCAAGGGTCTGCAAGCTTGTGGAGAGGGCGAGCTTGTGCAGAGTGTGCGTGAACTTGGGAACAGCAGAGCTGCATGACTGCACAGAGAGGACTCATGACTTACTCTCTCATTCGGGAAACCACTGGACTGCATTGTTTTACGACCCTGGGTGAGATGCTGGGTGTGCAAACTCATTTGGTGAGAGGCTGAATTGTCCTGCAGTGGGTAGAGCTCGGCAGCAGCTCTCTCTCAGAGGTGCTGGAAGCCATTGTCACCCAGCACAGAATCTCAGGTACCACATAGGGCAGAGCTGATGCTGCTTGCTTGGCCCGAAGACTCCACCCATCCAACCTAAGCACAATTGGCCTGGAGGTCAAACCCTCCTAGTGCTAACAAAAATAATTGAGGCGTAACTTCAACAAGATTGTGCAACCCATATCCACCTCAGGTAACTGGGGAGGCTGAGCCACTGTCCCTTAGAGGACATCTACCACACAAAGATAATCGACCAACTCAGGAAAGCAGCCACCATGCAGAGACTTGGAGAGAAATCAGATGTGAAAGAAATGGAGGAAAAAAAACGACTGGATATGGAGTTCAAAACCACAGTTATAAGGCTTTTCAAGAGGCTCCTAGAAAAGCCTGAGACCTACCAGGAAATGAACAAGACCTACAAGGAAATGAACAAGACCTACAAGGAAATGAACAAGACCTACGAGGAAATGAACAAGACCTATGAGAAAATGAAAAAGGACCAACTAGAAATTAAGCATACACTGACTGAAATAAAAAATATTATACAAAGACCTAAAAGTACTCTAGAGGACCACAAGAACCAAGTTAAAGATTTGAAATACAAAGAGGTAAAATCCATTCAGCTGGAAAAGCAAGAAACCAAAAGAATCCAAAAAATTGAAGATAGTGTAAGGGGCCTCTGGGACAACCTCAAGCATACCAACACCGAAATCTTCCCACACCTGGTGAAGGAAATTGACTTAAAAGTACAAGAAGTGCACCAAACCCCAAACTATAGGAATCCAAAGAGGACCACACCAAGACACATCATAATTAAAATACTGAGAGCAAAAGACAAAGAATATTGAAAGCAGCAAGAGAAAAACAGTTAGTTACCTAAAAGTGAGCACCCATACGATTGTCAGCGGATTTCTCAACAGAAACTATGCAGGCGAGACGGGAGTGGCAAGAAATATTCAAAGTGATGAATAGCAAGAATCTACAACCAAGATTACTCTATCCAGCAAAGCTATCATTCAGAATTGAAGGTCAGATAAAGTGCTTTGCAGCTAAGAAAAAGCTAAAGGAATTCATCACCACCAAACCAATATTATATGAAATGCTGAAAGATATTCTTAAAGAAAAGGAAGAAGAAAAAGGTAAAAATAAAAATTATGAACAACAAATACACATCTATCAACAAATGAATATAAAAATCAAGTTAATTAAAATCTGATGAACTGGATAAACTGATGAATATAATAGACTCATGGGCATAGAGAGGGAATGGACTGACAATTCTTGGGGAGAAAAGGGGTGTGGGAGGTGCAGCAAGAGACTGGACAAAAATCATGCACCTATGGGAGAGGACAGTGGGGGTGGGTGAGGGTGAAGGGTGTGATAGGTATTGGGTGGTGGGGAACTATAGGGAGAAAAAGGAGGGACAATGTAATTAATTAACTGAAAAATAAAGATTAAAGTATTTTTTAAAAAGGGAAAAAAAGAAAAAAAAGAAACGGAAGGGCACAGCAAAGCTGCATCAAGCTGCATCTGTAATAGTGTAAATTCAACTGAAATGTTCACCAATAAACTGAGTGGCTGTGGTTCCTGAACTCCTGTTTCTCAAAGGGAAATATCTTGACATTCTCTTAGGTGTATACTGTGGGTTTTAGAACAACTTCCTTGTCATTCTATTTTCCTTCTCATCCTATCTAATAAAAGAGTAATATGCAAACTGATTATACACCTCTGCTACAGCCACAAGCCTCATCCACCAACCATGCCCATCGGCCAATCAGGAGTGAATATGCAAATTAACCCCAACCAAGATGGCTGTGGCCACATATAGAGCAGGAAGGAGGCTTGGGTTTCCCTGGTGATGGAGGAAGCCAAGCTTTCTGCACACCCTGGCCAGCCCAGGCCTCCACTCAGTGCTAGAAAGTTTCAATTATACAAGGTAAATAAAATCCAATAAAAATGGTGGCAATCACAGAGCTCGAGAGAGCAAGAAGCTAGGGTTGTCCCCGGCGATGAAGGAATCCAAGCTTCTGCAGCCCTGGCCAGGCCAGGCCTCTGCTTAAGGCTATAAAGTTTCAATTATAGAAGGTAAATAAATTCCAACAGAAATGGCTGCCACCAAAGAGCAAGCAGAAGGCTTATTTATCTTCAATTGTAGAAGATAAATAAATCCCAGATACCAGGGCCTCTGTTTAGGTCACCGGAGGGGTGTGGCCAGCCTACAGAAGATCACAGGCCCCTTGTGCAGGCCAAGCCATGCCCCAAGGGAATGCCCACCCTGATCCAGGACACCCTTCAGGGAAAATGAGCTGGCCCCCACCTATGCACCAGGCTTCTATCCTATCTAATAAAAGAGTAATATGCAATTGACCATCACCCCAAAACACAAGACGGCTGCCCCCATGTGGTCAAAGATCCTGCCCCCATGTGGACAGATGATGGCCACCAAAAGGTGGCCATCAGGGGAGGGCAGCTGGGAGGGACCAAGCCTACAAGGGAAGGCAGTTGTGGGTGATCAGGCCAGCAGGGGAGGGCAGTTGGAAGGACCAGGTTTGCAAGGAAGGGCAGTTAGTTGGTGGTGATTAAGCCTGCAGGGGAGGTCAGTTAGGGGTTACCAGGCTGGCAGAGGAGGGAAGTTGAGGGAAACCAGGCCTTCAGGGAAGGGCAGTTGGAGGGGACCAAAACCTGCAGGGGAGATCACTTGTGGGGGACCATGCCTGCAGGGGAGGGCATTTAGGAGCCAATAGGCTGGCAGGGGAGCAGTTAGGTATCAATCAGGCTGGTAGGGGACTGATTAGGGGGTAATCAGGCTGGTAGGCAGAAGCAGTTAGGGGAAATCAGGTAGGCAGGCAGGTGAGCAATTGGAAGCCAGCAGTCCTGAATTTTAAGAGGAATGTCTGACTGTCTGTTTAGGCCTGATCTGATATCCCTAGAAGGGTCCCAGATTGGAGAGGGTGCAGGCTGGACACCCCCTGCCCCCTCCCCATGCATGAATTTTGTGCACCAGGCATGAATTTTGTGCACCAGGCCTCTAGTCCATTATATTTTATTTTATCAATAGGTTGTGTCCTATGCACCCTAACCGAGACTTGGGATTGAATTTATAATCCAGGTACATGCCCTTGACTGGGAATAGAACCCTCAACCCTTTGGTGCACAGGCTCACATTCTAATCTCTTAGCCACATAGACCAAGGTTCATCTATTATATTTTTTACTCTATGATCAATTCTATACAATTGGTTCCATTATCTTTACTTTTGTGCTGTTGGTGACAAATGAGATACAACCCATGCTTCAAACAACCCATATCTTATTAATAAAGATTTCTGAGAAACCTTCCAACAGCACTCCAGCAGTGACTTTGTGTGTTTTTCCATTTACTATACCATAGTGGGTTTTAATCTACACACTATGGTTTTGGATGGCCAATTAGAAAAAAAATAAAGACGTAATGGTTGAAGTAAAGTAAAGCAATTTTTCCAACATAAGTTATCTAGGAACTTTCAATGTAAATCTCACCTTTTGAAAAGACCTTGAGTCAATTGTACTTGCCCTGAGTTTGAAGTACTTACTGGAAAACGGCTGTATGTCTCAAAATACCCTATACAACCTTAATTTTTCAGTAAGTAGCTCAAAAAACAAAGGGTCTCGAGTGCAAGGAAAGGTTATGAAAGGTTACAAAGAACTAGAACAGTGATTCTCAACCTTTCTAATGCTGCAATCCTTTAATGAAGTTCCTCATTTTGTGGTGACCCCCAACCATAAAATTATTTTTGTTGCTACTTCATAACTGTAATTTTCTACTATTATGAATCGTAATGTAAATATCTGTGTTTTCTAATTGTCTTTGGTGACCCTGCTAGCAGTTCTCAACATGTGGGTTGAGAAACACTGCTGTAGAGCCTAAGACCATCGGAAAACACATATATTTACATTATAATTCATAACAGTAGCAAATATAGTTATGAAGTAGCAACAAAAATAATTTTATGGTTGGGGGTCACCACAACATGAGAAGCTGTGTGAAAGGGTCGTGACATTAGAAAGGTTGAGAACCACTGAACTAGAGAATCATTTTAAAGAATCTCTGAAGCAGGAGTGATTCATTCGGGTTCAAATGTTGGGTCTCAAAATAAACTAATGAAGGAAGCTGAGCTATAGCATTCTAGCCCATTTGTGACCATTTGCAGTTTGTTTCCTTAAAATGTTAGATCAGCTCAGCCAGTGTGGCTTAGTGGTTGAGCATTGTCCTATAAAACAGGAAGCCACAGTTCTATTTACAGTCAGGGCATGTGCCTGGGTTGCGGGCTGGAACCCTAGTATGGGACATACAGGAGGCAGCTGATCAATGATTCTTATCATTAATGTTTCTCTCTCTCTCTCCCTCTCCATTTCTCTCTTAGAAATCAATAAAAAAATAAAGGGATAAATTAATCTAGAATTTTTTAAGATTATATTAAATGAGTACAAAATATATTTTTTTATAATTGAAGTTTCAATGGCTCAAATGACTAAATAGATATAGGAGAAGAAATATAGGCTTTGAAAGCTGACATAGGTTCAAGCCCAGTGCCTCTGCCAGATTATGTGGCCTGGAGGGAGTTTTATTAACTCTCTGAGAATCTTGTTTTCAGATTAAAAATGACAATAATAGAATATTTTCTGCAGACCTATAGGAGTTCAGTAGTTATGTATTTTTAAAAGTCATTAGAGTAAGTTTGCTATCTGATAAAAAGTGGTTGACATTAACATTACTATATAATTTCTAAGACCCTGGTTAATAGTACTCTATTAACAATTACTGTATTTTCTCCTTAGTTTCCATTGTCCTGGAAGCTGTATCAGTAAAGACATTGCTATGACATATGTTTGATATTTTGCTGCCTATGGATTCTTCTAAAATTTTTATGGTTTCCTGTCTTACATTTAAATCCTTTATCCATTTTGAGTTTATTTTTGTATATGGTGTAAGTTGGTGGTCTAGTTTCATTTTTTTTTGTATGTATCTGACCAATTTTCCCAAAACCATTTATTGAAGACACTGTTTGACTCCACTGTATGCTCTTGCCTCCTTCGTCAAATATTAATTGAGCATAATGGCTTGGGTCGATTTCTGGTTTCTCTGTTCTGTCCATTGGTTTATATATCTGTTCTTGTGCCAGTAGCAGGCAGTTTTGAGAACAGTGGCTGTGTAATGTAGTTTGATATCTGGTATTGTGATCCCTCCAATTTTGTTCTTCTTCCTCAAGATTGCTGCAGCTATTCAGGGTCTTTTTTTATTCCAGATGAATTTTTGGCAAGTTATTTCTAGGTCTTCGAAATATGCCATTGGTATTTTAATGAAGAATGTATTGAATCTATAGATTGCTTTGAGTAGTATGGACATTTTAATAATGTTGATTCTACCAATCCATGAACACAGTATATTCTTCCATTTGTTTATGTCTTCCTCTATCTCTTTTTTATCCTGTAATTTTCTGAGTATAGGTCCTTTACCTCCTTGGTTAAGTTTATTCCTATGTATCTCAAATTTTTGTTGCAATGGTAAATGGGATTGCTGCATCAAAATAAAAAATTCTGCACAGCAAAAGAAACCATCAACAAAACAATAAGAAAGCCCTCTGCATGGAAGAACATACTAGTATATACCAATGTTACCTCTGTTAAGGTTTTAATCTCCAAAATTTACAGGGAATTCATACAACTTAACAAAAGGAAGATAAACACTACAATAAAAATGGGCCAAGGACCTAAATAGACACTTTTTGAAAGAGGATATATAGAAAGCCAAGATACATATGAAAACATGCTCAAAGTCACTAATCATCTGAGATACAAATCAAAATAACAACCATCTCACACGTGTCAGAATAGCTATCATCAACAAATCAACAAATGACAAGTGCTGGCGAGGATGTGGAGAAAAAGAAACTCTCATGCACTGCTGGTAAGAATGCAGACTGGTGCAGCCACTGTAGAAAATAGTATGGAGTTTCCTCAAAACATTAAAAATGGAACTTCCATTTGACCCAGTAATCCCACTTTTAGGAATATATCCCAAGAAAACAAAAACACCAATCAGAAAGGATACATGCACCAATATAGTCATAGCAGCACATTTTATAATAGCTAATATTTGGAAACAGCCTAAGTGCCCATCAGATGAGTGGATTAGAAACCTGTGGTATATCTACACAATGGAATACTATCCCGCTGTAAAAGAGAAAGAATTCTTACCATTTGCAATAGCATGGATGGAACTGGAGAGCATTATGCTAAGCAAAATAAGCCAGTCAGAGAAAGATAAATATCACATATGGAGGGGGTGGAGTGAGGACATGTGCTGGGAGTGGGAGGAGCCTAGGAGAGGTCATGGGGAAAAAAGGAGATTCATGTAATACTTTAAACAATAAATAATTTAAATTTTAAAAATGTAGAACTTTGTATATCATCTTTTTTTTAAAAGATGAGATTTTTTAAAAAATAAGTTTTATTTATTTTACAGAGGAAGGGAAGAGACAGAAACATCAATGATGAGAATCATTGATAGGCTGCCTCCCCCCATGACCCCTACTGGGGATCAAGCTCGCAACCCAGGTATGTGCCCTTGTTTAGAATCAAACAGAACCCTTCAGTCCACAAGCTTATGCTCTATCCAGTTAGCCAAACCAGCTAGGGCAGTGGTCGGCAAACTCATTACTCAACAGAGCCAAATATCAACAGTACAATGATTACAATTTCTTTTGAGAGCCAAATTTTTTAAACTTAAACTTCTTCTAACACCACTTCTTCAAAATAGACTCAGCCAGGCTGTGGTATTTTGTGGAAGAGCCACACTCAAGGGGCCAAAGAGTCGCATGTGGCTCGCAAGCCATGGTTTGCCAGCCACTGAGCTAGGGCGTTTAATCTAAACTATTCTTGCATTTGTCCCAAAGCAGCAAGTTTGTTGCAAATCTAGATAGAACAGGTATGCTAAAATAATATAAATGCCACCAAATAATGATTTTTTTAATTAAGAATGATTGACATTTTAGTTAACAAGTTATCACAGTCTTTCCCATCAAAAGGTCAATAACTGTATATTCTTCAAAGAGCACAGAGATTTAAGAGATGTAGGTCTCTAGAGATGAGTATTTATGAAGGCTCATGTTTCACCTCTTTTAGCTCCAGTTTTCCTTTCAATATTTTCTAGAGCATACATTCAGCAGAATTAAATTAAATATTAAAATCTTGTCAGGAGGGAATGGGGACTAAGTGATAGCAGACATTCAGGAGTGAAAGTCTGAATAACTGCATCTGTTTCTCCACAGGTCTTGCAAAATGTCTTTTAAGTGCAGCCTGAAAACCTAGGCAAACACAGCTCCAAATTGCCCTCGGCTTTTATGTGTGACCAGGTCCACAGCTTTCTGTAAAATGCAAGGTTTGAACTGTGTCACGGCATTTAAAAAATCAGAGACTTCTCAGCCCTTAAATCAAAATTCTCAAAAAGTAGAAATAGTGTCTAACTAAAGTAAGATTCATATTTAGACTTCAACATTAACCAATGACCGGCTTCTATTTCACAGTGAAATAAATACAGATTGAGGAAAGAATTTCAAAAGTGAATGCCAGACTCTGTAGGCCCTGTGGGTTACAGATGTAGGAAAGTGGTGGCAGAAAGCCACTCCGCTTCCTTCAAGATCCAAAAACATTTGGAAGGAAACCCCAGAAGGAAAGACGTCTGACAGGCGTGTTCTCTTTGGGGTTTCCTGCCTCCTTATTTGCCAAGCTTCCTAGACCCCATCGCTTGTTAATGAAGTTCACCAAAAAGACTGTATAACTGCTGATTTCATAAAGTGAAACTTACATTAAAGGTATTTTTATACAGTTGAAGTTTCTCGCCGTCTGCGTTTCCCTACCTTACAAATCCAAGGAAGCGTGACTTGGAAAGTGACAAGTATAAGGTGACATTGGATGCCGTTACTATCAGTGGGATTTTCAGTCCGGACACAGCATCCAAAACCAGAGACATGGATTAGACACTGCAATAGGGAATCTGCCTTGCCCTGAGGGGCGTCATTATACCATCGGTTTTTCTACTACTTCTGTAAAATGCAGTGATGAGTAGATGCGTATAGTACCCTGTGTGAATTAACTACACAAAAACACATTTATGAAGGGTGAATAAAAAGTTAACTTCTGCTTTCTCTGACCTTTAAATGATAGCCAAAAAACAAACAAACAACAAAAACAACAACAACAACAACAACACACACAAAGTTTCCAATCCTCCAAATTAGCACCAGGATTTAAAAATACACATTATAGTGGAATGTGAAAACTAAATAAGAGCTAAAACTACTAATTTACAAAACTACTAGTTTACAAACATATCTTTGATAAATAAATACATATACTTGCCAACTAGAAAATTAATTTGGCTAATGGCATCTAAAGTTTACATTATTGGTTATACAAACTATTTAGTTCTATAAACATTTAAATAACATCTAAGTATTTATGTCTTCCACATAACAGAAAGGCAAGTAAGAATTCAGTCTAACACTGCAAATTTTATATATTTAACAAAGTAATATTTCAATGTATTTCAATGTATTTGGTAGGAAGCTTTGCATGTGTCCAGTAATCACTACACAAAAATTACGGTTGGCTGGGGATGGGGTGGGGTGAGGTGAAGAACATGAGAAACGGTTATGAGAAAAGTTTCACCATCTGCACCCATCTACAAATAAAATATAAAAAGCCAATTTTTAAGATTAGAGTCCTTTAAATTATTTTTTTCTATAAGAGACAGATTAGATATATGATAGAGATAGAGGTAGATGGATGTATACATATATACACACTAGAGACCCAGTACACGAGATTCATACACTGTGGGGGAGGAGGTCTCTCAGACCCACCTGCGCCCTTTCGCAGTCCGGGACCCCTTGGGGGATGTCTGCCTGCCAGGGATCAGGCCTAAGCTGGCAGTTAGACATCTCTCTCACAGTCCATGGCACATCATAGCGACTGGTCCTTCCGCCATTTGTTCTATTTGCATATTATGCTTTTATTATATAGGATATATATATATATGTATATGTATATCTGTGTATGTGTGTGTGTGTGTATACACACACACACACACACACACACACATATATATATATATATATATATATATATATATATATAGAGAGAGAGAGAGAGAGAGAGAGAGAGAGAGAGGTAGATACAATGTATATTGATACATATATATTCATACACACATGTATTTATAACTAAATAACTCTCCATAATTTCACTGTGTTAATTTTGCCCATAAATTTTCAATCATCTTATCCAAATTCCACTATCTATCCAAATTCCACTTGACCTCAAATGAACCTCCAACACAAAGACTATTATCACCATTATTACTAACTCCCTCTGCTGTGGACTGGAATAATATTACAAGTGTGTGTTTTTAAATGAATAGCAAGAAAGGACTGCAAAAGAAAAAAAGTGGAATGAAGCAATGAATATCCAAGAAAAATGGTAATGAAGAATCAAGATGTGTCCTGGACAGTGCCTAAGGCACAGAAAGCTCTAGCAGTTCTATCTCCCATAATATGTTGCTCCTCTTTTCCCACCACAGTCCTCACTACCTTGCAAGTAACAAGACAGTCAGAACAGAGCTCTTCCTCTCTCCAGACCAGGGAAGGACATCTGGCTCCACCTATCTAAAGTGTGTTTGGAACTCATAGCCCTGGGCCCTTTCTCATTGCCTAGAAACAATAGCTTTTGTGTTTTACATATTTAAAGAATTTCCCCATTCCTGTGATTACCTGGCTTTTATATAAATGATACGGAAAACAGTTTCAAAATATCAACTTAGATGAATCTAAGTGTTTTAAATCACTTTTATATAAAGTTATCTTTATATAGAGTCTGATTTCAGAATGAACGTTTTTTGGAACAAGATCTATCAATGTTATTTTCTGTAAGAAAACAACAACAACAAAAATGGCTCATCAGGATGGTTAAATCAATGAGAAAAAAGTAAAAAACCCCTAAGTGTTCATTTAGAAATGAATTATCATCACTCGGGAAAGGGCAACTGTCCAAAAGAGAAGATGGCAAACTTCTGGTAATTTAAAGACCACTTCCTGCCTGCTGAGTAGAAGTGACTAGGCACTACACTGTTGGAAAAGATGCCAGTGTTCAGAAATGTTCTGGGTGGTATCACTGAAGTGTCCCCATGTCACTGTGCATTAAGGTCCATAAAATCAAAAATCCATAGGCTCAGAAAGAGAATCTGGATGCCCAAAGCAGCTACATGTATGAATAAAGAGTGCATGTCCTGCTTTAAGGCATTCATAGGTACTCAATTTTTGAAGATTTCATTGCTGAAAGTATTACATATGTCCTCCTTTCCCCCATTGACCTATTCTAGCCTGCCTCCACCCTAGTCCTTCACTACCCTATTGTCTGTGTCTATGGGTTATGCATATATGCATATAAGGTCTTTAGTTGAATTCTTCCCATCCACTCACCCTCTCCCACTTGCCCTCTGAGATTCCACAGTCTGTTCCATGCTTCTGTGCCTCTGGATCTATTTTGTTCCTCAGTTTATTTTGTTCATTAGATTCCACATGTGAGTGAGATCATGTGATATGTATCTTTCTCTGACTGGCTTATTTTGACTTTTAAGTGTAGTCTAGACCAAACAAGCCCATTTCCAGAGGTTAAATTTGGCTTACCTGTATAGCAACCAATTTGTATTTCCTACTTAAACTAACAATACAAAGACTTGCAGAAGGAAATTGGGATTCTACGTTGCTTTTAGTATTAGGGCTACAATTTACGCCATCGTTCCAAATCAAGAATTTTTGTTCAAATATCCAAATATATGATTTTGCCTAATCTCTTATAATACCATCTGTCACATGAGAGAGGTCCATAAAATTATGCGTCTGCACAGTCTAGTCCCTTAGTTGATTAGGGAAAATAAAAAGTAACAAAAATAAAAGCTAAACTTGGAAAGGAATAGGCAAGGAGAGAAGAAAGGGTCAGGGAAAGTTACAGCACAGAGTGAATAAGCATAGAGAAAGCCAGAAGACTTGGAGGAATTCAGAGCTAATGAAAAAAACAAGAACACAGAATCAGGGGAGGGAAGGATGTGAAAGCCAGCTGGAGTAAGAGAAAGCAAGAAATACAGGAGCCAACAGAAATCCAAGGACAGAAAGTATTGGAGATTGGAGAGAACAGGAAATGTATTGGAAACCAAGTTGTTTTTCCTTTTGTATCCAGCACAATCCTATTCCAGGCAGAACCCTAGTCTCAGACTCAAAGAGGAGAGAAGGGAAGTTGAAACTCATAGGAGTATCGTGATCAGGAGCCAGAAGCTCTGGAAAGGCAGTTTAGAGGAAACATGGTAAGACAGCAGGGCCTCTGACAGCAGATACAGGCATCGAAGGGTGGCACCATCACCCAGAACAGGGTTTCCTAAAATCATGTGAAGTATAATCGCCAATGGCTGGGCTCCAACTCAGAGCTACTGAGTCAGAATGTCCAGTACATTTCATAAACACCTCAGGTGATTTCATTCACTCAGAACGTTTAGGAAGCACTGGTATGGTGCTGAAAACTGGGGGTTCCAAAGCTAGAATTTTTCCTGAATTCAATTCCCAGCTCTGCCCTTCATTAGTTGTTTACCATGAGCAAGTTATTTCACCTTTCTGCATCTCAATTACTAAATCTATGAAACAGATTGCTCTGAGGCTTAAATGAGTTATTACACATTAAGTACTAGTAGTTAGGCAGTGCCTAGTACATACTGAATACTCAACCAGTGGTAGCTATATGCAAGTTCTTTGAATACAAAACACATATAAAATAACATTTTAATGGATTAAAAAAGAAATCTGAGTAATACATAAAAAAGCATTTCTCATAAAATACCCAAGAGCATACTTCCCAACAGCACAGAGACCAAGCCACAACCCTCAGAGTTTGTGCCCCTTGGTCTAGCATTCATGAGCCAGTCATTTTGGACATTAATATGTAAACAGCTTAACAAAATGCTTTTTTTTTTTCCTCAAAAGCAAATGTAAGCCAATTCAAATTCAAAATGACTCCAAGATCTAGAGTCCCCATGCTCATGGAATGGAATAATAAATCCAGTAATTTCCCAATATATCATCCCTAACATTCATCTACTTCTTCTGTAGAACCCCACATAGTTCTCTGCCTTTTTGCTAAAACTCAAGTCTTTCTTTTTCCAGCTGGAAACCCAGCTCTGTCATAACAAGCTCCCACATTCTTAACTTATTTGGTGAATATTCTCAACATCTTCTGGTCCTAAATGAAGCCTCGACCACCCTGACCTATGAACCTCTCATGTGAAGACTGCTCAATCCTCCATACCTTGCAAAATGAATAGAGCATAGACGGTATCTTTAGTTTCTATTACATCTTCAAGATGGTTAATCCCTTTTACCTGTATAAAAATGCCTGCTCATTTGAGATCCATGTGATTTGGCAATACCTTCCTTTACCCCGTCTTGAGAACTTGTATCCTTTACGTACCACAAGCATTAGAATTTAGTTTGTCATCATTCCCTTCACCCCAAATTTTGACATTATTTGGCAGAATAGTCAATGTCCTGGTGAACCACCCATCCAATATTTGATTCACTGGAATTTCACTATATATCAGCTGCCATTAATTTGCATGATCATACAAAAGGCTTATTATTGCTTGTGACTGCTCACTTATTAATAGTCTCTGACTATATATGCCTGTGTTTTCAACTTTCCATCTCTGTTGTGTCTTCAGCTTCATCAGAACTACAAACCTTTGGAACTCTCCGCTTTTACTTCATCTATCAGATGTATTATGTCAACAAAGAGGATCCGGAGAATAGCATTGTACCTAATAACCTGCTGCTTGAGAAACACAGTGCGATGATAATAATGAAACAGACTTTTTTCAAGATGAATGAGGTCATATTGTGAACTAAATCTTTTGCTCCAAACAATACTATTAATTTAATTATAAAATAAGAATACTAAAATGTATAGTAAACACTCTCAAATGTAATAAAAAGTGGGGAGACTGATAAATGTGGCTGAAAAATAGGTTACACATATCAATAGTCACATCACATATTATAAAAATTAAAGTCATCGAATAAAGGGTTCAGACAAGTAGCTTATAAGGAATATATTTAAAGCAAAATAATAGAGAAATTGACATGTATTGTCTTAGGGCACTTTTACAAGACTAAAGTGACATGAGCTAAATATTCAAATAAATAAAACTAAAATACTAACTCAGAACTCAGAAAAATAGAAAATATTTTTTTCACAAAATAGAAATCAACAGTTAGCACATCACACATGCATACACAGGTACAAACATATGCATCTGGACCACAGGACCAACAAAACTTACAAAACGTTTTTTAATAAATTCATAAAATATGTAGAATTTTTAAAAAGCTTACTGAGTAAGTGAATGTGATTGATTATTAATAAATAAACCAGAATGAGATGAAGCAAAATATTAAAAAAGAAAAGTTTAAGAAGAATAAAATGTCTAACAAATTCCTGCCCACGAAATAAAGATTTGAGGTAAACTCATACCAACAAATAAAATATTATAAAGGAACTATAATCATTCATTGATTTATTAATTCAACAAATTTACTGAACTATGTCACACATAAAGAAGGAGTAAATAAGATATTGTTTCTTTCTAAAGCTAAAGACTGAAGTTGGGCATTTTACAAATATCTTTTCTATCTCTCATAATTTATATTTATTGTGGAGATCATTGCAATAACCTGTTTTTCCATAAAATATTCCTTTATATGAAGTAGCTAATCATTTTATTTATTATTTTTGAATTTTAAATTGCTACTCTATACAAAATTTCAGCTATAAGATTGCTGGAATCTAATGTACTATTATATCATAACAATTGTAGTCAATAATACTGTATCATATAATTGAAAGTTGTGAAGACAGTAAGTATATCTTATATGTTCTTGCCACAAAAAATGGTAATTATGTGAAGTGATGCAAGCATTAGTTAAGGCTATTCTGCTAATCATTTTGAAAGATAAATGTGTATCAAATCTGTAAACCTTAAAGTTACACAATGTTATATCTCAACACAATTGTATAAATACATTAAGAAAGAATTACTCTAAATAGTTTTCACACTATATAGACTGGATACACTTCAATTTTTGTAATATGGTAAATAACTATATTTTGTAAATCCTCATTATATTGCAAAATTAGTATTTTTTACATTTCCCTGCCATACTGTTAATCTTTCAACTAGCTTGTTTGGAACAAACTGCTTACTGAGAAAAAAAAAAAAAACCACAGAAAATACGGATAAGATATTAATGACTAACAGCTGTTTGATCGTCTTAGAGTTGCCAAGGTAGTGAGTACTTCAGTGGCCAATACACCACGCAGAACAAAAACATAAGTGGTGATACCAACATTGCGCATGACTTTCCTCTTCAGGCATTTGCCAATTCCACATTAGCAGTGGCAAAATCAGAGCTTCCAGAAGCCTTGGAGGCCAAGGAGGAAATCTTTTCTGTTCAGGTTCCAAAAAGGAGGAGGCAGCCTGGTAAATACCTTAGGCTTTTTAATCCTCACAGGAGGATATATTTTCATTGATTTTAGAGAGAAAGGAAGGGGAGAGAGAAGCACCAATGTTGGAGAGAAACATTGATCAGTTGTTTCCCATAATCGCCCAGACTAGGGATCAAACCCACAACCTAGGAATGTGCTCTGATTGGGAATCGAGCTGGTAACGTTCTGGTGTATGGGACCAAGACCAACTGAAACACCTGGCCAGATAATACACATAAGCCTTTTTAATTCAAACCTCTGAAGAACTAAAAAATAAAAGGGGGAGGAGAAAAAAAACTCAGAAATGAAGTAGGTCCAGTCTCAAACCAATTAAGCATCCAACTTAAAATAAGTTATCCTTACATTTACTGCCTGCTAGAAGCAAAAGTTAGTCCTTTCTGTACTCACACCTGTTAAAATGGCTATTATCAAGAAGACAGGAAATAAGTGTTGGTGAGGATGTGGAGAAAACATAACATCTGTGTACTGTGGGTATATAAATTAAAGGAGCCACTATGAAAAACCATATGTAAGATGCTCAAATATTTAAAAATAGAACATTCAGTCCAGCAATTCTACTTCTAGATATTTAACTGAAATAAGTGAAATCACTATCTTGCAAATATATCTGTACCCTATGTTCATTGAAGCATTATTTATAAGCTAAGACATGAATACAACCTAAGTGTCCATCAACAGATAAAGTGTGGTGTACATGGTTTATATATACAAAATTTAATATTATTTAGCCATAAAAAGAAGACATTTCTGTTATTTGGGACAAGATAGATGGACTTGATGCTAATTCAGTAAATTAAATACAGAAAGACATACTATATGACCATGCTTATATATGAAATCTAAAAAAAACAACAACAAAGTCATGAATACAGAGAACAAATGATAATTGCCATAGGCAAGGTGTGAGGAATGAGTGAAATGGCGGAGAGGGGTAATAATCCTTTCTGGAGAGGGATAGTGTCACTCAGTGGCTCAAATTATGTTCATAATTATTTTCAGTAAACTCAAAAATAAATAATAAACTCAAAAATAAATAAGCATTCCAGGAAAGATTTACGAAACAGACCCACAGGAAATCTGAATACTGAAGTAAATTATCAGACATGGAATTTCACATAACTCTGATAAATATTCAAGTATTTATAATAAAATAGAGAATTGTGAAAGAGCTAAAAACTGGTTTTAAAAATCACATATAAATATGTTAACTCACAAATATAAATTGCATTTCCCATGAACACAGACAATAGGGTGATGGAGGCCTGGGGTGGGAATGTGGTGGTATAGGGCAAGGGGGGAAATGAGGGCAATTATAATATTCTCAACAATAAATATAAAAATTAAAAAGTATAAGTAACTAAAATTAACAATTTAATAAACTAGATTAATAGCAAATTAAAGAAAGCTAAAGAAGGAATTAGTGAAATAGAATACAGGTGAGAATATATTCATACTGAACATGGAGAGAAAAAAAGAATGAAAAGTCAAACAATGGGTGAAAGAAATACATAGGTCAAAGAAAACTTCTGAGATTCTTCAAGGTATAGGTCCAAGGGAAGGGTCAGAAAAAGAAGCAAAAGCAATACTTGAAGAGAATGACTGAAAATTTTCCAAAACATATGAAAGCCAGGCATCATCAAGCCATAGATTTAAGAAGTGCTATGAACTATTAGCAGATACAAAGATAAGTAAATCTAGATACATAATAGTCACACTGATGGAAATCAAAGACAATGAAAAGAAAACACGAGATACATTATTATCCAAGAAACAAAAATAAGACTAATAGCATATTTCAATGTTTCTGGCTTGCAATGTACCTGTTGAAAATCTGCATTTTGTGCTGCTATCATGTAGTTTAATTTTTATATAAAATATATATTTATAGTCAATATTCACTTATATTTATGCAACTTATATATGTGTATGTGTGTATTGAAATACTTGCAATTTCAAACAAAGAAAAACTGCAAGAATTCATCAGATTTTTTTTACTAAGGAAAATATAAAGCCAATACCTGCATTTGAAGGAAAATAATTTCAGATAAAAGAATGGAAATATATGAATGAAGAGCAAAGAAAAGAAAAAATATATGCATAAATATAAGTATATTGACTATGCATATATTAAAGTACTAATTTACATGCATATAAATACACTACATAGGGAATTAATGTAAACAATATGAAAAGCAGGAGGCAGTAAATGGATTTATGTATATTTCCATTTTAATGATTTTAATAGTACTAATTTATATAATACACTACAGGCCAGGTACATGGATTTGTGCGGGGGTCCCTCGGCCTGGCCTATGCCCTCTAACAATCCAGGATCCCTTGAGGGTTGTTGGATAGCCAGGTTTGGCTCGATCCCCACAGGCCAGATCCAAACAGGAGGAAGCCCAATGCTGTACATTGAGCGTCTGTCCTCTGGTGGTCAGTGTGCATCATAGAGACTGGTCAACCAGTGGTTGAGTCAACCAGGCATTTAGGCTTTTATACCAATACTAGTGGTCCGGTGCATGAAATTCGTGCACGCAGGGGTTGGGGATTGTCTCTCAGTCCGGCCTGCATCCTCTCCAATCTGAGATCCCTGTGGGATCGGGCTTAAACTGGCACTTGGACAACCCCCTCACAATCAGCTCCTAACTGTTCACCTGTCTGACTGCTTGATCACCCCTAACCATTCTGCTTGCTAACTACTCTGCAACTGGTCTCCTCTGCCAGCCTGCTTGCCCCCAACTGCCCCCCACCATCAGCCTGATCACACTCAATTGCCCACCCCTCCTGGCCTGATCACCCCCAACTGCCTTCCCCTCCTGGCCTGATCACCCCTAATGGCCTCTGCCTTGGTCCCTCCACCATGGCAATCTGGGACCCCTATGCACACATGCCCTTCACGATCTGGGACCCCCAGCGTCCGCAGTCAAGTGTAGCGGCCCTGCCCTTCATGCACACACCAGTGATCTGGGACCCCTGCGCTCACACCCTTCGCAATATTGGACCCCAGGCGCCCACAGCAAATCACGGTGATGGCTGGCCTTCTCGCGGTGCCTCCGTGTGGCCTGGGGAACTGGCACTGTGGGCTTGCCAGGACTACCAGTGCAGTGTCCACTACCCAGGCCCATGGCGCTCGTTCCCCAGGCCCTGCAGAGGCAGAGGGAGATGTACTGCATGGCCCCGCCCTCCGCTCCTGATTGGCTGGTAGCATAGCCAATCAGAAGCCAAGGTACAGTCACATTTGCATGTTACTCTTTTATTAGATAGGATATATAAATTAATAAGACAAGGTTGTGTGTCAACATAACTGAAAATACAGTAAAAACAGTATAAAACTAACAATCTACTGCGTAGGGAAAATAAATAATAAAAATACATAATTACAAAAACAAACAAACATAAAAGCAAAAGACAGAAGGAGGAGAATGCCTGAACCAATAGAAAACAAATAATGGAATGGCATTTCAGCTCCCTTCTGAAAATTCCTCCCTAGTCATTCTAATAAATATTCAAGTATTTATGATAAAATAGAGAATTCTAAGTTATTTAGTAAATGTACTAGTCATTCTAAGGTATTTAGTAAATGTACCAACAACTGCACAGTTGCAAAAAGAAAAGCATATACCGTTTCCCAGAAAGACACCCCCCCGAAAATAAGACCTACTTCCAGTTTTGCCTCTCACTGTAATATAAGGCATCTCCCTGAAAATAAGATCTCCCGATAATATTTTTATTCTTGAAACTGAAAAAGCCTGGGCCACACAAGAAGTTACAAGGAAGTGGGTCGATTTAATGCTGCCACTTGTTAAGAGAGTGAGCCAAAGAGGTCTGCTAATCTGGGATGTAGCCAGCACTCACCCTGCTAAAGACATGAAGAAATTTCTTTATGAAAGAAAAATAGATCAAATAATGATTCCCACAGGAATGGCGGCCTATCTCCAGACTCTTGATATTGCAATAAACTAGCCATCCAATAGCAATTTGCGCATGGAAATTAATGACTACATTGACAATAGAATGGAGAGAAATCAGCCTGGAAACTTTGTGAAACCTAAACTGCAAGAGATTGTGACTTTGGTGAAGAATTTATGGGAGAAAATCACTGACAGTTGCATTGCAAATGCACTACGAGCAGGCTACCTTGACAAGAAGTACTCACTTAAGGACAGTGCTATTGCTAAACATGAGAGATTTGGTCCACTGATTCTGAAAGAAATGGACTCACAAGAAATTCACCAGGAAATTCAGGGTTTGGATTGTTATGATGATGTTCCAGAAGATGATGACATGACTGTCATTGAATAAATCTTACTTTGTGTTCATACCAGTAAATATCAGTATCAATAAATGTACCATAGATTGTTGTACATGGAAATAATGGTAGTAACAAGAAATTCTTGATACCACAGGATTCACAGTTTGTCTGGTTATGCTAGTTTGTGATGACAGCTACTACCGTACCATATACAGGTAATAAAATTCCTTTTTTTGTTGTTCAACAATAAATGTGTACCATATTCTTCTTCATGGAAAAATAAGACATCCCTAAAAATAAGACCTAGAGAATCTTTGGGAGCAAAAATTAATAAGACACTGTCTTTTTTTTTGGGGGGGGGGGGGGACAGGGTAATGCTCTGATTGATTTTAAGCAGAAAGTTAATACTTTTAGGCAAATTCCAGAGACCCTGTAATACCAAATACTTTATTTTGAATCCTAATTTTTGATGACAGCAAATATAACTTAAAGGGGATATGATGCAAAATAACTATAAATTTAATCTCATAATCTAAAATGTTGCTTTTAAAAATCTAATACATTTGAAATTCTGTTTGTGTTAGAATTTAGGTTCTTGCAAATTTTATGGTTGCACTGGGGTATTAATATGTAAAGAAATTTAGCTATTGCTTAAATAGCATTTGGAAATATAAAAGGGATTGCTCTACTAGAAAACTTAAGTATAATCAAAACCTTAAAATATACTAATTCATCCAGGTCCATCATACCCATTTTAAATGGGCCAAAAATAAAACAGGCCCTTAGAGACAGTTTAAATCACAAAATGATTCAGTTTAACCATTCGGTTAATTAAGGAAATTTTCTGCAAAACCAATGTCATTAGCAAAACAAGCCAGAGACTCAAATATTTTAATTAGTGGAGCTGTGGTAGTATAAGCCTTTCATGCACATTGATACATTTTTTATTTAATAAATTGTTAAATTCCAAATATGTGTATGTGTATTTACACACAGAGACATACGCAATACTTAATTATATCCCAATCATCTATCAGGCAAATGTTACTATCTCTAATGTGTAAACTGAAATTTTAAAATGTAGTCAGGCTATTACTGCCTGCACAAAATCTCAGAATAAATTTGTTGCAGAAAAGGGTCTAGGTTTCCAATCTTCTACTCTAGCAAATTATTCTTTCAAAATACAGTCTATCTATCCCAACTGCAAACAAATAATTTCAAATCACAGGGATTCTGTTCAGGATTTTTCTGTGGATTCATGCTGAACAATTGATTAAGCACTATGCAATCTTTTCACAGCCTCCAAAATCTATTTTCAACTCCTACTCTCATCAAAACATGACTAGGTTCTATGAGAGGGAAAGGTAAGACACAAACAATAATAATATTTCTCATTTATCACTAAGACCAAACTTTACTAACATGTATTCATTCCATCACTTTAACATTCATTATGCAAGTATTTTTCTTTATACTATAACTAGAGGCCTGGTGCATGAAATTCATGCATGGGGGGAGGGTGAGGGGTATCCCTTAGCCTATCAGGACCGGACCTAAATGGGCAGTTGGACATCCTTCTCACAATCCAGGACTGCTGGCTCCAAACTGCTTGCCTGCCTGCCTCCCTGATTGCCCCTAACTGCTTCTGCCTGCCAGTCTGATCACCCCCTAACCACTACCCTGCCAGCATAATTGATGTCTAACTGCTCCCCTGCCAGCCTGTTTGCCCCCAACTCCCCTCCTCTGCTGGCCTGGTCACCTCTAACTGCCCTCCTCTGCAGGCTTAATCGCCCCCAACTGCCCTCCCTTGCAGGCCTGGTCACTCCCAATGGCCCTCCCTTGCTGGCCATCTTATAGTGGCCATCTTGTGTCCACATGGGGGCAGGATCTTTGACCACCTGGGGGCAGCCCTCTTGTGGGTTGGAGTGATTATCAGTCTGCACATTACTCTTTTATTAGATAGGATAGAGGCCTAGTGCATGGGTGGGGGCCAGCTGGTTTGCCCTGAAGAGTGTCCCGGATCAGGGTGGAGGTTCCCTTGGGGCGCGGTGTGGCCTGGGAGAGGGGCTTGTTGTGGTTTGCAGGCCGGCCACACACCCCAGCCACCCAAGTAAAGGCCTGGGATCTGGGATTAATTTATGTTCTACAATTGAAACTTTGTAGCCTGGAGTGGAGCCAAGCCTTCTGCTTGCTCCATGGAGACAGCCATTTCTGTTTGCATTTATTTAAATTCTATAATTGAAACTTTGTAGCCTAGAGTGGAGGCCTAGACTCTAGAGCTGTAGAAGCTTGGCTTCCTCCATCACCCAGGCCTCTGCTCTCTCCAGCTCTTTGGCTGCCACCATTTCTGTTGGGATACATCTTCTATAATTGAAACTTTGTAACATTGAGTGGAGGCCTAGGCCACCAAGGGCAGGCAGAAAGCTTGGCTTCCTCCATTGCTGGGGAAACCCAAGTCTCCTTCCTGCTCTCAGTGGCCAGAGCCATCTTGGTTGAGATTTATTTGCATAATTTGCTCCTGATTGGCTGATGGGAATGGCTGTGGCTTAATCAGAGGTATGGTCAATTTGCATATTACTCTTTTATTAGATAGGAGGATATACCAATCACTGCTTTGAACCCTAAAAAGTGCTGGTAAGAATTTCATGGTCCCCATACATTTGGGATGCTTAAGGCCTAGAAGAATAAATACTCATTTATTTTTCCATTCAACTAGTATTGACTGGCTATCAAAAAATTACAAGGCATTCTGTTATTAGTAGATACTGAGAATCCTCTGGTGAGTTCTGTCCTTACATAATGCTAAGAGTCTGGCAGGAAATTAAACATCAAATAATCATACAAAAAAGTAAATATAATACACATTACATATAAAGATTAGTGCACTGTGCAATATATCGTAACAAGACTACTTGCCTTGTGAATAAGAAAGATTTCATGAGAAAAAAACATTTAAGTTGAGATCTGAAGGATGAATAGAAGTTAGTTGGAAAAAAAGTCTTCCTAGAAGAGGGGAAAACAAGTAGGACTATGTTACCAAAGGAAACATGATTAGAGGACTCAAAGAAGGCCACTGTGGCAAGAATAGGAGAGAATAGCTTAAGATGATGTTGTAGAGAGACACAATGAAAAGACCATTTGAAGCTTCGGAGAACACATTAAAAGTGTTGTGTTCATTCCTAAAAGTGAGGGCAATTCATAGAAAACTGTTTAAAAGGGGAGAAAAAAAGGAATAGCATGATTCTATTAAAGAAAAGAGCCCTAACCAGTTTGGCTCAGTGGATAGAGCATCGACCTGTGGACTGAAGGGTCCCAGGTTTGATTCCAGTCAAGGACATGTATCTTGGTTGCAGGCACATCCCCAGTGCTGGATGTGCAGGAGGCAGGTGATGGATGTTTCTCTCTCACTGATGTTTCTAGCTCTCTATCCCTATCCCTTACACTCGGTAAAATAAAATAAAAATCAATAAAATATGTTTTAAAAAAATCTCCCAACTAGCTATACAAGCAGTGGGTTGAAGGATAGCAATAGTCTAGGACAGTGGTCAGCAAACCATAGCTCACAAGCTGCTCTTTGGCCCCTTGAGTATGGCTCTCCCACAAAACACCACATGCGGGCACGCATGTACAGTGCGATTGAAACTTCATGCATGGCCCATGCACAGAAGTTGGTTTTCGGCCTGGGCGAGTCTATTTTGAAGAAGTGGCTTTAGAACATTCAAGGGGCCAAAGAGCCGCATGTGGCTTGCGAGCCACAGTTTGCTGACCACTGGCCTAGGAGTCCATGAAAGATAATGCCATTTTAAAATGGATAGTAGCAGTAAAGTTGGAAAAATAGATTTAAGAGAAATTCAAGAGGTAAAATTGCAGGACTTTATGAAATGCAAATAAGGAGTTCTCTGTTTGTGGCTTGCGGGACTAAATGAATTGTAATGGTGCTAGAAAATATTAGAGAAGGTCTGGGATTCTAAAGAGGGGGGGGGCATGAATCCAATTTTGAAAATGTTGAGTTTGAATTGCTTTTGAGATATCCAAGTGACGATGTCAAGTGAGTAGCTAAACATCTGGATGGGAACTTAAGAGAGAGATGGGAATATAAATCTGGAAGACACTGATACACAAACAGTAACTGAAACTTTGAGTGTAGATAAGAAGTCATAAAGAACTTGAACATTTAGACAGATACAGGCCACTGAGCACTCTGGTTCCCACTGAGAGCCAGAGGAGGGGCTTAACGCACGTATGGGTGTTGTTAAGCAGAAGCAGAGAAGGCCCTAAATTACAGCCAAGTGTCAGGTGTCAATGCTGCCAGCAGTTCAAATCAGATAAGACGTAAAACATTACAATGCCATAAGACTGGGACTAAAATAGAATTATGTATAAAATGCAGTGAAAGCCCAGAAATGGGACATCTCCTCTCAAAGTAGAAAAACAGTTGGTCAAAACAAGTGACGTTTAAGCTGTGTTTGAGGAATGAATAGGAGTATCCCAGGCAAAGCAGTTGAGGGATAAAAAGGCAATATTTAGAGAAAGTATTGCTATTTGTCAAAAAGGAATAAAAGGTCTGCATTGGGGTGATGGATGTCAAAATTCTATGCCTCACATTCCTTTATCAGTCATCCCAGTCATTCTCAATTATCTTACCTTCCACATCTTAATGGGGCAAAGTAGAAATCCTCCCGTAGCACCCTAGAACATCATTGTTCCCTGAACCCACAAGATCAAAACATGGCAGGTGAGAACACCATGTTAACCCATCAGCAAAAGTCATATGAAGCCTTAGCCTCAGGAAGCAAAAGTTGAGAATTTCTAATGGATTATGTAACAGAATGAATATGAAAGTTAAAAGTTACCAAAAAAGATCAAATCAGAACTTATGAAAATTAAATAGAAAGATCCGTGAACATATGAGAAGATAAAGAATAACGATCCCTCTCTTATACTGTCAGCAGAAGCTTTGAGTCATATAGGTCTGGCCACCTTTAAGGAAGTGTGAGCAAAATATCTTTTTAAGAATCCACAAATGACAAATGCTAAATTCCAACTTGTAGACTACAATTTCACATATTGATACACTGAACTGAGAATACTCAACATGAAAAACCATAGGAAACTTGAACATTAGAATAGTTGATTTAGAGCCACATCGTAAAATTGTGCTTATCTACTAAAATACTAAAAGACAAGTTATTATTTTTCTCACAAGATACCAGTAAATCAGGAATCAACTTTTTCTGTAACCAGTAAAATTCAAAGGAAACCGTTAACCCCTCCATGTCACTCCCCTTTGCCATGTTTTAACATTCGTGTAACAATTACATCACGGTTATCACTGTGTGAAATTTAGATTTTAAAGGAAAAGCAAATGTCTATGTATTTTCCACACTTATCTGCCATTTCTAGTTGAGAATGCATTAAATTACATGTATGTAGATACTCTTACATTGCTTTTCTCTAAATATCAGCTTTTAAGAATTACATCGGATTAAATTTTGGTGTGAAATTGGGGTTTTCTACCATTATTTTCAAACTTGTCCAAGTGTGTTGAAGCACAACTACATGGGGGACAATGAATGACATGATGGCTCATTTCTTCCTACCATGTTTCCCTAACCTGCTGTTGTTGGCTTCTTTCCCTTTTCTTCTGCCTCACATCCTTGGCAAATTTGTTCTCTTTGTTGCGCAGTAAACGAAAGGAACTGAAAATAAGGACACTGTCCTTGGCCGACAGCCTAAAACCACAAATGATATTATATAATGCGTCCCTTCCAACGGAAAACCAGATGGAACCGTTTTCTTCAGGGGACCTGCAAATGGCCACAGGTAGGGATTTTGCTGGGTCTGCTCTGTCTACATGTTTACAGCAGAGAGATGTTGGGAAACCTTGTAAAGGGTGAGGCCCCACACCGCAGGCTGCTGCAGGAAGGGCCATGAGGTGCAGAGGTGACATAACGGGGGAGAGGCCCGCTGGCCCTGTGCAAGAGGGTGGGGACACCCTGGGCCTCGAGGTGGTACCTGCGCGGGGTCGAGCGCCCCTGGCACTGAATCCGCGATCCAGAGGTGCTCCCGGAGAAGCTGCTGGTAGCTGAGGCAGTGCTTCACGGCGGAGGGCACATTCCCCATGGCGGGGCCGAGTTGCAGTCTGCGACAGGCGGGAGGCAGGAGAGACGGGGTGCGGGGCAGCACCACGCTGCGAAACTGCGCCCGCTCGGGAGCGCGCCCTTCCCAGGCGCGCGGCGGGCACCAGCGCAGCTCCGCGCCCTGCAGCGGCGCCCAGAAGGTTGACAGCAGGACGCGCTGCGCCCAGGCCGCCGGAGGTACCAGCCACTGACGCCCGAAACGCCAGAACCTGAAAAGAGAGGAAGGAACTGAGCCAATGTATGGTCAGGTGCAGCGCATTTTTCTCGCTGCGCTGGGCTAGCAAGCTGGGCTGATTGCATCTGCACACGAGCCGCTTAACTGACTTCTCACTTGATTCAGATGGTCCTCCGCAGGAAAGGGGTCTGATAAAAGGAAGAGGGCATGTGTTTTGCATTGATGAGTTTGCTCGTTCCCAGCTTCAGCCTTTTGCACTCAGGGTCGATTTGTCCAGCATTGGACTCACTCGGTTTTAAAATATCTTGAGGCAATTTACAAGGTTCAAATACATATACAAGAATCTAATAAAGAAGAAAATAGCGAAGATGCATAATTGTTACAGATGACTCGGTAAGTCAGTAAGTTGTCAATAAGTTGGTCCTATAAGCCCAGCTGGAATGGAATGGAGTTGCTTAAAGGACACATGACGCAAAATTATTGGAGCCCTAAAGGCTAAATTCATTCGAACTGAAAATTCTGAAAGAAATCATAAGACTTTAGAATAGGAGAGATCTTGGTAGGGAGGAGGTTGGGAAGAGGGTCCTGAGACAGACCACCTCCTTGCCTTCGCCCTCTCTCACAAGCACACTTGCATCACCTGGACCCACTCTAAAACTCTAGGTTCATCAGCCTGCAACTGAATAGCCACATTCATCAAGAATAGTCTCGTGCAACCACGTGTGCATGGCTAGGGATACCAGTCAGTCTCACCAGTTGTAGCAGCAACTATAAATCAGGAGCTGACTAATGCACACACAGTTGCACAACCAGGTGAACTGGTACAAAGATTACATTGTAAAACGTAGTATAATCCCACGTAGAATTTAGCCCCCAGAATAAACAAACCATCGTCACTACTTGTGAGGGTGGTGTGACCACCACTAGCAACAGAAATCAGGGTGTAAGGACAAAATAAGACAAAGAAGGGGAGAGATAGCGTGTGGATTTTTTAGTGAAACAGAACTAAAATGGTTTAGGTAGGATCATTGGATTGAGGTCTTAGACTTCTCACAGCTTTAGCCACAGACTCTGAGCTACCTAACTGAAGTCATGCAACTATTAGAAACTTTTAAAACTCTCTAAATTACCAATAGCTCCCATTATTATTTATTTGAACATGACTTTTATAGGTATATATACATAGGACTAAATCTCTCTTATATGCTGTTTTCAGCAGAGCTCAATTGTTAATTATTTTCCTATCACAGCTGAAATGCAACATCAATACCTACTACGATTTTTCTCCCCCTGGTGTAATTCTATAACACGGTAATTTAAAGAATTTTTAAGGACCCAATTTTTGAATAACGTGAATTTAGCAAAGTAACTGCAATGGAGTCAGTTATTCAAAACTTGAAAAATTTTTGACCATTACAGTTGAAATCTAAACTTCAGGGAAATACGACCTCTAAGATAAGCCAAATTGTTGTATGCACTTTTGCTACTGAGAAAAAGAACACCTAGATATAAACTTTACTGCTTAGTTTTCTGAATATTAAAGATTTTCAAAAACTATACCCCATTTAACTTAGCACGGCAGTAGTTTCTTTAAAAAATCTTGTACATATAAAAATATTTGTTGACAGTTTTAATTTATCTCATATGTAAAAATGCTATAAACTAAATATTTTAACATATAGTTCTTGTAACTACCAAAACCATTTGCAATCATGAAGACTAAATATCTTGAGAGTGTTTAATCTTAGAAATAAAAGGGGATGAAAATAGATGTGCTTTTTTTCTGGAAAGTACAGTTTTATGTTAAATCTAATCAGTAATGCCTAAAATGCTTAAACTGAGCAGTTAGTATTACTGTACTTCTGGCCTGTTTTGTTTTTCATGATTAAAATGAAAATTCTCAATAGGTGTCCTCATTATTGCAGATCTAAAGAGCTCTAGGTGTGGTAGGTAATGTATCTCTCTCCCCCCATATGATGGGTTAGGTAGTAGACCTTGGCCCCGTCAGAAAGTAATACTTGCTAAAAATCACTAATTTGGTTAGTGGCATATCCTGACCTGGCATATTACTCTCACTGCATCATAGCACTTGTATTTGTATTTCATGGCATTTCAATCATTCAAACAGAAGATGATACAAAAAATTGTTACAAATTAAAAGGAACTAAATTTCCTGTTTTCTCTAGTGACTTTAAGTCACTTTTAAGTTATGGGCAAAATATTTCATTTTACCTATCTTGAATTGTTCTCATCTCCCTTCTCTCTTTAACTGTGCACCCCAAATCCAATCTGTCATCCAGAAATGTTAAACATCTTGGACCCATCCACTGTCTCTCTGTTCTTCTGTTAACTTCTCTCTGCTGCACTTCTTTCCTCTTTGAAAGGCAGTGGCATAGTGCTGATTTTGGATTATCTGGGAGGGGAGCCTGGCCCCTTTTAATTTTATTCTTCAGTTATATTTTACATTTAATATCATTTTGTATTGATTTCAGATATAATATTTACCACAGTTCTAACTTGTAAATGTTCCTATGGTTATTGTATTTGCACATATTATTTCAAAACATTCTGGAGTTCCTGTCCCTTCTGGGAAAGTGAAGATAGGAGCCAAAATATGTTGAATTGAACTAAGAATATTAAATTTATCCCAGAGAACCTGAGAATCTTAGAACATAGTTCGCATATCTTAATTAATCCACATGAAAGAAAACTAAACTGAAGCCACATATTCTTCATACCCAGTCCCATTATGTTCCCTCTCTCTTCTCCATATGAAATGATGACAATAGATTATAGAGTTGTGCTTTGCTCATATCCTAAACAAAGGCTCTCAAAAACAGAATGGGGAAGGGTTTGTATTCCAGAAAGCAGTCAACTCCAACCAGGTAGATTGACAGTATCAACCCCCTCAAGTGCCAAGTCCTTGAGGGAGAAGGGTCCAGTTAAAACAACTTATCTTCAGAATCCCTTTGTTTCTAAAGATGATTATTTAAGAGTCTGTATGATGGCAACATGTATAGAATCAGGAGCAAATGAAAGAAATTAAATTGTAGTAGTAGTAAGTGCCAAACTGGCATGTAGTCAAAGTACCTACTGGGCAGGGATCAAAGACACATATGGTGAGTCTCAAACAATGATGTCATAGAACTTTGGCAAGTATCACAAGAGTAATATGCTCCAGCCTTAAACAATACAAAAAGAAAGAACGGAAACAACTTGGTTACCAATCCCGGATGATATCTACGGGGAAGTAAAGCTTTCATCATCTCAATTTTATTGCTGAAAAATTTAGAAAGCTTCTCACAGACGTTATGTCTAGTTGATCTAAATTGATGGGAAGGATAACAGAGTGTTTTAGAACATTCTTGGCATTTGGTCACTAAAATCAAACTTCCATTAACAATAGCACTGTCCTGAAATAGAGCATTCTTTTGAGAATAAGTAATGATCTATTTTACCATAGTAACATCCCACCCCAGGTTATGGATACCTGGCACTAGATACAGAAATCAGAACAAAAGCTGCAGACCACATTTCTCCAGATGTAAAAGCCTATTTATTCTTTTACTAACTCGGAAGATTCCAAAAACATTAGCTTTGCCAAATATATTATATAATAAAAGATACAGACATCACTGTTATTAGTTTATTAGATGGCTGCAGTGTACATAATTTTTGCCAACACTTATAAAAGTATTTTTTAATTCCATTGCCTACAAACTCAAACTCTATTTGGAAAATGTTTTTATCAATCAGTTGGTATATTTTAATGTGTTACAGTAAACAGATCTTAACAGGTAAATTATATTAATTCTTGCCTATGGTTGGTATTATTTTTTGAATCTGAGGAGACAAGTCAGTGCTGACTACAAATCTCAAGCACTTTGTGTTTTGTACTGCACATAGTCAGTGCTTAATAAATCTTAGCTTTCTTTTTCCTCTTATTGAATCATATCAGTTCACTGTTAAGAATGTATGTGACATTGCCACAGTTAAAGGGAATCTGTAAAACCCAAATTTAATTACTTCTATAGAACATTAGTTTAATCCACCAAGGTATTTTAGTGCTTTTTAAATCTGATACTCAATAGCTAATGAGAAAATAAATATAAACAGATTTGTAATTTATTCCTTTTTTACTTTAAAGATCTCACATTCAAATAGCAGTATCAGATGAAAACTAATTAGAAATATTAATCAGATAAATGTAAGAAATTAAATTCCAAAATTGTATAATCTTGATAAAAAATTATAGCAGAATTTACATATTCATCAAATATTTTTGAGTATTTAATTGCATATAACTGCTATTAGATAGGATACTATACTACTGTATGGGGAGTAATAGTGAACGAGGCAGTCTTTAACACAAAAATAATACTTTGATTTGGTAGGGAAATATCATGCTGCTCAATTATTCACATGAGAGCAGTATGTTGATGACCACCAAGTGATAAATATAAGTTGAGAACTGTGGAAGCAAAAGTTGACTCCACCTACAGTCTGTTGGCAAGATAAGAGAAGACTTCAGGAAGAATGCTACCTTCAAGAGAGTTGGGCAGACTTCGTTCAATATAATGAAGGGAAGGAGCAGGGGAAAAGGAGAAAGATGTTTTCAACAGGCTGCATTACTACCAAGAACCATCAAGATATAGATGTAGCTTTCACATAAAATTCTTCAAAAAATTACCTGATTTAATGATATTCTTATCTCCCTAGTTATCTCACTATGGATATTATAGGTAAAATAAGCATTTTCAGTTTTGTCACAGGTGAACATAAACACATAAATCTACCAAAGGTGCCAAAGAGATTCATTTTAAAGTGCTTATTTTGCAATTCAGACCTTTATAGAGAGCTCCAAGTTTTTTAAAGTGTGCCATCCCTGTTCTCCATGGGCAGGGTAGAAAAGATGGTATTTATGAAGTGACTAGACAGATAAAGCACTTTGCTGGGTTTCTTAACTATGTGTATGAATTATCACCCCCATTTAACAGGTGAAGAAACTCCAAAACCTTGAACTACACTGAAATAAAAAGGAAGTATAAGAAGTAGACTCAAATTTGCATCTGCCAAAGCTTTTGATCTTTTTTTTCATCTCATGATTTTCAAGAATAAACAATTAAAAGACATTATTAACACACATGGTCATTTGTTTCTCCCAACACCTTGTAAAAAAGGAAATATTTGCTCAGAGAAGTTAAAATGTTTCCCAGGGAGGTTCTCTAGAGCTAGAACTTGAACTCAAGTCTTCTGACTTTGTATCCCATGAGATTTGTACAATATATGGAGGAAGCAATTTTGTCCTAAATATAATAAAACCCAAGGACCTTTTCAAGTGTGATGACATTGAAAGGACAGCATAAGGTTAAAGAACTCCCTTAATAACTTAAGTAACTATGTATGTATACTTTGTCTTACTTGAGGGTTTAAAGCTCAGTTCTACATCTTCAAAAATTTGCAGAGGGGTAGTGCATCTTGATAATCATGTGTGGTGATGGTGGTAGTGGGATACTGCTTTTTATAAACCATTCATGCTATGGGTTTATTATGACTAAGTTTATCAAAATAACTAAGTATCTTATAGGAATAATGATTTTTCAGTTCCTAACCAGTGTTTCTGGTCCTCCTCCCCTTGTCCTTCTCCCCTTCCTCCTCCTCCTCCTCCTCCTCCTCCTCCTCCTCCTCCTCCTCCTCCTCCTCCTCCTCCTCCTCCTTCTTCTTCTTCTTCTTCTTCTTCTTCTTCTTCTTCTTCTTCTTCTTCTCCCCCCCCCCACCCCATGATCTGGCATATCCATTAATACATTTTCCCACTTTTTTGTTGTTGTTTTTACCTAAACTAATAGAAGTTTCCCCAACATGGAAAAAGTAGTTGCCATGTTAACAGTTTCCCATAGTTCTCTTGGAACACAAGTCTCTAAAGAATTAACAACTGATTGATTGGATAGTGGAATCCCTTCCTTACTAAAGTTAAAAGATATAACAGCAGCCCAGCCGGTATGGCTCATTGGTCGAACATCAACCTATCAAATAGGAGGCCACAGTTCAATCCCCAATCAGGGCACATGCCTGAGTTGCAGGCTCAATCCCCAGTAGGGAGCATGCAAGAGGCAGCCAACTGATAATTCTTTCTCTTCATTGATGTTTCTATCTCTCCTTCTCCCTTCCTCTCTGAAATAAACAAAAATACGTTTATATATATTATATATGCAGAAAGTCATAAGAGTACTTTAATATCTAGCATTATTCAATGCCTTGAATTTTCTAGCCTCAAATATCCACTAAATTCACAAATGGGAATGCATCAATATGGAATCATATGGATTTTTAAGGCAATAATATATAGTTATTGTGTAATACAATATTAGTTTGTATAACTTCTAAAAATTCATATTTAATATTTGGAAAACTTTACACTCATTAATTTCAAGTTTGGAATTAACTAAAAAGTATCACGCCAGAAGCCTGGGGAAGCAGGGTGTAGAATGGGAGCCCTACATCATTTTCTTGAGATTCCCCTCTTCCTACACCATCATTCATTTTCTTTCAAGGTCTTCTATTTTACTTTCTTACTCTATATTGCAAAAAGACACTTGTTACCTTATTTATTTTATTCTTCCCTTAGAATCTTTTCTCTATGCTATAGTTAGATATTCATGGAAATTTATGATTCTTGGTAATTAATAGTTTGCGTAACAGAAATTTAGAGTATATAGAGTTAATATTATAATTAAACAGCATCATTTGCAATATTTTAGAACTCTTTCTTTGCTTTGTAACTTTATCTTCAACAACAGAATAACTTAAATTGGTATTTCTCAACTTCAGCACTTGTGATATTTGGGGCCTAATAATTCTATCCTGTGCATTGCAGGAATATCAGCAGCATCTCTGGCTTCTATTTACTAGATACCAGTAGCCTCCGCCAACTAGAGACAACCAAAATTATCTCCAGAGATTACCAAATGTCCCCCCGGGAGGCAAAAACCACCATTGATTGGGAACCACTGGTTTAAACAATGATGACTATAACAATGAAGGTGACAGGGACCTTATCATGTGCCAGGAACATTCTAAGTACTTTAAGTGCACATTATCTCACTCACAAGATAGGTTCTGTTATTCCCACTTTACAGATTAGATGATTTGAGTGCAGGGAAGTTAACTTGAGTCACTTAGCATCACATGGCTCCTTAGTAAGACAGCTGAATTAAAATCCAGACACTTGGACTTCAGAGCCTACATTTTTAATTGTCAAGCTATCAATAGCTGCTTCGCTGAAATCACACTAATCAAGAAAGAAATCCACCAAAACCATGGATCATTTTAGGTTTAATTTCCTTTCCATTATTACAAACACTTAAACCTTTGGAAAATATAGTTCCTACAAATTGAAAGCCTTTCCAGGTAAGCTGGTTCCCTTATTGCATTACTGCTACTCATTGAGCTGCAGAAATTCCATTAAAGACCAGATCTCCCAGGCAAAGATTTAAAGCTCAAATTAAGGAGTTATATTCCTGGGATCACCACAGTGATCCTCACAAAACCATAGTCCTGAGTATGAGGCCCATAAATATCATAAGGCTGCGTAAGTGTTTGATTACTTTATAATCATCATTTTAATATTAAGAGGATCTGTTTATTTTTATCATTAGTTCAGAAGAAAATAAATAAAATTAGTTCACAGGATTTATGCTAGCTCCTATAGTATTCAAATATTTTAAAAATCTTTTTACAATAGTAGCCAGAGAAAATTAGATTTCTTTTTTCTACTTCTTCATTTAACTGTGTGTGGCAAAGGTGATATTTTCACACAAAATAAAATTTATCATGCAGCATAATTTATAAAGGTTTAACCTTTGTAAGTACTGTCTCTACAGAAAATGTTACTTCTCTCTTCTTCTAAAACTGTGTTTTAATTAGTTTCAGGCTGACTATGAAATGTTAAAAGGAATATAGTCTAATAACAAAAGTTGTGTATCTAATCAAGCACATTTAATTTATATAATATTAAATCCATGGTATGAATAATTTTTTCAAGCTTCTAGGAAAGTTGATTGAAAAAATGACAAAAAAAATTGACACTTAACTTACATGTATCGATTTCTGTGTGTCATGTGCTATGTTCTTCATATATCAACTCTTTTACTCATAACACCCCTTTTGGTAGTTACCTTTAATATCCCCATTTTGGCCTAGCCAGCCTGGCTCAGTGGTTAAGTATTGACCTATGAGTCAGAAAGTCATGGTTCGATTCCCAGTCAGGGCAAGTGCCTAGGTTGTGGGCTCCATCCCCAGTGTAGGGCATTCAGGAGGCAGCAGATTAATGATTCTCACTCATCATTTATGTTTCGGTCTCTCTCTCCCTCTCCCTTCCTATCTGAAAGCAATAAAAATATATTTTAAAAGATAAATTCCCATTTTGAAAGAGGAAAATCAGAACCATAGAAAGATTGAAGAACTTGACCCAAGTCACATAGTAGGAAACATTTAGCTAAGCAATTTGGCACCAAAATTGTGACAGTACCACTTAATGTATACTGCCCGCTTAAAGTGGGAGATTTATCACCATATATAATAGTGTTCATCAACTGATTAGATATGTGAATTAAAGTATAAAAATCTATCTAAAATTAAATTAGAAAACCACAGTAGGAACATATACTTGGTCTCTTAATTTTACCATCTATGAAATTCTTAGCAGCAGAAGGTAAGAATTTTATGATGAAATGAAGTATTAATTATAAAATGGTTTTGAAAATAATGATTCTAAAATACTAATTAGACAATTAATTTATATTCCTTCTTCCCCTCTCATCAGCTTAAATGTCTGGGTCTTCCAGACCTTTCCCATCACCTATGTCAATAAGACCAAGTTTGCTTGCTTTAATCCTGGGGTATATTTGTCTTGGTGTCCTGTACTATTTAAAGTTTCCTGAAATTTTTATTTTATTAAAATAAGCCAGAATGGGTTAAGTCAATCCCCACATTGTACCTCCAGTTCTGCCATCATCTCATTTTGCAGTGTGTGAGACATTTGTTCTGAGAATGGAGTTCTCACTTTCACACGTGGTTAAATCTGCAAGATGACCAGCAACAAACCTCTTTATTTGATCTTTTCCAGATGCAACATAAAACTGCTATCTCCCTTTCAAGGACAGCATGCAGGGTGCCAGCTGATAAAATAAAATGTGCTTTGTGAGAAGCAGCAAGGGACAGCTCATTCTCTCTGGTCCCAGGTGGTGATGATGGAAAAAGAAATCTACCCTTCAGCCCCTGCTGGTCTCTTGGTCTCAATAGCTAGTTAGTCCTATGTCCCCTTTCTAGTTCTGTGAGATATCTGATGTTGTCAGAATACCAATTCCCTGGGTCAGAGGGAGATATTGAAAAGTATAGGCTAAGCATACGGGAATTATATAAGAGCATAGAGGCAAGAAGTCCTGCTATGTTGCACAAAGAGAGTACTGAACACTGACTACTGTGGGGATTTTAAAAACTTATTGTACATATTTGTGATATCTTGAAATTTAGAAATAATATTTTTTTTAAATTATGTTTTCTTAGATAAATTAACATTCTACAGGAATTAAATTTAAATGAGATGGTTTATGCTTTCACAACATTTCACTTGAAAAATATTTAACAAAGTAGGTATTGGATAGGCTAATGACTTTTATATTGAATATAGATATTAAATTTGAATAGAAAACATATTTATAGAGACAACTTGTTGATGAGTTTATCTTATATACTTCTTTATCATGAAAACCTGCCATAAGATTGTATTAGTTTTCTGTCGCTGTGTAACATATTACCACAAACTTAAAGCAACATATATTTATTATCTCACATCTCAGTATGTCAGGACTCTGCACATAGCTCAATTAGGGCCTCCCCTCAGTGTCCCATAGGGCTGGAATCAAGGTAAAAGGGCTCTCTTCTCACCTGGAGTCTTTATTCTCCAGGAGAAGAATCCATTTCGCAAGCTCAATCCGGTTGTGAGTAGAGTCCATTTGTCTGATTAAGTCCTGATGTTTTGCTGGCTAGAGGCTGGATACTGCCCTCAGGTCCTAACCACCACCTCAGGTCCTAGAAACCACCCATAATTCTTGCCAGGGGGCTTCTCCAACATGACTGTGTACCTCACTATGTACCCAGAGAAGTGTCTCTAGCCCCACTCTTCTAAAACAGCACCTGATATGGTGGAATGTGACTACAGAAATAACATCCCATCATCCTATCTCACAGGTAATACCAAGTCACAGATTCTGCCCACACTCACGGAGAAGGGATTACACAGATGTGAACCCCAGGAAAGAAGAATCACTGGGTGTCAATTTAGGGTTAGTCCATGATAAAGATATTACATATTTCAAAATGTCAAAAAAAAAAAGAATGTGCTGATATATGATCAAATATTTCTTTAGGTTTTAAAATATGTCTACAAGTTATTTGAAACCCCTACCCTGAGAAGTGTTATCTGTCTACTATTCTTGATGCAGAGCTAATCTTTGTTAACTCTTTTCTAACCAATGGAGCCCTATTGAAGTGATGTCTCGTGACTTCTGAGACTATGCAGATAGTTTCTGCACTGTTTCTAACACTTGCCCTTTGGAGGACCTTTTGGGGACACACCTTTTCAGAACCTAGCCACCATGCTCTGAGGGATCCACATCATATGGAGAGGTCGTGGTTAGGTGTTTCAGTCAACAGACCTAGCCCAGATCCAAAATGTGAGTGAGGGAGCCATCTTGGAAATAAATATCCCAGCCCCAGATGGTAAAGGTCACAATCATCCCTAAGAATTCCCAGCTGAGGCTCAAAAAATTGTGGAGCAAGAAACATTTGTCCTCTCTGTGCCCTTTCCTAAATCCTGATCCACAGAATCTGTGAACATAATAAAGTGGTCATTACTTAATATAGCTCTAGGTGGTTCGTTATTTAGTAATAGTAGCTAGAACACATAATGAGAAATTATGTGCAATTTTGTTTAAAATCATAAGAACAAAAATTTGACATAAAATAATATATAAAATTTGTTTTATTTCATATTATCACCAATTAGTTCATGAAGTTTATATGATTAGAAACTCAATTTTGCATTAAACTATAGTATGCCAAGTTAAGCATTTTACATTTAAAACAGCTGTGACAATTATATTTACTATGTAGATATTAAAAATCAATGAAAAATATTAAAATACAGAAAGCCTATAACTAAAGCCAGTTGTTAACTTATCAACATGGAAAAATATTTAAATACTACCAACTAAATGAAAAATATATTAAAATAACATGTTATATATAAAAAGTAATATGTTATATGTGAAATGCAATGATTCTTTATCACCAACAAAATATGGATATAATTTGCTTTTCCACGTTTCATTTGGGTTTTATTTCAAGGTCAAGTTGCAGTATTTAGATGTTATGAACAATGTAAGATATTTCTTGGAACCTAACATAAATAAAAATATTGTGATTTTTTGCTTTCATTGAAAAGACCATGTAAATAAACTCAATGATACTTTAATAAAGAAATTTTGAAAAAACCTCAGAATCATATATACTTTTATTTCATGAAGTTGAAAAGATGATGCCTCTATGAGACTACCCTTTTCAACAACAAGTACCAAAGGCATATTAACGTAAATGGTTAAATATGCTTTACAGCTGCTTTATCTGTGGAGACATAGCTTCTTTCATAACAAAACAGTTCTTACATAAGAATTAATCCCAGATTTTCAGAGCTGCGATTGAAAAGAACACAGAAGTTGTTAAGAGGGAATTGAAATACAAGATATATTAAGAAGTTGTAAAAGAGTCAGGGCTCCTGGCCCAAATTACATGTCTGGATTCTATGGAAATAATAATAAAAAAAAATCCTTGCACTTACTCTGTTATCTTCTAGAAAACATAGAAAGGAACTACCAATGGCAATGGTAAAATGACTTCCTGTGTGTAATACGTCCTGCATTTAATAATTTTGTCTGTGTCCTATACTAACTTGATAGGCTCCTTATTCAGCTTTTGTCAAAACATTACAAAAAATATTAAAGACTTTCTGTTACAGTAATTGGCACTTAACTTTCCTAAATGACATTCATAAATAAAGATCTGGATAATCGTATATGGTTTCTTCTATATTTTGACGAAGGGAAAAACAACAGGAGTGACTGAGAATTTAAAGTAGTTATCTTTCATGTTTACATATGGTTAAAGACTGTTTGGGCCAGAGTTGTAATTCATTATAAGTAGTCACCTTTGAATCTGTACATCTGTACATCTGCTCTGAAATCCAATAGTCAACAATAGTCTTGCTTCTTAAAGCTAGCAAATGAATGACACCCCTTTTGAAAGTTTACCAATCATCTTTGAAGTTTTGGAAAGCCCAGCATTCTGGAATTGGTGGACTTTCACAAGTGGGCCTGTTTTTGATGGAATGTCAACTGTGGTAGTGTGATCACAGGAGTAAGGTTGCTATTAACTGGTTGAGTTTCCCCAGTTTGAGGCTGTCTAGACAACAGCCAATCAGTTAATGCCTCAAACTGGGGAAAGTCAACCAGCAACCTTACTCCTTTGACCACACTGCAACAGTTGACACTCCATCAAAAACACGCCCACTTGTGAAAGTCCACCAACCCCAGAATGCTGGGCTTTCCAAAACTTTAGAGATGATCATCTCTAGCTTTGGCTTTGAATTTGTATCTTAAAATAATCTCTTTATTGTAATCAAACAAGAAGTTAATAACTTTTCCATCAAAATACCAAAGTCACTTATTATTAGTTTGCAACTCTTTCAGATTGAACCATTGATTACTGTTATTTTTAAGATCATAATCTAGATAGCAGATGCACTTGTGCAGCTGTGAGATTATTAAATGAAATCTTTTCAGTTCTTGCAGTGGTTGCTATTATTTATTTTTTACTTGTGTATATTTTCAACCCAAAATGCAAGGGTTCGTTTTGTGATAAATTTGCTGAACAGTGGTCACTTATTAAACAAGGAAAATGAATTTGGACAACAGTGTGGTGACTGTGACAGGGAGAGTGCTGAGGAGAGGTAGAAAATGGTACAGGAGGGATAAATGGTGATTAAAAAAAAGAAAAAGAAAAAATCTTGAAGCTCTTTTAGCAGTATGCATTTGTCAATTTAATATTGAAAATTATGGAAAATCAGACACAAACCAGCATATTCCAGCGAAGATTTTAAATTAGTACCAAGAAAGTGATAAATAACAAATATATTATGAAGGGAAATTTAGATAAAGAAAACAAGATGTAATGGCCTTCCACATGAATATCTTCATCAGTCTTTCAGTTCAAATGAATCAACGGACTAATTATCAGAAGCATTTTTTTCTTATTCAAAAATTGCAAACAAATTTTCAAGTGGAAGGGCAAAATCTGCAAAAATATTAAAAATAAATTCTAACTCCTTTTACTATTATACAGATTATCATGTATATGTCTCCCTTTATTATAGCATAAATGAATGCAAGTAATCACAATGCAGAAAAAAAATCTTCTCTTTGCCCATGGCTACTCTAATTGCCACAAATACCAAAAGCTCAGTTTCATTTATACATTTGTGAATCTGGACTGTTTGAATGGGACTCTGCAGGTCAGTCAGATGGCACTCCTAATCTGAGCCAAATTTGACTAATCCTAGGTGAGCTTTTTCTAGCATTTACATTCATTTGGTGGAAAGGCTAGGCTAGGGACTGACTTTAGATTTTCTTACTCCTTTGTCTGACTTGTTTTCTTACTTTTGACTAAGGTTATTAGAGTGAATCGGATGATGATTCATCATTCTGTGGGATACACCTAATTTGTTCTCATTGTAGCTGGAAAGGTTTCAAAAGTAAACAGTGGAAGCAAACAAAGTCTCTTGACTGGCATTCCACTACATCCCACTTACCAATGTTCCAAGTTCAATCCAAACTCAAGGAGTAAGAACTTAGACTACTCCTTGAAGCTACTAAGTCACACTGAGAAAAGCAAAAATGAATAGAAAATTGGCCATTCTTGCAATCAATTTACTACAAAGGGATTTAAGAGTTTATCTTAAAAATTTTTTTTCCTGGTAAATTGGCATACTTTCCTATTATAAAATGTCCTTAATTATAAGGTGAATTGGATATAAACTAATGCATAAGAAAATTGACTTGACTATGAATCACTGATTTTGACCAAATTTCTTAATTAGTATGTTTTATAATATTAATTTATCATAATAAAGGCTATACAATATAAATATTTAAACCATAAATAATATGATTTGAGCAAAGTATGTTTTTTTACTTTTTTAACAATTACTTTACAACATATGCTTCTTCAATTGAGATGTTTGTAATTTATTCAATCCTAGTATTTTTCTTTATAGGCTTCTCCTTATAGCTTCCATGAAAGTTCCTCCACTTTTTAAAATAGAATAAATATAAGTAACAATATCTTATTAATAATATATATATGTTATCTCTCTAAAATACTTGCATTTGGCTTTAGATCCCTTATATTGCTAAATAAGATATACAAATCCACATTAATAAAAGAGAAATATGCAAATTAACCATACCTCCACAACACTCATCAGTCAATCAGGAGAGAGTATGCAAATTACCCAACAAAGATGGTTTGTGTGGAGTGGCAGGGTGGGACACCTACTATGAGGGGGGGGTGGTGGAGGGAGAGCTACAGGAGCAGTGCTCTGCTGTGAGTGAGGACTTGCAGGCTTCCAGGTGGCCAGAGCAAAGCTGGGAGAAGGAAGGCCTATTCTTGCACAAATCTGCATGGTACGGGCCTCGAGTATTACAATAACAGATTATTCTTTTTAAAATAATGTAAACAGTAGGAAATAAGGTGTATAGCATGAGTAGTATAAGAAGAACTGGCATTCTATATGAGATTCTGATGTCAAAAGAAATGTCATAGATATTTTTATTTTGAGGTCAATTGTTTAAATGCTGTTCACCTGCACACACACAAACACATATATGCACACACACATACAACAATAAATAAAGTTATAAGAGAAAATAAGATTTTTCTACACATGTTTTAAGAGGATTTCCATGCCCAGAGAGCCAAAAATGTTAAACAACCTGTAATTACAGTTTCCTTAAAATCATAATTTTTTGTTTCCTGCATTTCTTATGTTTTATTGACTTGTGTTTTCTTCCACAATTAAATGCAAAATCAATAAGAATAAGTCCCATGGCATGCAAATGGGACTAAAAACTTGCAACTTCTGTACTTAATAATTTTAGGTATTATTTCACTCATGAAGTTTATGAGAATTCTGTTTCACTACATAGTATCAGTACTTTGGTATTTCTATATTTTTCACTTTTCATATCAAAGCAAGTTAAACATAATAAAAATAATCATATTCAACAACTGAGCAAGAAAATACATACAGATGAGAAACTAATCCTGAGGAAGATGAATTGTTGACATCACCATATGATAAAATCAACTGGCAATGAGTCAGCTATGTCTAAAGTACATATTATCTGAAATTCAAACATATGAAAGTTGAGATCTGTATATAATTTAACAAAATAACATTTCTTTCTTTGCAACAATGGGTCTCAATATTAAGTTTGCACCAGAATCATCTGGAGGTCCTTTACATATAGATTGATGGGTTTCACCCTAGAGCGTTCTATTTAGTAGGTCTGGGTGGTGCTTGAAAATTTGCATTTTTAACAAGTTCCTAAGTAATGGTGATACTACTAGTCTAAGAACCAAAGAGAGAATTGCTGGATTAGTAGGGAATGGAGGAACAGTATACAATTTTATCATTCTTGAGTCTAGTCTACCACTTCTTTGGATAAGTTGCATTATCTTCTAGGCACCTTAATAAAAATGGCTATCTATTTGTGCCAATATGAAAGCAGGTGCTGCAATTAAGAATTAAATAACTAAAAATGTTTAAAACTTTTCTCATATATAATGTTGATATTATGTCCTTAATTCATGCCTGTTTCACAGTTCCAAGTGTGAAACTGTCTTTTGAACTGTTTTGTTTACATTTTATTTAGGTTATATTATATTTTAGGTTCTATCTCTAGTTAATAAACTCAATTTTAAATGTAGAATATGAATATATTTGTGAACACTTTTGTAACATGTATGTATCTATTCCTATCCAGGGTACTCATTGCTCAATTTGGGAAAAGAGTGAGATTTTGTCATTTTAGGTAATATAATCTCTTGTGTACTCTCTGCACAGGATTGTACAAGCTTGAAGCACTAAACTCTTCTCAGTGGTCTTAGTATTTGATTCATTTACTTCATGAGTTGGGAGACAAAATGTCCACACCACCAGCTTACTCAATTTTGTTTCACTAGGAAAGGACTTCTTGTGGAGAAAAATGGTGGCATCCTCCCATCATTAACCTTAGTCTTTTATCTCAACCCACAGTCTGAAAGTTACTAGGTTACTGAGCTTGATGAATTCTGTCCAACCAAAATGTTTATGGCATGTTTATGTTTCTCTAAACATTTATTTTAAAAGACAGTAATTTCTCATTTTTGTCCATGATTGTGCCAACAGGAATGTCACAGTTTCTCTTAGGAGCAGTATTAAGAAGCCTCCTGCTCCTACCATGTATAAAAGATTATTTTCTCAGTGAAAGCATTCAACACAGAATGTAACTTGATTTTATTTTGTAAGTATGTACAAAAGTTACATGCTTCAATATCTATTTCCACACAGAAGTGGTTTGTTGGGTGTCTGTAGAGTTGAGTGGGGAGAAGGGTCATTCATAAAAATGGTTCCAGCCAAAATGTCCCTTCCTTTTCTCCATTAAAGGAGAAGACAAGTCAAGTGCAGCAGAGCTTGCCCCATTGCTGCAGGCTCCACCACTGATGAATGTTTTATCTACAGGGCTCTTGCCAAGTTTCCTACTGACAAACCCTGAAATATGAACCTCAAGCCAGTTCATCAGAAAACAAATATTCCATATAAATTAGTTTGAAGAAAAGAGAATCATACACATTCTTTTACTGCCAGTTCTTTTGAAATGAAACAAAGCACTCCTACTGCTGCCAAAGCATGTGACAAACACACATAACTAGCTAAGTGTTAAGCCTTATGATTGAATTTATATTTCCAGACTAGTTTCAATTAACTTTTGTGTTTATTGATTTGACTAGAATAGATTTATATTCTGTAATTTTTAAAATTTTCTTTTTAAAGAGTGTGCATTTATTTTCTGAAAGCTTTTGATTTAGACAAAGAAATTTTAATGTATTGGTCTAGATATAGTGATACTTGTAACTAGGGGATATATTAAAAACATAAGGAAAACAATGGAATGTTCAAGGGCTACAGACATATAAAGATTGAAGTTGTATGGGTTTTTTTTTCAATTTGCAGGTTAATAAATGGAATGGTTTTTTATTTTAATATTCCAATTGACAAAAATCTAAAGCTGCAGTACAATTGTCATTAGGATGATAAACATTACGAACTTACCCTTTCTAAAATCAGGGAGTTTATATTAGAATTTGTGAATCGCTAACATTTATACAGTAGGTTCTACAGTGTGTATTCTAAGCCTCTTGGCTTGTACTGATTTTTTTTTTTTAAATCCTGGGAAATAACCACTTTTTCAAAAATGAGGAAACTAAAAGTATATGGAGGTCAATTAGCCAAAGAGCTGTAGTTTATATAAATGAATTTGTTGCTATTTAAACCCGTACTACACAATGTAGGTGGCAGACAAGGAGATCTGCTTTCAGATTCTCTCAATGAAGAATCGGTAGCCCAGGCTATTAGAAATGCTGTTGGCATAAAGCCTTCAGCTGGCAGCACTTGGGAGGAGTGCATCTATTTCAGGGCTGCACCCTCCCTAGGGCAGCCTAGCCCAGTGACTGATGGAGGCGGGATAAAAAGGACTGGGCCCTTTCCTCCAAGGTGGGCCAATTCTGTCTGGCTACATGAGGCTACTGTCAGGCTTACATAGCACCATGACCACCAATCCTGCTTCTCTTCCCTTTCCTTCCACAGATATTGACTCTAAGAACACTTCCTAATAAATATCTTACACACTAAACTCCATATCAGAATCTGTTTCTCAGAGAAATTAACCTGGAACACTCCATCTGCATAAGAATGAAACACATTGTGTCTATTACATACATTTATAATTAATATATAAATGTGTTCATAAACATCCCTGTACATATATTTGTAGGTATTAATGAAAATTCATATTCAAGTAAATGACTTTTTTTATTTGGTAACTAATTTTGCTTCAGTTTAGTATTACATATCCTAGCCCACAGATTTATTATCCTATTTGGATTTAGAAAGGTCACAATAACTTTCTAATTGTAAGTCTACTCACCAACTACTACAGTAAATCTTTTAAGATTGATGATCTTCTTATCTATTCTCTACAGTGCCAGCTTTTGCAGTAACAAGTGATCAGTATTACCACTGCAAACAATCCTCTGAATCACCTCCCCAAGCCCTTGACTTAGAAATCTATTCCAAATGCTGTATTATTGTTTTTTCATAACCCATTCTGAACTATTATATAAACCTTGGGGTTATGCTTTCATCAATATCATATGTGCTTTGCAATTTTCCTCCAGCAAAATAACAATGCAGTAAAATTTTCAGTTTACTTTTTCAAAACAGACGAAAGAGTATAAGGTCCTCCCTCTGCAATTTTCCTACTTGGTAGATTAAAAAGGTGCAAGTTATTGAAGGACTAATCATCCAAAACAAGGATCACTTCTGTGTACTTCTATTGTTGCCTTTTGAATTTTCATTGCTCTATAAGACCTCTGCTTCATGGCAGGTGAAGGCAGAAGTAAGAATTCATCAAGCTATTGAATAAAATTCATCTCTTTGATAGACACTGATTAAAGGATATTACAATTGGAAAAAAAAAGTTGTATTTTTCATACACATATCTCCATAATTGAGACAAATAGCCCACTAAAGTAAATATATATATATATATATATATATATATATATATATATATATATATAGTTATATATATTTATACTAGTAGCCCTGCACATGAATCCGCACACCAGTAACTTTCTGAGGGGCCTGGCCACTCCACGCCCCATGCCCAGAGGTTCTCTGTGGTTCAGAGGCCTATCTGTAGCTGAGCATAGAATGCTTTCCTTGTCACCACAGTGACAAAGCAAGCATTCCTCCAGGTGGCTCATGCTGCCTGCTCTCTGTGGCTGCCCCCCTGGGACCGAAGGACTCCAGTAGGGCTGAGAGGACTGAATGCCGCCATCTTGTGGTTATGGGCACCTCCATATCTGTGATGGAGTGATGGTTAATTTGCATATACCCTTTTATTGGATAAGATCTCAAATAAATCGTCCTCTGTCTAGAAAGAAGAGCGAAGATCCATGAGCTTTCACAGCTATTAGTGGCAGAGAAAAGTGTGAACCCAAGTTTTCTTGTTTCCTGGCACAATGTTCTTCATGTACTGCCTAACCACAGTTTTTATTTAATCTTCTGTATCGTATAAACTAATTTTAAGGAAGTTTTTCTAATTATTTTAGCAGCTATCCTAAAATTAATCTATATTTCTATATCAAAGGATGAGCATAAAGGTTTGGCATCTCAGCCCAATTAGGGACAATGCCTCCTTTGGAGTCAGCTGTGATGGGCACTAGGCCACTTTTCCCTCTGTTCATTTCTGCTCCTTTCTCAGAAGTTGATCCCAGTATATGTTAACAAACATAGTATATGTTAAACTCCACCTTAAAAATCAGTTGCTTTTAGAATCCAACCTAGAAAAAGTCATATTCTTTGAAACCTAGTTCTATTTCTGCCATTAATATTTTGTGAGTTGAAGAGAAAGTCAGCCTTCCTGTCCCTCCAATTGTGACTTCTACTGTCATGAAAATGAACTTTTAAAAAGAAGAAAAAGATAGAAGAAAAATAAAAACAAAATTACCTTTGTTCTTTTAATGCAACTAACTCTTGTCCTTCTTCCTACTAGATCAAAATAATTTGCTATCTTTTAGTATACATTAGTAAACAACTAGGAGGTGGTCAGCAAACTCAACAGTACAATGATTGAAATTTCTTTTGAGAGCCAAATTTTTTAAACTTAAACTATATAGGTAGGTACATTGTTGTTAACTTAATTAGGGTACTCCTAAGCTGGCCTTTGCTAAAAACTCAAGGGACCAAAGAGTCACATGTGGCTCACGAGCCACAGTTTGCCAACCACTGACCTAGGATATTAATCTTGACAGTCTCCCCAATTTTCTCAATTGTTGTATGGCGTGTGTTCCACTCTAAACCATTTCCTTGATCAGCTAGAATCTACTGCTACCACTTAACATCTGACCTTCTCTCAAAAGTCTTCTAGCCTGTCTTTTATTATCTCCTTCATGAAACACCATATACAGTTACATATATAATCTTTAAAGACAGTTAACACCCTGCACTTGTCTCTGCCAGATAGAAGTTCTAAGTTTACTGGTGAGTAAGTCAGTGGCTCCAGAGAAGTTCATTTTCTCCCTTGCCCTGATCCAGACTGAAAGGAAACCCTGCCAACATTTATGTATTTCTGCTAGAAAATCAGACATTCATTAGATAAACAAACTGAGAAAGAAAATGAATTCAGAAGAACCAAACTAGTTCAGATCAAAAGAAAGTTTGCTTTAGGGCAGCCAAGACCAGTCAGAGTAATTGCAACAAAATAAAGGGGGACAAGCCCAATTCATTCTAAGATAACTCAACTTTTTCTTTTCATTGAATGCATGTGTATAAATGAAGAAAAAACAACTATCTTCTTTTCAGTCTCAACTGAAATAGTTCCTTAAACTCATATACTGGAAATCTGAGAGCATTATAAGTATGCTTGAACAACAATTCTTCAAGTTCCATTTAAGTATATTGAAAAGTACTGGCCTGGTGGCTCAGTTTGTTGGAACTTTGTCCCATGCACCACCAAAAGTTTGAGCGTTTAATTCCTAGACAGGGCACATACCTAGATTGTGGGTTCAGTCACCCAGTCATAGCTCAAATGGGAGGCACCCGATCCATTTCAATCTCTCTCTCTCTCTCTCTCTCTCTCTCTCTCTCTCTCTCTCTCTCCCTCCCTTCCTCCCTCCCTCCCTCCCTCTCCTGCCTTTCATCTCACTCTAAAATCAATAAACATATCCTTGGGTGAGGATTAAAATGAAAGACTGAATATTTCTGTTTTAGTGAATAAAATATGATATTCCAATCAATAGTAAGTATTGCTAAATATTGGCATGACTTTAGTATTTCATATTTTTCAAAATATCCACCTTTCCTCTATGCTATTTTTCTCTTTATCATGATATATAACCTCATATGTGAAAATGTATAGTTGTATGATATAAATTACTTGCATTAAAAATGACTATTTTCTATGGATTGAATTGTGTCTACCCAAAATTCATATGTTGTATCCATAACCTTTATCATGATGGTATTTAGAGATGGAAACTATGAGAGGTAATTAGATCATGAGGATGGATTCCTCATGATGAGATTAGCACCCTTATAAGAACAGACACAAGCTCTCTCTCTTTGTTTCTCTCTACGCCTATCTCCACCTCCCATCATATATACAGAATAGCAAGATGGTAGATATCAACAAACCAGAAAGAGTGCCATCACCAGACACCAAACCTGCTGGTGCCTTGACTTTGAACTTTCCAGCCTTCAGAACTGTCAGATATAAATGTCTGTGTTTAAGCCACCCAGTCTATGCTATTCCTATAGTAGCTTGAGCTGATTAAAGCTAATTAAAAATACTTTCATAATAAAAACTAATTTAAACTACATGCACATAAATAATCTTTCCTTCAAAGTTTTTTCTTCTGATTAAGTTTTGGAGATATCTATGAGCTTTATATTTTGGTTGTTAACCCATTCTGGCTAAAAATAAGTTTGGGTCTTTATTTTGTTCAAATTCTCTATATTGCATAGTAGAGGGTGTGGCAAAAGTAGGTTTATAGTTGTTCAAATGGAAAATAATACAATAAATAATAATACAAGAATAAACTCTGTGTTTTATATACTTACAACTGTAAACTACTTTTAGCTAGCACTATATATAATTTTTCTGTATTTAATCTTAAGATGATAATTAGAAAATTTCAAGAATATTTCTAACAAATGCATATCATTTGGTTTAAGCAATAGCAACAAATATCCCCACATATGGTCTGTTTATCTATTAAATGCTAGGTGGAAAAACCCATTCTATATTCTAATTTAAAAATTTATGAATAGAAATAATCATCATAAACTATATTTGCTGCCATTTCCTATAGCCACACTTTATTTTTCATTGGCTGTCATGTAAACAAAATAGTTTTCTAACACCAAGTTAATGTAAATGGGTTAGTATTTTAGCATTGCTTGTAAAAGGAAAAAAACAGAGGAAAACATGTCTACTTTTTCCACTCCCTCCTATAAAAGAAGTGATATATTTAAAACACACACACACACGCAAAAAAAAAAAAAAAAAAAAAAAAAAAAAAAAACAAGGAGAATTATACAGGAGATGACAGAAAGAAAATGTTGAAATCCTGAAAATCTACATTTGAGTAATATACCTCCCCCCCAGTACCTAGAGAAAAATAAATCCCAAACTAGCAGCTGGAGAAGCACTGCAAAAACTAACAAGGATCAAAAGGTGCAGGCATCTGGTACCGCTAAAAAGTATACATACAGGTGGCGTGGAAAACAGGAGACTTGCAAGAAATCTTTTAAAGAAGAGTTCCCAACTTAATTACTTATACTTAGGCTGGTAAAACTTTTCTGGAATGTCTTGGATCTAACATGTATTGATGTTAATGTTTGATGAATGGAATGTGCAGAATTTGAAATTTGTACATCAGAGAAAGATGTATTCATAGACTATTTCCTGATCATACTACAGTGTAAGTCATGCTTCAACACCACTTCATTGTTAATTGTAACCATTGCATTATAGGTACATTTCCCCTGCTCACCACCACCCATTTGTGTCTTTGTCTTTTGTCTTTACAGCCAGTCAACTCCTTTTCTACCACAATGACAAAGGAATGGAAGCCTACTCTCTAGAGAGACTAAGTCAGAGGGCGTCTTGATTTAGGGTCAACAGGCAAGATGTGCATGAAGGCCTCAAAATGAATACAAAAAGATTAAGAGAAAATCAGCATGGTCACTAGTAAGACCCTTGCATTCCATCTTCTCACTTGGAACAGAGGTAATGAGACTTATATTTCTGTGTAAAAGAATTTTCTGGGTAAAATTTTCTTAAGAGACAAATAGAACCGGCATTTGAAAACACCCAACAAAACAGCTGGAACCATTCTGTGGCAGATTATAAAAAATAGCCACTTACGCTTCTCCTCGTCCCTGCATCTAGCAGTGTAAAATCCATCTTACAGATCTTCCCATCAAAAGGAAGAAGGGGCAAAGGGGAAAAAGTGGAGGACGTCTGTAATACTCCCAACAATAAAATCATTTTTTTTTAAAAAAAAAAGGTGGTGACAATTTCTCCACCTTTGATTCGGGGTTGGCTATGTGGTTTGCTTTGGCTAAAGAAACATTAACAAACATGATGCAAAACAAATGCTTAAAAATCACTTGTGGATTGGGGCTTGTTATCTTGCATGTGGAATCCTGAGACCATCAAATGAACAAGCCAATTACTGCCAGAAAATGAGAGAAAAAGGGTATAGATGTCTCAGCCAACAGCCTATCATCCTATCATCCTATCATCCAACAGCCAAGATAATCCCACTGCCAGCCAACATAGCAGTTGATAAAAAGGCATGAGCTAGCCCAGAGAGATCAGCTGGGCTGGTTCAAACTTCACTTAAAGCACAGAATCACAAGCTTAAATACATGGTTATTATTTTAAGCTGCTCGTTTTGAGATTTATTTGTTTTACAGCAAAATTTAACTGGAACACTGGCTGTCAAAATCTATTACAATACCTGCTATGGAATAAGACCCATTTTTTAAATATAGAACTTACTACTAGCTTTTCAGGATTTAATTCTTAACTAGGAAAAAAAAGTCAGGTACTGTCATAACTCACATATGAGAGAAGCACGTAATTAGAAAACTGACATCAAAACATTTTTTTTTTTAATTTACAAACTAGGAGAAGACAAAACCAGTAAAGACAAAAGAATAAAATATCATGAAAACATAATGTCCTTGAAGAGATGAGTGATTGACTACCCTTAAGGTAAATATATGGAGATATTTCTTCTTATTGATGTAAGATTTACATACAATATCTATCTACTGTATAATTAAATGAGTTTTAACAAGTGTATATATTCATGTAACCCACAACCCAATCAATATATAAAACACTTCCATCACCCTTAGAAAGTCCCTTCATGTCCTTCTTCAGCATCCTGATTAATTAGAATATTTCTTTATTTATATATATATATATATATATATATATATATACACACACACACACACACACACACACACACACACACACACGTCTACAAGTTCTTTGGTTGATCTCTTCCCACCCATCTTTACCTTCCTTCTGAAAAAAATAAAATGGTATCTTTAGGAACAAAACAGTGCTATTTGAAATTTAAAATATGATAGCAGAAATGGAAAACTGAATAGGAACAATGGATAATATGATTGAGAAAATCACCATAATAATAATAAAAAAAAGACAAGGAGAAAGAAAATAGAAAAGAAAGGATAAAATTTGAGAATCTGTTTAAGACTATGAATATATGGATATGAATAATAGACATTTAATAAAGAGAAAGTAGAGAAAATTTATCAAAGGAATAACTTAATATGATTTAGAAGTTAAATACAATATTCCAGATCATTGCGCAATTTTTTAAAAAAGGCTGACTAAAGGCATATGATTTTGAAAACTTACAACTTCAGAAACAAAGCCAAAAAACTTAAAAAAGAGAGGAGAAAGGGGAAAATGTTTATATGCAAATTATCTGGAGTCAGAATGTTATAGGACTGCTAAATAATTAACTTTTTAATGACCTTCATAGTATTTTCAGTAACTAAAGTAGCTTTTTAGTTTTCTGTAGATTAAACAGCTAAAGATATTGTAACATTAAAAAGCCCTGAAAACTAAACCCCTCTAAAATGAGGAAGGGAAATAAGTCTCAAGCAGAATTATGAACCCAGTGGACATATATCAAATGCGAGAAGGAGCTAATGACATTCTCAGGCTTGACAGGTTTTAAAGTTTTTATTGTCCATGCAACTTTTCTCAGGAAGTTACCAGAGGAGGTGTTTTCTCCAAAGAGAAGATGAAACATGAAGGGGGAAACATGGATTGCAGGAAACAATGGATCTAACACAGGATGATGAAAACCAGCAAGCCTCCAGAGCAAGCTGACAAAACTGAGGGAGAGGAGGGAGCACCTGAAGAGGGATGTCCAAAAAAAGATGAAATTGATAGAATTTGGAACATGTGGAGGGGGTAAGAGATAACTTGATGTTTGGTTTCATATACTCATGTATTATGAGGTTGAGTAAAGTCATTTCAGTGAAAAATAGGTTAGTATACTTGTTTTGCTGTAAACTCATTAAATGCAACTTCCTATAAAATGGTATCTCCTCAAAAATGTGACTTTGCTTTTAAAAAACTATAAATTATACTTCTACATAGTTATAAGGCTATTGATTCTAATGACTAGTTACATATTCAAATTCAAATCAAATAACAAGACTGGGGGTTTCTGTCAGCTACCTGTATTTAAATTCAGCCAATGCCATGCATTTGATTCCTTCACAAACCATGCTACTAACAAATACTTTGTAATGAATTATTTGTACTCTAAACCATGAGCAATTTCCCCAGGAAAATATGTTATAAAGGCATTAAGATCATGGTTATCTAAAAACAGCCAAGATGCTGGGATAGCCATTCAGAACAATGCGACACCAAGAATAGCAGGCGCCCTGTTTTGATATTCATGACTCCTTGAAGCTGCATTTCCCATTAAGTCCCTGACTCTAAAGTAAAACTAAAGAGCACTATTATTAAAAATTTAGAAATGCAACAATGTATTAATTTCTTCTGTACCATTATTGGGAATCACCTCCACAATTCACTCTGGCATTGATTAATGTGTTCAAAGTAGGGCATGATAAATGAATAGATAGATATAGATATAGATATAGATAGATATAGATATAGATATCTATATAGATAGATAGATGATAGATAGATAGATAGATAGATAGATAGATAGATAGATAGATAGATAGAGTACAGTTCCAATGCACAAAATTTGTGCATGGGGGGGGAGTGTCCCTCAGCCCAGCCTGCACCCTCTCCAATCTGTGACCCCTTGAGGGATGTCCAACTGCCTGTTTAGGCCCGATTCCGGTGGGATCGGGCCTAAACGGGCAGTCGGACATCCCTCTCACAATCCAGGACTGCTGGCTCCAAACTGCTCGCCTGCCTTCCCAAAAGCCCCTAACCATTTCTGCCTGCCAGCCTAATTACCCCCTAACTACTCCCTGTCAGCCTGATTGATGCCTAACTGCTCCCCTGCCAACCTGTTTGCCCCTAACTGCCCTCCCCTACAGGCCTGGTCACCCCTAACTGCCCTTTCCTGCAGGCCTGGTCCCCCACAACTGCTCTTCCTTGCAGGCCTAGTCCCTCCCAACTGCCCTCCCCTGCTGGCCATCTTGTGGCTGTGTGTCCACATGGGGAAGCCATCAGCCATCTTGTGTGTTGGAGTGATGGTCAATTTGCATATTACTCTTTTAGTAGATAGGATAGACGCCTGATGCATGGGTGAGGGCCAGCTGGTTTGCCCTGAAGGGTGTCCCAGATCAGGGTGGGGGTTCCCTTAGGGTGTGAGGCAGCCTTGGCAAGCAGCCTATGGTGGTTTGCAGGCCAGCTACGCCCCTTGGTGACCCAAGCAGAGGCCCTGGTATCTAGGATTTTTTATCTTCTATAATTGAAACTTTGTAGCATTGAGCAGAGGCCAGGGCTGGCCAGAGCAGGTGGGAAGGTTGGCCTCCTCCATCACTGGGGGCAACCCAAGCTTCCTGCTTGCTCCCCCTCTATGGCTGTTGCCATATTTGTTGAGTTAATTTGCATACTCACTCCTGATTGTCTGGTGGGAGTGGCTTGTGGCATAGTGGAGGTATAGTCAATTTGCATGTTTCTCTTTTATTAGATAGGATGCTTGTACTCTCTACCCTCCTATGTCAGGTCTGATGGAGAGTGTGTACTTTAGAAGCCCTGAAGATTAGCAAAGAAAAAGGGCAGAATTCATTGAGGAAAGATATTCAACTAGCCTTTCCTATTTTCTCACACTCCTAGAGGGTATGTTGAGATTAGGCTCTATGAACTTCTGCTTCCTAAATATTGAGGTTTTGTTTGTTTCTAAACATTTTTAACTGAAGACATAACTGAAATATATAAATACCTCAAGGAAGACCCTAGATAAAGTAGAAGTGGAAGCCTAACAACATTTGAGCCAAAATTTAGGTTATATTAGGATGCCTCTATAAAGAATAAAATAAAAAGGATAAGACCTACTTGCCACACATTTCACCTTCAAACACATAATATACCAAAATTCAAAAAAAGTTAAATAAGATTCTAATCAGTTATATCTAAGAACTCTTATAATGAGAAAAAATGAAAAAGAAAAACTATAGCTAAACATAATAAACTACAAAATTTAGACATGGTCACAGCATCTTTATTATTTAAATGAACATATTTTAATATGTTTATGTTATATATGAAGTTTATAATAAAACCATATTTAAATTTTATATAAAGTTAACATATATAATTTATTAATAATTAAAATTTATTATGTTGTATATAAAATATAAAAAAGAATAAGGCTGATATTTTGATTCACTCTACTGATACATATTTGTCTTATTTTAAATTTTTATAGTACAATTCACAGATATATGTTTTTTGGAAGTAATTATCATTTTACCACCTTAATAATAGATGGTGGGTTTTGCACATAACTACATCATAGTATATATCTTGTCATAACAGATGGTAAGGTCCTGAGAGTGAGCAAAATATTTACAATAACAGGTCCCATGCCTGGTAAGTAATCAATATTCATTGTTTTAGTAAAGGTATAATCATACCCTTTCTTGGACTCTGCTAGATTTTTGGATGGAGAATTTCAGTACATAGTTCATTTTCCTGTGAACTTTATTGATTGGCTAGGGAGACCACATAGGAAGCAAGGAAAAAATCACATAGGGAACCCAGGCTCTTGACATCTCTGTATCATCTAGAGTCCTGCTTGGATCTCCATATTGGCAAACATTTACATTTGGGATAGATGTTATTTTTCACATGAAATAAAAATTTTATTATGTTACAAAAACTGTAAATGTGGATATAAAGCAGAGACTATTTGGCCGGTTTGCTCAGTAGTAAGTGACTCACTAGCCCACACTAGCCTCAAGGCATTTGTGATTCAAATTTATGCCTCCCAAATTACAGGAGAAAATTACATAGAGTTTTGTGATCTTGCAAAGGTCAAAACCACTAATATAAAATGAGAATGCCTATGGTCTAATATATGGACAAGTGTGCCCTAGAGTTACAGGAATCAAATGGGGTAATCAAATATGGGTTTATGTAGTCATTAATTGCTCATGGAGGAGATATATTGTATATTGAGTAGCCTCAGAAAAAGAGTGTGTTGGAATAGTCTAAGATAAAATTTCAAGTAAATTAGCATAATTTAGGAATAAAGTTTGAAATAAGAATGGTGTACTCATGAAACAATAAAAACCAATTTAATGCAACTAGAAGTTAAATGTATAAAAAATGGAAAATAAGGTCAGAAAATTATTAAGAAACTAAATGATGACCCACAAAAACCCATTAAGGTTAGTCTGAGAAATTTAATCTTGCTACAGCAGGCATCGGGGAACAACTGTTGGTTTCCCCAAAGGTAAGACTGTTGGATAACAGTCTTTTGGAAAAGTTTAAGTCAGTGTTGATAAGCAGACCAGGGTAAAGAGGTTAATATTTTACAGCAAGAATAATCATTAGAAAGCTCTGAAGTGACTAAATTGAGAGAAATTAAAAGGTAAGTGAAACACACAAATCTAAAAGACATTGAAATTAAATTCTCGCCAAAAACTTGCTCCTTTGATATAGGGAAGAGATAAAAGTGCCAAGAATTGCTTTGTTTTATGCCAGTTTCCTCAGGTGTTGGAAATAGCTTCTGAATAAATTTGCAAAAATGAACACTTCTCACTTGGAAAATTACTTCAGCCCATCTTTCAGCAAATATTCCACTCAAATCAATTATGTATTCACATATCTTTTAAAGCCTTTCACACTTATTAAAGAATTATACTTATAATTTATTTTTGTCAATACTTTTAGCTGAAAGAAGGTGAAATTTTTGTTGAAAATAATACTGAACCCAATCATCAAAGACAGACAGCAATGTTAAAGTGTAATGAATAGAAGTGAAACAACATGGTGTTCTTGATCCAAAGTGTCAACTGCAGTTGAGATTAAGGACATTAGCCAGATGAGAGATAATAAAATTGACAGATTTATGGCTTTACTGAAAATGTGTGTGTGTGTGTGTGTGTGTGTGTGTGTGTGTGTGTGTGTGTGTGATGTTTGCTAAAACATCTACTCAGCTACAACATTCAGCGAGAATAGCAGAAGAAATAGAAAGGAAAGAGAGATGAGAGAGAAACTATATGTCTGAAATCTCAGAATCCCTGAGTCAGTTTTTACTACTTGATTTAGCACTCTTTGTTCAAAATTATTACTGAGAACCCAGCAGACAAAGAGGAATTGGAGAAATGACTTGGAACATCATAATCCATGTACCCAGAGTGATAAATGACATTTCTAAAATGACTAAAATGCTCTTCCCAGCATTCTTGCACTTGAATGCCTATAAGAGTGAATGTAAGCACATCACATCTCTTTCTCAAGTAGATCAATCTGTTGATAGCTTTCCCAAATTCTAAAGCCTTATTTAATTGAAATAATAAGAACCTTCTTGGCAAACTAAGTCAATTACTCATCCATATGTGGTACATTATTCATATCCTGGAAAAAGAGGATTCCTTAAAGGAGAATTTTAGTTCCTAGAATGTTTTTACTTCCCCTGCTGACCACTTAATTGGGTCTTTTGTGAATAAAATTGAGCACTGCTTAATCTGAAGGTGAAAGATTTCATTCCATGAAGGCAGTTTGAAGAAGTGAATATATAAATATTCTGAAAATAACTTAGAGTTTATTACCTGTTAAGGCACAGATATCCTGAGTCTCCAAGGAAACAAACCTTTGAATATAAAAATTCAAAACCTCCCTAAGAGAGAGTTGAATGTGCCTACAAACTGGAAATAAAGTGACCTAGACAAAGCACATAAAACTATATTATCTGGAGAGAGAAAATGATTTGATTCTAATAGATTCTAATAGAATTTGAGTAAGTTGGAAGAAAATCACATGTCCATGAAAACAAATTAAAAATTATAGTATATATGGAATTTTTTTCAAGTAAAGTTTATCTCTCTGTCTACATCCAACAATATGGTAAATAAACAACTAAGACCTAGCTTTGAACTATGCATACAGCTAAGGGAAACACTGGCGAGGTGAAGAACCAACTTGTAACTTAGTCTGAAACATTACAGAACTAGACTAGACTGTCAGAAGTTAGATATGATGAATACCTGACTGTTACAAGGCCTAAGCAACAATCCTGGAGAGGAAAAACTCTTAATTTTAGTGGACTATCTACTAGCTAAAAACAAGGAGCTAAATTCCATCTATATCATATTTAATGTTCTGTCATTGAAATAATTATATCAAGTTACTAAAACTATATACATTTCTCTCCACATTCATGTTGTCAGTTGGATGCCATCCTTAAAATGGGTCAATTTTCATATTTGTTTTGATTGGTGGAGAAGGTGCATCATTTTGAATCCTTTGCCTGGCACCTACAGCAGGATTTCTTTACTACATCCCTAAAGGGATGGGGAGTGGTGAAGTAGAGAAGGGAGGAAGGAAGGAAAAAGGGAGCTTAAATGACTGGGTGGGACATCAGGAAAATTCTCTGTCCTAGTTTTCTTGACCCTTTGCTGAACACAGAGAATGGCCATATTTAATAATGAGTGTGACTGGAGAAAACGAATTAAAGTGCTGGGACTTGGTAGCAAACAAGAGAACTGACCACAGCAGCTGCTGTGGGAGCCCAGCTTGTCTGCTAGCATCAGCTATGATTTGCCCCAGTCATTAGCCTGATAGGAGGCATGAGGAAGTCCTGCAAAAGTGTACTGAACTCCTGCATCAAATGAGACTTTGCTCTGAAACTCTGAAACTGCAAATCTCATGATCAAGCACAGCACTGAGACTTTAGGTACCTTGTTTCATTAGCACAACTGATCCGTAATATGACTCAGGATGTCATACACATCAATGAAACTAAGACCATCTCAAAGGGGAATATACTCAAGGGAGGATCCAAAATACTTTAAATGAGGAATAAACATTTGAAGCATTTAAAAATGTTATTGCATCAATAATACTCTATAAATGTCATGCATGGGATACACATATCCTTTCAGATAGAGAGCATGATGGAATATCAATTGAACTTTGAAGGTGACTATGAATGAGTAATGTGCAGTCACGAAGAACAAAGGGTCTACGTTTCCCAGCAATGCCAGTGGTAGCTCCCTCATGTTTCCATATGTCATTGTTACTATAAATGCTTTGTTTCCAGTGTTACAGCTGGGCTCGCAACCTAAATCTTTTCAATTCGATTGCTGGTAAGCTGAATAGCTTATGGCTTAGTGAGAGGATTCATATTTCTTAACTTTAAGCAATGAGTTGTTGCCTGTGGGGATGTGTTAAACTAACATGTGAGTAATATGCCCCTGGAGAGTCAAACAAAGGAGGTGCCTTGTATTCACACACGGTCCCTCGTGTACTTTTTTTTCCACTGCAGTTATAGACAAAATAGTATCATTTTAAAATCTGTAGAATAATAAAGAAAAAAATCTTTAGAGACCCAAGTGATGAACTGTTTAACAAATTTAATAAAGGGAAACAAGCTCTATAAGAGAAGGTGCATGGAAAAGAAGGTTCCTGGGATCATCATTTACTCCTGACAGACCCACCTGCAGTGAGGCACAATGTGAGGAGCTTCCTCGCAATGATATAAACTTTCAAAGCCCCGAGTCAACTATCCCTCCAGAATTGAAATAAGGGTGATGAAATTACTTCTCCACATGAACACATTTGAAAACTGACTTGAAATGTCCATTGAAAAATAAAAGCAATCTGGTAATTCTTTTAAAATCATACATATTCAAGAAATCTCTTCTCTGACCATCCTTGCTAATATTTGTTTAGCTGTTTCAGCCAAAGAATGAGCATGCATTCCGAAGGGTACAGACCAAATCTGATCATACAGCCTTCTGTATTTTTACTAGAATAATTAGTGTGCAGGCTGGATATCAACATGACACGTGTGCCCCTCATCTCTGTCCTACAATCTGACGGGTATTCATAGTTGTGCGTGACAGTGGCTCTGTGAGTCCAAGGCAAAGGGCAGGGAGAGGGCATACAGAAAAGAGCGCTGAATCGCTTAAGTTGACTTCAATTTGCAAAGCATAATTTGTTGTATCCAAACAACTGACTAACATGAAAACTATGAGATTCAATTTAAAATGTAAAATAACTTTGACCCTAGAACTCAATGCTTAAAATTGATACAATTAGCAAAGAAGAGAACATCATAGACACAGAAAACAGTATGTTGATTGCCAGAGGGGAAGAGGGTTGAGGCATGGTGAGCATAATACAATACAATACAATGCAAAGGTGATGTATTATAAAATTGTAGACCTGAAACCTATATACCTTTATTAACCAATATTATATCAATGCATTCAATAACATTTTTTAAAAGACTGACACAATTATGTCACTACTGCAATACTGAGAATTTTACTACACCTTTATTAGGAGTTAGACCAAAACAACAGAATAGGACAAAGTGATACTGAAAATTAGAAATAAAAAAGTAACTTAGAAACAGGAATTTTCTTCCATTAAAAAATAGCTTATCAATATTTGACTTCCCAAATTACCTTAAATGACAAAGGATGACTCAACACTGGGAAAGTAAATCCAAAACCAAAAGGGAGGGTCAATATACAAAGTGAAAGCAAGAGGCACAGTAATAGGTATATTATTTGTTTTCCTTAAAAAACTGCTTTATTGCCCTGGCTGGGGTGCTCAATGGATAGAGTGTCGGCCTGCGGACTGAAAGGCCCCTGGCTCGGTTCCGGTCAAAGGCATGTACCTTGGCTGCGGGTACATCCCCAATAGGGAGTGTGCAAGAGGCAGCTAATCCATGTTTTTCTCTCATCAATGGTTCTGACTTTCTGTCCCTCTCTGTAAAAAAATCAATAATATATATATATTTATAAAAACTGCTTTATTGACTTAAGTGGCAAATTTATAAAAGGTTAATGTTTTTATATATTCAAAATTATTTACATTATTAACATAACAATTGCACGTGTACAGTTAAGATAGTACTCATACTGTACACCAATAAAAGTATTTATCCAAGAATTCTTCATAAAGATTAAAACCCATAATGCTTTGAATTGAATAGCATGATTACAAACACGTGCTATTTAAAAACAAATGTGTTTTCCAATACCTCCCCTTATCTCTTCACTCCAAAACCTCATTTATTTAAGTATAAGACAAAGAGACTTCTCATATCTTTGCAATATTCAGATGGAAATCAAATTTAAAGGCAGTCCATTCTGCTTTTGAAGAGTCTTTGGTTCAGCTCCCAAATCTCGATTGCTTGACACGGTCTCCTATGAGAATACTCAGAAGGTGTCTTCTTAAACTACAAACCTATTTTTAGTGGTGGAGCCACTCTTAGTAGCTGCATGGGACTGATAACCCATCACTATCTTTGGAGGAAGTCCTAACCTTTCCTTGTATACCCTCCCTCTATGTGTAACAGCATTTCTGTTTTCACATTCAGTAGTCCATATTGCTATTTTATCACCCTTAGCCCTAACATTAACAACAGCTCCACACACATCATCCCTATAGTCATCAAAAGATTCTCCAATAAGGCACAAAAGCAATCTAGGTCACTTCGTCTCTGCCGTTTGTTCAACGTGAGCGGTCACAGCCAGGCATTAAATTACTAGATCAACTGGATATGGTTGTACAGAGCCCAAAAGCCTTCAACAGTATCAATCTCAGAGATCAGCCGAAGGTTTGCTTGCCAAATTTTGTTTTTATCATTTTTTAAAAATCAGAGTGCCCATCTGTTCTGTGAAGGATGTTTAATATAGTGTTCTGGGTTAGCAACCCCCTGGGTAGACTCTGTTTTCTCTTCTTCTGTAGGCAGGAGATTAGGTGTAGGAGTGGTTTCCGGTTTCACAGTCGCTATCTTAAATCCATCTGATTGCACAACCAGTAATATGTATATTAAAGGTAATATCAAATGCTAAACAAGACTTCATATGCATGTGTTATATATAATGAACATATTGTGAAAAATCATGTATAATGTGTATATTGTTGAAAATAAACAAATAAAAACCCTAAATCAAAATAGATTCAGGAAACCATGAATGAAAGGTTGGTTTGCATTGCTCACCAAAACTTTCAGACCTCCACAGGAAGAAAAAGAGTTTCCTTCTGTCCCAGCAACAACAACCTGCTCACTGCTTGCAGCCTATAATCAACCATCACAATCCCCTCCCCTCAATTTCCTCTTAAAACCTAATGAAAGCTGACCTTCCCTTTGTTTCCTCTGACTTGCCTTACTAAGTTCACCACAGTTTGTTTGTGCTGAATTGCAGCTCCTTTGCTATTCCCATATAAACTTCTTTGAGCTAGCTAAAGGCCTTATTACTTGATTTTCAAGGTCAACTATCTATATAATACATTTATGTGTGTGTGTGTGTATTCATACTCATAATGCATATACTTTTCTAATAAAAAAAGAATAGGATATACTCTGTTAATATTGGCTACCTTAAGAAAACTGGGGTAGAGATTAAGAAGAAAGAGGAGATAATTAAATTTATTTTTGTAAATCTTTGAATAATTTCACCCAGTATAGTATATATAATCATGTATATGCATAATCCTATAACTTAAAAATTCACCAAATAGAAAAATATTATTTTTTAAATAATGTTTTACTTGGAATTATATTTCCATTATAATGTCTACAACAATCCTTTGTAATTATAATAAAGATGAATTACTTTCACATTCAGATGCTATTTTGTAAAGAAATCTTAATCAGAATGAGAAAATGATACACCTTTTATTTTTTTTAAAAATATATTTTTTATTGATTTCAAAGTGAGGAAAGAGAGGGAGAGACAGAAACATCAATGATGAGTGAGAATCACTGATTGGCTGCCTTCTGCACTCCCCCTCTCACCCCCAATCTGGGAGCAAGCCTACAATCCAGGCATGTGCCCTGACCAGGAATCAAACCATGACCTCCTGGTTCATGGGTCGATGCTCAACCATTGAGCTGTTGAGCTGGGCTGATACAACTTTTCCTAATAAATTGATTAACAATAGGTATATAAGATTATAGGTCAATCCGAATGAATTTTTGATCTTCCAGATTTCTTATGCTTCTCCCGAACAAGATGTTCAGTCTTTGTCACTTCCATATCTTTTGAAATATCTTTTAAGATGAAGCTCTCAGTATTGTCATACCAATAAGAGTACATCATTATCAACACTCAGTAGAAAGCTGGTAGGCATTTGTGGGTAAATAACAGCTGTATTTGAATCTATAATGCCTTGACATTGAAAATTTGGGATTTATACACAATTTGCATTTTGGTTCATGGTGTAGGGGAAAACTGAAGTGAACACAATTTAAAATAACAAGCTATTGAGAATAGAGAACACAACTAGAAAACAACTACCAGCATTTGTGGTGAGATCCTTGAATGGTTCTACAGGTGTTTCTGCAAACAGGTTTGTCAAGGATGTCCATGCTCTGCATTGTGTGACATCATTCCTGTCTTACAGAACTGAACTCAGAACTGATGGTTGGGGGCTCTCATGGCCAGCAGAAATTGGCCTCAAATCAGTCTTTTCTACAAACTCTATGTACTTGAGGAGGCAGGTAATACCTTTGTCTTTCTTTCTAAAAATCTTATAACTATCTTAAAACTAAGAAAATATTTAGGAACAAATAACAATGGGGAAAAAATTAAGAGTAGATATTGAATTGTGACATTCCATGACAATTTTACAGCTATTACTTTTTAAATAACTTTTTTTCACTTATCTGCATGCAAATCTGATACTGTTGTTAGTTCATCTAATGAAACAACTAGCATATTTCTTAATTCTTTACTTAAGATAATAATAGCTTTATTCTGAAATATCCATTTTCCCAACAAGTCTCTTGTGGAGGAAAATCCACATACTAGGGAAAATAATGACATTTGTATCCAACTTGATCTCCAAAGTTAATTCCATAACTTCACTTTCCTAAAGGTCATGATCCTGCTTGTTTTTATTATGGCAAGATTAATGTACTAGCTAATAAAAATATTTTTCTCTCATTTTCTCCCCAACATCTTTCTTGCTGTACAGCAGTATCTGTCTCTGAGCTAAATGTCTTCATCAGTCTAGGACAGAAGCAAACAAAGAAACTTACAGAATTTCAGGAAATTAATTGAATTTAAAATAAGTTTAATTAAGTTCAGAGCAGAAACGGCATTTTTAAAATATAAAGAGCTGGACTTTCAACATTCAGATATTAAAGATAAAATACTTTCTCTTATTACCAAAAGGCACATCTTCAAATAATAATGAAAAGCCTAAAGGCTCTTTCTATAGGTCCAACTTTAGTCATAAAAATAGGACTGTGAAAAATGTAGGACAGTCAAAATAGATAGAATTGATTCAGCTTAGGGGACAGAATTAACAACAGAATTCTTGGAAAAGATGAACAACAGAATTGTATAAACTTTGTTGACAGTCCTCCTAAGAATGTACTCTGTGTCGCATATCTCTGACAGACAGAGCCACTGAGCTAATAGGACCCTGGGATGAGGCTGAAGGAAACCTAGAGCAGAGTGACTCTCCCCAGGGTGTATTCTGCAGTGCCCCTTAGGAAAAGGTGACCCTAAAGAATTCCTACTCCCAGTCAACAAAGAAAAAAACAGACAAGTGGGATCACATCAAAATGAATACATTTCTGTACAGCAAAGCAAACAATCAACGGCATTAAGGCACAACCAATGGAATGGAAGAAAAATAATTGTAAATCATATGTCTAAGAGTATGTTAATATCCAAAATATACAGGAAAATTAAATAACTTAATAGCAAGACAAACAACAAAAAATAACCCGATTAAAACTGGACAAAATACTTGAATAGACATTTATTTTTTTAAAAAAAGAAAGAAAACAAATAGGCAAATGGTCAACAGGTATATGATTAGGTACACAGCATGACTAATGATCAAAGAAATGCAAATCAAAGCCACACTGAGATTTCACCTCACACCTATTAGAATGACTATTACTCCCCTCAAAAATGCAAAAGATAACAAGTGTTGTAAGAATGTAGAGAAGAAAATACTTGTACTTTGCTAGTTGGAATGTAAATTGGTGTATCCATGAATTTTCCTCAAAAAATAAAAAAAAATAGAACTATATGATCTAGCAATCCCACCTCTGGGTATTCACACAAAGGAAAGGAAATCAGAATTTTGAGGAAATATTTGCATTATGATATTCATTTCAAAATTACTTACAATTGACAAGATATGGAAACAACCTGTGTCCATAAATAGATGAGTAGATAAAAAATGAAATAGATATCCCATTGCCTGTGTGTGTATATGCATGTGCATACATAGAATAGAAGAGCAGAAAGGCAGAATGGAAACTTGATTTTGCATGATTCCAGGGGAAATTAAGAGAAGTGAATAAATGCAAGTGTTATTTGAAAGATATATCACAAATTGACAAATAGGTGGTGAGACAGAGAGATGCCAAGGTTTATGTCTAGGTTTCTGTCTTATATAATTGAGTTGATGGAAATAAAATTTCTTGAGAGAGAATGAAGGGAAAAATAGAAAGTAGGGCAGGGAAGAGCTAATGATTTATTTGTTAAATGAATAATAATAGAATTATATTCCAAGGCCACTTAAAGTCTTCTCTCTATCTCTCATTCTGAGGGAGCAATCCACTCTGCAGATATAGAATCAGAAACATATGTCTTAGATGTCAAATGCATGCTAAGGAAAATAACTGGTGTAATTGCTTAATTGGCAGTTGTCAATTAACTGAAGGGAGATGGAAATGTAATTACAAGTTGGTGATTTTTCCAGGCCACTCAGATACCTATCAGAATCTCTTCATGTACATGAAGTATAGTGTTTTGTTGACTGATTTACTTATACATTTAAATTTTTCACATTTTCTAATATATTGATTTCTTTGTAGAACAGTGAATTTTTCTGAAGTTCCACAGACATGTTATCTTCATTCTTCACTTATGCTATACTAGAAGCCTGGTGCATGACATTCATCCACTGGGTGGGGAGTGGGGAGGAGTCCCTCAGCTCGGCCTGTGCCCTCTTGCAGTCTGGGATCCCTTGGGGGATGCCTAAGCCAGCCGGCTGACATCCACCGAGGGGTCATTAGCACTGTCCCAGAGGCGGGAGAGGCCCCCACCATTGCTACTGCTCTCACCAGCTGTGAGCCTGGCTTTTGGCTGAGCAGTGCTCCCTCTGTGGGAACGCACTGATCAGCAGAGGGCAGCTCCTACATTGAGCGTCTTCCCTCTGGGGGTCAGTACATGTCATAGTGACAGGTCATTTGCCATTTGGTTGATTTGCATATTAGCCTTTTATTATATGCTACTAGAGGCCCAGTAGACGAAATTCGTGTGCCGGAGTCGGGGAGGGCGAGGGATGTCCCTTAGCCCAGCCTGCACCCTCTGTAATCTGGGACCGCTCAAGGGATGTCTGGATGCCCATTTAGGCCTGGTAGGATCAGGCCTAAATGGGCATCCAGACATCCTTCTCACAATCCAGGACTCCTGGCTCCAAACTATTCACCTGCCTGCCTCCCTGATTGCCCCTAACCGCTTCTGCCTGCCAGTCTGATCACCAACTAACCACTACCCTGCCAGCCTAATTGATGTCTAACTGCTCCCCTGCCAGTCTGTTTGCCCCCAACTGCCCTTTCTTGCAAGCCTGGTCCCTCCCAACTGCCCTCCCCTGCTGGCCTGATTGCCCACAACTGCCCTCCCTTGCAGGGCCTCGAACCTCCCAAAGGCCTTCCCCTGCTGGCCTGATTTCCCACAACTGCCCTCCCTTGCTGGCCTGCAACCTCCTAACTGCTCTCCCCTGCTTGCCATCTTGTGGTGGCCACCCTGTGTTCACATGGGGGGCAGGATCTTTAACCATGTGGGGGCAGCCCTCTTGTATGTTGGAGTGATGATCAATCTGCAAATTACTCTTTTATTAGATAGGATAGAGGCCTGGTGCATGGGTGGGAGCCAGCTTGTTTGCCCTGAAGAGTATCCCAGATCAGGGTGGGGGTTCCCTTGGGGTGAGGGGTGGCCTGGGCGAGGGGCCCATTGAGGTTTGCAGGTCAGCCACACCCTCCAGCGACCCAAGTGGAGGCCCTGGTATCTGGGATTAATCTATGTCTACAATTGAAACTTTGTAGCCTGGAGCATAGCCAAGCCGTCTGCTTGCTCTGGGTTGGCAGCCATTTCTGTTGAAACTTTGTAATAGAGTAGAGGCGTAGGCCAGCAACAGCAGACTGAAAGCTTGGCTTCTTCCATTGCCAGGGAAACTCAAGCCTCTGTTCTCTCCAGCTTAGTGACTGCCGCCATTTCTGTATCTTCTATAATTGAAATGTGTAACATTGAGTTGAGACTTAGGCCTGAATGGCAGGTGGAAAGCTTGGCTTCCTCTGTTGCCAGAGAAACCAAAGCCTTCCTCCTGCTTTCAGTGGCAGCAGCCATGTTGGTTGGGGTTTATTTGCATAATTTGCTCCTGATTGGCTGGTAGTCATAGCTGTGGGCGTGGCTTATGGGCATGGCAAAAATACAGTCAAATTTGCATATTACTCTTTTATTAGAAAGGATATAGGGCACTAGGTAAGATTGTCCTCAGAATCATTGAGAGAACTAAATTACCCTAAATATCCTTTAAACATAAAATTACTAAAGCATTTTCCCCTAGAAGTGGCAGTTTATAACGTAGCTGCAAGATCAAATAGTTACTAAACTTCTGTTACATTTTGGAAATACCACTTTCTGACCATATGCCTGCCAACAGCAGAATTAGTATTTCATTTAATTCACTGGGTTCAATGGTGCCCAATGTCCAGAAGTGTAATCCTACTTCCAAAATAAATGCACCTGTTATTGTTTTCATCCAGGCTAGGTTCCACCAGCTCTTTTCCAGAAGCAGTCAATTGAACAACAGAGCCAAATATCAACAGTACAACGATTGGAATTTCTTTTGAGAGCCAAATTTTTTAAACTTAAACTTCTTCTAATACAACTTCTTCAAAATAGACTCACCCAGGCCATGGTATTTTGTGGAAGAGCCAGCCTCAAGGGGCCAAAGGGCTGCATGTGGCTTATGAGCAACAGTTTGCTGACCATGGGGTTAGTGGCTTGAATTCCTATTAAAGCACCTGACAGCCCTGTAGGACTAACAAGTATTTACTCTCTAGTAAGTAGTAATGTAAGTTCAGTTACATAATTAACAAGCAGTTTAGGACTCTGTCCATGATGTCAGAAAGTCAGGATAAATCCAGATATACTTAATGCACTTTCACTTTGCTTCCCTCCCCTGTATTTTTTTAATTTATCCATGTTTTCAGTTTTGCCTTAGTTATAGTTGTGTCTGTTCTTTAAGAGGAACACCAGAAAAGGGGTGCACCAAGAGTATCCACTGTCCCCTAGAGGATACCTACCACACAAATCTCTTTGACCAACTCAGGGAAGCAGCCAAAATGCGAAGACAAGGAAACAAATCACATTTGAAAGAAATGGAGGAGGAAAAAAAAACAATTGGACATAGAGTTCAAAATCAAAAGGGTATCAGCCTTTTCAAGAGGTTTCTAGAAAAGGCCAATAAATTTAATGAGACCTTCGAGGATATGAGCAAGACCCTCGAGGATATGAAAAAAGACCAACTAGATATTAAGCAAACACTGAAATGAAAAGTATTATACAGAGACCTAAAAGCAGACTAGAGGACTACAAGAATCAAGTCAAAGATTTGAAATACAAAGAAGCAAAATATACTCAGCCAGAAAAGCAGGTAGCAAAAAGAATACAAAAAATTGAAGATAGTGTAAGGAGCCTCTGAGACAACTTCAAGCATACTAACATCAAAATTATGGGGGTGCCAGAAAAAAAGAGAGAGCAAGATAATGAAAACCTATTTGAAGAAATAGTGACTGAAAACTTCCCCCACCTGGTGAAAGAAATAGACTTAAAAGTCCAGGAAGCTCACAGAACCCCAAACAAAAGGAATCCAAAGAGGACCACACCAAGACACATCATAATTAAAATGCCAAAAGCAAAAGACAAAGAGAGAATATTAAAAGCAGCAAGAGAAAAACAGTTAGTTACCTACAAGGGAGCATTCATAAGATTGTCAGCGGATTTCTCAACAGAAACTATGTAAGCCAGATGGGAATGGCAAGAAATATTCAAAGTGATGAATAACAAGAACCTACAGCCAAGATTATCCAGCAAAGCTATCATTCAGAATTGAAGGTCAGATAAAGTGCTTCACAGATAAGAAAAACTAAAGGAGTTCATCACTGCCAAACCAGTATTATATGAAATGCTGACAGATATTCTTTAAGAAGAAGAAGAAGAAAAAGGTAAAAATAAAAATTATGAACAACAAATACACATCTATCAACAAGTGAATCTAAAAATCAAGTGAATTAAAAATCTGATGATCAGAATTATACTGGGAATATAACAGAATCAGAGGCAGAGAAAGGGAAAGAACTGACAATTCTTGGGGGCAGAGGGGTTTCAGAGATGTAGGAAGAGACTGGACAAAAATTGTACATCTATGGATCAGGACAGTTGGGGAAAGTAAGGGCAGAAGGTGGAATGGGTACCGGGGGGAGGGGACCTATGGGGGGCGGGGAAAGAGCAACATTGTAATAATCTGAATGATAAAGATTTATTAAATTAAGAAAAAGAGTAATACTAAATGCAGTACTTGCATGCTGTCTTTTCTAAGCCTTCACTCAGTGATATTACCAAAGGAAAGCAATCCATCTTTATACTTCAGAACACTCCTTTTGCTGATACTCTGTAGGTGATGTTTTGTAAATTCTAAGTGATCTAAGCTCAGTTTAACTTCCATCAACCAATTTTTGATGACTGATTTGTTTCCTCAATAGTCTATAAAATATAAAAACAGATGACTAACAGGGGCAAAATTCTGGAACACACATAAGGTGTCCCCCCAAAAATTTATACATATACTTTGAATAAGAGAAAGGAAGTGTTTATTTAAATGCATTTCATTTTTTAAATTGAGCTAACAGTTGTTAAAGTGTATATACATTTTTGGTACACCCTGTATCAGAGAATCTAGTTTCCTTATATATAAAACCCTATCTAATAAAATAGTAATATGCAAATTTAACCATACCTTCACTACACTACCAGCCAATCAGGGGCAGGGGGCGGGGTCGAGTGGCATGAGGGGTGGGGCCGAGTGGTGCAAGTTGGGAGGGTGGGCCTGAGGCAGTGCGAAAGAGGCCTAGAGTGCGGAGTGCCTCTGGGGCTGGGCTGGGGGGTGGGGCCAAGACGAGCAGGGCAGGGCCGAGGTGCCAGGGCAGAACAAGCCATTGGCCCCGTTGAGGGGCAGGTTGGGCTGAGGGATCACCTACACAAAGTGCATAAATTTTGTGCACCGGGGCCCTAGTGCTTTTATAAATCACAAAGAAATTCACAGTGATCCAATTTTAAAAAATCGGCAAGAAGTATGAATATACAGTTCCTAGGAAAAGAAATAAATACTAAGGCTTTTAAATATTTGGGGAAATGGTCAATTCCACTTCTAATTAACATTATACCTATGGAAGATTAAGGCCCAAAGGAGCCATTTATTTATTTAGAATTTGAGATTGAAAAAGATATAGTATTATGCTAAGCAAAGTAAGCCAGTCAGAGAAAGAAAAGTATAACATGATCTCACTCATATGTGGAATCTAAAGAACAAAATAAACTGATGAACAAAATAGACCCAGAGACATAGAAGCAGGAAACAGACTCTGGAATCTCAAATAGCAGGAGGGGGGTTGTGGGTGAGGGTGGGAAGATATCAACCAAAGAACTTGTATGTATATATACATAGTCCATGGGCACAGACCATAGCATGGTGAAGGCCTGGGGTAGGGGGCGGGGGCAGGCTAGAAGGGATCAGTAAGGGAAGTAGGGGGACATAAGTAATACTTTCAACAATAATGATTTTTTAAAAAGATATAAAAGTTTGAGAACCATGTTAATAAAAGTGTGGGGAAGTGAACAGTGCTTACACTCTAAATTAGAACAAAGTTTGTAGAGGAAAACTGGCAAAATTTATTTAATTCAAAAATACCCTTGGATACAACAGTTCCATTTTTTAAAAAAGTATTCTTATAGGCACAGATCAAAGATGTTCCTTTTCACATTATTTTTTATGGCAAAATACCAAGAATCAAACGTTCATTGGCTGGGAAACCAATGAACAAGCTGTGGCAGGCAGCCACTTAAAACATTAAGGTACCTGAAAACTTGATTATAAAACACACCAGTAAGTTAAACAGCAACACGTATAATAGTTATATAGATGACTTCTATGTATTTTTTAAAGATATAGAGCCATGCCTACTTATATACATATTGACTATCTCTAGAAAGATATGTGAAACAGTAACAGTGGTTCCATTGGGAAAGGGCACTGGAGAAGAGTTGAAAGAGAAGCTTATTTTTCAAATATAAACAGAGATAAAGAAATAATATGTAATGTATATTATAGTATACTAGAGGCCCGATACATGAATTTATGCACCGGTAGGGTCCAGGCGGCCTCCCAGATGGAGGCCAATCAAGCTGGGCCAGTGGGGGTTGGGGGGACATGGAAGGTTGGCTGGCTGGCCCTGCCCCCTATCAGGGGGTGAGGAGAAGGTGGTGATCAGGCTGGCGAGGGGGAGGGATCACCCCCAATTGGGCCAGTTGGCCAGCTGCAGTGTGTATCATAGCAACCAGTCATTCTGGTGGTTCCAGCCTTCCAGTCATATGGCATATATATATATATATATATATATATATATATATGCAATTACATGTTATATAAACTATGAATGTAATGTATATTACATATATATGCATTAATGAATACACTATTTAAACTCTGTCTATAAAGTAAATGTTCTATTTTCAAACAATGGACTTACTTGAGTATTTTGATTTTGCTATTTATTGCCATGTAACAAATTATCACACAACCTGAGGCCTTAAAATAATAAACATTTATTTTAATAATTTGTGTGGGGCAGGAAACTGGATGAGACTTAGCTAAATGTCTCTGGTTCAAAGTCTCTTGTGAGGGGCATTCACATTATTAGCTGGACTGTGGTAATCTCAAAACTTTATTAGGGCTAGATGATCTAGTTCTTTTTAAAAAAAATATTTTTAATTGATTTCATAGAGGAAGGGAAAGAGATATAGAAACATCAATGATGAGAGAGAAGCATCGATTGGGTGCCTTCTGCACTCCCCTCACTGGGGATCGAGCCAATAACCCAGACCTGTAACCCTGCCTGGGATTCAAACTGTGACCTCCCCATTTATCGATCTATGTTCAACCACTGAGCCATGCCAGCTAGACAAGGATCCACTTCCACACTCACGCACATAGCTGCTGGCACCCCTGGGTCCTGTGTCACACGGGCTCTCATCTACAAGCATGGCTCCACCTCATTCCATGGAAGCTGCCCTCCCTTAGAACAAATAATCAGAGGTGGAGAGAGATAACAAGAGTGACAAGAAAATGCCACAGTCTTGTTAGAAACTGAACTTAGAAGTTTCTATCATATAGAGTTATTTAGAAGTGAGTTAACAGGTTCAAACCATACTCAAGTAGAGGGGATTATACAAAAATGTGACTACAGTAAAAATGAAAATCATTGGTGGCCCCTACATATTTTTAAGTGTTTATGTTAAGAGGATAGGCATGTATCCCAATCACACAATAAATTCTATTTTGGCTTCATGAGCAATCTTTTTTCTGCTTTTACTTTGATTTTTGGACGCAGACAAGTATCTTCTTAAGTACAATTTAAAGAGCATGGTGGAGAATCAACTTAGGTAGTGTGATTTATTCCAAGTAAGGCTATGAGTGTAAAGTAAAAATACACTCCCCTGTTGTGTCATTTTTAACTTTTCTTTAAAAAGATGATTTGAGAGGAAGATCAATGTGAGAGAGAAACATAGATGGGTTGTCTGGGCATCAAACCCTCTACTTTTGGTGTACAGACGATGCTCCAACCAACTGAGCCATACCAGCCAGGGCATTTATAAATTTTCATTCATCAGAACAGCCATCACATAATTTTTTAGGACACAGATTTTCTTAATTAGACTGTCCCTTTATGTTTCAGACAGGGAAATGTAAGTCAGATTATAGCTGGCTGGGGAATATAAGATTTAGGAGGAAATTCCAAGGCTGAAACAAGTGGTACCCCCTCTCCTGATCATTTCGTTAGCACAGTATCGGCCTCCTTCCCCCAGGCGGCTATGTTGCAGCTGTAGAAGTTGCTTTCTCATCCAAGGACAGCTCCAAACCTTCCCTTTTATTCTTGTTTGGAAATCCTCTTGGGCTTTTAACTGGAATTAAAACATTACTGTAAAGTCATCTGTCTCAAATCTAGCCTGTGGTACAAAAAAAAAATATATATATATATATATATATCTACATATACATATATATATATGCATGTTAATTGAACTAGTTACATGAATCAATTATTTAATTCATTGTTAAAATTTTTTGTTGGATGGGGATATAGGTGAGGGAGGTGTTGGGAGATATCTTTAACACTATCATCAATAAAAAATATATTTTAAAATATCCTTGTAGTCTATTCTAAAATCTATCAAGGTAAATAGGTGAAACGATGCATCGATGTGCTTATTTTATTGTGCTCTAAGTTATATTTTATTGGAAAGACAAAATAATATAATAGACTTATTTTGTAGTTGGATAAAGAGGTACCTTTTCAGTGACACAATTGAAACCTACTGGAATGGCCGCCTGCGGCTTTATAATTACAAGAAACTACTGCTGCCTTGATTAGAACCTAAGCTTCCGAGAATGGAGGCAGAAACAGAGAGAGAGGCAGGGGGAAAGAATCCCTATGCTCATAACTTTTATGCTCACAAGCTTTCTCCCGGCAGGAATGCACTTTTATAAACCCTCCTTTTTGGTTCTGAATCACGCTGAGACTCTGCAGTCCCAGCGGTATGCTAAAAAGTAATGGAACCAACATGACCTAGCCACACAAATAATTTTTTACAAATAGGGCCTAAAAACAGCATTAACTGAAACTGTACAATATGCCAGAAATAGGATCCCATTTCAAGAATTAACCCACAGGGTACTCAGGAAGAAGTTAACCCTCTTCATGGAAAACCACATTGTTACCCATTCAAAGTATCAGAAATCAGCTGTTCTACTCTGTGAAGTCCCTGGGTTAGTCAGAGTAGGTACTTTCCCTGAGACCTTAAGCAAAAGCAGTTCCATTTACTTTTTTCACTTCTCGCCATGTGAAAGAAAAAAAACAAAAAACTATATGTTATTACATCTAATATTACATGTTAAGGCCTTGTAAAGATTAGAGTTTTTTATTTTTTTATTACGAAGACCAGGCCACAAATGATCACAGATTCATAGCAGGACTATTCATTTTACTTTAATATTTTCTAACTAATGGAGCATGAAGGACTCACACAGATATTCTTTCCAAAGCAATAAAACTCAAATTATTTTCTCTGAGCTATCATCTTAAATGTTTGATTTATACTAAGAGGAAGCAAATCCTACTGCATGGGTAGCAGCCAGTTTAGAAAGCTGCACTGGTTAAATATTTAAAAACTTTTGGAAACATCGTTTGCCAGAACTGCACGGAACACCCGTTAAGTAGACATGGGGAAGAGCACCGAAAGACATTGCAATCGGGTCTCTTTTATAACATTACACACAGAAGCCAAGAAACATTCAAAACTTTTTTCCAAGTTTGGACTTGTGCACATCATGTGCTCACACAGCCTGGGTTATAAAAATCCTGAGCTGAGTTTCCATTGACCTTTGCCCCGCCTTCTTAACTTTGAAGAGCCCTGTGACTTGTGTTTGAAGATAAGCCTAAGTGGGTTTCCAGTAGAGATATTCCAGATTGGTTACCTGGTAAGACTACTACATACAAGAAGATGAACACATTTAACATTTAGAAGTTGTTTGATTCACTAATCACTACCAAGAATGCCTCATGAGTCAGAAAATATTCACTAGTTAGTTGTAAACAGTCATCAGTCATTATTCATTTTACTCAACATTGAAGATACTTTTGAGTACCTTAGACAATAAAATGACTATATTTTACTAACATATTAAAGAAAAAACATTAATAAAACTAAACATAACTAAAAGGTATTGAGGATTTACTGTGTATCAGTCTTTACATTTACCTTGCTCAACCCTCTCAGTAATTCTATGCCCTTGGATCTGCTATTCTTACCCATTTTGTAGGTATAAAGCACAGAGAAGCTGAGTAAGCTGCCTAAGGTTACCCAGCTATTAACAGGTACAATGCAGGCTTTTTCACTTCAGAGTCTGGGTTCTTAACTACAACATGTTAAGACAAACACTTCACAGGGTGAGAATCCAGCTTCTGTTTTGTTGTAGCTGTTTATAATTCTAAAAAAGGAAACTTATGTCATGAATTCTATGTGCAAAACAGACACAATTTCTTATATTTAACGTCTTCCTCACATACCAATATTCAATGCCATGATGAAAACACTTAAAATACCAGTTAATTTTGTGAAAGCTTCTAGGTCTATTAAACAAATATTATTTTTACTAGGACAATGGATTACACATTGTTGATACATAAAGAAGGAGCAAAGTTTCTTCTGTAATATACAACGTCTGCTAAATGTAACAGACATCTGTCACATTTCCTGGTTGCCCAGAACCTTTTGATACCTTAGCTATGCTTAGGGGATTTTTCTCATGAAGCAGAACCCATAAAACTCACTTCTATACCTCTCAGTGTTAACACTGCAGGCATCTGACTTAATTTGCACCTAGGGGCATCCTACAATGTTTACAAATTAGATTCACCTATGAGAGACTTGGGTTTAGGAGTGAGTGACTTGAGCGAGAATGTGTGAACACTGGTGTGAGGCCTAGATTTGCAGACTGACTCCTCACTGACAGCAGCAGAAGCAGTAGAGAATCTGAGCTTCCACTCAGCGCCAACTCCTGTAGTTATGGCGACTGTCCCCTGGTCAGACAGGTTCTCCTGGGACCAGATGATCAGCGATGCTCCAAAAGCATGGCTGCTAGCCTGATTCTTCAATACTACCAACAATTTTGTAAGTTAAGCAATAATTTTTAGAAAAACAAAACAATTTTTATGCTTTATCAGCCAGAGTCAGCTTCTACTGCTTGTTTAAAAACTCTAAGTTGGGGGATCTTGTTCTGGATAAGATGGGAATGATCATATGCCACCTTATTTCTCTCACTGAACACGGTTATAAAAACTGGATGGATCGAAATGGACACGCTTTGAGAACCCTGAAAAGTAGATAGCAATGGGTGGGTAGAGGAAATGAAAAATAATTCAAAGGATCACCTAAGTTGTAGTGAATTTTCTATTGTATCCCTTCTCTTTTGGACAAAGTAGACCCTCTTGGACTCCTAACCTACGGGACTAAAGGGTAATAAGTGAAAGTTGATTTAAGCCACTACATTTGGTAATGTGTTTTGCAGCAATGGAAAGTTATGTGCAAGACAATGCAAGCAGATAACAGGAGAGTTTGACATAAAGCAAAAACCGACAGAATTGAAAGGAGAATTGGAGATTTTAATCTCTAGTTGAAGACATCAACAGTCTCTGTTAGTAAGAGAGAGAACTAATGGACAGAAAACTAGCAAAGATATAGAAGAACTTAACTTTGAGATTTTTCATTTACTCATATTTAAATGGTGAAGGCTTTCAATTCAATCCTTTGAGGAAGTATTATACCAGGTACAGTCAAGTACAGAGATAAACAATGGTTGAGAGGCATGAGTTAAAATCTCTTATTTAAGCAGCTGAAACTTAAATATTTTGGTTGTTACTGCAGCAATAGATAGACTTTTTCTGCTCTATATTGTCTATCAACAGGATATTGCTTATATAAATACAAAACATTTATGTAATAAAATTCTTTATGAACATTAGATAAATGAGAAAGTACTCTATGTACTGATATGTAATGATCTCTAAGATACAACTAGTTGAAAAAGATATAGTACAAAAAAAGTAAAAATATACTAGCATATAAGGCCATGTGTTTATGTGGGTATGTGCATTTGCTCTTTTTAAAATATATATATATACTTTATTGATTTCAGAGAGAAAAGAAGAGGAAGAGATAGAAACATCACCGATGAGAGAATCATTGATCGGCTGCTTCCTGCACACACCCCTATTGGGGATCAAGCCCACAACCTGGGCATGTGCCCTTGACCAAAATAGAATCCTGGGACCCTTCAGTCTGCAGGCTGACACTCTATCAATTGAGCCAAACCAGCTAGGGTTGCATTTGCTCTTGATTATCCTGGGAAGGGGCATAAAATGATAATACCAATTACTTTGGGGGACAGAACTGGGTGCCGAGTTCAGAGTTAAGAAGGAACTTTTCAGTGTATACCCTTTTGTACTTTTAAAAAATTTTAAACCTTCCTAATGTATTACCTTTTCAATATACTAATTAATATCAATTGTTTAAAAATCAATACAATCCCAATCAGGCTTAAAAATTCATTTACAGAAAAGAGAGCAAAGAGAAACAAACTAATATACTGCTTATTAAAATGTTTGATTTATTAAAACTTTTTCTGCTTACTTTTTGGTCTTCAGTATTTTCTAGAAAAAATTCATTTTATAAACTTGTTTTATAAAATAAAAATACTTAGAATTTGCTCAAATTCTTAGGCTACACAGTACACTTGAATTCCTTGGTTCAACATTCCAGATTCTTTATCTTAAGGTAGTTATCTTTATCTTAGGTAGTTATACCTAATCTACCTTCCTAACTTACATTGTTTTCCTCCTTGAACACAACTTGCATTTTCTTACCAAAGAGCTCAGATATACTATTACTTAAGAAAAATCTTGTTTCTTTCAAAGAACAAGAATGTATAATATGGAAAAGAAAAAAAAAGCCAAATTGGAATATAGATGCTTTGCAATTAACTTTCACCTAAGTATCTTATTACAAGTGTCTTATGTCATCCTTAGACATAAGAAGTACTATTCTAACATGTATATATCTCATTAAAATTACTATTATATGTAACTAGAGGCCTGGTGCAGGAAATTCATGCATGGGTAGGGTATCTAGGCCTGGCCAGCAATCAGGCCCAATCTGTGGGGTGACCAGCAGGGCAATTGGGGTGGGGGGCACAGCCACCTGCCTTGGCTGACCTGGGCCTGCAAGCTGGGGGATGCTGCTGCATTGAGCGTCTGCCCCCAGGTAGTCAGTGTGCATAATAGTGACTGGTCATTCCACCGGTCATTCCAATGTTCAGTTAATTTGCATATTAGACTTTTATTACATAGGATTGTATAGATTTTGATAGACTGTAGATCCTTCCCTTTATAGAATCCTAGTTGAATTTTCAATTTTGTGTTATTAATAATTAGTACTTCTACATGATAAAACTAAAATAATTGATTTAGCTATAAAAACTATTTTATTATAAGAACATATTGCACATTAGCATGGAAAACATTCAGTCATAATAATATATATATATTTTTTAAGTTCTGCAGGACTAGGGGTTCCAGTTTTCCCAGGTGGCAATCATTATTTACTGAACTTAGGTTAGCCACTGGATGACCCAAACATAGCTTTCTCAAGAGATCTAGAAAACAGTGGCATCACAGGCTGGCCTTTGAGGCCTTAAGCTGATAGAAATAACAATATGCAGACTTCCTAGGGAATTATTGTTCAAATATAAAGTTTTTCTCATGCCAGCAAGATTTAAAAGCCAATTTGAAAGTCCAGAGTTTTCCAACTCTGTTGGATAAGAATCTGCCTCCTTGACAACTCATGTGTCAGGAAACCGGTCCCTCTCTTACTGAGGAGTCCAGCTACCTGCAGCCTGAGTGTATTGTCTAGAACAATATGGAAATATTTCAGAGAGATACGTGCATCCTGCCAGTCTTGCTTGTGAGCTTCAGTGAGTCTGGATTATGTGTTTTATATGTTGATTATTCTTCCCTGTGTTTGATGAATATCAAACTTTTAAAAAAAATTACTCACAGAAAGATAAATGATGCAATGTGACAAAAAAAAAAAAGTTAAATCAAGCCAGGAATAATGTTTTAAACCTGTACAAGTGTAAATAAACAGCTTGTAAGATGATAGTAAACAAACATTAACAGAATTAAACAAGCAAATAAAAATAGAATTGGATAGCAGACATATTAAAGTATCCCTAAGGTTAATAATATGCTATATATTAAATGTGAGTAATGAATAATAGAAAACCCTATTTTGGTGATGATGTCACTTAAGGGATGATGATAATAATCTATATATATATGAAAGGCTAATCTACTAGGTGACCAGCCAACTGGCTGGTAGGTATGACATGCACCAATCATCAGGGGGCAGACATTCAACATAGAAGCTGCCAAGCAACAGCAACTTTGCAGAGTGCCCTCTCAAACTCCGCGAGAATGTCAGACTGCCAGATTCAGCCCAATCCCTGAAGGTCAGACCAAGGGACCCCACCTGTCAAAGGGACCCTGCTCACTCTGTAGATACCCTTCAAGTCCTAGTGCTGCCCCAGGTGCAGCTGGCTGGTGAGGGACCACGAGAGTTTGTCTTTAGGGCATGTCCAGCCCATCTTGGCCAGTCCTGCCCCACCAGCCAGCCACCTCCTAATTAATTTCCTTTAAATGTGCACAGATTTGTGCACCAGGCCTCTAGTAATAATATAATTGCATCACAGGTAATATTTATTGTATGGTTATTGTGTATTAGCTATTTTACAAAGTATTTCAATTGTATCACCCTATTTAATTTTCATAGCTAAATGATGAAGTTGTGGTTCATTTTGGTTTTATCATTTCATAGATAAAGAGACTGAGATTTGAAAATATTCGGAAATCTCATATCAGAGTGGTAATAAATACTCAAGGTAAAACTCAAAACCTATGCTCTTCAATACAGCTACACACACACACACATACACACACACACATGTTTATGTAAATATAAATTATACTCCATATTTTAGATATAATTATATATATGCATATATGTTACTTTATGTAAATACAAATAGAATAAGGGTGAGATCCAGAAGTATGAGAATAAGGAGGAAAGAAAGAGATTGGTTCAAAAGTTACTATCATTTTGCAATGTTTGTAGATGAAAATGGTGTAGATACATGTCACCATTATCAAATTATTCTTGATATGTTATTTTTATATATCATGACTCCTACAAGGACTTTAGTGAATTGCTTTGTTTCATGATTGATTTTGACCTTTACTTCATATGAGACACCTCATCTAAAATAGGACAAATGATTTTTTAAATATTTAACTTATTTTAGGTCATAGAAAATAATTAATTTAAACAAAATTACTAAATCATGAAAAACAACTGAAGGGTCATAAAATATCTGTAAATTGACCTTTACTCTGTTATCATAATTACCTGAACTTTTATGCAAATGAGCTAGAGCTAAGTAACCAGAACTTTTTTTTTAATGAAGTGTGGTCATTCTGAGACTACTCTTCCTAATTTGGGGATCCACATATATGGGGCAATGGTAATGTGACTACAAGATTGCATCCAACCATTTAAACCAGGATAATAGGATCTATGAGAGAAAATTCAGAGCTTGGGATTTTTTTAATGAACTGAAAAGGCGCATGTTAAGGAGGGACTTATTATTGTAAGGGAGTGATGTCTAACAGCTGTTCTTGCAGTGAAGCAAGAGGAGGATGAGACAGGCTTTAATTATAGCAAGAGAGGTTTAGATTTGATAAGTGCTGAGTTGACATAATGACACCATATTTTTTTGTAATCAGATCAAAAAGAAGAAATCCATGAATTAATCTTTTAAAATATTATTAAAACAATTTCAGGAGAGATGAAAATCCAGTAACGTCAATACATTCTGCAAGAAGGAAACAAAAACATTTACGTGTGCCTAAAAAATATTTTTGTTGAATCTTCTAAACCTATGCTAAATAAATATTTTTGATTCAAGTATTTAAATCAAACATTTCATGTAAACATAATCATAGGATAGAATTTAATTACTGAACTAACACAGGATGTAGTGAAAAATATTTACAGGGAGTTTCCAGAATAAATTTTAGGTTTGTACACAGGCAAAAAAATGCTAGGGCAACAAGTATAGTTTTTATATGGTTTATTTTTATCCTTCCTGAGTATACTAACACTGCCATAACAATGAAAAGGTTTTCATTCTTGCCCTAACTGGTTCGCCTCAGTGGATAGAGCATCCGCCTGTGGACTGAAGGGTCCCAGGTTCGATTCTGGTCAAGAACATGTACCTTGGTTGTGGGTACATCCCCAGTAGGGGGTTTGCAGGAGGCAGCTGATTGATGTTTCTCTCTCATCAATGTTTCTAATTCTCTATTCCTCTCCCTTCCTCTAAAAAAAAATCAATTATATATATATATATATATATATATATATATATATATATATATATTAAAGGTTTTCATTCTTAGAATAAATTATGAGTAGGAATATCAAAGACATTTTATAAGACTGTAATGACTAGATAGCTTATTGTGATTCTTGGAATTCTAGGCTCCGAAGTCACTAGTATGAGGTAACAAGTAGTAAATTAATTTAGGCAGGAAATAGAAAGACATAGTGATGGTCATTGTCTCTCTCTTCTGCCATGCATTACCCTTTTGTAAATCATGAAGACTTCTTAAACAGATATAACCTAGTTGTGTCATGCAGTGTGCCAGTGCATGTGCTCCTTTTTATTACATCAGAGCTTAAGATAAAATAGGAATGTTTTTTATTTTATTGGTCACTGTAGAAATGGTTAGTAATGCAACCATTCTAATTTACATATCAAAGCCTCCAGCTCCTAAAATGCAATCCCTGGGATCAAGAACTGGATGCTTACACCACCTAGGGCCAATTTTGCCTAAAGGTTGGTCTTATGTGTTTGATTACTTCTACATATTTAAGGCATATGCTTTTTGAAAAGGCTCACTACATATTTTTAGAATTTCATCACTCAAGGCCACAGCTGGTTAATACCAAACACCACTCATTTCCAAACTTTTAATGGTCATCAGAGTGTAATTCTGCACATCAGAGAAACAGATATTCTTATGCTCAATGTACAACATAAAAACAGGCAACGCCAAAGAAAAACAAGGTGCTCCATCGCAGCTACTGCCACATCCTGGTGATAGAGAGAGGCACAGCAAATGTCCTTTCAGTTTTCTTTTTCTCTACCCTTCTACCAAGAACCGCATAGCAAAACAATGTGAATATTCAAACACTGGCCTTCCAAAATTTCAACACTACTAAAAACCTGTGAAGACTAAGTTCATTAAATAGCCTTGCACTGAGGAAGTGTTGATAGCAACAGTGTAGCCTAAATTTCTCCCTTTTCCTCACCCCCTCTCCATGGCCCATTTCCAAACATTCCCCTCACTCTTATGCATGTGCCTAAACCTAATAACGTCAGTGCAGGGACAGCATGGGACCTGATGTTGAGACTAATCTGTACAGCACTTGAAATATACCAACTCATAATAATTCCCATACACTATCTTTCAAAACCGCCAGAAGCAAAACTCTGGTTTGTAGTAAAACCCTACAGTTTGCAACCAGTTTTAGTTTTTTGTTGTTTTCATAGAAGAACCCGGACCAAAGCTTGTTTTTTAAGAATAGAACAGTTTCTTAGCAAAGGAAATATAGAAACAATTCAAACTGCCTATCTTGATCGAAGCTAAGTTCCTAAGAGATGGTTCCCATATGCAGGGGGAAACAGTCTGTCTGCTTTTGCATTTGCTTGGCACTGGGGGCCTATTTATTACTTCATATACTTGGACACAATGGCAGTTAGCACATAGTTATAATGGCGGAGAGAGGTGGTATTGTGGTAGATATAATCTGAGTGCTAGCAAATGTCAGATAATTGTCATTTTCTAGGCTTCATGAAGCACAGATAACAGGGAAGTTAAAGGATAAAACTCTACAAAATAGATTGTATATAATACAACATATCTCAGGCTATAAAAAATAAGAATAAATTCACTCCATGAAAATGCAAACTTCTAACATCCAAGATTGTTGGTTTTTTTGTTGTTGGTTTATACAAAAAACCCTGCTTTATACATAGGGGCTACTCTTCTAGAGCCAAAAGTATTTTTTTGAAATATCTCCAATTGAGAATTCTGCTATAACAATTCTTCAATTAAAATATATCTTAAATGTGTTCCAGAATTCCTGCTCTAAACTATACCTGTTATCAAGTGATTAACATTAGAGAAGTATTTATTTTGCCAAATAATCTGATCACATCTGCAGCCCAAGCCTACCGTTCCTTGAGAGTAAGTGTGATGTAAAACCCAACCTTCAACTGACCATATCACAGTGGCTAACAATCTAGTTTCAAAGGCCATTTACATTCATCTCATCTCAGGTTCACCTTTCTGCAATGAGGTAACTGTAGAAGGCTTCTTGGCTGACTCAGTACTTCCTTCCATCATGTGTTTGACAGTGACGGTGACACTGATGTTAATGATGACTCACTCCCAGGCACTCAGTGATTGTTCAGACTAGATTCATGGATGACTCTAGTCTCCAGACTCTTTCCATAACATCATGCTGAAAATACCCATGGTCTACGTTAATAGCCAGAAAGCTACCACGCATAAATTATTACCTGCTCTGGGTCAGGGTATCAGCTCATCTAGCTGGTATTTTGAGAAACCAGAGCTATGCTAAGGTAACATTCAGTAGAGATTTCAATACCTGCACCATCTGATATATTTACTCTGGAAAGATCATTTGTCTTTCTCCTCTAAATCCTTATAATTATATCTCACCTGAATTGTTACAAACAGAGCCATAGCTGCAAAGACTTTTGAAATTACTGGGAATGGGGAAAGTTCAGTAGCACAAACTTTAGAGTTTCAATGCATATTATTATTTACACAAAAACACCAATTAGAATAAAAGAAAATATGAGGGTTACATTGAAAAACACATTACTAATACATCTGACATGTAGTTTTAAAGAGACTGGCCTGTGTAAGGTGACTAGCAGTGATGTAAGCAAAATGGCACCCAGCTTGTCAGGTACAGTGTATGAAACTGGCCCTTCTAATGATGCAAAGCACAAAAGAAGAGAAGCTACAAAGAGAAGATGTTTCTATTTGATGTTATCTTATTTAGTTATTTAATTTAAAAAACTAGTTTTATATCATTTAGGAAAGTAGTCATCTCATTGACTTACCACTTCGTTACTGATATTAGACATAGTCTGAGAAAAGACACAAGATCTGAGAGAATTATCTTTATTAACCTGTTAGAACCAAGTAGAAGGAGGGAAGAAGGAGAAAATGAAGCAGACAGATTCCCACCCTGACAAGCATTGTTAAATATTCATTGGTCTTTTCTACCAATAAGTGGAGTGTCATTTATCCTCGCAATACCAATATGCTCAGTGCATGTCTGTGACTCTGACTTCTTGGACACAGGTCCCCATGTGTTCTCTTGCTGTAATATGAACATAATCATGTGGGCATCATGCTAACATGCAGGTTATGATTTAGGCAGTCTGGGCTGTCAGGAGATGCCCACACTGCTGAACCACAGACAACACTGTGAGTAGCAATCTATATTAGCGTAATGAAAGGTCTTAATAGTGCCTTCCTTTTCCAAAATAAATTATACTACAGAAATTAAATAGTTTTCTTAAACTTCTATGGAGGACTTACATCCTCAAAGAATTAGCTCCCACTCCACACAAATATTATCAATGACTGATGCCAAAGGAAACTATGCTGTACTGAGTGGCAGTCCTGCGATATTTTCATGGTAGAAATTAAACAGAATGGAAAGTTCAAACAAAAATTATGGAATTAGCCAAAACCGGTTTGGTTCAGTGGATAGAGCATCGGCCTGCGGACTGAAAGGTCCCAGGTTCGATTCTGGTCAAGGGCATGTACCGTGGTTGTGGGCACATCCCCAGTAGGGGGTGTCCAAGAGGTAGCTGATCGATGTTTCTCTCTCATCGATGTTTCTGACGTTCTCTCTCCCTTCCTTTCTGTAAAAAATCAATAAAATATATTTTTAAAATGATGGAATTATGGAACTGAAAGCTTTGTACCTGTACACCACAGGCCTCTAGAAGCACCATGTTTTCAAATGAGTTTTAGCAGCAGTTATCTTGTTTTTCAAGTGAAACCCCCTTATTCCTCTCCCTATAGTCAATATCCACATACGGGAAAAGAGAGATGAAAAAGCTCACCCCTTTCTCACGCACTGCCCATGTATAATGATACCAGGAACCCTGTAAGTACCTGTGGGAGAACCCTCTGGTATGAAAACAACTTTTCCAGGAAAAAACGTCCTGTTGCCTTAAACCAAACTTGAGACTATGGCCTCACACATAAAACAAACCACAAAATGAGTCTATGCTCGTCAATCCCGGTTTTCAGCTCAATTAGCCTGTCCCTTCCAGTTCACTGACCACATTAACAATGGTGATTCTGTTTAAATGTCACATTTCTGATGTCACTCTCCTGCCCAATAAAACCTTCAGTGCTTTCTACTGTTTTAGGAAACAGCACATGTTTATTAACACAACATGCAGAATTGGAATTAAGCATGTATTATAATTTGTTCTGGACATAATAATAAATCTCTTGACTACTCTTATTTTTTTCAATGCCAAAATAAGGACAAACAATTAGGTTGAATGAAATTTAGAAGAAATTAGTTGAATAAAATAAGATTTTGGTCAAAATAATTATTTGGTTAAAAAATGACTCTTAACAGTCACTTTTTTTCTCTCACAAACAAGTTTCTTTGAAGCTACAACTTTTCAATTATTTTCTTTTGTGTTTCATACTGTTGGTATCATATTTAAGAAATATTTCCCTAACCCAAGGTCACAAATATTTTGTCTTGTAAATTTATATCACTTTAGATTTTTTATTTAAGTGCACAATGAATTTTTTGCATACGTGCACACGTTTATTTGTTCATTTGAAGAATTGTACATAACTATTCTTCATTGAACTTCCCTAGCACTGCCAGAAATCAGTTGTCTCTATATGGATGGATCTATTACTGGACTCTAATATGTCTATTTATCCATTTGTCTATCTTGATACCAATACCACTTAGTTACTCTTGCTTTATAAGCCTTAAAACCAGAAAATGTGAATCATCAAACTTTGATCTTTTTCAAAGTGTTTTTTGTTATTTCATACTTTTATATTTCCATATGAATTTTGGTATCACCTTAACAATTCCTAACAAAAAAAACTTCAAAAAAATGTTATAGGGGTTGCATTGGGTCTATATATTACACTGGTAAGAATTGACATTTTAATAATATTGAGACTTTCAAGCCATGAGCAAGGGATAGCATTCCATTTGTATTTTTAAATTTCTCTAAGTAATGTTTTGTAGATTTCAGCTTACAGATTTTATACATCTTTTGTCAGATGAATAAGTATTTTATATTTGTCTAAGTATTTTCATATTTTCAAATAAGTTCTCATTTTATTTTCATATCAATATCCCATTATTCATTAATGTATAAAATTATTTTTTATACTAGAGACCTGTTGCAGGAAGATTCCAGCAAGAATAGAGCTTTCTGAGGCCTGAGCAAAGCTCCCTCCCATCTCTGCTGCCTTGCTCCCTCCCTTCTCCCTTGTCCCACTTGCTTACTTCTCTGCAGCTTTGCTCCTTTCTGCAGTGCTTGGGTTCCTTCTACATAGTCTTCTGCTCATGGACATGCAAATTAACCGCCATCTTGGTTGGGTTAATTTACATACTCACTCTGATTGGCTTTGTGGGAGTGGCATGTGGGTATAGTGAAGGTGTGGTCAATTTGCATATTACTCTTTTATTAGATAGGATTGATTTTGTATCATGTAATGTTAATGAACTCAATAGTTCTGGTAGCTTTTAAAAATTTTATTGAATACCCTATGAGTGCATTACCTTAAATAAAATTTTACTTTCTGCATTTTAATTTAGCTACCTTTTTTCCCCTTTACTTGCCTTATTGCACTAAAACTTTTAGTATACTATTGATTAGAAATGGTGGTGAGAGCCTACATTCATGTCTTGTTCTTAATATTAAGAACACTATTCATGTTAGCTATATGGGTTTTTGGTTTTGTTTTGTTTTTATATGTTTGAGGGTTTCCTTTTCCCCCTGTTTTGATAAGAGTTTTTTTTTGTGTGTTTTTTTTTTTTGGTTTGTTTTTTTGTGTGTGTTTTTTAATTAGTAGTTTTTCAAATCAGGAATGGGAGATAAGTTTTGTCAAATACTTTTGATGGTTCTATTGAGATAATCATACATTTTTCTTCCTGTTAGTCTGTGGATAATGTAAATTTTGCTGACTTTGCAATGTTAAATGAACTTTCCATTAGAGGGATAAAACTCCATTGATGGTATGGCATTCTCCATTTTGCATGTTGTATTTACTTTGCTATACTTTTGCTTAGAATTTGTTATTCTATTTCATAAGAAATAGTTTATCCCACTGTAATTTTGATTCTTTAAATATTTTTGTTATGTTTTGCTATTAAGGTAATGCTGATTTTATTGAATGAGTAAAGACTCTTGAAAAGTCTGTAAAATTGGTATTATTTTGTCCTTAAATGCTTGGTAGAATTCACCTTGGCTTGAAATTTTCCTGTGAAAATTAATTTTTAATACAGTGCTATTCAAGTTATGTATTTTTTTATAAACACTGGTTGTCTATGTAATTCAAACTATGTATGTTTCATTTAACTTGACAAATCCATTGGCATTAAGTTGTTCATATTTCCTTGTTGTCCTTGGTGTAGACTTTCTAGTTTGCTTCCTCTTCATTCTAGATATTACCTCCTCCTCTCTCTCCCTCTCTCTCTCTCTCTCTCTCTCTCTCTCTCTCTCTCTCTCTGTCTCTGTCTCTCTCTATCTCTATCTCTATCTCTCTCGCTCCCTCTCTCTCTCTTTCTCTCTGCCTCCCTCTTTTCCTCTTTCTTACTTCCTCTCTATCTCTCACCTCAGTTGTCTGGCTAGAGATTTATTATGATATTTGCATATAACCAGTTTTTATTTACTAGTGATATTTATATAACCAGTTTGGGATATTATTGATTTACTCTTTTTGTTTTCTATTGCATTGATACTGTCTGTAATTTTTATTATTTCCTTTGTTTGTATCTTCAGATGGATACTAAGGTAATTAATTTTAGAACTATACATCTATAAATTTGCTTGTTTCACTTTTCATTTTTAGCCGAATTTCACAAATGCTAACATCTGGTGTTTTTATTTTTTGGTAAAAAATAATAGAAATTATTTTTCTTTGTCATAGTTATTTAGAAGTGTAATTTAATTTCCTCATTATTTGGAAGTTTTCAAGATCTCTAATTCAATTTATTCTAACTTATTTTAATGTAAAATAATGTACTTTGTATCACCTTATTACTTTTGTACTAAGTGATTTACAAACAGATGTGGTCTGTCTTCTGTGTATTCTGCTATTCTTAGGTAAAATGCTCTACAAATGTCAGGTTGGTTATGGTGTTTTTCAAGTTTTCTATATCCTTGCTGATTTTATCTATTTATTCTATCAATTATTGAGGAGGAATAGTAAAATCTCCAACAATGATTGTGAATTTATCTTTTACTTGTTACCATTCTATCAGTATAAACTTTAGGATTGTTATATTCTCTTTGTGAATTGACTACTTTATCTTTATGACTCCCTTTACCTCTGTAATACTGTCTGTTCTATAATCTTTTTTCTTTAATATTAATATGTCTACTCTAGGTTTATTTTTTCCAGTGTTAACCTAGCACATTTCCCCCCAGTCTTTTACTTTTTACTCATTTCTCTCCTTATAATTATAGATTATTTCTTGTAGAAGCATGTAGTTAGTTCAGTCTTGCTTTTTCCCCAATCTGATAAAGTGTTTCTTTCAATTGGGGTTAATGTGGTTATTGATGTGGTTAGGTTTGAGTCTATCACCTAGCTATTTGTTTTCTTGTTGTCCTGTTTTTTTTTTTTGTTTTGTCTTCTTTTTCTGCCTTCTTTTGGAATAGTTGAACAGTTTTTATAATTCCAGTGTATCTCCTTTATTGACTTATTAGTTATTATTCTATTATTTCAGTGGTTGCTTTAAGATTATTGTACTTATAAGTCTACATTTAAGTGATATTATACCCTTCATACAGTATAGACACCTTAAAATGGTATATTTTTATTTTCTTCCTCCCCGATAATTTTATTTCACACATCTTTTTTTTTAATATATTTTCTTTTATTGATTTTTTACAGAGCAGAAGGGAGAGGGATAGAAAGTCAGAAACATCGATGAGAGAGAGACATCGACCAGCTGCCTCTTGCACGCCCCCTACTGGGGATGTGCCCGCAGCCAAGGTACATGCCCTTGCCGGAATCGAACCGGGGACCCTTCAGTCCACAGTCCGAAGCTCTATCCACTGAGCCAAACCGGTCTCAGCTATTTCACACATCTTACTTATTCATATGGTATAACTCTTTTATATTGCTATTACTTTGGTTAAGACAGTCAATTTGCTTTAAAGAAACTCAATTTTTATTTAATCTTGTATATTTACCCATGTAGTTACCAGATTTGGTTATTTTCATTTCGTTGGGTGCATATGTATTTTCACCTGCAGTCATTTTTATTCTGTCTGGAGAATGTACTTTAACATTTCTTGCAATGTGAACCTGCTCATGATGAATTCTTTCTGATTTTGGATTCCAAAAAAAAAAAAAAAGGTTTCATTTCACATCTGTTTGTGAAAATATTTTAGCTGGATATAAATGTCTAGGTTCCTACCCAATGCATTGCGTTTTGGAATAACTCTCAGATCAGTATATTGGGACAATCACAGGATTTACCTCATTTGTATCCTATATCTCAGGGATCACTCAGCTTCTCTGATGCCCACTGTATTAAAAAATGTTGTCTAATTTGTTTTGTCAATTGTAGGTTGGAGAATAAATCTGGTCTGTTATTCCATCTTGGCTGGAAGTGATTTCAGCTATGGATGTATATATGCTGCAGGTATTTTATTAACCAACCATATTTTATCACATTATATACAGAATTAAATATAAATTATCCATTTTAACATGAAGTCTTAACTATTTCAGAAAAACAACAAAGATGCAGTTTATGCAGAATGTCAATATCTCTACTAGTGCTAGGTATAAGCTGTTATTTCAATTTCTAGTGGACATTATACCCAATCTACCTACATACATTCCTATTATTGTTACTGTTCTTTAAATAATTTAAAATCAACTGTTTGTCAAGTTCCTTTGATAATATCCTTCTCTTTGTTTTCTTAATATATTCTTGATTGCAGTGTTATGAATCATTCCCTTCACTTCTGTTGCCATCTATGATTTCTCCCCTGTGAAACATGACATTTCTTTGGTTAAAGACTAATGCCATCATAGCCTTTGCAGTGTTATCTCAATACACTCAGGTTGACTTACTCTATTGACAAAAAAAGTGTAAAAGAAAAACAGAATAGAAACATTCTGTGGATATTAATAATGTCAAAATATATATTTTTGGTCTAACACTATTTTCCAATTAAAATGCAGAATATTATCTTCATGAAAGAACAATCTGGTAAAAATTTTAGGGAAAAAGAAATTCATTTAATTTTAATCCAGCCTGTAGGAAGGCATTTCCATTTCTTTTATGTGGCCTACATTAAGTAAAAACATCATCTTCTAAACAGAGGAATCATGGAACAAGCCTCTTGCTATTGTGTGCGGATGTTAATCCAGAAGGGAGACCTCATGACTGGAAGGCATCCATGATATTAAACAGGCCATTGGGCTGTGAAGTGCTGAGAGTGGTCATGCCGAGCAACAGGCCACAGGAATGCAAATCATCCACGAAGCCAAGAGTGGAGCTAGCAGGTGGCCTTGCCCATTCATCTAATGTCAACATACTGCTCAGTCCAGGCCCCTGGAACATCCTGGAAGGCCCTCTATTGCTTTCAATTAAGTAGAATATAGACCACATAGTGTTCCTTCAGATAAAAATAAAACAAAAAAAAAAACCACAGTCAAAGAAAAGAGGAATCTTCTATGCACTGAGGGTCACTTGCATTATATAAATAAATATGGGCATTTGACTTAGGTTGTGTGATGGTTTTAGTTTCACAGCTTTTCCATACATTATTTCAGTATTTTATGGAATCTATTTCTTTGGTCTCTTCATGACTGACCAAAATTTTCATGAGGAAAGAAATGTGTTCTTTCATCTCTCTTATGATTAACATGTTATACTTTTGAAATATTTCTACTTTAAGGAGTTTTAGAATAACCATAACACATCTTTTCAAAATGAGTTTATAGAAGATTAACCTATAACAGTGGAAAGTGTCAGAGTATGGAATTAAGTCATTTTCTGAGGTCTGACTCTGAAGCCAAAACCATTTGTAACTGTACTTCTGCCTGAAAGTGTATATACACACTGCACACACATCACTCACTCACATATTGAATATATCAGATTATGCAGAACAAGTCACTGTCAGAAACTACTGCAACCACCACTCTTTAAAAGCCAATTAACAGTGATATTTCTTAAAGCCACTCCCCTCGTATAGCAAATATTTAAATTAAAAAGGCCAACCAGGATAGTAAGGGTTTCAGAAGGTTCAATGATCTTATTATTTAACTTGGTTAGTATTTCCTTCCTTTAGATATTTTTGAGAGGCAGCATTTTGCTTTCAGAAGTGAAAATCCTCAATGATTTTGTGGGAAAATGTGTTTTTTGTTGTTGGAAATAGGTTAAGCATCTCCCTACAAGTAACTGGTTAATATAAATTCTAAATTGTTAACCAATGGTCAAATTTTTACCAAGAGTCTGATAAAGTATTAGGAGAACCATTACTAAGAACTTGAAATCAGGTTATATTTTCTATATCCATATCCATATCCATAACCATATCCATATATCTGCATCCCATACATAATAGGTGCTCAGTATGTCCTTGTTAGGTAAATGAAGAGAAAAAGGGATGGGGGTATGGAAATACGTTTGGTAAATGATAAACCTAGATAATTATATAATTCAAATATGGCACATACCTTATAATAAAATGTAAAGCAATACACAAAGAAAGATGGAATTCCTTCCATTCAAAGTTCAAACTTTTGAGCAAGTTGTTCAACATGCTTAAAAACCAAGTTCTACCTAGATTTTGACTAAAATCTCATTGCTCTTTCTGGGTAATTTACCCCTCTATCCCTATGTGTTTTTTACTTTCTGAGTGCATTAGACAAACCTGGAGATGCAAAATCCTCACAAAAAAGCTCCATTTCACACCTACTGGTTCTGATTATCCCAGTTAGGGCCCTGTTATATTTACTATATAAGAAAATATAGCACCTTCTCATGCACAGTAAATATTGATAAGCATTACTTTAGTCATATCAAACTAAGTGTTTTTCTTACAACATACATTTTCTTAACTCCACACACTTGCTTCTGCTCTTTCATTTTTCTTCAATTGCTCTTTTCCCCTTTATCTTGATTCAAAGCTTGACGATTCCTTGGAAGTTTTAACTCTCTCTCTCCAACATTACAGTTCTGGAAAAAAATTAATTGTTCTCTGTCCTCTGCCAACTCACTTCCCTTATAATTAATGAGGTTATGTTGCTCCAGAACACTTTGCAGCACATTAAATTTGGTCCCAAACCCTCAATTGCAGGAGATCCCAATATAAACCATTACTAGAGAACTGCTGAGTTTATAACGGATTTGTAGGGATTTAGACTGGGTAAAAAAGAAAGGGGCCATGTTGTCTTCACTGAGACCATCCTGTCCTTTCGGACCATTCTCCTTCCACACTAAGATGAAGTCTTGAGCTCTTCTCTAACTATCGCTGACTATCCAGTGTCCTTAGCCACAGTGCACAGCTATTCCCACAAAGCCCAGAGAGAGAGGAACCCAAGTCTTGCCCTCCTTGATTAAGTACCTCCCATCTAATCAATTCCTAGAATGAGTTTTTTAATGGGCTTCAAACTACAAGATACAAGCTTATTATAAATTATTATCAAGAAGTTCCAATAAATACAAAGTTTTTACTCCCTACTCCACTACTAATGAGCCTTGAACATACACTTTTGCAATTTCAAGGAGGCAAAGTACTGCTCATGCTTTTCTGTTTCCATAGCAACAAAAACAAACTAGAAAATAATCTCGCAATATATTATCCCACCACAGAATGTTTAACCAGTTACAGAGAAGTTTTTCCCTCTAGAACAAGCATGTCAAACTCAAAGGCTAATACGGGCCAAATATAAACAAGGTTTAAGTTTATGTGGGCTGCAAAAAAACAAAAGCGTCAATTTTCATAGAAATGTAGGTTTATTTCTATAAAGATGTGATGAATACAAAGGGCTAAAGGAGCAATCATTAACATAAAATAATAGAACATTTTAATAAAAATTAATATTTTTATTGAACATTAACTTACCAAACGCTGAATAACAACACAAATTAATAAGCATAATGCAAATAAACCTATTTTTCTTGTTCTCCAAAGGCAAAATATTTCCTGTTGCGCACAACAACCAGGTCAATCCAAGACTAATGATGTAGCAATCAGCTGCTAAAATATTCGCTGCTAGTACTAGTGGAGAGAAATGGTGAGCTTGCATGTAAGGGAAAGGAAAGCAGCATGATTATAGTAATCAGCCATTAGCAAATGCTGCAATTCATTATTAATAATTATGTATAACAGGATATTGCAAAAATCAAGTTATGAAATTTTTATTACAACTTTCTTCCATACCATCATATTGGCTGGGCTGTAAAAATATTTGTTGTGGGCCGCAAGCAACCTGTGGGCCCGAGTTTGGCATGCTTGCTCTAGAATGTCAGTGATCTTGTTGTGAGATAGATCATGCACTTAAAAATACATATTAAGTGACTACTCTATGTAAGTGTGCTAATGCTGTACACTGTGCTAAATGCTGGTGATGAAAGAGAAAAGGAAATCTGTAAATCCTGACCCTCATAAAACAGGTATTCTGAGGAAGATTCGTACAAGTAAACTGGCAATTACAATGTGGCATTCTAAGTGCTGTAGGGAGAAGTATGAGAGGCTATTGGTACACAAGAAAATAGCATCTAATCAAGAAGTTTTCACCTTTCAAACACAGTATCTGTATGTAATTATTGCTTAATAAATATTTCTTTAATAAAATGAATAATTTTTCAATGGCTTAAATTTAAAATGTATGTCTTCACCGTCACCTACTCCTCAGGTGCATAAACTACTGTGAAGGAGGTACTTTAAAAATTAGGAAGCAACTAAAAAGATCCCTTTTCCCCTCCACCATGGAATTAAACCATGCTTTGAGAATTACCACTTATCTTTAATAGAAATGTCTACAATTATTTTCTCGCCTACGGGGAGAATAAATAGTTTCTAAAAATCACACTGTTGGTGAGAATGGCAGAAACATTAGAACTATGCCCAGGTCTCCTGGGAAGACGCAGAAGGACAAAGGACTGCATGCCCAGCACCATTCTGGAGGGCTTGGGATTTTATTGACCACGCACATGGAACTGGGGGATCATTAACCTCTAAACTGATTGATTGGTGGTGGGATGATGACAAATCCTGGGGCAAATCAATCCTGTGGATAGAAATTGGGATGTCCTAAAAAGTAGTAGATATCCCTATGTTGTTGTTTTTTTGGGGGGTTTTTTTGTTTGTTTTACTTTCTGAGTGTTTTCGAAAGGAGGAAGGTTAGAGGAAAAGCAACATTGGGTGAGGGTGGGCAGAGGGTTGGCAATGAAGAAAGTTGGCTTTAAAAACTGGTGCCAGTGCCCCCAAAGTAGACTCATTTGTGTATGGGGAAGTGTAATTTAACAATGAAGTTAAATTCTCCTGTATTTTATTCTCTTCCCATGATGTGAGTCTCTGTAATTACTACCAAATTCTGATAAAAGTCTGATAAAATTACAAGCTGAGTAGAAGTGATGGGGAGAGATAAGATAGCAAGCTGAAGGCACTATTCCCCACAACAAATTCCCTGCTGGGTTTCCTGGGGTGATACATTTTTAGGGAATTGAGTCTGAAAACTTCAGGCTGTGACCAGTAATAAAGTGCAGTTTTTTCATGATGCAATTGAAAGCAGTATGGATGGGCCTATGAGACCAAGTAGTGGTGTCACTCTACCCGACTCAGGAGAGAGATGAATTATCCCTCTCTCAACCCCCATCCATCTCCCAAATACACCTTAGAAGGAAGTGAGAGTGGACTTGATTGGTTACTTTAATTTACCTTAAGCAAAATTTCCTTTTCTGTCTGTTTCCTAGTTAGAAACATAATAATACCTTGCCAATAGATTGATGTGGGGAGGAAATAAATCAGAACATGGCGTATAAAAGATACATTAAGGTAAAACACAGGCACTATACACAGGCTAGATTATTCTTGTGATACCTGGCAATGATTAGGATCACGTTTAACATTTTAAATTCAAGTGACTGAAGTAAAAAAGGCTTAATGAGAACATGCTGGTCTGTTAAGAATCTGAAGAATTTCATACAGGTTAATGTGATCCTATCTAATAAAAGAGTAATATGCAAATTTACCATCACTCCAACACTCAAGAGGCTGCCCCCATTTGGACACAAGATGGCTTCCACAAGATGGCCACAGGGGACAGTTGAAAGGGACTAGGCCTGCAAGGAAGGGAAATTGTGGGCAATCAGGCCAGCAGGGGAGGGCAATTAGGGGCAACTAGGCCAGCAGAGGAAGGGGGTTGGGGGCAACTGAACCTGTAGGGAAGGGCAGTTGCGGGGGGACCCATGCCTGCAGGGGAGAGCAGTAGGGGGGACCAGGCCTGCAGGGGAGGACAGCTAGGAGCAAACAGGCTGGCAGGGGAGCATTTAGGCATCAATCAGGCTGGCAGGGGAGTGGTTAGGGGGTGATAAGCTGGCAGGCAGAAGCTGTTAGGGGCAGTCAGGAAGGCAGGCAAGTAAGCAGTTGGGATCCAGCAGTCCTACTGGGATCAGGCCTAAACAGGAAGTCGGACATCACCTTGAGGTGTCCCAGATTGGAGATGGTGCAGGCTGGGCTGAGGGACACCCCCCTGTGCCCCTCTAATCTTTGTTAATAAATAACAAAAAAAAACTTTTGAAATTTATTTTAAAATGCTGTAGAATGAATGGGCATTTATGAATTTATAGTTTCATGAAAAGTGTATTCTATTGCTCAAATATGTATGCTTTAAAAATTTATATTCAATAATATTATATGCTAAACAACCATTTTTGATGCATCTCTGCTAATCTTTCATATTTACTGGTACAAATTATTCTGTTTAACTTCTACATTAGCCATGATTGATAAGTCAAGTACTTCTGAAAAAAGGATAATCTTAACAGTATTAAAAAATATATATAATAGATTCTCTTTTAAGTATAGCAATAAATATCCACAAATTTATATTATAGAATAAAGTTTCTGTTTTGGAAGCTAATATTTCTTCAGAAATATTTTCTAGCTAATTAATTGAAAGTACTGGTGGGATTTCTTTACTTCCATTCACTAAAAGTTGGAATCTACATAATTTATTTATCAGTTCATATTAATACTGCTCAGACCAGATAAGAAGGTTAGCACTCAACTACATTTTTAACTTCATATTTTATTTTGTGTGTTGAAAATTTAATATACTATGCAAAAGTGCTAACACAAATGTCTCCACCAACTAAAGAGAATAGAGAGAATCTGACTCAAGAGTTTAAAGAAGGTATTATCTTCTGGTTTATGTATAGTTTTTAATGACAACTCAGATTTTTGGGGGGAGAGGGGAAGGCAATCTTTCAAATTCACTGTCCTATTCCTGATGTCTCTCTAGTACTTTGTCTGATCTTCAGAAAGAATGAGGGACTTAGGATATCTATCTATCTATATAAAAGCCTAAAAGACTGAATGACTGAATGACTGGTTGACTGGTCACTATGCCATGCACTGACCACCAAGGGGCAGACACTCAATGCAGGAGCATTCATGCTGTGAATGAGTGCTGCTCAGCTGACTGATGGGCAACAGATACCGGGCTCACAGCTGGCAAGCCCAGCTTCCTACCTCTCCTGCCTCCATAGAAGCATGCTACCAAGCAGCAGCAGGTACAGTAGGGCCAGGATGAAAGGGAATGGTGTCCAGCTGCCTGCCAATTTGCACACTACTACATCCCTCAGGGGATAATGGACAGCTGGTTTTGGCTCAGTCCCCACAGGCCAGACTGAGGGACCCCACCAGTGCATGAATCTATGCACTGGATCTCTATCCTATTTAATAAAGGAGTAATATGCAAATTGACCATCACTCCAACACACAAGATGGCTGCCCCCATGTGGACACAAGATGGCCACCACAAGATGGTCAGCAGGGGAGAGCAGTTGGGAGGGACCAGACCTACAAGGGAGGACAGTTGCGGACAATCAAGGCTGCAAGAAAGGACAGTTGGGGACGATCAATCCTGAAAGGGAGGGAAGTTAGGGGTGGCCAGGCAGGCAGAGAGAGAATTTGGGGGCTACTGGGTTTGCAGGGAAGGGAGCTACAGGAGGGCAAGGCAGCAGGTGAGAGTTACAGGAGGGGAGCAGTGGCAAGCTACTGGCACACACATTTGTGCTCAGGTCTACTAGTCTTATCTAATAAAAGAGTGATATGCAAATTGGCTGTCACTCCAAGACACAAGATGGCTGCGCCCATGTGTTCAAAGATGGCTGCTCCCATGTGGATGCAAGATGGCTACTACAAAATGGTTGGCAGGGGAGGGCAATTGTGGCCAATCAGACCAGCAGGGAAGGGCAGTTAGGGGTGACTGGGCTGGCAGAGGAAGGCAGTTGGGAAGGACGAGGCCTGCAGGAGATGGCAGTTGGATGGTATCCAGGCCTGCAGGCGAGGGCAGTTGGGGGCTACCAGGTCTGCAGGAGAGGAAAGTTGGGGGGAAACCAGGATCACAGGAGAGGGAAGTTGGGGGTAAAAGGTCTTCAGGGGAGGGCAGTTGGGAGCGATTATGCCTGCAGGGGAAGGCAGTTAGGGGTGACCAGGCCGACAGAGGAGGGCTGTTGGGAGGGACCAGGCCAGAAGAGGAGGGCAGTTAGAGGTGACCAGACCTGCATGGGAAGGCAGTTGGGGGTCCAGGCCTGCAGGGGAGGGAAGTTGGGGAAGGCCAGGCTTTCATGGGAGGGTAGTTGGGGGGCAGGGGCTGGGGACCAGGCCTACAGGAGAGGGCAGTTTAGGGGGATCCAGGCCTCAGAAGAGGGCAGTTGGGGGTCCCTGGGCCAGCAGGGGAGGCCACTTGGGGGTGACCAGGCCTACAGGAGAGGGAAGTTAGGGACAACTGGGCCAGCAGTAAAGCAGTTAGGCATCTATTAGACTGGCAGGGGAGTGGTTAGGGGGTGATCATACTAGCAGCAGAAGCATAAGGGACAATCTGGCAGACAGGCAAGTGAGCAGTTGGGAGCCAGCAGTCCCAGTGGGATTGGGCCTAAACAAACAGTCAGACATTCCTCAAAGGGTCCCAGATTAGAGAGGGTGCAAGCTGGGCTGAGAGGACCCATATTCTCCCCTGTACAAATTTTGTGCACTGGGCCTCTAGTCCTATCTAATAAAATAGTAATATGCAAGTTGGCCATACCTCCACTACCCCCACAAGCCACACCCACAAGCCACACCAAGCCAATCAGGAGTGATATGCAAATTAACCCCAACCAAGATGGCTGCTGCCCAAGGCCAAAAAGCCTCGGCCAGGGGCTTGCCGGCCTTGGTTAGGCCAGGGCTGGGGTTGAGCCAGCAATCCGCCCAATTGCAGGGCCAATGCTGGGAGTCCTCTGGCTGGGGTCCCCTGCCCAAGGCCAGAAAGCCTCGGCCAGAGGCTTTCAGCCTGGAGCAGGCTGGGGGTGAGCCTCATTAGGATATCCCCTGAAGTCTCCCAGTATGTGAGAGAGGGCAGGTTGGGCTGAGGGACCACCCACACCCACTTCATGAATTTTGTGCACCGGGCCCCTAATAGTTATATAAAGATAGATAGAATTAAACACTGGGCAACCTTTTAAAATTGCTTTAAAATGAAACTTTGAAAGGAAGTTTCCTTTAACAAGGAAACTTTCATTTAAAAAGTGCTAAATAACAAAAACATATGTACAAAACTATACTTGTGCAATTTTCTTTCCAAATAATTATGTGTGCTTGTTGAGAGTCACAGAGCAAGAGAGGAGCAAGGGAACAAGAGAAAAGCAAGAGCAATAGAAGTCTTTCTCTGGGGACTATCATCAGGAACTGAATCAATGAAACCTTTAAGATTTGATGTAATTGCAATGGCTCCACTCTTCTAACCCAGTAGTCAGTAAACCGCGGCTTGCGAGCCACCTGCGGCTCTTTGCCCTCTTGAGTGTGGCTCTTTCACAAAATATGATGGCCTGGGTGAGTTTATTTTGAAGAAGTAACATTAAAAGAAGTTTAAGTTTTAAAAACTTGGCTCAAAAGAAATTTCAATTGTTATACTGTTGATATTTGACTCTGTTGACTAATGAGTTTGCCAACCACTGTCCTAGCCAAATGATGGTTCCCTAGACTATACTGACAGGCAAGCACCTTCACTACACTCACCTGACGTTATAGTGCATGCGTCCACCTTAGCCTTTATTTGATCCCTTTCCCCAGTGATCTTTAGGTTTACTGTTGGTTCCCTGGGGAGCATGAAGCTTGCAGCTTCCTGGCCTTCTCTTCATTCTATTATTAATGTTAATAACTAGCTAATTTTGATGATAACACTAATATTTAATAGCTTCACAAAACAGAGATCATCACTGTGTCTTATGTCTAAATGTCTTTTTCACTTTTAATAAAGTTCAAATTATAGTATTATTTCTAGTTATATATATATACTAGAGACCTGATGCACAAAATTAGAGCACTGGGGTGGGGGGCGGTCCTCTCAGTCCTGCCTGCCCCTGGGAGCCCTCAGGGGATGTCCTACTGACGTGATGACTTAGTCTGGCCGCAGTCTGGCCTCCCTTTGTGGGGGGGTGACTGGGCTAATCAGGGAAAGGCATCAGCCCCATCAACCCACTGCTGTAGCCACTACCAGTCACTGCAGCCACCAAGATGTTTTCATTAACATGGAATCCGGTCCCTTCACTATGAAAAAATGACAACTTTCTTTAGGCATTTTCAAGATTTGTCTTTCATAGGATATGACATTTCTCTGTTTGTTTATTTTTTTTAACCTCACCTGAGGATATGTTTCCATTGACTTTTAGAGAATGTGGAAGAGAAAGGGAAAGACAGAGAAACATCAAAGTGAGAGGAACAGTTTGATTGGTTGTCTCCTGCATGAGCTGGGCCCCAGCCAGGGAGGAGCCTGCAACCTAGGTACACGCCCTTGATCAGAATCTAACCCAGACTCTGCAGTTGGCAAATCTAGGCGTTATTTACTGAGCCAAACTGCCTAGGACAGGATATATTTCTTAGCCCTCCAGCAGCAGACCTTTGTTTTTTTCCTCCAAGAGTGTGTTGGAAAAGCCCTAGATAAACATTTTGGATTCTTATACACAAATTACTAAGAATATTACCAGTGGCATACAGGGAGCTTAGCCAATGAGCGGTCAGAAAAGGTGTTTCCTCTGTAGTTCACACCTATCTCCTCTGATCTCTGGCTCCAATCCTGCCAAGGCCTAAAGCCTCGAAGACTGGGCAGGGGCCATCCAATTACCTTTAATCACCGGCTCTGCTGCTACCAAGACATAAAGCCTCCAGCCCTGGGCGGGGGACCACCAGCTTGCTTCAATCACTTGGCTCAGACCCTGGCCAAGGCCTCAAGCCTCAGGCTGAGGTTTGGGCCCTGGACAGGGAGACCTCCAGCTTGCTCCAATCACCGGGCTCTGCCCCCTGCCAAGGCTGCAAGCCTCTGGCTGAAGATTGGGCCCTAGTCAGGGGGGGGGGGGCTAGTCAGGGGACCCCCAGCTTGCTCCAATCACCAGGTTCCACCCCTGGCCAAGGCCACAAGCCTCTGGCCGAGGCTCAAGCTCTGGGTGGGGGACACCCAGCTCTCTCCAATTGCCTGGTTCTGCCCTCAGCCAAGGCCAGCAAGGGCAGGTGGAAAGCTTGGCTTCCTCCATTGCGAGGGACACCCAAGCCTCCCTCCTGCTCTCTGTGGCTGCAGCCATCTTGGTTGGGTTTATTTACATATTTGCTCCTGACTGGCTAGTGGGCATGGCTCGTGGGTGTAGCAGAGTGATGATTAATTTGCATATTATTCTTTTATTAGATAGGATATTTCAAGGTACTTTAATTTGTTATTTTACTGTTTAATCTCCTTCAAAACCCAAGTTTTCTATAAAGTCATCAATTATTATTTATACTTATGTCATTTAAGGTACTCAAACATTTCACTAATGATTTATAACTAGAACATGATGTGACTTGCTAATATTCATCTTTGCAATGAGAAAAATATAATTGAGATTTATTTTATACAGAGCTAAATGGCATCTATCTTATTTTTGTATTCAACAAATATTTATTGCATTTCCACTGGATGGCAAGAGGCATTTTAAGTGGAGAGAATACAGTAGGATACAAAATAAATTTCATTTCTGCCCTTATGGAGCTAACATTGTAGAGGGACAAACAATACATAAGATAAATATGTAAACACTAGGAGCCTGGTGCATGAAATTTATGCACTGGGGGTGGGTGATCCCTCAGCCCAACCTGCCCCCTCACACATACTGGGAGCCCTCAGGAGATGTCCTACAGACCACTCACCCCCAGCCTGCCCAAGGCCTAAAGCCTCTGGCCAAGGCTTTAGGCCTTTGTGCACCCAGCCATCACCCTGCAATGGGGCTGATGGCTGGCTCCATCCAAGCCACGCCCCACCACCCAGCCCAGGCCTTGGCCCCAGCCAGCTTGTACCTGGCTAGCACGGGCCTCATCCCCGCCCCCCTCCCAGGACCCTGGCTGCCTTGGCCTTGCCCCATGCAGCCCAGGCTTCCTTGGCCCTGCCCCAGCTCCTGATTGGCTGGTGGATGTGGCTGGTGGACATGGCTGGTGGGTGTAGCGAAGGTATGGTCAATTTGCATATTGCTCTTTTATTAGATAGGATGCTGGTTAGTGTCAGTATCTAGGACAAAATTTAAGTCCAAAAAGTGAGTATCTGTGGGAGGTAAGAAAGGGAAGTATGATTTTTCATAAAATAGTAAAAAAAAAAAAAGTCTCACTGAAATGAGCACCATGTTACCTGAAATTAACTAGTTATTAATAATAGGAAAGAAGCAAAGAGCAAAGGGAAGGCCAGACATTATAGGCATGTTCCCTGGAAAACACTGGTGGAAGGAGACTAGACAAAGGGAAGATAGATGCAGGCCACGTGAAGTTGGAGTGACATAGGAAAGGCACTTGCTGTCAGTTACACCTGGGAGCAGAGGTCATTGGCTGGAATGGGCATGGCCACTGCAAGCCCTCGAAGACTAGGGATGCTTGACTCCCTAAACAAAGGCATTAGCTCTCTTGTGCTCTTGGCTCTCTTGGGATTCATGTAACTCTGGGCTTGAGGAGATCCTTTGCTCTTACTTCCCTACATCCGCTCACAAGACCCATGGCCATGTGGACCCCACACACAATGGACTGATGGAGTGTAACTAGTTTGGTGCTGAACTAGACCTGGCTGCAATATGGAAAGAAAACTCAGGACACTGGCTTCGCTTCTAGCTCTGCTGAATTCCCAGCTGCATCTCTTCTAGAACTGGATTAAGATAAATAGAACTTTTTTTTTTTTTTTTTTATAAATGAGACTTTTGAAACCCAGGGATATGATTCTACACAAAAAAAAATCACTCATCCTTCCCTGAATTTCAGAAAATTATTTTTCTCAGGTGATAATAAGGATCTCACCCCTAGCACTCGGTAGGAAAAGGGATGTCCCACTTCCACCAGTGGATACTCCACTTGCACTGATAAATATTCCAGCTCCTACCTTGAGAAAAGTCTGCCAGGAGAAACTGGCTTAAACAAGTTCAGTTAAAAGATGGACTTGTCTACATTTGTCCTTCCTCCCATTACTTTCTAAACCCAGTCAAGTATTTGCCCTTACCCTTTTTCTCCTATTAACAGTAATGATGAACTCCACATAGGTAAACCCAGTAATTGATTCTAGGTCCTCATCTTAATTGACCTCTCAGGACCATTGATTGATCTTTTTTCATGTGGCTTTCAAGGTATCACAGTCTGTTTACCTCCTAACTTACTGGCTGTTCCGTCTCAGCTTCTTTTGCTAGTTTCATTTACACCTCCAGGCATGTAACGTACAGAAGGGCACATTTTCCTTTTTGCTTCTCCCACTACACTGACGACATTGATGATCTCACTCAGTCCTCCAGCTATAACATACCATGCAAATGCTGACAGTTCCCAGAACTTGCTATCAAAGACAAACCTCATATATCTAATTATGTGTGACATTCATCCTCAGACCTGCTCTATCTGCAGCCTTCTTCATATCAGTCAATTCTTCAATTTCATTTTTCTAAGTGCTTAGGATAAAAGCCTTGGAATCTAAAATTGGGACTAGAAAGATAGGCTAGCAATATAAATTTTAGGGTCATCTAATCTAATAAAGAGGGAATATGCATATTGACCATTGTACTGCAACCAAGATGGCTGTGCCCATAGCAGATTCTGAATTCCTATAAATATAAAAATATTTCCTCTAATTAATCCCCTTAATGTGCAATAAGCAGGGACCTGAGGCTGCATGGTGCTGGGCTGGGGCATGGGACCTGAGACCATGTGCCTCGCCTGGCGGGGCTTGACAGAGGACCTTAAAGTGTGCTCCCCACCCTGGCCCAGGCCAGAGGACCTTTAGGTCCCCCAGCACTGGACTAGGGGTCTTGAGGTCATGCCCTCCACCCTGTTGGCTGTGCCAGGGGACCTGAGGCTGCATCCCACACCCTACAGGGCTTAATGGGGGCCCTCAGGCTGCTCCTCTTCCCAGCAGGGCTTGACAGGGGTGGGGCTGGCTGGTCTAGATATCACCCAGTGAGAGAGGGGCTGGCTGGGTCTGGGTCTCGCACAATTTTGAGGTGCCACAGGTGGGCAGGGACTTGACTCTGGGTCCTATGGCGCACCCCAAATTCTGACAGAAGGAACATTTTCATATACATTTTACTATTTTTTTTTCATCTCTGACACTTATAGAGAAAGGGCAAATAGCAATATTAGAATATTTCCTCTAATTAATCCCCTTTTAATGTGCATGAATTTCATGCACTGGGCCACTAGTCAGTACATAAACAATTTTCAGGGAATTTTCCTAAAAATTATGTTTTGGTTTATCTTATCAAGATACAAATGATCCTTTTTCCTTGTTATAAATCATGCTTCAATAAGGATTAAATTGAATAATACTGAAATGAATTTGTAAATACACACAAAACTGAATTCTTCCATAGTAGAGTCAGGAAGTCACTTGAACCTCTAATAGACAATTTATTTGCATGTCTAAAGACTAGAATTCTTTTGCAGGACTGCTAGTTACAATGTATAGAAATGTGAAATACTCAAATTCAGGTAAAGACACAGAGCACTCACAGATTTAGAATCAGATAACCCAGACATACTGTGAATAATAGTTTTTCACTGGAAATAGTAAAAAAATACAACACAATTGGATTATTTTAAATTTCCTTTCTGAGGTATTTATATTTACTATCTGCCACATAAGAGAAAAAGAATTGAAAAACTGAAGAGTAATAACATAAAAAAGGAAAATTATTTTTTTGCTAATTCAAACATTTACATTTTTAAAAGAAAAGAGATGTTAAAGTACAATAAACATATTCTAGCAAGAACCATTTTTCAATTATACTATATGATATAAAATGTTAGTGTTCAAGGTCATATTCAAATTTTCTATTTATCATCATAACAATTCAAACAGTTATAATAATTCTAGAAGATCTATTAGGAAACCATTTTTTGTCTTGGTAATAAATTATTACTTGAAAAATAATTGTCTTAAAAAGCACAAGGTAAATAATGTTCAGTTAAACTTATGTATGTGTGCTGTAGTAAAGAATTTCTAGTTTTGTCTCTAATCCCTGGCTTAGAGTTTCAAAGAAACTTGGATTTTCCTAAGAGGAAATCTTCTGAGTAGGAGCGTCTTTGTTATGCTAATTAGGTGGCTCAAGATGGGCCCTTAGATAGCATCAGGACTGGGACTTAAGACCAATCTCTTGATTGAAACTTTGGGCTACCCCAAACTCTTGAAAAAAAAAAAAAAAAGAAGAGAGCTGGAGTTTGAGCTCATCAAGTAGTTAACGATTTAATCAACTATGCCCACATAATGGAACCTCAATAAAAATTCTGACAACAAACTCAGTGGTGCTTATGGGTTGTTTGACACATTCCTATGAAGGTATGGTGACATGCCTAGATTCCAGAGACCACGGCAGCTTTGGACCCTCTAACCTCACCCAGATATTACCGATGTGGCTCTTCCATTTGGCTGTCACTGAGCTACACCCTTTATAATAAAATTGTAATCATATATATAGTGCTTTGGGTGAGTTCTGTTAGTCATTCTAGCCAATTATCAAACCTCAGTGGGAGCTGTGGGAACCTCTGACTTCTTAGCAGGTTGGTAAAAAAAATGCAGGTGTCTCCAAGACTTGCAGATAGCATCTGAAGTGGGGGCTGGGAGCAGTTTCAAGAGCTTTGTCTTTAAACCTGTGGGGTTGACACTAACTCAGTGTTGAAATTAAATTGAATTCAAGGACTAGTTGGTGTCACAGTAGAATAGAAAAATAATGATCAGTATAGAATAATATGTGTCAGCAATAATGAGGAAATAGTATGCTTATATGAAACACCTAAGGAGTGACCAAATGTGTTATCGAGTCTGTCCGTTTGATATTCAATTATCAGCTCAATTCAATTAAAATAAATCAATTTATAAAATAAATTATTTTTTTCTGAATATTGAGATCTATTTGCACAAAAATTACAATAACTTTTACCAAAGTAACTTTTCCAGAGGATTTCCTTTCCCACCCACATAAATATACAAAGAGGAAGCTTCTGAGCCAGTTCTTCCTACTGCAAAGTAGAAATGTGGCAGGTATCCAATGTATGTGAATAGTGTAAGTGGTAAGCCTGGATGATGTAGGAACAAAACCTACTTTTTAGTCATCATATTTCATTGCTTACACATCTTTCTGGCATCAGCACATCTTGATTTCATTTAAACAATTTTTTTCAACCATCTACAAAATAAAAATGCAAGGCTCTTACAAAGAAATATTGGGAAAAATAAATCCAGATATAAACAGTATGTCTACAGGATTGTTATAGCAGCTCCAATTATAATGAAAGCAATGTTTTAAGCTTTCTTGCATTATGAACATAATGCTCCCAGTATTTCAGAAGCAAGGGGTCTATTTATAATGGTCTTGGCCTCATGATGCCAAGCCCTTAGCATGTGAACAGAAGCCAGAAAAATCAAGGATCCAAATTAAACCATGGGGAATGCCAATGCTAGTTTCTTTTCCATTTCCTTAAGCACAAGACTAAGGATGGAGAAAGTCCAGTTAAAAATACACTTACAGTTGAATCTTCAAATGTGTGAAATATAAAAATGAGCATTTGATCTCTATTTCTTGATTCAAAATCTACATAAAGCAGCACCAAAATTAGTTGAAACTGATTTTATGGCAAAGAGGAAGCACTGCAAAATATTAAACTATGCAAATAAATTAAATCAACATTAGACTTTACCTCTTTCTTATAGGATACAATAGAGACTGCTCACTGGTTTCAAAAGAAAAACACAACTGCTGTAATGTTAAAAGATCTAAGGTCAATGAACCTTCCAGAAAACAAAGTAGTATGATTATACCTGCTATCTGTACATCTCAGGTGGTGAAAGAAACAAAATGGATGAGTGATTGATAATAATTACTGGAAAATTGTGCTCTGTTACAGAGTAAAATTAGCCCACTATGAACCTTCATTTCTAGGTAAGTCATAATGAGATATTGGTTTTCATACCTACATGGTTTTAGGACATTTACAGACTGAAACACCCAAACTCTGGAATGTGAGCTATTTTTTCTCTGTTTTCCATTTCAACCATTGAACAAGTACCAAACCATCACAACCGTGTGTTCATTATTACACAGGTTAAAAGCTATGAAGCTTTGAACATTTCCATCATAAAAGTAAGTTTCTTCCTAACAGGACTAAAAGTTTCCTTAGCTTAGAGTTTTACAAAATATTGTCTAATCCAAAAATGAATTCTCAACTCTCTATAATTACATATTTTTTATTTGGAAACAATAAATTAATAAGCAGTTTGTTTAGCCAATATTGGCTTTATTTTTATAATTCAAGGGATACATAAATGTACCATTTTCTCCTACTCAGTGGTCATAGACATTATAAAATGTAACACCTAGTCAGCCTCATGACTTCCTGATTATCCGCACTACCAGCAGAGGGGCCCCTGGGTACAAATGAACTCTCTCCTTGGAACTTGGTCAGTCTCCCTCAGGGCACTTCACCACCTCAAAATCCCGTGTGTTGCTCCAGGATGACCTCCTTACCAGAACTTCTCAGGATTATTTATGACTTTTAGGACAGTTTCCAAAGAGGGCAATGCTTAACAAAAGGATATAAATTATATTAGTGGTATTTCAAGTATTCCACATTGCTTGTTCAGGTTCCACATTAAGTTGTTCCCATCTCTATGCAATGATGGAGATTATAAATTGTTACCTCCTCCACAACCATGAAACTAATTTGATTTAAAAATACTTAGGGCTGATGGTTTTAACTCTGAAATATTTATATAACATAGAAATGCTATCTTTTGGTAGATGACATTCATTCTTGATGAAAGCCTTCTTTCTAAAACTAGAACATATAAATGATTTCTTCAACTTGTCTATTATCTGCTTCCCTTGCCCTTGATATATTCCTTTCTAGAATTCCATTCTGGTACTAACACTTAACCAAAACCTGTATTTTTCTAAGTTATTTTTGTAGTTTTCATACATAGAAAAAAATCTTATGAAATTATATTATAAGACAATAGTCCTCATTTATAAAATGAGAATAGCAAAAATTACTTTTTTTAAGAAGCTATCATAAACAATGCATCTACAATTTCCAGACTATTTTTTATTCAAGTCTTGAATTGGTTTAGCCTCAATAAATTAGAAATCTCTCTCATAGTGACCTAACATTTTTTAATCTATTTAAACGGAAGTTTATTTCTGATTACTGAGGTTCTTGATCGATTAATCAGTTATCAATTTAAACAACATTTTTACATATTTTGTAGTACATTCCCACATAATTTATTTCCACATAAACAAATAAAATTTAACACAGTGTTATTTTGTATTATGTGAAATATCTTCAATATGCTTAAAAACAGAGACATAGTCAAGATTTTTAAAATAAAGAAAAGGAAAGAAGAAAAAGAAGTGCTAGTATAGGCTTAGAATTTTGAAATAGTTACCTGCGCAAGATGGCAGTAAAGAGCTCATGGAAAAGGAGACAAGCCTTTTTGCGTTATAAGAGTAGTTACTGAACTTTCTTCACACTTTTTCCCGTTCTTAAACGTCTATTTACTGTGTTTGATGTAGAATTTATGTACTCCTACCACAAAATAAAATTAGAAAAACTATTCACTACCATGTTCAAAAGAGTTGGAAAACATAACGTGTATGGATTACCCATCTTCTTTTTAAAGAGATGAAACATACATTGATTCTTTTGAAAAGTGCCATGATTAAAGGGCTTGTGGTAAGACCTTTCTGACATTTAGATATAGGTTCACATTCATAACTCGTTCCACTGGACCATTCCATATTCCCACAGTGTTGCCTTAATGTCGAACCTCATACACTACTGTTCTGTTCAACAGCAACGACAGGGCCACATTCATGCTTCTTGTTTTGAAAGTTCTGTGTTTTTAAAGAGTTTGATCAATGCTTTCTACCCATTAAGTCAGCAAGAGGTATTTTAGTAAGACCAATCAAAGGAATGAGGTAAAGGCAAGCAAGGAAGGGGAGTAGGAGTGGGGTGAGGGAGGTTGGAGAACGTGATGGAAATAGAAGAGAAAGTGCTGCCAGGATTTATGGCTTATTACAGCGTAAGTAACACAGAGAAGCACATTACATGCTGATTAGTAACTTTTCTTAAAGACAGTTTTACTCTCCTTTGACATAGCTTAAATTATGTAAGCTTTCTTTTTTTATGGCCAATTCTTAGGATGCTCTGCTTGTTTGAACTTTGCCTTGATGCTTTATCCCAAGTATAAATGTATTTCTCTAACAAGTATTCGACTTACACTCATGAGTGCACATAAGCTTCAGGGTACGTTTTGGCAGGTAGATTGGTTTGTGACTAGACATTTTCTTTTAAATTAAAAACTGAGACAGTATCTTTCATATTTTCTGATACTTAGAGTACTATGCTTATATTTCAGAAATACAGATAAACATGGATCAAGGAAAAGCTTGAATAAGTTGCACAGTATAAAGTCGGGGGATCACAGTGAACTATCCATTTGAAAAGTACTTGGATTTCTGGAAGGAAATGCTGACAATTATTTAAGGGAGTTTTCTAAATTTGCCTGGAATCATTGCCAATTTTGGTCTGACGATTCTTTTGGATCCAGAAAACTATGGTATTAGAAAGCTTTCATTTTACCTACTTATAAATTATACATGTGATTTTAAAAATAAAATACTGAAAATATGTTAAAATATTTTCTTGTCTAATGCCTGGGAATCCATTTGATTTTAAAAGATACATAATATGTATAGAATATGTAAAATGTCTAATATAGTTCCCGGCATATCACAGGCTCTCAATAATTAAAATAATTTAAAACACTTAGTTTCTATTATGTGCCTCTCTACATATTTACATGTATAATCTTTACACTAAGAGGTAAATGGGGATAGCATTACCCCCATTTTACAGATGAAAAACTGAAGCACAGAGAAGTTAGGTAACTTACCAGAGGACACACAGCTGGCAGAGGGCAGAGGATGTTATCTGCTGAGAGGATAAATCCAATGGATGGAAAGGGCAGGTATGACAGCTGCAGAAAGTGACTGGAGAAGGGTTCCAGATGAATCTGGAGAGATGGGAAGGGAACAGGTCACAGTGGCTTATTAACAATTTGCAGGGGGATTTTTTGTTTGTTTGTTTGTTCATTTGTTTTTACCCTAAGTACTCTGGGTAGCCATTGGGAGTTTTTTTGTTTTGTTTTTGTTTTGTTTTTAATGGGAAAGTACATGAACAGATATGCCTGATTAGTACTTGACTGAAATGTGGAAAATATATCAAAAGGCAAAGTGGGTATCAAACAACTAGGTAGAAAGTGTTTATAGTGTCTAGGCAGGATATGTTATCTGAGTCTAGGAAGGTTGTTTTGAAGATAAAGAGATGCTTTGGGGGGAGGGCATTTCATATAGTTTCTTCTAACCAACATTCCCATTATCTGCTGAGGCCACTTAAAGCAACTGAACACTGCCGTATAAGTAATTAATTTAATGAGGTAAAAAGGTCAGCATAAGAGCTGCTTGATCCAAAAAGTTTTCCTTGAGCAACGATTACAGGTTAGATGCTTCTGCTAAAAGCTCCAATTATCATCCCTTATAACATCATTTAAAAAAGTATCTTGTAATAATATTTTTCTGTTTTGTCCCTTCTATGAGAGCTCTGTGCCATTGGTAGTGGAACCCTCAGGATTTGAAGCAGTGCCCATTTGTTTAGTGGATTTTTAATGGAAAAGAAGCGTCTAGGTAGGTGCATTCCACAAGATTAGCTCATTAGTTCAAGTACATTTGGACCTGGGAAAATCTGTGGCATATATGCATTTGGGTAAGGAGATATGTGGTGTGTGGGTGTGTTATGCTTGTGGCAGGAGGATGGGAGATGAGACATCCTTACTTCTTCAGGAAATCACCTCACATTAGTTAATAAATCATACAGCTCCATGGCAGGCACTGTTTTTGTCTCATCTAGTCTCCCTTCTATCTAAATTAATCATGCCCCGTTCTCATCATACTCACAGACCCTGTTCTCAAGCAAAATATTTTCACACTTTCACAAAAGATTCTACATTTCATTGGACTTCATAACATTAAAAAAATTAATGGAGCAAAGTCCTTGGAAGAGTGATTTATTTTTTAAAAATATTTTATTGATTTTTTACAAAGAGGAATAGAAAGTTAGAAACATCAATGAGAGAGAAACATTGATCAGGTGCCTCTACTGGGGATGTGCCCACAACTTAAGTACATACCCTTGACTGGAATCGAACCTGGGACCTTTCAGTCTGCAGGTCGATGCTCTATCCCCTGAGCCAAACCAGTTACAGCTGGATGAGTGATTTAAAATTATGAGTTATAGAATGAACAATAGAAAGAAACCTGTGCCATTATATACTCATTCTGTATAAATGACCAGAAATGTTACATTAAAAAAGTAATATAGTTTTCTAACTAGTTGACTTGTTTCCAAAGTCAACTGGAATTGTAATTTGTAGTATCAACATTTGTTGAATTTATTGAGTGCCTTTTCCATGCAAATTTCTATGAGTGACACTATGAGGACTACAAAAATAAAAGTGTTATTTAAAATAAAATTATGTCCCTTCCAAGTAGATGAAATTCATGTGTAAGCCTATATAAATAAATACCATATTCTAATGACTTGAGAAAAAATACAGCCACCCATGGAAGTCACATCCTTCATGGAATGTTCCCAATCACAAAGCATTAATTACATCAAAACAAACAAACAAAAAGAAACTAAAATTCTTTGAAGGGCAGGCCACATTTTCTGATACAATATAACAGTAAAATTATGTACTAAAATCATCATTTTAACTTTGCTAGAGACCATATTGCATAATTTATAAAGGCCTTACTTTGAATTATAGCAAATGTAGATTCTAACCTCATCCTTTAATTATCATGGAAGGATCTCAATTTACTTACCAAAATATAACTTGTTACAGGTGATCTGAGAACAATAATGCCCACCTCGAGTAGTAAGAATCAAAGGAAATAATGTATATTAAATGTCTAGCATAATACCTAACATACAATAACAGCTGGCCATAACTAACAGATTGACAGTAAGATCCCAAACTAAAGCTGTCTTTGTGAGTTTAGCTTTGGAGCCTTCACAGTAAGATATGTAGGATTTCAGAAAAATATGCCAGAAATAATACAGAAACAGGAGTTGGAAGGGTGGGGATGAGAGTGAGCTGCATTTTTATATGTGGTTCCTCACCTGAGACTTCTTTCTCGGGTTGGAGGGGGCATGAGGAAGGAGATGGTATTCTCAATGAAGCCAGAAATATTGAGTGTAGTATTAGTAGACCAGCCATATTCAATTGGTATGCTGCAAGAAATTTTAAAACACATGGTACCTAACTTATTTAATCAGGGGCACTGACATCCTTTCCTTTAGATTGTAAAAAATAAAATAAAAAAGAAAGAAGGCCATAGACACAATAGTCATCTGGTAAGAATGTCCTGTCTTGAACCATAAATATACAGATCAGATAATAGAGTTGAATCTTATTGGCCACATTGCACAATAAGCTTATATCTGATTGGTTAATTATTGATACCAGAAATCCATATATGCAAGTAAGAACACCTGACTTTTTAAAAAATATACTTTATTGCTTTTTTTACAGAGAGGAAGGGAGAGGGATAGAGAGTTAGAAACATTGATGAGAGAGAAACATTGATCAGCTGCCTCCTGCACACCTCCTACTCGGGATATGCCCACAACTAAGGTGCATGCCCTTGATTGGAATTGAACCTGGGACCTTTCAGTTCACAGGCCGAGGATCTATCCACTGAGCCAAAGTGCTCAAAGCTACACCTGGCTTTCTTTAAAGCCATTTTGGAGCAAAGAGGGTAGGTTAATTACTACACCATCATTATTATTATTTTTGTAAATCAATCAAAATTATATCTATTTTTTGTCAAATTGGCCAAAAATATATGTTCTGGTGTGTAGCACAATTTTAGTCTTTAGTTGTTGTTGCCATGAGATAAAAATGGTTGAAAATTGCTGTATTAGACCATATCAAAAACATATCAAGACTAAATATTGATAGACTGATTATTGCATAACATGGATTTACTCTGTGAGACTTGGAATAAATTACAGGTGTATTAGAAAAAGTTTGGACCACTGCATCCAAAATCAGTGTACGATTTCCTCAGGTGTGCGGTGATCAACATAATACTCAGGAAAGTATAGCTGAGCCCTGTGAGTTCCATCACCTCTCTATCTTCTCCATATCTTTCAACTGAAAAATTGAAGAGACAAATGGAAAAGAGAATAGTCCTCTATGTTTATTGTCAGAGAGTACTACTTGATAACATTTATGATAATATATCTGAGAATATGGAGCAAGAACTCCAAAAATTGAAGAGCAGCTGGAGTCAAGACATAGTCACCCTTATACGTCATCAACTGAAATGTTAAAATCAAAGTGAAATATTTGTTTGAGGCTAACATGTTTATTTAGAATTTCAAATTCAGGTTTAAGAACCAAATTCTGCATTGCAAAATATATGTTACACGCAGTTAAAAACTGCTACTAAGCATCTCTGTCTGGAAAAGGACCAGTATAGTTCAGATCACCTGTAACAAGTCACACCAAGGGAAACAGTGATGGGTTGATGACCACCCAGATATATTTGAAATTGTCCATTCAAAGAAGGTGTTTCCATGACTGTGTGGTAATATTTAAATAAATGCTATCCACTGACATTTAAACCACTGGCTATAAATGTGGCCCCTTCGATAACTCTGCTGCTGCTAAGCCAAAGGAGAAAGTGCTCCCAGGACCACACAAGCTTTTCCAATGACTGAAAGCACATAATACTAGCAAGTGCATTTAAATAATTTTCAACATTTTCTGCTTAAAAAAAAAAAAACTCAGTAAATATCAAATATATCTAAATGTTGTTAATGCCTAAAAATAAATATTTAACTGTCCGTTTATCTGGTAGCATTTTGTAAAAGAAGAGCCAAAAATGCCTAAAAGTAGCTAGAAATGCTTGTGACACTAAATCTCAGCCCTTCTTGGTAAAAAAAAAATAGTTGAAATGGGGGAAGTTAGATAGAGAATTAACTGTGTGGCCATCTTTCTTTGCTCCCTACCTATTCATCCCCAAATTATATTTTAGTTTAAATAATAAATCTAGAAATACTGAAAAGCTAGTGAAAGGAGAGAACTTTAAATTAGCTGTATAATTCTAATAATATTAAGTAAAAACTCTAGCCAGTAATAATTCTCAGAAATACCCACTTTATATTTTGCTACTTTGAACATATTAGGGTACACCAAGATTAATGCTGACAGTGGGAATATTTTTAGAGAATCTACAATAAGAGATAGAACTTTTATGAGAAATAAAAAAACTATTGGGATTATTTCAATGATGGTTAAATATAGATATTTTAAATACACACTTAAGAGTATTTTCAATACTTTGTAAAAGAAATGTTTAAATAATATACAATAAAACTTTAGGGAAAACAAATCATTTGTTTCCTCAGGCATGACAAATTAAAATATGAATGCATTAATACGATTTATTCAAGAGAAAAAATCCCTATTAAGTATGGTATGTTCCCAAGTCCTCAAGTCTTTTTCAATGTTTAGATAAGCTCCAAAACTCCCATCAAATTTAACAGGAGTTTGATATACACACATAAAGTATGCACTCTTAAATTTAATTATTTCTCATTTAATCATTCCCCTTCATGATGGGCTGGCTTGATATCAGAGAACAATGAGAATGTAGAGAACATGTCACAAACAGACCACAAAGAATAACATGCTTTCTGATGAAAAAATAATATTCAACACTTACACTTTTAAGACTCCTCATGAATATACAAGTAGAATTAGACTGTCCTCACCTTAGGAAGTCTTGTAAAGTAAATGGTTTCAATATGAAATTATTTCAATGAAGAGAGGGTCAAAAAAAGTTTTGAATGATAGCTAGGATTTATAGTTAGTTACATGCTTTGTTTTAAAAGTGTGACATAGTAGTTGTAGATTTTCCCAACATTTGGGGTCAGAATGTGAGGCCAGGCAAAAGGGCAAGGATGATTCAAAACCAGTAAATTAATTTACTTTTAGCCAATTATAATTAATATCACATCAAGACTGTTTACATTGCTGCTGTCATCCATATGCATTAGCACCAGGTTAATGTTCAAGCCATGAACCAAATGATTGCTTGCATAAATCTCCACTGTTGTTAGATAGCAAAGTCCATTGCCCTAGCCTTACTTCCTGAGAATAACCTTTGATCTTCAGATCAACAGTAAAATAATTACTGACTTGGGCCAAACCAGGATTTGTCATTTTGGTTCTGAGTAGCTGCACAGCTGGAAACAGATGTGCAGGTCTCCTGCACCGAACCTAAAGGATCTTCCCCAAGAGTTTATATCATGCTTGTCATTCGTTTATCAGAGGCCAAAATGTTTCTCTTTTGTAAACGTGTGTAAAACAGTCTCAGAATTTCAAACAATAACAAATCAGGGCTGACTGCGGCCAAAATGCAAAAAGGAAATCTCCCATCTGTCCAACTCAAATAGTTGTATTATCAGAAAATGAAGGGGAAAAAAATACACATACACATACACAATTATTTTAATATAGACTTTCAATAGTTTTTCCAAGGAGACATACTGTACGGGGTAATGCCAAAAGTTTAAGCAAGAAGGAAATTGCAATGGAAAAAACTGTAACTGTGAAAATATCTCTTAAAATGTGTTAATAGCCCTGGCCCACATGGCTCAGGTGGTTGGGATGTCATCCTGTACAATAGAAGGTAGTGGGTTCCATTCTCAGTCAGGGCATAATACCCAGATTGCAGGTTCGATCCCCTGTCAGGGCATATGCAAGAGGCCACCCATCAATCTTTCTCTCTCACATTGATATCTTGTTCTCTCTAGCTCTCTCACTCGCTCCCTTTTTCTCTCTACCTCTCTCCCTCTACCTTTTTTCTCTCTCTAAAATCAATTTTTTAAAATGTGTTAGCATATAAAGTTAATTTTTACTGTTAACTTTTTCTTTCTTCTTTCCCTTTTATGCATCAATATTATTTAGATTATTTTTTAGGGAAAACTACCTACATAAATACAATATCTTATGAAAAGTTTTATACTTAGTTCTGGCCCAGTTGCTCAGTTGGTTGGAGCATTGTCCCGTGCACCCAAAAGGTCGTGGATTCAGTCGTGGACTGAACAGTCGGGGCACGTATCATAGGCAATTGATTGATGTTTCTCTTGCTTTCTCCCTTTCTCTCTCTCTAAAAATCAATAAAAACAAATCCTTAGGTGAGGATTAAAAAAATTATACGTTCTATTGATACCTTTAAATATCATTTGCTCAGAGAAGAGTACTGTATTAATTCATTTATTCAACAAATATTATTTAGTCTATTAAATGCTAGTTAATGATCCTAGGCATTGGGAATACAAATGTGAACAAGACAAAATGTAATCTACAGCTTCATGTGTAATTATAAATTCTACTGAAAAGAGACAGGAAATAAACAAATAAATAAGGTTAATTTCAAGTAGTGATTGATGCTGGGATAACAATAAAACTGAGTTTTATATGACAGCTGAGAGTGACTGGGTTTGTGGACAGCCTGCTTTAAATGAGGTTCTTGAACAAGGAAGACCTCCCTGAAATTAATGTCCCCTGATGTAAGAATTAAGGATGAGAAAGAATTCATGATGAGGAAACCTGGGACTAAGAGCTGTCTGGGTAGAATGCGCAGCAAGTGCAAGGGTCCTGAGTAGAAAGAAGCTTGATGTATTTAAGGGGCACAGAGAAAGCCAGCATAACTGAAGCACAGAAGCTCAGGGAACTTGGCAGGAACGAATTTCCACTGGACCTTGGAGAACTGATTTTGTTTTATACATATTGTGAGTTTTTCCTAAGCATATTTGAATATTTTCCCCAAAGGAACACTGGTAGCAAGGAAAAGCTAGAATGTCCTCTCTCTTTTTAAAAATTAATGAATAAGAAATAAAAATAGTATAGACAACTATACTAACATTAAAAACTTAATTTAGCAGACTCTTCTTGTCTTGAAAAAGAAATATGTAATCCAGCCAATGTATTTTCCCTATCTCCTTAGGCTATTGTCAAACACAGGGCAATCGGGAAATTTCAGGTTGGATTTCACAACTGTCAAAAACCTCTTGGGGTTGATTTTTATCCTTTATTGAGTTTGGCTTCTGGGTGATCTGATTTGACAGAACTGACATTACTCGGGTATCACACAGACACAGACTAAATAAATTTGCAGTATTTCAGGAACTCTATTGTTTTTATTCCAGTTGTCGCTGGAGCTTAGCCTCCTTCTTGCTCACTTGAGAAATGAGCATTCAAAGGTCACACCTCACTTGAAGCTAGCTCATGATTGACATATTTTTTAAGCCTAAGCAATATGTTTCTGAAGAAATTGATAAAATTTTACTAAAGAATTAATTAAATGAATATTATTTCAATTTAGCTTCCCAAAGCTAATCAATTTATGCTGGTTAAAATCCAATTCATATCTTGTAAAAACAACTAGAAAAATACAAAATAAACCTCACATGCAATTCTACCATCTAGAGATAGATACAGTTAATATTTGGGGGTTCGCCTTCTAAATAGTAAGCCTTTTTAAGTCCACCTATTCTTTTATTAGCTATTTGTTCATATTTAACTTAATTTTGGGGGTTTCATATTCTTCTAAGGCACATAATTATTCATGATAACTGATGAACCACAATTATATAACCAATATTATACTACCAAACCTTTAAATGGTTCTAAATATTTCCTTTTATTAAAGGAAAAGTATTCTGAAGCCATAAAAATTATAGAGGAAAACATAGGCAGTAAGCTTCTTAACATTGATCTTGGCAATGTTTTTTTTTTTTTATTTGACAAAAAGCAAAAGGCAGCAAAAGCAAAATAAATAAGTAGAAAGCTACTAAAAAGCAAACTAAAAAGCTTCAACACAGCCAAGGAAATCACCAACAAAACGAAAAGACAACCTATAGATTGGGCTGAAACCTTATGCATGACAAAAAGTTAACATCAAAAATAACTCATACAACTCAATAGCAAAATAAAACAAAAAAACACACAAAACACAACAATCTGATTAAAAATGGGAAAAGGAACTGAATAAGCATTTTCCCAAAGAAGACATAGAGATGGCCAACAGGTACATAAAATGTATTCAACATCACTAATCATCAGGGAGATGCAAATCAAAAGCACTTTATTACAGCATTATTTAGAACATCTGAGATATGGAAGCAAGCTAAGTGTCTATCAATACACAAATGGATCAAGAAGGTGTGATAAAATAAATGAACACAAGAAAGAAACACACAAATACAAAGAGTAAATTGATGCTGGCCAGATAGAAGGGGGTTGAGTAGATGGTGGAAAAGGTGAAAGGGATTAGAAAGTACACATTGCTAGTTATAAACATAGTCATGGGGATATAAAGCAAAGCATAGGGAATATAGTCAATAGTATTGTAATAACTATATATGATAGCAGATGTATGCTGGAGTTTCTGCAGTAATCACTTCCTATAAGAATGATTAAAGTATTAGAATGTCAGATCATTATGTAGTACACCCGAAACTAATATAATATTGTATGTCAAGTGTAATTGGAAAAAAATTAATTTAAAGAATATGAAATATCACCTCCCCCTTGCTGAAATGGCTATTATCTAAAAGACAAGCAATAACAAGTACTGGCCAGGGATGTGGAACAAAGGGAACCTTTGTGCACTGTTGGTGAAAATGAAAATTGGTACAGCCACTATGGAAAAAATATGAAGATTACTCAAAAAATTAAAAATAGAACTACTATATGATCCAGCAATCCACTTCTGAATAGTTATCCAAAGAGAATGAAAACATTGACTCAAGAAGGTATCTGCACAATTATGTCTGTTTTAGCACTATTTACAATATAGACAAGATATGGAAACAACCTAAGTAGACACTGATGGATGAATGGATTAAAGAAAATGTGATATAGATTTATTAAAGAAAATGTGCTGTATAGGTAAATAATGAAATATTATTCAGGCATTAAAAAGGACATCTTGAATTTACAACAACATGGAGGGACCTGAGAGATTTTGCTTAGTGATGTAAGTCAGAGAAGGACAAACACCATATGATTTCACTGATATCAGAATGTGTGAACAAAATAAAACAACTCATAGATACAGAGAACTGGTGCTTCCCAGAGGCAAGGAGTGATGGTGGAGGGTGGAACAAATGGGTAAGGGGGTCAAAAACTAAAATCTACTAATTAAAAAATAAATAAGTCCCGGGGGTATAACGTGCAGCATGGTAACTAGAGTTAATAATACTGTGTTGTAAGTTTGAATGTTGGTAAGAGAATAAATTTTCAAAGTTCTCAGTACAAGATAAAAAAAAAGTAACTGCATGTGGTGATGGATGTTAACTACACATATTGTAGTGATCGTTTTGCTATGTATACAAATATCCAATCATTATGTTGTGCACCTGAAACTAATATACTGTTATATGTCAACTATACCTAAAAAAAAAAAGATATAAAAAATTATTTGGTAAAAAAAATGTTGATAACACAAGACTCAGAAACATGGCTTAAGAAATGTATATTTGGAATCAGAATGAAATCTGTTCTCTGTGGACTGTAGGTTAGTAATAGTTGGTCTATGGAGAAAAAAAAGAAAAGTTTCTCAAGAGAAGTACACACAAAAAAGCTAATGGCATCCTAGTCCTTGCTCTTTGTACCTTGAAGGAATGGCTACATTCTCTGGCTATATTAGGTATTCCATGGTATCCTTAGAGTAATCCCTACTTAAAGTAGCTACAGTCAGTATCTGCTGTTCAATCTTCCTTCGGGCTTTAAGAAGTTGTTTCCTACACAAACAGGAAAAAAAAATTCAAGAAAGACAACCCCAAGAATGAAACAATCTATTTTGGGAAGTGGGAAGAGAAATTATCAGTAAATAATGTGAAGAAAATGTCTTTATGATAAGCTTATATTTTTAAAGAGAACAATATAAGTAAATTTAAATAAGGATTTGGAGTAAAGTATGTTCCCTTTTATTTTCAATAAATCGCCTAAGCCAAATTTCCTCATATGCAAAACAAGAGTAATAAAACAATATGAATGAGAACCTTTTACTTGAAATTAAAGAAAATCAATTCTATTTTATGAACAATTTGTGGCACAATTCTTAAATCAAAAAAGTCCTTAAATCTCAAATACATCTACTAGTAAAACCTCCCACTTGTTTGCTGAGACAGACCTCTCTCTATCCTTCTCAAAAATCTTTGCTTTATTCATTTTTAAATAACAATTTTCTTGACATATGATTTCTATACCATTAAGTTCTTTATTTTAGAGTGTACTGTGTAACTTACAAGGTTGTTTAACCATCTCCACTGTCTAATTCCAAGAACATTTTTAATACCCCAAAATAATTCCTTATCTATTAGAACTGATTCCCCATTCTCCCTTCCTCCAGCCCTAGTCACTCAATAATCAATTTTCTGTCTTTATAGTTTTGTCTATTCTGTATATAAATGGAATCATATAATATGTTGCTTTTTGTATCTGGCTTCCAGGTTCATCCATGTTGGAGCACGTATCATAACTTTGTTTCTTTTATCTTTATTGCTTCAGTGCTTCATTTTTCTAATTCTCTCTGGAAACCAAAGGCTTTATCTGCTCTGGTCCATCTGGAGGGAATGATGGTTGCCAATAGGTCTGGAGCTTAACTGCTAACAGATTCACTCACTGAAGAATGGCTTGACTCTCTGGGACCCAAATGCTGAGACAAAGGGCTCTGATTAGTTACACTTTGACAAGGCTCATCTTTAAACCAGTCAACCGAGGTTAATATCTGAGTAGCTTATCTTGGGTTCCTCCTTGGTACTAATAGTAGTCAGGGAAACACCACAGGTTATAAAAATGTCTGATTTGAGGAAGCCATATATAATAAAGATGAAATCAGGTTTGGGAGTTACATTTCCCAGAATATTTGGGGATGGCTGAGTGAAGAGATGAAATAATGAGATCAGTATAATTCATAACTGTCAGACTAGTGAGCAATAAGAAAATAGATACAAAAATAATTTAAACATATGCCAATACAAAACTTTGTCAGTTTACCCAAGAAAAGCTTAGACATTCTAGAGAAATTATGAAAGTACTAGAGGCCAGATGCATGGGACTAAGTGCAGTGGTGGTGGGTGTGGCCTGAGGGTATTGCCCACTGTGGGAGCCCCCCTCATCCAGGTCAGCGGTGGGAGTGCATGGACCATCTGCCCCCTGGTGGTCAGTGCATGTCATAGCAACTGTTCTACCAGTTGTTCTGGTTGCTGGACTTTTATTATATAGGATAGTGAAAATAATTGTTGAGAATCTGCCCCCTGGTGGTCAGTGTGTGTCATAGCCACTGTTTGGTCATTCTGGTTGCTGGACTTTTATTATATAGGATAGTGAAAAAAATTGTTGCACAGGTTTTATTAATGGAGACCTTATCAGAAACACTGGGGGAAATTCTTAGTTGCTTTTTTCTAGGAAAGTATAGGGTTTTGTGGGATGGAATAGAAATTAAGGCAAGATTAATTGATTAATAAAATAGATAAATAAGTGGTGGTGTATTTATGCAATGGAATACTCTATAGCAGTTATAATGTATTAATTATAATCACAGGCAGCAATGGATTAAAATATAAAAAATATACTGTTGAACAAAAGAAGTCACAAGTAAAATATATATTATTCTACTTACACAAAATTTAATAAGAGGCAAAACCAAAAATCATAATTTATTAAGATACATACACATACACACAAGCTGGGGGAAAGCAAGTGAATTTAGCATAATGGTTATTAACAGGTCAAAGTGAGGAATGATTTTGAAAGAAGTTAATAATGTAGTAAGTATATAAGGATCTGCAAGGATGAAGTTCAATTCTTTCACTTTAGTTGTAGCTATTTGAATATATACTTTTTGTTTTTAAATTATATGTAAAATTTCATTCATATACACTGAGTGGCCAGATTATTATGTGTTCAGAGATCATAATTATCTGGCCACTCAGAGTATGTGTGTGTATATATATTTACATATATACTAGTGGCCCAGTGCATGAAATTCGTGCACTGGGGTGGGTGGTCCCTCAGCCCAACTTGCCCCCTCTCACATACTGGGAGCCCTTATGGGATGTCCAACTGATGGCTCACCCCCAGCCTGCCCAAGGCCTTAGGCAGGCTGGGGGTGAGCCATCAGTTGGACATCTTTAAAAAACCATCTGTAAAACACAGTGTGGTTCAGGAGTTTTTCATTACGGATTGGGTTCACCAAGAAGACCATGTTGCAATGTAAAGCAGAGAAGCTTGGTGGAAGTGCATGCGCCCCTATAGGTGGTAGCCAGCATGGGCTCAGGCTGTCAGGACTCCCAAACCTGTTGCCTAATAGAGCTGCTTTGTCTACTAAAGAAAACACTCTTCTCTTGTAGTCCTTTCTACATTTTTTTTCATAAGCATCCCTTTAGAGAAGACTTCTTTAATGTGTCCCTTCCTTTCCCCAAAAAGAGGGATGATCGATTATTTCAAGGAGCAGCAGAGGGTGGGGGAGGAGGCAATGAGGACCTAGGTCCTTGCAATCACCAGAGAACTCTGAATTCGCTGTGTCCCCCTTCAGCATCCCTTGGGTGGCCTCCGTGTTTCTGTTACCTTGGTAGAAAGAATATGTGACTCCCCTGCCTGCCTTGAAGTCTTGTTGCCATGGAAACTTCCACACACCATTCCACAGATATCAGGCTTGACTAAGTCCAGACAGAAGCCACAGACTGGCATTTGTCCTTTGTTTTTCCTTCTTGTGTTTGCCAGGTGCTTTAAAATGGATGGGAATAGATGGGAGAGTGGGCAGCATGGTATGTGAGAAAGCTGTGTCAGGGGTGCTTGGGGATCTCAGAAGATAATCCTGTGGAGGGAAGAGCAGAGCAAATGGAAAAGTCTGTGTCCTTTTAAGCTTCTCCTGGACGCAAAGGCTTTGATCCTGTGATATGTCTGATGGTAATTTTCTGCATTTCTGGGTGAGATAGGATATGAGTGAACAGATTCAGGGAGCTGTTGTTCCTTAGTGAGTTTTTCTGTCCCATTTTCACTGAATTGACCAATAATCTGAGCTCTGTGGTGAACATGTTGGGGCTGGGACCTGGGTTTAGGCGAAACGTCAATTAAAGCTGTGAACTAAGAAAAAAAAAAAAAAAGCACCACCACCACCGCCCCTCTCCTCCACCCCAGCAGCTTCTGCTTCTGTGCTCAAGCGGCCTGGGGGCGGTGGGGTGCTCCTGTGCCGCTGCCGCACCCCCCCCCCCCCCCAATTTCTGCGTTCTGCGCTCAGTACTTCAAACTCTCTCCTCCAGTGGGCAAACTCTCTCCTCCAGTGGGTCTGGCACCAGAACCACATTGCTCAGAATTCCTGGTGCTCCCAATACCCTGCACGAACCAAGAGCACTGTGAATTTTCTCCACCTGGTGGTGGCCACTGAGTTCTCCGCACACCCCAGAGACTGGCAGCAGCCCCCCGACTCCCATTGTAGGTGGTGGGCTGGGGGGCATGCAGGGACCCCAGGTGCTCATTTGCATGTGATTCAGTCACCATAAGTATAAGGAGGGCCGGCCCGTAAGTACTGTGTGGGTAGAGCTTATAGCATGGCGGTTACTTTCACTGCACTGTGGCCACACCCCTGCCAGCCTCTCCCCCTGTGTGCTGGGTAACCCCTGCCCCCTTCTCCACCCCCTACCCTTCTCCCTTCCCCAATTGGCTGGCAGTGTAGTGGAGGTACAGTCAATTTGCATGTTACTCTTTTATTAGATAGGATTACTTACCAAGCAAATGAAAGGAGAGGGAATATGAAGATTAATCCTATTTTTTTCTTTTTGATTTACAAAAAAAAAAAAAAAAAGACAAGTGTTTCAAATTTTCTGTACCTTTTCTGTACTGATAACTGGCCAACAATGTACTGATATACATTGCCAAAGACATATGTGGAGTGGGTGCTGGGGAACACATTTTATGGGACTTTCAAGATAAAACTAATGTTTTGAAAAAGAACATGAGAGAATTTTGAAAATGTATGTTAGAAAATGTTTATTTAATTGCATGATTTGTAGTAAAAAAATAATTTGTATTACCTATTAAAAATTATATATGTAAAGAATTTTTAAAACTTGTGATAAAATTTAAGTACTTTGAAAAACATCCCAAATGAAGATTTCTGGTATCTACTTAAGCCAATTTGTTAAAATTGTTAAAGTGATAGAACTTCAAAATAGTTTTGAAGTAATTGACATGACAAGAAAAGTAATTGACATCACAAGAATGAAAATTTTGGATCTATGTATCATTTTCTGTTATCTTTTCTATTTGACAATTTCAAAATCAAGCTTAAAAAAATCTTGAAATCAAAACAGATTCTCAAATTGCTGGGTCATATACATTAAACAAAAATTAAAAGTTAAGTGACATAATACTCACTGCAATATTAAAATTCTTACATCAGTTTCTTCCATTAATAGTTAAAAATAAATTAAAATTCATTAAAATATTTACTTAAATTATATTATTTATTTTAAATTTATCAACTTATTTAACTTATTTATTTTAAATTTATCATATTGTCACATTATAAATGTACTAGAGGCCCAGTGCACAAAATTCGTGCATGGGAGAGTGTCCCTCAGCCCAGCCCTCTCCAATCTGGGACCCTCTTCAATATGGGACCTCTTGAGGGATGTCCAACCACCCATTTAGGCCCAATTCCGGTGGGATCAGACCTAAATGGGTGGTCAGACATCCCTCTCACAATCCAGGACTGCTGGCTCCCAACTGCTCACCTGATTCTGCCTGTTTGCCCTAAATGCTTCTGCCTGCCATCCTGATAACCCCCTAACCACTCCCTTGCCAGCCTGATTGACACCTAACTACTCTCCTGCTGGACCAGTCACCCCTAACTACCCTCCCCTGCAGTCCTGGTAACCCCCAATTGCCCTCCCCTGCAGACCTGCCACCCCAACTGCCCTCCCCTCCTGGCCTGTTCTCTCCCAACTGCACTCCTCTGCTGGCCTGGTCCCCCTCAACTGCCCTTCCCTGCAGGCCTGGTTCCCTCAACTCCCCTCCCCTACAGATTTGGGTCCCCCCCGCAACTATCCTACCTTGCTGCCCTGGTCTCCCCCAACTGCCCACAACTGTTCCCCCCTGTCAGCCATCTTGTGGTGGCCATCTTGTGTCCACATTGGGACAACCATCTTTGACCACATGGGGGAAGCCATCTTTTATCTTGGATGATGGTCAATTTGCATATTACTCTTTTATTAGATAGGATATTGTATGCACTGTGTAATGTTTATTGACTCCAATTCCAATGTTTTAAAGATGTCATTTTTGTGTAAATAAATATAAAATATATTGTGCTTATGCTATAGAACTATAATGATAAGGGCATAATTTTTAAATTTTTGAGACTGATGGTTTAAAATTCTTCCTAGTAATCACATGAAATATTAACTTTGGACTTCTTGCCTTGACCAGAAACATGTAGTGAGAGGACTAACATTAGTCATCAGGTTAACTCTATAAGTACTAGAGGGCTGGTGTAAGAATTCACTCATGGGTGGAGTCCCTCAGCCTGGCTGTCAATTGGAGCAAATCAGGGCTGTCTTGCCCAGTCTTGGGGGAAGCATCTTGAGAGGTTGGCCAGCCAGAGGGAGGGACTGCAGACAGTTGGCTGTGGGAGCACATGGACCACCAGGGGCCAGCTCCAGTGTTGAGCATCTATCCCCTGGTGGTCAGTGCATATCATAGTGATCGGTCATTGGTCGACCAGTCGTAACAATTACTTAGGCTTTTATACATATAAAGTTCCATATCCTTTGTCATACAAATCAGTGTTCTTACACCATCTTTTTGTGATAATTGTTTTGTACATTCATATATTTTGGTTCTTTTTTAACCTGAGTTTCTAATCATTTGCATAAAGTTTGCAAATTTTTCTGATTTTTCAATATTCAACATATCAATCATTAAATAGTATATTATACAGACTGTATGAGTGATTCAATTTCTAAGTGGAAAGGAAATGAATTTAGAGGAATGATGACTTTCTAATATATAAACTGTACAATTATGGTTTTAGGCCCTTTGTAGATTCAAATCTTGCAAAAATACTTTATATCTGTGTACATGAAATGTTTCCTCTCATTTTTTCTGGCAAATGTTTTGAGAGTCAGCAGACAAGACAACTATTATATGAAATATCCCTTGTCTTCCTCAGACTTAGGCCAACTTTCTTCTGGAGTTTCTCTCCTTATTATATAAAGTTTCATTATATTTAAAAATATTATTTTTATTACAATGTTTTTAAGGGTTTATGTGTTTGTTTCAATCAGTAAACTCTAAGTCCTTGAGGACATTGTGTCTTATTATCTAAACTTGTAAGAGATGCCCCAAGAATTATTTTTGAATGAATAAATTAGTCATATACTCATTATTCCTTACATCAGTGTTTCACAAAGTGTTCAAAAGAATAGTACTTCCGTAAAAGTCTATCTGATCAAAAGAGTTCCATTGCCAAATGTTCTTGTGTGATGTATATTACTATATTTCCTTACTAGAATTTCAAAATGCACATCAGTCTGTTAAAAGGCTCTGATAATTTTTACAGTAAATAAGCTTGTTTAAAATTTTTTAACACAGTCTTTCCCAATATGTAAGTTGAATTCGACCCCTCCTTTTTTTCCTGGAACACTTATTAATGTCCTGTGGAAGTGGTTTTGTATGCAATAATACTTTAAGAAATGCTATGTTATAACATTTCTGTTCTTAAATGTGCATGCAAGAAAGCAATCAAGGAGAAGAGCTGTAATTATTCTTAAGTAATTTAGTGGGCTGTCTGCAGCTAAAGTGAAGGAAATGAATTCTAAATAGTTAAATTATTTACCCATGTAGAACTATGTCATTTGTTTATATTAAAAACATATGTTCTAAATTGAGAGGTAAATTTTATTTCATGTACATTTGTAGAGGGGGGAAATTTTGTAGTTCCACTTGTCTGAAAATGACCATAATATAAAAACTAAAATATGCTATTTTAAATTAACTAAATCAACAGAATTCATAAATTAAGCACAATAATTGTATGTGTTAGCCTCTAGAATGTCAGCCTTGAGAATCTACATCTTTAAAACTACATTGCTAAATATCTCTGGGGATAATACACCAATCCCAAAAGAAGCTCATTCTCATCTTTTTATTTTTGACCTCAAAGAGCATTACAAATTTGACCACCAACTTCATTCTTTAAATTTAAATTTAAATTCTCTTATTCTATTTTTCTGAAGAAAATCTGTTCTTAAAGGGTATAACATTATACTGTCAAAGTTACTGAAAAGGACTTCATTAGGTAAATAAAAATAGCTTTTAATTGTTAATATTCATCTTAAAATATAACTTGTAATTTAAAAATCAGTCTCATTCCTTTATATAATATACATAGTAGGATTAAAATGCATTTATTAATAAATATGTTAATTATTTATAAAACTCTAAAAATCACATTTTTATGAACTCAAAGAAATTATTATTTTTTAATTCCTTTTAGAATAATGAAAAAAATATAAGTGAAGGATTACCTTTATTTATTCCTTTAAAACGTATTAGTTATATATATACATAACTAAGTAGAATAAATATCAAGTGAGATTAATGTTTACAGTTTATTTGTAGATAGTGAACCAATTTAAAAAATGATTGTTTCAGTACCAAAGACATTATTTGATGGATTTTTTTTACACAGAAAAACAATGTTATTACATTCAATCTCAAGCATGTGATTTACATGGATTGGAGTGAGGGAGGCAGAAATAAACACAAAAACTTAAAAATCTGATCCATAATGCTTTGGAATTCTTTATGCTACAGATTTGGACTCATTCCAAATGTGTTAAAATAGATTCTGCAGACTCTTAACTCTCTATTCCCATAGAAACCTTCAACACTACAAAGAGAGAAGGTAATTTTTAATTTTCTGTATATCTTACTTACAGTCAAAGAGTTATCAGAACCAAGGAGAACATTTCTAACAAGGAAAGAATTACATTATTCTGCCCTTCTCAATGATTAAATTACCTGATATCAATTCAGGGGTCACATAAGACTGATTATAAAATCATTGAGAGTTAAGAGGAAGTACCAGGCACCAGGCACTCCTTTATCTTTGAACTATCCCTAAGAAAATCTGTAACAGGAAGAGGAAGTGTGTGTGGGGGAGGGGGGGGGGGCGAGCCATAGGATAAGAAAGAAAAATAACTCTAATTTTGTACAGACTTTTTGACCACACACTTTAGCTTTTTGAAAACTACTTTCCATATAGCTTTCTTCCCTGTGCAAATGTTATTAATAATACATTTATATTATTAATATAAATATAGATTGGGGCTACAGTAGGATATTTAACAAAGTGAAGCTTATGAGTGAAGAATAGGAGGATGAAGTTATTTATAAATGCTGGGAAATGCAAAATTCTTTTTAAACATAATGGAGCCCCATACATTTATTTTAATCCTTAGATTGTTAGCTTTTTTTGAATTATTTATAAATGGTGTTTACTCATTTTTAAAATAAAATCCATAGCTACTTCCTATTTCTATATACACAGTATTTATTATCATTGTGAACATTTCAACAATTTAGAATTTGACTTAAGTCAAACAAATTAGTTTCACATTTTTTACTTTAAAAGACTGATGAGTTCAATCACACTATGTATTCATTTATACACATTTATACACAGTTACACTAGTAAAATGTACAGATGACTATAAATCATGCCAAAATAGAATGCCATATAGCACATATTGCATTGTCTGTGATCTATGTAGCATGACCCTGTTTAAAAATTGCTAGCTGCACAAAGGAAAAATGTTAACCAATCTAAGAAATACTCTGTTGACTTAAAATCTCATTCTATTATCTAGCCTTTTCTGTTGTTAAGTGTCAGGCATAATTGCAAAAGTGAAGCTTAAATCAAACGTGGTAAATGGACCAAATATTCACACCTGGGAAGGGAATGAGTAGTTCACTGGATCCCAAAGGAGGACCAGAGAGAGCAAGTATTTACTAGAAGCTGTGGGGGAATACTGAAATAGAGAAGTTTAAGGACTCAATAATTGAGCTGGAAACAGAATTTAGTAAGTTCCAGAAGTGAGTCAAAGTCAGGTAACTAAAAGACATTAGAATGTAGAAGCATAGAAACCTGAGTTGGAAAAGTATATAGAAACAATGTAGAAAGAGGCTGTGAGGGTTCATCCAATCTGGGTATTGTCCAAGGCTGCCTTTAAAGAACTTATTCAGGGGTGACCTGTTCATAGTTTGGCATACAAATGACTGTCAGTTCTGACTACCTCATTTGACATTTTCTTTTCAGATTGACATGTGTGAATTTTTCCATCAAACTAAATTTAAACAATTTGAGTAATGAAATTGTCTCTTCTAGTTCTTATCTATTTAAAGACCAAAACAAGGTATCAGAACTTGGCTCCAGATTTAGTGTTTGTATTCATTTTCTAGGGTTGCCACATCTAATTTAATAGCTTATCACAATACAAATTTGTTATCTCCCAGTTCCCTACCTCAAAGTCTCTGCTTATTTCATGTTTTTCATAGGCTGTCATCAAAGAGTCAGCATGTTAGGGTCTTAACAAGTTGTTCTAGGGAAGAGTGTGCTTCTGGGGTCATTCAGGTTCAGGTTGTTGGCAGGTTATTCAGGGTGTTCCTTGCAGTTGTAGGACTGAGTTTCCCATTTCCTCGCTGGTTATCTACTGGTGATTGTTCTCAGCTTCCAGAGGCCATTTATATTCTCTGGCTGGAGTTCAAATGATCGCACTGGCCCCACCCAGTTAGTCCAAACTATTGTCCCTATTTTAAAGTCACCTAACTACCAATCTTAATTTCATCTGCAAATTCCCTAAATAATTGTGCCTTGATTAGTGTTTGATTAAATAACCAGGGAAGGGAAGCTTAGTTCAGGGTGGGGGTACCTTTATAAATCTGCCTAAAACAGTTTTACTACCAAAAATTGTGTGATCCCAGACAGAAAAGGCATCTCCCCTTATAGTTTTCCACTGCAATATTTAAAAAATGGGGTCAATTAAATTTTAATGTTCTTTCTAGCTCTGTGTTTATACCTAAAATCTCCTGACCTTAGCACAGTGACAAGTATTCAGTTAGTGTAAAATTAATATTTGAGATTAAATGGCTATCCTTGTTGAATAATGACCTTCTCATTTTTATTTTTAAAAACTATATTAATAAAAATGTATATAACTTATTATATATATATATATATATATATATATATATATATATATATATGACATTTTAACAGGTTTAAAAATAAAGAAAAACTCCTGTGACACATTCTCTACCCTGGGACTATCTTACAGGAATGGAAAATCCTGCTGTTTACATTGTCCAATGCTGCAACTATGACTTTAAATTATATACTTATCCTCCTCTATTTTGATGTAGAATGCACCTATTGCTTAGTCACAATAAAAGATGAGAAATTACCAAAATTACACTCCATTATCCTTCTTCACTCACATCCCAAGTGCATTGGTGACTGTGGTTAAATTACAATTTCCAAGATAAGATCTCCCATTCCTCATCTTACAATGTGATGTTGATCTCTCCTCTCATCAAGATGTGGAATGCTTGTTCTCCCTGCTTGAATCTCATACTCTTGTAAAAAGGCAGAAGTGATGTTATTTGACTTTCAAGGGTAAGTCATAAAAAACCAATATAGCTTTCTCATCATTCTCTTGGGATGTTCATTCTTGGAACCCAGCCACTGTGCTCTAAAGAAACCCAGAGCACAAGGAGAAGCCATGTGTAGGTGTTTCCAGCCAACAGGCCCCACTGAGGACCTAGCTGACAGCCAAGATCAACCACCAGACATGTGAGGAAACCTTAAAGAAGACTCTAGACCCAGCCACCATCTGACTGTAGCCACATGAGACACCCAGAGAGGAGTTGAGCCAGATCAATCCTCAGAACCAGGAGGGATAATAATAGCATGATTACTGTTGTTTTAAGCTACTAGATTTGGGGCTGGCAATAGATAACTGGAACAGTTCTATACATATTGTATATTAAGTTTTATTGTCTTGGCATTTTGGTCAGAAATTCAATTATAGTTTTATTTGATTTGATGAATGGTTTGCTTTACTATATAAAGAATAAAAATTTTAAAATAGGGACACTTCTGGTTAAGATGGTAGAGGAGGTAAATACTGTACTTATCTCCTCCCACAACCACATCAAACTTACAAATAAATCATAAAGCAACTGACCTTGAGAACCATCTAAAGATTAGCAAAACAGAACTCTTATAATTAAGAACATAAAGAAGCCATGTTGAGACTGGTAGGAAGGGCGGAGACTCAAAATGAATTGGTGAAACAACCATGTGCAGAAGTTGAGAAGTGGGGGGGATATCTGGTTCTCTCTCTAAGGAGCAAAAGATCCCATTCCCACTAAGCTAATGATCCCACAGCACCAGTGCTGGGAAGAGAAGCCCTCACAACTTCTGAGTGTAAAAAGCAGTGGGGATTCCATCCTATCAAGACAGAGGGCTCCTGTGGACTGGGGCATCCTCTTAAGGGGCCTAGACAAAAAATCACTGGACCACAAATACTTGCCCTGAGCTCCAGCAAAGAGATAGCAGCTTTAAAATCACCAGGATCATACAGGGAGGAACTGAATTGCCTGGTTTCAAGGTGAGAGCTGGAGGGAAGCTGTATCTGGGACAGAAAAGCAACTTTTTCCTTTGTGGAGCCTCCCCACCCCCCAACACAGCTGGCAGGTATGCATCATACCCATTCACTTGGATAACACCACTCACCTCACCCTGCGATGATTCTCTGACACCCCACTTCATCCAACCCTCATACCAGCCCAAAACTCATTCAGTAGATATTCCTCATAAGCTGCCAAATTCAGTCCATGCTGTGGACTTTCCTGAAATCTCTCAAAGGTCCACTAACCCAGAACCAGCAACTCAGCATGCCCTATACTTCTTGGTAAATAACCCTGGGCACTAGTGACAGCTGGCCTCTATTCACAGCAGAGCCTCTTCCCAGGGCCTCCAAGTCCAGTGTAGATAGCTACCAACTGCAGGTGACTTTTTAGTTATCAGATGTCCACAGGTCAGGCACAGGCAGTGGCTGATCTTGGCCTGCATTAAAGTCCCTCCCAAGAAGGTTCAGAACCAACATACCTGGGTTTCCCTGGTGATGGAGGAAGCCAAGCGTTCCACAGATGCTGGCTGGACCAGGCCTCTATTCCAGGCTACAAAGTTTCAATTATAGAAGATAAATCCCAACAAAAAATGCCTGTCACTACAGAGCAAGCAGAAGGCTTGGCTCTACTCCAGGCTACAAAGTTTCAATTGTAGAAGATAAATAAATTCCAGATACCAGGGCCTTCACTTGGGTCGCTGGGGGTGTGGCCAGCCTGCAAATTACCACAGGTCCCTTGCCCATGCTGCCCCATACCCCAAGGGTACCCACATCCTGATCTGGGACACCCTTCGGGGCAAGCCAGCTAGCCCTCACCAGGCACCAGGCCTCTATCCTCCTACCTAATAAAAAAGAAATATGCAGATTGACCATCACTCCAACACACTAGATGGCTGTCCCATGTGGTCAAAGATCCTGCCCCAATGTGGACACAAGTTGGCCATCACAGATGGCCAGCAAGCGAGGTTAGCTGGGAGGGACCAGACCTGCAATGGAGGGAAGTTGGGGGTGATTAAGCCTGCAGGGGAGGGTAGTTAGGAGTGACCAGGCCAGCAGGGGAAGGCAGTTATGAGTAACCAGGCCTATAAGGGAAGGCAGTTAGTGGCAAACAGGCTGGCAGGGGAGTGGTTACAGGGTCATCAGGCTGGCAGGAAGAAGCGATTAGGGGCAATCAGGAAGGCAGGCAGGCAGCAGTTGGGAGCCAGCAGTCCTGGATTGTGAGAGGGTGCAGGCTGGACTGAAGAACACCCCCCCGCCCCACCTCATGCATGAATTTCATGCACTGGGCCTCTAGTACTAAATAAAATTGGTCAGAGAAAGACAAATATCATATGATTTCATATGTGGAGTCTAAAATAACACACACACACACAAAAAGAACAATCAAAACAAAACAAACTCATAGTTATAGAGAATAAACTCATGGTTGCTACATGGGAGGGTGATTAGGGAATGAATTAAAAAGGTGAAATACTAAGGAGAATAAATTGGGAGTTACAAAACAGTCAAGGGGATGTAAGATACAGCATATCCTATATAATAAAGATGTAATATGCAAATGGTTGTTACACCGTGAAGTGTAATGACCAACCACCTAAAGACCAGATCACAGATCGGCAGGAGGGTGGGGTAGTGAGCTACAAGTGGGCAGTGGAGAGCTACAGGAGGGGACAGGGCAGCAAGCTATAGGGGGACAGGATGAGGGGAGCTACAGGAGGGCGGCAGTGAGCTACTGGCGAGCTACTAGAGCGCAGGGCTACTAGTAGTCAATAATATCATAATAACCACATATGCTACCAGATGGGTACTAGACTTATCAGGGAGGATCACTTGATGAGCTATATAAATGTCTAACCTTTATGCTGAATGTATAGCTTCAACTAATATAATACTAAATTTCTACTGTAATTATAAAACATAAAATAGTACTAAATATAAAAAAGAATAAAATTTAATGTATTGTGATTATGTAAATACAATTTAATGCAGGACTGAGAATTGAGATTAAACTATTAAGTCCTTTGTACTAAGTACCTGTAACCTAAGAGGAATGTCCCAAATATCAAGATCTGATATATTCTCTACTAAGGGTTTTAGATTCCTTTTCATTTTTTGGTACTAATCAGCTATCACTCTTCTTTTATGTGAAAACATCCTACTCTTATAGTGCTCTTATTCATTTTGATTATGTAATTTTACTTTCACTAAGGCTACCATGCAAAGAAAATATTCTAAACTATCCTATATAATAAAAGCCTAATATGTTAAGTGTCTGGTCATCAGGTTATTCAACCAATCAAAGCATAATATGCTAATGATATGCTAAGGCTGCTCAACTGTTCGTTATGATGTGCATTGACCACTAGGGGCAAATGCTCTGACTGGTAGGTTAGCTTGCTGCTAGGTCCAGCCTATCAAGACTGAGCAAGACAGGCCAGACAGGCCCTGGAGCCCTCCTGCGGTTCCTCCCTGGCCTGCCAACCTCCCTCGGTCTGGCCAGCACCCCCTTGCAATCCGAGATCCCTCAGGGGGGCAAATTGACTGTCAGATAGTTCCATCAATATAATAAAAGCTTAAAAGACCATTATGGAGGAACTACCACAAAGAACGGTCACTATGATGCACACTGACCACCAGGAGGCAGACACTCAACACAGGAGCTGCCTCCTGGTGGTCAGTGCACTACCACAGGGGAAGTGCTGCTCAGCCAGAAGCTGGGGTCACATCTGGCAAGTGCAGCAGCAATGGCAGAAGTCTCTCTTGCCTCTACAGCAGTGCTAAGCAGCGAGTTGAGTGGTAAGGAGTGAGCAGGCAGGCAGTAAGAAGCAAAGGATCCGAATTATAAGAGGGATATCTGACTGCTAGCTTAGACCCAATACCATCCCCTGAGGAGTCCCAAACTGTGAGAGGGCACATGCTGGGCTGAGGGACCCCCTCCAGTGCACAAATTTTGTGCATCAGGCCTCAAGTTCTCTCTCTATATAAAAGCCTAAGTGACTGGCCAACCGGCCGACCATTCAACCATCAGGGGGCAGATGCTCAAAACAGGAGGTTCTCAGAGACAGAAACTTTGCAGAGGGCCCTCTCCCATTCCGGGACCCTACAAGGGATGTTGGACTTCCAGTTTCAGCATGATCCACACAGGCTAGGGCGAGGGACCCCACCTGCTGGAGAGACCCCTCTCATACCACAGATGTCCTTCGATCCCCAGAACCACCCCAGGTGTAACCAGCCAGGGAGGGACCATAGGAAGTTGGCTCCAGGGTATGTCCAGCTCTGCTTGACCAGTCCCACCCCATAGGCTACCTTCTAATTAATTTACTTAAATGTGCATGGATCTATGCACTGGGTCTCTAGTCCTATTTAATAAAATAGTAATATGCAAATTGACTGTACCTTCGCTATACCCACAAACCATGCCCAAAAGCCATACCCACAAACCAATCAGGAGCAAATAAACCCCACCCAAGATGGCTGTGGCCACTGAGAGCAGGAGAGAGGCTTGGGTTTCCCCAGCAATGGAGGAAGCCAAGTTTGAGAGCAGGAAGGAGGCTTGGGTTTCCCCAGCAATGGAGGAAGCCAAGCATTCCGCCAGACCTTGTTGGTCTAGGCCTCTACTCAATGCTACAGTTTCAATTATAGAAGACACATAATCCTAACAGACATGGAGCTTGAGAGAGCAGTTGCTAGGATTGCCCCGGCAATGGAGGAAGCCAACCTTCTGCAGCCCTAGTGCCTAGACCTCCACTCTAGGCTACAAAGTTTCAATGATAGAATTTAAATAAACCCAAACAAGAAATGGCTGTCGCCACAGAGCAAGCAGAAGGCTTGGCTCTACTCCAGACTACAAACTTTCAATTGTAGAACATAAATTAATCCCAGATCCCAGGACCTCCACTTGGGTCACTGTGGGGCATGGCCACCTGCAAACCACCATAGGCCCCTCACTCAGGCAGCCCCACACCCAAGGGAACCCCCACCCTGATCCAGGACACACTTTAGGGCAAACCAATTGGCTACCACCCATGCACCAGGCCTCTATCCTATCTAATAAAAGAGTAATATGCAGATTGACCATCACTCCAACACAAAAGAGGGCTGCCCCCATGTGGTCAAATATCCTGCCCCCCCGTGGAAACAAGATGGCAGCCACAAGATGGCCAGAAGAAGAGGGCCATTGGGAGGTTCCAGGCCTGCAAGGAAGGGCAGTTGGGGGTTATCAGGCCAACAGGGGAGGACAATTAGGGGTTACAGATCTATAGGGGAGGGCAGTTTTGGGTGACCAGGCCTGCATGGCAGGACAGTTAAGGGCAATCGGACCAGCAGGGGAGGGCAGTTGGGGGCAACCAGACCTTCAGGAGAGGGCAGTTGGGGAAGACCAGGCCTGCAGGGGTAGGGGCAATCAGGCTGGCAAGGGAGGGCAGTTAGGGGTGACCAGGCCAGCAGAAGAGGGCAGTTAGGGGCATTGTGCCAGCAGGAGAGCAATTAGGCATCGATCATGCTGGCAGGGGATTTGTTAGGGAGTTATTAGGCTGGCAGGCAGAAGTGGTTAGGGGCAATCAGGGAGGTAGGCAGGTGAGAAGTTGGGAGCCAGCAGTGCTGAATTGTGAGAGGGATGTCTGACGGCCCATTTAGGCCTGATCCCACCAGAACTGGGCTTAAACTGGCAGTTGAACATCCCATGATGGGTCTCAGATTGGAAAGAGTGCAGGCTTGGCTGAGGGACATCCCCCTGTGTGTGCAGGGATGGTCCCTGCCAGCCCCGCTCCCTACCACCATCCACTCCTGATTTCCCATTCACCATTAAATGATTGGTGCCTGCCGATACTGGTTTGGCTCAGTGGATAGAGTGTCGGACTGCGGACTGAAGGATCCCGGGTTCGATTCCAGCAAGGGCATGTACCTTGGCTGCAGGCACATCCCCAGTAGGGGGCGTGCAAGAGGCAGCTGATCGATGTCTCTCTCTCATGGATGTTTCTGACTTTCTATCCCTCTCCCTTCCTCTCTGTAAAAAATCAATAATATATATATATATATATATATATATATATATATATATATATATATATATATAAAGTGATTGGTGCCTGATTGCCTGGGGAAGGGACCAAGAAGTTGGCTGTTTCTTCCTGTTCTCCAGCCCTACCTCTACTGTGGGTGGCCATCAGGTGTCCAGAGCCTGCTGGCCAGGGAAAGAGACCAAGAGGTGGTCAGTGTGCCTCATGGTGACTAGTCCAGTGGTTGTTCTGGTCATTCTGCCATTAGGGTCAATTTGCATATTACCCTTTTATTATATAGGATTATATAGGATAGAAGCCTGGTGCGTGGGTGGTGGCCAGCTGGCTTGCCTGAAAGGAGCTCTGGATAGGATTGGGGTCCCCACTGGGGAGCGGGGCCAACCTGGGTGAGAGGCCACGGGCAGTTTGCAGGCTGGCCACACCTCTGGCTTTGTCAGGAAGGATGTCTGGAATGACATCTGGAAGACATGGGTCCATACAGTCTAATTAGCATATTATCCTTTTATTAGTATAGATATATATTTTTTCAATGTATTTTGTCCTCCTGCTTTCTTAGTAATATGACTGGGTGTAGAATTCTAAGTTGAAAATGTAGTGTGTGTTTTTAAAGAAATTAAATTCATTGCTCTAATTTTTCCTTTCCTGGTATCCAATGTTATTTTTGACTCATTGATTCATCTATAACTAATTTGTGTATAATCTGTTTCTTGTGTTTAATCTAGTTTCTCTGAAAGAGTTTGCAACTTTTTCCCTCTTCATTAGGATTTTGATTTTTTACCAGGATTCATTCATGTGTAGGTATTTCTTAGCTCATTCCTTTTGGCATATATGGACTCTTTCAATTTGAATAATTGTGTCTTGCTGTAGCTTGGGGACATTGTCTTTTATTATTTAAGTAGGGGTCCAGTGTGCAAAATTTGTGCACTGGCGTGTGTGATTCCTCAGCCCAACCTGCCCCCTCACACATACTGGGAGCCCTCAGGGGATGTCCTACTGACCCCTCACCCCTGGCCGAAGTGTTAGGCCTTGGGCAGCCAGCCATCGTCCTGCAATGGGGCTGATGGCTGGCTCTTCCCCAGCCGCCTCACACACGCCCCTCCCCCCCCCCCCCAGCTCAGGCCTTAGCCCCAGCAGCAACTGCTCCAGAGGCACCCCATTCTCTGTGGCTACGGCAGCCTCCCGTGCACCGTGCACGGCTTCCCACATGCCACGCCCGGCCACAGCCCCGGCTCCTGCATGCCACACTCGGCCCCACCCCCTGCTCCTGCGTGCTGTGCTCGGCCCCACTCCCCACTCCTGATTGACTAATAGTGAAGGTATGGTCAAATTTGCATATTATTCTTTCATTAGATAGGATTAGTTTTTTTCCACATTTTTTCTCTTTTCCTCTGTTTTGGGATGTATTTTTAAATACCTGCTGAGCCTAAACTGGTTTGGCTCAGTGGATAGAACATCAGCCTGCGGACTGAAAGGTCCCAGGTTTGATTCCGGTCAAGGGCACGTATCTTGGTTGCAGGCCAGTAGGAGGTGTGCAGGAGTCAGCTGATTGATGTTTCTCTCTCATCGATGTTTCTAACTCTCTATCCCTCTCCCTTCCTCTCTGTAAAAAATTAATAAAACATATATTTAAAAAAATAAAAAAATACCTGCTAGATCTATCTTTCATGACATCCTTATTTTTTCTCATGTGCTTTTCATATTTATCTTTAGCACTGCATTACGGGAAAGGTCCTTGTTTTTATGTTACAGACTACCAACTTGGTTTTTTAACCTAATCCATTTTATTTTTTTGGTTCTTTATTAGATTTATTTCAATTAAAAACTATTTCTTATAATTTGTCATAATTACTATTCTTCTTTAGTAACAGTTCTCCTTTAGTAACAATCTATTATCTATAGAGTAGTCTCTCAAATCTCTAAATATTTCTATTGTTTCTCAAGTGAATTACTCTCCCAGGGAACATATAATAAGATTAGAGGCCCAGTGTATGAATTTGTGCATGGGTGGGGTCTAGCTGGTCTGATCTGATAGGGGCTGATTGGGCCAGGCCAGCAGGGGGAGGCAGTTGGTGGGCTGGCCCCAAACTCTTGGTCGAACTCCCAGTCAAGGGGACTATTTGCATATTAGCCTTTTATTATATAGGTTGTGGTGGTACTTTTGCTTGTTATAGTATAGAGGGTTGCTACTGACAGTAAGTATAGGTCAAGAATATTGCTCAATATCCTACAATTCACAGGAAATCTCACTAAAAGAAAAAAATTATCTGTCACAAAAGGTCAGCAGTGACAAAATTGGGAAACTTTGAAATATACCTGTTAGAAATTTAAAATTTTACTTGTTCCATATATCACTTTTGATTCCTCTGGAGTTAGTGGATATATTTTCTTCTTTCTGGTGTTTGCATATTCTCTAAATACATGATCTTAGTTCATATTTACTCAAAAAATTAAAAAATACAAAGTTGATTCATGATTTTTCTCTCTGCTTGTGTTTGTCTTTTTTTCACAGAGTTTTTTCCTTAAATGATAAAGTCAACTATTGGTTTCTGTTAGACAGGGGTAATAACAACTGATCAATACTACTGTAGCATGCTTGGGTATGGAGCATGCAGGCTAGGGATCCCTTCAATTATCAAATGAAAAATACTTTTACTCTTGGGATAAAGTAATTTACTGTATTTTTACTACCAGTTGGAACTTATTTTTCTTCTTTCTCTCTATTTTTTTTAAACCTTGTCCCAGTGTCTGATTTAAAGATATGGAGTTATTCTAAATCCTTCTCTACTTCTCTTTGAGACCCAAAGTCATTCTAGAATACCTTCCCAGATAGGTTTTAGGTTCTAGCTTGGAGGTAAATATTACTGCGTCAATCAGATTATCTGCATACATGGCAGAGGAGAAGGGAAAGAGACTAGGTCTTTCCAGGCCCTGCTAATTACTAAATCAGTGATTTAATTAATTAATTTCCCTGATGAATCCCAAGTCCCTTTCCTACTCTTTGTATTGTCACTGAATTTAGAGTTTTTCATGGGCTCCAATACCATGTATTTGGTATTGATTGCTCTCACTTCTGCAGTCTTGGCCTGGATTATTCAACTCTGTTTTCTCAATTAATTCTATCCCATCTGTTTTTTAGCTCCAGGATTTTTTTAAACTTTCAGGTCTACTGGTAGCTCTATTTCCTGTTTTCCAACACTATTGTGTTTTGATTATTTTAAATGTTTGTCCTAAACATTTCAGGAAGCCATGGGTAGGGGCGAGGTAAACACATAAACCAAAAGCTCCCCTGAATCAATGACAGACCTTAGCTTTACCACATGTTTATCATGTTTATTGTCAAACACCATGTATTTGGTCATGTTCCCCAGAAACCTATCCTTGGTCAATTATTCCTGTGCAAATGATTTATTGAGGATATTCTGCTAGGGCAGTGGTCGGCAAACCGCAGCTCGCGAGCCACAGTTTGCTGCTCTGTTGACTAATGAGTGTGTCAACCACTGTCATATACTATCCTTTATCTCTTTGCACACAATATGCCACAATTTCCTAATCCTCACAGCTTCCAACTACACAGTAACATTTAGCCTAGTCCACTGTGCTAGGGGACACTAATATGAGTGTAGGGAGGCAGGCAGAGAAGATACCAAGTGTGATAGGGAGAATAGCACCCTCCCTCCAGAAAAATATCATCTTCTAATCTCCCTAACCTACTTACATGGCAAAAAGAGTCCCACCATTGTGATTAAGGATCTTGAGATGGATTATACTAAATTATCCAGGTGGACCAAATATATTCACAAGAACCCTTAAAAGTGAAAGAGGGAGGCAGGAGTGTCAAGGAATAAGATTTGAATATACTGCCTTGCTAGCTTTGAAGACAAAAGGCCCACAAGCCAAGAAATAAAAAGAGCTTCTAGAATGTAGAAAAGAGAAGGAAACAATTCTCTCTTAAAACCACAGCACTTCCAACATTTTATTTACTCAAAGTGATCAATTCTGGACATTTGATTTTCAGTTTGTATAGTTTCAAGCCACTGAGTTTGTGGTAATCCTATCTAATAAAAGAGTAATATGAAAATTGGCTATACCTCCGATATACCCTAAAGCCATTCCCACCAGCCAATGAGGAACAAATAAACCCCAACCAAGATGACTGTGGCCACTGAGAGCAGGAGGGAGACTTGTGTTTCCTCGGCAATGGAGGAAGCCAAGCATTCTGCCTGCCCTTGCTGGCCTAGACCTCCACTCAAATGCTACAAAGTTTCAATTATAGAAGATACATAATCCCAACAGAAATGGCGGCAGTCATGGAGCTGGAGAGAGCAGAGGCTAGGGTTGCCCAGGCGATGGAGTAAGCCCAGCTTCTGCTGCCCTAGCACCTAGGCCTCCACTCTAGGCTACAAAGTTTCAATTATAGAATTTAAATAAACCCAAACAGAAATAGCTGTCACCACAGAGCAAGCAGAAGGCAAAGTTTCAATTGTATAAGATAAATTAATCCCAGATACCAGGGCCTCTGTTTTGGTCACTGGAGTGCATGGCTGGCCTGCAAACCATTACAGGCCCCTCACTCAGGCCCTCCCATGCCCCACGGGAATCCCCCACCCTGATTCAGGACACCCTTCAGGACAAACCAGCTGGCCCCCATCCATGCACCAGGCTTCTATCCTATCTAATAAAAGAGTAATAGGCAGATTGACCATCACTCCAATACAGAAGATCATGCCCCCATGTGGACACAAGATGGCCAGCAGGGGAGGGTCATTGGGAGGTTCTAGGCCTGCAAAGGAGGGCAATTTTAGGCGATCAGGCCAGTAGGGGAGGGCATTTGGGAGGGAGCAGGCCTGCAAGGGAGGGCAGTTGGGGGTGATCAGACCTGCAAGGGAGGGCAGTTAGGGGTGACCAGGCCAGCAAAGGAGGGAAGTTGGGAGCAAACAGGCTGGCAGGGGAGCAGTTAGACATCAATTAGGCTGGCAGGGTAGTGGTTAGGGGATGATCAGGCTGGCAGGCAGAAGTGGTTAGGGGCAATCAGACAGGCAGGCAGGGGAGCAGTTGGGAGCCAGCCATCCTGGATTGTGAGAAGGATGTCCAACTGCCCATTTAGGCCCAATCCTACTGGGATCCCAGACATCGCTCAAGGGGTCTCAGATTGGAGAGGGTGCAGGTTGGGCTGAGGGACACTCCACCTCCCATGCATGAATTTTCTACACCAGGCCTCTAATCCTATATAATAAAAGGCTAATATGCAAATTGTCCCTTCAACTGGGAGTTCAACCAGGGGCAGGGCAGGCCAGCCAACAGCCTGTGGCCCTTCCTCTGGCTGGCCCTACCTCTGACTGGCCCTCCCCACCCCAATTGGGGTAGGCCAACTGGACCCTACCCATGTACAAATGCGTGCACCAGGCCTCTAGTATGTTATAATTGCAATAGGAAATGAATACATCAAGCAAGGACGAAATCTATCAGAAAGCATCTTGGCCTGACCCCATAGGAGCACTGTAGGGTTCCTGAACTCCCTCAGGTGGGGACACCTGAGGCAAAGGGCCCATCACCTGGATACTGCATACCTGCCCTGTTGATTGTTACTTATAGTAAAATACCCAGGTTTTCCTGGCTTTCAGTCTGAGGTGAGAAAACATCAAAGTGTACACAAGGTTCTTGAATAAGCACTGACATCATTCACTATACCCCTCTTCACCTGATTTTCTTCTGCCATTATGTGATCTGGATTTTATAGAGGTAAATACATCTCTACTCTCCATTTTCCAAGTCAAGATCTTCAGCACAGTTTATTCTCTATGAACTTAATTTATAGTTTTATCTAAAAAAGTCTTTTTTTTTTTTTTTTAGTAAGACATAGTCATTTTCTGTTTATTGTAACATAAGCTTAGAGAACAACACAGCAAAGAGGTTACAGGGAAGAAAAAAAACCTCCAGAAAAATGTAAGGAATTTGGTACTGGTCATCTGACTAAACTTGTAGAAAGCAGCAAAATTCTCATTAACATTTCAAAATAAACATCAAACAGCTCTTAACATAAAATGAAGGCACTGGATTAAAGGCAGTGGCCGGCAAACTCATTAGTCAACAGAGCCAAATATCAACAGTACAACGATTGAAATTTCTTTTGAGAGCCAAATTTTTTAAACTGAAACTTCTTCTAATGCCACTTCTTCAAAATAGATTCACCCAGGCCATGGTATTTTGTGGCAGAGCCACACTCAAGGGGCCAAAGAGCCGCATGTGGCTCATGAGTCATAATTTGCTGACCACTGATCTAAGGTCATCAATAATCAAAGGCCAATTAGAAGCAAAGATCTGGGATACTGTGAGTCTCGTGCTAAGGTACAGTATTAATGGAATGAAGAAATAAAAGGCTGTGAGGATAGTAATTTAATTCTGAATTTGGAATCCTATATTATAAAAGGGTAACAAGCAAATCGACTGAATGGTGAAACAACTGGTCGCCATGATGCACACTTAGTAGCAGGCAAACGAGTGATTAGGAGCCAGCAGTCTCAAATTGTGAGAGGGATGTCCAACTGCCTGGGATTGGGCCTAAACTGGCAGTTGGACATTCTCCAAGGGGTTACGGATTGCGAGAGTGTGCAGGCTGGGTTGAGGGATGCTCCCCACACCCATGCACTGGGCCTCAAGTGTTTATAGAATCGCCACCATCACCTTACTCAACAAATCTAAATACTAAGTAATAAGCTGAAAGAATTATTCCAATAGCACACATCCTGAAGTCTAAATCTCTGCCCTTAACCTAATAAATGAAGAAAAAGAGAGAAAGAGAGAGGGAGAGGGAGAGGGAGAGGGAGAGGGAGAGGGAGAGGGAGAGGGAGAGGGAGAGGGAGAGGGAGAGGGAGAGGGAGAATTGTTTCATTCATCTTTTCTTTCATCTACTCCTTTATTTAAGTGATGTCTATAATACATACTTTGGTATCTGGGTAGTTATGTGAAATAATAGGTATAATACTACACATAGGTACAAATTAGGTTTCAGAAAGCCTTCAGTCTCATACTGAATATAGAATATCCTAAATATAAGATACAGGTACATTTAATAAATATAAAATATTTAATAGATTAAAAATATCAAGTACATTGACCCTTTGATAAAAACACAATTCTGTAGTTACTAGTAGATCATTAAAGGTAAACTGGCTCAAGAGATACCATGTTTGGTTAAATAATTACCTTGAAAATATGGAATAGTGAAATATCTAATCTAGATAACATATTTCTTCCCACCAACACACTCTTCCTGATTCTACAAAGAAGTTTCCATCAGCTTTATAGAAAAAGTATATTATGTATCATCTTCACCATATGAGAAAGTAATTGGCTACATCATCAAATCAACTTGGTACTTAAAAAGTGTAAAGATTTAACCAGCTGCTAAACCTTAAAAGTTACATTTCTTTGATTTATAAGTATTTTCTTTAAAAATATTCAAAATTAAACCTTAAATCCAAAGAAATTATACTTGATTTTCCTGAAGTTAGAGTCATATCCAAAGATTTCAGAGTACAATTAAGGTTTTAATGTCCTAACAAATGTATATCAATCAGATCTAGAGCTCTGGTTTGTCAATTCAATCAGATATGCTGCAATCAGGTGATGAAAATTATATTTGTTCCCTTTCTGTTGAGCCAATCAAAATTGTAAAACCTTAATCATATGGCCCAATCATCATCAATATCTTATTGCTCTTCTTCTGTTGCTTTTTGTACTCTTCAGCATATGCAGTATTTTTCCCCGGCTAATATAAAGGCTGCGAAGGCATTTGCTATTATGGTTCCCCCTCGTCATTACTTTTATACAGGATTGTGCCGCACTGGCATGGCCAACGGTGAACCTGAGTGGGGGCAGCTGAAAGGCTTACAAAAGACAGAAAAGAGAATGAAGGCTGGGTCTCGGTGGCCGCTGCTTCCTCATGTAGAGACAGCGCCATACCCACAAGCCATGTCTTTATTTTATAGCAGATGTCAGGAGGCAAAGTAAGGGCATGATCAAGATGTTTACAACATTTTCGTGGGTTTCAATCCTACTCAACAACATGCACCTGAACTCCATCACTCAGGCACATGGGACCACGTGTTCGGACCACAGGTTTAAGCTTACAACTACAGCTGTTGGCTATAGTTATGCTGGGAGGGCTCTGCCCTCCAAGCTGGGACTTACACGTGGCCACGAGAGGACTGTGCCCTCTCATCAGTCCAAGGCTTGGACCTGTCCAAACACTGTAGCCTCCCCCCCCCCCCCCCCCCCCCGCCCAGGAAACAAAATTTTTAACCAAGTCTCAATGGTTTGACATCACCGCTGCTCTTTTAGAGATTTACTGTTATTGTTCCTGCTGATGTTGTTTTTGCTACAGACAATATCAGATGAAATATAATTTCTTAAATCTGTCAGAACTCATTTAGTTAGGTGTCCAAGGCCAGTATTGCAAAGACTAAGTCCTTCACAGTTGATCCCTGGACCAGTGAAGTACAGTAATTAGCTCCATATGATCACCAAGACAAAAGTATCTTCTTCACTGAATAGTTTCTACAGTTCCTGTTATCAGATTAATATCTTTCAAATTGTAGCTACAGTTTGTATCTACAAGTTGAATTTTTCACCTGTTGAAACTTAAATATATTTCTTGCATATGGATGAAACACTAACCTAGTGACATCACTCTTATGACTTCCTGGACATACATTTAATAAGAGTAGAACAAAACAAAAATGGTACCCAATAGTTTTTGGTATTGGGTTGCTTAAGTAGAGCAGAAAATAAGTAAGAGGAGTTTTCATATCAGGAACCCATGCAGGCATGTCTAAACTTGACTTTTGAGGTAGATGAGCCTTCCAGGTACTTGGGGGAGAAGTGACCATAATTAGCACGATATTCTACGGGGGAAAAAAATTCTGAAAGAGGGATGGGGGCAGATGAAAAGCAAAGTAGTCTTTCTATCTCCCCATATTTCTCAAGATCAGCCCTTGAAGGATAAAATACACAAATATTTGTCTAATATATTTTATTCACCATAATATACTCCTTTGGAAAAGTGTCCAATTATAAGGATTTGTTAAATGATTGCTTAATCAAATGTCTCTCACCAGAGAAGAATTAACCAGTTTTATTTAAAAAAAATAACCTTATGTTAATTAGATGTATAAGAAACAATACATCTAATTAACTAACAGATACACAGGTACTCAGAAAAAATATATATCAGCTGGTAGGAGACAATAGCTAAGTGTCAGGATCCTTCTACTATGTAATTAAACTAGAAAATACTCTTTTTCTTTGTCACTAAGTAATTGCTCCCTTGACACAAAATAAGTGGAGGAATATTTTTATTATTCTTGGGGAAAACATTGTTTCAGATTGACAATATGGGAGCTTGCAACAGAAATGGACTAGTTGTTCTTAAATGCCATGAGGACTAAAGGGAAAGAAAGTACCAGATAAAGTTCAATGTAATTACTGTCTGCAAAATTAAAGAAAAACAGATTGTGAAAATAATTTCAAAGATAAGCCAATGCTACTTGTTTTTGTTTGAAGAATATAATAATTACCTTTGTGATTTGATAATCCCATTAAAATTACTTGACATGTACAGCAAAAAATAATTTTAGCTTTTTTCTCTTCCATCATAATGTGGGACATGATCCTAAAAGTAGATCGAGTTTCATTCCCATGGGAAAATAAACATATGAGAGATTCTGTGTATCTACAGTCATTCTAGAAATACGAAGCTGTATAATATAGATCTCTACAGTTGCCCCGAACTAACATTTCTGAGAAAGCAGAGCATGATGATATCCACAGGGTTATGTGAGTGTTTTGCACCACTAAAAAAGAAAAAGAAAAAAAGAGTACTTGGAACAAAAATTACACCTTATGTTTATAGCTCTGTATCAGTAAGTTAAATTCACAATAAAGTTGTATACCAATCAACCACAGAAATCTCAAAAGCATATAGAAATATGCATTTATTTACTCACAAGTCTTTAGTTAATCGAAGTTGGCCAAGACTTGGCAGCTCTGTTGATTTGTTATGTCTGTGGGTCCTTAGTTCCAAGAGTGTCTCATTCTTCTCCTATATCAGCAAGCTAACCTAAAGATATCCTCATGGTATTGGCAGAGGTGCAAAAGAGAAAGCTCAATCATACAAATTCTTTTCAATGTTTTCTTCATACTCATAAGACATTTTCATTAGACAAAGCAAATTATGGGGTCAAATTCAAAGGTAAGGAGAAATATATTCCAACTTTTTACTGAGAGAAAACTTCAAAGATCAATGACAAAGGATGTAGATACAAGAAAGGGTGACTAACTCTAATAATACAGTCTACTCTTAGTGTATCTATAGAAGAGTTGGCCCCAACTTCTATGGTTTTTATCTCTGTTTTATGGGCCCCAAGATCATCCCATTTTTTATTGGTGATTTTTAATTGCTTTTAAACACATATTTACCACTTAATCATCTTATACAAACCTTTCACAATTAATTTAAATATAATCAAACTTTTCTGTATCCATAAAGGCATATCTTAGGTAATATTAGGTCACTGAAGGAGGAACATAGGAGGCAGGAATGTTGAGGGATTATGTATTTATTTAATCATCCACACACCAGGTGGCTGAGCCTGGATGGCTCTAGCACCCAGTGAGGGGAGTCAGCGGCTTTTAAATAACTTTTGGCGAAGAATTCTTTATGCATACCGGAGGGGAGATAATGGGATGTGGTCCCTGCAAGTGAAATTCAGTCTCAGCAAAAGGAATGTCCATAGTGAAATGGCCTGAAAAGCCAGGGGAGGGTATCGATTCAATTGTTCCATCAAACCCAACAGATAAAACTGCTTCCAAAATGCCTTTTGGGGAAGTGATGTAGAGGAATATATTATTTGAGGTTCATTCTTTGGGGAAAGGCTGACATCACAGGCCAACACTTGAGCCTCTTTTCTTAATGAGGAGCCCTCTTAGACACTGATGCACCTCTACGCAGTAATGAGGCGGCAGAGGATAACAAGGAATGCGGGAATGGACGCTCTCCCATCTGTGCTTCATACTTCTACTCCATTCTTTAAATTGCAACTAGGCGAATCTTTTCTTAATATTTTCTTTCTAAATTATTCTCCTTATTGCATTACCTCCATTTGTTTTAAATTCTTTGCTATGAGCCATATACAGCTATTATGATAAGGTAAACAATGAAGCTAAACAAATCTCAATAGTTTCAGAAATTACTTTTGGCTTGAACAAATTCAGATATTTACTCACAATTACCTAAATAATAAACTCTTCCCCCTGAAACATTTTATATTCCAATTTCAGAGTTTCTGTAATCAACTAATAACTTTCACAAGATCCTTAGGATAATAACCATGAATAAAATTACAGTATCAGATTTTTCTGACTTCCTACATTTTCCTGCTTATTGTGTGCACTGCTTGACAAAGCACAAGTCCTGTCTCTAAATAATCTTTATTTCTTAAAAATCAAGGAGGTTCATTTGAAGAAAATAAAGGATTATCTTCACATTCTTTTCACTGGCCTGTTGAACATAAAGTTGGATTCTCAGGGATGCAGAAGGAGAGCTCTAAAACCATGTTCAAAAACAGCAGAAAGACTTATTTTAAGAATACCATATATCCTGATAAATTCAGAAACTCTGGAAACTTGAGATTGTGGATTCAAAAATAATCTAAAAGGAGTTGTGTGTTTTTTTAAATTTTTTATATATTTTATTGATTTTTTTACAGAGCAGAAGGGAGAGGGATAGAAAGTCAGAAACATCCATGAGAGAGAAACATCGATCAGCTGCCTCCTGCACGCCCCCTACTGGGGATGTGCCAGCAGCCAAGGTACATGCCCTTGCCGGAATCGAACCCAGGACCCTTCAGTCCGCTCTATCCACTGAGCCAAACCGGTCTCGGCTAGGAGTTGTGTTTTTAAAGTAGCTTTTATTTTATTGTCCATGATTAAGATTCCTTTCTATAAGCCCAGTTTATATGCAGTGAACACTATTAGCTAATCTGTTGCCTTTTTAACTTCTTGCTTCCTACAGTCATACCCATAATTTTGGTGTAGTTTGCTCATGATTCTTTTGCCACAAAAAATAAATGTACCACTTACTAATTTCTTTGCACCAAGCACTATACTACATTATTTTAAAATACTATTACCAAGAAAACAGAAATACTAACCAGAAAGGATATATGCACCCCTCTGATCATAGCAGCACAATTTACAATAGCTATGATTCAGAAACAGCCTAAGTTCCCAACAGCAGATGAGTTGATTAGAAACCTGTGGTACATCTACACAATGGAATACCACATTGCTATAAAAAAAAAAAAAAAAAGGAATTCTTCCCATTTGCAACAGCATGGATGGAACTGGAGAGCATTGTGCTAAGTGAAATAAGCCAATCAGAGAAAGATAAATATCACATGATACCACTCATTTGTAGAATATAATAAACACCATAAACTAATGAACAAAAATAGAACCAGAGTCAAAGAAGGATCAAATAGACTGAACAACCTTTGAGGGAAGGTGGCCAGTGAGGAGATAAGAGATAAACCAAAGGTCTTATATGCATGCATATGAGCATAATCAATGGACACAGTTGGGAGTGGGTGTGAGGGCATGTGTGGGGGTTAGGGTGGGCAGGGATAGGTCAATGGGAGAAAAAGGAGACTTATATAATACACTAAACAATGACAAATTTAAATTTTAAAAAATAAAATACTATTACCAATAGTCACAATAATAATTAAATAATAATAATTATTCCCAAATAAAAATGAGGAAACAGACTCTAGGACATTAAGAATCTTATATTTCATGTTAAGGACTTAGGATATTATTCTCCAGGAGTCAGAGAGTAATTGAACAGTTTTAATCAAGGAACTGATTAGAGTTACGATTTTGATAAATTATTCTGATGGCAGAATTTCCCTAACCCTTTGCTGATTTGACAGAAATAAGAACAGAGGTGGAGCTTGTTAAAAGATAATCATAGTAGGAGTGATGAGTAATAATACTAAGGCAGTAGCATTGTTAATGGACTTTAGCTTCACCTTACTTTTTTTAACCATAACATTTTTTTTTCAACAAATAATCTTCCAGGCAGCCCTTACTAACATATGAGAATTGACAAGCATATAAATACTTTTTGCTGTTCTTTATCCCCATGGTTTTGTATTAGCTTTCTAGATGGGTTTGTCACCATACTTACTTTCACTCTATTGCCAGATAGCTTATATTATACTAGAGACTGGTGCATGAATTCATGCATGAGTGGGGTCCGGCTGACTCACGCCAATGGGGGCCCATTGGGCAGAGCCAGCCTGGGAGTCTAATGCTGGAAGCTATAGCTTTCCCCCAGCTGGATCTACTAATTATACTTTAAGGGTGGCCAAAAGAAAACCACAACAGAACTGTTTTACATTTCATGTGCCGTGAGATGAAGTTGTTTATGTGTTGTTTGCAAACATATATCAAGATGGATGATGGCCCTTTAATGATTTTTTAGTTCTTCCTAGGACTCTGCCCTCAGTTTCCCAATATGATCTTCATGTCTGTTTCTTTAAAAGTTTTTCTGTATTTTAAGATGCCTACCCTTCCCTATTGTTCCTGGCAACCTGTGGGTTTTCTTTTTCACATATTTTAAAGAGAGACTGAAAGCTCACCTAATCTGCAAGCACCGCAATTTTGCAAAATCCTCACCCAGTCTTTCTACATTCCTCGGCAAAGGGCCACCATCCCATTAATTCCTAGGTCACCTTTTTGGCTAACTTGGAAGGTCTCCTGGGGTTATGGGCCATGGAGGGAGAATTCCACACCTTGGCTATAGTATTAGCACAGGCCTCTGGAGACTCTGGTCGGGGACAGAAGGGACTGATAATTATTTTCTTGTGCTTTCATTAAATGTACATACACCAGGAGCCAGTCAGTGATTAGGGGCTGAACTGACAAGGGAAGGGGGTTTGAGGGGCCAATCAGGGCTCAGATCAGGTTGGCTGCCGCAGTGTCCATCATAGCTACTGGTCATTCTAGTCATCTGGTCCTTCTGCCATAATGGTCGCTGGGCTTTTATATAGATAGATGATAGATAGATAAATAGATAGATAGATAGATAGATAGATAGATATCACAACATAGTTATAAGAATGGCTAATGCTATAATAAAAAGAATCCCAAATGAAAATAAATGAAGTCTTTTCTCCCTCTCTTTCTCTCTCTGCCTCCCTCCTATCTGGCTGAAAAACCTCACAATCCAACATTCCACTTGAAGGATAGGGAAGGAGAATGAGTGCAGAGCAGATAAACTTCCTTGAGTCAAATTAGAAACATGTTTCACACATCACTCCACTCATATTCATTGGTGAGAACTAAGTTATGGGACCAGAACTAGCTGCAAGGTGGGCTGGGAATTATGGTTTCAAGCTGGGCAGCCACATGTCCAAGATGAAGAGAAGGGATTTGAGAGTGACAAAATTCTTTGTTTTTTACTATATAACTAGAGGCCTGGTGCATGAAATTTGTGCACGAGGGGTGAGAGGGGGTGTCTCTCAGCCCAGCCTGCACCCTTTCCAATCTGGGACCCCTCCAGGGATGTCCAACTGCCTGTTTAGGCCCAATTCTTGTGGGATCAGTCCTAAACAGGCAGCCAAACATCCTTCTCACAATCCAGGACTGCTGGATCCAAACTGCTCACCTGTCTGCCTCCATGATTGCCTCTAACCACTTCTGCCTGCCAGCCTGATCACCCCCTGACCACTACCCTGCCAAGCTAATTAATGTCTAACTGTTCCGCTGCCAGTCTGTTTGCTCCCAACTGCCCTCCCTTGCAGGCCTGGAACCTCCCAACAGCCCTCCCCTGCTCGCCATCTTGTGTCCACATGGGGGCAGCTCTCTTGTGTATTGGAGTGATGGTCAATCTGTCTATTACTCTTTTATGAGATAGGATAAAGGCCTGGTGCATGGGTGGGGGCCAGCTGGTTTGCCCTGAAGGGTGTCCTGAATCAGGGTGGGAGTTCCCTTGGGGCATGGGGTGGCCTGAGCAAGGGGCCTGTGATGATTTGTAGGCCGGCCATTCCCCCCCAGCGACCCAAGCAGAGGCCCTGGGATCTGGGATTAATTTATGTTCTACACTTGAAACTTTGTAGTCTGGAATGGATCCAAGCCTTCTGCTCACTCCGTAGCAACAGCCATTTCTGTTTGGTTTTATTTAAATGCTATAATTGAAACTTTGTAGCCTAGAGTGGAGGCCTAGGCCTGCCAGTGTTGCAGAAGCTTGACTTCCTCCATCACACGGGCAACCCTAGCCTCTGTTCTCTCCAGCCCCGTGGCTGCCGCCATTTCTGTTGGATTTATGTATCTTCTATAATTGAAACTTTGTAGCATTGAGTGGAGGCCTAGGCCGGCAAGGGCAGGTGGAAAGCTTGGCTTCCTCCATTGCCGGGGAAACCGAAGCCTCCCTCTTGCTCTCAGTGGCCTCAGCCATCTTGGTTGGGGTTTATTTGTATAATTTGCTCCTAATTGGCTGATGGGCATGCTGTTGGCATGGCTTGATTGAAAGTATGGTCAATTCGCATATTACTCTTTTATTAAGATAGTATTACCTTAAATTTTTTTCAATTATTTTAATTAACCCCCAAAATTTCTGCTCTCATTCAAGTCTCCATGCTATCTGACACCTGCCTACATAAAGGGAACTATTTCCAAATGCTGTCATTTAAGCTTATTGTCGCAATAATATTAAACAATAAAAATTCCTCTTCAGCTTTTCTCTTTCTTGCTTCAAGGTCATTTATTCTGCTAGATTGTAATGCATTCTCACCTCAAAATGCTCTTAGCCTAGATAGCATCAAATTCCATATCAAATGCTTCCTCTTCTATAGAGCCAGACTTGATCACTTTAACAAAATAACTATTCCTACATTATCATACTGAACTCTTCACCTAGAATTAGGGTTAGGGTGAGTTGCTAATTATTTTTTTTTTATAAGACTGCTATTCTGGAACATTTTATAAATGCAAAGCAATTCTATATAATAAAACCCTAATATGCAAATCGACTGAATGGCAGAACAACTGGTGGAATAACTGGTCATTATGATGTGCACTGATCACCAGGGGTCAGACTTTCAATGCAGGAGCTGTCCCCTGGTGATCAGTGAGCTCCCTCAGTGGGAGCACTGCTCAGCCAGGAAGTGTATAACAGAGCTAAGGAGCAGCAAGTAGGAGGGTGGTAAGGAGTGAGGGGTCCTGGACTATGAGAGGGATCCTGGACTGTGAGAGGGATGTCCACCTGCCAGCTTAGGTGGACATCCCCTGAGGGGTTCCAGACTGTGTGAGGGTGCAGGCTGGGCTGAAAGACCCACACCCAGTGCACAAATTTCATGCACTGGGCCTCTAGTACTTATATAAAAACTAGAGGCCCGGTGAATGAAATCATGCAACAGTGGGGTCCCCTGGTGGTCAGTGCACATCATAGTGAGTGGTTGAGTGACCTTAGCATATCATTAACATATTACACTTTGATTGGTTGAATGGCTGACTGGATGACCAGACACTTAGTATATTAGGTTTTTATTATATAGGATGAATGGGATAGATAGTTGCAGTAATAATCCCCAATTTATTCATGCCTATTTGTATTTATTTCCCTTTCACATGATCTTTGGGCTTGTGGAACAATAGCAAATGTGATACAATATCCTAAAAAAGACTTGCACTAAAGCTGTGCTTTCTAACTTCTTTAGGAATCCTGTGACCACTGGCATGTAAATAAGCCTGAGTGAGCCTACTTGAAGACATATGGTCTAACAACCATCTTCCCTCCTGACGGACTGCTAGCACAAGTCATATATACCCTGAACCAACTACCAGGAATGTGAATGAGGCTATCTTAAACCATACCAGCCCATCAGAGGCAGAAACCAACTGCAGCTGCAGGAGAGTGTCCAGGTAAGATCTCTGGAATAATCATAACTGAGCCAAGTCCAAATTACTAATCCACAGGAGTATGAGCTAATAAATCTTTGTAACCCAGTAAGCCATAAAAGTATTCTTTTCTACATCAAAAGTTGAGACAATTTATATAGATACATTTTTTAAAATATTAATAAACCATTTTTATTACTAGTCATACTAAATAATAGCCTTGTGCATGGTCCCCTTCTCAATTGAAATTACTTTATCATTCCTTTGGAATACCCAATATCTTGAATTATACATGTTTAAAGTCATTATCTTGCTGTTGTTTAATGTATATATGTTATATAATTTAATATTGATTTATTTTGAAATTTATATAAAACTAGTGGCCCAGTGTATAAAATTTGTGCACATTAAAATGGGATTAATTAGAGGAAATTATTTAATATTGCTATTTTCCCTTTCTCTATAATAGAAGTGTCAGAGATAAAAAAAAAATAAGTAAAGTGTATATGAAAACCCTTCCTCCTGTCAGGGAGTCAAGTCCCTGCCCACCCACATGCACCTCAAAATTGCATGAGACCCAGACCCAGCAGCCCCCCCCCCCCATTGGGCTAGATCCAGAGCTGGCCAGTCTCACCCTGATCAAGCCCCTCTGAGCAGGAGGTGCTGTCTGAGATCCCCAGCCTGGTGCCAGGGTGGGGGGTGCAGCCTAAAGTCCTCTGTCAAGCCCCATCTGTTGGGGGCATGGCCTGAGGTCCCTCAGCCTGGTGCTGGGGCAGGGGGAGCAGTCTAAGTTCCCCTAGCCCAGCACTAGGATGGCAAGTGTACCTTGAGGTCCCCCATCAAGCCCTGCCAGGATGTATCATGGATGGCCTCAGGTCCCCTGGCCTGGCACTGGGGTGGGGGTATGGCATGAGGTCCCCTGTCAAGCACCATAGGAGGACATAGCCTCAGGTCCCTACTGATTGCTCATTAAGGCTCCTTATGGGAACTTGGCTTCAGCTGTGGGTGCAGCCATCTTTGTGATGGAGTGATCAATTAGCATATCCCCTCTTCATTAGATAGGATTACATCATGCCATATGTAATCTTCTATAATGTACTTCATTTTTTTAACATTATGTTGTGAGATTTAACCACAGAGTTATGATTTACATATTTTCACTGCATATCATATCTTTGTCCATTTCCCATTGCTCAACATCTGTGACATGCCTGGGTTTTTAGTTGTAACATACATATGTTTGTTTGTTATTGGTTGCTAAAATGAACACTTTTGTAATAAGCCTTCTTGTACAATTTCCTTGTTCCGATCTCCACAAATGTTCCCATGGCGAATATTTAGAAGAGGAATCATTAAGTGTCAAAGTAATCATTAGGTGGCAGTGAGTGTTCTTCACCTGATTATTCTCAATTGTTTACAAAGTTATTTTCCCAATTTATACTCCTATTAGCAGCATAATGATCCATATTGTCTCCAACAGCCAGTGCTAAAACAGTCTTTAAAATCTATTTGCCAATCTGGTGGGAAATGTTATCTCACTGTTGTCTTTATTTGAGCTTTCATAAATGTTAGTGAGATCAGACATTGTTTTACATTTAATTGGTCATAACTTTTCTTTTTGGGCAAATGCCTGTTCAAAATTTACTCATTTTTTCATTGGATGGTTCCTATTCCTTTTTCAGCCATTATTTTTCTTTTTTTTAATTTTATCTTCTTATCCCTAGAGTGGGTCTCATATAAAATTAGTTAATATATAGGAACTCAAACTCTTCATCAAGGAAACTACTTTTTTTTTTTTTGATAATAGAGAATGGCACATGTTCATTTACACGGCCTTTTCACCGTTAATATTATAGTAAACTGGTTTGAAACACTTATTTCAACACAGATAAACTATTTTTCTTTCTAGTTTTAATGTTTGTCACTCCCCACATCGTTGTGAAGATTTGTTTGAAAGAAAAAGTAAGAAAACAGACTTCAAGTTATTCATTCTATTTAGACACACAACAGAGTTGGCTAAGATCTTCTAAATCAACTCCCACAACATTATCTAGGATGCAGCACTCCCTAAGAGGGCTGTTAGAAACCTTGAATAATAAAACAGATAAACTACAGAGCATACTTAAAAGAGTTCTTCAAGCTCTAGAGACACACGTTGAGGCACTGGTAGTTTAAACTAGTAAAACTGAAATAAAAGCAACCAGCACAGATTAAAGGTATCAGAAAAAAATAATCCATCTTCTATTTTTGTAATTAGTATTAATACACCATACATGATTATGTCTAATGATAAATAGAATATCTTAACCAAAGAATAATAACAAATAATAATGTCTACCTACGGTATCGTTACACTACACCATCAAGAAAATTTTGGACTCTTTTCAAATTGTTTCCTTGTGATGTAAACTTTTTGTAGTAGTACTAGCTTTTCCATTTTCTAGAAAACAAACTTTCATACTAGCTGCATTTTAATGCCAAAAAAAATTTCAGTGTTACCAAAAAAATTGCTGTAATTTTAGCCCAATATAAAGTTGTATAGTAAAACAAAAGAAATTTTAATAATATACAAAGGAACTTACAGTCAAGAGGTTAAAGGCAGATTTGTACCCTGACAATGCTGAGAGACAGAGATGATCAAAAATCAACAGCACTTTATGGAGGGTTTTCAAATTATTTTTATTTTATTTTTTTTAAAGAGTCAATACTTTATTTAGTGATAAATTATCACCGTCCTAAAACACTCTACCCTAGCTACAAGTCAGGGTTTTTTTCTTTTTTTTAATATTTATTGTTCAGTTTATTAATTACATTGTTTCCCCTTTTTTATCCCCCTATATCTCCCCTCCAACCTGTACCTATTCCACCCTCTACCCTCAACTCCCCCTCCCCACTGTCCTCTCCCATTGTTACAAGATTTTTGTCCAATCTCTTGCTGTACTTCCCACAACCCTTTTCTCCCCAAGAATTGTCAGTCCATTCCCTCTCTATGTCCATGTTTCTGTTATATTCACCAGTTTATCCTGTTCATTGGCCTGTCAATTCACTTGATTTTTATGTTCATTTGTTGATAGATGTGTATTTGTTGTTCATAATTTATATTTTTCCCTTTTTCTTCTTCCTCTTCTTAAACAATATCTTTCAGCATTTCATATAATATTGGTTTGGTGGTGATGAACTCCTTTTTCTTATCTGTGAAGCACTTTATCTGATTTTCAATTCTGAATGATAGCTTTGCTGGATAGAGTAATCTTGGTTGTAGATTCTTGCTATTCATTATTTTGAATATTTCTTGCCACTCGCGTCTGGCCTGCATCGTTTCTGTTGAGAAATCCACTGACAATCGTATGGGTGCTCCCCTGTAGGTAACCAACTGTTTTTCTCTTGCTGCTTTTAATATTCTCTCTTTATCTTTTGCTCTTGGCATTTTAATTATGATATGTCTTGGTGTGGTCCTCTTTAGATTCCTATATTTTGGGGTTCTGTGTACTTCTTGGGCTTTTAAGTCAGTTTCTTTCAGCAGGTGGGGGAAGTTTGCAGCCATTATTTCTTCAAGTAGGTTTTCATTAACTTGCTCTCTCTCTTTTTCTGGCACCCCGATAATTCGGATGTTGGCATGCTTAAGGTTGTCCCAGAGGCCCCTTACACTATCTTCAATTATCTGAATTCTTTTTGTTTCTTGCTTTTCCAGCCGAGTGGATTTTGCTTCTTTGTATTTCAAATCTTTGACTTGGTTCTTGTGGTCCTCTGGACTGCTTTTAGGACTTTGTGTAATATTTTTTATTTCAGTCTGTGTATGCTTGATTTCTAGTTGGTCCTTTTTCATATCCGTGAGGGTCTCGTTCATATCCTCAGAGGTCTTGTTCATTTCCTTGAGGGTCTCATTCATGTCCTTGTAAGTCTCATTCATTTCCTGGTTGGTCTTGTTTATTTCCTCATAGTTCTCATTAAATTCATCGTCCTTTTCTAGGAACCTCTTGAAAAGCCTTATAACCGTGGTTTTGAACTCTATGTCTAGTCATCTTTTTTCCTCCATTTCTTTCACACCTGATTTCTTTCCATATCTCTGCATGGTGGCTGCTTTATGTGATAGATGTCCTCTAAGGGTCAGTGGCACAGCCTCCCCAGTTACTTGAGGTGGGTACTCTTACTGCAATCCTTTATGGGTTGTTCAATATTTTTGAATTTAAACCCAGCTTGTTGTTGTTAGCCCTAGGAGGGTTTGACCTCCAGGCCAATTGGCTGTGAAGGGAGACTGTGTTCAGGTTGGATGGGCAGAGTCTCTGAGCTGTACAGGCAGCCTCAGTGATAGCTACGTCCTATGCGGCTCCCATGCGGGTTTCTGTTGGATGGGGATGACTGCAGGCACCTCCAAGAGAAAGCCGCTAGTCTCTTCCCCTTGCCAGACAACTCTGCCTCTCTTCAAATGAGTCTGCACACCCAAAGTCTCACCCAGGGTCGTAAAACAGGTGGTTTCTGGGACCAGGAGACAGGCCTCCAGGGAGCAAGTTGCACATCTGTGCTATCGCACAGTTTACTTGCGGCAAACTTCTTTTCCCAGCTACCTGGTTTCTCTGCAGACCCGGAGTCCTCCGCCTCACCTGGCTTCCAGGGTGCATCCACCGGACCTCGGACCTCGCCTGGCGCTGGGGAATCCATGCAGTGGGACGTCTCCGCCCTCCCAGTTGGCAAAATCCAGCCGGGGCTGCTGCCCCAGCCCGTGCGCACGACCAGGACGGCTCCTAACCTGTTTCCGTCTTCAAGACTGCGCTCCCGCAGCTCTTCTGAGTCTCAGTGTCCCACCTTTACCTTTATTCGTGGAGTTTTCACTCAGCCAGCTTTCTGGTGATTCTGGGCAATGTTTGCCTTGTTGTTATGTTGTAGTCTCTGAATTGTTGTGCGGGGCAGAACAATAGGTGTTCATCTATGCCGCCATCTTGGTTCTCCACTCTCAAATTATTTTCTTAGAAAGCCATTTTAACATTACGTAGTATTTTCAATCATATCTCCCCTAAACCTTTAAAACTCTCCTCTCATTACATATACAGAATTTGTAGAAAATAATGTATTAATTTTTTGTTTTTGTTTTTTTGTTCTTAAAGGACTCACAGGAATGTAACATCTGTGCCAGTGACAATTTATTCATGCTTCCAGATATTTAGCATCACCCTTTATTTTTTCTCATTACCATATTCACTTGACCCAAGCTCGCTGGACTGTTTGAAATGCACAGCAAGCATTATTTAGAAAATTATATCATAATGTTTATTAAACGTATACCTATTTTTTTTTCTCCTACAAAACTTAAAAAGAGTTCCAACTGACCTTTCTCAGTAAACAGAGACAACCTGTTTCATCAAGTCCTATGGCAGAGAGGAGCAGAAATAAGTTGGCTGTCTTCACGTAAACACCTGTTTCACATGATTGGGCACAATGAAGCTATTGGTCATAAAACCTGGAGGAAGGTTCCCATGTGTTACTAGTACGGTACCTTGTATCTGCAGCGATGGTCTCATTGAATACTTGGCTTTAAATACCACTGTGTGCTGATCATTTACAGATTTGCATGTCTGGTCAGACCTCTCCATTAATCTTCAGGTTTGTAGTTCTAGCCACGTTCTGGACATCTCACTCAGAAGTTACCATGCCCCAAATCAAACTCTCACCTTCTTGAGGCAACCCCTCCCTGTCCTCTGCTGGAGCTCCGTCAATGTTTCTTCCTTCCTCCCATTTCTTCAGGTCATGCTAATGGGAATCAGCCTTAGCTCATTCCTCTCACATTAGCAAATCCTGTCAACTCTACCTTTCACAGGTTCAGATTGTCATCAATTCTCACCACTCCTACAATGACCACACCAGCCCACCTTCCCAAGCCCTCTGGGGCTGGATTTTCCAACATCCCCCTCACTGTCCTCCTGCTCCTCACAATTGCCAACGTCCTCTTGAAAAAAACACAAGCCTCTTCCACTCAAAACCTCCTAATGGCTTTGCCTATCTGGGTACCATTTAAAGTCCTTACAGTGGCCTTTAAGACCTTACGTAATCTGACCCCCTGCTACCAGCCTGAGCTCCTGCCCTCCCCTCTCCGGGAGACACCCCTCTTCTGCCTTGGCTGCACCTGCCTCCTTGCTGTCTCAGAAACGCCAGCCACCCTTTGCAATTGCTACTACCTTTGTCAGGAACGCTCTCCCCGCAGATGCCCACAGAAGTCACTCCCGTGCTGGCCTCTGGGTTCGCTCCTGTATCACCCCTGTACAAAGGAGGCGGTGCTTTCCAGGTTCAGGGGCCCTTTCCCTCGTGTCAGTTAGAAGTGCTAAGTCACCCCGTGGACTCCAGGTAGCTCTCCTTGTTTCATCAGATTCGCATGCCCTACCTGTCCCTTCAGGAGGGCGTCTAGGATGATCCTGGCCTCACTCCTCCCAGAAACACAGTGAAACTCTACAGGTCTGTATGGAGCAGTTCCTTCTGGGGGTAAAACAAAAACAAACAAACAGACGTCCTAAAAACTGGAGGACACCTTGACATCCAGCAAATGAGAAGGAAACCACATCATGGAAGCCCAAGAAGGGCTGACACACAATCTCGCCATACACCCAACACAGGGACCAAGGACTGGGAGGGAACTCAAAGCCCCCAGCACTGGACACTTGAGAGCAGAGCACCCCCAGGCATCTGGCTTTGGTAATCAAGGGGCTCTGGCAAAATGAGGAAGCATGGAAACCGGCACAGACTCACCTGCGGGGCCAGCGCAGAAGCAGCCCTTGGCAAGCGCCCTGGCTGGAAAGACACTCGCTTGCTGCTCCTTTTAAAGGGTTGGCCTGAGGGCAGAGACTGGCTGGGATTTTCTACGGTGGCTGGTAGGTGCCCTCCTCCTGCTCTCCCTCTGCCTTCCTAAAGCCACATAGGGGGGCACTTTTACTTATTTATTTTTCTTTTACTTTAAAAAAAATTTTTTTTTTCTTTTTCAGCAAGTGCACCTTTTGCATGCCTCCTCCGCTTTGCTCCAGCCAAGGGCGCTGTCGCTGCTTCTCCAGAGGCCCCGTCCCCCAGAGGGGAACGTTCATGCACCTTTGCTGCTAGTGTCCACGTCAGGAGACCTGGTTTCTGGTGGTGCCTCCCAGCCGACACCCCTCGATCACCTGCCTCTGGAGGCTGGGGGAACTTGCATTCTTGGGTCCCATGGGACTGTAACAGTTGGAGAAACTCTTTGGCAGAATGTCACCACCACCACCACCACCACCCGCCTCCCAGCACTGCACAGATCACAGACCAAAATGGAACCCTTGCTCTCCATTATTATTAGCAGCGGAAATTTTAGCAGCCAATTGCCACATCATTAGTCTTGGACTGACCTGTTTGGTGTGCACAACAGGAAATATTTTGCCTTCGGAGAACAAGAAAAATAGGTTTCTTTGCATTACACTTATTGATTTGTGCAGTTATGCAGTGACTGGTAAGTTAATGTTCAAGAAAAAATATTAAGTTTTATTAAAATGTTCTATTCTTTTATGTTAACGATTACTCACTTATTTCAGCCCTTTGTATTCAGCATGTCTATATCAAAATAAACCTGTTTCTATGAAAATGGAAGCTTTTTTTGTGGCTCATAAAATTAAACCTTGTTTACTTGGCCCATCCATGTTAGTCTTTGAGTTTGACATGCTTGGTGTTTATACATTGACCTTGAGGCTAGCTGAGTTACCTGGCTTTGTCAAACTGAAACTAAGATGTAAAAGTGAAAGTGCAAGTTTTTAAATGTCTAAAATTTCTTTGTCATTTCTAATGGCTATAGCTAACCTGGTTTCTCCTGTCTTTGAAATCCCCGTCTTTCAAAATGTCTTTAACAAAGATTACAACTGACTGATGTAATTTTTACAGAACCTTTGCTCTTTTTTTAAATTACTAACTTGGATATAGTGTCACTGTCCTGCCTAAATAAGAATAAATACTGGCATCTATTCCTTTCCCTACTTTCTCTTCAATTATGATCTTAACCAAACTTGATAAAATACAGATGTATAGATATATACTTAGCAATGTATACTCTTTATCGGCAAAGCCTTCCTCACTTGTAACTTTAAAAAAGTTTGAAACCCAAAAAATGCGAAGAGAAAACATAGAAAAGGAGGTAATCCGAGATGAAAATTGGATGATAAATGGAGCACTTGACTGAATGGTTATAAGACGGTGACTTGTGTTTGGGGATGAGGATTTCTTCTGCCATGAATGGGGCTGCAGCGCGAGCTAATTTTTCATTGTAAATGTCTTGGGAGATGATATTTGCCAGACTGTATAGTAGCCAGTAGACTTTGGCTCAGATTCGATGATAATGATACAGGGATTATAAAATGAGATAATAAATACTTTTGAATTTTCTTTCTGCTTTTCTTATAATTTTGTTCGATGTAAACATTTCTTTTTGCCTTAGTTTTAAAGAATTTGAATATTTGTGATTTATTCCCTTCTGTTTTCAAAAAGAATTAGGGACACATTGTAAAGCAAAAGTATGTAAAGCAGAAAAATTAAAAACAAATATACAACAAAGTCAATATATAGCTAGCTAAAAAGACTTGAGTAGATTCGATCCTAATAAAATAAGCCAAGCTATTCTGATTTTTAGTAATCAGAATACAACTGAAGTAATACTAAGAAGTTATAGTAACAGTTATTTGAGAATATGTGACTGAACATATGTATACTAGAGGCTCAGTGCATGAAATTCATGCACAGGTAGAGTCCCTAGTGGCTGCCAGCTGCCAGCCAGGGCCTCTCTTTGCACCTGCCTTAGCCTGGTGCTGCCCACTCACCTGCTCCACCATCCTGTTGTGGTCCCACTCTCGTCGTTGGGGCCATAGCATCTCCACTGCCGCCCACTGCCAGCACCATATGGCTGATGCCTGCCATGTTCCATGCTGCCTCCTGGTGGTCAATGCATATCTAACTCCTGGTTGATCGAACTCCCACCACAGAGACAATTTACCTATTAGCCTTTTATTATATAGGATATGTATACACACATATAGATATCATTTGAAAAAATATGAATACTGATATTAATATCTCCCTTCTTAAATGAAAGAGAATAAGTGAGATATTTTTCTATTCTAATCATTTTTGCCATTTAAAAAATTTCTTTGTTGTTTAAACAAATAAAGAAAATATTTAATTTATTGAATTTTGCTTTGCTTACTTAGCAGTGAGTTATTTATTAACACAAAACTAGTTTTGGCAATTAACAACATAAAGAATCAGGTAATTCACATACCTTTTATAACTGATATTCTTATAGTCTCAGTTTGTGACATACTTATGTGTTGTATCTTTCAAATAAAGACTCAAACCAAGAAGCACAATAGAAACTAGCATAACAAGTTTAATATATTTTAAAATATAGAAATATATTTAAACAGCACAATTAAAGAATAATATAATAGACTTCCATTTCTTATTCTTACAATGGTATGCTATTAATTAAAAAATATATTATTTAAGGTACCTCCAATATAGTTATCAAATCTTTAAGATAAACTGTATTTTAAAACAACATTGCAATATATCTGAATTACAAACAAACCCATAACATTTTAAGCTATTTCTATTTTTATTTGAAAGATCCAAAAGAGTGATTAATAAATGGTGCTTTATGAATAATCTAGATGAAATTTAAATAGGCCTCGCCATGGAGCCACGATAAATGGCAAGTTATCCATCTAAATATCATTCTTTAAGAAATCAGTGTGTGTTAAAGAAAAGCCTTAGAAGGCAGAGAGAGAGACAGAGAGAGAAAATAAATTAATTTCAGAGGGAAGAACACACATGCACATACACACAACAGAATCTTCCCGTTTGGAATTATTTGTGCTTGGAGAAGGGTTTACAAAATCCCTTTACAAAATAAGGTTTTCATTGAGCTCATTCTCAAAGATATGAAAAATGGATTTCAGCTGTTCGTTCGAAATGGCAATTCTGTCAAAGCCATTCTGGGATTTTTGGTAATTTCCTCCAGTTTAGTTTCAGTGCTTTTACCCTAAATAAAATCCCTTGCATCACATCAATCAACGGACACAGTTATGAAGGAGCGCTAAAGAAAATGGCTCTGTCGGCATCTTGCTCCGGTATATTTTATGCATGCAGTGACTCTTGTCTGTGGGGAGGGAAGTGGAGCACACATAAAGTTTTCTTTATTTTGGACTCCTTTTAAACCAGAAAAAAATCTGCAGCAGTAGTGTCCTAGATAATAGGCAGACATGATTTATTTGAGGTAAGAAGGTTGTACTGCCATTTTTTTTCGTGTTAACTTGGAAAGTTATGGACACAGGCTCAAACCTGTCTCCACAGAGTTCCTGAAGCTCTGAGCTCTTTGCAAAATCTGCAATTCACAAGCCAAGAAGGAACATGCTCCTACAGTTACACCAATTCTGTTAAAGCAAACAGTTACAACAATTATGTGCAATCTTTCAGATTCTATGTTCTGCCTACCATTTATTTATTCAAATCCAGTTCAACATTTCATTTTATTGAATGAAGTAGAAACTCAAGAAAAAAAAATGTATTTATCTAAGCATTTTTGTTTGGGTTGTTATTTTAAGTTTTACTTCTAAATAAATATCCTATCATAGTTTTTATTGGAGCAACATAACTAAATGCATTGTTTCTTTCATTGATATTTAACAGAAAAAGGAGTTCTTATTTCAAAAAATATATTAAAAATTGTATTAGGAAAAAACGTTAACATGGAATTGAATTGGACTTAACATACCTCATTGAAAGTTAGACTGGTCAATCTATTGTTTAATGTTGTGACCTATAAAATAGATTTCATTGATAAGGAGAATATATACCTTTTAAATAAATAAAAGTGACTATATACATGATATTGTACATAGGTAGAGATGAAATGAGCCAGACTAATTTTACAAAATTCTCCTTTTGTCTGAAAGTATACTTTTTATTGTAGTAATAAACCTTAATACAGATCTTTTTCTTATTTCCATTATGACTTAATATTAGTGGCAGCCACAGGAGCGCACTACCATGTTTCTGTATTTTTTCAAAATGACATTGGAGCTGTCGTCAAAGTACAGCACAGAGATGGCGTTTAATTTGGTTGGAGCACAACAAGGCTTGGGTACATGGTCAGGAAACATCAGATGAACCTGGGAAAGAAAGAATGTTTTGTTTCTTTAAGAAATAAGGTAAATATTTTGTCTGCAGCTTTAAAATGGTATGCTTGTCTTATCACTCCCCGTCAAGCACACCCTTCACTATTCTCTTTGTGTTCAGTAGCTGGGGTCGCTGGCAATAAAGGATGTGTTCTTAAGCACTGACACCTAGAATCAACCCAGCAGTCTAATTATGTGTTGGGATCTTGAAAAATGTTCAGACAGCTAAGGAAAATACCTTATATGGAAAACCAATGAAAATTTTCCTGGGAAAAAGAACATGGCAACTAGTAGTGAGTTGCTTTTAATTAAAATGATTTCTATTTACTTCATGAGAAATATCAAAGTTATAAATGCAAATCAGTAAAACCACACAATTGGACTATAGAAAAATTCATATCTAAGAATTATTTCAAAGGGATAATTAAACAATATCATCAAAATTATGTCAACTCTTCATTTTTTCATTGTAAAGGAAACTTAAATATAATAGCAAAATAAACTCCAGGTATAATCCAATATTTGCTTTAAAGTTTAAAGCAATGATTTCAACTCTTCACAGAATTTTTTAACATATTGGTTAGAGTTTAATATCTTTTTACTTTCTCCCTTAGACAACCTCTAAAATGCAGGCTAAGCTAAATCAGAAGTAAAGAGCCTAGATATTTACGAAGTGAATATCCATCCCCCTAAAAGCCTAAAAAAAGGTAGCTATACATGGAAAGCGAAATTCTTAAATAAAGGGTTTATTCTCATTTTGATCAGACTGGCAGTCTGCCTATGGTCTGAGCAAGGAGCCAGGACCTGGTTCCCCTGTTCCCACCCAACTACCCTGGCCATTCCTCAGAGGGGTCTATGGGAAATCCCATTGATGAGTCCTGAGGGATCTGCAAAAAGCAAATATAGCCTCCTAGAGTTTGGCTGTACAATGTCCTGGCTGAAATGATACAAGAGCCCTGCATATGGACAGAAACAGCAGAAAAAATGAGGTGATCTGACATGAACTTGAAATTTCTTAAGACTTCACAAAACTAAAAGTTGGATAGTTTCTACAAATTTCAGATGCAGCTTGTGTTCCTCATCAGTTTTATCTTCCATAACACGCACATACGTGATTGATCACCCCGTTTCAATAGAGCTTGGCAGCCTCACGAAGCATTTGATTAAAATAAAATTTAAAAAAAGGATTGTTCTTAATGATTCATATTAGTCACAAACATGCTCTCCTTTAACAACTAACATGCCTGTCTTCTTGTTTCATCTCCTTCACAGAACAAACAGAGTGCACAATATCAGGGGGAAAACATCAAACTTCCCATGGACGCTTCACGTTCTGTAATGACTTATATCCTACACCCAGGACAGTGTGTAGAGTGGGGTCTTGCTTCAAGTGCACATCAGATTTTTTTAATGTTTGTTTTTAGACACTGCCTTCTACATGATAGCCCCAAAAGTTGACAATATGTACATATGTTATATATATATGCCTAAGCAACCACCATGACCGGATGACTGGCTGGTAGCTGTGATGTGCACTGACCACCGGGGGACAGATGCTCAATGCACAGGATCAGGCTCCCTCCCATCTGGATCAGGCCTACAGAGATAGGGCTGAAACTGGCTTTCCAACACCCTCCTAGGGGTCCTGGATTGTGAGAGGAAACAGGCCAGGCTGAGGGACTCCAATGGTGCATGAATCCATGCACTAGGCCTCTAGTATATTTATAAGAAGAAAAAGGGAAATGAGAGAAAGGATTATATTTGACAGTTTTTTCAATAATTAAGCATTGCTTCGCTTGAGGGAAATGTTCATACGTTAGCTACATATCTTAAGAAGTAAAGTCTACTTTTTGAGTCATTAGAATGAGAGTAATAAGAGGCAAAGAAGTTTCTGAGAAATTAATTAAGCATCATTTTTTATAAGCTGATAGTGGCTGCCCTCTGTGACACTACAGAAAGACAATGATCGTGGCTATCCCTTCAGGGCATGAAACAGCAGCATTGTTCTCTGTATGGTCAGCTCTCAGACAATGTGAATTCTTATAGACAAGAATAAAAGGCTAGACTTCATAGCATTTATTTTTCTTTTACCAGTGGGTGTTTGGATATAAACCTTCATCCTTGCAGAGCATACCTGCTCCAGATACCCCAGAAAGTTTTTCAGTGTCATAAACTACATATCTGTCCAGATAGCAAAGATGAAGGCATATCAACCCTTAAAATTCCTCCAGGAATTTTCTCTATACTTTGTATATGATATGGAAGTAGGCAATCTCATTTGCCAAGACTCAGAAAACAAAGAAAATGTATAAGTCTGGAGTGTGAAATATTTTTTTCTTCTCTCCTAAATTACAATAGCTAAAATTTTCATAGTAACCCTCACATTAATTTGAAATAATATCACATAGTCTATTGTAACTTCTAGGAGCCTGTCACTTAGTCTTCCAGAGTTTGTCCCTCTGCCATAAAGCAGGTACATCAGACTCTTAAAGAGGTTTCATGAGCTCATTAAATAGAGTACAGACACTTAAAGACCATGGAATCAACATCTTACTATCTTTTTTCACAAAAATAAGCCTAAGCTATTACAGATAAAGTCACTATTTGATTTCATGAGTCTGAAAGGGGGAAAAATGAAGATCATTTTTCATCTCAATGGTAAAAGGTATTAAGAAATAGAAATGTATCTTCTACTTATATTCTACATTAAAGAACTTTCATAATGTCGCAGTGTGTTATGGAGCATCCTTAAATAATAAGAGTAAAAGCCCTCAGATGAAATTCACTGCAGCTATTATTCAATGTTTTTTCAATAATTACTAATGAATTGTTAGGTTAGAAATAAGTCATTGGGAACCTGTGTGGTTAGTCATGTTGCACAGTGAAGCAATCACAGAATGAACACATCATGTAATTACAACTTTCCTAGCTGAATCCTTCCCTAATATGGAATCAGGATTCATCCTTAAACCAGCCTGAATTTCCTAACTATCCCCATAATTTGTTACTTTGACTCTAAAAAGTGCCAAACGAATTTGAGAAGACAAGATAATGCATTGATAACTCCCAATGGATGCTTTCTGTTAAAATAATTTTATATGGAGTTTTCATCTTAAACCAGTTTCAATCCTGCAAAAACAAAGCATACCAGAGTTTGAACTATGGCATGGTTGGTAGCATTCATATGGGCATTGAGTGGAAAAGAACATTCTCCATCACAATAAAATGCAGCATATCCTTCTGGTGCTATAATCCAGTCCTAAAATGCACAAAAAAGAAGAAAAAAGTAATATAAAAATATAATTCTTAAAAATACTCAAATATATATAAATCTGCATAGGTTTCTTTCTCTTCTTAGTACAACAATTAGTCTAATAGGATAGCCTCCCCCAAGCCCTTGATTTATTTTTAAGTTGACATTCACAAAAACATATAAATATTTTCACAAGAAAATGTCCTCTGTAATTTCTCCCAAGAGGTTGCTATGCACAATATTCATAGTATGTATAAATCCATGCATTCATGAATAAAACCATAATCATGAAATAATATTCTAAATATTCTTTAAACAGGAAATGATGAACTCTGGAAAGTTCAAGTGAAGCAAACCAAAAAAAAAAGTATAAACTTGAGATAATTCTCATTACTTCTTAATAACTCATTCCTGGATTTGAGACTTGACAACCTCCGAAAGCTTTGATATTTGTTTCTTATACTCTTTTTTTTTCATTCATGCATTAGATTTATAGACTCTTTAGGAGAAATTAATTGAAGCAACTTCCAAAACTGCACATGAAAATTTTTAGGAAGCTAAAAAATTGACATATGTCATAATTGCTCTATTTTCCACCCAGAGAGGTAAAAATTGGCCCAAATGTAAAATTGGAAGATGTTAACATTTTAATATTATTTCTTAATAATATAGCTCATATTCTGAGAACCATTGTAATAGAATAATATAATCTAAAAAACTTTAATTTAAAGGATTACTACATAGAATTATTAAAAACTCTTGGTTAAATTCTCCTCCTCACTCTATTTATGAAGCTAATCATATGTGAAAGACAGCAATAAGTTTGAAGTGAAGAGAAAAAAACTTTGTCTGAAAAAACAATTTTAATGACAGAGACAATAAAGTCAAGAATTCTGTTTCTTAGATTGATAGTTTGGGACCATTGGGGACAAAGAGAATTGCTTTAGTTAATCTCAAAAAATAGTATTAAAATCAAGTTTGAAATACTTAAAGAATAACACCTTTTTTCTCTCTCTAAATATTGTAAATATCCTTTCTTCTTCAACATAGCTTATTTTTATTTTTATTATCAAACCTAATAATTATGTTTTTATGCTGAAAGAATAATGGAGAAAAATAATGTGGATAATCCACATACTGAATAGTCTAGTTAAAATAACTGACTACTGTATTGGAAAATTTACTGACAAAGGTTACAAGGAACTCAGGATTTATCATAAAGCAGAAAAGAACACTTGAATTGATTGATCATTCTTACCTGCCATCCCAGGTCCCGGAAACTCACATAGAGTTCATGCTTCTTACAGGCTTGTTTTTGTTCACTTGTATTATAATCTGAAGACAAAAATCAGATTTTAAACAGATGGCAGCTTATTGCATATACTAGTACTATTTCTTTGGTGAGGTCATTAATAAAAAAGAAGCTATATTTGAAGTTGTAAAATATGAGTTTGAATCTTAAAGCTAAAGCAACTTGGTAAACATGTGAGGTTACTCAGGTACTTGTCCTGAGTTTCTTCTGTAAAATGTAGACAATAGCATTTATCTTTTGGGACTCTAATAAGAATTTGGTTAGACTCCCTATGTGATGGCACACAGCATGATGCCTCGCTGCTCAATGAATGCTCATTCATTAATTTGTGCATATTATAGTAGTACTTAATATATTTATATATATTAAATATTCATACAATGTTTTTCAATATCATCCATGAAGTAGACAGTGGAAAAGTACCAATTGGGATCATACTGAGTTTATTTTATTTTAATAAATATGTTAAATTCTGGATACCCAAAGTTGACCATGTGATCATCCTCTCCAAATCTGTCCTACTGGTAGACCTCTCTGTTCTTAACTGATGGCAGTTTCCCAGTTTTATAACATTTCTTAAATAAAAACATTAAAAAAACCAATTTGGAATAAAATATTTTTTTTCTCTCCCACATCCAATCTTTCAGGAAATTCTATACATTTTGCCTTCAAAAACCACCAAAATATACCCTCTCTCACCACCTTCATGACTGTTCCTTGTCCAAGGCACCGTCATCTTTCACCTGAATTACTGCAATATCCTCAATGATATTTTCCCTGTTCTGCCTGGCTCCCCTACAACAAAGCAGCCAAGTAGACCTTTTAACAACTCAATTGAATCATATCACTCCCCAGCACAATGTCCCAGGATGATTCTCCATACCCATAAGAAAGAAATATCCTCACATGCCTTATAAGGCCCCATTACTTCTCTGACTCATTTTCCACTCCTCCTCCTCTCCTTCACTCCCGTATGGCCGTGACAGCTCCTTGCTGTTTCATGCACAGGTCAGCTTTCTGTCACCTTAGGGTCTTTCATCTCATTATCCCTTCTTCCTGAAATGCTCTTCCCTTGCATGTCTATATACCTAATGCCTATAGCTTGTTCAGTACTTCACTTAAGCATCATCTTGTCAATGAGGCCTCCACAGACTTCCTTAAACCAACACCCTAATATTCCTGGTCTCCCTCCCCTTTAATGTGCTATGCCATTTACTCATTTATTATGTTCATTGGTTCTTGTCTATTTCCTACTATGTCAACTCCTCAAGGGTAAAAAAATCTCATTTGGTTCTATTTGGTTCACTGGAATATCTCCGTGTCAGGAACAGTGGTACTCAATAATTTTTTATAAATGAATTTCTCAGAGTGTCTCACAAATTATTTGAAGCAAATGAAATACATTATTTACATTACATATTTTGGAATATAACCTGAAAAACCCATAACTTTTAAAAATTGTTTAAAAGATTTAAGGATAAACGGAGAACCCCGATCTTGTTTCTGGCGGGGGGGGGGGAATAGGGAAGAAACAGAGAACTTTACAGAAAATCTTTCAATATTGTCTTAAAGTTTGTTCACACCTTGCACCAAATGTATTTTAAAAGTCAACCCATTTTGATTTTTTTTCAACACAAAATAAGAAAGGGGAAAATTTAGGGTAAGGAAGCCAGCAAAATAATTTATTTTCAAAGAAGAGAGCGAAGTTTTTTTTCCCTAGAAATAAGTGCTGCATTCACTCTGACAGTCATCTCTGGCAAACCAGTGTAGCAGTTTACTATGCGAAGCAGTCTGTCATAAGATATCACCTTTCAGTGTAATTATCCTCCACCTCTAAAGAAAATGTAGGCACATCAAAGATCCAACAAGCCTGTCTTAGTGGGCCCTGTCATCTCCTTTCACAGTTACTTCAACTCCTTATTTATTTAATGTCAGTCTAGAAAACAAGATAATGATTAAATTTTAAACCTAGAGACATTTTGCCTTCTAGTTCAGAATTATTCCTACTGTGCAATTACCTTCATTAAAACAAATTAAATATGTTGATAATGATGGGAGATGGAGGAAAGAGAGTTTATTTGAAACCCAGCACTCATTCTCTGGGTAAACTTCTCCCATAATCAGAAGAGCACAGAATGGACAAGCCTCCTGTAACTCTACGTAAAACAAGATGAAATGGATAAGCTCCCTGTATCATTTTTAGAGAAAAGAAAAAAAAAGTTATAGTATTAATTTGATTGCATAAACTCTTAATATTTAGGATTTTTTTTTAAAAGCCAGCTGTGCATTAGACTGAGGGTTAGCAAATATTTTCTTTAAAAAGACAAACAGTCAATATTTTAGGCTATGGGATATCCCTTGCAACACTCAATTTGCTGCTATAACTTGAAAACACCCATAGACAATACATAAATGAATGGATAAAACTTGACATTTGGATTCTGAAATTTGAATTTTATATGAGTTCTACATGAAACAAAGTAGTATTCTTCTTTGGAATCTTTTTCAAACATTAAAAAATGTAAAAGACATTCTTAGCAATTGAGCAGTACAAAACAGGCAATGGGCTTAATTTGGCTCGTACTTCACCAACTCCTGCATTAGACAATGTGGGACATGTTTGTTCTTTTATCCTTGTCTTAATTAAAAACACTGGATATGAATAACGACATTGTAGCCAATAACACATACAAGTACATGTAAAAAGCTATAAACTACGTATGTGGTTATGTGAATTCCATGTTTAAAAAAAAATAAAGTAAAACTTAAATGTCAAAATATATCTGTTCCATCTATTCAGCTTTTCATGCAAGCTAAGTGATGTATATAATGTAACATCACATAAAGGTAATGAGCAATGAAATTTATAACAGAATCTGGTTCCAAGAGTCTGATTTCATAGAGCGTTAGGACCATATGCTTATTCTGTCAGAAATAAAAATTAATGGATACTGAGTGAAGTAAAGGTTGTACCCAAACCAGCAAAGTCTGCAGTTAGGTTTTCTATAAATGGTTGGCTGAATAACTGAGGGAGGAAGGACAAAGAAGTTAGATTCATATCTTTTAAAAATACTGATAGGCAGTCTTTCAAATATTAAAATAAAATGAACATAATGCTACTGTTGATGAACCTGCCCACAAATGAAAAGTTGTGCCAGAAATTACAAAACTGGTTTGGTGCCACAGCACACACTAAAAAAATTTGCTAACATTCCTCAATCACAATGCAGATATCATAAATATAGCATTTCTTTGTTTTGTGTCTTTGCAGTAATAATATTGGGAAACCAGTGCCAAAATACTTAAAGCATTGTTAAATATTTTATGCTAATTTATTTGTGGTCAATTTCTGAAAAGAGTAAAATTTTGATAATTTTTCTTAGTTTGATTTTTTAAATTATTTTTCTAGGAGAAAAACATCGCAAAAAAATCAAAATAAAAAATACATGGTGATTAAACATAGGTAAAAAAATAATTTCTGAGCTCTACAGAGAATTTCAATAGTCTGTCCACTCATTCCTAAAAAAAACAACCAAATAAATAAATATAGGCTAGCGTATCTCTGAAGAAAAAGAAAATCAAGTCGAAAAATATATAGTTACCAATAAGGGGTTCTTTTTCTTTAAAATTTAGTATTAGCCTCTTTAAGAGATGAATTATAGATAAATCTGTAACAAAACAAACAAACAAAAAACAGAAAAAAATTCAAAATAGAGTAGAACATTTAGGCACATCAATTGCTTAAACCAAATATGATAAGATATTGTGTTTCAAAGTAAAAGCCAGGATGTTAGCATTCCCATGCTTAGTTCCCCAAAGGAAAAGGAAATCAGCATTTACAGCATCAGGATTTTAATTAATTTACAGAAAATAGAAATGACAAATGAATGAGGATACAAGAAGAGCTAGAGAAGAAGAAATGGTAAAAATTTTATTTGGCCTTGGGAATAGAGAAATTCACAATAAACCCAAAACAATACCAATTCCCCCCCAAAGATGAGGAATTTAAAAATCCAGTGAACTCCTCATTTGAATGTATGCACAACACAATAGGAATTAGTGTTATTTACTTGTGTGGGAATAAATGTTTTTTTTTCTTTATTTGAATGTATGATGCAAAACAGACATCTCAAAAAATAATTATCTAGAGTGCTTAGCAAAGCATCTAGGATCCAATCTTCTCACTTTAGAGCTCACTGACTTAAAAACCTGTCCACAAACCTGAGTTTCAAACTACCTTCCAGTCATCTCTAAATGCAATTTTCCCAGATGCCTCCTACTTACTATTTTTATTTCTGGCTTTACTCCTTTGATGTTTACTATTTTGATTAACAGGATCACCAGTAGTCTGGTAGCCCAAGCCAGAAAATTTAGTAAGTTTCTTGATTTTTCTCTTCCTCCCTCATATCCTTCATTAAATCAGTGCATGAAGCCTCATTAAATTGACCAATTTCTAGACTAATTAACTGCTTGGAAGCCCTTTGCACATTTGGTTACTTCCTACTACAACATCCTATTCTGGTAACATACTCTAGGATAATATTTTATTCCTGCTCTCCTACATCTCTATCAGTCTTTGGTCTCTTTCATAAAATTGCTTTTTCTCTGGATTCTATACTTGAAATGCTGATGTTCCCACTGGAGTCTCTCTCCATGATGTTTTTCTCTTCCTCTGTTTCTATGGTACTATCAAGTCATAGGCTACATTTAACAATTTGGGCTCATATCTACATCTTTTCCTATGCCTTCTACTTATACTTGACACCCCCATCTCCAGAGTCCTATTTTCATTCAGTCCCAGTTGGCCTCATTCCACATGTTTTGGTTTCTATTTCCACACTCTCCAATCTATAATTTTTATTGCATGATGTGTTGGACCAGGCCTTTAATCATATTTGGGATTTCAGATTCCTCCCTTGGCACTCCACTCTTCACTAGGATACCAAATTTAACTTTTAAAAATGCATATCTGATTATGACTCTCCTTTTTTGAATGCCTATATGAAGACACCATAGCTCCTTATTATCACATATCTACTCTTTACGACTTGGTTTCATCATCATTTTCTCACTGATATAACACTCCTCTCACACAGGAAAACTTGCACACTCAGGCATTTGACACTGGTACTTGGTTCTATAACTGTGCATATCAATCTGAAAAGGCTTCATCTACTCCTCCATTTCAGGAAAATGTCTAGTCTCTTAAAATAAGTGCCTTATGAAGTCTTCCAGACAATGCACTAGGGCACTAGCTTAGTTTCTTATAGTATTAACTAGAGGCCTGGTGCATGAAATTGATGCATGGTGGAGGGAAGGGTGTCCCTCAGCCCAGACTGCACCCTCTCCAGTCTGGGACCCCTTGAGGGTTGTTTTTTTCACAATCCAGGACTGCTGGCTCCAAACTGCTCACCTGTCTACCTCCCTGATTGCCCCTAACCGCTTCTGCCTGCCAGCGTAATCGCCCCCTAATCACTCCCCTGCCAGCCTGATTAATGTCTAGCTGCTCCCTTGCCAGCCTATTTGCACACAACTTCCCTCCTCTGTCGGCCTGGTCACCCCTAATTGCTCTCCCGTGCAGGCTTGATTGCCCACAACTGCCCTCCCTTGAAGGCCTAGAACCTCCCAACGGACCTCCCCTGCTGGCCACCTTGTGGTGGCCATCTTGTGTCCACATGGGGGCAGGATCTTTGACCACATGGGGGCAGCCCTCTTGTGTGTTGGAGTGATGGTCAATCTGCATATTACTTTTTTTATTAGATAGAATAGAGGCCTGGTCCATGGGTGGGGGCCGGCTGGTTTGCCCTGAAGGGTGTCCTGGATCAGGGGGGGGGTTCCCTTGGGACATGGGGCAGCCTAGGCGAGGGGACTGTGGTGGTTTGCAAGCCAGCCACACCCCCCAGCAACCCAAGCAGGAGGTCCTGAGACCTGGGGTTAATTTATGTCTACAATTGAAACTTTGTAGCCTAGAGCAGAGCCAAGCCTTCTGCTCACTCCATGGCGGCAGCCATTTCTGTTTGAAAGTTTGTAGCCTAGAGTGGAAGCCTAGGCCAGCCAGGGCTGCAGAAAACTGGCTTCTTCCATCACCTGGGCAACCCTAGCCTCTGCTCTCTCTAGCTCAGTGGCTGCCTCCATTTCTGTTTTAATTATGTATCTTTTATAATTGAAACTTTGTAGCATTGAGTGGAGGCCGAGGCAGGAAGGGCAGGCGGAAAGCTTGGCTTCTTCTGTTGCCAGGGAAACCCAAGCCTCCCTCCTGCTCTCAATAGCAGCAGCCATCTTGTTTGGGGTTTATTTGCATAATTTGCTCCTGATTAGCTGGTGGGTGTGGCTGTGAGCATGGCTTGATCATAAGTATGGTCAATTTGTATATTACTCTTTTATTAGATAGGATTAGTTTAATCTAACTATTAAAGATTAATATTATATTAAGCATGTACCATGGTTATCAGTTTTTTATGCAAATTAATTCATTAATCCTCACAACCCATGTAACTTTGTTCTATGGGGCAGGTACCATTAAAATTTTCAATTTATCTATGAAGAAACAGAAGCACATAGAGGTGAAATATATTGTCCAAGATTATACAACTAGTAAGGAGTGAAACCAGGATTAAGTGATAGAATGATATGTAGATGATAGATAGATAGGTAGATGCATAGAGTGAGCTAGATATTATATGCACCAAAATAATTGTTTTTGGAGGGATTTCCAATGTTTTTCATAACTCAGGGTATAGACATAGGCTTTTAGTGTTAATTACTATAGAAATGATGTGGATTAGATGTATTCTTATATGTACAGTCTTGCAGGATTTTCATTGATTTTGAGAGCCCTGATTTAGAGAGAACCAAATGTCCTTTTTAAGAGTGATATGATTAAATAAGCTCTCAAAAGCACTATTGACTATATTGCAGAGGTCACCAAGAATAACGTGACCAATTTGAAAGATGGTGGAGACATATTGTTAAAAAAAAATAGTTAAACCAAGGTTATAGCATTCTTAAAAAAGCAAAACTATGAAGACAATAAAAAGATTGGTGGTTGCTAGGGAGAGGTGGGGGATGAATAAGCAGAGGATAGAGGTTTCTTAGGGCAGTGAAAATACTCTATGTGATATTGTAACAAAGGATATACATCATTTTACATTTGTCTCAACTTACAGAATGTACAACACCAGGAGAGAACCCTAAGGTAAACTATAGACTTTGGGTGATTATGCCATGTGCCATTCTGTTGAGTGATATTGATAATGGGGGAGACTATGCATGAATGGAAAGAAGGAGTGCATGGGAAATCTGTACCTTCCTCTCAATTTTGTTATGAACCTAACTAAAACTTCTCTTTAGAAACTCTTTAAAAATACATAAAATATATCAATCATGTAGTTAAAAAAACACATAACAAGTAATATATATTCCAAAAGAGACTATCTATGGAAGAAAAGGTTTGGAAGTACACGTACCCTGTTGATATCGGAGTAACCTATCTCAAAAGGATTAATTGATCAAAGGAGAATTCTAACCTTTCTTATGACTTGATTATTTTTAAACAATAAAAGTGTATATCAAGTACATAAAATATTCTATACAATTAATCCCAATTAATTGTTCTTTCTGGTTTTAATGTTTGTCCAAGAGGTATTACTTTACATTGCATCCACTAGGCAAGAGATAGTGCCTGTCAGAGTTAGAATAAATGTACAATGCTTTCATTATAATCACTTTTAGAAAGGAAGTGTCCTGAGAAATCACCATGGTGTAGGGCAGGACCACCAATAACTGGATTTGCCTTCAGACATCTCCAGTATGGGGCACACAATAAGTAATCTTACCAAGCAATTCTGCAGTGAACCAGGACTTGCCTTCTGGCCTTTTAGTTTTTTGTGGGTTTTTTTTCCCAAAATTCTTAATGCTCTATTCTTGTTGGCACTAATATTGGACACCATCTTGCTCAGTAGGTTCTTTAAAATTTTTACCAACCCTATGCCTTTATATCTTAAAGAGTGGCTAACCTAAACTTTAGCCATTGCCTCCATTTTCTTCCCCCGACACCCAAATTCAAATAAACATCCACTGTACTGCCTCATCATGAAGCAAGCTATTTCTCCCATAACATGTCTGCTCAATCTTCTTGCAAAAACCTAAAGAGGAACAAAGAGGGATAGTTTCTGCAGGAAATCTGGGAGCTACAGTTCAGTGTATTTTATCCTGAAGAGGGGGTTAGGTTTTCCCATACAGTCACATTAACATAAACACCAAGTATTTTGGTGGATTCTGTTATATGCTAGACATGGTCCTAGGCTCTCCCATAGGAGTATGCAAGAATAAAGGGGTATTAAGGAATCAGAAGGCAAGAATCTTTGAAATAGGAAAGAAGTGGGGCAAACACAGCAATAATAACCTGGGTTTTAATTCTCCTCAATAATTGAGACTGTCAACATTTGATGATTTGTCCTGAAAAAAAATGCAATCAGTCAAACATCTACTAAAACACTCCTCCTTCCTTTCTTAGTCATGGAGTCTTTGCATAGTATTTTATTGTAAAAGCCTAATACTATTGCAACATTTATTATTTATATTTGGATAATTTTAAAATTTCACTGGCATTTCAAGTCCCCTACATATCAAATTTTGTGTTTATATTAGCATTCCCTTTCCTTAAAGCCCTGTCTTTTAGGTCAAATTCCATAATACTTTTTTACCGTCTGCTTGATTAGTACCTATTGAAAGGTTAAGTCTCATAGACACAAACCAACTACTTTCTTCCTTTTTATTATCAAAATATGAACTCGTTCCAAAACCATCTACCACATATTTCACAGAAATGGTTGTCAATGACAAACTTTTAAAAGAGAAAATATTGGTCTATATTAGAATAATTTTGTGCTCTAAATTGTGTTATGAAACTGCTGAAAACTTACGTGATTTCTACTCCATATGTTTTATTCATCTCTCAGAATAGAAGTACATTTGTTACTTGTATGCAGGATGAGAAGACAAACAGAGTTCACCAATGGGGAAAAGAACTTTGATGATTTCTGTCTCTAGAATGCCTCTGCCAGAGATGTTATAAGCTCAATAATAAGTATAGAACTTGGGCTTTTCCCTTTGTAGTTTCCTCAAAATGTATTTACTATTCTATTCAAGTTTTAACAAACCTTTTTCTTAATGCAGTCTGCTACATTAAATTAAAAACATTTCAACCAATTTCAGACCATTCAACATGAAAAGAAAAATATACAACTTTGACAGGGAAGTATTTACAAGGAAGGGAAGGTCTTAGAAAGTTGTTTTTCCCCAGCTTTCATATTAACCAATTACAATTTTTGCCAAACTAAATATCTTGTGAAGATCTTTATAAAATAGATTGGTAAGGTGGCACTATTATCAGTTTTATTTTCAAGTGAAAAAGATGGTTAAACTTATTTGTTTGATAATTATTTTGAAACATCATTCTAACCCTGACTGGTGTTGCTAAGTTAGCTGGAGTGTCATTCATACACCAAAAGGATCAGGTTTGATTCCTGGTCGGGGCATATACCTAGGTTGTGGGATTGATCCCTGGTTGGGGTATGGGCTGGAAGGCAACAGACCAATGTTTCTCACATCGATGTTCCTCTCTCTCTCTCCCTTTCTCTTCTTTCTAAAATCAATAAGCATGTCCTTGAGTGAAGATTAAACAAACAAACCAAGAAACCAAATCACTCTATACATAGTATGTAATTCAGTATAATGTTTTTTTTTCCATAAAGAAATCTTCCCTCTTGCTTCTGTTGTTAAATACACCAAATAGATTTCTTTCTAACAGTATTCTCCCATACTTTACGAAGTTTCCAATGAATTCCACTTATTATTTTTGTTGAAAGTCCCAGATGCAAAAACAAACAAAAACTTATGTGTTTTTGTATGATTTATCAGTTTTAAGTGATTGGGGGGAGGGGAATGAAAAGTTCAAGTATAATGGCAAACATGTCTGGATGTGTCTTTTAGAAAGAGTTAAGCATCCTAATTTGCTGAAAAGCCATATGCAGGGATTACATCTGTTTTATCCACCAGCTCATCTGTTGTGCCTCGCATGTGGTGACCATTAACATGGAAGAACAGGTATTTCACAAATGAATCAACATGTTAGACTAAGTTGAGTACTATGGTAACTTTTCCCCTTCAAATAGACTTATTGTTTAGAGATAAAGATAATTTCTTGGCATAAAATAGCCATCATTTTTACCTAAAAAGGACTTATGAAAATCTGTCTGTGGCCTGGACTAAACAAGGCACTTATTGGCATAAATAATATAATGAAATCACTTCAGAATTTGGCAGTTAGAGAGGCATTTAGGTCAAATTTACTTTTATAACCCTTCTACCAATCAATAGATTAAATTGCAAGCTCATTGGGATCCATTGTGTGTTTATAATATTTCATTGTAAGATTTTATATATACATGTGTGCATATGTGCGCGCGTGCGCGCGCACACACACACACACACACACACACACACACACACCCCACAGATTATTTAGATAATAGCCCTCCAAAAATTAATGGAAATATAAATATTACCTTAATTATCTTAATTCCTGCTTCTATTGTCAGAAAAAAATTTAAACTGCCTGATTCACATGTATTCTTTTAAGTACTAAAGAAAGATTTTTATGTTGAATTTACCTGGCTACCCATCCATATTTGAGAGGTCCTGGGGAGGTCAGCTCAGCAAGCTGTGCAATTCACTTTTGGCTAGACTTTGTTGACGTAGCCATTTCATAATTTTATTACTGCCAGCTTGATTTTAATTTGAACTGAATCTTTCAACATAGCAAGGCCAGCCATACTTATTTTAAAATGAATTACCAAGTGATTCACTGATGAAACATTCTGGGGATGCTAGAAATATTGCTGGATGATTTAATAAACCAAATAAAGGTATATCCAGAGAGTAAATTTATGGTGGCTACTTGATTTGCAACATGTGACCCCATAACTCTGTGCATTTCTGCTCCAGTGTTACCTTACCTCCGACACTGGCCATTCTGGAGGAGTCCTGGTGAGAGCTAGATTTACTGCGGTTTTGGTTTTTCCGTTTGTTGGCCGCTCTCACGGATCGCAGAAGTACCTCACTCGCCTTGAAGAAAGCCACCATGAATGGTTGTTTTGACTGAGGCCCATGTCTCCCCACCAGACCAGCAGATTTGACGTTGATACTGCGTCCTAGAACACAATGCACAATCACAGTTTATGAAAAACAAGATCAAGTTTACTTGATATGAATGAATTTTGAGGGTACTTTGGGGAAAAAGTTTTAAAACATTATCAGAATCTTTTCTTTTCAGATCAAATATCTTTATAAACATCGTGAGTTTACAATTACAGACAATTATCCATGCTTGGTTTTGCATTTTGCATCATTCTTCCGCCACAGAACACCCTTAGGCTGCCTCCACTAACAGAGTTCTCAGACCTGGAAGTCAGAAATACTGTACGTGGGAAGGTTGACTACCATCAGCCTGGAAATGTCCACAATGAGTGACAATGTAAAAAATATGAGCTATGGGCTCTTCTGTATTAAGTTCCCTATAATTTTCCTCTAAGTGATAAAAGCTGAATGGCTGGCTGGTGTTGCTACTTCCCCAATTCTTTCGAGCCCTTCAAGCATTAATTAGTGCTGATAGCCTCCCTCTTGCTCTCTGGCCTGTGCCCAGAAGACTACAGAGCTGGGGTCTACTTGGAGCTCTCCCAAGGTCATTCCCGAAGGCCCACTGGGGATGGGGACTTGCTTTAAGTGCCAGTTTTTTTCTCAATTGGAGGTAAACATGAAAATTTCAAAATTTCTCCCCTTCCGAGTTTTGACACAACTGGATGTTTACTGAAAAGATTTCAGAAGATGCAAACCAAGCCTGGAGTCTTTCAGAAAAGAGAAAAATGCCTGAAAGGCATGAAGACTGACCATCATCTCTAACCTTTCTGAGCCACTTGGTGTGCATCAGAGAAGAAGGGCCAGTAGAGGAGTGAGTTAGACGTCAAAGTGTCCTACGGGCTAGCAGTAGAAGTTAATAAAGTACCTCTCACATTGGGGTAATAATGATAACATTTATAATTATAATAATGCCCAATGTTTTGGAGTACTTGCTATGTATATTCTAGGCATTTTACTGTTTTCCTTGTGTTATTTGAGTCTACATTAATCTAGAAGTTACATATTACTATTTCTACTTTTTACAATTCACTTTTTTTATTCTCTGGTTTAAAATAATCACTGAAAATATTATATATAACATAAATATCTAATACTATATTTAATGCTATCCTATCTAATAAAAGAGTAATATGCAAATTGACCATACCTCCACTACAGCCACAAACCATGCCTACCAGCCATGCCCACCAGATAATCAGGAGAAAATATGCGAATAAACCCCAATCAAGATGGCTGCAACTACTGAGAGCAGGAAGGAGGCTTGGGTTTCCCTGGCAATGGAGGAAGTCAAGCTTTTCGCCTGCCCTTGCCTGCCTCCACTCAATGCTACAAAGTTTTAATTATAGTAGATACATAAATCCCAACAGAAATGGTAGCAACCATGGAGCTGGAGAGAGCAGAGGATAGGGTTGCCCCCAGCGATGGAGGAAGTCAAGCTTCTGCATCCCTGGCTGGCTTAGGCCTCCACTCCAGGCTACAAAGTTTCAATTATAGAAGGCAAATACATCCCAACAGAAATGGCTTCTGCCATGGAGTGAGCAGAAGGCTTGACACTGTTTCAGGCTACAAAGTGTCAATTGTAGAAGATAAAGAAATCTCAGATACCAGGGCCTCTGCTTGAGTCATGGGGTGGAGGTTGGGGGGGGGGGGTGGCCAGACTGCAAACCACCACAGACACCTCGCCCAGGCTGCCCTATGCCCAAAGGGAACCCCCATCCTGATCTGGGACACCCTTCAGGGAAAACCAGCTCACCCCAATCCATGCACCAGGCCTCTATTCTATCTAATAAAAGAGTAATATGCAGATTGATCATCACTCCAATACTCCAAAAGTGGTTAGGGGCAATCAGGAAGGCAGGCATGTGAGTAGTTGGGAGCCAGCAATCCTGGATTGTGACAGGGATGTCCCACATTGGAGAGGGTGCAGGCTGGGCTGAGGGACACTCCCCTCACCACATGCACAGATTTCATGCATCGGATCTCTAGCAATATATATGAAGCAAACCATTGGCTGATATTGGTTCATGAAAATCACACAAAGAGAATGAACTATGTAATCTTATGTTGTAAATTTAGTTGCGAGTTACTCAAAACTCATGCAAATTTTCCACTTGACAGACAGGAATTACCCATCTTTGAAGAGTAATGTATAATGTGGTTTGAAATACTAGTATGTGCATGACTGACTCTGCTCTGCCCCATGGGAGATGTGCCTGTTTTCTTAAAATATTTATTTAGTAAAGACTGTGGAGCAACCTCAGTCCACTATAAGGCCTGACCCACCTTAGAAGAAAGAAAAGGAAAACAAGTCCCTGAAACAGCATCAATGGCTTTTTAACAAATAAACTCTTGCTCTTAACAAAATTTATTTTGGCAGCATAAATACTTTTGTGTATACTGCATTGTGCAAAGACCTTCCACCATCAGAAAATGAGACTGTGTCATGTGAGGCTGTGCAGCTGTTGGGACAGACACAGAGGTCCTTTAAATGTGGATGTATCGGCTAAAGAGGAAAGCGTGCTCCAGCCCAGGCAGCATCAGGATCCTCAGCAATTGTCCTGCAACATATTGGCAAAACCTGTTCAGTCCCTGCCAGTATTAAAATGGCATTCCACCTCACGAACGACACTATACTCAGTCCTACCCAAGAAAGAACTTACAAATAATCAAAGCAGTAAACCTTAAACAAATAAGCATATAGGTTTCTCTTTTAAATGCAAACTTACAGTGGCTTTATGCCAGAGTCTATATTTCTTAGAAAAACTCTATCACTGGCATAAATGAAAGAGGCAGTTTGATTTGTGGTCAGAGCAGTTTCCATTCTACTTCCACTGTAACAAATGTATTAATTCAGCTCAGACTTCCTCCTTCTGGCAGCCCTTTTGCTGTAAAAAGAGAAATTAGAAGTTCCAGCCAAATACCATACCTTGAACTGACCCACTTCAATACATAAACACTTTTACAACATGTTTATTCAGGTGTAGCAGTTGAAATTGGTTTAAGATGTTTCCAGTGACAGAGAGCTCAGCCAGAGAAAAAAAAAAAAAGAAAGAACTGAGAAAGTTAACTGCTATGGAATAGAATAACTGGCAATCTGTTCTTCAAATTTTTGATTTTTTCCCCCTGTCTTGGAGTACAACATAAAAAGTATTTGTTGAGCTTTTATTTTGATTTTTTAATGAAGTGTTAATTTAACAGAAACTACATTTTTACTTGTATAGATTGATGACTGCAGAAATTATTTTTAATATATGATCTTTCTAATACTGAAATAGGTTGCTGCAAGATGTTCACAAATGGAATACAGTAAAATCGGTTTTCCATTCATTACAACACACACAGACCCTTTTATAGCTAAATAGGCACTTAACGCAAAGTTCCAAGTTTCCTTTGGTTTGCAGGAGGGTTTCTTTCATTATTTTTCTAAAGACTTTCAATATTTTAATTTTTATCTGTGGAGAAATAATACTGCTCTAAAGATTTATGTTCTGAAAACCATAAAGATGTGCGTATGTTACAAATATGGGTTTCTTGAGCTTTACAAAGGTGGATATTGTGTGTGAAGCAAAGTACCCTTCAAACCAATGTGAACTCCCTTTAAAATAACTTTTGATATTATTAAGTTTCCTCTTGGTTTCCTTTTTACTTCAGCAATGAGGTGACTATTAAGATTCCATAAGTTAATGCTTGCTCAGTTACTCTTAGTCTTGAGCTACACCATAGCTTAACTATTTGACCTACTCCTTCAGACACAATACACCTACATTGATTATGTAGACTAAACCTTTTGAATGGCCAAACAGTTGTTTTTATTAGAAGTGCTAATGGGAACCCAGACTATATTACATGTATTGAAAATATTGAATCTTTTATAAAATTTATTTGAACATGTTTAATTTTATTATTAAGTGTAGAGTATGTTTTCGATATGGCACATATGAAAATAAAGAAGCCTACTCAAAACCTTTTGATTTGGGAAAACTATATGGAGGTGTGCATTAGTATGGATTTAATTTCCAAAGCTGATCCTTATTTTTTACTTCTAGTTTAAAAGATATAGAATAACAGATAGATGATATATAAAGAGTAAGCACTGATATACCATAAAAATGGGGTGGGATAATGGAAAGAGTATTAAGTTAAGAGGGTGGGAAGGACATCAGCTGAGCCCAAGCTTTGTCACCTCGGGATTCAGACATGTTTAGGCATAGCCAGAATATTGGTAGGAGTAATCCATTGCACTTGTTTTTGGGTGGGGATGGAGCAACCTCAGTGGAAAGTCATCCTAAGGAAAAGGTGAATCCCTAACTCATAGATTCAGAACAATGTCCCTAGTGAGTATAAGGAAACAGTGATTTTAAGTCTGCGAAGCTCCAATTAGGTTGCATGACTAACTTCTAAAGATAAAACAGAATTCAAGAAAATGTCATAGAACTGTTTTTACCTAAAGTTCCTATAAAATACTAGGAAGGCAAGGCATCACTACTTTGGAGCTTGGTTAGTAATGTGACACAAGTGGTGGGAAAAGGTTCTCCCTGCATCAGAAGAGTAGCTTTGGAGTATCTCCTCATTGGTACAGGATGACAGAATGTAGGTTCAAGATTATCTCTTGTGCCAGCATCACATGAGCTTCTGAGAGTGGTCGCAGTTCAAAGGTGAGCAGAGCATTGGGACTTTAAGGTACACCAACAACTGTACCAGAGCGAGAGACAGTGTCAATGATGCATGAAGTGACTGTTAGATAAAGAGGTCACCTTCTTTGGATTATATACAGGCCCTAATGTTGTACACTGACTGGGCAGATAGAAGGGATGTGATCTGTTAAATGGGTAGAGTGATAACAAGAGAAAGAGAAGAATTTGGTTGTTCAAGCTTAAATAGCTTTGGGGTCTCCTACACAAATGGGAGAAGATAGGAGATAGCAAAGGCCCTTGAAGAGCATACCAGCATTCCAGTGATTTCACTGATGGCAGCTACACCCAAAGAAACATTGTTTGTGCCCAATTATCCTAGGTTTGTGTATCATAGAATTCTTGGATTATAAAATGAAAGAGATCATGAGAATAAAAATGAAAGTCCGGCGTTTGGTATTGGCAGAGGTATTTGTCTTTTACGTTTATAAAAAAGAATGCCCATTAGATCTTTGTATGTAAAAACTTTTAGAACTATTCATATGTTAGCTTCCATATTGCCCCTCAAAATGACCATACAAGTACCAAGGGAAGAGAAACAATGTGAGCAGCAAATATCTGGTCATATAATTTTCAGTTGTATTAACCTCACAGTGAATAAAGACAGGGCTAGAATGAGGTCTTCTAGAAAGAAACAATTATTCTCTTCACACTGCAATCAAGAAGCATGAATGTGAGTCCAGGGCTCATGCCTACTACATTTTATCATAATTGAAGCTGCAGATTCAAGACTTTTAGATACACTATTCAGATCCTAATGACTTTGGGGTCAGGGCATTGTATTCACATCTGTCTGAGGACACACTATTTCACATTTAGAGTCAGAGAGAAGGTAAGCCGGCAAAACAAAGATCCATCCCAAACTCACTGGTTTTGTATTTCAGGCCATTCTTTTTGGAAAATGTGACTTTCAAAATGTTTATTTCTTTAAAATCAGGGTTATTAAAGGAGACTCTGACATAAAACAGCTCTTTAGAGACATGTTGATGTTATAAGGATAAGTGGTTCCAAATAGGAGCATTTAGTTTCCCTCCAGAATATACAGTTTGAAAAACATTCATTTGAGCATTTATCAGAGTCTAAACGTTCATATCGCTCTAAGATGTTAGCATAAATTCCAGTTTGTTTTTCTCCCTTATAAACTCACAGTAATTGACTGCTTAACCCAAAACACCTGTGATGGAACTTGTGCATAAATTGTCTTTCCTTCATTTCAGAAAAGATTTTTGCAGTATCCTTTATGAATGATTTCATAGAAAACAAATCAGTCCATTGTTTCTCATTCACATATCCTCCTGATCTTTGCTTATTTGTAATCTGTGATTAAGTTTGATTCTGGGGCTCTTAAATTATAGTTTCTGTAATTCTAAATTATACTGGAATTTAACTCCTCTGGAAGCAGATGATTTAAAATGTGCAGAATTCTCTACCCAGCATCTAGACCAAATCATTTTATATCAGATTTTAAGGAATGTGGAGAAGATACAACTTTTCTACTTAAATTGCATATACACTTTAACTCAGTGTGACCTTAAAGCACACTGCAATCTAGCTCTCAATTTCAACTCTGTTAAAATTTGATGAAAAATTTGCATAGCTTCTAGGTTTTTTTTAAATACAGGCATAGACCTATGGCCAGATACAAGCACATGGATTTGGTATGTCACAAGCAGAATTCCACATTTGTGCTGAGAACCTTCTTGCTTTTAAAATGTTTTACATTGTCTTATAAACTCGAGCACCAAGAAAGGCTGGGTATTAGATGATCTCTGTGATACAGGAAAACTTTTAATTTATTGGGATAACAGAGTGTAAGGTTTTTGAGTGGTCCTTTATAATAATTCTGGGATTCTGTGTGACAAACCAGGCTCTTCATGCAGTGCCTTTTCCAGAACTTCCCACTCTCTTCTTTATACTGATATTTAAGAGTAAATTCAAAATAACCACTTAATTACATATTAAATATTATATATTAAATATTACATATGTACAATTCTATACTCAGTATTGAAAATGATAAAAAAAACAAGAAGGAATAAATGCAATAATATAAGAATAAGACTCTGTGGATGATATTAAAGGAGAAAAGACATATTGAAGACATGCATAGAGGGCAATTGGGAACGATATGCTGACACACTGACAGGAAGTGTGAGTTAAGAATTGCCTAAAGATAAGACCTGTGGTTATGCCCTAGCTAGTTTGGCTCAGTGGATAGAGCATCGGCCTGTGGACTAAAGGATCCAAGATTCGATTCTGGTCAAGGGCACATGCCCAGGGTTGTGGGCTCAATCCCCAGTGGGGAGCATGCAAGAGGCAGCCAATCAATGATTCTCTCTCATCATTGATGTTTCTATCTCTGTCTTCCTCTTTCTTCCTCTCTGAAATCAATAAAAATATACAAAAAAGAAATGTGGTTATAATTCCTGGTAATATGACAGTAGAAAGAATCCATTTTCCTCTATGATTGGGGTGTGAGAGGGAGAGACAAGTTCAAAGGAGAAAGATTTTTCTTAAGTTGAAATTCTTTCTAAAACTTTTGCAGATAGAACTGTAATGCCCTCCAGTTTGAAAGCATGGTGGGGATTAGAAAAGTGGATATTTGGTCAGCAACATCAGCATGTTGACTAGAGGCGTGACTGGGAAAAATACAAACAGTTGAGGACTGAAGTTCATGGGACTCCGGGAGGGAGGACCTGAGAAAAGAAAGGCTAATCATCAAGAAGCAAGGTGAGAGGTGTGTGCCCAGTTGTGGAAGCTGTCCAGACACTAAAAGGTTTCATTGCACCAAGGGTGGGACTGAGATGACAGAAAATGATCAGTCTCTTTCCATGGGACATCAGTCTGAAATGAGGAAGTGTACTGTCTCAGGGATGACAAGCCCAACAAATGCTAACTTGGGCCCTGTTTCAGGTAGTGGACTATGAATGTCAAACTAAGAATTCCAACTTACCTTCACACAAGCACTTTTCAATCGCTCTTCTCTATATACAGGGTGAGGCAAAAGTAGGTTTACAGTTGTGAGTAGGAGAGACAGAGTTTATTCTTCTATTATTATTTATTTTACTGTTTCCCATATGAACAACTGTAAACCTACTTTTGCCCCACTCTGTATATAGTGCCTTTCCCCTGAGGCCCTATGAGTTTTACAGACATCATCTGTCACATGCCCCAAAAGGCTGGCTAGCAGTTGATCTCACAGACCTCATTTATTTTAAGAAAGCAGGAACATTCTTTTCACAAAATCATGGGAAAAGTGAATTAATTTTTAGTCTTTTTTCCCCCAGTTATAATGTGACTTAAAAAAAAAGTCTACACACAGATATTTCTTCCTTTAAAATCATAAGAGATTTAAATAAAATTATAATGATGCATATTTTAGCAGAAATCAACCTATAGGGTCTTTAAAAATTATTTTTATGTCTTAATATATCAATGAAGAAAAGCTTTTCGACTTTAAACTCATTCTAGTTTGTTTCATAGTCTGGATTTCATACTCTGCATTTTATCGATAGTGGGTGAAGTGGTCCTCAAAATGAACTTACTGCAGTTGTTTGGGAAATTTATGGGTGTCTAAAGAAAACATTCTTTTATACTAGCATATATGAAAACATTATTTTATACTAGCATATATATTACTCAAAATATTTTTATCATACAGAAAAGCACGATTCCCTAAATGTTTGACCTTCCCCTTCAATTTGATACATGAACCTGTGAAATGGCCACTAGCTGCTTGTAGGTTCCTTGCAATAGGCCAGTATTACTAAAACGAAAGAGAAATACATTATTTTGACATCTAAGAGAAAGAGTAACAAGAGCAAAAGATGTTTTCCCAAATATGCAGTAAAGAGCTGATACTGAGATATCAAATGCATATGGCATGATAAGTGTCTACTCTGCCCACCCCCAAAAAATGGAGTTAAGACATTTGTGACTTATTTCTTATACATATGAAGTTTGAATCAAAAATATTCATCTGAGTGAAGAGAAGCAGACCTTTTCTTCAGTTTCTCATGTCTTTGGCTGTGGCAAGAATGTAAATTGGCCTACCCCACATAAGGACCATTCCCAAGGGGAGATCTCATGCCACATTGGTCCCACGGTGGTCCCTAGAATAAAAGCACCCTTCTGAGCAGTAAGGATAGGAAATAATATGCAAAATAATAGTTGGATTTTCAGAATGTTTCCAGAGTGTGACACTGAGGTCATTAGCATCATCTGATCTCATAGCATAACTAGAACTTTTATATAGTAGTAGAGGCCTGGTGCATGACATTCATGCACTGGGGGAGGGGGGGTGTTCCTTCAGCTCAGCCTGAGCCCTCATGGGGAGCAAGCCTAGCTTGGCAAGCAGATATCTCCCAAGAGGTCCTTAGAGTTGCCGAGGAGGCAGGAGAGGCTCCTGCCACCGCCATAGCACTCGCCAGCCATGAGCCCGGCTTCTGGCTGAGCAGCACTCCCCCTGTGGGAGCACACTGACCACCAAGGAGCAGCTCTTGCATTGAGTGTTAGTCAGTGTGCAGCATAGTGACCAGTTGTTCCACTGGCTGGTCAATTTGCATATTAGCCTTTTATTATATAGGATTGGTTGTATTACTTCAAGGAGACATAGTGTGACTAAATGCACATGTAGCTATAACTGGTAACCAAAATTAATAATGAGCATGCCTTTCAATAGGATCAGAGAAACTGAGAATTGAGGTGGTTGCTAATTCAATACTTCTCAAGTTAAGAGAGAAGCAGCAGCTGCCATTCACGGAGGCATGCTTTATTTACATGCATGATCTTATTTATGCCTCATAACAAAACAATGACTACATTTCAGAAATGAATAAAATAAGGCTTAAGAAGTGTCAGATGTTTGTTTAACTCCACCCTGTCAACCCTAAAGTAGTGTTCCTTTCCTTTAAGTATACAATGTTCCCTTTGTCAGGGATTGTTTAGGGCTGATGCTTTCATCTTGAGAGGAGTGGAGGAAAACCATCCATCTCATAGGGCCGTCAGTGACCCACAAACTGTCTGTCAAGAACAGTGTTGGGGCTGCTTGTTTTGTTAAGTTCAAAATCGGATTTTCCTTAGGAAGTGGGAAGATAAGCACTGAACACTCCTTGTCAGCCACAAAAGAGCAGGTGGTCTCCCCGGTTTCTATTCCATTCAAAGGGAAACTTGTCACACTGTAGAGAAATTGGTGTGCATTTTTAAGGACCTGGGGTATATAGTTTCCTTATCAAAATAATTTCCCTCTAATTTCAAATTCTGATCATCGCACTCTGTACGGTTTGGTTGTTAGATGCTTTTGTTTCTGTTTTGGTTTTCCTTCATCCTCGGTGAGCTTACTCCACATGTACTGAAGTTTAACTCTCAGCAGTGCAGAACTGCAGTGACTCCTCAGACCTCACACTGACTAGAAGTTCTCCCTTCTGCCCATTGTGCTCCCTGCTCGTGATGCAAAACCAGGGCTGCTATTTTTGCAATAGGTCTTTAACAAACACGTGTTAGCAAGAAGTTAAACATACAGTGGAAAGAACAACAGGAAAGACAGAGTTAATGCTTGTGTATGACAAAAATAAGGAGAATTTCATATTCTTGATGGCGTTAAATCAATATAACCATAAAAACATTTACCCCCTCAGGTCACTACTTAAACCAGGGTTAGAGTCTAGAATAAGGAATATAGCAAACAACAAAAACTGGACTATGTTCCTGACATTGGCATTTGTTGGGCAAGACTGGTGCTCCATGATTACTGTTCTGAATTAAGGAAAATCAAAAACAGAAATACAGATGTAGCCAAACACGTCCATATCCATTTTCATTAGGGAAAGCTAAGTGATGGTAAAGTACATCTTTCACCAGATAATGAAGCAAGACTAACTCCTGTTTGTCTCTGCTTACTTTATAAATCATTGATTTCAAAACCCTCTTTTATGTATGTTTTTGAGTTGTGATGCTAAAATTTGGATAAGCAAATTATGTTTACCATGTGGCTCTCATTCAAATATAAACATACTATAAATTAAAACAAAGGAAATTGCCTTTAAAATCTAGTTCTGAAATGTTGTGTATAAAATAGTCATGGTAAAATAGCAAAGGCAAGTTTTATAATTTATTACTGAATATATTCTATAATCAACATCTGTTTATAAAGGCAAGTTATTTTCTCACTACTAATTGTTGCACAAGACCAAGCTAGGCTATTAGATACCCATTTCAGAGTTCTACCTGAATAAAAATATAATATAGATATCAAAAATAGATATAGATATTTTTTTAAAAATCAAAATCATTGTTTTTCATTATCAATAGAACTAAACTATCTGTAAATCAGAAAATTCAAACCTTTTAGTTCAAACTATGAGGTTTTTAGAAAAGCAGTCTGATGAAGCTCTGCTTGTATGGGTAAGAAAAAAAAAAGCTAAATACACTGTCAATTTTAAAATGTGTTTCATTGCCAGAGATTTTTCTTTTTTGGAAAAAATATTACCCCACTGTGTTACTCCCCCAAAACACAATTCAGGTAGTCTAAGACCTTTTTAAATTTGGAACTATAGCAACTCACCATCAGCTTTGCTGCTGGGAGAAAGGATCACATGATGAGAGAAAGGACTGATTTCAGACTGGCTTTTTGCAAAATAATAAACTAATTTTTCTTTTTGAAACTTGACCGGCATTCTTGACTAGCCTGAAGATGAGTTTGCAACACTCTGATTTAAATTAGAAACTTGAGCACCAGTTCAGACTTGAAGAGAGTGAGGTAGATAGGAGGGTTCCATGGTGGGAAGTATGGATTAAGGGACAGAGAAAGCAAGGGGAGGAGTATCTATCAAAACATGTTAGTGAGTGACACAAGGCACAAAGGAAGGGTGAATTTAGTTATCAAATTAAAAATAAAGAAATTAAATTTGGCTAAATTTAATTACACATTGAAGTCAATCCCTTGCAAAAGAAAATTTACTTTTTCTCCTTTTCATTTTATGAATTTATCAAATTAACTTTAATTGTGTAAGAGGCTAAAAGGACTATTGAAATAATGTAGTTAGATTGAGAAAACAAAAAATATGATAAAACTGCTATTACCTTTTTTGGGCCAGATCACATGTAAATTCCAGACAGAAAGTATAAAAACTAAAAGGTAATCCTAAACATAGTCAACATAAAATTCAATGTTGTTCCATAGTAATCATTATTAATAGCATTGTTTTATTTGGAAATTATAAAAATACTTTTTATCCAGGTTATAATTTATATAAACTTCATGTAATTTGTAAGTCATAGTATATAAGATCTGGCTCTGAAAACAACACACTTGTAGATTCATGGACAAGATTCTTTTTTTTTTTTTTTTAGATTTTTAAGGAAATATTTTTATTAGAGATGGCAATTACAAACTTTAATAGAAACTTTAACAGGAGGCCTTTTTCTATAGAACCTATAGAGTCCACACACAAATTTCATTCGAGAATTCTGTAATATAGGAGAGAATGGCCCTTGATAAGTCAAATCCCCAAGAAGAAAAAGTTTTCCGTCAGATTAGGTGACCTCTGGGACAGTGCTGAATTCTTGTAGCACTAATCTGGGCACTTCGAATCATGCTGTCTCGAATTGTATCAGGAAGTCAAATCCAAAGTAAGGTCTGTATTCGCTTTGGATACTAGCAACTTCCATATCACATTCCTACATACCTGAACTGAGCACGTGATTAAATTATCAAATCCTGTACAAGTTTGAGAAGACTGACTGGATCAACTATCTAACACTATTTATTCAAGCACAAAATGGGATAGTCGTGAAGATCAAGTAGACATTTCATTTAAAGAGCTTACCAAAATGACTAGTATTTGGTAAGTGCTCAGAAAAATGTTAGTTTTCTTTAGTTATTAAAATTATTTTGATTGAACCCACAGCAAACACATAGTCTGACTATTTACTTCAAATAAACTAAAGATATACCTAGAAAGTAAACCTGGAATTATGAAATATGAAATATTAGCATGGAAGAAGAATTGATGTTGATTTTTTTAAAAAGTACTACAAAAATAGATTTTCAATTAGACAGAAAACATGTTTTGATAGAGCGAGTTTGAAAATATAGTTTATGAAAATATTATATGATTAGTAAGATAATAAGATCGTGGGTTGAACAAAGTAGAAATTTAACAGTGCTCCAATATTTATGTTTGGTTAGCCTATCATGAAAGGCATATTGAGGATCTTGCTCATTTTTATTCAGTGGGAAATTGCAAAAATCTAAAGCATACAGGAAGATTTATATTCTTTGATGTGATTTAAGACATTACACGAGTTAGAAGACCTCTAGGTCACAGCGTACATAGATAGGTTTGGGAAATAAACAAATGCTGTTTTAAACACCAAGGGAAATCTGTGTAATATTTATTTTCAGTAGAAATATAAATATTTTTACCATAAAAATAAAGGAATTCTCAAGTTTTCTGTTTCATCCACATAAAATGACTATGTGGATGGCTATTAAGCTATGTTATTTATTTATAATGAGATTTATTTATTTGATTGTTTATTTTTATTGAATTTATTTGGATGGCATTGGTTAATAAAACCATATAGGTTTCAAGTGTGTAACTCAATAAAGCATCATACGCTCACCACCCAAAGTCAAGTTTCTCCATCTCCATTTTCTCCTCCTTTTCCATCTCCCGCCACCCCCTTTATCTCTGGCAATCACCATACTGTTATCCATGTCAGTTGTTCTATATGTATATTTTGGGTTAATTCCTTCACCTTCTTTTTTTCACCCAGCCCCCAATGCCCCTCTCTTCTGATATATGTCAGTCTATTCTGTGTATCTATAGTTCTATTTTTATTTTCTTAATTATTTTTTGTTGATTTAAGAGAGGAGGGAAGAGAGTGAAAGAGATAGAAACATCAATGATGAGAGAAAATCACGGTGCCCTGACTGGAAGAGAACCATGACCTAGGTCATATGTCGACCCTCAACCACTGAACCTCGCCAGCCTGTCCTGCTTCTATTTTTTTTTTAACTAAACAATTTTGTTGATTAGAGTCCATGTGTAAGTGATTTCATATTGTATTTGTCCTTAAAAATTTAGAAACTAATATTGTCATAAATTAATTTATATCTTAATGTTTTTGAAATTTTAGAGAAATCTGAAACAAGCCATTTTAATATGCTCTGGAAAATTTTAGATTTTGTTATAATACTGAAAAACTTTTTGTGGCACTTAAAGGGAACATAATCCTACTAAATGCTGTAATAAGAGCTCTCTATAACCCTCAATAATGATAGATTTTCAACTATGAACTTATATCTGATATAGATTTTCAACTATGAACTTATATATGATACCTCACATGGTAACTTGTGACTAAGTTTCTGCCTCAGTATTCCCCAAAAGATAGTGCTTGGAATTTGTTGATTTCCTTTACCAATTTCTTGATTTCTGATTTTATGTATCCTGAGTTTGAGTTTGACTGTAAATATTTAATATCAGGCACCTTTACCATAGTAATTTCTATTTATTGTGCCATCTCTGAATATGTGATCCTATCTAATAAAATAGTAATATGCAAATGACCATCACTCCAACACACAAGATGACCGCCCCCATGTGGACACAAGATGGCCACCAGAAGATGGCCAGCAAGGAAGGGCAGTTGTGGGTGATCAGGTCAGCAGGGGAGGGCAGTTGAAGGAGACCCAGGCTTGCAGGGGAGGGCAGTGGGGGGAACCAGGCTTACAAGGGAAGGCAGTTGGGAGGTACCAGGCCTGCAGGGGAGGGAGTTGGGGGGAACCAAGACTGCAGGAAAGAACAGTTGGGAGGACCCAGGCCTGCAGGGGAGGGCAGTTGGGGGAAATCAGGCCTGCAAGGGAGGGGAGTTAGGGGGAACTAGGCTGGCAGGTATCGGCAGTTAGGGGTGACCAGGCCAGCACAGGAGGGCAATTGGAGGGGACCAGGCCTGAAGTGGAGGGCAGCTGAGGAGGAATAGGCTTAAAAGAGAGGACAGTTAGGGGCAACCAGGCCAGCAGGGGAGGGAAGTTAGGGGCAATTGGGCCAGCAGTTGAGCAGTTAGGCGTCGAACAGGCTGGCAGGGGAGTAGTTAGGGGGTGATCAGGCTGGCAGGCAGAAGCAGTTAAGGGCAATCAGGCAGCCAGGCAGGTGAGTGGTTAAGAGTCCTGGATTGTGAGAGGGATATCCCAGATTGGAGAGGGTGCAGGCTGCACTGAGGGCCACCCCCACTCCATGCAAGAATTTCATGTATCAGGCCTGTAGTGTATGTGTAATGCTTAAAGTATCATATATTCTTCTAAAATTATAATTACCTACTAAATTATCTCATGCAATATAATAATCCCTAGACAAAAGATCAAATAAATGATAAATTCAATTCCACAGCCATTAATTTCCATTTCTTAAGCATTTTTTTCTTGTGCCTTAAATCTGCCTTTTTTTTTTTGTACATTGATTTAATTTCTGGACTACGTGAAAAAAAAAACCCAATTTTATTTATTTATTTTACTTAGTTAAATATCTGAAGATAAGTATTCCTCATCTATCCTTCTAATTTATTCTTAAATATTCATCCAAAAGCCAAGCAAGTATGCTCTAATTATCCTTAACATTAAACACTACATAAAGATCTACTTCTTCTATACTAATATTTATCTAGAAAAATCATAGGAGTATATGTTCCTTTTTACTTCTAGAAATTTAGAAAGATGTGTGATTCTTGCAGTTTCACTGATGTAGACACTCTCATTTATTTACTTGAAACCAATTGTAATCACCATAAATTCAGCAGAAGGGAGCCATATGCTTTTATGAACAAAAATGACAATTGCTTTATAAAACAAAGTTCGGATAAGGGAAGAGAATATTATCATATCTCAAAATGTTTAAAAGATTCTTTGATAAGTATACATAATTTAACTTTCTGAACTAAGATAAATAATCACGAGAAACTATACTCAAAACAGCAGGACAAAAAGAAAAATATTACCCTTGATCTCTGAGTTTCTTTTGCTACTTATTAGCACTGTGTCAGCTGACAGATTAACCAGCCACATAAATCATCTGACCCTGGTCACAGGTAAATAGTCATCTGACAACAGAGAGGCTTGATTTAGAAATTTTCCCTTGAGGTAAAAAAAAAGAGACTATCTTAGAGATCCTAAGGATAACACAAAAAAAACTTATTTAATCAAATAATTTCATTTAAAAATAGCACATTTAGGAGATATCACAGGATACTGTAATTGTGAAGAAAAATTTTATCAGTATAATAAAGAACAACAGGAATAAAAATCACCTCAAGGTTGTAGAAAAATAAGTAATCCCATTCGTTATTGTTAATGTAGATGTAGCAGGTTGTCAATTTCCAGGAATAAAGAGTAATAACAAGAAATCCCACAAGACAAAGAGTAAAGAACATAGAAAAACCCTGGGTAATAAAAGTTTTAAAATATTCACTTTTAATTTCATTGTGTTGATAACTAAAGTGGACACTTTTTTCTTTAAGTTTGCACAACATTAAAAAAAAGTTTGCACAATAATTTTTTTGGGGGGAAAGATGATGATGATTAAATCATTGGAGCTTTCAGGACAACTCTGAGTATAATATAATTCCTACAAAATAGAATAGAGAAAACTCTTGTTTACCAACAAGCAGAAAAAAAGCTGTATCTTTACCCCTTTACAATGTCTGAGAAATATAGCTGATGATCAACATGAGTTCAAATCTAAGAAGAAGACTACCATTACAATAGTTTGTTTCCTTGACTTTCAAGGAGGTCTTTGATGTTCTTCCATGCATTTCATAAGGTATCTTCGGTTTTCTGACTGTTTCATGGGAAACATTTATACAGTGGGAATTATATGCAAATTTATACAAATATCAGTACAACATGCTATATTATGAACTATCGGGTTCCCCACTCTTTAGCAAACACTATTAACATTTCTCTAGCCATGTGTTCTTTGAGCAATAAAATACTGAGTGTAAGTCTACAATCTCTGTAAGAAGTCATGTTGATGTGTAAGGCTTACTAATAGGCTTACTAGTCAAATACTAATAATTCACATTGAATCATCTTTGTGTTGTAAATTTTTTTCTAATGGTAATTAATATAGGAAGAATTTAATTATTTAACCCTGTATATAATAATATCTAATGGCAAAAAAACGTGTTTCCTTTATATTATTGATGTAATTAGTTATCCACAAAATTATTTTTGCTAAAGGTAAAATGGTTGGGACTCAAGAAAAGTACCATATTAAGTACTAGTAATGTGATATTTGCTGGTGTAAATAAATATCTAGCTAATATAAGCAAGCAATTTATTATGACACATATCTCTGGATGTTCTTTTCTATTGCCTTCATATTCTAGATCAGAATATATTTAAAAGTTTTCTGTCCATAATCATTTTATTAACCACAGTTATTAGACATTGGCCTAATAAAAGCATTGTCTATAAACTCTGCTGCCAACTCAAAGTTTAAGAACATCTACACTAATAAAAGAGAAACATGCAAATTGACCATCACTCCGCTATACCCACCAGCCAATCAGGGCGAGTATGAATATCACTCCAACTAAGATGGTGGTCGCCATGAATCTGGAGCAAGCAGGAGGCTTGGGTTGCCCCCAGCGATGGAGGAAGCCAAGCTTCCCACCCACCTTGGCCAGCCCTGGCCTCTACTCAAGGCTACAAACTTTCAATTTTAGAAGATAAATAAATCCCAACAAAGATGGTAGCTGCCATGGAATTGGAGCCAGCCAGAGGCTTGGGTTGTCCTGGTTGATGGAGGAAGCCAAGATTCCCACTCACCCTGGCCTGCCTTGGCCTCTGCTCAAGGCTACAAAATTTCAATTATAGACGATAAATTTCAGATACTGGCTTCCAGCTGGCCCTGGCCTATGTTTGGGTCACCAGGGGGCATGGCCGGCCTGCAAACCACCACAGGCCCCTCACCCAGGCCACCCCACACCCTAAGGGAACCCTCTTCCTGATCCAGGACACCCTTCAGGGCAAACCAGCCAGCTCGCACCCATACACCAGGCCTCTACCACCCCTAATAAAAGAGTAACATGCAAATTGACTGTCACTCCAACACACAAGATGGCTGCCCACATGTGGTTAAAGATGGCTGCCACAAGATGTCCATCAGAGGAGGGAGGTTTTGGGGGGAGGGGCAGGCCTCCAAGGGAGGGCAGTTATGGGTGATCAGGCCAGCCAGGGAGGGCAGTTGGGAGGCACCAGGCCTGCAGGGAAAAGTGGTTGGGGGAGGACCCAGGCCTGCAGGAGAGGGCAGTTGGGAGTGACCAAACCTGCAAGGGAGTGAAGTTGGGAGTGCCCGGGGCCTACAGGGAAGGAAAGTTGGGGGTGAGGGGGGAATCCAGGCCTGTAGGGGAGAGCAGTTGGGGAGGGGGGACCAGGCCTGTAGGGAAGGGCAGGTGAGGGGAACCAGGCCAGCAGGAGAGGGCAGTTAGAGAGTACCAGGGCAGCAAGGGAGGGCAATTAGGGGCAATCGGACTGGCAGGGGAGCAGTAAGGCATTAATCAGGCTGGCAGGGGAGTTGTTAGGGGATGATCAGCCTGGCAGGCATAAAGCAGTTAGAGACAATCAGGATAGCAAGCAGGCAAGCAGTTGGGAGCCAGCAGTACTGGATGGTGAGAGGGACTGGGATTAGGCCAAAATGGGCAGTTGGACATCCCTCAAGGGAGTCCCAGATTGGAGAAGGTACAGGCTGGGCTGGGGGACACCGCCCCCCACCACCAATGCATGAATTTCATGCCCCAGGCCTTTAGTATTTTAATAATCTTACTTTTCTTTGGTGGACTATCATTTGTGAATTTATCTAAAACTTCCGTAAAACCTCCACAGTGATATAATAGATTCTAAATTAAAGGAGTGCCACCAAGAGTAAATAAAAAAGTCTGTGAACTACTCTTTAAATAATTGAGCATGAAGACCTGCATTCCTGAGTTATTATATTCCAAACTGTATCATCTAATATAGCCTCACACCGTCCTTATAAAATAATTACTGTAGCATTCATGTTATTGGTACGGTAGCTAAATATGAAGTATTTTAAATGAGTCAATATTTGAATCTAGCTTTCTTAATGATTTCTTCTTAGAATTATATTTCTAGACTGGAGCTATCTATTCTATTTACTATACTTATTTAAATTAGATACCAAAAATTCTAAGTTAACTGTAACAATGGACCAAATATAATGGAACTTATATTGAACAGTTATGTATCTTAAATGTAATTTTCTTGATTTGATTACAAAATTTAGTAAAACTTTGATATTTCTAACTATAAATCTTAAATTTTACCTTGATATGTTTGGAAAGTATACCACAACTTGGTTTGAAGAAAAATGGATATTAGAGTCTTATTTTAAAAAAGAATTTTTATAATGTTTCTTGGACATTCAATAATACCTCTTCTCCTGGGTTATACCAACATTTTGATGACTTGAATACAAATGAATCAGAAACATACGGATTGAATTTTCCTTGACGTATAAATAGGTTTGAATAGAGAGAAAAATAGTCATTGGCAAAATTCATTCTGAATATTGCCAAACCTAAAATGTCTGAAAACATAGGGTTTTAAAAAGACATTCTAATGATTTCAACAAATACTACTTTTGTTTTTCCATCTCTAAATTACTCTTTGAACTCAAGTTTGAAAAATAATTAATTTACTTAGAAGGTTTACACTATTATAAAACATCAAACAATGGAAAATTATACAGTTTAGGGTATAAACCCCACTTGAACACTAGATTATACTGCTGTGTAATAAACCCTATGTGCATATATGTATAAATTATAATAATGATAGATTTAATAACCATTTTAATAAAGTCCTAGTAAGTCATATAATTTAGGGAATTGAAAATCTAACAATAAATGATAAGACAGACTTAAGCCTACTTATTTGTTAGTAAAAGAGCATACATATTCTATCATGGAGGTTTATTAATCACTGTGAGAGAGTTCTTGAGCATTTGGAAACTGATTTTGCACGATTGCATACAACTACTTATCTGGAAACTCTATATTTGTCCATTAAAAAGCAGCATTTTGTTTATTTGTTTACTTGCACCTTTGTTTACTTTATTTTGCTGAAACAAGCCTATGAAACTCAGAAAATCATCTATTCTGAATGAAAAACAAAACAAAACATCAATAGAATATTTTTAAACTCTCATGCCAAATCCATGTCAGTTCATTTGTCAGATTTCTAAAAAGAATATTTCACAGATTGACGTGTTTTTCACAGGTCCTCTGAGAAATCATAATGCTACTTTTAATTTCAACAGTCTTTTGATTTCCAAAATATATTTAGGCTTCTGCAATTTTTTCTTTGGAGGAGCAGGATAAACAAAATTTAATAATATTCATCACTGACTTTCTCCTCACTTTATGATTGAAACTATTTTAACTACTGCACTGTGGTTTGTGGTAAAAAAAAAAAATCTTCTCCTGGGTTATACCAAACTGGTTTGGTTAATAATCACCCAAAATTTACAGTTTGGAATGTCCTTTTAAGAGTTACATGTTCAGTGTCAGGTATCTAAAAGAGCCTTTTAAATCACAAACTCATTCAATGATCATGCAAGACATGTTTTTAATACTTACAACCTGCATTGTACCAAGCACCAAGGGTGTGATTGTGAACAAGAAATACACATCCCATGACCTCATGAAACTGATATTCATTCCAACATGTAATCATGATGGTGTTGCTGTGATTGATTAAAGCAGCAAGTCTAGTTCTTTTATGAAGTGTGAGCTAGCTACAGAATATATTATATATGTTACATTTCATGTTCCTTCCATGATTTGTCTCCAAATCACTTTCCTAATAGCATCTGCAATCATATTTACAAATGAAAGTTGTTCTAGCCAACTCTGGACTATGGACTTTTCCCAGATCAGACCATACCATGCCATTTTCCCAGTCCATGTATTTACTCACATTGTTTCTTAATTCAGGAATGAATTCTCTCCTCTGGATCTCACCACTACTCCATATACATACACAACTTTCCTCCTCAGCTCCATTCCTTGCAATCTTACCCAGCTGACATAGTTTAAAAGTCATCTGAACCATGGTCCTTTTGTCTGTGTCCCATTTGGACTCAACCATCTCTTTTCTGTTTTCTTATAGTGTCTTGATTATATCACTATTTTTAGCATTTATGGTATCTTTTTCTTTCTTAGATTAACTACAAATCTCTGTCTCCCAAGTTACATTGCCCTTTAACATTTTGTCTTACATGTATAAACACAATACTTTTATGTTGAACAAATAAATAAATGAATAGCAGTCAATGAATGAATTTGAAAGCATACTTTTCTGAGTATCATTCTTTTGTAACTTCCAGTTACTTTTGCTAAGAAATAAACATATTTAGAATCCATGATTGCAAATAAAATATCGTCTGTATGCTCTTTTTGAAGTAATATACTAATATCATGTTGATAACATCAACAGTAGTAATGAATGGAGCAGTAATATGTGGAAGCATCTGGAAATCCATATTTACAGAGAAATGTCAGTTGTATATTCTCCATGAGGTTGCAGTTAATAAAATTAAGGTACAGGGAGAGTCACTTGCATTCCAAGGGCTATATATGCTCTACCTCTGGTTAAAATCTGTTTTAAGGATTGCTTAAATGTGAAAAGCCAGATTGCCTAGCACATTTTAATATTTTCACATTAGACAATATTAGACAAAGAATAGCAACAAAATACTGTATATGTCAAACCTTAATTTTAAATAAAGAATTTGGAAACCTATGAAAAAAGTGAAATGCTTACAAAAATATAAATAATACAACAATAATTTAAAGTAAATTTACTCTTAAAATATAAAAAAATTAATTAAGGGAAGAGGGGAAACTCAAAATGCCATGTAGTTCTGGCAGAGAAAAAGATATATTGAAAGCATATAGAAACGAAATTATATAGATAGTAAAAGAAAGAGAACAAATATAACAGGAGTGAAAATACAAAAGAGAAATTTCAGAATTTTCAAGTAGGTGGGATAGGGGGTTGAAAGGAAACAGGCTGATCATATTTCATAGATCTCTTCAGTTGTTTAGTTAGACATTTCAAGCATAACCCCAAGGAAAAGACTGGGAGAAGCACACATCACTAATTTAATTTTTTTGTTTGGGTCAATACCATTGAAGAAACGACTGGCTCCCTCCCACACTGCCCATTTCCAGGTCACATTTCTGACCATAAATGTACAGAAGTTTAACACTGTAAGAATTTTTGGAAGATTATATAAATATGTGCTTTTCTCAGTCCACATTTATAATACTTGAATACTGAGAATCCATAACACTAATCCCAAAGCCATAATTGAAAAATAACCTATAATTCAAAATATTTAAAATTGTTTATAAAAATCAGCATTATAATTAAAATCTATGGAATGTATGGGTAGGGGAGTCTGAACCTTGTCTATAACACTTTCAGCAAAAATATTCTGTTTCTCAATCAAGATCAGAAGCACATGAAACATTCACTATACTAACTCCAGACTATACTTAATTTACAGCAGTCTACCTCATTCCATATACAAAACCTTGGAATGACAACATTGGTTATACTATTATTCTTGGATTGTGAATTTACCTACAGGTAAAATAATGCCATGTAAAGTCCTGTGGCTTACAGTAATAGACTCCCTTACAAGAGACCCAAGAGAGACACATCTTACGCTTAACTGTAGTGCAGTAAACAAAGCAAGGAGAAATGAGTGAGAGATTTTACAAGTCATGTTTCTATTGCCTGATCCTGCAAAAAACTAAAAGCAGTAAAACTTAATAAGGCATGTTCTCTAATTATCATCCCTTTGAAAACTACCCTCCCTAGGGCTGACCCTAATATTTTCAGGGAATGGGGCAAGAACACAATGTAGGCCCACATGGTAGACTTCTAAATATTTAAAAATGACTAACCAAGCTAAAATATCATTATATAAATTATATTTTTTCCTGCTACCATGACAAATATAATTTTTAAAAAGTTCAGATTTGAATATAAAATTTTTTTGATCCTTTGAGTGATCAGAGGCCAACAATACTGTGACTAAATTGCCCTTGGCTCCCCTAACCTTTGGATCCAATGTGCCCAGCCCCTTCTCACCACAGTCTGTAAATTCTTTTCTATTGGTCTGAAATGACTACCCTTCCACAACTTCTTTTCCTAATCACATCTTCCTAATCTTTAAGATTGTAGTGTGATTTCCCTCACTGTTCAATACTCAAATCCATCAGACTCTTCTTAGTGTGTAGTGACGTATATTCATCAAAATTCTTATGTAGTTACTACCTCGTGCCTCACCAAGCCTCATGAAGCCATCTTTGCATTATTTCACCATTCCATCTCTAGCATCTAACCAAGCACCCAGCACATAGTTGTTCAATGAATGTTTGTGAGCATAAGAATAACTTCTGGGGTGTCTTAAAAATGAAGATTTCCCTCCCATTAGTGATTCTGGATCTTTTAAAATATTATAATATGTTAAGACCTAACTCCATATTAATTTTTTTGTGCGTGACTCTTTTGTTCCATCCCCAGCCTCTCTTCCCCTTTGCATAATCCTATCTCATAAAAGAGTAATATGCAAATTGGTCATACCTCTGCTATACTCACAAGTCACACCCACCAGCCAATCAGGAGTGAGTATGCTAATTAACCCAAGATGGCTGCGGCCATGGAGTGAGCAGGAGGCTTGGGTTTCCCCAGCAATGGAGGAAGCCACGCTTCCCACACACCCTAGTGGGCCCTGGACTCTAATCAAGGCTACAAAGTTTCAATTATAGAAACAAAAATGGCTGTGGCCCCTGAGCCAACAGGAGGCTTGGGTTTCCCTGGCGATAGAGAAAGCCAAGCTTCCTGCCTGCCCTGGCATCCACCCAAGGCTACAAAGTTTCAATTATAGAAGATAAATAAATCCCCAGATGCCATGGCCTCTGCTTGGGTCACCAGGGGGTATGGCCAGCCTGCAAACCATCACAGGTCCCTTGCCCAGGCCACCCCATATCCCAAGGGAACCACCATCCTGATCTGGGACACCCTTCAGGGCAAACCAGCTGGCCCCCACCTGTGCACCAGGTCTCTCTCCTATCTAATAAAAGAGTAATGTGCAAATTGACTATCACTCCAACATACAACATGGCTGTCCCCATGTGGACACAATATGGCCACCACAAGATGGCCAGCAGTGGAGGGCAGTTAGGAGGGATCAGGCCTACAAGGGAGGACAGTTGGGGGCAATCAAGCTTTCAGGGGAAGTAGGTAGGGACAATAAGGCTGGCAGGGAAGTGGTTAGGGGGTGATCAGGATAGCAGGCAGAAGTGGTTAGGGCAATCAGGAAGGAAGACAGGCGAACAGTTGGAAGCCAGCAGTCCGAGATTGTGAGAGGGATGTCGAACTGCCTGTTTAGGCCTGATCCATCCAGGATCGGAAATAAACGGACAGTTGGACATCCCTCGAGGTGTCCCAGATTGAAGAGGTGCAGGCTGGGGTGAGGGACACACCCCTCATGCACAAATTTCATACACCAGGCCTCTAGTTATTAATAGTTCTTGTGGAGAGCAACTACAACATTTGGACAGGTTCAAGCCTGGAACTAATGAGAGGGCAGGATCCTCTTATGGCAAAGCCACGTGTAAGTCCCAGCACAATTATAGACAAGGGCTATAATTGTAAGCTTAACCTTATGGTCTGAGCCTGTGGTCCCACGTGGCTGAGTGATGTGGACTTGATAGAGTTCAGGTGCATGTAATTGAATAGATTCAAACCCTGTGGGAACATCTTGACCACGCCCTTATTTTGTCTCATGGAATCTGGCTATAAAATAAAGACACCGCTTGCTGGCCATGGTGCTGTCTCTACACCAGAAAGCAGTGTCCCACCTAGACCCAGCTTTATTCTCTTGTCTGTCTTTTCTAAATCCTTCACCACCTCCTCTCAGGTTCACCCATGGCCTTGCTGGCTCAGCACATATGAAGCCTAAAGTGGGGCTGAGTATGGGAACTTGGGGCCAGCTCAGCACAGTTCTTTTGTTTGCTTACTTGATACCTTTTAAAATATATATTCTTTCTTATTTTTAGTCAGGTTTTGGAATAAATTTATACATGGTAATACTCAATCTGACTTAATGTATAGTTCTAGTCATGTTTACAAATTATATAGCTTTGTATCCACCACCATATCAAAACATAGATCCTTATTACCTTGTATACAGTTTCTTTTGGTCTTGTTATATTACATTATTTCTGCTTATGTACACATTTTCAACACAAGATTAAAAACTTCTTGAGAGTGGGAACAATACCTACCTCTTTACTTCTCCACCCCCACCACAGAGCTTGACAATAAATGCATATTGAGTAAATGTATTCATAAATGGATTAATTACTATACTGCACTATCCTATGGAATACACTATCTTGCACACCTTAATTATAAAGAACATATTGTTTAAATTGAACAAAAAGATATAATGTGTCAAAACCAGCACCACACACACACAAAAAAAATACATGAAATTCAGTGCTTACCATCTCCTGTTTCTGCACAGAGTTGTAAGCCCAAATTGTTCTGTGGATTAATCACCCAATGATTGCTGGTCACAGTGATATCAAAGACAAGCCAACCCACATCTAAAGCCTGGGTCTTTCGTGTGTCTAACAAAAACAGATCTGCATCCCTGAGGAGAAAAAGAACAACAATTAAAAAAAGTTATAGGTTGGAACGAAGACCATCATTTCCTATACTTAAGTGAAAACATTACCAAAGCGCTTTTTAAAATAACAGGAGTTAATTAGAGAACAAGGGAAACAAGCAACTCAAGTGATGAGTAATAAGATACAGAACCTTTTTTATTGCTAGACTCCTAACCCAAATCTGGTGCAGATTAGTAATATCTGAAAGTAATTTTCATCTTCACTGGCCTTTACAAACTGACTTAGTGAGCTTGATTTGGTCCCTGATAATCAGTCCCTGAAACTGCTATCTGTGAGTAGTTCTCACTGGCAAGTTCACAGGCCAGGATTAAACTGAGAGGAGACAGAGTGAAAGTAGCCCCACTGGTTTGGATGAATGTGGATTCCTAAAGAAACAGAGCACAGAGATGGTTTTCCATTTGTTTCTATTTTCACTATAAATTTTCCATTTTGTTATTACATATTTTTTATTTCATTTTCCATTTTATATAAATTATTTTATGGATATCCAAGGTCTAAGAGCAGGTCAGAAAATGCACTGTTCAATTAAGGGATAAATTCCATGGTTTGAGCAAAAAGTCTATCCCAAGTTGCTTTAATATCTTCAGCATACATAAGTCCCATGAGGACAGTAACAGCTATAAATATGAACTTGTATATTTTAGAAAAATCTCCACAATGTTGCTTTTATTAGCATTTACTAATCTCAACTTTAGCGTTAAATTTACAAATGTATGAATATTTGATTAATTATGATGAATTATTTTATTTATTCTTTTCTTACTATAGGCAGCCTCTGAGCTAAATGTCAGATATTTCTGAAATTTAATCTTTACAGAAGCTCTGTTATATTGGTGAAATTGAGGTTCAGATAGGTTAATGGTAAAACATTGGGGCTCCTTCAAAGCAAAATAGAAATAATCCCATTATGCATTTTTATGACCTTTTATACTGTGATGAATCTGTGAATGAGCTTATTATTTATGTGAGGTAAATCAGAACTATGGCATAATAAGCTATATTAAATACCATTTACTGCATTAGCAATCTATTTGCATCATAGAAGTCATTTCAAATGTGAAATGTAAAAAGAAAATTGTAAAAAGAAAATTTTGAATAAAATCAAATCGTGCACATGATAATTCTTTAGATAAAATGTTCTATAGTTAAAAATGAACAATTTTAACAGAAGTGAAGAATCTCAGTCAATATTTCAGAAGCTACATCTTCATTTCTTTATTTCAACTTGATTTATGGCATTCTTCCATTAACTGGAGAATATACTATGGGACTTCCATTCTCCTTCACAATTTCATTTTTTAAAAATTGATTTCAGAGGAAGTGAGAGGGAGAGAGAGATAGAAACATCAATGATGATAGAGAATCATTGATTGGCTGCCTCCTGCATCCCCACACTGGGGATCAAGCCTGCATGCAACCTGGGCATGTGCCCTGACCAGGAATCAAACCAGTGACCTCTTGGTTCCTGGGTCGACGCTCAACCTCTGAGCCACACCTGGCTGGGCCTCCTTCTTAATTTTAATCATATTGTTTATCAAAGGAGGGTTGCAGATACTTTTTTAATGTCCCGAATGTGACTCCGTTAAAGACACCACAGACACAGGACAAGCATGTACCACAAAACAATGAAACGTTTCAAACTGTTTCCCACTTGAATTTTAGGAACCATGATAGAATGTCAAATTCTCCCTTTTTCTCCTAACTTAAAAGCCCACCAAATAAATAAGCTCTAAGAAGAGCTTATCTTTATGAATTTTAGATATTTAGTAAATATCTTTGAGACTATAATCTTAGAACATTAACTTAATCACAATAAATTAATAACAAAAATTTTAAATAAAAGAAGGAGTCACCCTGTATCTTGAGAAATATCAAAGTGCTACCTGTGTCAAGTCTGCTTTCATTTGAAACATGGTAATAATATTCTGATAAATCCCACAAAGCTTATAACAACATTCCTTGGCATGATATAAATAAAGCCTTAATAGACAAAAAGGTAAATTTTGACAACAGTTTCAACTAGTTAAAAATGTCATTAATTATTAAGGTGGTATTTTCTATTATTTTTAAATTGTTCTACTTTTCTAGAAAGAGTAATCTATGTTCAAGTCTCAATACTATCAAGCATGTGTATGAGGAAAATAGTTTCAGTTGTAATAGCTATATCTAGAAAAAAACACCAACCAAAGAATTCAAGCAAGCCCTAAATATCTGAATTTTAGTGATGCAAATCCAAATTCATTGGAAGGTAAATCTAAGTAAATAGTATGCTTTGAAAAATTCATATATTTGTAGTCAACTTCTCTGGGAAGTTATAAAGGTTCAACTGCTTTCATAAACTTCATGGTTTCCTATTCTTGACCAAAGCTACTTTATTTTTTACTTTTTTAAAAATTTAGTTTGACCACATGTATTTTTCAATTTTTCCTCTCTTATTATAAGAAGCCCTTCTAAATTTCCTACAGACAAGAGAAAATGCTTTGGGAGAATCTAGTCTATTATTAATAAGCACAATGTTAATAATTCTATTATTTTAACTTACATAGCAACTTTCACACAGCATCTTAAAAATAAATCTCACAAGTTTTTTCTTCTAAAGTATAAAGTTACTCCACTAAAGAAAAGCACTTATCTCACTGGAAACAGTAGACTATACTAAATATGTCCTATGAACAATATAAAGTAAACTTGTTAAAGTTACCCATCTTACCATTTTTACCTGACTATTTTAAAAAAGGGGAGGGTGAGGGTTTTTAATGAAGAAGTACAAATTGGTTCTTACAGAATAGTCACAGAGATGTAAAGTACAGCATAGGACTATAATCAATAATATTCTAATAACTATCTCATCAGATGGATGTGAGATTTATCAAGATGATCACTTAGTTATATAATGTCTAATCACTAGGATATACATCTGAAACTAATATAATAATGTATCCCAACTGCATTTGAAAATAAAAAATGACAAAAGATAAAACTAATAATCATTTAAAAATAAAATTAGGGCAGAAAGAAAAAGAAACAATATTAATGTGTTTAAAAATAATGCAGTAGAAAGTATATATATATATACAAAAATATATTCATTTATAGCAGAAATAAATCCATAATATAACCTCTTTATATTTTGTGCAATCATAAGAATGAAACTAAAATTAAAGTCTGCATTCTAGCCAATAAAACGTCCATTTACATGGATATTAATAAGCAAATATTTCATTAGTTTCCTAAGGCTGCCTTAACAAAGTACCAAAGGGTGGTTGGCTTAAGCAACAGAAATTTATTGTCTCAGTTCTGGAGAATAGAAGTCCAAAGTCAAGGTGTTGGCATGATTGGTTGGTTGGAGGACCATGAGGGAATGATTTATTCCAGGCCTCTCTCCGTATCTTATAGTCGTCGTCTTCTCCCTGTGTATTCCTATCATCTACCCTCTATGTGTGTATCTGTGTCCAAATTTCCCCCTTGTCTAAGGGAAACAAATTAGTTCTTCAAACTTTAACACCATCACCACATGCAAAAGCAGCAGCCTTACATAAACTGCTTAACCAGGTCCCACAATTGCAGAGTCAAGTCTTTTTACTGCAGTAAATCCCTTTTCATTTATAATGGCTATATTTTTCTCATCAAATACTAATTGACAAGGTCTCTGGTATGAGTTGTATTGTGTCCTCCCAAAAGATATGTGGAAGTCCTAATTCTTGTAGATGTGCTCTTATTTGGAAATAGGATCTTTACAGTTATAATCAAGTTAAAACCAAAGTCATTAGGATGGATTTTTTTTTATTATTTTTAATCTTTATTGTTCAGTTTATTAATTACATTGTTTCCCCTTTTTATCCCCCTATAGCTTCCCTCCACCCTGTACCTATCCCACCCTCCACCCTCACCTCCCCCTCCCCACTGTCCTCTCCCATTGTTGCTAGATTTTTGTCCAGTCTCTTGCTGCACTTCCCACAACCCTTTTCTCCCCAAGAATTGTCAGTCCATTCCCTCTCTATGTCCAAGTCTCTGTTATATTCACCAGTCTATCCTGTTCAACAGCCTATCAATTCACTTGATTTTTATGTTCATTTGTTGATAGATGTGTATTTGTTGTTGCTAGTTTGCACTTTTACCTTTTTCTTCTTCCTCTTCTTAAAGAATATCTTTCAGCATTTCATATAATGTTGGTTTGGTGGTGATGAACTCCTTTAGCTTTTTCTTATCTGCGAAGCACTTCATCTGACCTTCAATTCTGAATGATAGCTTTGCTGGATAGAGTAATCTTGGTTGTAGATTCTTGCTGTTCATCACTTTGAATATTTCTTGCCACTCCCGTGTGGCCTGCATCGTTTCTGTTGAGAAATCCGCTGACAGTCGTATGGGTGCTCCCTTATAGGTAACCAACTGTTTCTCTCTTGCTGCTTTTAATATTCTCTCTTTGTCTTTTGCTCTTGGCATTTTAATTATGATGTGCCTCGGCGTGGTCCTCTTAGGGTTCCTATATATTGGGGTTCGGTGCACTTCTTGGAATCCTAAGTCAATTTCTTTCACCAGGTGTGGGAAGTTTTCAGTCACTGTTTCTTCAAAGAGGTTTTCATTGTCTTGGCCTCTCACTTTTTCTGGCACCCCTATAATTCGGATGTTGGTATGCTTGAGGTTGTCCCAGAGGCCCCTTACACTATCTTCAACTTTTTGGATTCTTTTGATTTCTTGCTTTTTCAGCTGAGTGGATTTTACCTCTTTGTATTTCAAATCTTTAACTTGGTTCTTGGGGTGCTCCAGGGCACTTTCAGGTCTTTGTATAATATTTTTTGTTTCAGTCAGTGTATGCTTAATTTCTGGTTGGTCCTTTTTCATATCCTTGAGAGTCTGCTTTATATCCTTGAGGGTTTCATTCATTTCCACGTTGGTCTTAATAATTTCTTTGAAGCTCTCATTTATATCCTGGAGGGTGTTGTTCATTTTCTTGTAGGACTCACTCATTTCCTTTGTGGTCTTGCTTATTTCCTTATAGGCCTCGATCTTTTGTTGGAACCTCTTAAAAAACCCTATAACCGTGGTTCTGAATTCCATGTCCAGTCGTTTTTTTTCCTCCATTTCTTTCACATCTGATTTCTTTCCATGTTGCTGCATGGTGGCTGCTTCCCTGAGTTGGTCAATTAGCTTTGTGTGGTAGACGTGCTACAAGGGACAGTGGCTCAGCCTCCCCAGTAACCTGAGGTGGATATGGGCTGCACAGTCTTGCTGAAGTTAAGTTCAGTTAATCGTTGTTAGCACTTGGAGGGTTGACCTCCAGGCCAATTGTCTGTGAAGCTCAGCTATGCTCAGGTTGGGTGGGCGGAGTCTCCGGGCCAAGCAGACAGCGTCAGCTCCGCCCTATGTGGCCCCAGGGACTCTGTGCCGGGGGCAATGGCCGCCAGCACCTCTGAGAGAGAGCCGCTACGGAGCTCCACCGGCTGCCGGTTGCCGGGGAATTCAGACTTTCCCAAAATGAGTCTGCATGCGAAATGTCTCACCCAGGATCGTAAAACAAAGCAGTCTGACGGTTTTCCGAATGAGAGACAAGTCGCGGTGTGTTCTCTGCGCCGTCACGCAGCCGTGCTGTTCGCGCGAGTTGCCTTTCTACAAGATGGGAGACCCGGCAGCCCCCGAGCTTCGGCGTGCCCTCCCACTGTCCAGTTTTCACCCGTGTGATAGTGGGTTCTCTGGACTTCGCCCAGAGCTGGAGAATCAGCCCAGTAGGATGCCTTTGTCTCCCTGTTCGAGAAAACTGGCCGGTTTCCAGCCGCCCGCCCTCTCCGCGGCGTGCGCTCCAAACCTCTCTCTGGGCGAATCTTTCAACGTCGTCCGCTGCCGCTCCTCCGGGTCACAGTGTCTTATCTTCACTTTTATTTGTGGAATTTTCACTCGGCGAGCTTTCTGGTGATTCTGGAAGGTGTTTGTTCTTTCGTTAAGTTGTAGTATTAAAATTGCTGATTATGACGGCAAGATAGGTGTTTTGCCTCTGCCGCCATCTTAGTTCCTCCTAGGATGGATTCTAATTCAATATAGCTACTGTCCTTATAAGAAGGAACAGATCCTTGACCTGTTTACTCAGTGGTTAGAGCAGGGCCCTAAGAGTACTTGCATCAGTTGCAGTAAAGAGCATGTACCTCAGTTGCAGGCAACAAATCAATGTGTTTCTCTAACATCAATGTATCTCTCTCTCTCTCTCTCTCTCTCTCTCTCTCCCTTGTCTCCTTCCTCCCTCTCCACTCCCTAAAAAAAAAATCAATGGAAAAAAAATATCCCTGTGTGAAAATTAGAAAAAAAAGAAGCAGAAAAGACTCAGAGATAAAAACACACAGTGGAGACAGCCATATGGAAATAGTCAGAGATGAAAATTCTGTTGACATAAGCCAAGGAGCTTCTATGTCTACCAGAAAATGGAAGAAGCAAAACAGGATTCTTGCTTATAGGTTTTGGAGGGAGCATGGCACTACAAACATCTTAATTTGGGACTTCAAGCCTCTGGATGCTGAGCTTGGCTAAAATATGAAGAAGCAAAATACTGTGGAATTTGGGGCCATGGGAGAAAACAGAAATAAGTAAAGGGATTTTTAGTTAATGCAAGAAATATGAGGATATTTACTTAAATTCATATTTATAAACAGAACATTTTGCATTATTTCAACACAAGAAGATATGTGCATGTAGAATACTGGATATACCAAATAAGTATCTGCTTTGTCGTCTCACTATGACACTATCCTTGTATTTCACATGAAAAAGTTCTTTATAGATTAAATCACTTCTTGGCAAGGGAATTAGATAAACTAACATGCATTGAAAGGATAGAAATCCATTAATCTTTTTGCTGAAATTCGTTTTATCAAGGGTACTATATCACAGACTTGGGGCAAATATATTATCTTGTTTATTTCTAAACTAGAGGCCCAGTGCATGAATTCATGCACAGGTGGGGTTCCTCTGCCTGGCTGGCGATCAGGACAAATCAGGGTCATCTCGCCCAGTCCAGATCAGGCTGGTGGCCAGACAAGGACCACAGGAGGGATCCAGAGTATGTCTGGTCCTGTCTCTCCCAGTCCTGATCCTCCAGCTGCTGGTAGCAAGCTAACCTACCAGTCAGAGCATCTGCCCGCTGGTGGTCAGTGAATGTCATAGTGACCAATCAGTAGACCACTTGGTCAGACACTTAGCATATTAGGCTTTCCTCCTATCTAATAAAAGAGTAATATGCAAATTGACTGCACCTCCGCTACAAACCTAAGCCATGCCCACCAGCCATGTCTACCAGCCAGTCAGGAACAAATATGCAAATAAACCCCAACCAAAATGGCTGCGGCCACTGAGAACAGGAGGGAGGCTTGGGTTTCCCCGGCAATGGAGGAAGCCAAGCTTTCTGCCTGCCCTTGCCAGCCTAAGCCTCCACTTAATGCTACAAAGTTTCAATTATAGAAGATATATATATATATATCCCAACAGAAATGTTAACAGCCTCGGAGCTGGAGAGAGCAGAGGCTAGGGTTGCCCCGGCAATGGAGGAAGCCAAGTTTCTGCAGCCCTAGCACCTAGGCCTCCACTCTAGGCTACAAAGTTTCAATTATAGAATTTAAATAAACTCCAACAGAAATGGCTGTTGCCAGGGAGCAAGCAGAAGGCTTGGCTCTGCTCCAGGCTACAAAGTTTCAATTGTAGAACATAAAAAAATTCCAGATAGCAGGGCCTCCATTTGGGTTGCTAGGGGGTGTGGATGGCCTGCAAACCATTACAAGCCTCTCACTCAGGCCCTCCCATGCCCCAAGTGAACCCCCACCCTGATCCAGGACACCCTTGGGGCAAACCAGCTGGCCCCCATCCATGCACCAGGCTTCTATCCTACCCAATAAAAGACTAATATGCAGATTGACCATCACTCCAACACACAAGATGGCTGTCCCCATGTGGTCAAAGATCCTGCCCTCATGTGGACACAAGATGGCCACCACAAGATTTCCAGCAGGAGAGGGCAGTTGGGAGGGATCAGGCCAGCAAGGGAGGGCAGTTGGGGTGATCAAGCCTGCATAGGAGAGCAGTTAGGGTTGACCAGGCTGGCAGAGGAGAGAAGTTGGGGGCAAACAGGCTTGCAGGGGCACTGTTAGACATCAATCAGGCTGCCAGGGGAGTGGTTAGGGGGTGATCAGGCTTGCAGACAAAAGTGGTTGGGGACAATCAGGAAGGCATGCAGGTGAGCAGTTTGGATTGTGAGAAGAATCTCCAACTGCCCGTTTAGGCCTGATCCCACTAGGCAGTCGGATATCCCTCTAGGGGTCTCAAATTGGAGAAGATGCAGGCTGGGCTGGGGTATACCCCCTTACTCTCATGCACAAATTTCATGCACCAGCCATCTAGTATAGATATAATTCACAAACATTTCTCATTGGTATCTTATTGCTTATACAGAAGGTATAAGACTCATGGATCCTTTAAGAGCTTCATTTAAGTTTATCTTTATAAAGCAAAAAATCACAGAGTTGGAGTTGGTATCTGTTTAATTTTAACCATGACTTGCTATACTTAGGTTTTGCTTGATTGTGGGGAAAAAAAAGTTACTATTATGAGTTTCTGTTTCTTCTTCTTTAAATGAATATTAAAATAATATTGGGAAGGCAAGGTGGAGGCAGTGACCTTAGGCTCCAAAGTGATGGCCTGCAGCTGGTCCACATGAGGGCAAGCACTCCATTGAGCACTTTGGCTGGCAGAAGCTGGTAGTTAAGATTCTGTGCACAGTGAAGGGCCCCTAGGCTTTACCCTCAAGTTCAAGAGGGAGCAGGCTGGGGCATAGCCAGCTGGCCTCAGCCCCCGAGGCCCAGCTGAGGAATGGGGGGAGGGCAACCTACCTGGAGTACAGCCTGGTGGCAGAGGCTGAGGCTAAGCCACATGGAAGAAGAACAAAGGCAGTCAGGGCAGCCCGCCCAAGGTCAAGCACTAAGGCAACATCATGACCACCTAGAAGAGCAGATGCTCATGACACTGTTCAAAACGCCATTATAGAAAAACAAAAACAATATACCCACAAGAATGGCCAGTGAAGTGGACCACAAAGCACTCTATCCTTGCCTGCCCAGCATGCTGCCTCCCAGCCTGGGTGGGCTACTCTCTCAGGTGTCAGAGAAATAAATATTCAGCTGTTAAAGTTGTCTGTAGTTAGGAAATAAAACCTTTCAAGTTGCTAATCATCTATCTCATAAGTCTATGACAAGGAGAAGAGGCTACAAACATAAAAAGGCTACATAAATTATTATAACTGCAATTTTCTTACCAAAACACATTTACGGCATTTAAGTGTGTATGTAAGTTGTATGTATTACATGCTTAATACAAAATTAGGGCCAGAAATGATATATGTACCCAGCTGTGTGGCTCAGAAGTTGAGTATTGACCCATGAATCAAGAGGTTGCTGGTTTGATTGTGGTCAGGGCACATGCCCAGGTTGCAGGCTCGATTCCCAATAGGGGACATGAAGAAGCAGCCTATTGATGTTTCTAGCTCTATATCCCTCTCCCTTTCTCTCTCTCTAAAAATCAATTAAACAAAACAAAACAGAAGACATGATTATGCAATAATTATTATTAAAAGTCATTAATAACCCATAGTTATAAATTTTGGATATAAGAATTCATTTATTTCTTTTAACTTAAGTAACATTTATTGATATATATTAGATAATAAACTTTGTCTCTGCTCAGCAGTGTGGCTCCATCGTTAAGCACCAACCTATGAAACAGGAGGTCATGGTTTGATTTCCAGCCAGGGGACAAGCCTGGGTTGGGGGCTGGATTCCCATGGGGGGCATGCTGGAGTCAGGCAATCAATGGTTCTCTTTCATCATTTATGTTTTTATCTCTCTCTCCCTTCCTCCCTAAAATCAATCAATATATATATATATAACAATAAAACTTTGGCTTTAAATTCAATAGAAGAATAATTGGAAAAGAAGTCAAATTATTCATATAATAATAAAATATAAAAAGAAATATTATTCAGATTGTTATAGATTTCAATTACATGTATACTACATATGTTTGTATATACATAAATATATATGTATGTAATACATATATGTGTGTGTGTATGTGTGTGTGTGTATATATATAGAGAGAGAGAGAGAGAGAGAGAGAGAGAGAGAGAGAGAGAGAGAGAGAGATCGAAAGAAAACAGTTCACCATTAGTAAAACCATTATGTAAACCCAGCCAAGAAGAACTTTGAGAAATTGTGTGTAAGAAATTGTGTGGATACATTTTAGAAGAAAAGTTGTAATCCTCCATTTTCATTAGAAATGAGCCTTTCAGTCCATAGTGACATCACTATTATTTCCCAAATTTATATTATAACTCTTTCACCTCCTTCTATCACCTTTTGCCTTCTAAGAGCTTATTAAGTCTAGTAAAAATGTACTGATGGCCACCCAAGGAGAAACCATCCATCTTTCTCTGCGTCTTTGACATAAATACTACCACACCATTTAAGGAACTTGATTAGAGCTCTCTCGAGAAACACATTAACAAGGGAAAACAAATTAATAAAGGATATTCTCTGGAGTTTATAATGTCAAAAGTTGCTCTCTTGAGCCACTTTAGCTTAAAAGTGTAGGAATCAGCAAAAATGTCTCCAGACATTGCTAAATGTCTTGTGGGGGCCAAGTCACCCCAGTTGAGAACCACCAAAATGGAGCATGATCCCAGCACAATGAAGAAATGCAAACTGTGCTTGTGTGCTCTCCTGTGTACTTAGCGCAAACGTCGTGGACATCGGAGTGTCCTGCTCTGCAGCACTGCTCTCCAGAGCCCATGGAATTTTGCTGAGTAGAAATTGTCAGTGTACGTTCTGAAGTATGTCCACAGAAGAATCACAAATCTTAGAGCAGCAGGAGGGGGGAGATGATGTAAATATGTAGCTGACTGTGAACTGGAATGATGACAGCTTAACTAAATATATCCAAGTAGTAAGGGTGGCTAATGACATCGAGCAAGCTAGCTTAAAATGTTTTTACAATGGAGTACAGACATTTATATTCATAGCAGAGCATTAGGAAAAGGTTGAGTTATGCATAGCAGATTTTCTTTGGGGAATATATAAATACATATATTTGTGAAAAAATTAATTCAAGTAAAGCACTTAGCACAGTGCCAGACACATGGTGAGTGCCCGTTAAATGGATAAGTGCTGGCTGCTATACTTTGTAGTAGTATTATAGGCATTGATCATTTTATTTGCATTTTAACACTTAGGAATATTTCTTCTAGGATTTCTCTCTCTCTCTCTCTCTCTCTCTCTCTCTCTCTCTCTCTCTCTCTCTCTCTCCCTCCCTCTCTCCCTCCCTCTCTCCCTCCCTGCAGTTCCTACTCATCTCAAAAGACCCAAGTCAAGAGTGAACTCCTCTCAGTGACTAACCCTAAGTCCCTGACCCCCCACACGAAGAATTAATTTCCCCTTCATTTGTGTTTCCACAACACTTAGTACATACTTACATCATAGTGCTTAGCACTATGTATTATAGTTATTAAAGTCTGTGTGCAGCAGGCCCACCACAGCCCCAGCCCTCGGGCTATGAGCTTTTGAAATCTTATTTACTAGGCCTTATGCCCCTGTGCTTGCCACATGGTAGGCATTCAGCAAGGCATGCCGAACTCAGCTGAATTATCTGGAAAATTCAATCATGTGGAAACCTCATTTCCCAATAATGCCAGATATATGAGGTGTGACTGAAGAGCAATGCCTTCTATATAGAATTTGGGGCTGTCAGCCTTTATGAAAAGATTAAATAAGTGAAATGATGCAAAGTGTGTTAACTTTTGACCAAGAAAAATAAAGATTTGGATAAATATCAGAACACTCCTTTAAATTGCACACATTTAAATATGAGTAAGGATAAATGGGGGAGGTGGGAGATGGTAAAATAAAATATATAATTTTAACAGTATTAAGCCTCACTGAAATAAATAAGTGTGAAAAGAGATGATGTTATGGGTGTTTTTTTTCTTTTTCTTATTTGATTACATAACACTGTCAAAGAATTCGTGGTTAATAGAGCCATGTCTTAACTATAAAATATACCTAAAAACATCAGGTTAAATTACTGCAAGGATTCAAAATATATACATACACACACACATATGGATTATCAAGCATACTGCATTAAAAAGTACAGTCTGCACTGACCTTTCAATTTTTTCTGATTTTAATACAACACACTAAATAGATAAGATCTGCAAGTTTATGGCCAGAGGTACTAGTTTTTTCTTCTTACCTGCAATTTTTTTTTTTCTCAATCCTCACCCAAAGAGTGAGGATATTTTTCCAATGATTTTTAGAGAGAGTGGAAGTGATGAGGAAGGGAAGTCAGAGACACAAAGAGAGAGAAACATCAACATGAAACGCATCGACTGGCTGTCTCCCACTCCAGCCCCTACCCAAGCAGGGCACTGAACCTGCAACCCAGCTACATGTCCTTAACCTGGAGTCCAACCTGTGACCCTTAGGTCCATGGGCCCACTGAGTCAAACTGGCCATGGCTATTTTACTTCTTTATTTAAGAAATATATGAAACCATAGATAATCCATACTACACAAATAATAATAACAATCAGATTTTAAAATAACTTTTACAAATTAAAATTCTTTCGTGTTGGCACAGCTGGAATGGCTTCGTTGGTTGAGCATCATCCTGTGCACCAAAAGGAAGGATTAACCTAAGACAGGCACAGTCGCAGAGGGGCCATCAGGAGAGAAAACATGGGGGCCAACAGAGGTGGGGCATAGAACCTCACCCCCCAGCTATGCAGGGGCTTGAACACTCGCCCCTTCTGAGGGAGGTCTCCTGCCCCATGGCTGCTTCACTTCCCATGCCCAGCCCATATCGGGACCCAGGTAGCAGACAAAGATTTGGACCAGCCCAGATCAGACCAAGGCAACAAACAGAAACTTGGCTAACAGCAGCTACCCTATATCTAGCACCAGAGATGCTCAGGGCCTACTCAAAAATGCAAACAATCCTTTCCATTAATATTTACAGGATAAACTAAGATTGATGTTTGAGCATTAAATTTGACAGTAAAATAGCAATCGAGTTTTTCAGATTAATTTAATTTGGCTAAAAGAAAATAAGTGAAAATTCTAGGAAATTTAATTGTACTGGATATAAAGCGGTTCTTAAAGTATTAACTAAAATTTCTATTGGTAGTTCATTTCATGGTAAGATTGTGTAAGATGTGATGAACCTATTATGCAAAAAATTATAAATTTAAAGTTATCAAAACTGCATTATAAAGTTTCCAAATGCCTCCATTTAATTCACAAAGAAAGGGGGGATAGTGGAGCAATATCATGTAAGAAAAAATTATTCCTATAAGTACATTAAAAATTTTTGCCTTAAAAATTATTTTTATATGTAATCCTAAAAGTAAGACACCCATAAAAAACACACATGATTTCACAGTAACCCAAAGGAAAATCATTTGGAAAAAATAAACAGGATCCCAAGTCAAAAGATTCCTTTATTAACTTTTGGTCGAGAATATGCTTGTGTATTTTCAGAAAACAACTTCGAAACCATGTGGATTCCTGAAGCAGAGGAATTGACACGCATGCTCCATCCATGAAGACAGGAGGAAAAACCGTACAGAGATGGAGGACGCTGACAATGCCTTGCCATGCTGGCAGTCAGCAGCTGTGCATCACTGCAGGTTGCCCAGGACCAAACCAGAGAGGGTTGGACTTGCATTGACACCATTTGTCTACCATCCAGATGCCATTGCGGACAAGTACATATAAGGAACTTTTGAACATCGATATTGGGACTTAAAACTGTTGGGCATTGAAGCTAGGACTCTGGTCTACAGATGCCATAATTTTTAAGAGTGGAAGGATAGGGGCGAGATGTGGGAAGCCAGACATTGCCTCACCAATAGAGATGTAAATAGAACAAACAGGAAACCGGGTCAAAGCTTAATGGATCTGTTTACCCATTGTTTAGGTGAGACTTTAGTTCCCCCTCCGCTAGTCTTATGTTAAGTGTGAACTGTTTACCCATTGTTTAGGTGAGACTTTAGTTCCCCCTCCTCTAGTCTTATGTTAAGTATGAACTGTTTACCCATTGTTTAGGTGAGACTTTAGTTCCCCCTCCTCTAGTCTTATGTTAAGTATGAACTATTCACATATTGTTTAGGTGACACATTGGTAAGTGTAAAAGCTTCCACACCTTTTGTCTTATGTTAATTCTTGCTGGTTGAGGGATGTATCACTTGGCCCTAATAAAAGGGCATAGGAAAGCCAGAGCTGGTGGCAGTCCCTCCACTAGAGATGGGCTCCCGCCAGGCCCCCATGATTCCCAAAAATTAAAAAAAATTTAAAAAATTAAAAAAATAAAAAACTTTCCAGTTTTAACTGTGATCACATGATATAAAAATAAAGTATTTTTCATCTATTTCTCCTCATTTTCAGCAAACTGAAATCAAGGTTCTCAATTGGTAGAAATGTTTTTCCATAAAATAAAGGAAGGAAAAACAGTATTTATTTATCTTCATTTTCTGTGGGGAAAAGATCCCTTTCATAGCTCATGAAAAACCAACAGCAATTTATTTTTAAATCTTGACGTTTGTTTTGTTTTGTTTTTATTTGTAAGCCTCTCTTCCTGGGAATGTTAATTTATAGAGTAATGTGTGGTATAGCGTTGCTTATCTCTTCTCTCTACTATAATTAGGCATATTTCCAATTATAAAAATAATGTTCGTTGTAAAAATTTAGAAAGTACAGAAGGGGGAAGGGAGGGGAATTAGATTTTAAAATTACCGACAAGCCTGCAATAAGCACTTGATTTTTCCCTCTGATCTGTTTTCTACATTAATTTATGTAAAATTGATATAACATTCCTGGGAGGGCTGCCCATCGGCCAGAGGCTTCGCTTGTCGCTTGCTGAGAGGTCCCGGCTCTCCCGGAAGGCGGAAGGCGGCTGCAAGCGGCAAAATGAAGATATTCGTGGGAAACGTCGATGGAGCGGATACGATGCCAGAAGAGCCGGCAGCCCTCTTCGCGACCTATGGCACAGCCCTGAGCTGCGCCTTCATGCAACAGCTCTCCTCCGTGGACAGGCACGAGAACGCGGGCGCGCTGCGCACCATCGAGGCCCTGCACGGCCAGGAGCTGCGGCTCGGGGTAGAGATGTCGCGCCCACGGTCTCTTAACTCTTGGAAGATTTTCGTGGGCAATGTGCCGGCTGCATGCCCGAGCCAGGAACTGCGTAACCTTTTTGAGCGTCATCAAGTGTGACGTGGTGAAAGACGACGCGTTTGCTCACATGGCGAAGGAAGCAGAGGGCAAAGCCACCATCGCGGGGCTCAACGGCAAAGAAGTTGAAGGGCAAGCGCATCAACGTGGAACTCTCCACCAAGAGTCAGAAGAAGGGGGCTGGCCTGGCTGTCCAGGCTTTGGGACAAGACCAAGAAACCAGGGGCTGGGGATACGACATTCCCTGGAGCTGGTGGCTTCTCTCCACCTTTGACTATGAGCAGGCTTTTGGCAACAGCGCTGGTGGCTTTGATGGGCAAGCCCGTCAGCCCACACCACCCTTTTAGGGTCACGACCGCAGCCCCCCTGTGCAGTTCACCTACCCGAGCCTCCTCTGTGGCTCCTCTGACGGCCCAGCCAGCCACCTACAGGGCTCAGCCTTCTGCCTCTTTGGGTGTCGGCTATCGGACTCAGCCCATGACAGCCCAGGCAGCCTCTCACCGAGTTCAGCCCTCTGTCTCCCTTGGGGCCCCGTACGGGGGCCAGTTGGCCAGCCCTAGCTCCCAGTCTGCTGCAGCTTCCTCGCTTGGCCCATATGGTGGAGCCCAGCCCTCGGCCCTTTCCTCCTATGGGGGTCAGGCAGCTGCAGCTTCCTCACTCAACTCCTATGGGGCGCAGGGCTCCTCCCTGGCCTCCTATGCTAACCAGCCATCCTCTTAAGGCGCACAGGCTGCCTCTTTCTATGGGATTCGTGCAGTTGCCTCCTCCTACAACACCCAAGGAGTAGCTTCCTCCCTAGGCTCCTATGGGCCCAGTCTCAGCCTCCTCACTGGCTTACGGGGCCCAGGCAGCTTCTTACAATGCCCAAGGCCTCAGCCTCTTATAATGCACAGTCTGCCCCATATGCTGCACAACAGGCTGCTTCCTACTCTTCCCAGCCTGCTGCCTATGTGGCACAGCCGGGTACAGCTGCTGCCTATGTGGCACAGCCGGGTACAGCTGCTGCCTATGCCAGCCAGCCAGCTGCCTACGCTGCACAAGCCGTGACCCTCATAGCTGGGTCCTATGGGGCTCAGCCTGTTATTCAGACACAACTGAATAGCTATGGGGCTCAAGCATCAATGGGCCTATCAGGCTCCTATGGGACTCAGTCAGCAGCTGCGGCCACTGGCTCCCATGGTGCTGCAGCTGCAAAGGGGGCCCAGCCTTCTGCCACTCTGGCAGGTCCTTACCGCACTCCGTCACCAGCCTCATTGGCTGATTATGCTGCCCAGCAGCATCCCCAGGCTGCTGCCTCCTACCGTGGGCAGCCGGGCAATGCCTATGATGGGGCAGGCCAGCAGTCTGCAGCCTATTTATCCATGTCTCAGAGGGCCGTTGCCAAGGCCATCAGTATCCCGCCGCCCTATGAGCATACCCGCCTCTCCCCACCCCGGGCCAGCTACGAGACGATCCCTACAAAAAGGCTGTGGCCATGTCCAAAAGGTCTGGTTCCTACCGGCGTTTAGCTGAGCCCTCTGATTACCGCCATTTATCAGAGTCGCAGCTTTCGTTGCGCAGTTGGACGACAAAGTCCTCGCTGGATTACGATGCTCATTCCGATTACGCACGCTATTCGGGCTCCTGTAACGATTACCTGCCGGCAGCTCCAACGCACTCTGGCTACCAGCACTGCCTGTAGGGCCGTCCTGGGAGGGGGCGTTAGGGGAAGGGGAGGAGAGAAGTGGGGTAGGGTGCAGACCCGGTTAAAACCACTGCCCATACCTCTCCCGTTTGTGGTTTTTCATCCCCTCTTCCCCAGGAGACGATCCTTTTGAGTGTTTGGTAGTAACCTACTTGGTTCCTTCGCCTCAGCAGCAAATCTTGCTACTGGCTCTAGATCTGCGGTTTCCCCTGCCTCCCCAGGATGGGAGTTTTTTTTTTTTTTTTAATGTTTTTATTTTTTCCTGGCTCCCTTTTATTTTTGTGCACGATATTTAAGGTTGTCTGGATGGGGAATCAATAACCTGCAGCAGAGGTCGCAGTGCCTTTTTCGTTTTAGATAGGAGGGAGTCCAGGAAAGGGTTAGCTGAACCATTTCTCATGCGCCAAGCTGTGCCAGCAGTCCAGGGGACCCTGTCTGTCCCTCGAGACTGTGTTGAGACTGAGTTCCCGCTGGGATAGTCAGTTGGTTTATGTCCAAATTCCTACCGACTCCTGATGTTCTAGCTGATGCTGAGCCGCACAGTCCCACTTCCCTATCTCCCCAAGTAGGTGGTGTTAGAAGAACTTAATTTTTTCCACTTTTGTATGGACTACAAATAAAACTTGGGGCAATTTGCAGTTTGGAAAAAAATCCTCTGAAGAAACCTGAAATATTCTGAGGTGTTTGTGCTGTTTCTATATTTTCTGTCCCTTAAACATTCTTATTGGGAAGAAAAACCAAAGTGCAAAAAGTGAATTCTAGATCTTAGAATTTGGAGTGGCAAAGCAAGAGAACACCAGATAAAGATATACATTTACTTTAGAAATCATTATTTAAAATTTTAGGGAAAATATCAGTAAAATCTTAGATCTTAGAGATAAGTTAAACATGCTAAAATATGTGAGTACATTTCTATGAGATATGATCTGTATATTGCATTGTATATATACTTGAGGTCCATATTATCCTTTAACCAATTTTACCCCAATAAATTTAATTTAAAAAATTAAAAAAATATATGTGAAGACTTAACCAAATTATATCCTCACTACTAAAAAAGTATATTGAGCCCTAGCTGGTTTGGCTCAGTGGGTAGAACACTGGCCAGTGGACTGAAGGGTCCTGGGTTCAATTACAGACAACGACACATACCTCGGTTGCAGGATTCCTGGCCCCCTATCGGGGCTCATGCAGGAGTCAACCAGGTCCTGTGTCTCTCTCAGATTGATGTTTCTCTCTCACTGCCTCTCCCCCTCTCTTTCACTTTCTCTCAAAATCAATGGGAAAGTATCCTCAGGTGAGGATGAACCAAAATGAAAACTAGCAAACAAAAGCATGTCGATGTAGTTGCAGAAAATGAGAATAATATTTTTTATTGATTTAACTAGGAAGTACCAAAGTTTCAAGATACACGTCCCATTTTTAAGGGAAACTTAATTTCCCAAAGCTATAAAGTCTGATAAGCTAAGCATCAATACCCATAACTATGCTAATTGACTGCCCCACCCTCAAAGATGGCAGTGCCCACAGCCACAAGATGGCAGTGCCCAGTCCCCTCAGCCCTGCCAGGGCAGCAGGCATGTGGCAAGGCTGGGCCTGCCTCTCAGGTAAGCTTGGCCACTCTGTGCACCTGCCTCTAGAATCTCCCAATCTCCTCTGCCCCCCAGCCACCCAGGGCCGCCCAAGGCTCAGTTACCAGGGCCGGCCAAGGCTTGTGCTGCTGGCAGTGGCAATAGCAGAGGTGTGATGGGGCATTGCCTTCCTCTGACTGCCAGGTCACCTCCTGCCCCTGCGGGCTCCCGGAATGTGAGAGGGGGCAGGCCGGGCTGAGGGACCACCCCCTCCAGTGCATGAATTTTCATGCACACCAGGCCTCTAGTAAAAATATAATGTGGATGACCAAAACTAAAGATAACTCAAGCATTTTACAATAATGTTAATGGAAGTACTACTCCAGTCATGGGTAATAGTTACTCCAAAAATTTAAATAACACCAAATAAATATATGTGCTAGGGATAAAAAATAAAATAAAACAAAATTACCTAAGACACTATCTCTTTTTCAGGAGCTCACAGTCCAACTGAGAAAACAGACAAAGAAATATATTTGGAATATTGTTTTCAACTCGTGTCACTTTATTTTGAAAAATGCCATCATTATTTAGTATTAAAAATAATGTTTTATAATATCCCAAGTCCTGTTTCTGAGATAATCTCAATCACTAGATCGAGATTTAAAAAACAAACAAACAAACAAACAGAAAACCAGCAACAAAAACTTCACAGAAAAATATCTATAAAGTGTTAAAACAGATAAAGGAGCATAGAACTTTCTGCCTTAATACCAAATTGAATTTTTCAAAATAATATTCTGTACATTGGAAAGAATCTATTCAATCTGTGCCTCTTAGAATTTGGAGTGGCAAAGCAAGAGAACACCAGATAAAGATATACATGTACTTTAGAAATCATTATTTAAAATTTTAGGGAAAATATCAGTAAAATCTTAGATCTTAGAGATAAGTTAAACTTGTAAAAGGTGTTATGTAAGCAATTTTATCATTGTGTGAAAAGTTTGAGAACTCTGCTGTAAAACTCTGTTTTACTCTTTTATCTGATGGTTCATTTGCAGTAATTATCAACTGAGATTTCCATACAGTTAGTATTTCAGATTTTCTATTCACACTTTTGTACCATTTTAAATTAAACATTTTAGAAACAGAAGACATAGGTAAACTGTCAGACCTATTGTAAATATGATGTCTTACATCAAAACACAAATAACATTCTATAGATTTGCCAGTTCTTTGTTATTCAATCTAGGAAGGTTATATATTTTGATGAATTTGTCCATTTCCTCTAGGTTATTAAATATGTTGGCATATAGTCTTTCATAATATTCTTGTATGATCCTTTGTATTTCTGTGATATCTGTCATAACTTCTCTGCTTTTATTTTGATTTTGTTTGTTTGAGTCTTTACTCTTTTTTTTCCATTGGTGAATCTAGGGAAACTTTGTCAGTTTTACTAATCTTTTCAAGGAACCAGCTCTTTGTTGCATTATTTTTTGTATTGTCTCTTTGTTCTCCATTTTATTTAATTCTCCTCTAATTTTTATTATTTTCTTCCTTCTACTGATGTTGGGGTGCATTTGTTTTATTTGAGATAGGCCTACGCTGTATAATAAAAGAGAAACATGTAAATTTGACCATATCTTCACTCCTGATTGGCTATGCTACCAGCCAATCAGGAGTGGGGGTGGGGCCAAGTGGCATGAGTGCCGGGCCCCAGGGGTGGAAGTGAAACGGTGGTGGCAGCCAGCGTCCAGCCCCCGGGTGCTGTGAGGGGAAGCGGTGGCAGCAGCAGCGGTGGTGGCAGCGGCGGCAAGGAGTGCCCGGCCCCCGGGCGCTGTGAGCAAAGTGGTGGTGAGCGCCCAGCCCCCGGGGCCAGGTGGTTGCAGACAGCCAGGGCTAAGCTGAGCAGTATGTGAAAGGGGGCAGGTTGGGTTGAGGGACTACCCGCCCCAGAGCACAAATTTTGTGCACTGGGCCCCTAGTAATGATATAAGCTTTCTTCTTATTACTGCTTCTGCTGCATTCCAAAAGTTGGGTATGTTGTATTATCATTCTTACTTTCCTCTATGTATCTTTTGATCTTTTATTTTATTTCTTCTTTGACCCAAAGCAATTAATAAAATAGAAATTCAAAAAGACATGTCCAGCAGTGATCTACGAACAAGGAGGTCACATTTGACTCTTGATGAAGGCACATGCCTATTGTGGGCTTAGTCCCCAGTGAGGGGCACGTAGGAGGAAGCTGATCAAGGATTCTCTCTCATCATTGATGTGTCTACCTCTTTCTCTCTCTCCCTTACTCTCTGAAATCAATAAAATAAAAAAGTAAAATGTTTAAAAAATAAAATAAGATGAGCAAATAAACAAAAGTTCAGAAACACAGACAACGATATGATATTACTGTAGGGAAAGGAGGCTGTGAAGAAGGTAGCAAAGGGTAAAATGGGTCAAACATATGACAGAAGATTTGATTTTGAGTGGTGAGCACAAAATGCAATCCTATCTAATAAAAGAGTAATATGCAAATTTGACTGTACCTTCACCACACCCACAAACCATGCCCACCAGCCACACTCACCAGCCAATCAGGAGCAGATTATGCAAATAAACCCCAACCAAGGTGGCGGCCACCACTGAGAGGAGGAGGAAGGCTTGGGTTTCCCCAGCAACAGAGGAAGCCAAGCTTTCCACCTGCAGTTGTGGGCCTAGGCCTCCACTCAATGTTACAATGTTTCAATTATAAAAGATACAGAAATGGCAGCAGCCATGGAGTTGGAGAGAACAGAGGCTTGGGTTTCCCTGGCAATGGAAGAAGCCAAGCTTTCAGCCTGCCATTGCGTAGGATACAAAGTTTCAAACAGAAATGGCTGCCGCCACAGTGAGCAGAAGGCTTGGCTCCACTACAGGCTACAAAGTTTCAATTGTAGACATAGATTAATCCCAGATCCCAGGGCCTTCAATTGGGTTGCTGGAGGGCATAGCCCACCCATGCACCAGGCCTCTATCTTACCTAATAAAAGAGTAATTTACAGATTGACCATCACTCCAACACACAAGATGGCTGCCCCCATGTAGTCAAAGATCCTGCCCCCATGTGGAAACAAGATGGCCACCACAAGATGGCCAGCAGGAGAGTGCCATTGGGAGGTTGCAGACCTGCACGGGAGGGCAGTTGTGGGCCATCAGGTCAGCAGGGAAGGGCAGTTGCGAGGGACCAGGCCAGCATGGGAGGGCAGTTAGGGCCGATCAAGCCTGCAGGAGAAGGCAGTTAAGGGTGGCCATGCCAGCAAAGGAGGGAAGTTGGGGGCAAGCAGGTTTGCAGGGGAGTAGTTAGACATCAATTACACTGGCAGGGTAGTGGTTAGGGGGTGATCAGGCTGGCAGGCAGAAGCAATTAGAGGCAATCAGGGAGACAAGCAGGTAAGCAGTTTGGAGCCAGCAGTCCTGGATTGTGAGAAGGATGTCCGATTGCTCATCAGACATCCCTTGAGGGGTCCCAGATTGGAGAGGGTGCAGGCTGGGCTAAGGGACATCCCCCGCCCCCCATGCACGAATTTCGTGCACTGGGCCTCTAGTATACAGATAATGTATTATAGAAATGTACACTTGAAACTTCTATAATGTTATTGACTAATGACACCCAAATAAATTTAAAAATACACATAATGACACATACAATTTATACTTATTGCCAATGAAAATCAATGTCACTCTACTGTAAAAAGCACACCAAGTGATTTAAATCATTATATTATGAAGTTCATGTGTGCAGAATAAAATGGAAGTTTTCTTAGTTATACAATGATACAAGAGGCCCCAAAAGCACTTATGGGGATATACAAGACCATGTCGCACACAGAGATTGGTGTCAGGAGTAGGAAAAAGCTGTGAAATGTAGAAGACTCATTTCAGATCGATTACTCTTGATATGTCTGGACCTCATCTTCAATGCCATTACACCCAAGGAAAACATGATTTGTTAAATCACACGTGTCATTGATGGATTTTACTACAATTAACATTTGTTTGCTAAAACTAGTTAGATAAAAAGCCCATACCTATTTGTATATTCCTTGATGATCTGATATATGCTTATCTTAATTGTTTCATTTTCAAATCGACTGTTGCTCCGGTCCTTGTATATTCGAAATTCAGCTGCTGTAACTGCTTCTCCATGAGGAATTTGAGTAAGATCAAACCGGAATTCTTTGTAATGCCTTCGCTGGTGAGAAAAATCCTTGTCTCTTTCAACTAGAAAAGAAAAAAGGAGAGAGAAAATGAGCTTTTTATAAATATGAAAATGAATGACAAATTCTCCAGCTTTGTAATTAAAACAAACAAGTGGCATATTCTAAAACTGAGAAAACACTAAAACCACAGACTTATACATGTTTCCAGTTGAAGGAAACTCCACAAGCCAACAACCTTCAGTTCAAAAGCAATATAACCTCTGTGGTTTTATTACAAATTCCTGGATCTTAAATGGAAAAGGCTATCCCAAAATGTTTCTTAAAAACAGAGGTTACAAAATTATTTCTAGTATGTATCCAGTACCAGAACACAGAGGGTTCATACAGGAATTAAAACTATGTTATAGAAACTTCCAGAGTTCCAAGTGAAATTGATAGTTAGATTTAGCACAGCCAAGGGAGGAGGAGGAGAAGGAAGACTGAGAAATCGCAGGCACGGACAGTGTTTATGACATTTTAGAGATCAAGTACATAAAGCAAACTCATTTTCAGAATAAAGATTATTTCTAAAATGTCTTCCCCAGAAGAGTTTTTATTCTCCTTTCAGCAAATGGAATGTTTGTTGTTTTTTAAATATACTTCCATTAGTTCTTATAGATTGTTTAGTACAATCTTCTTACCTGTGGTACAGCATACAAGCTCTCAAAGACCTCTTTCTGCTCTTCCTCAGAATTGAAAGGGGAATATACCTCCCCCTTCAGCAATCTTCCAATAAATAAAGTCAGAGAACGTTGCCTCTTGGGCATATTAAGGGATGCTGAAGAGTTCAGCAGAGCAGGTTTCCAGTATATTATTAATTTGGCTTTGTAAAATACTTTATTATTTGATGCACTCTGGTACCAAAACCTTTCTTACAAAATACCTATACAAAGGATTCATTTTTAGCGATGCAATATCATTTGATGTTTTCTCAAAAACTCAGTTATGTAGGCTAATTTACAACAGGATCACAAAAAGCCCGCCGAAAAACACTGTATGCAAGGTGTCTTACTTTTAGTTTTCCAGTGATAAGTTTCATTGCTAGATTTTGTTCCAAGAAAATAAAAAATAAAAAATGTATAAGTTGCATAAATAAATTCACCCAAGTTCTTAGATCAAGAGACAAAAAATATATTTAGGAGTTTAACTGAAATTATGTCAACACTGTTACATATATCAGAAACGTGGGGTCCTACGTGAGAAAAAGGTTAAGATTTCGGAAGAGAAAAGAGGGTCATGACTATCCAAGAATGACTGTGGGAGAGAAGGCTGCTAGGTCTGTGTTCTAGGCCCAGATGGGCTCCACATCTGAGAGGAAGTTTATGACAAAGGCACCCACAATTCCTCAGCTTCACCATCCAAAACAATCTCGGGGTTTACTTTCCCCAGAAGAGCAGGGAGTGGTTTAGGAGAATGCAGAGCTCATCCCCACCCCCGCCAGCAAAGAGAAAGCTATAAACTCTACCTGGAGGCATTTCTGTCCTATGGAGTTTGGCAAGGATGGTGCTCTCCAGCTGTCGGCCTCACAGTAACACATCCTCACATGATTCATGAAGTTTTGTTTTTTTAAAAAATATATCATCTTGGTCCTAAGAGAGATCCATTGCCAGGGAGATTATCAACTTTTCCTTCAATAAGGAAGATACCCTCACTTTTAGGATCCTATTTTGATGTATAAGTTGAACCTCTTTTTAGTGGCAATAGTGGAGACTGCCATGAGCTTGTCTTCTTTGTTTCCATTTGTTCATTCTCCTGACTGAGCCATTTGAGAAGGAAAGTGTAAGGGTAGAAAACACCTAGAAACTCAATATCTAGTCACTGAAAGTGCATATATGAATATTAAAACTAGCCACAACTTTTGTTTTCAGAGAACTTTAATTTAATTCTATGCAAACCTGTTATTTTCTGATCTTGATTTAAACAAAGTGGGAGACCATATAAAACAGTTCTGTCTTATATGAAACAGCTTTAAATAGCACTGTTCTAAGTATTTTTAAATATTATCTTATCACACTTCATGAGGTAGGTTCCATCATTTAAGGCATGGGGAATAAATTCCTCACCAAATCATTTGATGCCACCTGGCTATGGTTCTTAAATGCCAAATATCCTGCTTCTGCTTATAGACTATTTATTACTTTGCCCTAATTTATGAAGTATTTATGCTTTAATAAAAATCTAAAACCTCACATTCACGAGTTCAAAATCCCAAAAGCTCTGAAAACAAAAAGTTTGGCTTCAAGTTCGTTTGGCAGAAGAGCTGAAGATTAACTGATTTGAGTCCTTTTAAAGTTTTTATTTATTCTGCTTCAATATGAATATTTATTGCTTTGCCATAGAAATGTTCACTTGTTAGACGAGGTGGCACTACCCCAGCTCTACTTCAGGAGTGCCATACTTTGTGATCCATACACCAACCAGCTATTCAAAAATGTGTCTTCTCTATTCTGAAAGTCAATATTCAACATTTTAAGGTGCAACAATCATCATGCAATTTTTCACTAGCAATCCATTTTACATTTGAAATTAGGACCAAAATAACTATAGTCCTAGAAACAAAAACTGTGGCATGAGTTTGCTAGGATCCTGTCTACAGCATGCACCTGGATAATGCAGATGAGTTTTTAATTCATATTATGTAAAGTCATCTACTGTTCTGGAATCCCCTGTGAGATGTTAGTGTAATAAAGGGGAAAGCTAGAATTTCAGCTGTTATTATAAAATTTCAGTTTTGTAATCAAGGCTATTTAACCTAACCCCGTAAAGGGGGTGGGGGACAAATATTCAAAGAGTTTCATAAAAATTTATATTAAATGTACCACACAGAATACAATTGCAGCGTAGATTTGTCCACTGACTCAAAATTCTATATCCCACTGCTTTGAATTATAATTTCACTCTTAAATTTCATGGGACATGTTGGAGTAAGTAATTAAATAAAACTCACTTTTCTATATCATTGCACTCCTAATGATGCTCAAAAATATTCACAAGATAATCTCAGTTACCTCAAAGAGAAATGCTAGGGAGGATCAAACATTAACATCCTGATTTAAGGATGAGAAAGTGGGTGATGAAAGGTAGGCAGTAACAGATGTCTGTCTTCTAACGCTCATTATAAACCTTTGTTCAATGTCCATACCACCTACATAATGACATCCTGCTGCTCCGTACTTAGAGACTACTTCATTGTTAGTATATTTAAGCAATGTTTCTCAGTAGTAGACAAAAAAAAGAGTGACAAGTAGTATGAAAAATCAAGGGTTTGATCATCAGTAAGAAATTAACAACCAACACAATACATTGCCTAATTCAAAGATATCTTCTAATAAACATTGGTTGGATGAAAAACTGTATAAATGGATCAAAATCTATCTTTTTAATTGAATTTTAGAGAGAGGGGAAAGGAGAGGAATAGCTAAAAACATTTAGGAGAGAGGAACATCATTGATTGGCTGCCTCCTCATTCCCCTTCTGGGGACAACCCAGGCATGTACCCTTACCAGGAATGGAACTTCCATCTCTTGGTTCCTGGGTTTATGTTTAACCACTTAGACACACCAGCTGGACAGGTTCTATCTTTTTAGACAGCACAATCTTTGCTGCATTCCCAAATGACTAAAGGCATAATAATTTATTTAACTCTCAATTATTTGGCACATACTTTGTTTAATCCACACAACTTTATTTATGTCCAAAAGTTGTGTGGATTAAACAAAGTGTGTGCCAAAGAAACTACAATGTATAATTTGATCTGAAAACAGATTAGATCCCAGAGCCAAGATTTTAATTCCCAAATCCTCAACATAATGGCACTTTGCTTGTTTGTTATTCCTGGATTTAGTTTTATTTGTTTGTTGGTTGGTTTGATCTAACTCTCACTCAGGAGAGCTGGTCTTCCAATACTTTCATTCTCCTGCATGATGCTCCTACTCTATAGTAGCTCTTCTCATTTCTGAACTCTGCTCATTCTTCTAGAACTCACACCTTCCAATCAGTCTTAGCAAATGCTGTGTTATATTCACTTATATATTATTGATCCTGTATCTTATCCAAGAAAATAATTATGAATAAACAATGGTTGGATTCATAACTGGAATTAATGTTTATCTAATATTTATACAAGTGTGTGAAGTCATTCTTTTACTACAACTATATTTTAAAATAATTGTAATTCACCATCTGGATCCTTTCATACTTGAACCTTTTTTTCTACAATTGCCACTACCAAAAACAACACTCCCAAAACAGATTAAAATATATATATATATACACACACATTTTATATTCCCTAAATGTAAGCTTTTTTATAAGATAGCCATGCCTTGTTTATATTGCAATGATTTTGGTCAATATTAGGTAGTCTGTTTCTCTGTATATTACAATGTGCTATAACCCATTGTAATTGGCTTGGGAAGCTTAAAAGAGAAACAAGAAGAAAAAAAATTAAATGTATACTCTTCTTGTTTTCTTTAAAAAAAAAATCCTATTGTGTTAAATATTTGGCCCTTTCAATTCACTCTGTAATTTACATGTTATATCAACTAAATACCATGAGGTTCCTTAAAAATCTTTACTATGATTTCTTTTAAAATTACTAGATTACAATATGCATAATCCCATGGAAATCATAATTAAGTTACTATTTCTTGGTAGAAAATATTCTCTTAATTACTGGACAAAACAATGAGAAACAAATAAAACAAAATAAAACATCAAGAGGATTAGCTCCTTCAAGTCAGAATCCAGTTTTGCCAAGGATGTAGAATGACAAAAGTGTTAAAACATACTGAGATATAAGGATTACCCTTTTCTCTACAAGTGGGGACCATTTGTTTATCGCATTCCATAGCCACCATTTCCCTCATGTAAAGTGGACAAGAGAGTTCAGGAACAAACATAACTAGATTTACAACACACACCCTGTGTCAATTGATTCACTATGAAATTATCTTTAAAAGGAGTACACAAATGACCTGCCCAGACTGCCATTTTCATATCTGCTTACACGACTAACAAGGTCAACAGGCTACATTTTGCCAGTCACACATATATTACACTTAATGCCACATGCTCTTCTCCCATTGTCATTTATGAGACATGATTATCTAGAAAATTATGTATAAACCAATGGATATCACCATTAAAATAAGTTCATTAACATAGGGTTGCTTATTTATTTGAGTTGATGATTCCCAATAGTGCTTTCTACAAAAATTAGAAAGAGTTATACATACACCCAACCTTACTAAAAATAAGCCATTAAAAATTGAGTAATATTAATTCAACTTAACAATCAAACACAGTCATGATGATGGGGGTGAATATACTTCCTTCTATTTCTAGGAAGCAAGTTTTTGTATTCCAAACTTTTCCATCTATGTGAACCACCTAAAACAACAGAAAGCTCACCTACCCTGATAGAACCAGAAAATTAATTTATTATCATATTTTGGCTTTAAAAAGTGGCAACATCAAAGCATACAAGAGATAAAATATGAATCAAAAGATTCACATTCCATGATTAATGGACTGATAGTGAAAAGAAACAGGATTCCCCTTATATAAGCATCAAACTACATTCTAAGTGCTCTAAATTGCCAAAGTTCTGTGAAGATTAAGCTTCTTGTGGTTAAAGACATACACTGAAACCTTTTATTGTTGCTATATAACTTAACAGAAGTTAAAGACTGATTGCACTCTCTCTTTTTTCTAAACAAACACCTCTCTGAATGACTTTATCATTAATAGAAATGGGATAGAAATGTCAAGACTAAATATTTTCATGTCCAAATATCAGAAGAGTGGAAGTAATTAACAGAGGCTTGCCATTTTATCTCTTTAGTGATTTATCTGCATTTTTCAGGAGATGCATTCACGGGCAATCAATCTTAATCTCCCACACAGGGCTGTAACTTGGAAGACACAAATAGAACCAGTAGCTGCAAGGCAAAGATAGCATTCTCCAAGGAGCCTAACCAGCTGTTGAAAGAATACGAATCATTGTTTGCTGCTGAGTGCAAAAAATCATTAAGAGATTAATCATAGAATTATTACTTATCTCTATTGCATTTTAAAGTAAAAGAAAAAAAGCAAATATATCATGTGTCTACCAAAATATGGCACTTCGCAAGACATCCTCACCTACTAGTCCACTGAGTAACATAAACTTGGCCTTGTAAAGGCCTATTCATTGGTCAGCAAATGCACATTACACGTTTCTTTGAATGGAGAACCATTCCAGAGCGTGTGGTAAACTCTAGATTCCAGAAACCCTGACAGCCTCTTAACACCATAGCAAACAGTGATAATTATCCCCTGAATGTTTTGTTTCACAGAACAATTTCAGTGGACTTTCATATGTTAAAATAGTCTTACTTATGAAGTCATAAATGCTTTATGAACACAGTTTTACATAGAACGGAAATCTCAAAAGAAAGGTGAGATGGTTCAATAATTTAAATATTGCAATAGGATGAACATTAATTTTTAATCAATTTAAAATGCAGTGCATATAATTTGAAATTTACAAAATATAATGAATTATCAAATATGTTTTATTATTTCACTTAAAAAATACAACTGATTTTACCCTGGTGTTTTGGCTCAATTGTTTGGAGCACCATCCCATGCACCAAAGGGTCACAGGTTCCATCCATGGTCGGAGCACACAACTGGGTTGGAGATTCAGTCCCTGGTCGGGGCACATACAGGAGGCAACTGGTCATTGTTTCTCTCTTGTGCTTTCTCTCTCTCCCTCTTTCCCTTCCCTTTTCTCTCTCTTAAAACATTAAAAACATACCCTGGAGTAAAAATAAAAATAGAAGGAAGGAAGGAAAGAAGGAAGAAAGGAAGGAAGGAGGGAGGGAAGGAAGGAAGGCCCGGTACACAAAATTTGTGCACAGGTAGGGTGCCTAGGCCTGGCCTTCTGGCTGCTGGCCAGGGCCTTCCTTCATTCCATGCCATCCCCTGGTGGTCAGGACAAGTCATACAAGCAATCAAACTCCCGGTCTCCTGGTCAAACTCCCAAGGGAACACTTTGCATATTAGCCTTTTATCTATATAGATTGTGATGAGGCTTATGAGAGATACTAGAGGTCCAGTGCATGAAATTTGTGCACGGGGGTTAGGGATGTTCCTTAGCCCAGCCTGTACCCTCCCCAATCTGAGACCCCTAGAGTGGTGTATGACTGCCCATATAGCCCCAATCCCTGTAGAATCAGGCCTAAATGGGCAGTTGGACATGCTTCTCAAAATCCAGGACTGCTGGCTCCCAACTGCTCAACTGCCTGCCTCCCTGATTGCCCCTAATTGCTTCTACCTGCCAGCCTGATCACCCCCTAACCACTACCCTGCCAGCCTAATTGGTGTCTAACTGCTCCCCTGCCAGCTTGTTTGCCCCCAACTTCCCTCCTCTGCCAGCCTGGTAACCCCTAACTGCTCTCCCCTGTAGGCTTGATCACCCCCAACTGCCCGCCCTTGCAGGCCTGGTCCCTCCCAACTGCCCTTCCCTGCTGGCCATCTTGTGGTGGCCATCTTGTGTCCATATGGGGGCAGGATCTTTGACCACATGGGGGCAGCCATCTTGTGTGTTGGAGTGATGATCAATCTGCAAATTACTCTTTTATTAGATAGGATAGAGGCCTGGTGCATGGGTGGGGGCCAGCTGGTTTGCCCTAAAGAGTTTCCCAAATCAGGGTGGGAATTCCCTTGGGGAGAGGAGCGGTCTGGGCCAGGGGACTGTGGAAGTTTGCAGGCCAGCCACACCCCCAGTGACCCAAATGGAGGCCCTGGGATCTGGGGTTAATTTATGTCTACAACTGAAATTTTGTAGCCTGGAGTGGAGCCAAGCCTTCTGCTCACTGTGGCGACAGCCATTTCTGTTTGAAACTTTGTAGCCTAAAGTAGAGGTCTAGGCTGCCAATGACAAGTGGAAAGCTTGGCTGCCTAGGAAAACCCAAACCTCTGTTTTCTCCAGGTCAGTGGATGCTGCAATTTCTGTATATTTTATAACTGAAACTTTGTAACATTGAGTGGAGGCCTAGGCCAGCAGTGGCAGGTAGAAAGCTTGGCTTCTTCTGTTGCTGGGGAAATCCAAGCCTTCCTCCTGCTCTCAGTGGCGGCAGCCATCTTGGTTGGGGTTTATTTGCATAATCTGCTCCTGAGTGGCTGGTGGGTGTGGCTTGTGGGTGTAGCAAAGGTATGCTCAAATTTGCATATCACTTTTATTAGATAGGATATGTAATGTAAGCCAGATTAAAATGGAACAAAACATTATGTGGGAGGGTTCTAAAAAAGATCATTTTGAGCTTGGTCTTAAAGAATTATCCCAGGTATAGAAAATAGTTCATATAGAAATAGAGGTGATAGCTTATGGCTAAAGTAGTAAACAATAAATGATTAATGCACATTATGGCATCTAGGAGATTATTGGTGGAATATGAGAAATAGTAAGAATTTTCTGGGATTTGATCAATATTTTCTAACATTCCCATCCCATTGATGCATTCTATAGTAATTAGTAAGAGGAACCTATTTTTATTTTTTAATATCTTTTTATTGATTTCAGAGAGGAAGGGAGAGAGAGAGAGAGAGAGAGAGAGAGAGAGAGAGAGAGAGAGAGAGAAACATCAATGATGAGAGAGAATCATTGATTGGCTGCCTCCTGCATATCCCCTATTGGGGATTGACTCCGCAACCTGGTCATATGCCCTGACCAGGAATTGAACCAGTGTCCTCTTTGTTCCTGGGTTGATGCTCAACTGCTGAGCTACACCTGGCTGGGAAGGAACCTATTTTTTAATAAAAATAAACGTATATTTTTTATTGATTTCAGAGAGGAAGTGAGAGAGAGAAATAGAAATATCAATGATGAGAATCATTGATTCACTGCCTCCTGCATGCTCCCCCCCCAATTGGGGATCAAGTCCACAAATTGGGCATGTTCCCTTGACTGGAATCCAACTTGGGACCCTTCAGTCTGCAGGCCAACACTCTATTCACTGAGCCAAACCAGCCAGGGCAGGAACCTATTTTTACAAATCAGTATCACCTAGCACAGGCAAGCATATAATCAACATTCAAAGAGTTTTGAAAGTCAAGGGAATTAATGATGCTTCAATAATTATTTCCCTTTCCTAACTTGATAGTTTTGCTCATCTTTTTCTGTAATTAAAATGATTATCTCATTTTCAGTGTTCCAAGTTCTACTGATACTTAAAATTTCCCATTCTAACCCCACAAAGATAATTTTGGCAATTCCTATTCAAAGTAATTTTCCTGTTGGGAACCCAATAGCACTTTTTTCTGGATCACCTTTATCTTTTCAATTTAACAAATCTTTATTGTTCAGATTATTACAATGTTGCTCTTTTTCCTCGCCCCATAGTTCCCTCCCCTCAGTACCCATCCCACCCTCTGCCCTGACCTCCGCCCCCACTGTCCTCATCCATAAGTGTATGATTTTTGTCCAGTCTCTTCCTGTATCTTCCAACCCCCCCCCCAAGAATTGTCAGTCCTTTCCCTTTCTATGCCCCTGATTCTATTATCTTCACTAGTTTATTCTGATCATCAGATTTTTTAATTCACTTGATTTTTAGATTCACTTGTTGATAGATGTGTATTTGTTGTTTATAATTTTTATCTTTACCTTTTTCTTCTTTCCTCTTTTTAAAGAATGTCTTTCAGCATTTCATATAATACTAGTTTGGCGGTGACGAATTCCTTTAGCTTTTTCTTACCTGCTAATCACTTTATCTGACCTTCAAGTATGAATGATAGCTTTGCTGGGTAGAGTAATCTTGGTTGTATGTTCTTGTTATTCATCACTTTGAATATTTCTTGCCATTCCCGTCTGGCCTGCATAGTTTCTGTTGAGAAATCTGCTGACACTCATATGGGTGCTTCCTTGTAGGTAACTAACTGTTTTTCTCTTGCTGCTTTTAATATTCTCTCTTTATCTTTTGCTCTTGGCATTTTAATTATGATGTTTCTTGGTGTGGTCCTCTTTGAATTTTTTTTGTTTGGAGTTTGGTGCGCTTCCTGGACTTTTAAGTCTATCTCTTTCACCAGGTGGGGGAAGTTTTTGGTCACTATTTCTTCAAATAGGTTTTCTGTATCTTGATCTCTTCTTCTGGCACCCTCATAATTCAGATGTTGGTATGCTTGAGATTGTCCCAGAGGCTCTTTATACTATCTTCAATATTTTTGGATTCTTTTTGCTTCTTGCTTTTCTGGCTGAGTGATTTTTGCTTCTTTGTATTTCAAATCTTTAACTTGATTCTTGTGATCCTCTAGTCTGCTTTTAGGTCTCCGTATAATGGTTTTTTTTTTTATTTCAGTCTGTGTATGTTTAATTTCCAGTTGGTCCTTTTTCATATCCTCCAGAGTCTCACTCATATCCTCAAGGTTCTCACTCATATTTTCAAGGGTCTCATTAAATTTATCAGCCTTTTCTAGAAACCTCTTGAAAAACCTTATAACTGTGGTTTTGAACTCTATGTCCAGTCGTTTGTATTTTTTTCCTCCATTTCTTTCAAATGTGATTTGTTACCTTGTCTTCACTTTTTGCTATTTCCCTGAGTTGGTTGAGTAGATTTGTATGGTAGGTATCCTCTAGGGGACAGGGGCTCAGCCTCCCCAGTTAACTGAGGTGGATACTCTTGGTGCACCCTTTTATGGGCAGCAGTGTCTTGTTGTAGTTACGCCTAGATTGTTGTTGGTATCACTGGGAGGGGTTGACCTCCAGGCCAATTGGCTATGAGAATCAGCTGTGTTTATCTTGTGAGCACCTCTGTGCTCAGTGCTCAGCTTGGATGGGGCAGAGTCTCCAGACTGAGCAGGCAGCCTTGGTTTCCCATCAGCGCCACCCTTAACGGCTCCCGGGTCTCCGTGTCCCATGGCAATGGCTGCACACACCTCTGAGAGAAAGCTGCCTGGAGCTCTGCCCACTGCCGGACTGTCTAATTTCTCCCTAAATGATTCTGGACACCCAAAGACTCACCCAGGATGGTAAAACAAATCAGTCTGGAGGTTTGTCTGTTTTGTTGTTGTTTTTCTCCCAAAAGATAGAGCCAGCCACAAGCCCTCTCCAATAGCTCATGTGCCTCTGCAGGACTCGAGTTTCAGTGTGCTTCCTCCTTATTGTCCAGTTTCATCCTATATGACTCTGGGTTCCCCGAGACTCGCTCGGAACTTGGGCTCAGTGCAGTGGGATGCCTTTGTCTTCCTCCATGTTCAAGAAAGCCAGCCGGTATTCAACCACCTGTCCTATCCATTCACACGTGGCTCTGCACCTCTGACTCCGTGCTTATCCGCAACTCTGCCCTCCACAGTTCCCCCGAATCTCAGTGTCCTTTTATCTTTCCTTCTATCTGTGGAATGTCCACTCAGCCAGCCCTTTGGTAGTTCTGAATGATGTCTCTCTTGTCTTTTAGTTGTAGTTTTGAAATTGTTGTGTGGGGCAGCCATCTTGGTTCCTCCCCTGGGTCACCCCTTTTGACAATGGAGATGGCTTGTACCATAGTTAAGAGTCCCTGATTTCAGATGAGAAAAACTTGAATTTAATCTTAATCCCTAGCTTAATAAAGAGTGTGATATAAGGAAATCTACTCATTATCCCTATGTCTTTATTTTTTCATCTTTAAAATTATGATAAAAGGCCTACTCCACAGTGTGCTGTAAAGGTTAACTTATATTTATCTTGAGAGGGTCTGGAACATAGCAAGTTCTTCAAAAGTAGAATCTATCATATTAATCACTTTCCATTTACATTATAATTATTATGTCACCTTATATTTACCCCATGAGTAAGATAAGCCACAGAAATATCCATGTTTTTTTTTGTTGTTGTTTTTATCTTTGTATTTTTGGGTATACTTCACACAGAGTTTTTTGTATAGTAATGGTCAATAAAAATTTAATTATATAAAATTGCTATCTGTCCTAAAACACAGCCATTTTGATTACCAAAATGTCAATTATCTGTAATATGTATATTAAAGGGCATTAATGCTGTTGCTTTTTAAAAATAATTATTATAGTGAAATTAAAAAAATCTTCAGCCTCGATTTCTATAATAGTAGAGAGATAGACATTTCACATCTATAAGGAAGAGAATATAGGAACACATATTTTGACATTTATATATTCCCCATAAGTTCAACAGAATTTGCTGGTTCTGACACAACTCTTCTTTAATCAAGTCTGAAGTCACTTAGTTATTTTTATCCCTGAAGATTATAATGAATACTGAAGTAAAAAAAAAAAAAGCTTTATCATTTTTGTTATAGGCATTTCATATAGGAAACTATTCATTACAATTTCAATGTTTGTGTGTTGAATATGAATATTAAATTTTAATTAGTTTAGAATACAGATGATACATGATTAATTCATTTTGTATAATTAAAAATGATTACTTAATGATGAGTAAATATATTTAGTATATAAATAATGGATTTTAATTACACTATGTACAAATATTTGAGAAAAGTGTGTTTGTCTATAACAAATCAATGTAAAGTCACAACTCTGATAATCACCTTTTGGTAAATATTTACTTCTTGTGTTTTAAAGATTGCCTGGCAGCCGGAGGTCAACTAATCTCACCAGATTTCACTGAATGACCTGGTGAATTCTTCTGCTCCATAAGTTAAAAAAAAAAAATCCATTTTAATCACCTCAAGGTGACAGAGGTTTCAGTAAATTGATATACAGCTAAGTACCTTCCTTTACAACTTGAATACAACGAATGATACTTTATCTGCAATGAATATTTGTGGTTGTCTGACAAAAGCAGGTCAAAGGTTTTGTGAGTTCTCTTCTGAAAGTGCTCAGTGCCTTCTCTAATGACTGATAATTGAAAACAGAGACTGGGACTATCAAATGTGGTGGGTGACAGATAAGCAGATTAATGCCAATACTTGGTCAGGAGACACTGAAAGGTCAGGAGTCACAGGAATTAGCTATTGTGCTACTGTGAAAAGACAGACATCAAAAATCCATTATCCCCTTAATAGCTGTTCCCCAAGCCTGAAATCCATTCTCACTTCCTCTGGTTATAATTTAGAGATCATTTGTATGTACTTATATACATGCTGTTAAAGTGAAGCCATTTACCCTAAGTAATAGTGTTTGCATATTTTTATTGTACATTAAAGAAAGATTTCTTTCATAGCACATTTTCAGTGTATTCAATGCTCATTTTGGGAAATTTAGAAACATTTTACACAAGAAAATGATGCTTAATTAGAAGACAGAAAAACTAGGAATTTTATATTACATTAAAATTTGCTTGGAATTTCTCTATGGAGTTTTGAAAAAATAAAGATCACAGTTCGCATAGCACAAAAGATATATTTTTGTAGCTGAGCAAATAAATGTCTTTCTCAAGTTTACTGCTTTATATTTTAAATCAGTATAACTTTTATAGAGTTCATTCAAGTTCAATCTGGGTTTCAATTTGTCATTTTTCCACCAAATGGATTGCATCAGTGAGTGACATTTGGTACATGGAAGGAGGTCATAGAGAAGAAATGTGATTACACTTAGTCATGTGTAACATAATTAGAGATACAATTACTTGGTTATACAGATTTTTAAGAGGAATAAAATGAGGTATAAGAATATATTACATATATACTCTATAGAAATAAAAGGGTAGTTGACTTATCTGTTCTGCTTGGGCAAGAACCACAAGTGGTTACTGGTGGCCTATGTTTTCTTCCTAAGAAGTGATGATTTGCTTTCTGTCTCCCCAACAGACTTCAAGCTTGACAGCAACAGCATTTTTACTTGGCTTATTACTGTAGACTCAGCTCCTCACTCAATCTCTGGCACATAGTAGGTATTTATATGGAAAAAATTAATATAAAAATATATGTCTGGTTCTGGTTCTTTTGTTTTGCTTGTGTTGTTTCAGAAGAAAGAGTAAATGCAGACCCTGTTAATCCAAAAGCAGAAACCCTCCACCATTTATTTTTAGATCAATCCTGCCCATGTAACAAAATACTACTATTCCTACTGATCTGTCTTTTTCTTTCTTCTTTGAAAATAATTCAAATAAATATCAATAACTAGATAACTCAGATTGAATCCTAATTTTATATATTTATTTTTAGTTTCTATTAGCTATCTTAGTACTTAAAAACACATGTTACACAAATAGAATATTTATGATTCTTAAAAGGACATATTACTCTTGATGAAAGGTAAAAAAAAGTAATAGAAAAATTAAATAACATTACTCTTATTTTATAATTATTAATATAGCTGTACTTAACTAATGTCAGGATAAATCATGTGTTAAGGAAGATAATATCTATGCATTTTTAAAATATAACATAAAATTCCTATATTCTCATTGACTTTTCTCTATTTATACAAAACATTTAAGAATTGTATTTCCCTATAATAAATATATGTAAAATAATAAAATCTTTGGTAGCATGGTCATAATTTTTAATTTTCTTTCTAAAACACTGAAAATAGTTGTTCTATTTGAAAATATGTTTTGTTTTTGTTAGACGCTTTTTTGTTTTAAAAAATTATTATAACTGCTTTTATTTGGTATTTTTTTTAATATCATCCTTGAAAGTGAAAGTTTATTATATCCTCTGCATGTTTACAGATAGAAACAGGACTGTATAATACATGACTTGCTTAACATTTCTTTATGACACTTTATTAAAATTGTGAGTTAGATGAACCAATACATTGTATTAAAAGATGTTTTCTATAATTGAAACATATGCTGGATTTAATAAATATGTAAGTTGCCAGAATCAATAAAAAAAAAATCACACAATCTTTCCACATTTAGTGAATGAGACCACATTGTAATTAGAGCCAAGGGATTCTTAGTGGTTTCAGGATGGAGAGTATTCACATGAATAGTCTCCTCTTTTGGTTGATCTGGTTTCACACTCCTGGGCTTTTCTTTTGTATTGGGATTTTATGTCAACCACAAAACTCAGAGCAAAATTTAGCTAAGAATCATTGAGCTGCATCTGGTTTCGAGCTCAAGCTACACAAACCCTCCAGATTCCATAAGATACACACTTGGAACAGTAAGTCTTCTGAGATCTGGGTCAGATAATCTAATTTTAGATTAAAATTTAGTAGCCAATTTAACTTTATATTAATTATCAGTATTTTCTAGCACTTGCTAAAAGTTAGACTTCTTTTTAATATTTAATAATCCATCCAATTAATCCAGATGTACTATTATATAAGAGCTAAATTCAGCAATAGGAAAAGCTGAGTGTTAACCTTATTTAAGCCATCTCAAAATGGGCAGGAACTGGTGATATCTACGTGATACCTATATGTGAGTATAAAGAGCAAGTATGAGTACAGAATTAAAAAAGGATGTGTAATTACTGGATGAATTCTTAGATCACGCTCCACATCTGTGCAGCTGACTCTTCTTCCCACCTGAACAGTTTGGAAGTTTTCTGCACAGGAGAGAATGGTGGCATCATGGGACATTGTTGAGAGTGTGGTAGTATTCTGGGGGGTGGGGAGAAGAGAAACTAGAGAAATCTATACATACTAAATGCTGAGTTCCACAAAATGGCAAAGTCAAAATGTCTTATAGAGAAAATGTATTGATAAGTCCTATGCATATGCTAAAATCTTCTAATTAGATTTTCAGTGTCTCAGTATTAAATAAGAGATGACAAGCAAAGATCACCAGATATCAGAGTAAACTCTACTTGGAACTATAGAGACAAAAGTAGATTTTTCAAAGTAAAAAAAATAAAATAAAAAATAAAAAACCTTTAAAAAGAAAAACACAACTTAATACCCTTTGAGAACTAAGAGAAGCAAGAGAGATTAAAAATGGTGGCAGAGTAGGTGGTGCTGCACAGACATGCTCCCAGAAACAAGCTGGAATTACAACTGAAATATGGAAAGGCTTCCTAAATAATCAATGGAAAATTCACAGGAAAGAATCCTGATACCCAAGGCCCGAAGATGGAGACCTCACAGAGACTGGTAGGAGGGGCGAAGGTGCAAAAGGGCTGACTAGGCACCCACAAACAGCAACTGGAGAGATATCTCAGAGGTAGAGGGGGTCATTGAGAACTCTGGGATCTAGTCCCAAAGCTGGGCTCCCCAGCAGAGAGCACCAAACTGAGGAGGGTACTCAAGTAACATCCAGCTGTGAAAAGCAGTGAGGTGCTGTCTGCTCAGGAGTGACAGCTGAAAGTTCAGGCATCTTCTTGAAGGGCCAATGCACAAAAATTCCCTGTGGAGCCACCTACCTTGTGCTCTGGCAGAGGGAGGGTGAAGTGGACAGGTGCTGTGAGAGCAGGATCCAGGACTGGGGTCTCAGGAGATAAAGTTCAGAAGGCAGATACTCCTTTTCCTGGGCTTACTAATGCCCTCACACAGCAGAGGAAATCTTTCCCACATAGACATCTGCCTTGCCTGGGGGGAAGACAGTTGCTACACACTATCAGAAAACTCCTTGCCCTGAGGCCACTTAAGAGATTAGAAGTAACAATTAGAAGTAACAAAGCAACTGCCCCATCATGTTGAAAAAATTCTCCTACATCTGAGGACAATTGCCTAGGGGCAATTCAAGTCAGAATCTTATTTGTCTGTAGACAATGGCAGTCTCTGGAAGCTTTGAGTCTTTGCCTGAACCAATTAGTAGGAAACAGCCATTAACATTGTCCTACACTAGAGATTGAGATGTAGAGGATATACCTAATACATAGTCACAAACCCAAACAGAACACCAAAATGAGGGAACAAAAAAACAACCCCAAATGAAAGAACTAGAGAATTCTCCAAAAAAGAGATATAGCAGAGATAAGAAATTTATCTGAAATAAGAGTTCAGAGTAATGATGGTAAAAATGCCTGACAGTATGAAAAAAAGATATAGTAACTATGAAAAAAAAAAGAGAACTAAAAGAAGCTTTTGCACCTATGAAACATGAAGAAGATGATGCAAAAAAATTCAATGTTAAAACATCGCTTGGAAATAAAGGTGAAAATCAACCTCAGTTTGAAATATTAATTTAAAGGAATTTTTCAAAAAGAAAGCATTACTTAAAGGAGTGGAAAATAAGAGACAAAGATGGAAGGAAGAATGGAAGGAAGGAAAGACAGAAGCTCTAATAATAGTTATTCTATAAGGAGACATTAGGAAAAAAAGGGGGGTCATTAAAGAAATAATTCAGTTCACTGATTCAAAATGCAAAAGATTCAAGATTGAAAATGTATGCTTTGTGTATAAACAAAAGATTCAATAAGCTTTCAGGCTATAAAAAACACAACTCACATATTATAGGAGGAATCAAAAATCAAAATGGATTTAGTTGTCTCAAAGACAACCCTGAAAGCCAGAAGACAAAGCTATATGCCTTTCAAATTCATGAGGAAAAGTTATTTCTACTCTGGAATTTCATATTCAACTAAAATATTCATCAAATATGAAGGTATACATAGACACCTATACTTTGTCAATATGATGTAAATAGATGAGTATTTTGCACAAGAAAAAAAATAGGAAGGTATAATAAGGATCTTTCAAACATGGAAGGAATAAAAAAATTTATTCCCACCCATCCAGTGTGGCTCAGTGATTGAGTGTTGATCTATGAACCAGATGTCACAATTCCCATTCAGGGCACATCCCCAAATTGTGGGCTAATTCCTCAGTGGGGAGCTTGCACGAGGCAGCCAATCAATGATTCTTTCTCATCATTGATGTTTCTCTCTCTCTCTTCCTCTCTGAAATCAAATACACACACACACACACACACACACACACACACACACACACACACAGTAATATAAGAGAAACATGCAAATTGACCATAGCTCTGCTACACCCATCAGCCACGCCCAGCAGCCAATCAGGAGGAAGTATGCAAATTAACACAACAAATATGGTGATGGCCACAGAGCTGGAGCAAGTAGGAGGCTTGGGTTTCCCCTGGTGATGGAGGAAGCCAAGCTTCCCACTCCCCCTGGCTGGCTCTGGCCTCTGCTCAAGGCTACAGAGTTTCAATTATAGAAGATAAATAAATCCCAGATACCTGCTTCTAGCTGGCCCTGGCCTCTGCTCAAGGAGGCACTTAAAAAAAGAGGGGTTTGGAGCTTGGGTCACTGGGGGGCATGGCCAGCCTGCAAACAGCTATCAGGCAGGCTAGCCAGGCACCCGAGCAAGGACCCCACCCTGAAGGGGATGTGGCCAGCTTGAAAACAGCCCTCAGCCCCTCATACAGGTTGGCCATGCCCCCCAATGGGGCCCCTCACCCCATGGGGGCATGGCTACCCTGCAAACCACAACAGGCCCCTTGCCCAGGCTGCTCCACACCCCAAGAGAACTCCCACCCCAATCCGGGACACCCTTCAGGGCAAACCAGCTGGCCCCCTCCTGTACACCAGGCCTCTATCTATACTAATAAAAAGGTAATATGCTAATTAGACTGGAAGACCTTCCAGGAGACCTGCTGGACATTCTTCTGGACAAAGCCATGGTGGCAGGGCTGAGGTAGAGGCTGTTAGAGGCCAAGAGGAGAGGGCAGTTGTGGGTGATCAGGCCAGAATGGGATGGCAGTTGCGAGTGATCAGGCTAGTGTGAGGTGGGGTCATTTGGTAAGCAGACAAGCAGGGGGCCAGTTTGGATGAGGACATTAGTGGGGGTCAGTTGGAGGGGATCAGGACAGCAGGGGGGACAATTTGGAGTGAGGCTGGCAGGGGGGCAGTTGGGAGCAAGCAGGCCACTGGGGAGGGAAAGTTAAGGTAAACAGGCTAGCAGGGGGGCAGTTGGAGGTGAGCACACTGGCACAGGGGGCAGTTGAGGGTGATCAGGCTGGTGGGGGGAGAGTGGGATTTAGAGGCAAGCCAGTTGCTGAGGGGTGAGCAGGCCAGTAAGGAGGACAGTTGGGGGTAAGCAGGCTGGCAGGGTGAGCAGTTGGGGGTGAGCACACTGGCACAGAGGGCAGTTTGGGGTGATCAGGCTGGCAGAGGGGGCAGTTGGGGGCAAGCAGGCCGGCAGGCAGAGTGGTTAGGGGCAATCAGGCAGGCAGGCAGGTAGGTGAGCAGTTAGGAGCCAGCAGTCCCAGATTGCAAGAGAGATGTCTGACTGCCAATTTAGGCCCACTCCCTGTGGGCCTAAACTGGAAGTAGGACATCCTTCCAGGGGTCCCAGATTGGAGAGGGTGTAGGCCGGGCTGAGGGACAAATACCCCCCACACACACACACACAAATTTCATGCACCAGGCCACTAGTATATATAAAATCATAATATGCAAATAGACTGAATAATGGACCAGTCACTATGACATGTGCTGACCACCAGAGGACACATGTTGAACATGCCAGGAGTCAGCAATAGGCAGCTGAGCATGGAACAGGGGGCATCAACCACAGCGGAATGGTGGAGCAGGTGAGAGGGACACCAGATCAAGGCATGGCACTCACTGGTCGCTGTTATTGGGTGAGAGCCTCTGGTGGTTACTGAAAATTCTTTGCTCTGCACACCATGGTCCTGCCGGGTGCTTGCACTTGCTGCTAGCACCAACCGTCAGTGGATCCAAAGGCAGTTGGTGACTCTGATCACCCCTGGGGGCTTCTCCACCTCCCTGTGCTCCTAAGGGGCGTTCAGGGCTAGCAGCCACTGCTTGCACATGCTGACAGTGCCAGTCCCACTTGCACCCACTGTTGGCGCTGGCCACAGTGGCATGGGCCCAGTGGGGGTGCAGAGGATGGGCCAAGACCTACCCCTGTGCCCACCACAGCCTTGTGGCCCACAGTTCCTTTCATGGTGCACAAATTCGTGCACTGGGCCCCTAGAGAGAGAGAGAAAGAAAGAGAGAGAGAGAGAGAGAGAGAGAGAGAGAGAGAGAGAGAGTGTGTGTGTGTGTGTGTGTGTATTTAATGTATCTCTGAAATTTTTTCTTAGACATTTTCTGAAGAATTTACTCTACCAAAACAAGGAAGCCAGAAAGAATATGAAGTCGTGGATATAGGAAAGAGAAATTTTAATACAAGAGAAACAAGGATAATTTCCAGAATAATTATGAAGGGAAATCTCAGGGTGACAGCTATGCTCCAGGCATAGGAAGAAAACAGTTCATATTGGAGTGGGCTGTGTTAGGCTAACATCACAATGATTTCTTACCATCCATAGAACCTGACAAAGTCTAGGCAAACCAGACTTGCAGCTTTCCTGACACATATTTATGAAGTCCCAGCTCTCTCCTCAAAGCCCTGATGTCTCGGTCATTTGAGTATCCTCAGTTCTTCCCACAGAAGTGTCGTTTTTGTTGTTGTTGCTGCTTCTGCTGTTCTTTCTTCTTCTTCTTCTTCTTCTTCTTCTTCTTCTTCTTCTTCTTCTTCTTCTTCTTCTTCTTCTTCTTCTTCCTTCTTCTTCTTCTTCTTCTTCTTCTTCTTCTTCTTCTTCTTCTTCTTTCTTCTTCTTCTTCTTCTTCTTCTTCTTCTTCTTCTTCTTCTTCTTCTTCTTCTTCTTCTTCTTCTTCCTTCTTCTTCTTCTTCTTCTTCTTCTTCTTCTTCTTCTTCTTCTTCTTCTTCTTCTTCTTCTTCTTCTTCTTCCTTCTCCTTCTCCTTCTCCTTCTCCTTTTCCTTCTTCTTCTTCTTCTCTCTTCTTTCTCTTCTTCCTCTCTTTTGTCATCCTCCTCAGAGCTGGCTGCTGAATATGATTAGTCTAGAAACTGCCATTAGAGAAAACCTCTCTCACCATATTTCAGGTGCCTGGATTATACCTGGCCCCACCACACTAGAGCTCTGTTGTCCCAAGTCCCCAGCATATCCCAGAAAGGAGCCTTTAAAACTGCTAAGCAAACTAAATCAGAATTTTATTTAATAGCTATGATTACCTCATCTTCTAGAAACATACACCTAAACACTTTTGCTTAAATATCCAGTTTTGTGCTTCCTATTGGTTTTATATTTACTTATATGTGAAATATATCTGATAAAAAATAAAAATGTAATTGAGGCAGACAGATAAAATTTCTCCTCCAAGTTGATATAGGTAGTAATTCTTGAAGCATGGCTTAAAATCTAGCTCGAACTGCTTCCCTGCCTCAAGAAAAGTTCCAAGAGTCTACTAAATTTTTTTCTGAATTTTTATCTTTATGCTTTGCTTCAGTACAAATACTAATGAAAAAATATTAGTTTCTCACTTTTTATTTGGACACCTTTCCTTTATAAATAATTATAGAGTGTTTTGAAATAATTTTACACTGTGGAGCATTTATTATTATTTTATTTTTATTTTTAATCCTCACCAGAGAATATGTTTTCACTAATTTTAGAGAGAGAATGGATGGAAAGAGAGAGAGAGAGAGAGAAAATCTCTGTGAGAAAAATATTTATCAGTTGCCTCCTGTGCCAGGAATTGAACCCGCAACCTAGGAATGTGCCCTGATGGGGACTCAAACCTGCAACCTTTTGGTGTACAGGATAATGCTCCAACCAACTGAGCCATACTGGCCAGGCCTAGAGAGCATTTTAGTAATCCTCACGGATCACAGGACATTGCTCTTGTATACAAACAGAGAATGACACTTGAAGCTCCATTTTATCCCCACCCCCCAATGTAGATTACCAGGGCAACAAGGAATAAGCTTGGAAGCATGTTAACATCACTAACGAGCCTACTGCACAATGCACTTAACACTCAGTGAAAACAAAAGTCATCTCAAAGCATATTTCCAGTTATAACTAGTTCTCTTTTTTTGCCTTTAAAGGAAACCAACTGAAGCTGAAAATAGCCAAGTAAATAATTATTGAACAGAAGAAAGTTGACAATGTTAACGGAATGGACAAGGGAACTTGTTTGGAAGGGAAACGATATATCTGAGAGAGTAAGGGGTTAATAAAGCTCATTAATTTCCCAAGGGATGTCACCGAATATGTAGACAGAACAGCAATCTAAGCAGAATGGAGCAAAATCTATTTCATTAGCTATAATAATGATGGAACAGAGATTAGAAGGTATAATTCTCTCATGGGCTTGTTGGCCATCTGTATGTCTTATTTGTTTAAGTGTCTGCCCTCATTTTATTTACCTTTTATATTGAGCTGATTGCGAATTTATTTTTATCTTTAGCTTTAGGTATTTTTTTCATTGTAAGTTCTTAAAAAAAAAGAAATTAGAAGCTATAGTGTCTCCCTTCTTATTCAAAATCATATAAGATATTCCACATTTGATCATGGAATCCTAATGAATTTATGAAGTTTAGATATGATTTATCGGTCTTATAATGTTCAGAAACTCAGTAATATTAATAGTAATAATTATTACTATAAAATTATACCTACTAACATTCATGGCATTATGCTAAAAATGCACAGCATCTTATTTAATACAATGTGTATTTAGTGAGAGAAGAAAAACACATTTAGTTAGATTTACTGAGTGCTTATTATTTAGCCACTATTTTAGGCAGAGAAGGAGAAAAGAAAGAAGAGGGGATATAGAGAGACAAATGCTATCTTCCTGCAGGCAAGGTTCTACTCTCTGAGATAGTGAGCACCTATTTTGTACAGGTACTTCATTTGAAGTTGGGGGAGATGGGGCAGGAGCAGAAGACAAACTATAAACACAGCTTTTGTATCTAAGACTAAACAACATTACTTAGAGCTCAGGGATATATAGTTCTATTTTCCATCTCCTTCTGTCTGAGGCTTGGATTCTGTCCAAATTCCATTAACCCATTTTTTTTTTCCTTTTTAGAAGTCCAACTATGGACTCCATTGTGTTCAAGAAAAAGGCAATAGATAGAGCAGATTTGCAATACATGAAAAACACTTCAGTGGCAAGGGACTAAGAAAGGAACTTTCTGTCAGAAACTATTTGGGGGAAAGTGTTACAAAGGTTTCAATTTAAACTTAAAACCAAAGTGAGAGATAAATTTAAAATCAAACAGTACTAGTTTAGAACTAAAGAATAGGAATAAAATATAGACTACTGTTGATATGTATTTAATACCTTTTGATTTAACAACGTACTAAATTTGTTTTCTTTCTTAAATATTAGATGGAATCATAACACCACCTATCATTAAGTGTGTAGGCTGCTCAATTTCCTCAACGAAAAAAACCACACTAAACTAAACAAATTAACACACTCATGAACTTAAAATATGCTCATGAAGATATCAGAGAATAAACAATATTTGGAATTACAGTTGGTGTTCACTGAGGATTTAAAGTATTCCATGCAATGAATTAAGATGCATTTTTCTGAATTACTACATAAAAATCTATAACTAAAATTTAAAATAACCTTAAAAGTGATTATTATTGAATTATTGAAACAACATTGTTAGCATTAAGAAGTAGAAAACTTTTACCAATTCCTAGAATACATATAGACATAGAACTATTTTGCAAAGACTAGAGAGCTTATTTTAAAAGCAAAAACAAACAAAAAACCTTCCTCCATCATGTCACCAACCTTATGTCTAGAAGTAATAGTTCTATTTTCCAGCATAAAAACCTAACTTGATATGTCTTGGCGAACCAAATTATGTGACGAATGGTAGTAAGAATGAGATTTTTGTCTGCTGATTCCCAGTTGACATGCTCTGGATTGTAGAGGCCTTAAACCCCACACCCACACACATAAGTGTATCACTGGGAGACATTCTAGATTATCTAGTTTGCCTGCTCTCCCTCCAGATGGTGCCAATTAACATATTCCAGGGAACACTGTCAATTCCAAACACACATAGCTGGACTTTTGTAATTTCTGGCTGCTGTGTGAAACATCAATTTAAGAAAGTTCATAAATCTATTTAAATACTATTTTACACTATAATTAAAAATATTTATTATATTGAACTTGAAGGATATATAAACTAAAACTGGAAGAAACATTGTAGAAAATAAATTAATAACAATATTGTAAATGAATTATAAGTAAAGTTCTTTAATTTTGTAAGATATAATACTGTGCTTATTTTGGTATTGAAAGTATGATAAGAACTGCTAAAAATTGTATAAGTAGGGCAAATTTCAAAAGATTTATTTATATCTTCTATAACTAATTTAGATAGATGATAGATAGATAGATAGATAGATGATAGATAGATAGATAGATGATAGATGTAGATAATAAGAGGTAGTTTATTTTGGACTAAATCATTCCAATCTTTTTAAGCTGTCTCATTAAATACCACTTTAAAAACTCCTAGGGTGTTTTCAGATCTGGACCTTCTCCAAGTTATTTCTGTATTTTAAAAACAATTATCTAACCTATTACTACCCTACAGAAACATCTATAGAATCACACATTTTCATAGTGTTTTTGCTGCCAAACCTCTGTGGAAATTTATAAATTAGCAAGAAAAATATGTTCAGCATCTTTTGTCCTTAACTGCATTTTGTAATTTCACACAACTCAATAAATAAATAAATAAATAATAAACAAACAAACGAATAAATAGAGCTTTAACAAATAGGTATATATAGGGTATCCAAAAATGTATATATACACACTTTGCATGATTATAAAGTCAGTGTTTATTAACATACAGTTCATTTTCAAAATTTTAAAAGAAACTACAGAAATGAATAATTTTTTTTGAATATTTCATTTTCAAACTAATGACTGTTCTGGTCCAGGCACTGCTGATAACATGAAGCAATGGAATAGCAAACACCAAGAATTGTTTTGTTTGGTATTTATGAGCCCTAAATTGATCAACTATTGCCAGTTTGGTACCATAAACTTTATCTTTTTTGTATCTCCATAAAAAAGTCTCACAGATAAATTTTATTTGTTTAAAGCTTAGTCTGGTTTCACCTATTATTTAAAACTAGAGGCCCGGTGCACAAAATTCGTGCACGGGGGTGGGGGATGTCCCTTAGCCCAGACTGCATCCTCTCCAATCTGGGACCCCTCAAGGGATGTCTGATTGCCTGTTTAGGCCCAATCGATATTCTTCTCACAATCCAGTACTGCTGGCTCCAAACTGCTCACCTGCCTGCCTCCCTGATTGCCCTAACTGCTTCTGCCTGCCAGCCTGATCACCCGCTAACCACTATGCTGCCAGCCTAATTGATGTCTAACTGCTCCCCTGCCAGCCTGTTTGCCCCCAATTCCCTCCTCTGCCAGCCTGGTCACCCCTAACTGCCCTCCCCTGCAGGCTTGATTGCCCCCAACTGTCCTCACTTGCAGGCCTGGTCCCTCCCAACTGCCCTCCCCTGCTGGCCATCTTGTGTCCACATGGGGGCAGCCCTCTTGTGTGTTGGAGTGATGGTCAATCTGTGTATTTCTCTTTTATTAGATAGAATAGAGGCCTGGTACATGGGTGGGGGCCAGCTGGTTTGCCCTGAAGAGTATCCCAGATCAGGGTGGGGGTTCCCTTGGAGTGAGGGGCAGCCTGGGCAAGGGGCCTGTGGAGGTTTGCAGGCTGACCACTCCACCCCCCCTCCAGCAACCCAAGTGGAGGCCCTGGTATCTGGGATTAATCTATGTCTACAATTGAAACTTTGTAGCCTGGAGCAGAGCCAAGCCTTCTGCTTACTCAGTGGCAGCAGCCATTTCTGTTTGAAACATTGTAGCCTAGAGTGGATGCTTAGGCCCTCAACGGCTGGCTGAAAGCTTGCTGTTGCCAGGGAAACCCAAGCCTCTGTTCTCTCCAGCTTGGTGGCTGCTGCCATTTCTGTATCTTTTATAATTGAAACTTTATAACATTGGAGTCCTAGGCAGGCAACTGCAGGCGGAAAGCTTGACTTCCTCTGTTGCTGGGGAAACCCAAGCCTTCCTCCTGCTCTCAGTGATGGCAGCCATCTTAGTTGGGGTTTATTTGCATAATCTGCTCCTGATTGGCTGGTGGGCATGGCTGTGGACATGGCTTGTGGGTATGGTGAAGGTCTGGTCAAATTTGCCTATTACTCTTATTAGATAGGACTAATGGCCTGGTGCACAAAATTTGTGCACATTAAAATGGTATTAATTAGAGGAAATAAGTTAATATTGCTATGTGCTCTTTCTCTATAATAGAAGTATCAGAGACTAAATTCATGCATGATGGGGGGGTTCCCTCAGGCCAGCCTGCCCTCTCTCACAGACTGGGAGCCCTCAGCCTACTGATGGCTGAAGCCCACTCCCCATCAGTCTGGCCACCCTCTGTGGGAGGTGACTGGGCTGATCAAGGGAAAGCGCCAGCCCCATTGCCCTGCTGCTGCAGCCACTGCCAGCCACTGCAGCCACCAAGGTGTTTTCGTCAACATGGACCTTAGTCCCTTCACTGTGAAAAAATGACAACTTTCTTTAGGCATTTTTAAGATGTGTCTTTCATAGGATATAACACTTCTTTCTTTTTTTTTATCCTTACCTGAGGATATGTTTCCATTGATTTTTATATAGTGTGGAAGGGAGAAGGAGAGGGAGAGACAGAGAGAAACATCAATGTGAGAGGGACACTTTGATTGGTTGCCTCCTGCATGAGCCCTGACCTGGGCCCCAGCCAGGGAGGAGCCTGTAACCTAGGTGCATGCCCTTGATCAGAATCAAACCCAGACCCTGCGATCAGCAGGCCGAGGCTCTATCCACTGAGCCAAAGCAGCTAGGGCAGGATATGACACTTCTTAGCACCTCCAGCAGCGGACCTTTGTTTTTTCCTCCAGGAGTGTGGTGGAAAAACCTAGATCACCTTCTTGGATTCTTATAACCCAAGTTACCAAGAACACTGCAAGTGGCGGGGTACAGGAGCTTAGCCAATGAGTGGTCAGAAAAGGTGTTTACGCTGGAACTGGCTTGGCTCAGTGGATAAACCGTGGGCCTGCAGACTAAAGGGTCCCAGGATTGATTCCTGTTAAGGACATATACCTTGGTTGGAGGCACATCCCCGGTGGGTAGTGTACAGGAGGCACCTGATCAATGTTGCGCCAGAGCACGCACAAGCGGCTGGGGGTGGGGCGGGAACATCCCTGTCTCTGAAGGCCAGCAGTCAGTCCTGTCATGGGCGCCGGGCTGGGGCATGCAGGGACCCCTGAGCCACACACAGCAGCGGCCACCAGGGTCTCCGCATGCTTCAGAGGCCAGCAGGCAACCCCGTGGTGGGCCCAGGCTGGGGGCGTAGACCCAAACTACTGCTTGGCTTCATAGTACTCGAAGCAGCTGGGGGCGGGGCGGGAACATCTTCACCCCCAGCAGCTTGGCTGCTGCACCCATAGTCCCATAGTGGCTGGGGGTGTTGTGGGACACCTGCCACTCAGGGCCTAAGTACAGCGCCGAGCTGGGGGGGGGCATTCAGGGCCCCCTGAGCTGTTGGGTTTTATTTTAAGTTTCTGATAAATCTTTTGAAACCTGTCAGGCTTTATTATAATGAAATTGTAATTTCTTAGCATAGATCTATTTTAGGTTGTCTTCAGTTCTAGATGATCAGCCCTAACCTAGGTATCCTTACTCCTAAAATAGATCTTTCTGAATGTCCAAGAAGTCAGCAATGTCTCTACACTCGGCGGGGGGGGGGGGGGGGGGGGGGGGGGCTACATTTCCCATGATTTGCCCCTTGGTTCAATTGACATCCTGGTGGTACCTGCTCTTTGCTAGGCCTCAAAAAATCTCAGCCTGCACATGTAGAGCCCAAACTTTGACCAAGTTCTCATCTACAGTAGATTTCCCTGAAAATTCCAACTTCTTCTGAAGCAGCTAGTGCTCTCAGCTTAGGTCCCACCTTTTCACATCACACACAGAAAGGCCTCCATACAGAAAATCTGGGCAAGTATGGGTCTCGCCTTCCACTGAAGGTTATAAACTACCACTGTGAACTATTCAATGCCTAAAAAAGTTGATTCATGTATATTTTCCATAGTTATGGGCTATTTTGTTCAATTCCATTTGATTTTTTAAGATCAAATATACAAGTGTAAGGTCAGTTTATTAGTCTGCCACCATCAGAAGAAAAGTACTATTTATATATTTTTAAATATTTGAGCTTCAATAATATCAACTTTAAAGAAATATTTTCCCTCACTCATCTACATACCTCTTCTTTGCTAAAACTAAAAAGAAACTAACTGGCCCAGCCAGGGTGGCTTAGTGGCTGAGCATCAACCTAGGGACCAGGAGGTCATGGTTCAATTTCAGATTTGGACACATGCCTGGATTGCAGGCTCAGTCCCCAGTAGGAGGCAGCCAATTGATGATTCTCATCATTTATGTTTCTATATCTCTCTCCTTCTACCTTCCTCTCTCAGAAATCAATAAAAACACATTTAAAAAAATAAAAATAAACTAGTTGCTTGCCTGTACCAGATGCAATCTCCTAAGAATAAGCATCATTAAATATTCCTGGTCATTGATACTGATTCTTAAGAAAACTATAAAGCCAAAAAAATAAGACTTTCCTAAATTTTATTTTTCCATAGGCTTATTAAATAAAAATATAATTTGCAGGGCTATATTCCACCATGTAAAAACAACCTTTTATTATCTAAGTATCACCCATTAGAATATATAATTGTAAGACTTACTGATAAATAACTAGCTTTCAAAGCAGACTGGCTGGTTCACTACATCATTTGGTACATGTATCAAATTTTAAAAAGTTACCTTTAAATATCTAAGCATTTTCTAAACTATACAAATTAATGTATTTCTGAAATCAAGAAATATCACCAACTAAATTGTAAACATATATTTCTGTAATAACATTTGGAGCAAAAACTTGCATACTGTTTTAAATGTTTGTTCATGCTTAATATTAGTTTCCGAAAGTCAGCATTCTCTTTTTCTTTGAATTATTCTAACATAGAGGTCCTAAATTTTACATTGATTGGGCTGCCTTTATCTCCAATAAGAACTATAAGGTTCTCTTGCAAGCACAGGTACAGTGAAAGCCAAATCAATTGCAAATGGGCTAAGATAGAAGGGTTTGTACAATCAAGTTGCTATTGAAAGATAATTTGAACACACTGATGAATTCATTATGTATATTCTATCTTCCAGGTTTTATTATTTCAACGTTAATAACTGAAAAACAAAAAACAGAAATAAATAATAGACTAGTCTATACCTTTGTGGAAGTTTTTAAATTATAATAATAACAAAAATGAGGTATCAGTTTTGAGGCAAGATTTATATACTTATTTAATAAAATGAAGGAATTATTTTTCATGCTGTACAGTGCTGTAATTTGATATTCAGAGAGAGAGAAATAACTAATCTGAAAAGGCAAAAAACTTCTTCTATCATATACTATAAACTCAAATGCAATTTTGAAACACAGAATCCATTTAATAAATGGATGTTGAATAAATAAACAAGCTATTTAATTCTGCCTGAGTCAAGATTCAAAATTAGTACTTTTAATATCCTACACTGAGTAATATTTTTAATATTCTACAAAGAAACACATTTTTTAAAATTATTTTAAAATAGAGATTATGATGTCTTCACCCACCATCCTTTGGATAAAGAATCATATTATTTATGAGAACATAAATAATAGGAGCCTAGGAGCTGATTGCTCAACCTTCTCAATTAAGTCATTTCCCCCACTAAGATATTGTACTTAAAAGAGGAGTACTGAGTTTGGAGATGGTCTACTTATAATTTATCAACTTTTTAACTGCACTGCTATCATCTTGTCATCATGCCTCATTTATCCAATTTTGATTGTGATAACTGAATAAAAATGTTGTCAGATTTTCTTTTCTGCAACATTAATCTAAGACAGCAAATATTTTAAGAATCCTATATAATAAGTGGCTAATATGCAAATCGACCGAACGGTGGAAAGACCAGTCACTATCACTCACAATGACCATCAGGGGGCAGATGCTCAATGCAGGAGCAGCCCCTTCGTGGTCAATGCGCTCCCACAGGGGGAGGTCTGCTCAGCCAGAAGCTGGGCTCATCGAGGCAGCATTAAGGAGCAGCGAGCCAAGTGATAAGGAATAGTGAGGAGGCAGGTGGTAAGGAGCGAGGTGTCCTGGGCTGTAAGAGGCATGTCTGACTTCTGGTGTAGGCCTGCTCCCCACCATTAGTTGGACATCTCCTAAGGGCTCAAAGACTGCAAGAAGGCACATGCTGGGCTGAGGGAAACCCCACCCCTGCACAAATTTTGTGCACTGGGCCTCTAGTAAAGAAATAAAAACTATCAGCAGAGGGAAGATATATTTTCATGGTTATATAACTTTATAGCTACAATGGTATATAGATATAGATGATATAGATATAGATATAGATAGAGATAGAGCTAGAGATAGAGATAGAGATATACTAAACTTATTTTTAATGTTATGTATTTAAACTGCAAGTAATACCCTTTTGACATACACTTTTTTTTCCTTGAGAGTTACTTTTGGAATTCTACAAGTTAGCATGTCACATTGTTTCCAAAACCACAGACTCACAGCAGGTCTTTAAAATTCAATGGCTATTCAATAAAGGAATACCAATACTTTTATGAATAATTTTACAAATTAGATAATCTATCAAAAAATTGATTCTTGCTCTTTAAAATCTAGTAAATGTACAGCTTAGCTCTTGCTGTAAGTTATTTTGAAATTCCATAGGGGAACACTTATGCTTTCATACTAAATGAGGTATTCAAGACATAAAACTTATCTAAGAAAAAAGTAATAATTCTATATAGCACCTACCAAAATATTTTCTAAAAACTATCCAAATATTTTTAGATGTGTAGCTAAAAATGTACATTTTGAAATACTGACTTTGACATGTTCAATTCATTTTAAGTTCATTTCAAAAGCAAAAATAATGACACCTTGTATATATCATATAGCTTCAGTTTAATTCACCATATACATGACTGTCAGTTGTATTTATTATTTCCTATACATATGAAAAATTATAAACAAATGCTATTCTACAAGTTATTTGAAACATACTAAAATTTGAAATCCCCTAGAGGACATTCAACCAATTTCATGGCTTATATCTTTACATTGCACATGTACATAATAGAAAACAGAGCTGTCATATTTACTTCATTTGACATTTATGATGAGATTTATATTTTTGCCCAGAAATTCACATTTCACTACAAATCAGATATGCTGAGACAATGAAAAATAAACATTGAACTTTATGAATTATTCCAAAATACAATTTTACCATCCAAATTACTTGACATCTGCAAGTAACTAAATTACTTACTGTAGCAAATTCACCTGACACCTAAAATAGATCTGTGGGGTAATTCTTGAAACAAATTATGTCTGGATGATTTGTGGCAGTGATTTAATCAGAAAGCACCAGGATTTCCACAGAATGTGTGAATGCAACACATCACTTATTGTGATGATGAGTGTCTCCTACTAGCTTTGAGATATTTTTTTTTTTTGCTTATTACAAAAATCTACAGTTAAGAGCAATAATGTACAATTGGCCCTCCATATCCTTGCATTCACCTGTGGATTGAAAATATTTTTTAAATATTACTTTATTACTGATGTGTGCTATGTAGTTAAAGTTAAGATTGCTGTGTCTGTACTAAACTCATGTAGACTACTTTTCTTATCATTATTCCTTAAACAATACAGTATAAAGTAATTGGGGAGAAAGACACCAAATCCAATTTCCTCTTCTCCCTCACCCCAGAGCATTGACATTGTTTTAGGTTTGGTAAGTAATTTAGAAATGATTTGAACTATAAGGGAGGACATGCACTGGTGATATATAAATACTTCAGCATGTATCTGCATGTGTGACCTTTGGTATTGCAGGGTAGGAGTGGGTCCTGAAACTAACCCTCCCATCCCTCAATATAGACAATGGCTCTGTTGTTACTTTACATTAAATAGCCAATATACCTACCTGGATTAAAATATGAGGCTGAACTATCATAAAACCACAGCAAGAAGCCCTTCAGAGAAACACAGGGAAGTTAGCATGGGTTTCCTCTCACACAGGAGAGAGGCTGTGGTGCTCTGTCCCTTGGTAATTTGGTCTGAACACTGACTGGGCTTTGTAAAATTTCCCCATCTCATCTTCTCAGAAAACATATATTATACCATTAGACACCTGTTTTAGCTCCTTGTTATCATACTTCCACAGAACAAAGTATTTGGGAAGAAAGACACCAAGTGCAATTTTGTCTTCTCCTGGACCACACCCTTTACCCCCAGTGTTCCACGGCACAGAAAATCTCAGAGGAAGCAATGCTCTCCCTAGAGAGAGTTTTGGAAATTAACAGAGCCTTGACCTTTAGCAGGAAGAGCAACACAAGAATCCCTCAAAGGGAAGAATTGTTTCAGGCCCCACACTGCCTTTGAATAGCCAGGTCATTCTTTCTTTTTTCTTTTTTTCTTCTTTTTTTTACTTCAAAGAGGAAGGAAGAGGAAGAGAGCAAAATAAACACTAATGATGAGAATCATTGATTGGCTACCTTCTGCACTCCCCACACCAGGGAATCAAGCACGCAACGCAACCGGGGCATATTCTCTGACCAGGAATCGAACCATGACTTCCTGGTTCACAGGTCAATGCTCAACTACTGAGCCATGCCGGCTGGGCTAAACTGGATATTCTTTAGTGCATAATAACATTGAAGTGTTTTTACAAGAACTTACATGAAATACAAATAATTGAGCAAAATTCAACATGGAGCAGGGAAACTTAAGTGGAATAAAGGTATTGTCTTAAAATCATTGAATGATTTGATTTACTTGCGACTCTATACTAGATATATATATATATATATATATATATATATATATATATATGTATATTTTATTTTTTTAACTTATCTTTATCATTGAAAGTATTACAGATGTCCCCCCACACACACATCGACCCCTCCACACTGCTCCCCCACCCAGGCTTTCAGTGCACTATAGTCTGTGCTCATGGTTTATGCAAATATGGATCTAAGTTATTTGGTTAATCTCTTCCCAGCCCAACCTCCTTCTCTCTGAGATTCCTCAGTCTGTTGCATGCTTCCACATCCCTGGATCGATTGTGTTCATTAGTTTATTTTGTTCATTAGATTCCACATAAATGTGAGAAATGTCATGTGCCAATAGTAAGTAAAATAGAAAGGGAAATAGCAGCACTGACTGTATAATTTTCATTCTGTTAATGTTTTACCTATTATTACTGAAAACAAATCCAATTTTCTCTTCTCCTGGACCACACCCTTCACCCCCAATGTTCTAAGGTACAAAAAATCTCAGAAGAAGCAATACTCTCTCACTGATAGTTGCTTGGAATGATCCTCTTTTCATATTAGAGAGAAATGGTGCCCAAAGCAATTTAAAAAGATGGTAACCTGAAGGGATCATGATAGTATTATTTAGACCTCATTTGAGAAATTATGAGTACCTCAGTTTCTCCATTCAATAGCTGATCAACTTTTGATATGCGTCCTGTCTTCAATTAAACTGGTATTTTTAGCCACACAGTATTACTATCCTCTTTGTCTTATCATGTGTAAATGGCCCAATTCCTTATTACTTATCCTAACACTAATTTACATATTTCCCTGAATGTCTGCTCTTTCATTTCAATGTGTTTTGTTTTTTTTAACAGAATGGCTTCCTACATCATGTTTCTTAAATTCAAATATTTTCATCTCTAGTAGTATGAGCAACAATCTTATTCTTTCATCTATTTAATAAGTATTTACATAGTTTAATAGGTAATGTTTAGAAATAACTTATGGTATTTTTATTGTTCCTTTATATTACATTTAAGCATTAGCTCATATTTATAATTATGAATAGATACGTTAGATTTTTGAGGACTTTCATTTCAGGAAGTACATATTTATAGTTACACGGTAATTTCAATATAAAATCCGAGCTGTAAGGCAGGAGGGGGAAGTAACCACAGAGGGCTAACTGGATCAGACTTGCCCCAAGCATTGTCTATCCACAATTCAAAATCTCATGGAGTAGGAATTAGAGTTCCTAGTTATCTATGCCAGACCCAAGATAAGACCTGAACTCTCATCTCATCCTTTCATTCTCAGCCTAGGCAGACCCAACACTTCCTGCCTTGTTAAAAATTTAGTAAGGTATCATTTTCTTTCATGAAATAAACCTTCTAGATAATGTAGCTTGCCTACCTTGATAATTTCTGAACATTTCTGTAAAGTAACTTATAGGTACAGTTGAAACAGTCAGAATTTTGCATCACCAGGAATGCAACACCCTCAAATATAGGCTGAAACATTTGCATTGCCATTATCCTCCATTTGGTACTTCTTAAAATCCCAGAAAAATATAAAAGTACAAGTATCCTTTTACTTAAAAGACACAGATGTTAATGGAGAAATCAACATATGTAAAAATGTAAAAATGTTTTGTATTTTTAGGTTAAATGGGTTTATAATGTAGGTTTTCATTTTTCACCTATGGGAAGTTTCAATAGGAGATAAGCAATTTGTGCAAAAAGCAGAAAACTTTTCTTTGTGTAGAACGTCCATGATCACAGAGTATCAAGCACCCCACTTAAAAAATATCAGTGATACGTCTCAATATTGTGAAAATAAAGACTGCACGCCAATTTTCAAAAAGGGCTTTTAGATCAAATCACATCACTCTTGTAGATTTTTCATAGAAATCACTAATACCAGTATTCTCAGTGAAGAGTGCTTTTTAATTCTATTACAGTTGCTTTTCCTTAGAAGGACAAACAACTCTAACATAGGCAGTGTAACTCATAAGTCACTATTTTAAAAACAACTTTTTAGAGATGCCAATTTACTTTTCTTTGTCAAGACTAGATAATGTTGGTGTAGCTTAAGTTACATGTAGACTTCCCTGTGTGAGGCCAAAAATTTCCATTTTCAACTGGAATGGGTCTTTGTGTATTTTTCTACAACATTGCTTGTAAAATGTTCTGTTTGTGGTTCTGTTTCCTGGAAGACCACCCTAATGTAGGAATAAATATCCTGCAAAATATCAGCCGAGTCCTGGTTCTGGTTGACCAGTTGTTGGCACTTTGCGGTAATCATTCAAAGGCCAAAGAATGCAAATTTTTAAACAAAGAAAACACTGCATCCCTGTCACTACATTTTATTATCTATCTTTGTCATTAAGAAATAACACACAAAGCTTTGCTGATTGGTATACTACTCATAATTCAACATGTTCATATTATTCATAAAATCAATAAAATATATACATATATGAAAATCTAGGTCCCAGATGATGAATGGAATCACAGTGAGAAAGTCCTTGTTTAATCTCATGTCCTAATGTAACCCCAGTGCCTGGTAAATCACTGGAGCTTAATAAGTATTTGTTGATAACCAAAGAGCTGGGATTTTATGCTGTGCTATGTGGATGTCCACAGAGAACTTCACTGCAGGGAATAATCTTATTTACTAGTTTTCAACTTCATCATCTATATGATCTCTTATTTTTCAGATCTGAAATGTTATGATTCTAAATGTGAGCCATATAACATATGTGACAAAAAATGCTGCAGGAATTATTTTTTTCTTCTTTTTAGTCATAAAGAGTGCAGAGTTAAATCAGCTCTTAAAGTTAACCCAGTCTGAGCATGATCCCATCTAAATCGTAACTGAGAAATTACGTGGATGCTGCCTGAATATATTCGATAATAGGGAATGAACACTCCCTGTAATAGTCCACTGCATTTTGGACAGTTAGGACTATCAGAAAATCCTTCCTCATCTTGAGCTCAGATGTAATTACCAATAATTTAGTGCTATGCCAGATTATGTCTAATCACACCTCTATGTAAAAGCAATTCAAATATTTGAAGATAATATCCTCACTGCATTTTTCCCTCCTCCAGGCTATAAATATTTATTGTGAGCCTACTATGTTTCAGATAAAGTTCTGAGGATTGGATGAACAGCAATGAACAAAATTGGCAAAGCTCCTGTCCTTACGGGATTTACATTCTACTGGGAAAACTGTAATAACGATGACTAAGAATTGATAAGTAGATAACATCAGATGGTAACTGCCATCTTATGTAAGTAGACACATATGCACATTCATAAATACATGCATACAAACATATATATATAATTTTAAAATTTTAATTATATATGTAGTACATTTGCAAAGTATAGAGTGGTTTAATGATAAAATATATGTAAAGCATCTAGTTTTTGTGGATTTCAAAGCAGGTACATGGTAAAAAGGTGGTTGTTACCAAAGTTATTATTTGGATCTTTTGAACAGACTATAAACCTAAAGAAGGTTTTGTGTCCCATGCTTCCTTATATCTAGTGGCATGAATTATTAGTGTTATGTTTTGTTTGCATCTTTGGCTAATGTAATAGAATAAGGAAAAGGAAAGCTGTTTATAATTTTCTTCTCTTGAAGAATTTTTCTTTTCCCATTTCCAGCAACTGGACAGGTCTTTGTGCTACCTTTTCCTTCTGGGGATGACTATATTTTATGACAGAAACAAGAGGTTGCCTATAGGCAACCTCCCTTCCTAGTTCTTTAAAGATCCATAACTTAATATCATTGCAGGGATTATGCTAGGGATGCCAGAGTTGAGAGAGAGAGGCTAATGCCTTGCAGGGGAAATGGGAGGGAGGAGTAGCAAGACAGAACAGGGAAAGAATTCAAGACTATGGAGGGGTCCAGAGCCAGTTTCTTCATGGAGACTGAGAATGGTAGTACCTCTAGAAGGAAAGTGAGCTTCCAATCCTAGGGAATATTATGGGAATATTTCTGGAGAGGTAGATGGGCAGCAGAGTCACTGGACTTTGAAGAAATCTGTGAATTTGGAAAATAGAGCTTACTTTTATTAGCAAGTGCATGCATAATTTTGATAAAAATCAATGTAAAAGAATTTACTACTTATAGCTATTGTGTTATTATTTGAATCAGATGTCATAGAAAGCATATACAAAGAAATCTACATGTTTCTTCTAAAAAAAGTCTTAAAAATTACAAAAAGCCTACTTTTAAGTTAAGTTTGTTAGAATTAAGGAAGTATTTTCATTGAGTGTATTGTCTTATATTGAGTGTATAAGTCTAAAAGGGAATTGAAGATTCTATTAATCTTATATTGAGTGTATAAGTCTAAAAGGGAATTGAAGATTCTATTAATCTTCCAGTAAATTCAAGAAAAAAGGGCATTACCCAAAATGTCATGCCTTGCATTACCAAATAAATATTTAAACATTTTTTGCATACCAAGCATTTTTTTTAATAAAGCTTTCAGAGATTTATTTAGTCAAGTCTTGTCTCTTCCATTATTCTTTCATATGCCACTTGCATTGCATAGTGTATGGCTGATCCATAAAAGAATCATAAAAAAGACCCCATTTTATGCAACCAATGTAATAGCATGTCTGCATAAAATACACGATGCATATATTTTATGTCCAGAATTCCAAATGGCCACTCATATTTCTTTTCTTTCTCAGCTTTCAAGGTTAGGTTCACAGTTTTTCTTTTTTGTTTGTTTTTTTTTGTTTGTTTGTTTGTTTTTGTTTTTTTAATATATTTTTATTGATTTTTTTGCAGTATAACATAATTAATAGTAGTACATGTTTTCTTTTCCCCCTCCCCCTTATCCTCCCCCCAGCCTCCCCTACCCCCTAGCACATATCCCCACCTTCCCCCCTCCCCGCCCCAGTGTCTTTCATTCATTGGTTATGCTCATATGCATGCATACAAGTCCTTCAGTTGATCTCCCCCCGCATCCGCCTCCCATCCACCCAAGCCTTCCCCTGTAGCTTGACAGCCTGTTCAAGGCCACCCTGCCTCTATATCAATCACTCGCCCCTGTTTCTTTTCTTCAAAAATATCTTGCCTCTGCATACTAGAAATACCAAGCATTTCTTATTAAAAAATTTTCTCTCCCTACCCAAAAATAACCTATCTCCAAATCTTTTTTATTTATTTTTATTTTATTTTATTTTATTTTCAGTATAACTTAGATTTAACAGTAGTACATATGTTTTCTTTTTATTCCCTCCATTATCCTCCCCCCAGCCTCCCCTACCCCCCAGCACATGTCCCCACCTGCCACCCCACCCCAGTGTCTTTCATTCATTGGTTATGCTCATATGCATGCATACAAGTCCTTTGGTTGATCTCCCTCAGCACCTGCCCCCCACCCTCCCTAGCCTTCCCCCTGCAGCTTGACAGCCTGTTCAATGCCTCCCTACCTCTATATCAATCACTCTCCCCTGTTTCTTCTCCTCAAAAATATATTGCATCTGCATACTAGAAATAAATGTATAAGAACAAAAAATGTTTGAGTCCTAGTTTCAATGTCCAACTGTTCTGAGTGCCAGTTTCAATGTCAAATAGTTCTTTATGTCAGCAATGGTATCCAGATGGTGATCTCCAAATCTTTAAAAAAAATGTTTTGATCAAATTTTCAATAACTATAACTTGTTTGCCTACTATATCATTAATATTTTTAACTTATTAGCATAAAGTTAATGTATCCTATGGAGGGGTACATGTATATTTATAATTATATATAATTTCTCTTTTCATTTATTCTTTTCTTTCTATTTTGATAATGTCTGCCCAAAATTTGTTGATTAACAACTCTTAGATTAATTTCACAGTTTGTTTTCTAATTCAGTAAATTTTCTTTTTATTTCTATATGTCACCTTTCAGGATTTAATGGGGCATATTGGATAGAATGCATATCTCTTTTTTTCTTTTAACAAAAGCTAAAGGCATAAATTTCACATAGACAATAGTGTTGGCAATCACTCATGATTTCACAAATTTTCATATCTGATATTTTCTAAATATTATTTCTTAAACACTGAATATTTTCTGTCAAGGGATTTATTTTAGACAATATAGTTATTTTATATTTTATGAATATTTAATTATAAATATAGCATATAAAAGTTCTGCCTCTTTGTAGTATGCTTTTACAAATAAAACTTGGGGTTAGTTCTATGGCTGTGACAAGTGAAGAGTTCTGTGACCACCACCGCAATCAACATACAGAACAGTTCCATCACTAGTCTGCAGCTACTTTGTAGTCAACCCCTTTCCTCCCTTGAATTCCTGACAAATGCTCATCTGTTCCCCATCACTGCAGTTTGCTTTCAATAGAATTTCATATGAATAAAACTATACAATATGTAGCCTTTGGGGTTTAATATATTTTCCTCAGAAAAATGTATTTTAGGTTTACCTATATTTAAGCATCAATCAGTACTTCTTGCCTTTTTATTATTAAGATTTCAATTGAATGGATATACCACTGTTTGTTTAACCATTCACACAGGTCTCTGTATAAACCTAAGATTTCATATCTCTAGGGTAAATACCTAGAAGGAGATTTCTGGGTCATAATGGCAAATGTGCGTGTAATGTTATAAGAAACTTCCAAGATTTTTTCAAAGTGGCTATATCATTTTGCATTCCAATTAGCAATTTATGAGAGCTCTGCACCCTCATTAACACTAGTATTATAAGTTTTTTTATAATTCCCATTGTAGCCATTTTTGTGTTGTGCAATGGTATCTTTTTGTGGTTCTTATTAGCATTTCCCTAATGACTGATGATGTTAAACATGGTTGTGCTTGTTAGCTATCCATATCTTTTATAAGATTTAAAAATTTATATCATCTGATTAGTATTTAAATGTCCCTTGAAATCTCAAAAAATATACATATTCTCTATACAATTTGATATGTGAATATATTCAAAGTATGATCCTTGAGATGTGTCAAATAATTCAACTTTATTAATTGCAATATCTAAGTACATTACATTTCAGGAGGCTCTATTATGCAGTTTTGACTGAAGTAAGAATTCATACTATAATTTTGTATCTACCAATTTTTATTCACACTGCTAAGAATTTTTATTTCATGCATTTTGAGTTATTATTTTCCATATAAAAAGTTGGCAATGTTGAAAGTAACTTCCATTTGTAATGCCAACAGCAGGATACTCATGAAAAACACACATGGTGTCAAAATAAGCCAAAGGAAAATCATTTGGGCAAAAATAAAAAGAATCCCAAGTCTAATTTGCAGAGAGGATCCCTCTGTTAACTTTTGGTCGAGAATATGTTTGTGTGTTTTCAGAGAACAACTCCAAGACCATGTGGGTTCCTGCGACAGTGAGGATCTGACAGGTCTGTTCCAGCCATGAGGATGGTCCAGAGATGGGGGACAAAGATGACACCTTGCCATGCTAGCAGTCGGCAGCTGTACGATGCTACAGGCAGCCCAGGACCAAATCAGAGAGGATGGAACTTGCATTTTGCCATGATGTGTCTACCATCTGGATACCATTGCTGACATGTACACATAAAGAACTATTTGACATTGAAACTGGCACTCAGAACAGTTGGACACTGAAACTGAGACTCAAACACTTTTTGTTCTTATACATTTATTTCTAGTATGCAGAGGCAAGATATTTTTGAAGAAAAGAAACAGGGGAGAGTGATTGATATAGAGGCAGGGAGGCATTGAACAAGCTGTCAAGTTACAGGGAAGGCTGGGGAGGGTGGGGGGTGGGTGCTGGGGGAGATCAACCAAAGGACTTGTATGCATACATATGAGCATAACCAATGAATGAAAGACACTGGGGTGGGGGGGGGCAGGTGGGGACATGTGCTAGGGGGTAGGGGAGGCTGGTGGGAGGATAATGGGGAGGGAAGGAAAACATATGTACTACTATTAAATCTAAGTTATACTGCAAAAAAATTTTAAAAATTTTTTTAAAAAGTTGGCAATGTTGGAGATTTGCTGTTTTAAATAGTTCATGGTCATAGTGACTTGTTTCATCCCATGTCATTTATTTTGCCTCAAATTCCAGACATCCTATATAATAAAAAAGTAATATGCAAACTGACCATACCTCCGATTAAGCCTTGCCCACCAGCCATGCCCATCAGCCATGCCCACCAATCAGGAGCTAAGGCGGAGCCAGCCAACAAGTGTGTGGCCTCGGCCGTCAGGGCTAAGGCGGGGGGGAGGGACAGAGGGGTGGAGGCGAGCCAGCCAGCAAGTGTGAGGCTGCTGGGGCTAAGGCCAGGGCTAGGAGGGTGAGCGGGGGCCAGAGTAGAGCAGGGCGATGGCTGGGTACCCAAGGCCTAAAGCCTCGGCCAGAGGTTTTAGGCCTTGGGCAGGCCAGGGGTGAGCGGTCAGTAGGACATCCCCTGAGGGCTCCCAGTAAGTGTGAGGGGGCAGGTTGGGCTGAGGTGTCACCTACTCCCAGTGCACAAATTTTGCGCACCAGGCCCCTAGTGATTATATAAAACTCTGACCCCTTCTGCTTCTATTGTTCTGAAATACCTTCCTACTCAGTTCAGAATTTATCTAATTATTTGATTGTTACGTCACTTGAGATATTTTGGCAGTTAGCACACTATTTTACTGAAACTTGGATTTCTAACTTTTATTTGAGTGTCTTGCCACAAAACTACACTATGATATAGTATTGACTTTCAAAAAATTACTATGCATGATCCAAAACTTTTCTAAGCTAAGAGAGGTTGTTACAAGGATAAACATGTACAAGAAAAGCCAAGACTTAGAGACTACATTTAGCCAAAACAAAAATGCAGACATATCCTGGTGCTCAGATGTCACTATCAACCTAGAAAGTGCCTAGAGATCACGGTGATGAAAGTTAGGTATTAATACTCCACATCACAGTGGTCATTTAAATAACTACTGATGACAAAGAGTGATTCCAAAATATCTTGGGATTCTGTGTAAAAGGCTTAGACTCAAAAATCAAACTTGATACTAAAGTAGAAATTATGTAAACTGTGGGTAAATGTTAACAATTGCTAGTCAATTAAAAAAGAATGCGCTTATTTACTTAGTGTTCTCTCCCTCTAATGGAAAAATACCACATTTAATCATTATAATAATTGAGATACTTATTATACCTATCCCACTCCAATTGTTCTTAGGTCATATGTATATTCATCTTTTATAATCAAACTAGAGGCCTGGTGCACAAAATTTGTGCACTTGTGGGAGTCCCTTAGCCCAGCCTGTGCTCTCTCACAGTCTGGGAGTGGGCCTAAGCCTGCAGTCAGATATCCTTAGAGCTGCTGCAAAGGCGGGAAAGACTCTAGCCACCACTGCTGTGCTCGCCAGCCATGAGCCCAACTCAGAGCTTCTAGCTGAGTGAAACTCCCACTGTGGGAGTGCACTGACTACCAGGGGGCAGTTTCTGCAGTGATTGTCTGCCCCCTGGTGGTCAGTGTGCATCACAGCGACTGTTAGTTCCACTGATTGGTCGATTTGCATATTAGCAATTTATTATATAGGACTAGAGGCCCAGTACATGAAATTGGTGCACGGGGAGCAGGGGATGTCCCTCAGCTCATCCTGCATCCTCTCCAATCTGGGACCCCTCTAGGGATGTCCAACTGCCCATTAGGATCAGGCAGAAACAGGCAGTTGGACATCCTTCTCACAATCCAGGACTGCTAGCTCCATGCTGCTCACCTGCCTGCCTCCCTGATTGCCCCTAACCACTTCTGTCTGACAGCCTAATCACCCCCTAACCACTACCCTGCCAGCCTAATTGATGTCTAACTGCTCCCTTGCCAGCATATGTGCATCCAACTTCCTTCCTCTGCCGGCCTGGTCACCCCTAACTGCCCTCCCCTGCTGGCCTGATCATCCACAACTGCCCTCCCTGGCAGGCCTGGAACCTTTCAACGGCCTCCCCTGCAGGTAATCTTGTGTCCACATGGGGGCAGGATCTTTGACCACATGGGGGCAGCCCTCTTGTGTGTGGGAGTGATGGTCAATCTGCATATTACTCTTTTATTAGATAGGATAGAGGCCTGGTGCATAGGTTGGGGTCAGATGGTTTGCCCTGAAGAGTGTACTGGATCAGGTGGGGATTCACTTGGGCATGTAGTGGCCTGGGTGAGGGGCCTGTTATGGTTTGCAGGCTGGCCATGTCCTCCAGTGACCCAAGCAAAGGCCCTGGGATCTGGGATTAATTTATGTTCTACAATTGAAACTTTGTAGCCTGGAGTGGAGCCAAGACTTCTGCTCACTCTGTGATGACAGCCATTTCTGTTTGGCTTTATTTAAATTCTCTAATTGAAACTTTGTAGCCTAGAGTGGAGGCCTAGGAACTAGGGCTACAGAAGCTTGGCTTCCTCCATTACCTGGCAACCCTAGCCTCTGCCCTCTCCAATTCTATGGCTGCTGCCATTTCTGTTGGGATTATATAACTTCTACAATTGGAACTTTGTAACACTGAATGGAGACCTGGGCCGTCACGGGCAGGTAGAAAGCTTGGCTTCATCCAATTCTGGGGAAACCCAAGTCTCTTTCCTGCTCTCAGTGGCCGCAGCCATCTTGGTTGGGGTTTATTTGCATATTTGCTCCTGATTGGCTGATGGGCATGGCTTTGGGTGTGGCTTGATCAGAGGTATGGCCAATTTGCATATACCATTTTTTTAGATAGGATTACAGATCACCTTGACATAAGGTTATTTAGACCAAATGCATTCATTTGGTTGATTTGAATTCTAAAGCTGTCACTCTTTGAAGACTATGAATTCTTCATTTTTCTTTATTTTTAAGCCAACTACAGCACACCTTTGAGCATTTCTTTCTAAAATGGAATATGGGTGGTATGTTTTCCAAACTTTTAAATATTTTAAAGTGTTTTCTCATGACTGTTATAAAAAGTAAAAATGAAAAAGGATAAAAATGAATAATTATTAAGTATATAGCCCTAAAAGGAATGTATAACCATAAGCAACAATGAAATAATGCAAAACGAAAAAAAGACATCAAGGAGGAACCAAGATGTCGGCATAGGTAAACACCTATTGTGCTGTCCTGCGCAACAATTCCAAAACTACAACATAACAACAAAACAAACATCATCCAGAATCACCAGAAAGCTGGCTGAGTGAAAATTCCACAAATAAAAGTAAAGGTGAGACACTGAGACTCAGAAGAGCGATGGAGCGCAGCCTTGAAGATAAGCACGGAATCAGAGGTTCGGAGCCGTGGGGTGCGCGGGCTGTAGGGCTGGAAGCAGCAACCCCGGCTGGATTTCTCCATCGGGGAGAGGAGAGAGGTCCCACTGCATAGATTCCCCAGTGCCAGGCGAGGTATGAGGTCGAGGGTTCGCACGCTAAAAGCCGGGCGCGGCAGAGGTCTCCGAATTTGAGGAGAGTACGCATAGCTTACAACAGCAGTTTGCACGCTTAAAGTGTGCAACAGCACAGACGCACAACGTGCTCTCTCATACAGGAGACCACCGGACAGCTTTGTTTTACAACCCTGAGCAAGACTTTGGGTGTGCAGACTCATTTGGGGAGCGGCAGCGTTGTCTGGCAACGGGTGGAGACCAGCCAGGGGTGGCTTTCTTTTGGAGGTGCCTGCAGCCATTACCACCCAACACAGAGACCTGCGCGCCACATAGAACTTAGCTGATGCTGACACTGCCTGCTCAGCTCACAGATTCCACCTCCACACCCAAATGGCCTGGAGGTCAAACCCTCCTAGTGCTAACAACAATTAGCTGGGCTTAACTCCAACAATACTGTACAACCCATAAAGGATTGCAGTAAGAGTATCCACCTCAGGTAACTAGGGAGGCTGAGCCACTGTCCCTTAGAGGATATCTACCACACAAAGCTAATGCACCAACTCATGAAAGCAGCCAACATGCAGAGGCATGGAAAGAAATCAGATGTGAAAGAAATGGAGAAAAAAAAAAAAGATTGGACATAGAATTCAAAACCACGGTTATAAGGCTTTTCAAGAGGCTCCTAGAAAAGGCCAAGACCTACAAGGAAATAAACAAGACCTATGAGGAAATGAACAAGACCTACAAGGAAATGAATGAGACCTACAAGGAAATAAACAAGACCTATGAGGATAAGAACGAGACCCTCAAGGATATGAAAAAGGACCAACTAGAAATCAAGCATACAATGACTGAAATAAAAAATATTACACAAATTCCTAAAAGCAGTCCAGAGGACCACAAGAACCAAGTCAAAGATTTGAAATACAAAGAAGCAAAATCCACTCAGCTGGAAAAGCAACAAAAATAATCCAGATAATTGAAGATAGGGTAAGAGGCCTCTGGGACAATCTCAAGCATGCCAACATCCAAATTATGGGGGTGCCAGAAAAAGAGAGAGAGCAAGGTAATGAAAACCTCCTTGAAGAAATAGTGACTGAAAACTTCCCCCACCTGGTGAAAGAAACTGACTTAAAAGCCCAAGAAGTACACAGAACCCAAAATATAGGAATCTAAAGAGGACCACACCAAGACACATCATAATTAAAATGCCAAGAGCAAAAGATAAAGAGAGAACATTAAAAGCAGCAAGAGAAAAACAGTTAGTTACCTATAAGGGAGCATCCATATGATCGTCAGCAGATTTCTCAACAGAAACGATGTAGGCCAGATGGGAGTGGCAAGAAATATTCAAAGTGATGAGTAGCAAGAATCTACAACCAAGATTACTCTATCCAGTAAAGCTATCATTCAGAATTGAAGGTCAGATAAAGTGTTTTGCAGCTAAGAAAAAGCTAAAGGATTTCATCACCACCAAACCAATATTATATGAAATGCTGAAAGATATTCTTTAAGAAGAGGAAGAAGAAAAAGGTAAAAATATAAATTATGAACAACAAATACACATCTATCAACAAATGAATCTAAAAATCAAGTGAATTAATAATCTGATGAACAGGATAAACTGGTGAATATAACAGAATCATGGACATAGAGAGGAAATGGACTGACAATTCTTGGGGAGAAAAGGGGTGTGGGAAATGCAGCAAGAGACTGGACAAAAATCTTGCAACAATGGGAGAGGACAGTGTGGGGGAGGTGAGGGCGGAGAGTGGGATGGGTACAGGGTGGAGGGGAGCTATAGGGGGATAAAAAAGGGGGAACAATGTAATTAATAAACTGAACAATAAAAAAAAGAAAAGAAAATGAAAAAAAAGAAAAAAAGACATCAACTTGCCAAAATATAAAATTTAAAACATAAAAGCTTGCCAAAGAGAAAAGATAAATAGCCAATGAATACATTTAAAAAACTAAATTTCAGAAGAAATACAAATCTAAAGAAGGATAAATTGTATATTCTCAATAATATAAATATTTGAATTTAATTTATATTTGAATCTGATAAAATAGTATTAACATTTACTGTTGCTGAAAATAAAAATTAAAACAACTTTGGTGAAAAATAATTTAGCAGTATTTTCCAGATTTAAAAACAATTATACCTTTTGCTCTAATAATTTATTTCCTTAAACAGAGTCTAAGAAAATTACAAGAAATTTGTATAAATTCTTATATATAAAGATATCCTTTAAAACAGAGTATGCGACAATAAAAACTGGGAAAAATACATGCTCAACAATAAAAGAATGTTTAACTAAATGATTATTCAGCTGAAATATTATTGTCATTAAAACTGTTCTCACAAAGAGCAAATGAACACCTGAAAAAGTCATATACTAGGAAATCATAAATAATATAAGGATACATATTGCATAAACATTGCTAAACTCTATGAAAAAATATATTTTGAAAGTATGAAAGAGAATACTAGAAATATCAACATTGATTGGTTCTAGAGAATGGAATTAATATTTTTTCTTGTTTCTTTTTAATTTTGGATATTAAGAGACCACAGGGTCAACAAATTTGGTTATGCTGCTTATAGTTCTAACATGGTATTTATAAACAGTATGTCCATATGGAAGAGTGATTCTCAGAGTGAGTTTCCTGTAACACTAGGTACCTCTGGTGCTCTGTCAGGAGAGCTCCTGAGTCCAAGTACATGTGAACCCATATGAAATATTCCTCCTTGCAGAGATTCACAATGCCCATCTGCATAATAAAGATACTGAGAAGTCTCGTCTTGGAAATATTAAAACCTATTTCATTACTGCTCCACTGTGGTGTTCAGATTTATTTGACTACAAAATTTCAGATAACACCTCTTAAAAGGACATAGAAATGCTTTCAATAAAACACACTTTAGGAAATACTGACAGAGAACTTTGAGTAAAAAAGTAAGTGATTGACAGTACCCTAGAGAGATTTAAATAATTATGCTTCAGTATGTGCTTTAGTTACTATATGCCAATGTAATTGGTGAAATTAAAATTAAGTAAAATTTTTAACCTATTTGTAAATTATAATTTTATCATCTGACTTCTCAAGTAGATTTTGTCTAAATAATTAGAAATTATTTATTGAAATTTGTTTATGCTTCCGGGGTTAGATAAAGGGAAGGGGGAGATAAAGAAAATATAATCTTTAAAAGGCTGCAGGTGACATCCTCAATGCTTATTTATTTTCATTCTGCAGCTACATCTTGGTTCGCTTTTCAAAGCAGAGATTAGTCCTCAGGTGGATAGCAAAAGTTGATATAATAACAATAATACCTACTTTTTACAACACCTCTTTTGTTTCCCCTTGCTTGGTTTTGAGAGCATTTGAAAGCTGAAACTGAATTGTCATCCTGTACATCAGCACTTTGCTTTAAGAAATATTATCATCTCAGAAATATTTTCTTTTCTTTTCTTTTCTTTTCTTTTCTTTTCTTTTTTAGTGGGGAGGGGGAGGAGATTTTCCCAAAAACCTTAGCCTTCAATTCGTAAGATACCGAAGGAGCAGAAATAATATATTTAACGTGTGTGGTATAGGGGCAAAGAGTGAGCTATGCGAAAGGAACTCACTTTACACATGCAAGAGATTAGGGCTGTAGCTGCTACAAATCAAGAGATGTGTATTAAATGTGGAGTGTTCAATGTTATATGGAACACAGAGGAGATTTCAACCGTGACTAGCAGGATGGAGCAGAGGCTATCTGCCAGACTCTCTCTCTGCAGCAGCAGGAATTCTCTAACTTGGTTGTAGATGGTCCTGCAGCCCAAACTCCCACTTTAATAGATTTCTCATGCGATTCACTGGCCAGGTCAGAAAAGCTAGGGCAAGGACTCATATTTAATTGCCAGGCAGCTCTGCCTGCTTGTGTGGCCTTCTATACTAGCCAGCAGATTGGTAGTTTTCCAGTATCGAAAAGGACTCACTATTAGTTTGTTCCAATCCCCAGTCATTGCTTTGGAGGCCCTTTCCTGTTTGCAACTTGGATATTCTTCCACTTTTCTATTTTTCCAAATGTTAATCTTATTCATGTCAAGTGTTTTAAGATAAAATCAGTACAGATCACCTTTACTTTTCTCATAAATGACCTGTAAGATTGCATGGCATAAAGGTCTGTATCTTTAGTGTCTGCAAAGTGCTTTTTATTTCCTGGTTTATATTTCATTTGCCTCCTTCCAAAAGCCACAGAATCCCAATTCAGAAGAAGGACTTGTAAGAGCCCAGTTTCAGGGATCTGACTCTTGGTAAACTTATTAGTAGATAATTCCCTGAAACATAAGCCTTACTGATGAAGTGAATATATTCTAAATCCAATACATGAAATGTTGGGAAAATATATATAACTTCAAAAAATGTTCAAACAATGTCCAGTGATAACCTTCCCAATAGTGTTTACAAAGACTCCACAGCACAACAGTGAATAGTTGGATGCTGAATCCAGTTCCTCCTCTAAATCCAGTTCCTCCTTTTATAAGATGAATTAATCTAACATCTCTGAGTCTCACTTTTCTCATCTGTCAAATAGGGTAACTCTGAAAATTAAATAAGTTAGCACTTGAAACGCTGTTAGCCCACCATCTTGTATTTTATGAGCACTGAATACACATTAACTGTGGAAGGTAGTGAATTTCCTGTAGAGCAATCATTACAAGTCTTACTCTAGTTTTAATAAGAGTCTTAAATTCACTTTGATAACCAGGGGTTTTGTTGATATGAATGGATAAGTAAACACTAATGAATGTGGTGATGGACCGGGAAACTTAGATCCACATTTTGCTGCAATTATTCATTTCACAATCACAGCAGATTGTTGGTAAAAAGGAAAGCAGTTGTAAAATATTGGTCAATTTTTCTCAACAATCAACTTAAGGTAATAATTGCCTAGTGCCTAATATCCTGAGTAGATTCAAAGCAATGTATCAAAGGGCTCTTTATACCATTTCTTGGCATTCTCTGTTATTTTCCACATTGTAAAATGTGTCTCTATTGCTGTTTATTATAACCTCTGTCCACATCATGTTCAGTGTGCACAGCAACAAAGCAAACCCTGAACACCAACTTGTTAGCACACAATTGAAGAAGGAAGGCAGGGTTAGGGGTCAATATTTAGACAGATCAAACAACTTAATTTTGAAAAATTGTATGACCTTTTACCCTTATTTCCTGAGTACAACACAAATAAATAATGAGTGTTTAAGCCACACTTATGCTCTGGAATGTGCAGTAAGCATCCAGTGTACAAGGGAAACCTTTTTAAATATTGCCTTTAAAATCACTGGAGCCTCCACATTAGGAAGGCCCTCCAGCTACACAAGCAGGTTTCCAGCAGAGCCCCTAAGATTTGCTATAGCTGGATTCTACTTTTGCTTTATGTCTTTTGGACTAAAAGGCTTCCTTAGGTCCTATTTACTAGTAACATGATTTCCTTTTTGCCTTAAAGGGATTGAGGTTTGAAAAATATTTTGTCTATACACAGGAGGTTAATTCTACCTGGTAATTTAAATAACAAGGGAACACATTCTTTTATATAATGTTTGTTAGTGCCTTTAACTTTATTTGAGGCTGGAATTTTATGTGATTTCTGTAAAATATGTGATATTGAGCAAAAAATCCTGGCATAAGAATCTGGGATTCTGGGCCTAGACCTGGCTCTTCTTGCCCTGTAATTTTGGCAGTAAAACAGGCACACTCTTTTGCACAGTGCCTGGACCAACAGTAGGTAATCAACTTATATTTGTCAAATGGTTGAATAAATGACCTTTCCTATTTCCAGTATCCACCGATGTATATTGTGGAATCATATATACTGCCTTTAGTCAATATACTGCAGTAATATACTAATAGATTAAAGCACGCAATACATGTAAAGATCCTTTCAAAAAGTATTATTATTATTAATACTTTTAATTATTGTTAAAACTTACACATTTTATCTATTTTCCAAAAATGGATTATCAAGTTAAAGAGTAGTGGCAAAGAACAAAAAATCTGTAGCCAGACAATCCATGGATCCAGTACTGACTCCGCCATTTACTAGTAGGGTGATTTTTGTAAGCTATTTAACCTCTGAGAAGCCTCAATTTTCACATCAATAAAATGAGAATTGAAAAATACTTACCCATATAATTAAGATATAAATTAATTGATATACTGCATTCAAATTACTTAGTCCAGTTTTTGGCACAGGGATTATATGTATTGTTTTTATTGTTGCTTGGATTACTATAACTACTAAGTACACTATAATTTAAAATTATATATTCCTAACAATGTCATATACTTTATTTTTTTTCCTTAAGGAATCATTGTGAAATTTATTTTTTTATTGTTTAAAGTATCACAAATAGTAGTACGTATGTCTCCCTTCCCTCCATTAATGTACATTAAATGTATCACCCACAGAGAAAAATATTTCACTTAATCCTGAAAAACTGTTTTCTAAAAGTAAATAAGTGTAAAATAATAACTATTTGACACAGCAGTATGACAGAGAAAAATCTTAAAAGTTGATTTAAATATGTCAACAAATGTACTTGGAATCCATATTTTACAAACTTTAGTCATTAAAATTAAAAATTTAGCAAAGATCATTTCAATGACATCTTTCAGCATGTTATTAAATAATAAAAACCAATAAATCCATGTTTTCCCACTCAATATATTATAAAATATCAAAAGCCAATACTTTATAATATGGATACTATAAATAGAAGATGTCCATAGTATTTATGGCCTTTTGTGTGACTTTTTGAATCAAACCTATAATTCTCATTCTGCTTCAAAATATCATAACAGAAGGCAATTCAGGAAAAATAATAGAAAGATCTGACATCTGAAAAAAAATCACCCCAAATAAATAGTCTAAGAAAGTAAAAATACTTTAAATTAAATGGCATTAAATAGAAATAGTTATAATAACAATACCCATAGTAATGAGAATCAAAAATTTAAACATGATTTGAGTTATATGCAATACGAAAAGTTCCTGATTAAATGATTATTTGAGCAGAGTGGCTATCCTATTTAGAATTCAAAAGTTTATTCACCAAGATTTTCATCATGAAGCAAAATTAAAAAAAAAAAAAAAGTAGAAAAAAAGCCAAGTTGGCCTTATGAAAATAAGTGTTAAACCCTTCAACATTTCCCCTTACTTCCACGGGTGTTTTAGAGAATGCAATGTCTTCACAACCAAATACTTTCTAATTGTATATTATTACCTTGGCCTGCAAACAGTTTCCCTTCTCCATAACAAGCAAGGAAATGGAATTGGTAATATCTTGAACTAAAGTGAAACCAGGGGTTCGTTCTAGGAATCTGACCAAATGTAATATGAATAACACTTTCAGCAGCAATCACAGAAAATGTTGCCTTTGGGTGCTCAGATGGAAGCCCTGAAAGCTCTGTTGTACACTGACCTTTTCCAGGACACCCTGATGAGGAAATACAGTCCATCAACAAGCCAGCTTGAAGACAGTCAATGAAATACCAGGGTTCATTTTTCTTTTGGATAAAGAAAATGTCATGTGTTTAATGGTCCACAATATTAGTAAAGGCGTTGATTTGACAGAGTCTGGTGGACTGGATGTGGCTCTCTAACATTAAAATGCCATCTTCTACTCTCATAGAAATAGATATAGTAGCCGTGGAAACCCTTAAGTGAGTACTTTCTCCTGTAGATTTAAAGGCCTATAAAATTACCTTGTTAAGTTCTAACTATATTATGATCTCCACCTTACATATAAGAAAACAGTTTCAATGACGTGAAATAATTTGCCGAAGAATAAGTAGTAGTTAAGGCAAAGCTGGTATTCAAACCACTATGAGTCAAAAGCCCTTACACTTAAACCTTACTGAGGTAGTTAAAGAATTAATTCCTCCCCTTATAGTTTGTAGTGTACCAATTTTTTTACCTCCTTAGTTAAAATTTATTCTAAATATTTTATTTTTTTTACACAACTGAAATGGAATTTTTTTTCTTAATTTTTCCTCTGATTGTTCATTAATAGTGTATAGAAATGCAACAAATTTCTGTATATTAATCTTATATCCTGAAACTTTACTGAATTCATTTATTAATTCTAATAATATGTTTTTGGGGGAGCCTTTAGAGTTTCCCATATATAGTGTCATGTCATTTGCAAACACAGTTTTACTTCTTTCTTTCCACTTTGAATGCTTTTTTTTTTTTTGCCTAATTTTCTGTCTAAGACTTCTGATGCTATGATGAATAAAACTGGCAAGAGTGGGCATCCTTGTCTTATTTCTGATTGTAGAGAAAAAGCTTTCAGCTTTTCACTGTTGAGTATGGTAGCCTATCCACACTACCTCCAAGCAATCTACAGATTCAATACAATCCTGAAAATATTCCAATGGTATTTTTCACAGAATTAGAACAAATAATCCCCAAATTTGTATGAAAACCAAAAAAATAAATAAATAGTGAATTCAAGAAAGAACACAACTTGAGGTATCACACTACCTGATTTCAACATATATTACAAAGCTATAGTAATCAAAACTATGGCACTGGCACAAAACACAGATCAATGGGAAAAATGGAGAGCTGGAAATAAACCCATGCATATGTGGCCAATTAACCTGTGGCAAAGGCAGCAAAATACACAATGGGGAAAAGACACTCAAATAAATGGTGCTGAGAAAACCAGATAGCTACATATTAAAAAATAAAACTGAACCACATTCCTATACCACATACAAAAATAAACTCATACTGAATTAAAGACTTAAATACCAGACCCAAAACCATAAACTCCCAGAAGAAAAAGGTAGAAAAGTCTTGAACATTGGTCATATAAGTTTTTGTATGGATATGTCTCCTAAGGCAAGGTCATCAAAAGCAAAAATAAACAAATAATAATAAGTCAAATTAAAAAGCTTTTACACACTGAAAGAAACCATCAGCAAAATGAAAAGGCACCTGGCTAAATGAGAGAAGACATTTGCAAACAATATTTTAATTAGGGGTAGATATCCAAAATACATAAAGAGCTCAAACAACTGATTCAAAAATATAGTCTGATTAAAAAATAAGCAGAAACTCTGAAAAGATATTTTTAAAGAAGATATAAAGATGAAAAAAGAGGCATAAGAAAAGATGCTCAGCATCACTAATCACCAGAAAAATGCAAATCAAAACTGCGAGGAGATACCACCTCACACCTTTCAGAGTGGCTATTATAAAAAAGATAACAAATAACAAGTGTTAATGAGAATATGGAGAACTGAAATCCTAGTGCATTGTTAAATATATAGGTGGTGGAGTCACTATGAAAAACAATAAGAAAATTCCTCAAAAAATTAAAAATGGAACTATGATTTGATCAAGCAATTCTAGTTCTGGGTATTTATATAAAGAAAGCAAAAACACTAATTCAAAAAAATATCTGCACCTCGATGTTCATTGCAGCATTATTTACAGTGGCCATGATATGGAATCAACCTAAATGGCAACTGGTGAATGAGTGGATAAAGATCTGGTACATTATATAAAAGGAAAAAATGAAATCTTACCATTTGCAATAACATATGAAGGATCTAGAGGATATTCTGCTAAGAGAAATAAGTTAGGCAGAGAAAGATCACCAAAGCATGATACACTTATATGTGGAGTCTAAAACAAAACAAAACAAAAATAAAAACAGACGAATACAAAGAACAAACTGATGGTATCCAGAAGAGAGGGGGTGAGGGGATTTGTGAAATAGGTAAAGGCATTAAGAACTGCAAACTTTCAGTTATAAAAAAATGAGTCATGAAAATGTAATGTACAGAAAAGAAAATATAGTCAATAATCTATACTAATAGATTTAGTAGTTGACTAATGAGTTTGCAGACTCTCGATTCCAATAATTACAGAGTGTTGTTGTTCCTTGTGATTAAGCCCTTATCCCAGTGGTTGGCCAACTCATTAGTCAACAGAGTGGCAAACCACAGCTCGCAAACTGCATGTGGCTCATGAGCCACAGTTTGCCGACCACTGATCTATACTAATAAAAGCCTAGGTGGCCCTTGCGCATGGTATCGTCACAAGATGGCCACACACAGGCTGGCAGGGGAGGGCAATTGGGGGCAATCAGGCAGGCAGGCAAGCAGTTAGAAGCCAGTAGTCTCAAACATCCCCCAAGGGGGTCCTATATTGGAGAGGGTTCAGGCTGGACTGAGGTACACCCCCCGCCCCATGCACTAATTTCATACACCGGGCCTCTAGTATTATAATAACTATATGGTAACAAATAATAACTAAAATTATTGTGGTGCTCACTTCATAATAAAAATATTGAATCACTATGCTGTATACCTGAAACTAAAATAGTATTGTAATTAAACTATAATTAAATTTTTTAAAACTCCACATTCTGAGCAAAAGAAACATCTACAGAACATTAATCATAGTGATTTCCATTCAAGAAGACACTGTTGGTAAGCATGGTACTCACAACCACATCAAAATTACAATTAAATTACAGAAAAACCATCATTCAAAACTGTCTGAAATCTAGCTGAACAAAAGTAAAGAAGAAGCCACAATGAGACTTGAAGGGGGTGCAGAGACATGGAAGAGGTCGATCCCATACCTACATATGGTGATTAAAAAATCAGAGGGATAGCTTTGCTATGGAGATCACACTGAGGAGCCAGGGCCCCCAGCCCCACACCAGAAGGACCAGCCCAGGGTTCTAGTGCCAAGAAGAGAAGTCCTCATGACTTTTGGCTGTGAAAATCAACAGAAATTATGGCTGAGTGAGATGGGGGGCTTCTAGAGTTCCAGGGATTCCTTTTAAAGGGCCCACACCCTGACTTCCTCAGACTCACTTATTTTGAGCTCCAGCTCTGGGCAGCAGCTCAAAAGATGCAAGGGACATATGGGAGGAACTGAATTGTCTGGCTTCAGACAAGGACTGCAGAGGCAGCTTTCTGTTAAAAAAAATGCTGACAGAGGCTATTGTTCTTTTGCTGAGTCCTCCTCCACAGAGCTGGTTGGTGGTTACCATAACTGAGACTCTGTCAACCTGGCTAGCACTTTTTGTCCCACCTTGGTGATTCCCTGAGACACTGCCCTACCCTACTTCCTGGCCTATCCAAGCCTTTTCCAGTGGCTTCTCCATACAAACAGCCTGTCTTAGCTCATGCTTCAGACTTTCCTAAAATCTCTCCAACAAGCAGCGTCTTGCCAAGTGTCCCTAGGCCAGGTACTAGTAAGAGCCGGCCTTGGTTCACAGCTTGGCCTCTCCTGGACACCTCCAAACCCAGAACAAGTAGCAGCCATCTGCAGATCACTCTGTAAATCACGATCAATAGCCCTGGGCAGAACACAAGTAGTGGCTGACCTTGATCTGCGTTTCCCAGGAGGCACCAAAGCCAGTACAGCTAGTCGACAGCTTCAGACCACACCAAAGAACCACCTAACCGCTCCCACAAATGATACACTCGAGAGGTGAATAGCAGGCAGCAAAGTCCCACTGAAATGAGTCTTGCTCCATGGAGTTAGCCCCTGCACAGAAGCTCCTCCACTATAATCACAGCCAGTCCTCCCATCTGATTGGCCTGGGATCAATCCCTCCCAATGACAAACCAACAGTAATCAAGGCTCAACTACAACAGGCAGGTGCACACAGCCCACACAAATGTTCACCTAGAGTGCCCAGCTCAGGTGACTGGACTAGCTGAGCCATTGGGCCCTGTAGAAAACCTATACATATAAGGTCCATAAGGCCACTATACAAAGACCTGGAGAAATAGAAGCTCTATCTAATAGAGCCAAAATAAGGAGATAAAGAAACAGGTCCTAAATGAAAGAACAAAAGACTCTCCAGAAGAGTTAAATGAAATGGAGGTAAGGTAATTACCAGACTCAGAGTTCAAAAATATGGTCATAAGGATGCTCAAGGAACTTTGTGAGAACTTCAACAACATAAAAAAAAACTACATGGGAATTATTTTAAAAAATCAGAAATGAAGACTACAATAACTGAAATCAACAGTAGAGTAGATGAAGCAGAGAACCAAATCCGCATTTTGGAAGTAAGGAAGCAGAAAACACCCAATCAGAATAGCAAAAATAAATTAAAAATGAGAATAGATCCAGGGGCCCCTGGAACAACATCAACCTGACCAATATTTGCATCCTGGGAGTATCAGAAGGAGAGGCGAAAGAGCAAGAAATTGAAAACCTATCCGAGAAAATGACAGAAAACTTCCCTAACTTGGTGAAGGAAATAGACATAAAGGTCCAGAAAGCACAGAATTCCAAACAAGATTATTCCAAAGCAGTCCACACCAAGACACATCATAATCAAAATGCCAGAGGTTAAAGACAAAGAGAGAATCTTATAACAAGTAAAAGAAAATTAGTTACCTACAAGGGAGTACCCATAGGACTGTCAGCTGATTTCTCAACAGAAATGATGCAGGCCAGAAGGGAGTGGCATGAAATTATTAAAAGTGATGAAAAGCAAGAACCTACAACCAAATTTTTCTAATCAGCAAGGTTATCATTTAGAATTGAAGGATACATAAAGAGTTCCCCAAGCAAGAAATAGCTGAAGGAGTTTATTACCATCGAACCAGTATAAGAAGAAAAAATAATAGACAAAAATATGAATAATAAAATGGAAATAATTATGTACTTATCAATACTTTAAATGAAAATGAATTAAATGTTCTAATTAAAAACTATGGTGACTGAATGGATAATAAAACAAGACTCTCAGATATGCTGTCGACAAGAAACTCATTTCATGTCAAAAGACACACAGAGAATAAAACAAAAGAAATGGAAAATATTTTATGAGAATGGTAACAAACAAACAAAGCTGGCTTAACAATCCTTATACCAGACAAAATAGACTTTAAAACAAAGGTTGTAAAAGAAACAAAGAAGTGCCCAGAAACTCCACTTCTGGGTATTTATCTGAAGAAAATGAAATACTAAATTGAAAAGAAACATAAATGATGCTTCAATAAACATATATGTTCATATGTTTATTGAAGCATTACTTACAACAGCCAAGATAAGTGTCTTCCAATAGATGGATAGATAAAGATGAAGCAGTGCATATATACAATGGAATATGATTCAGTCATAAAAAGGAATGAAATCCTGCCAACTGCAAAAACATGAATGGACCTAGCGGGTGTTATGCTAAGTGAAATAAGTCTGACAGAGAAAGACAAATACCAGATGATTTCACTTATATGTGAAATCTAAAAAAAACGAAATAAAAGAATAAGCAGAACAGAAACAGTCTCATAGATACAGAAAATATTTGGACAGTTGCCAGATGGAAGGGAGGATGGGAGGACAGGCGAAGGGATTTAAAAGTACAAATTGGGAGTTACAGAATAGTCACAGGGATATAAAGTACAGTATAAGAAATATAATCAGTGTAATAACTATGTATGGTGTCAAATGGGTACTAGATGTATTGGGGTGATCACTCCATAAATAATATAAATGTTTAATCACTTAGATGTACACCTAAAACTAATATAATATTGTATGCCAAACTGTTATTTAGAAATAAAAATGTTACCTAATTTTAAAAAACCACATTAACCATAAAAGTTATTTAATTGATAACCTTCACTTCTCTACTAAGTAAGTCTTTGGTGCCTGCATCAAGGTTATTTGCAGAAGAGCCTAAACAGTTGCCCAGTTGAGTTCTCTCTCCTTCTGCTTTTGATAATTAGAGAAATAAAATCAGTGTAAAATGACTGTCCTTAGTGGCTTTGAAAGGTAACATAGACTACACTGGAAAGGGGCTGTTGTATCCAACACTGTCTGTGATTAAAGGGCCGAGGTATGGCTCTGGCCTCAAGGCTTAGTGGTTGGTTATTTATGAGAACTAAATAGCAGACATACCTGCTCCACTAAATTCTGCCTCTGTAAGTCACAGGAACTCTGCCAGAGGAGAGGAAAAGTAACAAGAACAAAGATAATGATCTCAATTTACCTCATCCTAACATTATTTCTGCCTGCAACATGAACTGTGGGAGAATATCAGATGATTCCACTCAGAATTCCAAAACTTTTAACACACAGTCATGGGTCATTTCAGGAACAATGACATAGGATTGAGAATAAACAGACCTATAGATTAAAGAAAATATATTGCTCTTTGTATTTACCCTTCACATTTGCATACACTCTAGTGCTTTCCATACTGACTTTTTTGATTGGTGATTGCAATCTACTGTTTGTATCGTCATCTGAGAGTGCTACTTCTTCCTGGGATTTTGTTTGTTTTAAAGTTCAGTTTGCTCTAAAATAGTTTTAATATATCCCATGAACTTACATATACAACTCAACTTTTCTTTCCCTCAGCAAGCCATGTGTGCTGTTGCTGCTTTACTTCACCAACTTGTGAATTCACTCTCACATTAATTTATGATTATCTCTGGAATTTTATAAATGAACTAGAGCAAAGTTTTGCACACAGATGAGTAACTTACACTGAAATTGAAGTGATTCTAGAACTCTTATTGACTAGATGGCCAATATCCATTAATGGATTTGTGCCAAGTGTCTTCAGTGTGTGGCTCAGAACCCGCTCTCCAATGAGAAACATGACAGAAACGCATGTCTAAGTATTGATTCCTCAGTCTCCCACCCTGCTGAGTATCTAGGGGTTGGCTAAATGGCATCTCTCTCAAAAAGGCCACAGTTCCTGTGAAGATACCTTCTTAAAGCTCTCCTTGGCGTTCTCTGGTCCTGGAGTGAAGGAAGGCTGCTCTGTTGTTCCAGGTGCTGCATCATCCCATTTTGCCAAAAAGCCCCGCCCACAACATTTTAAAAATTACATTTGTTAAATCCTCCTCAAATGATTCATTTTACACATGCTGTCTGTTTCCTTCTGGGACTCTGACCCACCACTGGGGGTTAAAAAGAATGAATAGGTCATGTTCCTGCCCTCACAACATGGAATCAAATATGCAGGCTGGCTCCCCTGGCACGTGACCTGCGTGGTTCCCCAGAGTCCTGCACCCAGACGGGCCCCATACTCGGTCTAATGCTCTGCTGCCATCACTCGGGGATTCTTGATAATTTTTGAACCAAGGGCCCCCCCATTTTCATTTTGCATTGGGCCTCACAAATTATTTAGCCACTCCTGCAAATATGGTGCAGATGTTGGACACAATGCAACTCTGATAACAATAACGGGCATTTATTGAGGTCTCACTCTGACCCAAATACTGTTCTTAAAATTGTGTGCATATTAACTGATTTAATCCTCTCAACACCCAGTGGGAAAAAAGCCTATTATTATGGGCACTTTTTAGATAAGAAACCAGAGGCACAGAGAAAATTTAGGTTACTTGCCAGAAGTCACACTGCCAGAAAGTATAGAAGGATTCCAATTCAGACTTTCTGGCTTCTTCTCTGCTACTCTGCTTCTGCGACAGAAGCACACAAAAAAAGTCATTTGAGCAGTATCATGGCTTGAACTTAAGATTCAGAAAATATCCTGTGTGTCCTATATAGAAAGATTAACCCTAGTTCCAGAAACGACAAAAAATTATGCAAAATTACTGAATTTTTCATATCATGATAGCATAAGAATAGCTGAAGGCATTTGTAAATATTAATAAATCTTCTGATTTTGACATGTCTCATAGTATTGAATAAAATTTAAATGGGATTTACATCTGCTAACCCCAACATTTTAAAACATTATTTTTCTTTGTTCCTAACAACTCCAGGAAAGCTGTTCAACAAGAACAAAAATATTTGTTATTTGCCTCCAGGAAGAAGATAAATAAACAATTTCTAAGAGATAATCTAATTACAGTATTCATTTTTAAAATGCACAGTTGTTTCTTCAAATGCAAGCACTATACTCCATTGTTTATGAAAAGAAAAAAGAAAGGGCACACCATTGTAAAGATAGATATCTTCATGGTCTTAGACTTTATGAAATGACACACACACACTAGTTTAGTTTTTATACCAAACTATTTAACATCATGCAAGGTCTTGGTTGCTAAGTTTTATGTAATATTTATGTAATTCACTGTCTTCCAAGTAGAGGAGACACACTTTCTTTAGTCATGAAAGGTCGTTGTTGTTTTCTTTTCTCCCCAAACCATTAACAATCCTTCTTCCTAATCTACAGATGATTTTTTTTCCTAATTTTAAACATTCTACACTTTAATTAATTATGTCTCTACCTTTGTAGATTATGATTTACCACAGCCATTTAGACAAGACATACAAATCAGGGGTCACCATTTGGTTGTAGGAATTCTTGTAAACATTTCTAAAAAGTCAGGTGAAGACTCCCACTGTGATTTGTATCATGCTGTCATAACATTAAGATCCATCACTGAACCTTAACCATCCCAATCTGACATCAAAATCACAACAGATCCCTTTTCCTCCCAAATACATGAGCCGGTGGTCAGGGCTGACTGGTGCGTTTTAAAGGCTATCTTAGCTAAGGGTATTATTTTAAGAGATGAGCAAATGGGGAAACCCCAGAACTGAGCCAATAAAATATGAAGTTAAGGTGCAAAGAAGCACTCATAAACGTTGCTTAGAACAAGGGGTTCATTGTTTGAAGCCAACCCTTGCAGTGGCTCCTCTGATCTCAGCCTCACTCTGTGCGTCAGAGAAGCCTCTTCCTTCAACCTGTGGTTTTTTTTTTTTTTTCAAGCTGAGCTACTACATTATTTATGACTGTAAATGTGAGTAGCCAGTCTGTACGCTCCTTGTACACAGACACTGAGAGCTGCCCTCCCTTTTCCCCACTTTGGTATTTCTGCGTGGAAGGATGAAAGGGTTTTCCCCTGGAGCTGATGTGGCTGGGGATGTTGAATTAGCTGCTGTGTCAGTATGAGGTAGACTGAGGATTTCCCAACACATCCTCCACCTGCATACCCAGAGGCCAGCCTCTAATGACTCATTGTGTTCCTGTCTTCCTGTCCAGGGCTTTTTAAAAAATATTCTGTTTGTCTCTCTATCTCATTCTCATTAGACTATGCCTCTGTTACTGCTGATCTCCTTATTTTCTCTCATCAGCTCTTCTCCACTTAAGAAAAGGAAATTTCTTTACAGAAGTGGCAGGGATATTAAATAAAAATAATACAAGCAAAAGTGTCATATAAACTAAAAGAGAATCGTATTTTTATTAGAGTTTTCGTCTTGTAGTTTTTGTTTAATGTTGCATGCGCTCCCCCCCCCCCCTTTTACCTTTCCCTTAAACTTCCCCTTTTAAATTTTAATTGATGTTCTATTAAATTGTCAGTTGGAATCCTCAGGCAAAGGGTGAGGAGGCTAGGAAACATGGGATGGTGGAAGCAACAATTACAAGGGATAGCAACAGAACAGTTCTCATGCCCTGGGGAGTTTTGCTCCTGATGGCAGAGGCCATAATTGGCATATCATAACCTTTCCTTTTCAACTAAAGGGAAAACAGGAGACTGTACCTGAATGATCACTCTGTAACTAATTGATTTTCAGCTAATCTAAGCCTCCAGCTATGAAGAAACTAGGACCAAAGGCAGATCCCAGGAAGGGTGGGGCCAGTAAGGAGAAGGTGCCAAGAGAGCCTGGGGCTAGAAAGACCACAGAACTAAAGAGAAAAGGCAAAAAAAGGGGGAGGGGAAGGCAGATGGAGGTGATATTTTTTAAAATGGAAGAATAAAAGGGAAGGCATTGGGGAGGTGGTGGGTGAAGTATTCCCAAGCCTTTCTGGAGGATGTTATCATACCTCCCTACTTCCTGCTGTTACTTCTTTCTAAACGTTTACACTGGCTATTTGTGAGTGACCATTAAAACTTACAAAAAGCTTTTACTTAAACTGTGATGCTAACTTTCTCTGCCGCCATGCGCATCATTAGACAATAAAATGCATTTAAAGAAAAACAAGAGTCCCTGTTGGTCACATTGATGAATGCTACAGGTTGTTGAAGGAAAGAGAGAGCTCTCCACCCATAGCAACTTTTTTCTCTTCAGAAGTTGAGTTTTAAAGAATGATATTTCTGTCATTATTAGCACTTGTGATTCCAGATATAATCCAGGGATGTGTACTCTAACGGATTTAGATTATCTTTCCTCCCATCCCATTCTGCCTACCTCAAAAAAAAAAAAAAATCTTGCATGTGTTTATGGGCATGTTTATATTACACAAGTGTTAATAACCCTGTTAGAGACACTACATAGATAGGCATCTTTAGGTAGATCTGTATATAAATTCCTTTCCACTGGGCACTTGAGTCAGCCAAAAACAACAATAAATATCAATGATGTCTTTCAAATCTTTCAACAGAGTACATAAGCATTGTGGGGTTTTTTCTTCTAGTGCCAAGAGAGTTTAATGACTTGAGGAAGTAAGAGGAAAAGGGTTAATTTAAAGTTTTGAAAGCATTTTATTAAAATTTCATACCTTAACATGGTAAATATATTGTTATAAAATAAATACATGTAAGCATAACATTTATATATTTTTCTGCTTGAGAATTAATATATATTCTTAAAATATATCTAAGTATTTGACTCTAAGCCAATTGATCCCGTCAGTCGAAAACCATTAATAAACCCAAAGTTCTTCTTTATCAGAAAAATACATGGAGACTAAGAATGATATAAACATAAATTTCCTGTATTTACTGATTTTAATTCCTCTAAAATATCTACAAAATTGTCATTTTAATTATACTATCACCATGTAATTGATTTCTAACTAAAAGATCTTAGAAATGCTCTACATGTTTATGTTTACATAAACAGAAATTATACTTAAATGTTACCAAAAAAATTACCAAGTAACTTCTTTTATTTGCATAGGTATTTGATATATAACCATTAACATTTTTGATAAAGAGATGGCTAAAAAAGAACAAATTTACCATGCACACATTTTTGTTTCTAACAAAGTATGTAGCATTGACTAAGAAAAAAGAATTCTGTGATATTCAATAGTTTCCTGGAAAGAGAAGTCTACCTGTAAAAGCTAGATACTGTGAGACTGACTCAAGTTAGCCTAAAAATAATGCATAGATTAGAGTGGAAAGCTTCTCTTCACACAATTACTAATTAACATTTATTTCTTAAAAATAAACAAGTCAATACAATAATTTAAAGGTCAAAATAATGTGTTGAGTATCATAGTTAATTGTTTATATTGATCTTAACACAATTTCTTTACATTTTTTTTTCATTTGGTAAACTAAATTGTTTTTCACTTATGAACAAAAATTTATTCTCATCTGATTTTTTAAATAGATATTTTGTTATATATGATTCAGAGTTTGGAATAAGTTTAATTATTCTTGATGAGCAAAACTTATGTTGGAAAAAAATGTCTTCCTGAATGACAAGGTAATTGTAGAAAATCTATTATTTGACTTGAAATGACACAGGCAAGCATTCATAAAAAGGATATTACTAGATCCTTTTTATATAATTTATCTTATTATGAGAAATGTCAACAGATTCTTTTCATATATTTAAATATGCAGGTGACTTCCTCAATACAAATCCCTTGCCTATAACTAATTTGATCATGTGCCATTAGTCTTTATAATATACATATATTTTAAGATACTAAAATATAAAATAAAATTCTCTTGAGTCGTATAAGAACATAAAATAGTTGCAGATATTTGCTAATGAATGATACATAAGGACACTCAAATTCTCAGTGCAGTTAACAATGATATTACAGTGTCACCTTTCCTAAGTACACTTTGACCTATTTTATCATGAAAGACATACAGATCACCTTTTTACTAAGTAATGATAGGTTGCAACTTTTGAATATATTAGAAGGTATGGTCTGGGGATAATAAAATGAAATTGTGGTTGAATTTTCCTCAGAGACTAGTAGGAAAATTCAGTATCAGAATTAATTTATCAGTAATTTAATGTGAGAAATTTAGTTTGGAATATTAAATTTTAAAAAATCAATATGTTTTATTATTGAAGATAAATCATTACTCAGCAGTTCAAGTATGATAAAAATAAATAAAAATTTTCTGAAGTTTATATCAAATTATTTCTCTAGAGTGAAATGAATAATTATTTTTCATGTTGTATTTAATGTAAACTAATTATTATAATCCAAACAATATAACCAAAATTTCATTGATTTAAAAATATAATCATTCTTAAATGATCAAAATGGTTTTGGAAGTCATTGAATAAAACCATTTAATATTGGTTTTGATTTTCTTATTCTATGTCGATTTATAAAAAGTAATGGAGTATAGGTTCAAAATTATACTTAATTCCTTTCTAAAACACAAATTCACTTTTTTGTGAATGATCAAAATATTCAAATATAATAGAATATTTTATTAGAACAGATTTATGACTGGGGTATTGTTTTTAAAGTATATAATATAACACACTCTTCCGTAACAGATTTTAGATGACCTGAACTGATATTTTCAGTGATTTATTTTGTGAATATGTAAATTATGCTAGAATGACATTTTTCTATCAAAATAGTAAAATTAATTTAAATTATTGAATAATGCTTTAGAAATTGCTACAAAGTCAAAATATATCATGAGCCACATTTGCATGCCACTTAAAAAAGGAAAAGCAATCAAACAAATTTAGAACTAAGCTATATTTTAATGGCTTGAAAGTTTCAAATGAAACCTGTTAATAGATGTCAAAGAAAAGGTGTCCAGGACACCTGATTAGAGCAACCAATGATGTCTTACTAAAACTTAATAATGAGAACTTTGTCTCTGGTAACATGGAACATATGATTTATTATGCACCTTATCCTTCATGCTAGGACTGCTGAGAGCAAATGAGCAGAGTACATTAAGCAACATGTATTATAAAAGTATCATGGCTATTAGGAGTTGTTGCTATCTGACTTTTCAAAGAATATTTCGGAGATATATGAGGAAGTTTTTAATTAAGTCTATAGTCAAATATGTCGATTTTAAAACAAAGCAGTTGCATATTTTAAAGTTTTTCAAATTCTTACATTAAAATGTTCTCAATTCTTTCAAGTTGATTAAACTTGTTAATATTATTTTTAGTCTTCAAAACTAAACATATTCTATCTTTTTATTATCTTGAATGTCTGAAGAAATTTTCACCTCTGTATCTATTAAAACATTTAAATAAAACTCTAGCACTTATAAAATTCTTTTAAATTGGGAAACTTTAATATTATTGCAAGATGAAATATAAGGCATTAATTTACCATTTGATAGTGCCAATCTTTTAAAATTGCCATGAAAGTATCAACATTGAGTAAAACATAATTTAAAAATTATTATATAATAATGTTATTAATTAAAGAATTTCAATTAATTTTATCTTAAATAAAAAGAAATTCTGTATAGAAAAGACCATCCAGGCATGATTTACACTTCCCTTGATTCTGAAAATAATCAAATAGTTATTATGTATTTTAATAATTACAGTTAAAAATGTTAGATTGAAACTTTGTTTCTAAAATATTTTTCAGCGAAGTTCAGTATCTCTCCCTGAAGTTATTTGATAGTCTTCTTTTACATTATTACTTGATCTTGGTTAATTTCATATCAATATTTTTGCAGTAGTTGCCTCCCCTGAATGAGATATTTTGAGTAGCATATAAATATACACTTATATGTTTTCTAAATTACTAACCAAAATATAGCTCAAAATGTCACTTTTACTTTTCCGTCTGTAAATGCTTTTGAAAAATATTTCATTATTATTTTTTGCTCATATAGCTATTATGTATTATAATTATCCTCGTAAATCTCCTTTTTTAGACTATTGACTGTTTATTCATACATTTATACACTAAGTAAGGCTGATATTTTAAGCAGCTCTGAAAAGACCCAAATCTACCCCAACTATATTTGTTCCATTTCAGCTTTTTATATTAAAAATGAAATACATATATGAGTTCATTGCCTAAGGCAAGACCTTACATTGCATCAATGAAAGAAAGGAAACAGAAGCTGGAGAGGAGAGTTATAGAAAATGACTTTATGTAAACATGGCCACCTACCAGGCAGCTACTTTACCATTAGAAAAACTTCCACTTTGTAATAACATAGATTAACAAATAAATGAACAACATACCTAAGTTGACAAAGCTCATGACCATGTCAGCATCATTCAGAAAGTTGGTATCATGTAGGCTGGCTAGAGGAGGGCTCTGGGTGGTCAGGGGTGTCGTTCGAGATAACTGTATGCGACGAGGATACCCATTGGGAGAGGCTGGGTATCCCTTTCTTGCTCCTCTGGTCTCTCCTGCCAGGGATGCCCTCACTGAGTATTCCGACTCCTCGGGATTTTCTTCACTGGCCATAGCGTTGTATAGGTCCAGCATGAAGAGGGGTGCAGAGGAAGCTTGCTTTCCAGGTGAAAATGGTCTGGGTCTGTGAGGCAAACCCAAGATAGAGAGAATTTCCCTCTGTATTTCCCGTCTTTCATGGTTCCGTAGTCTTCTATAAATAAAACTGGAGTGAACATGATTGTCTCCCAAACCTCCTTTTGCATAACCCAGTAAAACCCAGCAGCTCCAGAGGAAACCCACAATACCCCTAAATAAAAATACACTCAGATGCATTTTTGTCCAAAAGCAAAGTTGATGTTTTTAGTCCTTCTTGTTCTCTTTAAAAAAAAATCTAAGTTTCAAGGAGGTACAATTTCCCAGTAGCAGAAAAAACAAATTTACCTATTCTTCATGACAGTGACATTTCTGTACCCAACATCCTCACTGATTTTTCGCCCCTATTTTAAATATTTTGGAATATGTCAAGAGTAGTTATTTCTAAGAAAGCTGAAACTCAAGTTTCCAATTATCCACAGTTGTTAAAAGAGTTTTTGCTGCATTGATATAGCAGAAGACGGCTAAAATTATTTGATCAGATGACCTAGGCATTCCTATATGAATTTATGATAATCAGGCCTTTGGTATTTGAATGAACGAAAGTTGATCTTCTGACAAACTGTAGTTCCCAAAGTTATCTTCACTTGATCTTGAGTTCTTCTCAACCCTGAAGCTCTTTCCAAGACAAATCCTGATTTCTGAATCACAGATCTATGCTGATCTGCACCTTGGTGTTGGAATATATATTTGTCCGGCAGCTTGGTGATAACTTTAACATCTTTTGTGTCGTCTTAGTGTAAAATACAACTCAAGGTTGAACTATTCAAGTAAATGTGTTTCCCTGTATTTACTTGAAAACCTTCCTGTAAGTCCATTCACTCCCTTTCTCCTTCTCACAGTTAATTCCACCTCCAGCAGGCACACATATACCAGCCCTCTTCAAGGGAGATCTAAAGAGTAATGTAAGCACAACCCTGCTGGGAAAGAAGAGGCTTCTCATTGTAATTTGAAACGGGGAAAGCAAAAAGAACTTAACCCTTTGGCTACCAGAAAAGCCTCCATTTTCGCAATTTTATAGCCACATATCTGACACAGAACAGTGGTGAATGGGGCATATAAATTCTAGAGGAGAAAAAAAAAAGCCAATTTTCAAGCAGCAGATTGAAAATTTTACCATCAATTTTATGTAGTACTCTTTTAGATCTTTCTTTTAATAGTACACATTTAAAACACTTCAACGTGAAGTCTCAGGTTGTGGCTAAATGAATATGATATGTTTCAGTTCTGTATTTGAGTTTATATCTGGTTTTTACAAGTTATTAAAGTTCACTTCTTACCAAATAAGAGGAGGAGTTGTAAATTGAGGTTAATTTGCTGTTTCTTAATTACAGCCAGATCTTTTACAGTAGAGAACTAATCACCAGTAATTATATTTTAGGTATCAAAGTTGTAGTTATAATAATTCAACAATGGTAATTAGGTAGCCCAGCTTTAGTGGTATTTAAATACCAATATTTTAAGCAGAAAAGTATACTCATATTTCTCTCATTAAGTAAGGGTGGTTGAAATACAAACACCCTAAAGATGTAGTGTCGTGATTCTTAACTTGTAAGTCCTTTTAGTTGAAATGCAAACAGACTTACAAATTAGGTACTTCCCATTAATTGTGCTCAGCACTTTGATTAGTTTTAACCCATGTAAATAGACACAAATCAAATATTGTTCAGGACCACATGCAGATTGAAATTTGCCTGTTTAAAAGTTGATGGGTATAATAGGGAAAGTGCACACTTTTCTAAAATACCATGCTTAATCCAAGGAAATGAGTAAAGTACGTGTTTATCCTTAATGTTTAATGTCTTTAAAAATTGGAAGTCTCAATGTTTTTGTGCAGCTATAATTTTCCTTACAAGTTCTCCCTAAACCTTAGGGCTCACAGTACGCTCATTGTCTCGAATAGTATTCTGATAGCAGTGTTGATTTATCAAGCAAATTCTAGCATGATTATGAAATTTTAATGTTTTTCCTTTACTCTGCCTAGAAGCACCGCTTTCTTGTTTAATGTATTTTAAAATATTTCCCATGAGTGTCTAAATCAAAGCCATATTTCTTACAAGTCCTCATTTCATTGGTAAAGGCAAGCTACTGAAAAGGCTTGCAGGATCTGATTGTATGCGTCACTTTTTTTCTTACATAAACTCACGGCACTAAAATGTGATGATGCTATTTAATATTTGCCTTACTGAAAATTCTTTGTTAATAGCCACATGCAGTAAAGGGACCCAATGTTAGCATACACAGAACACGGATATCACGTGAATAGCAGAACATTTTGGAAGTAAAGGAAGAAATACCATCTCAATAAGAAATGGTTCAAACCACTAATGTTCTTGAAATTGTATATTCCCTATCCAAACCAAATGAAGAATTTTTTTTGGTCACTGGTGCAAATTCAAAACAAGCACTTTAAGACAAAATGTTTCCCTTCGCCTTTATAAAAACACACCCCAAATAAAGAATATGATGTTTTTCTTCTACATTCTATAATCAGTTATCCAGGTAATGAATTTGCTCCCAGTCTCTAGAACACACCACAGAGTGACAAGGAGAAACTGGCCACTAGAAGAAGGGACAACTCCTGAAATCTTCCATGTGTGCTTCTTTTTTCCTTAAGGTTCAAGTGAAAATAAAAATGAACCTAGGCAGCAAAAACTCCTTTTCCTAAAGCATGATTTGTAATATCAACCATTGTGATTGTAGTTTAATTGCTTAACCAGGCACGCAGTCTACCTCTATATTGGAAATCAGTTGTTAATAATCTTGGTCAGAATTTTTAGTATCCATCCACTCCCTACCTTCTCTCTCAACTCAGACTAGACTTGGCAAACAATCATTTTTCAAAAGGATCAACATGTGCAACGAGAGAAAGAAAATAAAGATGACAAAAACCTGCCAGGAACAAAGAGGAAATGCTAACCACCAAACAAAAAGTCAGATTCATTTTCAATGAAAAGTAACTGTATTTTACCACATCAGTTGGTTTCCCAGGTAGATTTATATCTAAGTATACGGGAGCAATTTGAAAGATAAAGTATTCTGCAAGTATGTCGCATAAATATTTTAAATTTTAGAGCATGTATTTAAAAAGTGTAGAAGTCAATGAAATTACTGAATAAATAGCTGCTGAGGAAGAAGTTGAGACAGGAAAACATCCAGGGCAGCATTAAGAATTGTTTCTAAATAGAAGTACATTTCAATAAAAACTCACCTCACAGAATGTACTGTTTGACTGGGATCTACACTAGTATAAGTGACCTTTCAGGGGGCAAAAGAGACAATTGAATCCATGTAGAAATACTTCTCGACTGTCTTTTTCTTTTCTGTTCATTTCGTCTTCCCTAAAATTTGACACTCTTAGCCATAAGAATGTTAATCTACTATGTTCAATAGACTGACTCCCAACCCCCCGCCCCGAATTTCAAGGCTGCAAAAAAACTCTTTTAAAACCTGCTCAACAGAAAGTTGCAGCATTTTGTAAATCTATTTTGTTCTGGAAGGGGCTTCCTATTTTATTTCTAAGTGTGTCTTTTTTCATTGTAATGCTGGTTTCTCCATGAAACAAAATTTCTCATGGAAGCCTATAACTGCAGTGAAAGACAGATGTCCAATATAAATAAATGGTACCTACATTCTTAAACCATCTCTCAAGCTTGGAAAACAATCCAAAATCATTTGAATATCATCATAAAATTCTTAGGCAAAAGCTATGAGATTGTATTGGGGGGAGCAAGGGAAAAGGATGGGAAGTTTGGAGAGGTTGGTGGAAGAGGGAAAAGTCAGAGAAGACATTCCCATCTAGAATCTTTTTGGTGAGTACATGCACAAGTAGAGAACAGAGCAGCATCTGTGATATTAAATTGCCTTCCCGTCACTCTTTTTGAGCCAAAAACATAACATAGAGAATGCAGCGCACATAGGAGTGATCCCCAGGAAAGCTGAGTTGTGCTATAACACCACCGTCTGAGTTAAATTCTCCTGTCATACCTGAAAGGGTTAGCAATCATGCACAGTCCACATTGTTTGTCTAATTACTATTTGCTAAGGAAAACTTAGAAATGATTAACAAAATACAGTCACTAAAACTGTTTTTGAAATGTTTGGTATTATTTTTAACAGATGATGACATTATTGAATATTTTTAAGGAAATAGAGGATTTTTCAATATGTTTTATATTAATGTTTGTTTCTAAGATTGTTTTATATTATTTCAAGAGGGTGGGTAATTCTAAAAGTTACTTAAGGGAGAATAAACCAACATTTAATTACTAGAAATCAAATACTGTTAATAAAATACCCATCTAAGGGTTGTATTTGAAAAATAGACTCCAATTACCTGACTTCAGAACATTTGGTGGAGAAATTATTAGAGCAGATGCTCTATCCATCATCCAAATTGACAGAATATTTTAGATAAGTAGGCTGACTACTGAGCCATTGTGTAGTTAACCTAAAAGAAATACCTTCATTTGTAAAGCAGTTGATAAATTTGAAAGCTCATTCACAATTCACAACTTGAAAATATTTATTCATTTAACGGATATTTATTGAATGTCTGCTGTGTAACTACTATGTTTACATGCTTTAGATATACAAAAAATTCAAACCAGGTTCTTGTCCTTCCAGAGGCTTTCATCATATGATATTCTCATTTCACTTGATTTACGGGGATAAAATTATTTAACTGAGACTACAACTGAGACACTTCCACTTTTTTTTTTTCTTGAGAAATTCACTAGAATGCAAACTGTATAAAAGCGGTGGGTGAGTTAATGTTGTTAAGCAGTGTAGAACAGTAGATATTAGCAGTTCAATAAATATTTGTTGAACAATCAATTTTCTTAACAATGATGAACAATTTTCAGAAATTTTTCTTTTAAGGTCAGTATTCTTTGAAAACATAGCTGTAAAGATTCATTAGGCACACTAGTTGACAAATTACTGTAACCCTCATTAGGTTGGCTCAACCTACTTTTTATAAGGAAACTTGCAGGTTCCATGCCTAATTCCACAGTTATGAATCCAAGTGCTAGCTTTGGTCAATACTAGGTAATTATAATGACCTACAGCAGTGGTCGGCAAACGGCGGCTCACGAGCCACATGCGGCTCTTTGGCCCCTTCAGTGTAGCTCTTCCACAAAATACCACGGCCTGGGCAAGTCTATTTTAAAGAAGTGGCATTAGAAGAAGTTTAAGTTTAAAAAATTTGGCTCTCAAAAGAAATTTCAATCGTTGCACTGTTGTTATTTGGCTCTGTTGACTAATGAATTTGCCAACCACTGACCTAAGAAGGAAAGGTATCATGTAATGAATCATACTAGCATTTGCAAAGTATTTTGTTCTATCATGACAGAGAGCTGAATAGGTGATTGCCTATTGAATTAAAGTGGCCCTCGACTCAAAAAGAGCAATTTCTGTTCTTATCAATTAATACCTCACTTCTTTGAGTTGTAATGGCTTACAAGTTTTGTTTTTTGTGCTCTTTTTCTGGCCTATATTACAATGCAAGAAACCCTGAGAGTGCCTACTCTTTAACAAACATTAGCAATTAACATTATACCTGCTAAGGCTCAAGAGGTATGCAGTAGTACCCCTTTCTTGGTGGGGCTATGTTCCAAGATCCCCAGTGGATGCCTGAAACCATGGATAGTCGTGAAATATACATACCTATGGTAAAGCTTAATTTATAAATAGACACAGTAAGATGAAAATATTAAAACAGAGTAATTACAAAAAAGTACTATATTAAACGTTATGTGAATGTGGTCTCTCTCAAAATATCTTATACTGTACTCACCTTTTCACTTGAAATAAGTACTTTACAGTTTCTCTTTGGCATATCTGAGTTGCCAGCCTTACTACTCGTGTACTTTGGGACCATTATAAGAAGAATAAGGATTACTTGAACTCAAGGACAGTGATGCCTCATCAACCAATTTGATAATGGAGACAACTACTAATTCACCAACAGGCAGATAGTATATATAATGTGGATATGTTGGGCAAATGGATGACTCATGTCCCAGGCATGGTAGAATGGAAAAACATGGTCTCTTATCATGCTAATCAGAACAGTGCACAATTTAAAATTCATGAATTGATTATTTATGTAATTTTCCATTTTTCAATTGTGGTTGACTGTGTAATTCAAAATGTGAAAAGTGAAACCACAGATAAAGGGGGACTACTGTATACAGGGTTGAATAGACACTGGGATGAGGTGATGTCAGAAAATGCCTAGAGTTGGGGAAAAGGCACTTGATAAAGCAGGTTGGAGAGAACCAAAGTAAAGTCTTTAAACCTCCCACTTTTCATACTTTACAGAAGTCATCCTACCAGCACATTAACCAACTCAAAATCTATAGAAATGTTATATGAAAAACACAACTGCCCATGTATCCCAAATTCCCATGAAGAGTAAGTTAATCCTCAATGGAAGATAAAATTTACTTACAATGTTAATCATCTTATGGTCATAATGAGACAATTTGAAGGAAATTTAAAAATTATCTAATGCAAAATTGTCTGGATAGCATACATCTTATTTGTTATCTGTAATGCTTTAATTAAATGGTCCTACTTTTCCATAGCATCTTTTTGCCCTCAGGAAACATCCAATATTTCACAGAATCATCATCAAAAGCTTTAGGATAAATTTAGAGCCTAACAAATTAGCACCAATTAAATCACAAAAATTGTCCATTCAGCAACAAAAGAAAAATATGTGTACCTGTCACCTAAGATCCACAAATACCTTGCAACATGAGAAGGATGATATGAACTCTGTGTCCTAAGACATAATTAATCCTTGGGGAATGTAACTAACAATGAAGATGATAGACAATAATTACTTATAATATCCACACTATAAGCATATAACATTGCACTAACACAAGGTTATTAAATCAGGATGCACATAACAATCACAAATGAGGAACAGGAAGAATTTTAAAGAAATACCAATGATTGGGTCACACCAAAGATCAATTAAATCATAACTCTAAGAAGAAGCTTAGGCACCAGTCTTTTTAAATACTAATTAATAGGTAACCAAAGTTGAGAGCCCATAACAAATATTCTTGATACTATCTAATCCACTACGCACACAAAAAGAGTTTGAGTATTATAACAGAGTTTCCAAATTACAAGTTCCTCTTTGGTATGCAATAAATTGTTATTTAAACAAATACACAATGCTTGCATCCAGAAAACCTTTTGCACTGACTTATATACTATATACAGCTTATTCTTCACTGAAGCAATAAACAAAGCAGATAGTTCCAGCTCTTCCCAATTTTAGAAGTCAGTTGTTTCTAGAACAATTTTCTTACCTACCAATATCTATTAATATTTGAATGCAGAGGTTAAAATGCAGTTTTTTAATAACCAAAATGATATTGTGTCACAGGATAAATAAGAATATATCACTCAAATTGGCATCTGTTTATCACAGTCCTCTTGGCTTTCATTGATAGTTTTCTTGGATTATAATACAATGTGAATCACAAGGCCTGATCCCTGACACCTCTCAAATTCAACTTAAAAATAGTTATCTAAACTCACATTACAGGTTCCTTTTGTACCTGTACTAGATGTGTTCAGTTCTGAACTTTTCCTAACTTTCTGGTTTTTATTTTTGTGTGCATGTGGGAGTGCGTGTGTTGGGGGATGGTACACGCACACATTTCTCAGAAGTCCCCTCTTAACTGGATCTTCTTTCCATCTTCCTTTCCCAGTTACTTTCTATATTTAAAAGCTATTGATTTTCTCTTCTTAAGCCTTGCATTCTCCTGATATCTCCTGTTCCTCCATTTTACAATAAACTCTTTATCTAGCTGTCTCCATTTCTAAAAGCCTTATCCCGCATAGTGTTCTTATCTAGAACTCTCTTTCAAGTGTGTAACTGTTTTCTTTATCTCTCACCTTTCACCACCCCTCTCTTCCTGCAGGGTAATCCTACCCTTCTCCCACTTAATCTCTAGTTCTTTTTTCTTCCTCCTAGAAGTGTTGTATGTTCTATAACTGCATGTTCATTAGCAAGACAGTGATAGCATCAAATTGCAGTATAATAACATTCTCCCCATCTGATAAATGCATTTTCCTCTGAAGCTGCTTCTGTAGAAAGGGATGTGAATTTTGGAGCCTATCAACCCAGCTCTCGATCAGTGTTTTCAAAGGCAGACATAAATCCTTTAGAAATATTCACAACTTTTAATAATAACAATAACTGTATTTTAATGAAATATACATATTACAGTGCAAATACAAGAAAATTATCTAAATAGCTATTGAAATTAAATCCTGATGGTAGTTCACACATAGAATAATGACTTGTTCTCGATATTTTTATATTTCTCCTATAAGGAGGCTCTTATCCAATATGCTATATCATCCAATACTGTCTTCTAAATTGTCCATTAAGGCTTTTCCTAGAAAATTCCTTGGATATAATGTTATTAATTGTATGTTGTCTTCCAACCATTTTTAAAGAATAAAGTTAAGCCAAAATGTCTACAATTTCTAACGTAATCCAGGAATTTCTCACATGTAGATAAACAAATCCATGAGAAAGATTCATTAGTTTTAGACAAAGTCAATTTGATAATGTATGTCTCCTATAGTGGTTTAAATGCCAACATTCATACCTGGTCAAGCTTTCAAGGTCTCTTCAGGTGGCAAAAGTTATTTCTATGGAACTCTGAAGCAGTTCAATTATTCTGAGCTTTTGCTGTTCTAAATCTACAAATGCTAATGGGTACTTAGTTCTATAGTTATAAAGCCAAGGATATTCTGGCCTTATACCTCTACCAAACAGAAGCAGTAAATCATTCGTATGCACTAAGTCAGAATACATAAGGATAAAATTAATAACTATAGGGCATGAGCTTAAAATCCATTGCTTTAGAATATGTATACTATTTCCTTTGCAAGTATTCAAACACCATCTGTATGCTTAAATCTTCTAATAAGTACTCAGCATATTTTATCATTTAAGATGTGTTCAGAGAATTTCAGCCAGGCAGCTAGATTGATATCTTGCTTTTGCCACTTACTGTCTGAATGACCTTGGAAAAGTCACTTTGGAATTCAGGAGTGAGGAACTTTATTCCTGCCAAGGGCCATTTGGATATTTATAACATCAGTCAAGGGCCATAAAAATTACCAACTTAAAAATTAGTCTGCTATATTTAGTCAAACATGTAATTAACTCACCCCTAATGTCTTGGCAGAGCTAGACCAAATGATTTTGAGACTCTTATATGGCCCATGGACCTGGACATTCCCCGCCCCTGAGAGAGTATCAGGAAGGGCTCACTCTTCTGAATCTCTGTCTCTTTATTTGTGAAGTGATGGGGGTGGGGAGGCGAAGGGGGGAATAATCCCTCACCATGGTTTGTTGAACCCATTAAAATGAGAGAATATATGAGAAAATATTTCATAATAGTCAACGTGTTTTATAATTTACTGTCGCGGGCACACGGCCCAATAAAATTTAGATTATTGTAAGCTTTTCACTTGTTTGGTGCACAATGATAAAACTGAGACCCAATGTTTGTATTCCTATTTAACCACTTGATGGAGAGAAAAACATTTGAAATTACTATGAAAAGGTCATTCTTCAAAAGAAGGTTGTTATGTCTACAGATAGACAAAGTTAGACAAAGCCAGGGATTTTATGCTGTTATCTTTATGCACAATCTCCTAACATCTTGAAGGACATAAAGCATCACTCTCCTTGGTAATACCCACTCCTTGTTTTATCAATCTATCTCAAATCTGTTCCTATTTTTATCTTAGTGCAGTGGCAAAAAAAAAAAAAAAAAATAGGTTTGAGTAATTAACTGCTCCTCTACCACACAAGGAGGAAAATGTAAAATGCATATCTAGCCTGAGGTTTTCCATTAGTGTTAAAGAGATATCTGCTTCTGAGTGAAAAGAGAGGAAGTGATGGCTTGCTCAGCTTTGATTCAAGTAAGCAACAAATGGCCAAGGACTGGGAACAAGAATTGACCAAAACATACAAGCATGCCTGCAAAGGTGTGGTATTCCAAAATAGAGACATTTATACTACACAATTTACAGCACTGGTTTTGTACTAGAACAATTGATTCAAGTAGTGGTTCTGGTACTACCTACTGTATTACACATGAGAAAGATTACTTAACGCCTTTGCCTCAATTTCTTCACCTTAAAATGCAATATTAATAATATTTATTGTAGAGGCTTTTTATGATTCTTAAAAGACACAATATGTGAACATTCTTTCATAAGTGTAAAGCAATCATTACAACAGCATTTGCCACATTTATTATTCAGCACACTTTCATTAGAGGCTTACTGAACAATTTTCATACCTTTACAGAGAGATTTCCCAAAGCATTTAGCATGTGAGTGTACATTTTGAATAAATAAAGATATTTCAGTGGTGGTGATGAAGGGAAATTATAATATGCAGAATTTGACAAACAAATTGTCCATAAAGTCACTAAGAAACTGATAGCTGAGCTGATGACTGTTTTTGCAAAACACATCCTGGGATTGGTCTTCAACCAGTACATTTTGGGAAAGAATTAATCTGTGTCTGCTTTGATTGGAGAGGCCAGATGAAACAGGAAGAGACATATGAAAACTTGCTCAAAGTCACTAATAATCTGAGAGATGAAAATCAACACGACAATGCGGTACCATCTCACACCTGTCAGAATGGCTCTCATCAATAAATCCACAAAGGACAAGTGCTGGGGAGGATGTGGAGAAAAAGGAACCCTCATGCACTGCTGTTGGGAATACAGACTGGTGCAGCCACTGTGGAGAACAGTATGGAGTTTCCTCAAAAAATTAAAAATGGAACTCCCATTTGACCCAGTGATCCCACTTCTAGGAATATATCCCAAGAAACTAGAAAGATGAATCAGAAAGGATTTATGTACCCCTGTGTTCATAGCAGCACTATTTACAATAGCTAAGATTTGGAAGCAGCCTAAGTGCCCATCAGCAGATGAGTGGAATAAAAACTACACAATGGAATACTATGCTGCTGTAAAAAGGAAGGAACTTCTACCATTTGCAACAACATGGATGGAGCTGGAGAGCATTATGCTAAGTGAAATAAGTCAGTTGGAGAAAGATGAATATCACATGATCTCACTCATTTATGGAATATAATGAACAACATGAACTGATGAACAAAAACAGATCCAGAACCTGAGAAGCATCAATCAGACCGTCAAATCAGAGGGAAGGTAGAGGAGGGTGGGGATAAGGGGAAGAGATCAACCAAAGGACTTATTTGCATGCATATAAGCCTAACCAATGGACACAGACACCAGGGAAGTGAGGGCATTAGCGGGAGGGGGTAAAAATGGGTGAGATAAGGACACATTTTTAATACCTTAATTAGTAAAGAAAATAGGGAGAAAAAGTCTATGTTTATGAACCAGACTGAATTTGAATACTGACTCCACTATTGCACAGCTATGCAACCCTACTCTCCCTTAGTTTCCTAATTGGTAAAATGGGGATAATAACAGTTCCTACCACATAGGATTTTATAAGGATTGCATGAGCTAATAAATGCAAAAGGACTTAAGCACAGGGCCTGGCACTTAATAAATAATAAATGTCAGGTGCTATTAGAGTTTACTACTTGATGACCAATTTCTGGAAGACAGGACCCTCTTAGGGATCACTAGATCCTCAGTGTTTGGCACACAGATAACCAATAGAATAAATTCATTTAAAAATATCCTCTAAGCATCTACCTGTAACTAAACAATAGCAACTATAAAATAAATAGTAATAAGTATTGACATGTCTTCAATTACTTTACCAGTATAGCATCCAAGTCTAAGAAATGTAGGTCATGATCGACTGGTCCATATAAACTGCAATCGCATTGATAACATAACTCAACAAAATGCTTCCTGCAATTTAATACACAAAAGGTCAAAATGTTTTTCCCCTAAAAGTGTTTTCTTATGCCAATGTGACCTATAATTTCCAAGTACAACAATGTGACCTATAATTTCCAAGTATAATTTCCACGAACTATTACAAATAAGAAGAAAAAAAGTGCTTTTTCCCTGGCTGGTGTGGCTCAGTTGGTTGGGCGTTGGTTGCCAGTTCAATTCCTGGTCAGGGCACATGCTCTGGTTGTGGGCTCGATCCCTATTTGGGGCAGGCAGGAGGCAGCCTGATCAATATTCTGCTCTCGTATTGATGTCTCTCTCTCTCTCTCTCTCTCTCTCTCTCTCTCTCTCTCTCTCTCTCTCTCCCCCCTCTCCCTCTCCCTCTCTCTCTCCTTCTCCCTTTCTCTCTCTCTAAAAATCAATAAAAAATTCTTTTTTTTAAATGTGCTTTTAACAGTAGCTTTCTGGAACTGAATAGATACAGTTTAACTTTTACAAATGATATAAATACCTTGAGATATACTACATAGAAGTAAGCCTAGCATGAGCCCAAGGAATAAAAAATCAGTTCATGACTTTTATCTTTTATGTCCTTTCACTCACCAAATGTAGACTATTTCACTGTTATTTGTGTTCTTTCAATAGGGTGGCAAGGAAGGAGAAGAGAGATTAAATTAAAACTAGTCCAACCTGTTCTGTCCTAGAAATTTTTCTTAGGTTAGGTGGTAAAGAAGTTCCAAAAAGCATTTAAAAACTTTGTCACTAACACAGATGACTGAAAAATAAAATGTTTATTCATTTTGATAAAATCAATTGTAAAACTAAGTTTAAAATTGATTTTATCAAAAATCAATTAAAAATAGCTCTCCTTCAAATACATAAAGGCTTTCTTTAGAAGTTGTTTTAAAAAGTGCTGTGAATGGTTAATTTGCATTTGGTATTATTTGCCAAATATAGCCAATCATAACATTTACATATAGTAGATGGACGGAGATAAAATTCCCAAGTCCAAATATGCAGCCATAATGAGCGGAAGAGTTTACTTTTTCCCACATTTATGAGAATGAAAATGAAAGTCTTTTGGTGTTCAGACCAAACTCAAAACAAAATTCCTGAACTTCTGTTTTAGAATTTCGAAGCCAAGCCTTAGCTAACAAAGTAACAATCCCCCGCACTGTTGCAAAGCTCTTTTAAAAACGGGGTTTTATACAAACACTGACAGACTCTGACCATCAGTGGCATTAGGAGGCGCCACCATAATTGCAGTCTCCTGAAGACATAACTTATTTCAGGCGAAGTAGGAGAGCCAATATTTTGTATTTTAATTAAGAAACCTGGACTTTGTTTATAATAATTGGCTGTTAGCTCAATTCTTGCCAGGATATACTTGTAAAAGAGAATTTTTGCCTCAAGTAAGCTTTCATTTAAGATTGTGCAACAGAGTTAGAATTTGGGATAGAATTCTTTTCAATTATTTATTTTAGTTGCTTTCACTATAATACTAATAGCTTAATATATTTGCGTATGTTTTCAACCTACTCATCAATGGCTATAAATATTCATAATTTGCTTCTTGAAGAAAAATTTTAACCATACTGATAAAAATATATTGTTTGCTATGAACACAAAAGACAAACTGGTTTCCTCATTTAACTAGTTAGACCTGAAAGTAAATCACTGTTTGCACTGTGCTATAAAATGACTCAATCAATAGTCAAGACAAAGTCGAACACCAAAGAGATCATCTAGTAACAAATAAAACGTCTTAGATGTGAAATACCCATATGCTCATTTTGAAGAAAAAAAATATATATATATATATAGGCTGTTCAGATCAAAGCATTCTATGTAATAAACCCTTTAAAGCTCCTATTGTCCGAAATGTTTTTTCTTTTCTATTATAATTATCTTTTGGCACATGTGACAATAGTAATATTGCTTAGTATTTGTTTTGAAAGAAAATTAGAGGCAGAATATGTCTGAAAATTATAGCTCTGGAAAATTGGGATCTGAAGGAAATCCAGTGGAACACTGCCACCTTTTGGCTACACAAATGATAAAGTTGCAGAAGTCTACTGTGGCCTTTTTGAATGAAAATGTTTAGACAGACTTTCAGATTTTAGAAATAGGAATCCTATCTCTGTTGGTATGAAACTAACCATTGTAATTTTTTTCTCAGCTGTAGTCCTTTATTTTTAAGTATTTCAGTTTCCATTTTGCAAGTTCTTCCCCAAACTCTTGAACTTTAGAAACTGGAAACAATTCTTCCTATTTCTTTTTTAAAGAATGGCAAGTAATGGCTTAGAAATGAACAACACAAAGGACTTTTATACCCTGGGCCTGTCACGAGCACTTCTATGACTTCTCTTTATACCTAACCACAACACTACCCTACAGAGCAGTATTTTGCAGAGACACACTCAAATTCCCTAAAGTACTAATTGCATTTCTTTCAGCCGGAAGGATTTATGCCTTCTCACTTCTAAGTGTTTTATGTATACAACTTTAAATTATAGGGCAAAAGAAATGATACAGTAGGTGCCTAGGAACATATAGGGACTAATTGACATGTGAGAAGAAATAAAGGGCTAAATATAGACAGAGATTTTATTTAGAGGAGGATGTGAAACTATGAGGTTGTCTAAATATTGGGACAAAACAAAATAAAGCAAAGCAAGAGTGGGAGAGTAGATAAGCATTAATAAATAAGATAAATAAAAGAAATAGTTGTATAACAAATTACACTATATTTTTTCAGTTCAGTTCCTGCAACCTAATAAAGAGCCCCTTTAGCTATAGAAGTAAAGAAACAGTAAATAATATGTAATCAAGTTAAATAAGAACAAATATATAGATGAATATAAAGAAAAGAGAGAGAAATTCCTAGGTGCCAGCAACCAAGAAGAAATCTAAAAATGAGAGATTTGTCAAGTGGCTCCCGAGTTGTTTAAGGGCTGATCAGACTCAGGTACAGCCCTATTTCGAGAGGTTGCAGATGAAATGTCCATTTGTAACATGAACATGACCTTGGGCACACATGAGTTTGTGTGTAAAACCTGAGATGCATGTAGAGAGTTAGAAAAATGATGTGACTTCTAAGTGACAGAGGAGAGGAATAAAATCACTCTACCTGGGGAAGTCTGGGGAAGTAACAAGAATATTTGATGTGGCCTGAGAATCTAAGTGAAAAACAAAATTCTCTTTTAAAAGTTAAAAGCCTGTGTGGTGATATACTGTCTTTCAGGGTAACAGGAGAATCTCCAAGCCTAGAAATGAAAAATTAATCATAAACAGCTTGGCTTCAACAATCTGTGGTCAACAGTATTACAATAGAGGGGAACATACAGCAGTAATAGGATATTAATTATAATTTAGGTTATGAAAAGGTGGTAGCTTTCCTCTCATCTCAGGTGTTTTCTCTTTTTCATTCTCTGGCTTTCACTTTGGAGTCACCAGCTGTCCCACTCTGAGGACACTCAGGTAGCCTATGGATAAGACCACAATGTGAGGACCCAAGGCCTCCTAGCAGCCACTTGAGTGAATTTGGAAGCAGATCTTCTGAGACCTGTCAACAGCCACATGAGTGAATTTGTAAGCAAATCTTTCCCTCCATCCACCCTTGTCACACCATCAGATGATACCATGGCCACAAACAATGGCTTAACTGCAATTTCATGAGGGATCTTGAGGCACAGGCATCTATTTATGCTGGGGCCAGATTCTTGACCCACAGAAAGTATGAAATAATAAATGTTTATTCTTTTAAGCTTCTAAGTTTGGTAGTTATTTGTCATGCATCAATGTCTAGTTTCTTACATGAGTAAGATGTCCTTAAATCTAAGACATCTTACTCATATATATCTTAATAATTGGTGTCAGTATCCCAACGTTCCTAATGGAATGCTAAAGAATATCACCAGATAGTCCAGTTGCTAAATATAGATCTGCCATCAATAAGCTTTATAGATATCAACATTTTTAGTCATCAAAGAAAATAAATATCAGAAAGTATTTCTGACTTTAAAAAACATGGCTGAAGAACAATGCAGAAAAGATGTTTTAAGGGACATGCCATTCATGCACCGTTTAAAATACTTGCTCTAAGGAGGAGATACAAAATAAGATATACTGTATTAGCTTTTCGAAATTCTCATGTTGACACTAGTGTCCATATCTAAATATATTCCTTTTAAAGCATCACATGAAATTTTTATTTTAAAACTCAGTTCTAAGGAAATATGTTTCTATAATTTCATTCATTCATCCAATAAATATTTATTGCTTTATCACAAATTAGGCATTTATGATTATACTGTGAATATATTTATTAGGGGGTAAAGTATCTCTGCCTGCATAAAAGTAACATCTAAGAAACAAGCAAAATGTTAAACAACTGATCCCAAGTAGAAAGATGGTAAGGTAAAAGCTTTAACCAACACCTCCAAATCAGATATCAAAGAGAAGACAAACATAAAAATTTTCAAAGGAGATTTATAAAAACCAGTTAAACAACCCATAACTCATTTAGAATAATGTTGATGTGTTGTGAGTCCCTACTTGTTTTTGTCTGCCTCTAACACATAATGACAGGGTTTCAATGTGTCTCCTCAGAGAATCTGACATGCACCTTAACATTGGGAGTTGCAATGGATGGTGTTCTTCTACTCCCACCTAGAAAATGTTTAAGGCAAAAAACCTTGGGCTAATGGCTCTGATCATGGATCAAGGGAGATGGCCAAGTTGAGATGGGCTTATAGTTCCAGAATTCATTAAAGCAAAAGGCACCTGAGGGTTTTCCATAGACCAGATTTGGACCACAGATGCGGGAGAGTCAGTACATTAAATCATGTTAGGGTCTTGTCCACAAAGGCTATCTCAAGAGTGAGCTGGCTGCAGTACAGAGAAGTTAAAAGTACCCCCTGGATTCCTAGAGCAATAAATTAGAAGAAAAAGTATCACCTACATCAAGACAGTAGATGAGAAGTCCCAGTGATGGAAGGCAGCAGCACATCTGAAGAATCCACATAGGTACTTTACAAAAGGAAAAGGTCAGTGTTGAACATTTGTAGGCCAATGGAATATAAAGCAAACACATGAAAATTTGCAAATAAGAAATAATCTGCTGCTTTTACCTCTCTGCTTTAGTATCCTAAGGCTGCCATAACGAATTACCATAAACTGGGTGGTTTATAACAACACTAACAACACAGTTCTGGGTACCAGAGGTCAGATTGAAATAAAGGTGCCATGCTCTCTTTGCAGGCTCTGGGAGCAGGATTCTTGTGTCTCTTCTATTTTCTGGTGGTTGCCAGCAATCTTTGGTGTGCTTTGGCTATAAGTGTTTAGTATGTGCCTCACACTTCTTAGGGTCTTCTCCCCTCCGCGTCTGTCTCTACCTCCTCTTCTAACAAGGACACCAATCATATTGGAATTAGGGCCCGCCCTAATCGAATAACACCCCCACCTTAATTAATTGCATCGGCAAGGACCATATTTCCAAATAAAGAAGCATTGTTAGGTTCTGGGTAAACATTAATTTTTGAGGACACTATTCAAACGCATACACCTCCCTACCTCCTAACCATTCAAATCCCGAGGGTGGTCAGAAAAAGTAACTAATGGTGGAGGTAGCTAATGAGCTGACTGTTTTGCCTTCTGGCTCTGCCTCCCTCCAACCTCTTTTATCCTGATTCTGCATTTTCATCTTAAGCCAGGCTCCACCTTTTAGTCAGATTTACCTTCTTTCAGTTCCTTAGACTTGCCATACTCACTCTTGCTATCGGGCTTTTACATTGTTGCTTTTCCCAGCTAGAATGCTCTTCTGGAATATACCTACACGCTTAAATTCTACCTATTTCTTCAAAGTTCAAATGAAAACTCACTTTGTCAGGACCCAATTGCTAGTCCATGGCAAAGCTTTTATAACAAAATGAAGTAAAAATAAGTTATAGTATAATTATACAATCAAATAGATGGATAGATCAATGCATATGCATGTGTATATAAATTTAAGCTTGAGCATTAATATAATTGCAAGCTGTGCTTTCTTGGGAAATGTTTTCTTTTTATTCTGTGATTTTTGCCTTTCCTGCTTTTTAATATTTAAGCGCATCTTATGTTAGCATATCATAGTGATAGAAGGTGGCACAGCTCCTTCTTTTTTTGTCCTTAATTGTCAAAGATAAATAAAAAACTATAAAGCTGACAACTTTATTTAAAAAAAAATTCTAATGTTATTGGCTTATGAAATCTAGAAGCCTGAGAATCACTGAAAATCTAATAGTAAGACTTTCATATGGCCCATTAGAGAAATGAAAATGTGGAAAAATACTCACAATAACAAAGATACTCTCTTTTCACTAACTGCCTTCATTCTGTGTTTTTTACTAATACTCTCACAGCTACTAAACTTATTTTTATTGCAATATTTAATATTGGTCCCTATACCATATTTCTCAGTCCATTACTCACTGCTGACTTACCCATCATTATTGTTTAATTCAGTATCTCCCTTCAGAAGACCTTAACTTTTTAACATTCCCCTTTAACCAAGCTGTTTGTTCAGGTCCTTTCCATTGACTGTATTCTCTACTGCAGTTCCCAGAGTCACATTGTACCAGCAGGGCCCTCAACACTATATCCCAATCATTTATACCATTTTCATGACCTTGTGTTTGCCAACAGATATCCTCTTCACTTTCTCCACTTATCCAAATTCCACTTACCATCTCAGACTCAGTTCACATGGCATCTCAACAATGCTATTTGCTTTGATCTCAAGTAGAAGAGATCACTCTTTCCTGGGCAACCTGACAATCAATTTTGACAGCTGCTATTACACCTTTTACACACTAGGAACTAAAGTTATGTGTTTAACTCCCCTGTGAGATGAATGACAGCTTGAAGATGGAGAATGTATCTCTCAGCTCTCACAGAGCCTTATACAGTAGATGTTCAGTAACACGAGTAAATTTGTGAATGCAGCAATGTTAGTGTAAGGACAGTCCAGAAAAAGAATAGGCACAAAAGACTGAGACAAAATGATTTACTGTTCAGTAAATAAGATTCAAATACTTCTGTCAATCTTAAAATGCATAAAGACTTTTTAACTAGGGTTCTGAAAAATCAGTTTAAAAATGAATTCCGTACACACAAATAATAATGATACCAATAGTAGAGTCAGCAGCAAACATTAAACACACCATGGGACTGTGCATTGTGAAAGGATTCTAGGCCTTTTGGGAAATACTGGGGAGCTAAAGAAAGGGTCCTGCTTGCTTATTATTCTTCAAAGTGTAGCAGTGAACACTGAAGAACACTATGAATATAGTCCCATGAAAAGTTTTGAACTAAAAATTCTGATTTTATTCAGCAAATAGATTGAAGTATCTTTTATGTACTAAACACTATGGGTTAACATAGTATGAAAGAGAAGATGGTAAGATACAGGACCTTCTCAAGAATCTTATCATCTATCTACTGGCCCAGTGCACATTAAAAGGGAATTGATTAGAGGAAATATTTTAATATTGCTATTTGCCCTTTCTCTATAATGTAATTGTCTGGCCAGTCCCACCCCTATTGGGCAACACTAAGTTAGACCCATCCGGTGCCAACCCTACCAAGCCCCACCACCAGGCAGGGGATGCAGCCTCACATCCCAGCACCGGGGCAGGGGGCACAGCCTCAGGTCTTCTGACCCTGGCCTGTGCCACGCAGCCTCACCCAGATCAACCATGCCTTGAGACCCCAGACCCCCCATGCTGCGGGATCCATTAATGCACTTCCTGGTGACCGGTCGTTTGGTTGTTATGGATGAAAATAAAGTCATGCATTTAAGCATGCACATTCATTTTCAATGCCTGATTTGTCTACGTCCTAGAAATTGCAAAATAAAATCTTCAGCCAGATAGCATCATAATGCCATGTTCTTTATATAATGACACATACCACTCTCTTCACTCAGTATGCTCCATTTGAATGGATTAAATGTATGTGACTCATATGAAAGGCACTGCTGCTTGTTCTTAATAGAGGAAGCATTAGCTCATTACCTAATGCCATAAAGTGGTTTAAATGGCATATGCTGACTTGAAGAACACAAGGAAAAATATCAAAACAAAACAAAACAAAAACATGAAAAACAATGTTCAGTGCTATGAACAGCAGAATCCTCTCTCATTACCTTTGTTTTTTTATGCTTTTCCCATGAACCTATCTGTGCTTTGCCTCAAAATCAACACAGAAAACAAAATCAGATGCTGTAATCTGCATTTATCTTTTTTTTCTCCATCAGTGCAGCTCAGACTTGCTCCCAACATTCCAGGAGTCAGGCCACATGGCTGTGCAGACACACCTTTGCTAGGTGCTGTCAGGATTCAGGGCTGAGGCAGGGAACACACCAGATGTTGCTGGAAATGAATCAGCTCTCCTCTCTAAATAGCAGAAGTCCTGTTATTATAAAACTAGAGGTCCAGTGCACAAAATTCATGCATGGGGGGAGGGGTTGTCCCTCAGCCCAGCCTGTACCCTCTCCAATCTGGAACCCCTAAAAGGAATGTGCGACTGCCTGATCTGGCCTAAACGGGCAGTTGGACATCCCTCTCACAATCCAGGACTGCTGGCTCCCAACGGCTCACCTGCCTGCCTTTCTGATTGCCCCTAATGTTTCTGCCTGCCAGCCTGATCACCCCTAACAATTCCCCTGCCAGCCAGATTGATGTCTAACTGCTCCCCTTCCAGACTGTTTGCCCGAAACTTCCCTCCTCTGCTGGCCTGGTCACCCCTAACTGCCCACCCTGCAGGCTTGATTGCCCCCAACAGCCCTCCCTTGCAGGCCAGGTCCCTCCCAACTGCCCTCTCCTAGAGGTCTGATCCCCCCACCCCCTGTGCAACAGCCATCTCCTGCAGGCCTGGTCACTCCTAACTTCCCTTTCCTGCAGGCTTGGTTCCCCCGCAACTGCTCTCCCCTACAGGCCTGGTCCCTCCCAACTGCCCTCCCCTGCTGGCCTGATCACCCACAACTGCTCTCCCTTACAGGCCTGGACCCTCCCAAATGCTCTCCTCTGCTGGCCATCTTGTGGTGGCCATCTTGTGTCCACATGAGGGAAGGCTCTTTGACCACATGGGGGCAGCTGTCTTATGTGTTGGAGTGATGGTCAATCTGCAAATTACTCTTTTATTAGATAGGCTAAAGGCCTGGTACATGGGTGGGGGCCAGCTGGTTTGCCCTGAAGGGTGTCCCAGATCAGAGTGGGGATTCCCTTGGAGCATGGGGTGGCCTGGGTGAGGGGTCTGTGGTGGTTTGCAGGTCGGCCATGCCCCCCAGCGACCCAAGTGAAAGCCCTGGTATCTGGGATTTATTTACCTTCTACAATTGAAACTTTGTAGCCTGGAGAGGATCCAAGCCTTCTGCTCACTCAGTAAGTGGCAGCCATTTCTGTTGGAATTTATTTACCTTCTATAATTGAAACTTTGTAGCCTTAAGTGGAGGCTTGGGCCAGCCAGGGCTGCCGAAGCTTAGCTTGTTCCATCTCTGGGGGCAACCCTAATCTCTGCTCTCTCCAGCTCCGTGGCTGCCGCCATTTCTGTTGGGATTATGTATCTTCTATAATTGAAACTTTGTAGCATTGAGTGGAGGCCTAGGCCTGCAAGGGACAGGTGGAAAGCTTGGCTTCCTCTATTGCTGGGGAAACCCAAGCCTCCCTCCTGCTCTCAGTGGCCGTAGCCATTTTGGTTGGAGTTTATTTGCATATTTGCATAGTTGCTCCCAGTGGGTGTGGCATGTGAGCATGGCTTGTGTGTGTAGTGGAGGTATGCCAATTTGCATATCACTCTTTTATTAGATAGGATGAAAAGCAGCAGCCATTTTCCATTACCCCCATTGCCATCCCTCCTCGCTCAGGGCATAGGAAGGGGCTGGGAGAATATTTACTCTCGGATCTTTGATTTCTCTTATTTAACCGAGCCCAGTAATAGCTGCTTCTCTAAGCATAATGCCAGCCTGCTCAGGGCTAGCTGCACCTGGAAGGCAAGTGGCAGAGCTGACTAGGGGCTTTGACCAAGCCCATGCATGTGGGTCACAGCAACCTCGGCAGGTGGGCTGCTCTCAAAGAGTCTAGGCTCTGCACCCCAGCTCCCTCTTCTCCTCCTTTCACCCACAGACACCACCAGCACGGTGTGCCCCAAGGCTAGGTGTGCAGATGCCAGATTGCAGGTTCAAGATACTTTGCCTCCTCCTGGCACTTTGAGCCATAATTACCAGCAGGGACCTTTCCACTTGGTCTTGGTCTTTGGTCACTGCTGAGGTTTTCTGGAAACTCTAGGTCAGGGACAGCCAGGACCTTTGCCTTTGACCAGTGCCATGCCTACAGCCTGCCTGGGGTACCCCCAGCCCCAGGAAAGAATGGGGATGTGGCCACCCTGGGTGAGGGGCTGTGGGGGGTGTGAGGGGTATTGGCTAGCTGCCCTACCCTCAATTGGTGTGGAAGAGGCTGATCAGGGTTGGGGCCGGGGGAGGGGCTGGGCAGAGCAGCCATCTTGTGATGGCATTATGGTGTGAGGGTCAATTTGCATATTACCTCTTTATTATACAGGGTTATTGATTAGCAAGATAAGCCTTACCAAAATATCAAGCAGTAAAATAATTCCTATTTTAAAAATTGAATTACTGTGTTTGAATTCACCAGATGACTATAAATTCTTTCCTGGACTTGGGAATAAAAGAGCTCTAGGGAGAAGGATCCATGTGAAATGGATATGGAGGCTTTGTGTCTGCTGCAGAGATGCAGGAAGGGTAGAGCCAAGGCATTCTGAGGAAGGGAACATTGTATTTGTTTATCTTTTCCTCAGGCTCAGATTTCCAAAGGCCCCAAACATGAGGGGGGTGGGGGGAGAGAGAGAGAGAGAGAGAGAGAGAGAGAGAGAGAGAGAGAGAGAGAGAGAGAGAGGAGAGAGAGAGAGAGGTAAGGTTTAGATAAACGTGACTTATTTGTTTAGAGAAAGAAGGTCCAGTTCCAAAGACATAATGGGAAAGGAGGACCCTTGAGGAGAGGCCAGTGAAGCAGGGGCCAGGCTGGGTCAGGATTTTGAAGAAACATGGAAGCAAGTGTCTATTAGAACAGAAAAGCCAAGCAGAGATTTTGATGGCAGCGAGAACTTATAAACCAAGTAATAATTCAGAATTATTATTTTTTTTGAATTGTCAAAGATTATTTTAATGGCCTGAACCCCTTCCTTTTACAATAATTACAGGAATATCTTTAAGCTCTTCTCTGAAGAACTTGTGATTTGAAAAATAAATTGTTTTAATGAATTGAAATTATTTAAACATTTGTATTAGAATTTTCAGGATTAAGGATTGTTGTGTTCCCCTCCCCTGTTTATTTTTTTTTGTTTATTTTTTGCAGTATAACTTATATTTAATAGTAGTACATATGTTTTCCTCCCCCCCCCATTAACCTCCCCCAACCTCCCCTACCTCCCAGCACATGCCCCCACCTGCCCCCCTCCCCGCCCCAGTGTCTTTCATTATTTGGTTATGCTCATATGCATGCATACAAGTCCTTCGGTTGATCTCCCCCAGAATCCGCCTCCCATACACCCCAGCCTTCCTTCTGTAGCTTGACAGCCTATTCAATGCCTCCCTGCCTCTATATCAATCACTCTCCCCTTTCTTTTCTTCAAAAATATCTTGCCTCTGCATACTAGAAATAAGTCAGTAGTAATTCACAAAGCCTATGATAGCAGAGAATGACACAGTCTTATTTCCCAACTAGATAGAAGCCAAACTTGAGCATTCATCTTTCTGTAAAAAGATATTAAGATTAAGGTTTTAAAAGTACACAAATCAAAATAAACAATATTTAAGATAAAATATCTGTGGTCTTATTAGGTGATGTTAAAAAATAAAAAAAGGAAAACCAAAGGACAAAAGCAAAGCTATATCTCTATACTACTTACTGACAGCTGTCAGATGGGAGGAGTGAGGGGGAGATTGGATGAAAACAGGTGAAGGGATGCACCAAAGAACATACATATATAACCAATAGACACAGACTCCAGTATGGTGATAGCCAGAGGGAAGGGGACTGGGATGGGGCTCAGTGAAGAAAGAAAAAATGGGAATATCTGTAATAGAATCAACAATAAAAGTTTAAAAAAAAATGCGTAAGCAGAAGAGCAAGCAAATGAAAAGCAGAAAATAAATATAATTAATGAAGGGATGATGCCAATACCTCTGACTTGAGGAAAAGCTACTTAATGTCGAATTCAAAAGAAAGAGGGATAAATATAATTAAAGTATTTTACTCAGAGTGATAATTTTTTAAAGCAATTTATTAAGGAATCTAAGGAAGATGATTTCTTATTTAGCTAGTCATGTGTCAACAGAAATTTGAAATAAATCATTTCCCACATCTTAGAATTTATTTCAAAAAATTAAACAGCCCTAGCCAGTGTCGTTCAGTGGTTAGAGTGCCAACCCTTGCACAAAAAGATTTCAGATTCCATCCCTGGCCCGGTTGGGGCATGTTCAGGAGGCAACCAATCTATATGTCTCTTTCACATTGATGTTTCTCACTTCCTCTTTTCCTCTCTCCCTTTCACTATCTCTAAAAATCAATGGCAAAAAAATATTATCTGGTGAAGATTAACAACAAAAAAGTAAAAAATAAATAAAAATTTAAGCATCTTATAAATTCAAAACACCTATTCATTTTATTTTCTCACTTAGAAAACTCCCAGTCCTGGGCTCAATTAATCTCTATGAACTAACAAAGGGCAATGACCCTGGGTGCAACCCAGGCCTATAAGGTCATGACTCATATGAGAAAGTAGGTCCTTTAAACTATTCTCCAGACTTTCTTTCTCTTTTTTTCTGTTCTGTAATTTTTTTAGAGGGAGGTGAAATTTGGAAGAGAACACTTTCTTAGCAGTAGTGTGTTCATGTGTTGAAAAGAAGGCCAATACCACACCAATAATTGTTGGAACTCAAATATATCATTAACAATTTTTCTTTGTGTCTGATTATATGAAGGGTAAAAAGCAGGGAATGATGCTGCTTATGTTTCCTCACTTAAAATATTTGTCTCTGCATCTTTCAGGAACTCAAGTCTAAATTTTTCCTCATTAATTACACTTTAGAAATTATTTCCCTCATTTTAATTGTCACTAATTCACAGAAGGAATCTTCATCAGACCAAAGGGTAGGGATGGAATTTGTGAGCAGTACAAGCAGATTATGTCACCTATTCATCCTTGGCATTGACATGAAGGGGAGGAAAACACACAGGTAAGGACAGAGGGTACATGGGGCCAAGGAATGAAAGGGTGAACTTGTGATGATTTCAGACATGGTGATATTTGATCTGAATCCTCAAAGAAAACCTTATTCTTTATTACAGAACTACAGGCCTGGTGCACAAAATTTGTGCACTGGGTGGGGTGTCCCTAAGGCTGGCCTGCACTCTCTCTAACCCAGGACTCCTTGGGGGATGTCCGACTGCTAGCTTAGGCCCAATCCCAGGACTGGGCCTAAACCAGCAGAATATCCCTCTTGCAATCCAGGACCAATAGCTCCTAACTGCTCACCTGCCTGCCTGCCTGATTGCCCCTAACCACCTCTGCCTGCTGGCCTGATGCCCCTAACTGCCCTCCCCTGCAGGCCTGAGTGCCCCTAACCACCTCTGCCTCAGCCCCTGCCACAATAGCTTTGTCCGGGAGGATGTCCAGAAGATGTCTAATTAGCATATTACCCTTTTATTAGTATAGATGGTCTTCCTTTAACTGAAAAGGTCACTCATTTCAACCTTGTGCTTCAGCTTGAATTAGAACAGGAAGAACCAAGAAATTATTTTAGCTATTAGATAAAGCAGTGATTTCCAATCTTTTTCATCTCATGGCACATATAAACTAAGTACTAAAATTCTGTAGTTCCCCAAAATATGGATTTTTTGCAGATCTTAGAAAAGTAGCTATAATTTTGATTCATTCACACCAAACAGCTATTGTCATTTTTTTTATTTGACAACATAAGAGGGAAAAGATTTGACTACATAGTCAGGTATTGCATGTTTTAAAAATTCTTGCGGCACAGTAGTTGAAAATTGCTGAGATAAAGAGGTTGCCACAACACATTTTGCAGACTAGTTTTCCTGACTATCAAAAATATTCAGTGAGAGTTCACGAAGGGAAAGCAGGTATGGAAAGGAGTCTCTAGCACTTGCACAAAGTAGAAGATGAGAGAATTCACATTGTGCCCCTAAAAACTTTGAGTTGCTAAACGGACAGGCCTGTTTTGAAGTGTAGAAGAAAAGGAAGGCAGGAATATGGGATGAGGCCAAAATGCAGACAATCTTCAGCTCCATGGAAGAATGTTTAATCTGTCAGGAGTGAGGAGTGAAGATTATTTTTTAAAGCAGAGACTTTATGTAATCAACTACCTGCAGTGGTAATATGGACAAAATCATGGAGAAACCCAGGATTAATGCTGGCAACTAGGAAAAAATCACTGTAAAATATGACATTAGTTATTTTGTCATTACAATTAGAATGTAAGAAGGTAAGCTAAAAGTTAGTGTTCAGCTAACCATTTTATCTGAAAGTTCCTCAAATACATTTTTAATGAAATGTTTCCAAAGCAGGGAAAAGTAAAATCAACTTTATAGGGGGTTCATGTCACTGACAATGGATCTGTTTTACTTATCCTTGTAACACCAGCATCAAAAAAAGGACAATGTCAATTTTAGGGGTGTCTCTTGGTTCAAGTGCTCACTTGGAAAACGTGGGAAATCAGCCCATCTAAACAAGCGCCATCTCTCCCATTTGGCATGTTGGTGAAAAGAGTGAGCCAAACAAATAAATATTAGTAGTTGAAAGGCAAGTCTCCCTGATTCCACTGCTAAAAAGGGAAGTAAGCATCCATGCCCCCTTCTCCCCTCCCCCCACCCAGTCTTTGGCTACAGAATATTCTCCCATAGGGCTCACTTTATCTCCGGTCATAAAGCTTTTCAGAGGAAATTTCCTCCTCACAAGGGTCTGCTCACCATTGTGCCCAGTAGGAGGACTCTATCCACAAGCTGCTTACACTCCTGTCATTTAAACTGATTCTGCAACTGACGTTGGAGTTCTCTCCTGTAGACTTAAAATAATCTCAGATCTTTACTTGACAAATTAGCCATTTTCCCTTTTATTCAAACACTAGAGGCCTGATGCACCAGCACCGGCTTCCCTCCTCTGGCCGCCCACAGGCACCTGAGCCCTGCTGGCTTTCCTCCGGCCCTGGCTTTGTCAGAAAGGATGTCTGGAATGATGACCAGAAGACATCCAGTCTAATTAGCATATTACCCTTTTATTATTATAGATTTCTCACATAATCCATAAAAGCTCCCCTGACCTGAGGGAAGCTCAATTTTCAGCAGTTACATCAGTCACCTTCAGACCCAAAGAATACAGAACTGGAACCACCTCCAAATTGTGTGATTTTTTCATCTGTGTAGCTGCTGAATCTAGTATAATGTCAGACTCCTTACAGTGGAGTAAATATAGAGATCCCACATAATCACAATTACTCATATGATATTGTTAATTACATTCTTCTTAAAGGTTCTCTTTCCTTAATGTCTTTACATGCAGTTCAAGAGAGGGTAGAATGTCTTCCTATACAAGCTCTAACCTTGATTGTATGACAACTAAGAATTTACTTTTCTTTTGTTATACCCATATGGCACTTAGAAATTTAGATATTTTAAAGAAATACAAAAGGATCACTTTGGCTTGAATCAAAATGAATGTGATTACTATTGACTAATTATAAATAAAAAGTCAAGGGCTTATTGAAATTTTTTCTCCCAACCTAAACACAACTTTTTAAAAAGGCTAATATTAATTCTCATTGTGCTATAAACTGAAAATATTTACCCTCATGCAAATGACCTGCCTCAGATGTTAGTGATATTTTTAATATATTTTTATTGTTCATAGTATTACAGATATTTCTCATTTTCACCCTGTCCTCCTTCCAAGCCCCTATCCACTCTTCTAGGTCTTCATTACCCTATTACCTGTGTCCATGAGCTATGTATATCCTACCTAATAAAAGAGTAACATGCAAATTGACCATACCTCCGCTATGCTACCAGCCAATCAGGAGAAGGGGGTGTGGCCAGCAGACAGGGCACAAGGCCAGCAGACAGGGGGCATGGCCAGCAGACAGGGCACAAGGCCAGCGGGGGCATGGCCACAGTGCCGTGTAAGCAAGCACCATGCTGCAAGCTCTGCCCACAAGGTACATAAGGGCCAGTGAGATCCCTCCGTACAGTTACTGTGACTGAGTCACATGCAAATGAGCACCAGGTACGAGGCAGGGCTCTGAGCCAAGCGGCAGTTTGGGTCCATGCCCCCAGCCCAGTGTCCTGCAGATACCCTGGTGGCTGCAGCTGTGTGAGGCCCAGGGGTCCCTACATGCTCCCCAGCCCAGAGCCCACGATGAGGCTGGCTGCTGGCGGCAGGCCTTCCGCCACTGTGTGGGGGCCCACGGAGGGGTGGACCCTCGTGCGCCAGTCCCATGCATCCCGGTGGTCCCTGGCATCCCTGGCCAGCTGTTCCCCCGCTGCACGGGGGCCCATGGAGCGAAGGGGTGGTCCCAGGCAGCCATTCAGCTGCTGCATGGGGCCACAGAGCAGAGGGGTGAGAACAGGAGGGACTGGCAGGGATGCCCAGGATCGGTGGTCCCTGCACAGGCCCGCGGAGCATAGGAGCAGTCCCGGGCAGGTGTTCCACCACTGCATGGGGCCCGCAGAGAGGAGAGGTGGTCCCGGGTGGCCCCATCTCTCGCGCAGGTTCTGCTGCTGCTCCGTGGAGCTCGCAAAGCAGAGGGGTAGGGAACCGAGGGACCACCGGTACTGGGCAGCCTTGGTGGTCCCAAGCGGCCATTTTGCCACTCTGCTGTTCCACCTCTCCCCGGAGCCCAAGAAGCTGAGAAGAAGGTGAAGGAGAAGCTGCCCAAAGAGATGAAGGTGCTGGGGAAGAGCAAGCAACCAAGAAGAAAGATTGATACCCCCTTTCCTTAATTATTTCAGGAATAATCCTCCCAATAATCAATACCATCACCAACCAAGCAGTTGAGTCTCCGATAGTATATGAATTAAAGTTGAACATTAAATGTTATGCTATGACTTTTCTCCTAATACAGAGTATCAGTTTGCTTTGCAGCTTCCTGGCTTGCTGCGAGCCTGTGCATGGTCCATGCTTATGAGTTCAGGATCTATGACAATGTGAATAATTCAGATGTTTACAAGAAAACACATGAATACTCAGATTCACTAATGTTAATGTTAAAATTCATGGAAAAAATAGTCCTTTGAATCTTTGGTGGTTAGAAATTAAAGACCTCAAATTATGTACAATAAACAGTAATAAAGTTACACTGAATGGCAAAAAAATAATAATAATAATAATACATTAGGGGCCAGGAAATGTTCAAAGACCTGGGAACCATTCCCAGATCAGGAAAGGAAGTCACAGGGTGTATATTGTTGTTACAAACATGTATTTCCTACTACTTACAACTTATACAATATAATGTATTAGATGCCTTCCTATCTCATGAAGTACGTATTCTCATAGGTAATATTGGTAGATATGTTATAGTTATGACAGTATGTGATAGCCTATCTATATTAATAACAGGGTAATATGCTAATTAGACCATGAGACATTCCAGATGTCCTTCTGGACAAAGCCATGGTGGTGGGGCCGAGGCAGAGGCAGTCATGGGTGATCAGGCCAGGAGGGGAGGGCAATTGGGGGTGATCAGGTTGGCAGGGTGGTACAGTTTGGGGCAAGCAGGCCAGCAGGCAGAATGGTTAGGGGAGATCAAGCAGGCAGGCAGGTGAGCATTTAGGAGCCAGTAGTCCTGGATTGCGAGGTGGTTATCCAACTGCAAGTTTAGCCCCAATCCCATAGGGGTCGCAGATTAGAGAGGATGTAGGCCAGGCTAAGGGACACACACCCCTCTACCCCCCCATGCATGAATTTCGTGCACCAGGCTACTAGTAAGTATATAAGTTCTTTGGTTTATCTCTTCTCACCCTCCCTCCCAACTCCACATTAAGGTATGTCAGTCTGTTCCCTGCCTCTACGCTTCAGGTCTTATTTTGTTGGGGAATTCATTTTATTCATTAAGTCCTACAAATAAGTGAGATCATGTGATATTTGTCTTTTTGGTTTATTTCATTTAGCATAATATTCTCCAAGTCCATATGTTAGTGATATGTTTAATTTTAACTGGACATGATAACATCTATGATGTTGGGATGATAGAAAAAAATGAGTCATTGTATCATATTATACTTACAAGGTATCTTCATATCTAGACAGCTTCAAACTATAAAATTTGGGTCAAGAAGCAAGAGAAATAATGTTTTAATAAATTTGGTAGGCTCACAGTATTGGCTATTACTTTACTTTTTCTCTCTATTTACTTAATATACGATGTCAGAGTAGTATTATAAAGTCTTGTGCTTTCATTTGGGAGAATATTTACCAAAAAAAAATAAGAGAATTCTAATCTTATTAAAGTCTAATCTTATTTTACACTTTTATTTATGTATTACCTATCTTGAGTAAAACATGGAAGAGACTGTGGATTGAGTCAACGTGCCAGCAGTGTGCTCTAGGGCAGGGGAAGGAAGAGCCCTGATGTGTATTGTTTGCCAAATTCTATGATGTAAATTTTTTCATCTATCCTTCAGCTAGAGTTCTGGAAACAAATTCAATGCCACTGATGAGATGTACTTGCACAATATTTAGAATGGAAAAACTGAATCAGAGGCTAATTTTCTCTGATGGAAAGCAAAGTTATAAGAATATGAGATGTTCCTGCGAATCATTTCATTGTTCCCTCCCCAGGTGGCTGGGTACCCAGCATCTACTGTGGCAGCAGCAAAACAGCAGCTCCACTGGGGCATTCCTAAACTTCACAGAGCCCGTCACAGTCGACATGACGCATGAGGAAGTTCTGGTGAGTCAGTTCTGCAAAGCCCTGAGAGATTTTCCTGGAGGACTAGCTTAGTCCTCCCCCATCTCCATACACACTCAGAAGCCTTTACTTTCGCCATGTTAAATCCTTTATACTTAAAATTTTGCCACATGACTGGATATTTTGTTGGTTCCCATGTACAACTTGAAATTTCTTAACTCTGCATACCTGGCCATTTCCTCTCCTCAACTGTGAGAATATCAACTCAAATATTAATTTATGAATTCTTCTTAGACAAAGATTTTCTTTTCCTTCTCAGAAGTCCTATAAACCCCTTGTTTGTTCATTCTCAAGTTACAGGAATCTTGGCTATGAATATAAATTGTTCTCATTTCAGGATTTACACAAGTTCAGGACAGGTGAGAGAGACCCAAGTCATATATGTACACAGAAGCAATAAACTGTGGGGGAAACTTTAAGAGAAACAAGCATAAGCTCACAAGCTGGGTCCAATAACATTCCCCTCTTTATCAGAGGATTGAGGGTTTGGGGTACATCCTTCCTTCCCTAAAACTACAAATTTGTCTGAACCCTGGGGAGAGTAGGAGTTATCAGCAAGCAAAAATAAATCACTGCTTCACTAAAATTCTGAATATCATTGGTGTACACACCATAAAGGTAAAGAGAAAGCATTCCCTCTATTTTGTTTATATACCACAGGTACAGACCCTGAGGACCATCAACTCTCCCAGCGTGAGGGGCATTCACACAGCTTACAGAGCAGCTTCAGCTGTGACATCTCTTTGACACTAAATTTTCAGTGGGTGGTTAAACAGCAAGTTTGGCAGATCCAGGAAAATGCTGTGTAGGGGACAGAACTGAGACTGGTGCCTTCAAAAATGAAAAGGGGCAATAGTGTGCGCACATACACACAAAAAAATCAAGCTTTGGATGGCATGCTGTATCTCATGTAAGTCGCCTATCAACATTTCTGAGAATGTGTAGCTAAATCTATTCAGAAGAAGAGAGAAAAAAATGGCATGTGGTGACTGTAGCCAAAACACTGTGCTCTAAACACATATGCGTGCCATCTAAAAAATCCCAGAAATAGCTAGGGAAAATAGTTTTAGTGATGGGGAATACAGCCAAAGGAATAATGTTTGTTATGAAAAAATATGATCTACATTTATTTCCAGGCTCATGTGGCCTGGCATCAAGAATATACAAGTAATGGGTGGCAGGCAGTGATATGAATGCATGTGATTTTCCCCACCTAATCAAGCCTATAAACTCAAAGCTCAGTTATAAAGCCTACACAATACCTACTACATAATAGGTTAGCAAGGTACATATTAAATAAATGGATCCATTTTCTTCTATACATTTTCTTTTCCACTAAAACTCACACACATCACACTGCTAAAAACCATAAATAATATTAATTCAAATTTTACTTTTGTAGAAATTGTAACAATAGGGTTTTATGAAATTTTATCCTCAGGAAACTCAAAGGACTATAAATCATTAATAAGTTTCTTAGGTAGTAAAAGTATAGTATAGTGAGTATAAATTTTGTTACAAATGAAAATTTAGTATCAGTAATTGTAATTATTTTTTTAAATTTACGTAATAGTTATTTCACCCCTGAAATAGAGGTAGAGAAAAACATTAAATAACCTGACACTGTTTTATGCTAATTTCTGTAAAATATGATATATCCTTGAATGTGATAATTTTGATAATGTTTCCCTTGAAAAATATTTAGAGGTGTTAAATCTATGACCTCAAGAGATGTATGTATACATGTAGCAGAAGGTCCTTTATTCCTTTGGTAGAATAATTAGAATTCCCTTTTGAAAAAATAAATTAGCAAATAAGTACACTGTCAAGTCTAATGAATATCTTTAAATATTAGCTCTGCTGACTTCAAAAGAAGTCAATTGATGCCATATTATGCCTTTATTCTCTCAAGAGATAGCAATCATGTATGTATAAGACATGTTTACTTTAAAGACCACATAACGTTTTACAACTACAATTTCTTTAAAAAAAAAAAAGACAAAAATATGGCCTAGGGCAGTACTATAATATGAATAAATATCTTCAGTCATGAAAATCCTACACTTGACCAAATTTGCATGCTTTTTATATTTGCTAGTAACTATTCAATACTATTGGGAAATGTATGTACATATACAGATTTTTTTTCTTTAAATCATATTCAGTAAGTTCTTAAAAATAATAGCCTCCATAGAGGGAATTCTGATAAGGCTTGAACCAGAGTGACAAAAAAATAAAATAAAATCTGCTAATCTCCTATCAGGCAGAGAGTTAAATAACAGTGTTATTAGAGACTTTGATCATTTTTGGAGGCAAATTTAATAATGATATAAATCAATGGTAAAATAATCCTCTAAGGAAACTTACTTCATTTGGGAGAAAAATAAAGTTTCACCAGTAACCATAGTGAGTTGATATTATTGCAGTTGTTTTTATAAGTTGTTGCTATGACTTTTTTGACTTTTGGGCTAGATTCTACTTCAAATACAACAGATGGCAACGATTACACTTTTGTAACTTTTTTTCTTGAATAACTAAACAGAGCACAATAAAATAAACAAGCTTATACACTAGAGAGTTTTATCTTGATTCACATTTTATTAAAACTGAATAAGAACAAAGTAACTCAAACCAAAAATAAAATGAGACCTCCATATATCCCAAACTTTACACCCAAATTTTAAAATATTAAAATATTTCATTGATTTACTTTCCTCATGATTTAACAGGACTAAAACAAAAGAAACAAAAATATTGTAAAGAAGAAAGTTTGCAAAACTGACAGCTCAAATCAGAAGCAAATGTTAAAGACCTAGGAGGAAGTTCCTCTGTATCTGCCTCACTTGCTACAAAATTTTTGAAATCAGATTTAGGTGGAATTGAAATCTGAGAAAGAATATCTTATAATGAAATTTTATTACAAACAGTTTTAAATTTATTTCTTAGTATTATATGATATCTGGCCGCACCCTGACTTTCTTTACTGACCTCTCCAGAACAATATTTGGTAATTTTCAAAATTCAAACTGAAATGTACATTTAAATCCAAATTGTGGTTACTAACCACAAAGCATATTTTTAAATAAATTGATCCTATAAGGGTTATTTACTGAAAATGGCATAGTTGATGGGAAATACTCTCTAATAAATAGAGCACTTCATTTGGTATAAGGGAACAAAGTTCTATTTGCAGATGTTTAAAATGATTATGTGGACTTTGGGTAAATCATCCAACTTTATTTTTCTTATTCTAGTAAATGAAGACAATAAATTCTCTGACAAGATAGAATTGTAAATCATGCTGAAATGTTGATATAATTAGACAGAGACTTTAATGCATCATAATATCAATGTTAAAATGATTGGTCATTGTTATCCCACTGGCATCAATAAGAGTCTTTTTTTAAAAAGTGTGTGGAATGGTTTATAAAGCGCCAAATTGCCTTTATTAATGATCTCATCATGATTTTATTCTGTGGTTAACAGCTTGAGTGTTTGATAGAGTAAAGTGTTCTTACTGAGCAACACTCAAAGTATTTGCCTATAAAATTTTTATTTAAAAACAAGTCCTGCAAAAATTCAGCAAGTGACTAGTTAAAGGTGAGGAAAAACAAAATCTTAGTAATGGTTAAAGATCTAATTTTACTAATTATGATCACTACTACAAAATCAATTAATTACTAGGTATTGCAGACTAAGCCCAAAAATTCTAGCACAAATAGACTGAAACTTCATATTCATGAAATGTTTACTTACTATAAAAAGAACACTTAAAGAATACTTGTTTTCTATTTGGAAAACCAGAAAGAGTAAAACAAGCAAGCAAAAAAGGCACGCATCATGCTCAGAAACAAACTATTGCATTTTTACTATATATCCTTTCAGGCATCTTTTTTTTTTTCTATGCCTGTCCAGGAAGTCCTCTGTTTACATATGTTTGATTTCCTGGAAATGTATTGCAAAGTCAGACTAAAAAATAATCAATTTCTTACATATTACATATAGATCAGGTTATATGCCCAAATAGTTTTATACGTGCCCAAGTGCACACCACACACATATTACAAAGCATACTTATTGGAGTTCAAATGGGCCCGGGCTTATCTGCCTGGCAGATGAGAATCTCCAGACACAGAGAGACTCCGATAAGAAGACCCTTCTGGGACCCTACTGGCCACCCACTATTGACCAGAACAGGCCTTCTCTCGGCCTCAACCCTTCTACAGGGGGCAGAATCAGAAGCCCCTCAGCTCCTCTAGCCTCAATAAGCTGAGTGGCTCGGATGGGAGTCCCTTGCACACACTCCAACCTAATGGGTCTTAGTCAGCCCTGTGTACTGTAATCACCAACCTGATGGTCCCAACTTGCCTGCCTGTACACAAAAACTCCAATGCCACCTAACACTCACTGTAGTACCCCTCCTCATCCCATCATGGGCCACCCTGTATGCACTATGCAGGAAGTCCACTAGAAGCAAAGCTTGAATCACCCATTCAGATGGTTATGGGGCCTAATAGTTATGGGTTTCATAGAGATCCTTCAGCAAAACAAACATGAGCATCAGAAGAACAGAGCAAGCTGTCAGACCAGATAAAGGATTTTATTGTCTGTTTTTTGGGTGTGTTTTTTTATTTGTTTTTTCTTGTTTTGTTTTTTTGTGGCATAGCACCAGCAGCACCATAGACTGGCTGAAATACAGTCAAGGCTGTGGCAATCTACCCTACCATATAAGGCCTCAAAACCATGCTGTAAAAGATCTACTCATACAAAACTATACAGGTAAATTAACCATATAAATGTACAAGTTGTCATATAATAGGTTTTAATCTATAAATATCTATATATATAAAAGGCTAATATGCAAAGTGACCCATTGGGAGTTCAACTAGAAGACTGGGAGTTCGATTGCTCACTATGGGATGCGCTGACCACCAGGGGGCAGCGCAGAACAAAGGAAGGCTCTGGCCGGCAACTGGAAGGCCCTAATCGGCCCTGATCACTGGCCAGGCCTAGGGACCCTACCCATGCACAAATTTTGTGCACTAGGCCTCTAGTATTGATATAAAGATTTTATAGATTAACATCTGTATTCAGATAGGGATTATGCTTTAGGTAATATGTCCATATTACCTAAAGATAAATCTGCTGGTTGCTTTAGGTAATATGGACATATTAACAATATTAATTCTCTTAATCCATGAGCATGGAATATCTTTTCATTTATTTGTACCTTCCCCAATTTCCTTCATTAATGCCTTGCAGTTTTCAATATACATGTTTTCAGCCTCCTTAAATTTATTTCTAATATTTTATTCTCTTTGATGTAGTTTAAAAGGACTTTTTATTTCTCATTCTGATACTTCATTATTTCTATACTTCATGTATAGAAACAACAGATTTTTGTGATTGATTTTGTATTATACAACTTACTAAATGTATTAGCTTTAATGAATACTTGGAGTCTTTAGAGTTTTCTATATGTAACATTATGTCATTTGGAAACAGTGAAAGTTTTACTTCTTTTCCATTTTAGATGCCTTTTATCTCTTTATCTTGCCTAATTATTCTGGATGGTACTTCCAGTTTTATATTGAATATAAATGGTGAGAATAGTCATCCTTGTCTTATTCTTGATCTTAGAAACAAAGGCTTTCAGTTTTTCACCATTGAGTATGATGTTAGCTGTGGACTTGAAATATAGGACCTTTATTACGTTGAGGTACATTCCCTCTATTTAACTTTTATGAGAGTTTTTATCATGAAAGAATTTGAATTTTGTCAAATGATTTTTCTGCATCTACTGAGATTACCATATAATTTTTATCCTTCATTTTGTTAATGTGGTGTATTACATTGACTAATTTCCAGATGTTGAATAACTTGCATTTCTGGAGTGAATCCCACTTGATCATGGTATATAATCCTCACGATGTATTATTTCATTTTATTAATAACTAGTGGCCCGGTGCACAAAATTCATGCGCATTAAAAGGGTATTAATTAGAGGAAATATTTTAATAGTGCTATTTGCCCTTTCTCTATAATAAAGTGTGAGAGATAAAAGGTAATGAGTACAATGTATATGAAAATAATACATAATTTAATTAATAAATAATTTTTATAATTTGAAAAAGTTGAGGACACTGGTCCTCATCTGGAATTTCTGCCTTAACCATACGGTCAATGTCATATTCTGAATGTAATTTGGACTATCTAATATCGATAATATGTGAGCATGAGGCAGTCCATGTTTCTGAAATTCAATGACATGAATCTTAGCTATTACTTTGCCAAATAAATGGAATTTACATACATCATTTAAAAGAGCATTCAGCTTAATATTAAAAACCCTGGCTACCAAGTCAGGTCTGTTTTCAACTTTTTGCCAGCATTGTAAATTGTTTGTAATATCTGCCCATTTGGGGTTGCATGTCATAGTTATAAATAAATAAGGCTTGCCATACTTCGTTTCAATTGTCATAGCATCCTGATATTGCTGCTGCATATTTCTGGGACTACCCTTAAAAGATGATGGAAGTATTATCATTTTACCAATGGGTACATTATCATTTTCAGATTTAGATTTGAGATAATCCATCAAACCACTATATTTTCAACTCTCAACTTAGATTGGTTTGCTTTAATGAAATTTATCCAATTGGCCTCCATTTTTAAATATGAATCCACAATAAACGGTTGAGTTAACTTTCCTGCATTTAAAATAGGTTTGAACGTGTCCCTCACAGAGAGATGAAATCCATAATAATGCATTTGGGAGACTCGTGTTCTTACATTTTGTCTAGTATTATTGTTGAGTACACTGTTGTCTCTGAGTCTTAATGCAATATCTGTTCCCAACCTTTTTCACCATGTGGAAAAAGAATAGGGTATGTCATTGCATCTAATGTAGGAAACAGGATACTGATTTGTTTCACTTTAGTGCCATTTGGATTATTGGAATCTGGTTTACAATGAATGAGCAAGTACCTTTCAAAAGTAGGTTCTCCATCTTCATTTTTGAATATGACAGCAACCTTGGTTACACGAGGAGAATTATATCTACCTGGGTCACTGTTATGATCATATTTAATTGCCATAGTTACTTCCGTGGGAGCTATACCTTTTGCTGTTGCTTCAGATTGGGATTCCTTTTCTACCTCATGTAGCATCTTGTACAATTTTGTTAATTCATTGATTTCACGCATGAGGTTGTTGATGTTGATCATGAGTCTTTCTGAGCAGGCCTGGTTTGCTGGGATTGCTAATCTTTTACATGTAGCTTTGGATGTATCCAAAATATAGAGTTGAGAAAACTTCCGAGAAACACCATCAGAAGGATGTAAAATTCCAGTACGGTGATAAACTTGTCCATATTCTAAAACAGTATGGCCCATACCCTGATGGTGATGCAACATTTGTACCCATGGAAGCAAAAGCAAAATAACTATTTATAGATCAAATGTTTTCCATGAAATTTTTACTGTCAGAATTTTGTTTGTCATTAATATTTTTAAATATGGTAGGTAATCTGGAAAATGTATATCATTTGGACAGACTCCCATCAGATGGTTTTTCATCAGAGAAATTTAATGATAGGCAAAATTAACATCTAACAGTCACTGCACCACAACTATGTTCGAGAATTGCATCCTCAGGTACTCCATTTTCTCTGAGAAGGCAGTTCCTACCAGTATTGCTAGAACTTCTTTCAACTTCAAAGGCACGTTGTTCTTCAGACATTTTCGGTCAAAGACGCCAGTGTTTTTCGGCTTTAGAGGGACATTTTTCCAATAGCTGCTCTTCAGATACATTCTGTTGCAGGCATCGCCTTCTCCCAAGACCAGACGCACATCACTCTTCAGACATTTTATGTCGATAACGTAGGCACCTTTCTACAGAGCTCCGTTATCAACAGTTTTTCTTTGGACATAGTCCCACCTCTCTATTGCCACTTTCTGAGATAGAGGAGAATGAGGGTCTTGACAGTCAGGCCTTTCAGCAGTGTGACCAATGTTGGTATCTTATCTTTACATTTTTGTGTGTCTCAACATACATTATTTCTTTTTTGATTCCTTCTTTGACCCAGTGGTGTTCAGTAGCATGTTGTTTAATCATTACATATGTGAATTTTTTTAGTTTTCTTCATGTAATTTCTAATTTTATATCATTGTGGTTACAAAAGATGCTTAATATGATTTCAATCCTCTTAAATTTATTGACTTGTTTGGTGCCCTAATTCTTTCTTGTCTTAATAATTTTATCTTCACCCTGGACAGCATGACTCAGTTTGTTGGACACTGTCCCCTGCACCCGGAGGCTGCTGGTTCAATTCCTGGTTAAGGGCACATTTCCGTGTTGCAGGATCCACCCCTGGTTTGGAGTATGCAGGAGGCAGCCGATTGATGTGTTATGACACTGATGTTTCTCTCTCCATTCCCCTTCTCTCTAAAAAAAAATAAACTATTCAATAAATTAATAATAATAATAATAATAAAATAATTTTTTATTTTAGGTCAACATAACATCCAGGGGTGAATTTATTCCTACCCATGATAATAAACCTCACATTTAAAAAATAGAGAGAGCTATTAGAGGAAGATGGAAGTACCCATTAAATATATTTTTTTCTGATTAGATTTTTATTTTATTTTTTCCCCAATTTTTTAATTCTTTAAAGTATTACAAATCGTAATACATGTTTCCTTTTCCCCCTCCATTGAACTCCTCCCAGCCTCCCCTATCGCCCAGCATATGCCCTCTCCTGCCACCCCACCCCACTGTCTTGTATTCATTGGCTTTGCTTATATGCATGCATACAAGTCCTTTGGTTGATCTCTTACAGCCCCCGCCCCCCATCGTCCCCTGCCTTCCCACTGTAGTTTGACAGTCTGTTCAATGTTTCTTTGCCTCTGTCTCTATCTTTTTCCCCCCGTTTATTTTCTTTAAAATATTGCATCTGCATACTGGAAATAAATATATAAGAACAAAAAATGTTTGAGCCTCAGTTTCAATGTCCAACAGTTCTGAGTCCCAGTTTCAATGTCAAATAGTTCCTTTGTGTGCATGTCAGCAATGGTATCCAGATGGTGGACAAATAAATGGTGGCAATGCAGATTCCACCCTCTCTGGTTTGGTCCTGGGCCGCCTGCAGCGACACACAGCTGCTGACTGGTAGCATGGCAAGGTGTCATCAGTGTCTTCCACTTCTGGACTATCTTTGCAGTTGGAATAGACCTGTCAGTTCCTCTTTGTTGCAGGAATCCATATGGTCTTGGAGTTGTTTTCTGAAAATATACAAACATATTCTCGACCAAAAGTTAATAAAGGAATCTTTTCTGTAAATTAGACTTGGGATTCTTTTTATTTTTGCCTAAATGATTTTCCTTTGGCATATTTTGACACCATGTGTGTTTTTCATGGGTATCCTGCTGTTAGCATTATAAATGGAAATTAATTTTCTGAAGTAAAAATTTTCTAGATTTAATTTACTTACAGGATATTTTCCCTTACATGATATTACCCTTCTATCCTCCCCCCTTCCTTTTTTTTTTTCATTAATGAGGCTTTTGGAAATTTTATATTGCAGTCTTGGTAACTTTAAATTTTAATTTTTGCTCACAAATATGACTGCTTTAGGCTCTTTGCATGTTAGGCAATTTTACAATGAGATGAACTATTAATAAAAATTTTAATTAATATTTTAGGAACAGCTTTTTGTCCAGTACACTTAAATTTTCTTGAGTATTCACTTATTTCAATTGGCCAATATAAATTAATCTGAAAACTTGATTACTATTTTATTGTCAAATTTAATACTCAAACAATAATCTTAGTTTACCCAGTAAATATTAGTGGAAAGGATTATTTGCAACAGCTGCCTATATTTAAATCCAGTGTAGTACCAGGAATGCTCAGGGCCTACTAAAAAATGCAAATAATCCCATTAAATATTCTTGATGTCCTAGGACAGTGGTTGGCAAACAGTGGCTCGCAAGCGACATGTGGCTCTTTGGCCCCTTGAGTGTGGCTCTTCCACAAAAGACCATGTGCAGGCATGTACCTATAGTGCGATTAAAGGAGTACCCTAATTAAGTTAATAACAATGTACCTACCTATATAGTTTAAGTTTTAAAAAAATTTGTCTCTCAAAAGAAATTTCAGTTGTTGTACTGTTGATATTTGACTCTGTTGACTAATGAGTGCCTATTTTCAAAAGGATTGCACAGGAACACATACATGGGATTTGGAGTTAGGAAACCCAGGTGACTTCAGCATCTTTCTAGTTCTTATTGGGCAAGAGGACTTAGAACAGACATTTCAGTTCTCTTTTTCTCAACTTACTTAAGATTTGTTTGTGGATTAAATTAACATTTAATCCATTCTTTCTTGAATACTCTTGAAATATATGTGGGAGTAAAAGTTGGAGATAAGACAAAATAGGCCAGGGAAAGAATGAAGAGAGAACAGAGTAGAGGATAAACAAAGGAAAAGTAGTCTATAAATGATCTCCAGGGAAAGTAGCTGGAGATATGGGGGAAGCAACACGGAAGTGGAGGAGGAAAAGGGTATCAGGAAGGAAAGAGGCAATCAAACATCAAATGTCTCAGAGAAGTCAAGAAGAAAAGACTACAAAAAATTGCCTATTGTCATTTTAGTTCAAGAAAGAGAGTAGAAACCTCATCATAGTCAATGTGACAGTCACACACTATTCTTTCCAGAATCTTAATAGTGAAGGAAAAAGAACCAGTGGTATCTCCTATCTAATTGACATCCATAGTTCTTTTTTTTCCTCTCATTTTTATTTTTATTTTTATTTTTTGACATCCATAGTTCTTTTCTGAATATTGAAAGAGGACCTGCGATCTTTACTTAATTAAATAATTGTGTCAATCACTTCCAGAGTTCTAAATACATAAAGGCCAATAGTAAGTTTCTCAAAGGTATATGACTTATTCATCTACGTAGCTGCAGAGACTATTATAGCTCCAAACTCCTTTTGAGTGTTCAGTAAGTGCTTAGAGCTCAACGTGATCATAGATTCTTGTGGCCACAAGGAAAGGTTTGAGCTTTTCATCAGGGGGTTATTTGTTTTGTTTTTATTTTAGGCAGATGGACATTTACCTTGCTTATATACAGAGACGTGAAGCAATAAAGTTTACCAAGGAGGTGACAGAGAGTGGAATCCAGGATCCAAGTGGAAGCACAATTCTTTTCACTGTAGGGACGATTCAATGGAGAAAAGGGTATATGTAGATGCAGATAAATGTCCTTTGGACTGTGAATGGGAGAAGTGGAGGAGATAGGAAGGAATATGAAACAGTTTCGATATATGAAGTAGTCAGATTATCTTCTGAGTGTGAGTAGAGGACATGGTACAGTTTGATATGAGTAGAGCTGTGATGGTTTAACATAGCTGTTGGGGGAGATAGGCAGTTGAAGATAAGTATATGAAAGTAGTTTCTACATTATGAAGGCTTGCACAAACTTAGATTCTCAATATTATATATGTGGTCATATGTACTTTAGATGAAATTGTAATGAGAAACCAAGTTTATTAATTTAAATACATGAAGGCCCCTAAATTCTATAAGAAAGGAACAAATTAAGTAATAAATTATAAAACCTATGAGTGTAAAATTATAAAATAAAAAAATACTAGAGGCAGTTCTTCAACTGTGTCAGGAACCAATACATATAACAATATCACTACTTTCGCTTTTCAAATTAGTAAGTTGTATTTTTTTCTATAAAAGGTATCAGATGGGTAAAACACATTCCTCTAATAAAAGAAAAATTAAGAATAATAATGACCCCCAAGAAGAATAAAGTAAAGTCACTTAAAATTAATTCATGCATAGATATTCACTATTTAAATTTTATATATCTGCTTTCAGATTTTTTCCTATGCACATGCTAGTAAATTTGTGCTCCCATTTAGAAATCATTAGATGTATCATATAAATTTTTTCTAAAGCTTGCTTCTTTCACTTAATATTCTACACACATTTTTCATGTTAATAAATATCCACACAATTATTCTTAATAGTTATTTACTATCACAAAGCAATAAAAAATACTTAAATGAAACATCTTTGGTATATTCTTATTGTTTATATTTGTTACAATGTGTTCCTATTGCAAAAAGTCCTTCAATGAGCATTTTCTACATAATATCTTGGTGCATCTGTATAATTATTTTCTTACTAGTGGCCCGAGGCATGAAATTCATGCACAGGGGAGGGGGAGGGTTGTGTGCCCCTTAGCCTGGCCTGCATCCTCTCTAATCTGGGATCTCTGTGGGATTGGGCCTAAACTGGAAGTCGGACAATCCCCTCGCAATCCAGGACTACTGGCTCCTAACTGCTCACCTGCCTGCCTGCTTGATCTCCCCTAACCACTTGGCCTGCTGGCCTGCTTGTCCCCAACTGCACCACCCTGTCAACCTGATCACCCCCAACTGCCCTCCCTTCCTGGCCTGATCACCCATTAACTGTCTCTGCCTCAGCCCCACCACCATGGCTTTGTCTGGAAGGCCATCTGGAATGTTTCATGGTCTAATTAGCATATTACCCTTTTATTAATATAGATAGGATATGACATACTGCCATAACTATAACGTATCTACCAATATTACCTATAAGAATACATACTTCATGAGATAGGAAGGCATCTAATACATTATATTGTATATGTTGCAAGTAGTAGGAAATACAGTATTTGTAGCAATAATATACACCCTGTGACTTCTTTTCCTGATCTGGGAATGGTTCCCAGATCTTTGAACATTTCCTGGTCCCTAATGTATTATTATTATTATTATTGGGTTGTTGTTTTTTTTCAGTGTAACTTTATTTACTGTTTATTGTACATAATTTGAGGTCTTTAATTTCTAACCACCAAAGATTCAAAGGACTATTTTTTCCATGAATTTTAACATTAACATTAGTGAATTCATGTATTCATGTGTTTTTATTGTAAACATCTGAATTATTCACATTGTCATAGATCCTGAACTCATAAGTGTGGACCATGCACAGGCTGGCAGCAGGCCAGGAAGCCAGTCTGCAAGCAAACTGACACTCTGTATAAGGAGAAAAGTCATAGCCTAACATTCAATGTCTGACTTTAATTCATATGCTATCGGGGACTCAACTGCTTGGTTGGTGATGGGGTTGATTATTGGGAGGATTATTCTTGAAATAATTAAGGAAAGGGGGTCTCAATCTTTCTTCTTGGTTGCTTGCTCCTCCCCAGCACCTTCATCTCTTTGGGCAGCTTCTTGGGCCCCACAGAGCAGAGGAATGGTGGAGCAATGAAATGGCTACCCGGGACCTCCAGGGCCACCCGGTACAGGCGGTCCCTTGGGTGCCCGGCCCTCTGCTCCACAGGCCCCACAGAGCAGAATGCGCGTGAGAGGTGATTCCTCGGGTCCCTAACCCTCCGCTCCACAGCCCCATGCATCGGCTGAACAGCCACCCAGGACCACCCCTCCACTCCAGGGGCCCCGCGCAGCAGCAGAATGGCCGGCCGGGGATGCCAGGGGACTCCGGGGACATCTGGGCCTGGTGTGCGAGGGACCGCCCCTCAATATTCAGTTGCCAGCCTCATCGTGGGCTCTGGGCAGGGGGGCATGCAGGGACCCCTGGGCCTCACAAAGCTGCGGCCACCATGGTATTCAAAGGGCACTGGGCTGGGGGCATGGACCCAAACTGCCACTTGGTTCACAGCCCAGCCTCACACCTGGCCTCATTACCCAAGGTGCCCTGGCTGCTCATTTGCATGTGACTAAGTCACAGTAACTCTAAGGAGGGGTGGCCCTTAAGTACCATGCGTGCAGAGCTTATAGGATGGTGGTTGCTTTCACAGCACTGTGGCCATGTTCCTGCCAGCCTCGCCTCCTGTCTGCTGGCCATGCCCACTGGCCATGCCCCCTGTCTGCTGGCCATGCCCCCTGCTCCTAATTGGCTGTAGTGTAGAGGAGGTATAGTCAATTTACATGTTACTCTTTTATTAGATAGGAAGGGGAAAAATTTTAAGTGAAATTTTTAAGTCAAAGAGTTTAACTATTAAATAAACCCTCCTTTGAAACAAGTGTCAAGAGTAGTTGTGCCAATTTTTGCTCCTAAGAACAGTATGTATAGTTTATTTTCCTACATCTATGCCAAACCTTAGCATCACCCTTTAATCCTTGCCAAGCTAATAAACAAAATATGCTGTTACTAATTTGCATTTTTTTCAATATAAGTGAGATTATAATTTTTAGAAAAGCATTTTTTAATGGTCATGTGTTTTTATTTTCTAAATTAATGAATATTTTATCTACTATAATGAATATTTCTAATAGTAGTAATATTCAGTTGCTAGCATCATTTACTATTGGTAAAGTTGCAAATTCATTAATTCTTAGCTCTGTTTCATATGCTGCTTAACCCATTCATGAAGTCTTCAACTTGAAAATTTGATTTCTAGATATTCTCTCTGATTCTTTTAATTTCTGCTGGTTATTTTATAATCCTTTTGCCCCTTCATGATTTTCTATATTGTTATTTATTTCCACAAATAAATATATTTGTAGATTATTAGGCTCTTAAGAATCTAAATTACTTTTTGTTTCATTTTATATTTGGTGACTTTTGAATGTGATTTTCTCTTTATTAGAAGAGTTACAAAGTCACATGGCAAAGAGCTTGGATTTTGGAAAGTAGAGAAGGATAGTAGCCATTTTGTAAGAATACCATAAGAATAATGTCTCTGCTCTTTGTTAAGAATTTTTGTAGGCCTAAGAAACCTATTAGAGGAGGTGTTCATGGCCTTACCTTTGTTTCAACTGAAGAGTCATCCTCAGCAGATATGTGAACTGCAGTTACTGCTGATACTGGTACCACAGTCTGTGTCTCAGGAGACTAATGAGTTTTAATATTGTTGCCATGTGCTCCTCAAGACACTGTGTTCCCTCCACCAAATTCTGTAAATGTCTCAGGCATGTTTCCTCGGAACAAAGGAAATGTCTGCATACCAACCTGCAATAATTGTATTAGTATATTTCTTGAGTCTATATACAAGTCATGAATTTGGGGTTTATGCCTCCAAATGTTCTACCTGACTCTGAATCAGTCCTGTAAGGGCTGGAAAACCATGGTGTTTGAACTTCAAGCAGTAAGAGAGAAGATTGAAAGAGACTTTGACTCTTAACCAATTAATTTTTAATAAAACCTGGCAGCAGTTATATGAAAAGTGTGACTTCCCACTCACATACAATAATTGAGATTGCCTTAAGTGAGTTTAGTTGAGAGATATAAAAGAGTAAGATTACAAAGAAATAAATCAGCTTGGGAATTATGTATAGAAAATAATTGTTAATTTGGGATTGAAAAATGGAAATGGCTAGAAGCAGAGGTCAAAAGCCCACTAAGTTTCTGAAAAAAAAAATGTATTATGTAAAAAAACAAGAGTCTTGATTGAAAAAAAAAGATATATACTTGATTGATTAAGACTCAAACTTTCAAGACTAAGGGGCAGGCTTTAAAGGCTATAGGGAACCAATACCCATTTCAGATATAGCCAAGGAGAACAATGGATAAGAAAATTTCTTTCAGAGGGCAAAGTGAAGAGACACAAAAATAGCAGATGATATTTTTTCCCTCAGATAACAGAATTGGAGACCACCTGAGCACTTTTCCCACCACCCCAAATAGCAGGCGTTCACGCAGCTGCACAGAATTCCAGTTTCACTGCAGGAATTTTCCTCCTTTTTTGTGTCATGGCACACATAAAATATTTACTATATTTTTTACCAATATGACCCAAGGATGTATAATTTTGACTTAATCATACTGGAAGGCTATTGTTATATTGGATGATGAAATTTTCTATTTGAGAATCTAAGGGAAAATTGGTCAGTGCCTCTAACTAGTCAGGTATTGCATGTTTTTAAAATTATTTCAGCACACTGGATGAAAATTGCTGCTATAGATTAATGACTTATCAGGGACTTCTTTTCTTTCTTTTTCCCAACAAACTATTTACCAAGTTTAACTTGCCTTGATCATTACTGTATATCAGGAATAGGAGTTGAGGGAAAGGAGGGGTGGCTTGTCATTTTAGTCTTCAGTTTAAAAAATCAAGAGGAAGCACATTTGGGTTTAATGGGAAGCACTACAGAGCTCTGAGGCCTTACACTGTGAGCTAGGTGCAGTGACTGCCTGCAATTCACATTGTCTCTCCTGAGGATGGGATTACCCCATTCTCTATGTGTGTGCAGAGGTGAAAGCCACCTGATCTTTGGTGTTTAGAGAATAGACAATAACAGGCAAGTGCTAGCAGTTACACATGTGTGCTCTGTATTTCCCAGTCTCTCTTTAACATGGACTTTCTTTAAAGTTATTTCACTTCTAAGAAGGAAGGTCCATGCACATGTGAATGGAATCATGTATGCTGTTTTTATACCTAACCTCAACTATGTCTCTTGGATGAATGCACTTTCCTTTACCCATGTAGCTAGGACCAGAGGATTCTGAGATGGTGTAGTCACATTGATGGAAGGGAGTGGAATTCCTGAGTGATTGTTTTTGGGAGTCACTCAGCCGGTTTCAGGCTGCAATGAGAAATAAATCACAAAGATTTATCCCAGTTGTTAATATTATTTACCCTGAATAATACATATTACTTAGCTGCTCCAAATCTAAGTTGTACCCTATAACTGAACCAAAGAAGTATAATCTACCATAGACACTAAACTTTTAGAAGAATGTTTATGCAGGGCAAAGGAGAATGCAACAAAAGCAGCGTAGACTTAGAGCATCCTCATAGAGATCCTGAGAACTGTTTGAGGAAAATGATTTATCAGCCTTTGGAAGCAAGGTGGGGAATGTGGGAGGTAGTCATGTATAACATGTGCATGGATGTCCCAGACTAATCATGGACTATGAGCTCATGTCTTTAGACATAGGCTTTTTGTAAAGTTAGGTCATACTTTGAAAGGAAAGGCAGGCCCATGCATGATATATTGATACTGGTTGGACAGGCTCTAGACATGTAGGGACCACCTCAAGATTTAGGACAAGTGAGTTGTAGAAGGCACTAGAGAAGCAAGGCAACTAAGGTAGATGCTGCTAAATTTTTTAAACTTAAGGATTTGCAAAGATGCAATAGGGGTGCTCCTGGGAGGAATCTGAATCATAATTTGACCACATGGTGGTAGGAGTGGAAATTTTCAGAGACATAAAATTAGAGTTGTGGAAACTTTGTTAAGTCTCCTTGCTTGAGGATTTTTTGTGGTTTTAAGGCAACACATTTACCAATTAGGGCTCATGGCAGCTTGCATGCCTCTTTTACTGTATAATATGCCAAATATACTACACCAAGAGTTGAAATTTGTACACTATAACTCAGAAGTACAAAAAATATATATATATATACTTTTAAAATCCAAACATGATGTCATCTGTCTCAAGTTTCTATTTCCACTCAATAGATTTAAAGAATCTTTTAAATGCTTTCAAGGGAGTTTGGATTTTAGGGTCAAGAGTCTCTTTGGGTTGTTAGTAACTCACATTTTTCATTATATAAATTCTGAATTTTAAACTATTCCCGTCTTCATTCTTCCTGCTTTCCTCCCAAGAGAACCTATGACCTTAGGGAATTAAACTATCTTCTCCTACAATCAAGTTTAACCCAATTAGTCACTGAGAATTCTCTGCCCATGTGCTGGGACCTGCCAGTGACTTCCTGCAATTCACATTATCTCCCATGAGGATGGGATTACCCTGCATTCTATGTGTGTGAAGAGGTGAAAGCCACCTGATCTTTGGTGTTTAGAGAATAGACACTAGCGGGCAAGTGCTGGCAGTTACACATTAGCACTATGTACAATTATAAAAACAAATACAAATACAAGGACTAAGCAAGAAGAAACAACTTCCTATTTGTCTTTCTTTTTCAGACTTGGACATATATTTCATATGACCTCTAAGAAACATCTCACACTAACCATTACCACGTCTTGGGACCCTCTCTCTTCCAGTCTGTGTGACACCAAGCCTGCTTCTCCCTCTCTCACCAGTTTTTGTTCCCTTTACTATCCTCTCCTTCATATTTGATCTTTAAATGTTGGGGTTCTTCAGGTGTCAGTTATAATCTAAGTGATAATCATTTTCAGTAGTTTCTCTTTGGACTTACAAAATTCTGTGGTTTCACTCCACAAATGTGTATATACATATAGTTATAATTATGCTAGAGGCCCAGTACATGAAATTTGTGCATGGGGATAAGAGTGTCCCTCAGCCCAAACTGCACCCTCTCCAATCTGGGACCCCTTGAGGGATGTCTGACTGCCCTCCCATTGTGATCAGGCCTAAATGGGCAGTTGGGCATCCCTTTGACAATCCAGGACTGCTGCCTCCCAACCGCTCACCTGCCTGCCTGATTGCCCATAACCACTTCTGCCTATCAGCCTGGTCACCTCCTAACCACTCCTCTGCCAGCCTGTTTGATGACGAACTGCTCCCCTGCCGGCCTGATTACTCCTAACTGCCCTCCCCTGCAGGCCTGGTCCCCCTGCACCGAACTACCATCCCCTGTTGGCCTGGTCACCCCCAACTACCCTCCCCTGCCAGCCATCTTGTAGCAGCCATCTTGTGACCACATGGGGGTAGCCATCTTTTGTGAGGGTGTGATGGTCAATTTGCATATTACCTCTTTATTATATAGAATGGCTCAGTCATTCTCAAACATATCTGGAAACTTTGAAAATATAAGGTAAATCTCCTCTTTAGATATTTTTTAAGTATAAATACTTGAATTGGGTAAATATATCTGACAAGTAGAGTTAAGATTCTAATGGCGAGCAGCAGCAAAATCAGGTAAATAGCCCTTCTTAGCAATATTGTCTTAACCACCGTCTTCTCCAACCATTTTGGTCTTCTTAATTTTAAGACACTTGTCTCAGGATCTTCATACACACTGCTCCTTCTGCCTGAAATGACCCTCATGTCCTCCTCCCCACATCACAGAGTGTACAACTCGCTTCACCCTGGTTTCTGTTCAAATGGTAGTCCATCAGAGAAGCATTTCCTGACCACACTTTATAAAATAGAATTAACCTCCCTTCAGTCTATACCTTCTTGTCTCCTTTATTTCTCTTCAGTGTGCCCATTACTTAACAGAATAAATATGTATGTATCTGCATACTATTTTACCTACTAGGATGCAAGCTCCATAAAAGTAGAAACATGGTCTATCTTTGTTCTTCTGTATTCATAGCACATAAGAAATATTTGGTGAATACATGTAAATTCTACACATTTCCTACACATGTGATTGAATACTTGGGAGCATTATATGGGAATATTATTTAGGTTAAGGATATATGATAAAAGTGAATTGTTAAGATAACTAACAGCTAATAATGATGCAGGTTTGGAGGTCCCTCAATAGTCCATATTATTTTTCTGTATTTATTAGATTAACTTTTTAAAAAAACTTATTAGGATATGACTTTCATTAACATTTTCTTCCAGTTTTCTTTCTGCTTCTCAATATGTCAAATAGATTTTAAAACTATTTTCTGGATTGTTTAGTCTTCAATTTTCATAAAAATTTGTCTTGTATATAAAGGCAAGCCATATTCTACTAAGTATATTCTATGAAATATTATGAACTCTAATTTTATTTTTATTGATTTCAGAGAAAAAGGAAGATAGATAGAAACATCAATGATGAGAAAGAATCATTGACCAAGCTGCCTCCTGTGCACTGCCTACTGGGGATAGAGCCTGCAACTGAAATTGAACCCAGGACTTTTTAGTCTGCAGTCCAACGCTGAATCCACTGAGCCAATTTAGCTAGGGCTGTGACCTTTTAAATCTAAATAAGCCATGTTGTAGGACATAGGTAATCTTTTTAGATTGCATATTTAAAAGAAGAAAAATCCACCTTTATAATTAATAACAAAGTAGTGTTCAATTTATTAACATTTATATTAACCTACAGTGAATTGAAAAAAAAATAGACTAAATTATTAACTATGATTATACATTAGAGTGACAGAAAACCTTTCTCTACTTCATATGGAACTCCCCAGAGTGAAAGCAGTCGCTAAACTTGATTAACTTTTCTAAAATTTTCTGAAGCTTCATATCAACTTAACACTTCTTACTTTACATTTAGGTAAATATTTTTCTTTCTCTACTTTCCCTATCTTTTGAACACATTGGCCTCTTCCCATAATACTTAACTAACAATGATAAAATTTATTATAGTATCACAAAGCCAAGAAATCCCAAAGTCAACTCATTTCTTAAAAGTACAGACTCATAGAATGAAGATAATAGTAAATATTTTGTCCTAGGATTATATTTATAAAAAGTACTTGTATTTTTGTTAGGAACTACAACCAGGGATTTGATGGGCTTAGTGGAGTGCCAATTCTTTGATGAAACATATCTGGTGGAAAAGCAGGCTTATCACCACTTCTTCAATGTCTCCTTCCTCTAAGGTTGAGAGAAAATCTTGATCTCATGTATTTTGATCCAATTTAATATTATTTACTGAGTGACTGATTTACCTCTTTTTTTCTCTTTATAAAGTTAACGTATATGCTTATTGTATAAAATATAAACAATTAGAAATATTGAGTACCAATACAATACAAAAATAGGAATTATCATGGTACCTACTTCATATGGTAACCAAGAGCATTTAAGGAGTTAAAATATGTTGACTATTTTTCACAATTTAGTTCTGAGTTCTTCCATAAATGATATTTTTAATAAATATTGCCAATATTATTGTGACTATCATATTTACATCTGGCTAGATGACCTAGGATAGCTACTAAAAAAATATACCCAATAAGTCTGTTTCCTTATTTGTGAAATAAGATAATATGAATGATGATTCAAAGTTCTAGGAACATAGAGGATTTCCTCTGGGGCAACTGAAATCTGGAAATATTTATCAGAGGTCCCTGCAAACATGAGACCTGCATGAGTGAGCTCTTATCAAAATCATTGGAAAATATTAATAACACCATAAATATTTAGGATATGAACAAAACAGTCTGCTACATAGCTAATTATAAGTATTTTATTTGGCAAACTAGATAAATACTTCAAAAATTATAGCATATTATATGCTATTACCTTTATCTTGCTCTCAATATGGTAAATATTACTGTAAGTTTCAGCAATTTCTCTTAAAATAAAACACTTTAATTTAAAAAGATATATGCACCCTTATAGTCACTGCAGCATTACTTACAATAGCCAAGATATGGAAGCAACCTAGGTGTCAACCAATACTCAATTGGATGAGGAAAATGTGACACATAAATACAATGGAAGAGAAACCAAGATGGCAGCATAGGTTAATACCTGAACTTGCTGCCTCACACAACCACTTCAAAACTACAACTAAAAGACAAATTGAACATCATCCAGAACCACAGGAAGGCTGGCTAAGTGGAAATTCTACAACTAGAAGAGAAGAGAAAAGCACACTGAGACTCAGAGGAGCTGCGGAAGTAAAGTGCAAAGGTACAGAGGTGTGTGCACAAGGAGAGGGCTGGCAACTGAGTATGCAGCTGGCTTTATCACCTGCAGGGAGACACAAGCTCCCAACTTCTCGGGATTCCAGTTCCGGGCAAGACTCTGGGGACCCAGACTCATTCAGGAAGAAACTGGACTGTCTGACAGCTGAAAGAACTCAAGGGCAGCTTTCTCTCAGAGATGCTTGCACTGATTACCAAATGTGGACACTGAGACCTGGGGGCCTCTTAAAAGAGTGCTGATGGGAAGCCATTACTGTTTGTTCCAGCCTGAGACTCCACCCCATTCAAGCTATGCACAGAGGCTTTTGCATATGAATGGCCTGGCCCTTTGAAATCTAAACTTACCTAACAAACAACAGCTGAGTCAGAGAGACCTAGAACATCCAAAAGAAGGCCCAAGGCCCCACAGCAGCTCCCATTGCTTCACAGCTGGGCCACACCTGGGTACCTCCAAAACCCTAACAAAGAAGAGGAATCTGCAGATCTCTCCATAGTTCTTGCTGGGTGGCCTCAGGCAGAGGCTAAATTAGCACCTCCTTGAAGATCCAGGAGCCAGTGTACCCCGGGGGGTCAGAGTAGGACCATCCAGATTACAACTCCTCAGATCCATAAGGACACACTCAAGGGCAGACTTAGTGAGCACCAAAGCCCCACTGAAACAAGTCTTGCCTCATAAGGGTGTCCCCAGCACAGTTATCCCAGTGTAGACACAGCTGATCTTAACAGCCAATTGGCCTAGAGGTAAATTCCTCCCAGTGATACCAACAACAATCAAGGCTTAATTACAACAGGACAGTGCACACAGCTCACAAAGGGGTGAACAAAGAGTATCTACCTCAGGTAATTGGGGAGGCTAAGCCACTGGGCCCTATAGGACACCTAGCACACAAAGCCACACTACCAACTCAGGGAAGCAGTCAAAATGTGGAGACAAGGAAACAGGTCACAAACGAAAGAAATGGAGAAAAACAAATAACTAGATATAGAGTACAAAACCAGGGTTATAAGGTTTTTCAAGAATTTTCTAGTAAAAGCTGATAAATTTAGTGAGATCCTTGAGGATATTGAGGATATTAAAAAGGGCACTGACTGAAATAAAAAAAATGATATACAGAAATCCAACAGCAGACGAGAGGACCACAAGAATCAAGTAAAAGATTTGAAATACAAAGAAGCAAAAAACACCCAACCGGAAAAGCAAAAAGAAAAAAGAATCCAAAAATTTGAAGACAGTGTTAAGGAGCCTCTGGGACAACTTTCAGCATACCAACATCTGAATTATGAGGGTGCCAAATAGAGAGAGAGCAAGATAATGAAAACTTTTTGAAGAAATAATGACTGAAAACTTCCCCCACCTGGTGAAAAAAAATAGACTTACAAGTCCAGGAAGCATACAGAGCCCCAAACAAAAGGAATCTAAAGAGGACCACACCAAGACACCTCATAATTAAAATGCCAAGAGCAGAGAGGAACTAAGATGGCGGCAGAGGCAAAACACCTATCTTGCCGTCATAATCAGCAATTTTAATACTACAACTTAACGAAAGAACAAACACCTTCCAGAATCACCAGAAAGCTCGCCGAGTAAAGCCGAGTAAAAATTCCACAAATAAAAGTGAAGATAAGACACTGTGACCCGGAGGAGCGGCAGCGGACGGCGTTGAAAGATTCGCCCGGAGAGAGGTTTGGAGCACACGCTGCGGAGAGGGCGGGCGGCTGAAAACCGGCCAGTTTTCTCGAACGGGGAGACAAAGGCATCCCACTGACTGATTCTCCAGCTCTGGGCGAAGTCCAGAGAACCCACTATCATACGGGGTGAAAACTGGACAGTGGGAGGGCACGCCGAAGCTCGGGTGCTGCCGGGTCTCCCGGCTTGTGGAGAAGGCAGCTCGCGCGAACAGCTGGCTGCGTGAGGGCGCAGAGAGCGCACCGCGACTTGCCTCTCATTTGGAAAACCGTCAGACTGCTTTGTTTTACGATCCTGGGTGAGACATTGCGCATGCAGACTCATTTTGGGAAAGTCTGAATTCCCCGGCAACCGGCAGCTGGTGGAGCTCCGCAGCAGCTCTCTCTCAGAGGTGCTGGCGGCCATTGCCCCCCCCGCACAGAGTCCCTGGGGCCGCATAGGGCGGAGCTAACGCTGTCTGCTTGGCCCGGAGACTCCGCCCACCCAACCTGAGCACAGCTGAGCTTCACAGACAATTGGCCTGGAGGTCAACCCTCCAAGTGCTAGCAACGATTAACTGAGCTTAACTTCAGCAAGACTGTGCAGCCCATATCCACCTCAGGTAACCGGGGAGGCTGAGCCACTGTCCCTTGTAGCACGTCTACCACACAAAGCTAATTGACCAACTCAGGGAAGCAGCCACCATGCAGCAACATGGAAAGAAATCAGATGTGAAAGAAATGGAGGAAAAAAAACGACTGGACATGGAATTCAGAACCACGGTTATAGGGTTTTTTAAGAGGTTCCAACAAAAGATCGAGGCTTATAAGGAAATAAGCAAGACCACAAAGGAAATGAGTGAGTCCTACAAGAAAATGAACAACACCCTCCAGGATATAAATGAGAGCTGCAAAGAAATTATTAAGACCAACGTGGAAATGAATGAGTCCTACAAGGAAATGAAAGAAACCCTCAAGGATATAAAGCAGACTCTCAAGGATATGAAAAAGGACCAACCAGAAATTAAGCATACACTGACTGAAACAAAAAATATTATACAAAGACCTGAAAGTGCCCTGGAGCACCCCAAGAACCAAGTTAAAGATTTGAAATACAAAGAGGTAAAATCCACTCAGCTGAAAAAGCAAGAAACCAAAAGAATCCAAAAAATTGAAGATAGTGTAAGGGGCCTCTGGGACAACCTCAAGCATACCAACATCCAAATTATAGGGGTGCCAGAAAAAGCGAGAGGCCAAGACAATGAAAACCTATTTGAAGAAATAGTGACTGAAAACTTCCCACACCTGGTGAAAGAAATTGACTTAGGAGTCCAAGAAGTGCACCGAACCCCAATATATAGGAACCCTAAGAGGACCACACCGAGGCACATCATAATTAAAATGCCAAGAGCAAAAGACAAAGAGAGAATATTAAAAGCAGCAAGAGAGAAACAGTTGGTTACCTATAAGGGAGCACCCATACGACTGTCAGCGGATTTCTCAACAGAAACGATGCAGGCCAGACGGGAGTGGCAAGAAATATTCAAAGTGATGAACAGCAAGAATCTACAACCAAGATTACTCTATCCAGCAAAGCTATCATTCAGAATTGAAGGTCAGATGAAGTGCTTCGCAGATAAGAAAAAGGTAAAGGAGTTCATCACCACCAAACCAACATTATATGAAATGCTGAAAGATATTCTTTAAGAAGAGGAAGAAGAAAAAGGTAAAAGTGCAAACTAGCAACAACAAATACACATCTATCAACAAATGAACATAAAAATCAAGTGAATTGATAGGCTGTTGAACAGGATAGACTGGTGAATATAACAGAGACATGGACATAGAGAGGGAATGGACTGACAATTCTTGGGGAGAAAAGGGTTGTGGGAAGTGCAGCAAGAGACTGGACAAAAATCTAGCAACAAGGGGAGAGGACAGTGGGGAGGGGGAGGTGAGGGTGGAGGGTGGGATAGGTACAGGGTGGAAGGAAGCTATAGGGGGATAAAAAGGGGAAACAATGTAATTAATAAACTGAACAATAAAGATTAAAAAAAATGCCAAGAGCAAAAAACAAAGAGAGAATATTAAAAGCAGCAAGAGAAAAACAGTTACCTACAAGTGAGCACCCATACAATTGTCAGCTAATTTATCAACAGAAACTATACAGGCCAGATAGGAGTGGCCAAGATTACTCTACCCAGCAAAGCTAGAATTCAGAATTGAAGGGCAGATAAAGAGCTTCACAGATAAGAAAAGCTACAGGAATTCATCAACACCAAACCAGTATTATATGAAATGCTGAAAGGTATTATTTTTAAAAAAATATATATTTTTTATTGATTTTTACAGAGCAGAAGGGATACGGATAGAAAATCAGAAACATTAATGAGAGAGACATCGATCAGCTGCCTCTTGCACGCCCCCTACTGGGGATGTGCCTGCATCCAAAGTACATGCCCTTGCCGGAATCGAACCCGGGACCCTTCAGTCCACAGTCCAACACTCTATCCACTGAGCCAAACTGGTCTCGGCTGAAAGGTATTCTTTAAGAAGAGGAAGAAGAAGAAAAAGTTAAAGATAAAAATTATGAACAACAAATACATGTCTATCAACAAGTGAATCAAAAATCAAGTGAATAAAAAATTTGAGGAACAGAATAAACTGGTGAATACAATAGAATCAGGGGCATAGAAAGGGAGTGGACTGACAATTCTTGGGGGAAAAGCAGTTTGGGAGGTACAAGAAGAGACTGGACAAAAATCATACACCTATGGATGAGGACAATGGGGGTGGGGTTAAGGACATGGGGTAGGGTGGAAACTAGGTAGAGGGAAGCTATGAGGAAAAAAGAGGAACAACTGTAATAATCTGAACAATAAAGATTTTTAAAAAATAAAATAAAATAAATACAATGGAATATTACTCAGCAAAAAAAAAAAATTGATTGAAATCTTGCCATTTGCAACAACATGGATGGACCTAGAGAGTATTGTGCTAAGTAAAATAAGTCAAACAGAGAAAGATCATATGATTTTACTTATATGTGAAATTTAAAAAAATTTTAAAAAGAACAAACAAAAAGACCCATAGAAAGAGAAGTAATGGTTGTCAAAAAAGAAAGGTGTGGAATAGATAAATAAGGTCAAGGTGAATAAGAATTACAACCCTGCAGTTCCAAAATAAATAAGCCACAGAGATATAATATATAGCACAGAAACATAATTCTATCTAATAAAAGAGTAATATGCAAATTGACCATACCTCTGATCAAGCCACCCCACGCCCACCAGCCAATCAAGAGCAAATAAACCCCAACCAAGATGACTGTGACCACTGAGCAGGAGGGAGGCTTGGGTTTCCTTGGCAATGGAGGAAGCCAAGCTTTCCATCTGCCTTTGGCGACCTAGGCCTCCACTCAATGCTACAAAGTTTCAATTATAGAAGATATATTCCAACAGAAATGGCAGTAGCCACACAGCTGGAGAGAGCAGAGGCTAGGGTTGCCTGGGCAAAGAAGAAAGCCAAGCTTCTGCAACCCTACCACCTAGGCCTCCACTCTAGGCTACAAAGTTTCCATTATGGAATTTAAATAAACCCAAACAGAAATGGCTGTTGCTATGGAGCAAGCAGAAGGCTGGGCTTTGCTCCAGGCTACAAAGATTCAATTGTAGAACATAAATTAATTCCAGATCACAGGACATCCACTTCAGTCACTGGTGGGCATAACCAGCCTGCAAACCACCACAGGCCCCTCGCCCAAGCCGCCCCAGGCCACAAGGGAATCCCCATACTAATCCAGGACATTCTTCAGGGCAAAACAGCTGGTCCCCACCGATGCAGCAGACCTCTATCCTTTCTAATAGAAGAATAATATGCAGATTGACCATCACCCCAACACACCAGAGGCTGCCCCCATGTGGTCAAAGATCCTGCCCCCATGTGGACACAAGATGGCCACCACAAGATGGCCAGCAGCGGAGGACATTTGGGAGGGACCAGGCCTGCAAGGGAGGGCAGTTGGGGGTGATAAAGCTTGCAGGGGAAGATAGTTAGGGGTGACCAGGCTGGCAGAGAAGGGAAGTTGGGGACAAGCAGGCTGGCAGGGGAGCAGTTAGACATCAATTAGGCTGTCAAGGTAGTGGTTAGGGGGTGATCAGGCTGGCAGGCAGAAGCAGTTAGGGGCAATCAGGGAGGCAGGCAGGTGAGCAGTTTGGAGCCAGCAGTCCTGGATTGTGAGAAGGATGTCCGACTGACCATTTTAGGCCCAATCTCAGTAGAATCGGGCCTAAAGGGGCAGTCAGACATCCCTCAAGGGGTCCCAGATTGAAGAGGGTGCAGGCTGGGCTGAGGGACACCCCCACCACCCCTCCCCTGTGCACGAATTTTGTGCACCGAGCCACTAGTATGTTAATAAAATGCTAATTATTTCGAGTTTCTTACATGTATTAATCTGTTCAATTATTACAACCAGACAAGGCAGCCATACTATCATTATATTCATTTTGCAAAGGAAAAACCTGAGAAAAGGAGAGATGACATAACCTCCTCAGGATATATAGTAGGGGGTACAAGTCAAATCTTTGCCCTACCAGTAGGGCAAAGATTTGACTTGTACCCCCTACTCCTAGGTAGCCTGACTCTGTAGCCCCTTCTCCTAACCACTACACAGCATTGTCTAGATGCTTTTTTAATTACATTGCTGATTTCCACAACTCTTAGTGGAAATTGTTTTTATTTCATATTTATTCTATAAGATGAGCCAAACAAAAAATCATACACAGTCATAAAATCAGTAAACAGAACTGCAATCTGAGTAAAAGCATTTTTCATGTTTAGAACAGATAGGAGTTAAAGTCAGGGGTGTCAAAGAAATACAAATGAAGTATTCAATTGGCAGCTGGGTTTGGGCCTCTTATTTTTTTATCAGGTAATATACTATGTGTGATTATTTAGAGCTACCCAAGAGCTGTGCTCAAATGAATGCTTATCCCTCACTCCTCCCTGATTATGAGTCAGGGTATAAGACATTATTACTCTTAGGTAGCCAACAAGTGTAGACAGTCTTTCCAAACAGCTCGTCCAACTTCTATAATTCCACATTAATTTTTCTTTAATTCAAGTCTCTTTCTGTGCTGCTACAAATGATTAAGAAGTACTATTTAAAAGAAATGGCATTTGACCAATTTTTTCCTCTGCATATAAGAAGGCTCGCCCAATTTTCCCTAGGGCCATATTTAATAGCTGCTTAAACAGAAGATGTTCCATTTTTTTACAGCAAATTTGTAAGATCTGGATTGCATTAATAAATTGCCTTTAAACCTATTTTCTATAGTTAATCAAAGATACTATATTCCTCGAATGTTTGTTGATGGACTACAGTTTTGTAGGCAAAAATATTAAAGATTTTGGAAATTATAAAGCACTTTTTATAGCTTTCCAGGGTCACCCTAAACAGCCTGGTAGCTCAGTCAGTATAAACTTCAACTGCCTGACCTATTAACAATTTTAATAGTAATGTAGATGGCATATTGCATAGAGTAATTTTTTAGTAAGCATTGGAAAGCTAAAAATCTTTTATAAAAATTCTTATTTAAATAACTATTATATACACAAGTAGATTAACAATAAAACTGATTTTAACTTGTCTATCATATGGGAAGAATGAAATTATTTTTCAGCCTTCCTATCAGAAAATATTGTTATTTTTTTCTAAAATACCTGTTGGTTTTCCAAAAACTTGGGCTTCTCTCTCATCACATTCACTCTAGCATGAATCCGGTGGAGATCCATAAAAAACATTTCCTAGTATCCTAAATGGTCCTCTTATTTTGTTTTCCTGTTTTTGTTGTTTTGGTTTTCTTTTTCTTCCAGGCAATATCACTTAATAGCTGGTTAGCAATCCCTCTACCAACTGAGCTGTTTTTGCTGTTTAATAGGGAATATGATTCTCCAAGGAGCCATGCTTAAAGAAACACAATAGCTACCCTATATGTACTAGTATTTTAGTAGAAAACTCTCTAAAGCTAAAGTCCAATCTGTGCCTGTTAATGAACATCCAAGCAATACTCACTTTAGGAACCACATACATGCAGCTTCAGACAAGGGGAACTAACTGAATAAGAGGAATCACACAAATTAATCCATGCTATTAATTAGGTTTGTCAATAATTTTTTACATATGGAAGAATTAAGAAATAACTTTTAAATATGAGTTAAAACAGGGCAAGATTTTAGAAAACCAACATTCCCAAATAGCTTCAAAGCCTGAGTCCAGGCCTGGAAAATCACGGGTCCAGTTGTCAGACTCTGTTTTTAACATAGCAGTAGGGTAAGTCTGGTTCCTAGGATTCCTAGCCCAGACCACATCACATGACTGGTCTCATTAACCTGTTTTCTTTAATATCCAACTGCTAATCATCTGTATATGGCAACATAGTTAAGTGTCTGTTACGGACTAATTGGTGCCCACCCCCCCTCCAACATTTATATGTTGAAGTTCTAACCCCATGACTTCAGAATGTGACTGGATTCGGAATTAATTCAGATAAAGAGTTATATGAGTGAGCCTTAATTCAATATGACTAGTATCTTTTTAAGAACAGGATATAGACATCAGACATGCACAGAGGCAACACAGTGTCAAGACACAGAGAGAAGATGGCCATCTACAAGCCAAGGAGAGAGGCCTCAAGAGAAAGCAATCCTGCCAACACCTTGATCTTGGACTTCTAGTCTCCAGAACTGTGAGAAAATAAATTTCTGTTGCATAAGCCATCCAATCTGGGCATTGTATTATGACAGTTTGAGCAGACTAATGCAGATATAGGTCTGTTTCACCTGACTCCTCTCCCAGGACATGTCCCATGACCAGTCTCAATAGCTTATTTCCTTTAATCACCTGCCCACCTAATCATCTATGGAGGGCATACTTGCAACTTCAGACAACAGGAACTGAGTAAGAAGAATTAGCAAAATATTTCTAGAGATCAAGAGCTAAACTCTCCAGTGGATAAGAATTTCACTTAGCTCTAGTTGAAATCCACACACGAAAAAAGGAAAATTATTCATCCTATTTACAGTGACAGTAATGTCAACAGAATTTAGGCAACATTTTCATCTTTGTTTTCTATTTCTTATAAATTTTTTGTCCTTTAGTCTTGATAAATACGTATTTTGTCTGATAGTGCTTCTAGAACATGAGTGTACTGCAGTTCCATGGGTAACAACTAAGACAAGTGTTCTAATGATAATCCTGTATTTGAAATGGAAACTCCATGTTTTAAATTACTTCTGAATCTAATGGGATTGTAAAAGCTACTTCAGCATTGTAAAGTCAAATCCATCTCATTTACTCATATACAATTGCCTCATATAACCTATTACTAAGATCATGAAAGGAGAGTGCAATAAAATATGTAGCTCCATAAAAACAGTGCTTTAGGAAGTCATTGAGAAAAATGATTCCGTGAATCATGAGAGACCCCTACTGACCTTTTTAAGTATTAGAAGTAACCTATCACTACTTTTAGATAAAAGTTTGTCTGCATGTGCTTGAGGAGCATTTGTTAAATCAAGGTTGCTTGAGATCGTGGCCATGCCTTATTTGCCTTTGTTTCTGAGTGCTTACCCCAGAGCCCAAATTATTAGCTTCTCAGTATAGTAGGATCTCAGTAAATATTAGTTCAACTCATGAACCTCCTCTGCTTATTTTCCCCAATTCTTTGGGGGTAAACTTAGGGAAGTTCCAACAATTTTTAAAGTGGAAAAAAAAAGATGACTAGTGAATTGTATAGAATAGAAAATTAGAGATGTTATATGATCTCAGAAGGCATGGATTCTATATTAAAATTCTAAACGATTATATGGTAGATATTCAGTCTACACTTTAGATCAAAATAGGTGTTCAGAAAAGCATTGACTTCATAAAATTGAAATCTATCAGACTTAAATGATTCTAGGACAACCGAGTGACTCCCTAATGTTCCTGTAATCACCTAGAACTAGTAAATGTTCAAGCCACAGAATTGTGTTAGCAGATTAAATCATCATAGGAGTTCAGAAAATAGTTTTCTTTAAAATCTCTAAGAATCTGAAAATGTATAATTTTCCAAGAAAATTTTCCAAAGTCCAACATACTAACTCATTCTAATGAAAGGTAAGGGAGATGTCTACAAGGTTGACAAGAGAAGTCCCATTGCTTGGTATTCAGTTCCCAGTTTTTCCTGTTTCCCTAGAATTGAATGTGGTAAGGTGAAAAATGTACGTAAGCCCCTTTCTTGTGGACTTCTTATGTAGAACTTCCATTTTTCTTCCTCAACTGCCACACAGTGTTCTCTTTAACTAAATAATCTCCATTTATACAAGCAAAATCCTGGATTATGATTTGCATTTTCTTTGTTTGTAGTGAATAATAGGGCTGAGGTATTATAAATCCTACTAGTTTATCCTTTATAACTGAAGCATTTTAATGTGGGGCATGGTTTCTTTATGTAGAGATAGATTTCATCCCATTTCATTTCTCTATTTCATCTGGAAAAGTATAAGTTAAATCACCCTTCTCTGACTAAAATTTACATGGTTCTACCAACATAACTCAAAGCAGGAATTAGGTTTAAAGATCCTGTATAATAAATTTTAGTTCTCATTTTCCAAATCCCATGAACCATCCAAATAAACTTGAGATGATTTGTTTAAACGTTTGCTTTCAGAGTATTTATTTAAAATATACAAAACTAATGTGCTATGTTATACTTAATTAATGCCCAACTAAGTGGCTTAAATTATAAACCTGGCATATTTATTCAATAGTTAATTTGCCTTATGAAGCAGGGCATTAATTCAACATTTTTCATGGATTTTATGTTTAAATTATGTTGTCAAATTGCACTAAAAATGCTACTAAGCCTGTTAAATTTCCATTCTGAGTCAAAGATTGCAGCTACTATTAACAGCTTAAACTCTGAGCTTTTAACAGACAATACTAATTACTCACTTTAATTTTACATTCTTTCAGTGTGTTGGTAATTCATTCTTCTTCAAAAGGGATTTTTTAACTATTTTCATTTCATTCACCATGTCCATTCAACGTCCACAATATTATACTGATAATTTAGTAGGCCTGGGATTCTGTCTTTACTTGCTTTGTTCTCCAATATTATCATCAGAATTCAGTACATGTTGATTTATTTGAGTTATTGGAATATAAATATCTTAATAATTTAAGCTTCTAATTTTTCACTTCATTTAGAACTAAGCTCAAATAAATTAGCCAACATTCAAACATTTATATTGTGTACTGGGACTCAGGAAAGGTATTATTTAAGGAGACCAGCACTATCTCTTATCATCATAACAAAGAAAAGGCAAATGATATTCTCAAATGACTTAAACCTTTTAAATTTAGGTTTAAATTAAATTTCCTAGAGTACATATCATATCCTTGGATTGCCTATTATTCGTTTTAGGTTTCATTTAAATACTAGAGGCCCAGTATACAGAATTTGTGCACTGGGGGAAAGGGAGCAGTGTCCTGCAGCCAAACCTGCACCCTCTCTAATCTAGGATCGCTCTCACAATCCGAGACTGCTGGCTCCCAACTGCTCACCTGCCTGCTTGCCTGATTTCCCCTAGCTGCTTCTGCCTGCCTGCCTGATCACCCCTTAACCACTCCCTTGCCAGCTGATAGATGCCTAATTGCTTTCCTGCCAACCAACTGCCCCCAACTGCCCTCCCCTGCAGGCCTAGTTTCCCACAACTGCCCTCCCCTGCAGGCCTGGTTTCCCACAACTGCCCTCCCCTGCAGGCCTGGTTACCTCCAACCTCCCTCCCCTGCTGGCCCAGTCACCCCTAATTGCCCTCCCCTGCAGGCTTGGCTGCTCCTAACTGCCCTCCCCTGCTGGTCTGATCACCCATAACTGCCCTCCCCTGCTGGTCATCTTGTGGTGGCCATCTTGTGACACATGGGGGTGGCCATCTTGTGACCACATGGGGGAGCCATATTGTACGAGGGCATGATGGTCAATTCGCCTATTACTTGTTTATTATATAGGATGCTCACTATTTTATAAAGCTCACTAATTCATAAAGTTATACAATTTAATCACTCAAGTAGGAAATTTAATGTACACAATTTCATACAAGTATTTTGAAAATTCTCACTCTTTTTTTCAATTCTCTAGATTCTTGAACAACTCATTTCTAAATGCTAAAATAATACTTTTATTGTTTTCATAATAGGTGTTGTAGAATTAGCTTCTGAGATAGTTTTTCTAATGTAAATCTAGCCTGTTACAGTTTTCCACAGTCAATTTGAGTTTTAAATAAAATGACCAATCTTACCCTGGGAGACTGTGAAAAGAAGAGCATGTAAAAAGTCCATTTATTTGGATTCTGTGGAAAATAAAGGGGGGAAATGGAATCAGTCATCTCATCCTTAATATTTTATTTTTAGGCACAAGAGAAGAAATTTCCCAAATATCTGTATTGCTTCTCAGACTGGATGTGACTGACTTAGCTTAGACCAGAACTTTTCTAGGACTCTGAGAATTTACAGAATCATATGAAAATTATTAAACAGTTGATAGAATAAGGACTGAGGGCTTGGGCAAATTTTATTTCCAAGCAAAGCTCTTTTCACCTGAAATTGAAAACAATAACAAGCTTCTCCTAAACAACACTTGGGTACAAAGAATGCTAATGACAATGAAAACACTACATATCAGAATCATGAGATATAATTAAAACAGATCAGAGAAAAACTTATAGCACTGACCGCTTTTAAGATGAGAATAAAATAAAAATAATTTATGTCCCATTTTTAAAGCTAGGAAAAGAACGGAACAAAGAAAGCCAAATAAAATATTTTAAAAAGTAAATAGTAAAGAAAGGCATAAAATAACAAGTCAGAGTATAGAAAAACAGTACATGTGATTTGTAAATGGAATTCTATTTTTTGAAAACAAAAATATAGCCACCACAAGCTAAGATGATGTACAAAAAGAAAAAGGAAAATATAAATAAGAAAGAAATGTCAATGGGAAAATACACATTGAAACAAAAAGTTTTTAAATCATTAGAGAATAATTTACAGACATCTGTGCAAATACATTTTTAAAATTGGGTAAGAATGACAATTTCCTAGAAAAATACAGACTACCAAATTTGACCCTAGTGGAATTAGAATATTTTAGAAGATCAATCTTTATAAAAGTAATAAAGTGATTAAGAAACCATTTTTGTTTTCTAGGGCTCCTGTATTTATTCTCTCACAGTTCTGAAGGGCAGATATCTGAAATCAAAGTGTCAGCCAAGTGCCATTTCTAGGGAAGGATCTTCTCCGCCTTTCCCAGCTTCAGTGTTTCTTGGCATTCTCTGGCTTGTGGCAGTGTAACTCCAATCTCCACCTCTGTCTTCACATAGCCTTCTCCTATGCCTGTGTGTTCTCTCCTTTTCTGTCTCTTGTAAGGACACCCACCATTGGAGTTACAACCTAGATGATCTCATCTCAAAAGCTTATTTTAATTATGTCTGCAAAGAGTCAAAAAGTCTTCTTCTAAATAAGGTCTGGGGATTATCATTTGGGGCCACTACTCAACCCATTACAGGAAGTACTCCACAAAAATGACTGACCTCAAATGGTTTCAGAGACGAATTCAACCAAAACTTCAAAGACCAGATCAATCCAGTGCTCTATAAATTATTCCAGAGAAGAGGAAGGAAATTTTCAAATTTATCTTGTGAAACAAATATTACAGTGCTACTTAAACCTAATAGACAGTAAAAAGTTAGAAAATTATCTCTCATACAAAAGCACTAAGTAAAATACTAGCAAACAAACCCAACACAGACTAAGAAGGTAATACCATACACAATGACTAAGTATATTTATTCAAAGAATCCAAGGTTGTTTAATATTAGGAAATCCATTAATGTTATACAGCACATTAACAAGTCTAAGGGAATGATTGGTGCCATAAATGCTGAGAAAGCCTTTGATAAAATTCAATGCCCATTCATGAAAAAAAAAAAAAACTCAAAAAATAGAAACTGAGGGATATTTCAAGCAGATTAGGAATTTAAGTATAAAATGTTCTAACATTGTAACATACTATGTATATCTTAGTCTTATAGGTAGTGTCTAATGTAGTGGAGACATTTCCCTAAGTTCAGGACTAAGACAAGTATGGTCATATCTCCATACTATTCTATATCATATTAGAGGTATTAGCTCATAAAATTAGACAAAATAAATTAAGTAAAGGCCCAAGAATGGTTAAAAAAGAAAAGTAAGCCAAAACCAGTTTGGCTCAGTGGATAGAGCATCAGCCTGCGGACTCAAGGGTCCAAGGTTCGATTCTGGTCAAGGGCATGTACCTTGGTTGCAGGCACATCCCCAGTATGGAATGTGCAGGAGGCGGCTGATTGATGTTTCTCTCTCATCGATGTTTCTAACTCTCTATCCCTCTTCCTTCCTCTCTGAAAAATCAAAAATATATATATTTTAAAAAAAGAAAAGTAAAATTATCTCTATTTGCAAATGATACAATAGTATGTTTAGATAATCTATAAGTCAATCATAAAATCAACTAAAAATAATTCAGTAAGGTAGAATATAAAATTGCAAACACTAACCAAATAGTGATATATGATAGATAAACCTTTATTTATAACAACAACAGAGAAGATTAAATACTTAGGAATTAACTTGATACTAAAATTCATATGAAAAAACAAACATGCAGAAATACTCAGGAAAACAGTGAAAAACAAAAACTGTGGGGATGGACTATCCCATTGGTCGGCAAACCGCAGCTCGTGAGCCACATGTGGCTCTTTGGCCCCGTGAATGTTCTAACACCACTTCTTCAAAATAGACTCTCACAGGCCAAAAACTGACTTCTGCGCATGGGCCATGAGGTTTAAATCGCACTGTATGTGGTATTTTGTGGAAGAGCCACACTCAAGGGGCCAAAGAGCCACATGTAACTTGCGAGCCGCTGTTTGCCAACCACTGGACTATCCCAATCAAACACTAAAACATAATACAGAGCATCTATAATTACAACAACTTGGTCCTGGATTACGAAGACATAAATAGCCAGTGAAATGAAAAGAAAACACAGAAATAGATCCAAATATATACATGTAAGTTTACTACATAATAAAGGAGGCACCTTAAACAATCAGAGAAAAGATGAATATGTTAATAAATGGTGCTGGGACAACCTGATAGTAATTTGGGGAAAAAAAGAAAATTATATCCATTATCTTATGTGACACATAAAAATAAGCTTCAGCTCTGGTTAGGTAGCTCAGCTGGTTAGAGCATTGTCCCAGTATCCCAAGGTTGTTGGTTCAATCCCCAGTCAGGGCACATATGAGAACCCACAATGAATGCATAAATAAATAAAACAACAAATGGATGTTTCTCTCTCAAAATCAATAAATAATTTTTAAAAAGAATAAACTTTAAGTAGATTAGGAATCTAAACATAAAACCTGAAACCTTTCAAGTAACTAGAAGACAACATGAAAAAAAAAATCCTTTTTAACTACAGAGTAGGGAAAGGTTTTCTGATGTTGGGTCCTAACTCAGAAATAATAAATGAAAAAAAAAAAGATAAATCTGACTACATAAAATTCCTAAAAGAGAAAAGCATCTTTTCATAGCAGAGGACAACATAAAGTCAAAAAGCAAATGAAAAACTGGTAGAAAATATTTCCATCATATATCATATCAAAGGGCTAAAAACCCCATTATTTATAATAACTGAAAAATTGAAGGACAAAGATCTAAAAATATGCTAGAAAAATGAGAACCCTCAATACATTAAAAATGTTCAAACTCACTCATAATTAGGGAAATATAAATAACACTAATAACACTGAGACACCATTAAATAACACTGAGACACCATTTCAGAATGGAAAAGTTTTGAAAAAATGAGAACATAGGCTGTTGGCAAGGCTATGCGATAAACACTCATACATTACTGGCAGTAATATATCTATGTACTATTTTTGCAAATGTTCTATAATTCTAAATACATTTTAAAAGAAAACAACAATAAAAACTCTAAGAAGTGCAGGGTGGTCTAAGCTGACATTGGATAACATGTAAAATGGAAATCATGAGTGTGTTTGAACAAACCCAACTTTGGAAAGGGTAGGAAATCTTTAATCCATCACACCATGGAGCCAGTTACCATCTATCAGCAACAATTCCAACCTCTATGTTGGAGCTGAAACTCTGCAAACTACTTTTCCCAGACTCCTTTGTCAGCTCACCTCCAGTTAAGATCAGCTAATGAAGGAATACTGCAGTGGAGGAAAAATTGAAGACTAACTGCAGTGGAGGAGAATTTGAATGTAAAAGGATTGCCTTCCTGTTTTCCATTTCCTCTCAATATTCCCCCATCATTGCAGACTGTTGTCTCACACCAGCTCCCTTCAGCACTCCCAGCACCAGCTCCCCCTCAAGGCTCCACAGCATGAACCTGGTAGTATAAAAACCTGCTAAACAACTTCCTCATAGTCCAGGACCACCTATGCACCTACCTATCACCTCCTCATCAGCAGTGTGAGCACCCACCAGGCCCCACAACCTTTAGAGGTCTGAGGAACACACACCAGACCATGCCCCCTCTACAGAATCCCAGTACAAATTGCATAGAGCTTCCCTCAGAGTTCCACTATTGAGCCCTTTCAAACTCCTGGGTTCCAGAACCCACCAATTCTCTGCTGTTTCTCTAATTTCATGAAGTTATTAAACTTAACTACCTCAGAATTCCCTTTTCACTCCTTAAGCCTTCCTGCACCTAAGTTACCAAAGTCTAATCTACTCAATTTGAAATACCCACTATGGACTTTGCTTTCCAGTATCCGACCAACTGTTTTGGGAGGAATTTCTAGGTTAGGAGAAAGAAATTTTGTTTACAGTTCTTTTATTCACAACCCACAGGTTGAGAACTGCTAGCAGGATCACCTAAGATCATCAGAAAACACAGATATTTACATTATGATTCATTAACAGTAGCAAAATTACAGTTATGAAATAGCAACAAAAATAATTTTATGGTTTGGGGTCACCACCACATGAGGAATTGTATTAAAGGGTCACAGCATTAGAAAGGTTGAGAACCACTGGTTTATTGAGAGCAGGGCCTTGCATGTATTAGGAGGGCTTATTGAGGAGCCATATCAGAAAGGCCAGCTATTGAAGTAGATCTACAGACCTTTGTTTGTGATATTTAATATTGCAGTAAATAGGGTCAAGGCAGAGGAAGGATTCTAGAATATCTCCTAGGTTTATGAGTTAGGAAGCTAGGAAGATTGTACTGAAAATAGCTGTCCTAAGAAACAGAGAATGCAAAGATTTGGGGACCATCCTGAGGAAACTAAGACTGATAAAAAGGAATCTTACAAATACAAAATCCTATTATTTATAGGAACTAGCTTCATGTTTGGCAGAGGCTATTTCAGAATTATCAGTTATATTTAATGTCACTTAACAATAAATCATTGACTTCTGCAGCAATATGAAGTCAAATTACCCAGCATATTTATGTAACCAGCTGTACTATGCCAGAGTATTCTTTTAGTATTCTGCCATCTAGTGAATAACAATCATTTGTGCAACTTGGCCTATAAATTAGAACAGTGATGGGCAACCTTTTGAGCTTGGTGTGTCAAAATTTGCCAAAAACCCGAGCATAACTCTGGTGGTGTGTCACTTCAAGAAAAAAACACAATAATTTTGTGATATTTATAGTTTAAATAACAAAAATGTATAATCCTATCTAATAAAAGAGTAACATGCAAATGTGACCGTACCTTGGCTCCTGATTTGCTATGCTACCAGCCAGTCAGAGCAAGGGGCAGGGTCAAGAGGTGTGGGCACCAGGTTCCAGGAGCCGAAACGAAGTGGTGAACGCATCAAGCGCCCAGCCACGGACACGGAGACCAAGCAGTGGCAGTGCCTGCAAACCACAGCTGCATCTAACTAAGGACCCCGGGCACGGAGAACGAGGCGGCAGCGGGGGCTAGAAATCACCACAGCTGTGGCTAACTGAGGCCCCGGGGCCCTGAGAACAAGGCAGCAGTGGCAGCGAGAAATCACCACAGCTGCATCTGAGGCCCCCAGGCAGAAAGGTGCTGACATTATCACAGAAAATGTCTGAAGAGTGAAGTGCGTCTGATCTTGGAAGAAGGCGACGCCTGTGACAAAATGTATCTGAAGAGCAGCTATTGGAAAAATGTCGCTCTGAGGCCGAAAAACACTGGCATCTTCGACCGAAAATGTCTGAAGAACAACGTGCCTTTGAAGTTGAAAGAAGGCAGTGGCAAACACAGAATATGTCTAAAGAACAGTCATCCACAAGTACTAGCAATAGTGGTAGGAACTGCCTTTCAGCAAAAATTCTTGAACATAGTTGTGGTGAAATGACTGTTAGATGTTAATTTTGCCTATCAGTAAATTTCTTGGATAAAAAACCATCTGATGGGAAATTTACTCAATGTTGTAGCAAAGGAAAAGTCTGTCCAAATGATATACATTTTCCAGATTACCCGCCATATTTAAGATTAATGACAAACGAAGATTCTGACAGTAAAAATTTCATGGAAAACATTCGATCTATAAATAGTTCTTTTGCTTTTGCTTCCATGGGTGCAAATGTTGCATTGCCATCAGGGTATGGGCCATACTGTTTTAGAATACATGGACAAGTTTATCATCGTACTGGAACTTTACATCCTTGTGATGGTGTTTCTCAGAAGTTGGCTCAACTCTATATTTTGGATACAGCCAAAGCTACACATAAAAGATTAGCAATCTCAGCAAACCAGGCCTGCTCATAAAGACTCATGATCAACATCAACAACCTCATGCATGAAATCAATGAATTAACAAAATTGTACAAGATGCTACATGAGGTAGAAAAGGAAGCCCAGTCTGAAGCAGCAGCAAAAGGTATAGCTCCCACGGAAGTAACTATGGCAATTAAATATGATTGTAATAGTGACCCAGAGATAATTCTCCCTGTGTAACCGAGGTTGCTGTCATATTCAGAAACGAAGATGGAGAACCTCCTTTTGAAAGGGGCTTGCTCATTCACTGTAAACCAGATCCCAATAATCCAAATGACACGGAAGTGAAACAAATCAGTATCCTGTTTTCTACATTAGATGCAATGACATATCCTATTCTTTTTCCACATGGTGAAAAAGATTGGGGAACAGAGTTTGCACTAAGACTCAGAGACAACAGTGTATTCAACAATAATACAAAATAATAAGACAAAATATAAGAACACGAGTCACCCAAATGGATTGCATCTCTCTGTGAGGGACACGTTCAATCCTATTTTAAATGCAGGAAAATTAACTCAACAGTTTATTGTGGATTCGTATTGTTGTTATATCATTTTGTTATTATTTATCAATGAAATTATGTATTATTTCCATATACATTGTACTCATTACCTTTTCTCTCTCACACTTTTATTGTAGAGAAAGGGCAAAAAGCACTATTAAAATATTTCCTTTAATTAATACCCTTTTAATGTGCTGAATTCCGTGCACTGGGCCACTAGTTGTAATATATAACTGTATTTACTAAACCAAAAACTAATTATTTGACTTACCTGCAATGTTTCAGCCTAAGCTACTGCAGCTGGCCATGCAGTAGCTGAGGTTGCAACATCCTTCTCAGCATGCATCCCCATACTTCTCTGTATGCGACCGCATGCAGCCGCATGTCATCGAAAATGGGTGTCAGCACTGACACACGTGTCATAGGTTTGCCATCATGGAATTAGAACAAAGAAACCTGAATTTTATACCTTCTTGTCATGTATATTTTCAGTTTCCCCTATATAGAAAATTTATCTCACATTTCTTGCATAAGATAATCTTGTAATTATTAAATACTAGGGGCCCAGTGCATGAAATTCATGCACAGAAGGGGGGGATCTGTCAGCCCAGCCTGCACCCTGTCCAATAAGGGACCCCTTCAGGGATGTCTGACTGTTGGCAGTCAGAGATGTCTGACTGTTGGCAGTCAGAGATATCTGACTGTTGGCAGTCGGACATCCCTCTTGCAATCTAGTAACACTAGCTGCTAACTGCCCACTGGCCTGCCTGACTGATTGCTCCTAACCCCTCTACCTGCCTGCGTGATCATCCCTAACCACCTCTGCCTGCCTTATCACCCCTAACCACCTCTGCCTGCCTGCCTGATTACCCTTAAGTGTTCCCCTGCTGGCCTGATTGCCCCTAACTGCCTCTGCCTTGCCCCACACCTGCGACCCAGGCTTCCCTCCCTCTGGCCAGCTATTGGCACCCAGGACCTGGGCCAACTTCACTCAGGCCAGCCGCAGCCACAGGCAGCCTCAGGCACCCAGGACCACAGGGCATGCGGCCTAACCCCAGGGCCAGAAAGGTCCCCCACCCCTTGCGCGCCACTGCCCCACCCCTCGCACTGCTGCCTCCACTCCACAAGGCCCTGGCCTGGGGAGCAGATGCTGGCCGGCGGTCCCGGCCGGCCTGTGGTGCCCCTTTTGTCCCCCCACAGGGCCCCACAGAGCAGCAGCGGTGGCACAAGGAGCAGGACCGCATGCCGCACTGCCCCACCCTCTGCTCCTGATTGGCTGGTAGCGTAGCAAAGGTACGGTCAAATTTGCATATTGCTCTTTTATTAGATAGGATTAAACATAGAGGACAGAATTAAAACAACTTATGGGCTTAATCCTCCAATTTGACCTTGAGGTGATTTTAGACATTCGTGCTATTAAAGTCAAGGAACAAGTTCCTGTGAGTTTCCTTCACATTATGCCATCTTCTTCTATCATTAAAAACATCATTGAAAACATAAAAACAAAATCTTTACTCATCAGCAACTTTTTTTTCTGAAATAAAGTGTCTTTAAGTAACAATCTTTGTCCACTCAATGAGTTATGCTTAATAACATTATCAAAAATTTATCATCTGAAAATTATCCTGCATGACACCTTAGAGGTTGTATTTGCATATTGAAGTGTATTATAAAAAATTGTTTTCTCTATATTTCTATGAAACCTTCCCTAATTCTGTTGAGTTGATTACTTGCTTTGTAAAACTAATGCATTTTTGTGTTGCTAATGCCCAGTATTAGTTATCATCCTTATATACAGATACATATTCTAATTACTTGTTTGCAAGCCTGTTTCCCCAAAGAGTTAGAGACAATCCCATGTTCATTTTTATATCTACTATAACTTTTATGAAGTATAGTACCTATTGGTTTTCAATAAATGTTAACAAATGAATGATTTAAAATAATTGAATTGAATTAATGGCAAATGTTTGAAGTTTCATTAATTTTTTACCTTTGTTTACAATATAGGTCATTTATTTGTTAGATTATATAATTTAATTTTTGATAATGATTATGTTTAACACCAGCTTGAAATTTTTTTTTCACTCTTGGCCTCTGGGCAAGCTGCCCAGACAGGTCAAGTGAAGGGAGGGGCAGTTCAGGCCCCACAAGCATGGCATAGTATCTGTCTACATCCTGGCGAAGTTTCATTGAATTTAATTCAAATTAAATTAATATATAATTTAAAATAAATAATCATCTCACTCAGCTTCCTTCATTAAATTTAGACAAGATGTGAATGACTATATTAACTGAATACCCACAGGGCCATAAAATATAGATGTATGCTCATTAGAATTATTGGATGTAAATAGACAAAAAAAAAAAAGAAAGAAAAAGAAAAACCACTCTCCTTTGAAATTAGTCCTCATAGGTAATGGCAATATTCCCAAGCTTGTCAACTTCTCTCTCTTGGCAGATCTCTGTGCTCCATCTGTCCAACTTGAAGGCTACAATGCCTTCAAAGTGAGCTTGCCTTGTGGATATCTTTATTCTGCGTGATTATATGCCAGAATACACAAACCTGAGCTATTTCAGATTGTCAACTGAAATAGTTCCCATGAGAGTATTTCATTGCCTTATGGATAATGATTATGGATGAAACCTCAAAACCATGCAATTAGTCCTGAGTTCAATTGTTTTTAGTTGAATACATTGATTGCAGGGCCTCTTAATCCATCTACAAGCCTGACCTCTTTGGTTTTACCATATCCAAGCTAATTCTAAAGACTTCAGATAAGACCCCATCATCTTTGTGGGTTTTTAAAAATACTGTTAACAAATTCTGTTCCTTTTGGAAGCTGATTTCATTTTTCTTTTCACTTAGCACCTCTGCTTTTAAAATACAAACCTGAGCACCATTTTTTATCATTAATCATATTTGTGTATTTCACAGAGCATTATCCCCATCTATATTATTGTAGTGAAGCTGTGGGAAACTAATATATATATATTATATATATATATATATATATAATTATATATAATTATATAATATATATAATTTCTCTTAAGAAATGGTCTACTTTAGAATTTATATCTAACCTCTATGATACACATTTTCCATAACTACTGCCTATTGGACAGAAAATTTAGAGATGATAGAAGTAATCTTCTTGTTCAGATCAAGTCCCCTCAGCTTATCTTGACAAGTAAACTCAGGAGAAGAAAAAAAAACATATTGTACTTTCCCCTTCAGGGACCTTTTTCTTTTTCATAAAAGCTTTATTTTTTCCAAGAAACACATATTTTCTATGTCAAGCTGCAAGTTTATAGTGGCACACGGGGAATGGAGCTATAGTCATCCAACTCTGGCCATGGAGAGTAATTTAAATTTAGAACAAAATATTAGAAAAATCCATTTGGTCCCAGATCCTAGCCATAATTCCTATTAAACCTGTCACCTAAGGACAGGTTTATTGATTTTGGAGAGAGGGGAAGAAAGAAAGAAACATTGATGTGAAGGAAAAACATCCATCAGTTGCCTCCCACATTTGCCTGTCCTGGGACTGAACCCACAACCTAGGTATTTGCCCTGACAGGGAAGCAAACCTACAACCTTTCAGTGCACAGGATGATGCTCCAACCAATTAGACCTCACCAGCCAGGGCTAATTTCTATTACACTTATTTTTTAAATATATTTTATTGATTTTTTTATAGAGAGGAAGGGAGAAGGATAGAAAGTCAGAAACATCGATGAGAGAGAGACATCGATCAGCTGCCTCCTGCAAGCCCCCCACTGGGGATGTGCCCACAACCAAGGTACATGCCCTTGACCAGAATCGAACATGGGACCTTTCAGTCCACAGGCCGACTCTCTATCCACTGAGCCAAACCGGTTTCGGCCTATTACATTTATTTTTAATAAGCTGATATGTTGATAGGAATTTGCTGGACACTTATATCTTCGTTCCTAATTAATTCTGAACTTTGGAAGTAGAAGAAGTAGTGTAACTTATTAGTAGCATCCTCAGATACCAATATATATTGCTAATTATGCTTTCTTTGTTCAACTTTTAAATATATATATAATTTTATTGATTTCAGAGAGGAAGGGAGAGGGAGTGAGAGAAACATCAATGATGGGAGAGAAGCATTGATTGGCTGCTTCCTGCATGTCCGACACTGAGGATGGAGGCCACATCCCAGGCAAGTGCCCTTGAATGTAATTGAATCCAGGACCCTTTAGTCCCCAGGCTGACACTCTATCCAACAAGGCAAACCAGCCAGAGCCTTTGTTCAACTTTTGCAAATGACCTGACTTATTCTCATTTTACCATGGGATAATACATAATCTGTGAAATACATGCCTTTGTTATAATCTTCAATTTAAAAAAAAGCTTGAAAAGTTGCAAACTGAACTAATCAGCATACAATAGAAAAACAAGAAGACTCACAGAGGGCTTGTTTTATAAAAACAGAACATTTTAAATAATTATATAAAAGTAATTAAAAGTAGCTTTTAAAAAGTATCATACTAATATTTAGGAGAAGAAATTTATATTACTATGAGAATGGACACATTAAAAAAAGCTTTCTCTTTTAGGAAAACAGATTAAAATAATTTTTTGGAGATTACTAGGAGAAATTTATGGAGGAAATTATGGAGTTGAAGAACCAACACATTCTAAAGACACTAAAGTATACCAGGCAGCTTAGACTCCAGAAGAAATGGAAGAGTTAAGCTGTTGCCTGAAGCTTTTCTGGATGAAAACAAGCTTGTAGACCAGTATAAAAATACCTCTGGTATCCAAGTGTTCTCCAGGGGGAAAACATCTGCGTGCACGCCTTAGAATCAAACTTGATACCGGTCCAGTAGGTGAGCCCAGACGAGATCTTTTTCTCTTTCAAGCCATATATTGTAGAGTTAATGGAAAAAATGCTAGATGCCAGAGTGGCTGGGAATCAAAACCTGAGAATTAAGGAGCTCATGTGTAAGTCTTTGGATGCTGTTTAAGCCCTGACACATTTTTTCTCAATCCCCATAATTCTCATTGGCCACAGCTGAGTCTGTAGAAGAGCCCCATTTAAGACTATAAAACAAATGGAAAGGATGTCAGGAAATCGAACCAGTAGCATAAGAGAGTGAGAATAATTCCCCACTGTGGAATTAAAAGAGTCCAACAGAGGATAAATACAAAAGTAGGCATTAGAATGAAAATGCCTAAAGAGGATAATGACATGTTGGAAGAAGCTGATCATTTTAATTTTGTGAGATCAGAGTCATCGAGTTTTCTTCCTTCCAGAAATATAGGAAGATGCCCAGGAACTGAGGAGTATTGAGGAAGTTTTGACCATAGTATACTTACAAACTCCTAAAGGCTCAGAGCAACAGCTACAGAGAAGATCCACCATCTTAGGACTTTCAACAGTGAAGTTCTTCCTATTGGCTGCCCTGGCTAATCAACATCAGCCTGATCTGAGTTTGGTAATGAGTCCTCAGAGCTGAAACTGTTTGCTTTTGGAAAAAGAAACTGGGATACGTGAGGAAGGTCAGGAATCTATTTGTGCATGAATGTGTTGCAATGAGCTTTTATATATAGCTCTCTCTATAAAATTTTAGACTTTATGACTTCAGAAATGGAGAACATTGACAAAAATTTAAAATTAAGTGCAACAAGAATACCAATTTATACAAAATTCTTACATTAGAAGAGATCAGTATGATTCTTAAGCCTGCAGCATCAGTGTCACCTGGGAGTCTGTTAAAAATGCAAATTCTTCTGCCTCAAACCAGACCTATTGGGGGCAGGGGCAGCAGTCTCTGTTGGAATGAACCCTCCAGGTGATTCTGATCAACACTGACATTTGAGAAGCAGTGGCATAGAATACGAAGAAATAACCGTCCAGCCTGCATGGCTCAGGAGCTGAGCTTCAACCTCAGAGCCAACAGGGCACATGTCCAGGTTGCAGCTGGACCCCCAGTGGGAGGTGTACAGAAGGCAGTCCATCAAGGATTCTTTCATCATAGATGTTTCTTTTTCTCTCTTCCTCTCCGTTCCTCTCTGAAATCAATGAAAATATTTTTTTAAAAATAACAGGTTAACCCCAAGCGATTTTTTAACAACCTCATTCACACTTTAAGTAATAAGCAAATGTTGGGAATTTAAAGTCCAAACCATAAATGGTGATATGGTAATGCCTAATACATTTCATATAAATTACAGATTGGAATTGAAAATATTATTTAAAATGACTTAAATTGTGTTTTTTTTTTAAAGCTAGAGTATTTCAAAGATCTTTTAAATGTATTCTAACTAGGTAGTAATAAAACCAGTATTATATTGTGTTATATTTATTATTTCTACTCATCTACTCTTGTTAAGAACGATGGTAAAATTTTCAAAGGCAAGAAGTTCCCCTAATGAAGCCAAACTAAATGAAGAGAAAATAAAATACGAATTCCTTCTGCTTGAGAAGAACATGTCAGACTTAAGGACATCGAACAGGAAGTGGACAGTTGGACTGAGCAACATACTGAGTTCAATGAGCAAACCTAATTAAATCCTAAGTTTCTGACATACGACTCTTGCATACCAAATGAATTAAATTAAAGTCTGAGCAATTGCACTTTACTGATGACAAGACTTGCTACTGATTCTGAATCTGAGGACATATCTAATGAAAAAGAAAACTGATGGAGATGAGGTAAGCTCAGCCAACCAGCAGACCACTGGTGTGAGAAAACTGAAAATGAAGGTCTCGCAGATAAAAACTGTAGCAACAAGAGCTGAAGATAAAGGCTGTTGACAACCCAGAATGAATGATGAGCTGCCATCTTAGGGATGAACTAAAAAACAGATAAATAATTTGGCAAATAAAACTTTTCTCTTAAAGTTGACCCAAGTTTGATAATAGTAATAATAATAATAATAATAATAATAATAATAATAAATGCAAAACCTAGCCACAGAAAGTGGAGATCCTTAGGAAATCCATGAGCAAATAGACATGATGCCATGAAATAAAATTAATTAAGAAGAGCATACATTAGCTGGAAGAGGAGAAGGAAAAGGCTTTAAGATACTGAGTAGAGCAAACTTAAAACTGAGAATTTAAGAAATGGAGGATGATTGCAGAATGGAGAAATCCTATTGAAACCATATTGCTCATCCTCTATAAACAGAGTGCCATTGGCTCACTGCTTCTCACACCTTTTGTGTAGCACAGGGAACCTGACTTTGGTCTAGTTCAAATAATCTGATTAATTGACGAATCATGTAAAACCAAGTGACATAAAAATACAGTGCTTTTCAATTAATTTTAAATACCAAGAATTATCCCTGTACATTTTTTGCCTAAATGTTATATAACTAATACTAAGGATACCAGTTTAGAGATACAACCTGTGTATAAATTAGATATATCTTTTTTTTCTTTTTTTTAAAATTCAGTTTATTAATTACATTGTTTCCTCTTTTTTATCCCCCTATATCTTCCCTCTACCCTGTACCTATCCCACCCTCCGCCCTCACCTTCCCCTCCCCAATGTCCTCTCCCATTGTTGCATGATTCTTGTTCAATCTCTTGCTGTACTTCCAACAACACCCTTCTCCCCAAGAATTGTCAGTCCATTCCCTCTCTATGTCCATGTTTCTGTTATGGTCACCAGTTTATCCTGTTCATCCGCCTATCAGTTCACTTGATTTTTATGTTCATTTGTTGATAGATGTGTATTTGTTGTTCATAATTTATATTTTTACCTTTTTCTTCTTCCTCTTCTTAAAGAATATCTTTCAGCATTTCATATAATACTGGTTTGGTGGTGATGAACTCCTTTAGCTTTTTCTTATCTGCGAAGCACTTTATCTGATCCTCAATTCTGAATGATAGCTTTGCTGGATAGAGTAATCTTGGTTGTAGATTCTTGCTCTTCATTATTTTGAATAGTTCTTGCCACTCGTGTCTGGCCTGCATTGTTTCTGTTGAGAAATCCGCTGACAATCGTATGGGTGCTCCCCTGTAGGTAACCAACTGCTTTTCTCTTGCAGCTTTTAATATTCTCTCTTTATCTTTTGCTCTTGGCATTTTAATTATGATATGTCTTGGTGTGGTCCTCTTTAGATTCCTATATTTGGGGGTTCTGTGTACTTCTTGGGCTTTTAAGTCAGTTTCTTTCACCAGGTGGGGAAAGTTTTCAGTCACTATTTCTTCAAGTAAGTTTTCATTAACTTGCTCTCTCTCTTTTTCTGGCACCCCAATAATTCGGATGTTGGCATGCTTGAGGTTGTCCCAGAGGCCCCTTACACTGTCTTCAATTATCTGAATTCTTTTTGTTTCTTGCTTTTCCAGCTGGGTGGATTTTGCTTCTTTGTATTTCAAATCTTTGACTTGGTTCTTGTGGCCCTCTGGACTGCTTTTAGGACTTTGTGTAATATTTTTTATTTCAGTCTGTGTATGCTTGATTTCTAGTTGGTCCTTTTTTTTATCTGTGTGGGTCTGGTTCGTATCCTCAGAGGTCTTGTACATTTCCCTGAGGGTCTCATTCATTTCCTTGTAAGTATCATTCATCTCCTTGTAAGTCTCATTCATTTGCTGGTTGGACTTGTTTATTTCCTGGTAATTCTCATTAAGTTTACCGGCCTTTTGTAGGAGCCTCTTGAAAAGCCTTATAACCGTGGTTTTGGACTCTATGTCTTGTCGTCTTTTCTCCTCCATTTCTTTCACATCTGATTTCTTTCCATGTCTCTGCATGGTGGCTGCTTTATGTGGTGGCTATCCTCAAAGGGACAGTGGCTCAGTCTCCTCAGTTACCTGAGGTGGGTACTCTTACTGCAATCCTTTATGGGTTGTATTCAGTATTTTTGAATTTAAGCCCAGCTTTTTGTTGTTAGCCCTAGGAGGGTTTGGCCTCCAGGCCAATTGGCTGTGAAGGGAGACTGTGTTCAGGTTGGATGGGCGGAGTCTCTGAGCTGTGCGGCGGCTGCGGCATCAGCTGGGTCCTATGCGGTGCTCGCACACGCGGGTCTGAGTTGGGTGGGGATGGCTGCAGACTCCTCCAAGAGAAAGCTGCTAGTTTCTTCCCCTTGCCAGACAACTCTGCCTTTCCCCAAATGTGCCTGCACACCAAAAGTCCAGCCCAGGGCTGTAAAATAGATGGTTTCCGGAACCAGGAGACAAGTTTCCCGGGGGCAAGGTGTGGGTTTGCGCGACACTTGGGACTAGGAGCCTCTGCCACGCCCGGCTTCCAGGGTGTGTCTCCCGGACCTCGGACCTCGCCCTGTTCCGGGAAATCTGTGCAGGGGGACCTCTTCCCGTACCCAGGATCTAGGACCTCGCCCGGCTCAGGAAATCTGGGTAGTGGGACGCCTCCGCCCTTCCTCGTCAGAGAAATCCGGCCGGGGGTCGCTGCTCCAGCCCCAGCCCGCGCGCGCGGGACCAGGGCGGCTCCTAACCTGTTTTCGTTTGAAAGGCTGCGCTCCCACCGGTCCCGAGTCTTAGTGTCCCATCTCCGCTCCTATTAGTAGATTTTTTATGCAGCCAGCTTTCTGGCGATTCTGGGTGCTTGTCTGTTCCGCTGTTATGTTGTAGTTCCCAAATCGTTGCGCGGGGCGGAACAATAGGTGTTTGCTTATGCCGCCATCTTCCAAAATTCTAAATTAGATATATCTTAAAGTAAATAGTTGGTTCTCAAGACAAGAGACATAAATTATTATGATTCTTTAAATAATACATGAAAATTTGATAATGATGAGAGAAAAGCACCAAATAGGACAAAAAGGAGTGAAAGGGAGAGAAGAAGAAAGGGAAATATTTAGATTTGGTAAAAGGAAGAAAGTATCTATATAAAGGAATAAGAGAAGTCTGGGTAGTAGCTCTTTCCTTTATCATCTAATCTAAAGGACCTGAAACTTGATGGGACAACTATACCTTCCCTTGCCACCAATGGACACAGTGCAAGACACACCTCTACTTGAACAGAATATTGGAAATTTTTTACAAATTTTGAAAAAAAAAGAATAAGGTACTGGGGAAATGATTAACTCAATTGTATCCCTATTATGCTATGTAACCAGTTCTTTTGTTTTGGGGCATATTTCCTACCAATACCTTTCTAAGTGTAACCACATTGGGACCATGCTGTGCTTTCATGTATGTGGTAGCAGTGATCTATCTTGCAGGTTCTCCTACATGGTAGTTGTTGCTTCTCCTTGCATGTTCCTGATCAGCACTATTTTGGCAGACCTAGCACCAGCTTATTCTGCTGCAATAAGGATAGTAACTCCTTCCAGCATGTGAGGGGACAATAAGAAGTCTGCAATCCGGAAGACATCACTCACCCAACTACGCTACCACCCTAATTTTGGACTTCCGGCCTCCAGGACTGAATCTGAATCTTGAACATTTGGAGAAGGGCATCTGAGTCTCAGAGTTTCTACCAGGTCTCTCAAGGAAATAGACCAGCAGCTACAGTCAACTGCAATCTCATTACACCTTCATGTTGTCTTCCTTGACTAGAAATATATTCCGTCTCAAGAGAAGAAGCATTCAGCAAATAGGGTAATGCTGTTCTAGCCAGTGGAAACACTTCCTGTGTCGTTGCATGGATATTTACAACCATCCACATTGGAATAGAATGGAATCTGTCCCCTGTTGGCAAAGTCACCCCAAAAGAGTAAAATGATGAGTAACCATCCCAGTTGCTATCATACAGAATTGTTTCAAAGTCAATTTGTCTTTTAAGCACTCTGCAGCTACTAAAGGCCCAGTGCACGAGATTCATGCCCGTTTGAAGATCCCTTAGCCTGGCCTGATCCCTCTCATTGTCCGGGAGCCCTCAGAGGATGTCTGGCACTTGAATATCCTTAGAACTGCAGTGGAGGCAGGAGAGGATCCTGTCACCACCGCTGCACTCGCCTGCGGTAAGCCCAGCTTCTGGCTGAGCAGCACTCCCCTTCTGGGAGTGCACTGACCACTAGGGGACAGCTCCTGCATTGAGCATCTGCCCCCTGGTGGTCAGCGCCTGTCATAGTGGTCAGTCGTTCCACCATTTGGTCAGTTTGCATATTACTCTTTTATTATCTAGGATAGCATATTTGGAAGATTAAAATATATTGAAACTTTTTTAAAAATGAGTATAGTGAGTAGTATCAAGTGAGTGATAGAGTCTGTTCTAATTCTTATCATTAATCCATTCTGATCTAGAAACAAGCCCCTGGGTTTTTCTGAACTCTGTTCATTTCCCTTTATCCCGTGGTCGGCAAACTGCGGCTCACAAGCCATATGCAGGTTCGATTCCAGTCAAGGGCATGCACCTTGGTTGTGGGCACATCCCCAGTAGGAGGCAGCTGATTGATGTTTCTCTCTCATCAATATTTCCAGCTCTCTATCCTCCCTCCCCCTCTGTAAAAAACCAACAAAATATATTTTTAAAAGAATTTCATATGGTTTTCTCCTTCATAGTTCTCAGTAGTCTCGCCAAAATACATTTGCCCTTTTAAAATTATGAACTATTCAATGCCAAATGCAGACCAATTCACACCTGTTGGTCATCCTCCAGCTCAGAATCCAAAATGCCACATAGCAATCACTACTAACCCTTCTAATTTCTCTAAGTTCCACTGTGCCAAGGAAGAGTCAATTCTGCTTCCTTAACTGTTTGGAGGGGAACTCTGAAACAACTGGGCTGTATCATTCCCACAGGTAGATTGCCAAGGAAACCACAGCTTGATCCCAATAAATGATGGATATACATTTTTCAACAAAGTGACTTGATTTATATATATACTAAATGACTCTCACCAAGCACATAAATCACACGTGATTTGCACCCAGAAGGAATAGGTCTCAAAGTTTAACCAGTGACAGGGAAACCAAAGCACAACCATCAGAAGCCAAGGATTTGGACAAATTACATTAGTAGCAGTCATTAATTCCAGTTTCACAGATTCTTCAATCTTTGATTAGGAAAAGAAAGATGGTTAAGGCAGAAATCTATCACAAGAGATGACTTAATCATTCCTTTTACAAATATCTCAGAACAGGGGTAAATAGAAGTCTACATCATGTGCTTCTCATGACAAGGCTCTGTGCGCAGTTAGCAGGGCTCCAGGGACCCACAGGAATTGCACTCTGAGAAGAGAGATTCCGTTCCATAAAGCCTTTTAAGCAGAAGTTGAGAGTCTTATTCTAGGGCTGAGGAGTGTCAAATTAAGTAAACAGAGAAACCATTTTATTTCAAATCACATTTTATCCAAGGATTCCATGCACTGGAGGGGTTTTATCTTGTATTTTAAAGGAAAAAAAGGCCAAAGAAGTTAAGTGGCTGTCCTTGTTAACTGTGCAACATAATAATTAACTAGAGGTTAGGTGTCATCAAGTTTTAGATCTACAGCATTACTCTGAAGTTGTATCTGATAGGAGATAAAGAAGAAAAAAAGCATATAAATTTGTAAAAATGAAATAATCAATTTTATATGATAAATAGAACAGATTATTTTTCTCTCTGCTGTAACTCACATTTTTATAGGTTTTATAATTACTTGTAGGCTTCTAAATATTCTTTGTAGTAAGAGCTAAAATATAAGTTAATAGAGTTTTTTGTTTTTTAATTTCTTTATTGATTAAGGTGTTACATATATGGCCTTATCCCCTCATTGTATCCCTACCCCTACCTCCCACTCATGCCCTCATTCCCCTGGTGTCTGTATCCATTGATTAGGTTTTATGCATGCATACAAGTCCTTTGGTTGATCTCTCCCCCTTACCCTCACTCTCCCCTACTTTCCCTCTGAGGTTTGATGATCTGATCAATGTTTCTCTATCTGGATCTGTTTTTGTTCATCAGTTTATGTTGTTCATTGTATTCCACAAATGAGTGAGATCATGTGATATTTATCTTTCTCTGACTGGCTTATTTCACTTAGCATAATGCTCTTCAATTCCATCCAAGTTAATACACTTTTATTTTCAACTCATTAAAATTGTGAGATTGACAGAAAATAATAAGTGTATTTTTATATTTAGGGTGCTTTACATACTTTAAAAACTGGTTTATTTTTAACATTTTCAAATTTTTATTCTTAAAGATCATGAACCTTAATAATGATCATGAATAATGCAAGCAAGTTTAGTAAAATTTGCCAATAGTAAGAAAATTCATACTTAAAAGCATGTAATTATTGCCAAGACCGGTTTGGCTCAGTGGATAGAGCGTCGGACTGTGGACTGAAGGGTCCCGGGTTCGATTCTGGTCAAGGACCTGTACCTTGGCTGCGAGCACATCCCCAGTAGGGGGTGTGCAAGAGGCAGCTGATCAATGTTTCTCTCTCATCAATGTTTCTGACTTTCTATCTGTCTCTCTTCCACTCTGTAAAAAATCAATAAAATATATTTTTTTAAAAAGCATGTAATTATTGACCAAATTAAATTAAACTTTTTAGGAAAAAGAAAGCATCACTTTTTTAGGCAAAGATGCTAATTAGAATATACATTTTATATATACTCAATTTTCTAAAGACTTTTCCAGAATAATATTACCTAATAATTAATTGTTGTATTTAACATTTATATCTCCTATTGAAACATCTTACTCAAATTGCTATATTTCTCCAAGTATCATTAGCACAGTACCTGAGGTACAGTGGCACTTGATCTATTTTAATTAGATTATAAAACTGTTTTTTAAATTACCTTGTTTTGTAATTTTCATAACTAGATGGTTAAACAGCAAACATGCTATTAATTAGTATTTTAATTGAGTTCACTAGCAACATGATCATACTTGAGAAATATGATAAAATGTAGATTTTAAGCTACTCAGGCCATAAAGTAGATACTATGGGAATTCATTAATAAATAGTCTGTCCATGAAGTCCAAAGAGCTTCCTGGACATATCCATTTCTTCACCAAATTTATAAAGTCCTGCAAACTTTCATTAGGGACTTCTCACATTCTTTGAAGAAGGAACCAGATTGATAATAACAGTGTTTTTCTTCCTCCCTTTCTTCTTTTTTTTCCTTTTTTCCTTTTCTGCCTTCATTCACTGCCTTCCTTCTTCCACCCTTCTTTCTTTTATTCTCTCCCTCTCCCATCCCCTCTCCCCTTTCTTTCTTTTTCTCCCCTTCCCTCTACCTCTCTCTCATCTATTCTTCTTCCCTTCCTTTCTTCCTTCTCTCTGGAAAGCACATTAACAAAATTTGAAGATAATATAGACAATATTCCAATCCAAACTGAAAAATTAGTTGAAAATAAGAAAAACAAATAAAAACAATGATCTATGACCCCTCTCCACCGAAACTGGCCAAAATTCCAATGGATAGTTAAGGAAAAACCCTCAGCTCAAAGTAGAGACCTTAAGGAGCTCCATCAGTCAACATATAATCCTCCAACAGAAGTTTACCCAGAAAAAATCATGAGCTAAAGGGAAACAAGTAGAAGCTGACAGATGTGAAGGAGTGCAGGCTAATCCAACATTCAACAAATGAACTACAAATGTCAGAATAGAAGGAGATGCTATAACATACCAAGTTATTATTAATCAGAAAGTCCATGACAACTGGCTCAATATTTCTGTTGAAGAAAGAGCTTTGACATAGAGAATACACAGGCTACTTTCCTGAAACAAAACTGAATACAATGCTCCAAAGATTCACAAATGTAAAACTAATTCCGAAAATATCTGGTTTACAAATCCCTCCACAGAAAGATGTCCAAAAGACAAATTGGCTCTGTTGCCCAAGCTGGTGGATTACATTACCTATGTCTGTCATAATCCAACAACTTTGTCTTCTAAACTTTACCAAGGAAAAATGCCTGAAATAAACTTGTGCTTCTGATAATCACTCACCTGGTTCTGACACGGCGGCTATGTTCTTGCATCTGAGCTCCAGTGCAAATCATTATTGAGATGTGACCAAGATGACTTATTTTTCCCTTTCCCTGTGAGTGCAGAAAGATCTAATTAACTCTTGATCAAAGAGATGTGTCAAGAAGTTGTCTGAAGACTTCAGACCTACCTTCTTCTGGTACTGAAGGGCTGGCTGAGAGTCAAAGGAAATTATCTGTCTCCCATCTGGACACTAGGGTTACTTCATGGATGCACAGTGGCTAAAGCATTTATTTGTCAATTCTGTGTGAATGACCAAATGTCTAATCTGCTGAAAACGGAGTAGAAAGACCAACTGCTCTGATTTGCTCAGACTGCTCAGATTTTAGCACTAAAAGTCCCACCTCCCAGGAAACTCCCAGACAAACTGAGAAAGTTGGGCACTCTAGATACCTAAGACAGATGTATCATCTCTGAACATGAGACTGTGAATGAGGGTCCACACAGGTGCAGGGGAATAAAGGCATGAATAGGACAAAAGTACACTGTTGTGGGCCCAAATCCAGAGAGTCTCTTGTTAGGATTTTCTTCTTCTAAAAACTCCAAAATTATAAAAATTTCCCCCCAGGAATAAAAAAGTCCCTTTGGCAATTTTTTCTTCTGAGTCTAAATGACATGTGCCCTAAGATTATTATGAGAATACTTAAGAGCTAGGTAATCACATTAATTATTTAAATAAATTTATACATTTTACCAGTGCTCTGACATATCTCCCTGTTGGACCTTTGTAATGAAATTTACTTTGGAGTTAATTTTGCCCTTATTACTATGTTTTCCCACTTGAACAGAAGTTAATTTTTACTACCCTGGCATTGTACATTCTTTAAGCAAGTAATTCAACAATGATAGCATGTTAGACCACCATTTAAATAACTGCTTACAGTGCTTGCACTGTGCAACATAAAAACAGCTACGTGTTCTTTCAGTTCATAAAATTTAGGTAAGTAACAAATTATTTAAGATTTTAATAAAACAGCTTTATTTTAAAAAATACATATAAAATTAAGCTATTCCATTCAATCAATTAACTTCTTATTCTTGAAATTCAATGACTTCAGAGGACTCTGGATTAATGTGATCCCTACCTGCCAGAATGGCTACCATCAATAAATCAACAAACTAGTGCTGGCAAGAAAGTGGAGAATATGGAAGGCTAGTCTACTGTTGGTGGGAATGCAGACTGCTGCAGCCACTGTGGAAAACAATATGAATTTTCCTCAAAAAATTGCAACCCAGTAATCTCACTTCTGGGAATATACAAACAAAAGACCAATTTGAAAAAAAAATATTGTAACCGCATGTTCATAGAAGCATTACTTACCATCAAAAACAGCCCAAGTGTCCATCAGTAGATGAGTGGATAAAAAAAGCTGTGGTACATTTATACTATGGAATATTATGGGGCCATAAAGAAATCTTACCTTTTGGGACAGCATCAATAGATGTGGAGAGTATTATGCTAAGTGAGATAAGCCAGTCAGAGAAAGTCAAATAGCATATGATCACACTTACATGTGGAATCTAATGAACAAAATAAATTGATTAAAAAAAACACCCAGAAACAGAGCCATGGATATATGAAACAGACTGACAGTTGTCAGATGGTAGAGGAGAAGGGAGACTGGAAGAAAAAAGATAAAGGAATTAGCCAAAGAACATATATGCATAACTGCATAACTGATAGACACAGATAACAGTGTAGTGATGGTCAGAGGGAAGTGGGTACAGGGCTGGGTGAAGGTAGAGGAAATGGGGAATTCTATAATAGCATCAACAATAAAAATAAAGTAAAATAAAAAAGTAAATGCTAAAAACACCAGTAGGTTGTAAAAAATTAAGGCAATGCCAATTTTAAAATATTTTCCAATAAAAATTACAAACAAAACACAGAATCAGATTTAGAAATGTTAGAAAACTTCTCTGTTGATAACTGAGGGTGGAAACCTATTTTAGTTCTTCATATTATTACAATATTAAGACAGGCTCCAGACAATAGCACAAATACCCTGAGCTTTCTCCAGACAATAGGAAAGGTACAATCACATGCTTAAATTGTATTTAATTTTTAATATGCCTTTTTATAGTTTTTAAGGCAATGAATGTCATTTACATTTTTATTTAAATACTATAGGCTAAGTGCATGAATTCACGCAAAGGTGAGGGGGTGTGTGGCCAGCTTGCTCTGATTGGGACAGGGTTGGGGGAGCTGAATAGGAAGGGGTCCTGGCCAAGGGAAGGGGCCATAGGCCAGCCCTGTCCCTGGTCGAACTCATGGTCAAAGGGACAATTTGCATATTAGCCTTTTATTATAAAGGTTTTAAAATAATTTTCTACACAATAAATTTAAATCACCTATATAATTTCTGTTATCATACTTTGTTTCTGCTCAGTATTTTTGAAACACGTTTTATATAGTATTTGGAAGATCATACTTAAAAGAAAAAAATTAGAACTAGACCAATCCTGCTTCTGATTTTCTTTGGTGGTAAGGGACTCAAGGAATAGGCACAGTAAGGTGACAGTCCCTCCATAACAGACCAGAGTGGATCACATTCCAGGAATGAGGAGTCACTATTGTCAGGTGAGCACATGGTCTTCCCTGCCATCTGTTCCAAAATTCCCCACAAAGCCACTTCTGTCCTGACAACCTACCAGGAATGGGAGCTCTATCTTTTCTTGGATAAAGGCCCCTCTGGTTTCCAATTTCCATGTTTGTTTAGGCTTTATGGAATGTTTCTTTCCTGTCTGGATTTTATTTTATAGTCCCAAGTGAATAATTATTTTCCTTCAGAGAGAAAAAGGGTAGAAAGGAAAAGTAAAAAAAATAAATAAATAAGTAAAAGTGACACAAATGATCATACATTCTGAGAGAAAAAGGAAAATGTTTATGTGAAGATATATTTCATAGGAAGGAGAACTATTCATGTACAATCTAGCTGGATTCATTAGAGGCAAAACACCAGGTTAAAATAGCTGAACTCATCAGGAAGATACATTTCAGAAAATATCATCATAGGCTTTTGCATTGGATTGTTTTCTTGTGGTGTGGCCACACACTTGTACCACATCTTCTCATCCAGTTTAATCTCTTCTAAAGCTAATTTTTTAATCCATTTTGAGAGAAAGAGGAAGGGAAAGGGAGAGAAATATTGATATGAAAGTGGACCATCAATCGCTGTCTCCCCACCAGGGATGGAACCCACAACCTGGGCATGTGCCCTGACCAGGAATTGAACCAGCAACGTTTTGGTGAATGAGATGACACCCAACCAACTGAACCAAACTGGAAGCTAATATTTTAGCTTGTGCCTATCTCTCAATTGGTTCCACATTTGAAGCTGAGAATGTAATTACCGTTAACCCCTTCTAATACCTAAATTACTCTACTGATTAAAAGAACACGATTATGCCCAAAGCAGAGGTTTTATTTTCCTTACAACTAGTGATCTGGAAACTTTCCCAAACTACTTTGACTTTTAGAATTTATGTGCCACACAAAATTAGGGCATTTGAAATAGACATCATGGGAGAATTCTATAACCTAGAATTTAAGACACTTCTATAAGGAGACACATTTGCAGCTTTGTTCTATTTAACATATGCAAATTTTCAAATCTTTGTAGATACAATATAATATCTCTGTTAAGCCACAAGCAATTTTATTCACTTTTTTTGGATGGTTATATGTAGCTAATGTAAAGCCTCTTTCCTGGTGGCTATGTTTAATAAAAAAATTAACTAAAAAAATAATTTTTATGGAATCTAGAAGATAACTTTAAGCATCAGCCCTAAAGTTTTAGGATACTGGAGAAATTTTTTAAAACTGTTTTCTAAAATTTATTATACTGAAGTGTGCAGAGGTTTATATTATGTAGTTGAAAGACTAAACATGATGAAGAGTAATATTTAATTAAATTATCAAAAACTATGTTCTGATCCCTTTTCTTAGTGTAATAGTATTTTCTAACTTATTTTGCTAAATAAAAAATCAAGGGACCATATGTTAATGATTGTCTTAAGAAAATTGATATTTATCATATATTCATGTCCATTCATATGAGTATTATTTAAGCATGAGTCATTATTATATTGATTTCTTTTTGTTGCCTTAAAATAGAATTTCCTACAATTTAGATAAGAATGTTGCCCTGAAGAAATGCAAACTGAAAATATGGCACTTTTAATTTAGAAGTTCTCTTAAAATTAGAATAAAATCCAAATTGTATAAATTGCTTAACTATCTACTATATTGTATATAATTTTAAACATTACTTTAAAAATAGAAAGCAATTAGAATGAATAGCCTCCATAAATGTTTAATCTAAGTTTTTATTTTGAACAAAGTATAAAAATTATGGATTAGCATATATTCTTAATTGGTCCCTAGGCTTAGAAAGATGGTTTTAAATTTATCATTAAGTATATAGGCCTTTATTGTCAGTTTTGTGGTAACTTTTTTTAAAATTAATTTTCTCTGGATTTAAATCATAGTAGTATTAACCATTTGATGTTCTAGATGAGGAAGAATAAATTCCATTCCGATCAAGTGATAGTGAGCTATATAATAATGAAATGAATACATAACCTGCATCATTTGTTCTCTAGCTATGAAACTGACTGATGTGCGAAAGACCAGAGAAATTTTTGCTGGTAGAATGACTGTTCCAATGGATTAAACAAGAAGTAGGAGTGAGGTAGAAATAAAATAGATTACTTTTCTTCTTCACTTTTTAGTTATTTTCTTTTTTGCAAAATAGGGTAATGGTAAAGTACAAGCACATAAGAAAGTATATGAAAATCCAACTAGTATTCCTTTGGGATCTCAGTTGTTCACATTTATTGACAGAGTTTCTCTAGATTTAATCTTCAAAAAATACTTTAATAACAGTATGTAATTATTTCTTAGGTTAACCACTTTTTAAGTTTTGTCTATTAATTTTGGTTATAGTTACAATTGATTGCAGTTCTAGGGCAAATAGTAAGAATGATTTTCATGTGATCAATGTTGTTTCTAATTACTGCTGTGATGGAAAATGATATTTGTAATAGTACGAAAGGCTTATTTTATGTTATTGTATCCTATAGATACTATTTTGTATAGAACAAACCAAAATCTAAATTAGAACACTTTTTCTTTATGGGGCAGAGCAAGAAGTGACAAAAAGAGAATAGAAAGAAAGTCAACTTGAAGTTGAATCAGACTTCTTTCACATAATCTCCCGGTTTCCAATTGACTTCAGGCAAAATACTACCATTTGTGAGCTGCATACTATTCGTCTCTAAAATGGAAATAATACCACCTATCTAACTGGGTTGTTGTAGAGTCTAAGTACTTAACACATCTGACACAAAGGAATACATCAATTTTAGAATACTCACTCTCTTTTGCTCCAAAACATTTTTTTACTAATAAGGAAATTTTCAGTGAACTATTGATGCCAGCAAAGAAAAAAAAAAGGTGTAAAGGAATGCAAAAAGTCTTCCTAGAAGATTTATTATAAAATAAGAAGCAAATGGATACCATATCCAAACCAAAATCAGTTCTGCTAGGTTTTTTCCCATCTGAGAAAACATATCTCATAACACTTTACTTCATTAACCAACTTAAGAGTATAGAGCTTTCCTAATCCTCCTGTGCACTGTGATTATTAAAATTCTTGGCAGCTTGATGTGCTAGAGATGAGAAAAAATTAACTCAATTATACGCAGTGAGGCATGCTTTATTAGAATACTACCTTGCCTCTTATTACATGGGTTTAGCTTGTCAAAAGTAACAAATGAAAGACTTAACTTCCCATAACTTTTTCCTCCCACTTCATCTATTATATCTTTTGATATCCTCAAAAGTGCTTTTTATACTCCACAGAAACCTAGTCTTAGAAAATCTTTGAATTTCAATGTCAAAATGTTCAAAATATATTAACTTAGCCAGACAAAGTTTAAGCCAATATTTTTTGTTAGCTTTCTATAAGAGAGAAAGTTCTTTCCAACAATTGTTAATTTATTTATAAAGATATTCTGTTAGCAACACTGACTCTTTCCAGCCAACTAGGGAGACACAAAGGAAACCTAAGTAGGCTCTGTTGTTGAACCAATTGCCTCAGTGTTCTTGACTTTTAAATTTTCAGAAAATAGATGCCTTCTTTGGGTTGGTATGAGGCTGAACTGATCTCTGAGTTTCCTTTTAATTCTAAAATTATCTATATCTATGAGTAGCTTAGAAATCCTATTAAGGTACAAAATAAGCACAAAATAAAATAAAATCTAGTTAAAATCAAGGAGCTTAAAATTCAAGTTCTCCTCTAATATCAGTTCTTAACTACTAATAAGTCAGTTCATTCTCTTAAGACACAAAGTAAGTTGATTCTCATTTGCATTTTAATTTAATATATACACTATACACCCAGAACTCAAGTTACAAATATAAATGGAATAATCATAGTCTCTATCACATCAGCATTTAAGGTCTAGAGCAGGTGTCTTAGTCCATTCAAGCTGCTATAATGAAATTATATAGGCTGGATGATTTAGAAACAACAAAATATTTTTCCTTACATTTATGGAGGATAGATGTCCAAGATCACCATGAGAGCATCATCAGATCTGGTAAGGCCTCTCTTCTGGATTTCAGGTGGGTGTTTTCTCATTGAATCCACACACGGCAAAGGGAAAGAGAGAACTCTCTGGAGTCTCTTTTGTAAGAGCACTTACCCCATTTGTGAGGGCTTCACTCTCATGACTTAGTCTCCTCCCAAAGGCTCTACCTTGGGATGCCATCACATCGGGAAGTTAGAATTTCAACTTATGAATTTTGAGGGTATTAAATATTCAGTCCATAACAAAAAAATACAAGCAAATAATTAAAGACAGAATGGGTGCTTTGATGAGGCAAGTCTTTGAATGTTTCTGGTTTCTTGCTTGAACAACTGAATGAATGGTAATTGCTATCAAATTCTAAGAGTGAGCACACAGCGCATTAGGAGACTAGAATAAAAATAGTTATTTCAGTGTAAGATATTCAGCTTAGGCTATCCAGTTTAGTTTTAAATGCCTTTCCCAGAAAGAGCTTTCAACAATATGTAACTTTTCTCCAATCTTGATGTTGATGCTAAAACTGGAATCATTTGATCCATGATTAAAGAAAGTGGACTCTCCTATGGGAATTATTTTGAGATTCCAATAAACCTTCAAACAAATGAGGAATATGGTGGCCATGTTCCCTAGCCTGCTAAGGAAAAAAAGTCCCAGAGGTCAAGTTCATTTTAGAACTTTGCTAAGACATGAAAGGTACGTGTAATTACAACAGAGGATGATTTGGAGGCTGGGGTACATGTTTTACTCTTTTAAAGAACAAAATTGGAAATTACTTCCTTTGATTGTAAAGAATCTAGTCATAGAACTTCAAAGCTCATTGTTCTGTGGGCTTGTTTCTTTATCTCTTCTATAGTCTCATGAGCTGGAAGAAATATTTAGGACTAGAGGCTGTATTGCAATTTTTTTCAAGTTGCTCAGCAGTACTGGGAGAGAAAATTAAGCACCTCTTTTGATTAGGTTGGAAATAAGAAACACCAAAAGGACTGTAAAAATAGACAGTGCTGAGGGAAAGGGAACGCAAAGTTCAGAGAACGGCTTTTGATTTTGAACTAAAAATTCAAGTTGAATTAACAAAGACAAAGTTAAAGATACTGTATTTCATTAATCCTAAGTTCAAATTTGTTCACAAATGGTAAAAGATCTCTGAAATCAGCATCAATCATTTTAAAATTGAGGTTATTCTGATATTCAATGTAACAAGCTAAAGCATATACAAACTAAGTAGTAGCTATTTATTTTGTCATAATTTTGAGAATTTTGAATACTCATATGAAGTCTCATTGCCACACAACATCCTCAGAAAGATTGTGTTATGATTCAGCTTTGAATAAAAAGTTATCATACACACCCTAACTGGTTTGGCTCAGTGGATAGAGCATTGGCCTGTAAACTGAAAGGTCCCAGGTTGGGTTCCAGGCAAGGGCATGTACCTTGGTTGAGGGCACATCCCCAGTAGGGGGTGTGCAGGAGGCAGCTGATTGATGTTTCTCTCTCATTGATGTTTCTAACTCTCTATCCTTCTCCCTTCCTCTCTATAAAAAAATCAATAAAATATATTACAAAAAAAGTTATCATATACCCACAAAGGCATGGAAATGAGCAAAGTATTATAATATCTGTGTCTAATAATTACAAAAGAACTTTTAAAAAATTATGCGTTTTTTAAAAATAGGTGAGAAGACAAGTTCTGTACTCAGCAAATTTAATCATGTAATAAATACAGTGTTATCAACTATACTCACTATGTCATACATTAAATACTCAAATAAAGAAAAATATGATACTTTACTCAAATAAAGAAAACTGTGATACTTAACTAGATGGGTAATTTCTAATGGCTTTTTTCTTCTTATTGATACACAAAAGAATGGTGCCAATTAAAATAAAAAACATCTTAGACTTGATGAAATGTGAAAAGTGAACAACCCAAAATTATTTCACTGTCTTTTCAAATATCTCCAATTATATAGTTTTATTGTTATTTAGTCTTTTTTTTAGAGCATGTTTTCTTTTCTCTTTATTTCTTATTTTATTTATTTATTTTTTATCTTTATTGTTCAGTTTATTAATTACATTGTTTCCCCTTTTTTATCCCCCTATATCTCCCCTCCACCCTGTACCTATCCCACCCTCCACCCTCCCCTCCCCCTCCCCACTGTCCTCTCCCATTGTTGTAAGATTTTTGTCCAATCTCTTGCTGTACTTCCCACAACCCTTTTCTCCCCAAGAATTGTCAGTCCATTCCCTCTCTATGTCCATGTTTCTGTTATATTCACCAGTTTATCAGCCTATCAATTCATTTGATTTTTATGTTCATTTGTTGATAGATGTGTATTTGTTGTTCATAATTTATATTTTTACCTTTTTCTTCTTCCTCTTCTTAAAGAATATCTTTCAGCATTTCATATAATATTGGTTTGGTGGTGATGAACTCCTTTAGCTTTTTCTTATCTGCGAAGCACTTTATCTGATCCTCAATTCTGAATGATAGCTTTGCTGGATAGAGTAATTTTGGTTGTAGATTCTTGCCATTCATAATTTTGAATATTTCTTGCCACTCGTGTCTGGCCTGCATCGTTTCTGTTGAGAAATCTGCTGACAATCTTATGGGTGCTCCCCTGTAGGTAACCAACTGTTTTTCTCTTGCTGCTTTTAATATTCTCTCTTTATCTTTTGCTCTTGGCATTTTAATTATGATATGTCTTGGTGTGGTCCTCTTTAGATTCCTATATTTGGGGGTTCTGTGTACTTCTTGGGCTTTTAAGTCAGTTTCTTTCACCAGGTGAGGGAAGTTTTCAGCCACTATTTCTTCAAGTAGGTTTTCATTAACTTGCTCTCTCTCTTTTTCTGGCACCCCAATAATTCGGATGTTGGCATGCTTGAGGTTGTCCCAGAGGCTCCTTACACTATCTTCAATTACCTGGATTCTTTTTGTTTCTTGCTTTTCCAGCCAAGTGGATTTTGCTTCTTTGTATTTCAAAACTTTGACTTGGTTCTTGTGGCCTTCTGGACTGCTTTTAGGACTTTGTGTAATATTTTTTATTTCAGTCTGTGTATGCTTGATTTCTAGTTGGTCCTTTTTCATATCTGTGAAGGTCTCGTTCATGTCCTCAGAGGTCTTGTTAATTTCTTTGAGGGTCTCATTCATTTCCTTGTAAGTCTCATTCATTTCCTGGTTGGTCTTGTTTATTTCCTCGTAGTTCTCATTAAGTTGATTGGCCTTTTCTAGGAGCCTCTTGAAAAGCCTTATAACCGTGGTTTTGAACTCTATGTCTAGTTGTCTTTTTTCTTCCATTTCTTTCACACCTGATTTCTTTCCATATCTCTGCATGGTGGCTGCTTTATGTGGTAGATGTCCTCTAAGTGTCAGTGGCACAGCCTCCCCAGTTACTTGAGGTGGGTACTCTTACTGCAGTCCTATATGGGTTGTACAGTATTTTTGAATTTAAACCCAGCTTGTTGCTGTTAGCCCTAGGTGGATTTGACCTCTAGGCCAATTGGCTGTGAAGGGAGACTGTGTTCAGGTTAGATGGGCAGAGTCTCTGAGCTGCGCAGGCAGCCTCAGTGTCAGCTATATCCTATGCTGCGCTCATGCGCACGCACGGGTCTCTGTTGGATGAGGATGGCTGCAGGCACCTCCACGAGAAAGCCGCTAGTCTCTTCCCCTTGCCAGACAACTCTGCCTCTCCCCAAATGAGTCTGCACACCCAAAGTCTCACCCAGAGTTGTGAAACAGGTGATTTCCGGGACCAGGAGACGAGTTTCCAGGGAACAATTCGCGCGTCTGTGCTGTCGCACTGTTGACTTGCGGCAAACTTCTTTTCCCAGCTACCCGGTTTCTGGCAGACCCGGAGTCCTCCGCCATGCCTGGCTTACAGAGTGCATCCCCTGGACCTCGGACCTCGCCTGGCACTGGGGAGTCTGTGCATTGGGACATCTCCACGTACCCCGGACCTCGGACCTCGCCTAGCACTGGGGAATCCTTGCAGTGGGATGTCTCCGCCCTCCACGTTGGAGAAATCCAGCCAGCGTTGCTGCTCCAGCTACAGCCCGCTCACACCACCAGGACGGCTCCTAACCTGTTTCCGCAGGTATCTTCAAGCCTGCGCTCCCGCCGCTCCTCTGAGTCTTACTGTCCCACCTTTACTTTTATTTGTGGAGTTTTCACTCAGCCAGGTTTCTGGTGATTCTGGGTGATGTTTGTTTTGTTATTATGTTATAGTCTCTGAATTGTTGTGCAGGGCAGAACAATGGGTGTTCACCTATGCCGCCATCTTGGTTCTCCTATTGTTATTTAGTCTTATTTGATTATTTTAATTTATGTTTAAAACTAAAGTCTCCATCACAAATAATGCTTTTTTTAAGGCACTATAATTGCTGGTGCTACCTGATGGCAGGAAATCATAATTATTGGGGAAGTATTAAAAAAGGAAAACAATTTTTGAAGTGCTGAAACTAAGTTTTAAAGTAATATATCCTGGCAAATGTCCCAGACACTTTTATGGACTCAGAAGAATAGTTACACTGGACTGTATAAGGAAGTGACATGGTAGATTTAGATGCTGATTAACTTTTCCCAAGGATTTAAAAGAAACATTCTCTAAATCAAAGTTTGTCAGTGTGGAAAATGTAAATTCTAGTAGTTTGTTTCCTGGATTGGTAGCAGATCATTTATGCATGCCATAACGGCTGAACACCTGTATGTATAAGCAACTATACTGGATTCTGTTGCAGATGAAATTAGAAATAGGCAGAGTTTATAATCTGGACTAGGAGCTAACCCGTATATACAAATAATTTTAAGTCAAAATGCTAAAGAACATCAGACATGAACCAAGGACCCTGCTAAAAGCTATTTACACACCTCTATTTTGGGTGAAAGTAGGAGGTTGAAAGATGAGACAAATACAGGCAATTGTGTGACACAAGGTGTTTTAATGAGTTACCTGTAAAATGTGAAGTGTGTCTAATATTCATCAAAGTCAACTTCAATGTTCATTCACTTTAAGATGATTATTTTAAAGTCTAAGGGGATAAAAGAGAAAATAGAAAGTATTAACATTGCTTTTCCTTATGATGTCACAGCATTTGATTTTTTAAAAATAGAATTTAAATTTGCATAACTTTTTAATGATGTATCTCCCTTTTAAAATGAGTTGGTATTTTAAGATCCAATTTGAAGCAATTTTCAATTTTATAATATTTCACTGATGATCTGAAAGTTCTTGCTGCAATAAAAAAATCTATGTTTATTAATGGATTAATAAAATTATTTAGTGATTTTTCTTTTTACATACTGCAATTAATTACATTTTTGTGTCCACGTCATTTTTTATTTCTTTGCTGTCACATTTTGTAGGTAATTCTTTATTTCACTTTCTACCATAATTACTTATTTATAAAATTGTCTTTTTAGTTAGAACATGAGTATTTGAAGGCAGAGAATATATCCTAGTCACCCTCCAAAACACCTAGTCAAGTGTCTGGAACTTAGCAACAACTTAATAAAATATATAATAAATAAATATATGCATGAAAAATGTCTAAAATAATGGAAATACCTTTTAAAATATATAAAAGCATATGAAAAATGTCTTGGTTCTCATGCTTTGTCAAATTTTAATTCCAGAAGACTAAATATTTTTATTAACATCAAATTTTTATAATGTGTAAAATAGCATTCTTTTCTATCGTAACACATAGCTGTTGTTATATAGAAAACCACCAATGAAAGAGGGGGGATGAAATACACACAAGGACTTACTTGCTGAGGGACTCACTTGCTCTGAGTTTAGGTACTGGAGCAGTAGGTAGTGCCAGGGACATGTGGTGGAGAACTGAATTGTCTGGCTTCATGGCAACAACCAGAGAAGAAGCTGTCTCTCAAACAGAAGTGCTTGAAGAAGCCATTATTTATTTGCTGAGCCCTCCCGCTGCGAGTGCAGGTGGGTACCATATCTCAGTCTACATCAATCTAGCTAACACTGTTCCCTCCACTTTAGTAATTCCTTGAGGCCCAACCTGACACAACTTTTGGGGCCATCCAAGCCATTTCCAATGACTTTTATATTAGACTAGTGGCCTGGTGCATGAAATTCGTGCACAGGGGGATATGGAGGGGGTGTGTCCCTTAGCCTGGCCTGCATCTTCTCTAATCTGGGACCCCTGTGGGATCTGGCCTAAACTGGCATTCAGACAACCCCTTTGCAATCCGGGACTACTGGCTCCTCACTGTTCACCTGCCTGCCTGCTTGATCTCCCCTAACCACTCTGCCTGCTGGCCTGCTTGCACCCAACTGCACCTCCCTGCCAGCCTGATCACCCCAAATGCCCTCCCCTCCTGGCCTGATCACCCATAACCGCTTCTGCCTCGGCCTCACCATCATGGCTTTGTCCGGAAGGACATCTGGAATGTCTCATGGTCTAATTAGCATATTATCCTTTCATTAATATAGATAAGATATGACATATTGCCATAACTATAATATATCTACCAGTATTAACTATGAGAATACGTACTTCATGAGATAGGAAGGCATCTAGTACATTGCATTATATATGTTGTAAGTAGTAGAAAATACAGTATTTGTAGCAACAATATACACCCTGTGACTTCTCTTCCTGATCTGGGAATGGCTCCCAGGTCTTTGAACATTTCCTGGCCCTTAATGTATTGTTTTTCTTTCTCTTTCTCTTTTTCTTTTTCTTTTTCTTTTCTTTTTTTTTTTTTTTTTTTTTTTTTTTTGCCATCCAGTGTAACTTTATTTTCTGTTTATTGCACATTATTTGAGGTCGTTAATTTCTAACCACCAAAGATTCAAAGGACTATTTTTTCCATGAATTTTAACATTAACATTAGTGAATTCATGTATTCATGTGTTTTTATTGTGAACATCTGAATTATTCACATTGTCATAGATCGTGAACTCATAAGCATGGACCATGCTCAGGCTGGCAGCAGGCCAGGAAGCCAGTCTGCAAGCAAACTGACACTCTGTATTAGGAGAAAAGTCATAGCCTAACATTTAATGTCTGACTTTAATTCATATACTATCAGGGACTCAACTGCTTGGTTGGTGATGGGGTTGATTATTGGGAGGATTATTCCTGAAATAATTAATGGAACGGGGGTCAATCCTTCTTTGTGCAATGGGGGTGGGTGGGCCCTCAGCCCAAACCGGGAGCCCTTAGGGGATTTCCGACTGATGGCTCAACCCCAGCCTGCAGGCTTTAGGCCTTGGGCACAGAGCCATCTCCCTGCTCAGCTCAGCCCCAGCTGCCTTGTGACCACCCAGCCTCAGGGGCTGGGCGCTCACCTCCACTTCTGCTCACAGCACCTGGGCGAGGCCTCAGCACTCCCCGCCCCGCCCCACCACTTCTTCGTTCAGACTCAATACTTCAAACTCTCTCCTACAGTGAGTCTGCCACCAGAACTACATTTCCCAGAATTCCTTGTGCTCCCGATACCCTACATGAACCAAGAGCACTGTGAACTTTCTCCACTGGTGGCCACCAGGGTCTCCGCACACCCCAGAGACTGGCAGCGGCCCCCCCACTCCCATTGTGGGTATTGGGCTGGGGGGCATGCAGGATGCCCCCTGAATAACATGCCAATAACTCATTGGCATGTTATTCAGTCACCATAACTGTAAGGAGGGCTGGCCCTTAAGTACCGTGTGGGTAGAGCTTATAGCATGGTGGTTGCTTTCACAGTACTGCAACCACATCCTGCCAGCCTTGCCCCCTGTGTCCTGGCTGTGTCCTGGCCATGCCCCCTGCCCTGCCCTGCCTTGCCTCTGCCCTGCCCCTCCCTGCCTCACCCCTGCCCCTGATTGGCTGGTAGCATAGCGGAGGTACGGTCAATTTGCATGTTATTCTTTTATTAGATAGGATGATTGGTCTTGGCTCATGCTGCAGATTTTTCTAAATGGTTAATAACCCCCCCAAAAAAACAGCATATGCCCACTACTTCTGACTAAGTTGCCCAACCCTGACATTAGTAGCAGCCACCCTTGATTCACAGCTTGGCTTGTCCCAGGTACTTCTAAGCCTAGCACAAACAGTAACCATCTATAGATCATTTTGTAGTTCATACTACATGGCCCCAGGCAGAGCAAAGTCAGTGGCAGATTTAGGCCTGCATCACAGTCCCTCTCAAGAGGCTCCAGAACCAAAACATCTGTGGTCACCTTAAGATCACACCAGAGCACCACCCAACCACCTACACAAACAACACACCAAAAAGGCAAACTCAGAAAGCACCAGAGCCTCACTAAAACAAATCCTGTTCTATGGTGTTAGCCCCTGCACAATAGCTCTTCCACTACAGCCAGGGCAGGTCTTCACAGCCAATCAGCTTAAGGGACAGTCCCTCTAATTGACATGCCATCAGCGATCAAGGCTCAACTATAACATAATAATACAACCAATCAACACAAGTGACCCTCCTGGAGCACCTGGCTGAGGTAACCAGGAAGACTACACCACTGGACTCTATAGGATATCTACCTCTACCAATACCAATGCACGGATTCATGCACATTGAACGAAAATTAATTAGAAGAAATATTTTAATATCACTATTCACCCTTTCTCTATAATAGAAGTGTCAACCAAATTCACATCGACAATGACAGACGAAACACACACACGTGATTGGTACCAACAAGAGTTTTATGTGTATCACGCATGCTTGACTCAACTTAGCCTTTTATATATATGAAATAAACTTGCTTAATTAGGCCTGCTTTCTAACTTAACTAAACATTTGCCAGCCCAGTGAAGCACCCCAACTTCTCTTTCAGGTAATTGTCAGCAACACAGTAGTAAATATCAACATGAAGCAGATTATTATTATAGATCACACAGAAAGAATAAATGGTAAAATATTTATCTGTGGTAGTGTTTGTATTTTGCACAGTGGGAAAACTTGAAATCCTTTTCAAGTTCCACCATTTCGTACTTCTTTTTAGTTGGGTCAAGTTACTAAACTTGCTATATCTCCATTTTCCAGATAATTAAAAGAAAATAGGATTCTACCAAATCTCCTATCTACCTACTCCAGGACTTCTGTGAGGATCAAATGAGATGAGGCACAGGAAAATGCTTCACAGATATTTGGTTAAAGTGTAAAATGTTTGCACCTGGCTATAAAGGAAGTCATTTTCCTGGGTTGAACAAACTGCAAGGAGGCTAGATGCTAGGGAAAGAAAGCTGGGCGTTGCTATGTGATGTCATTACCTGGTGCCCACATCCAACCTTTCTGGGCTGGACTGGGCTATGGGTCACATTTTGCACCATGGGGTGTTGGCAGCATTGGCTGCAATTTGGTGAGCTGTTGCTCCAGGGTGGTGGCAGGGCCTGTGTCCCACTTGGGGGAATCCCAAGTGTTGCTTTGTGGGCACCAGGTCCGTGGTGCTATTTCTTTCTTAATGGCCAGTGCATGTCACAGCAGCTCTTGCATTGAGCAGCTGCCTCCTAATAGTCAGTGCATGTCATAGCAACCCTTTGGATGATTGGAGAGACAGTTAGCATATTAGCCATTTACATATATATATATATATATATATATATATATATATATATATATATATATATGAGAGAGATTGATCTCTACTTCTATCTTTATTCTAGTACCACACTGTCTTGATTACTCAAACTCAGTGGTAAGTTTTGAAATTAAAGAAAAATCTGAGTTCCAAGCTTGACTCCCTTTTAAAATATTTTTGGCTCTACTGGGTTTCATATATATATATGAATTTTAGGATCAGTTTGCCAATTTCTACAAAAAAATAACTGGTATTTTAATAGGGATTGTATTAAATATGTAGATTAATTTGAGGAATACTGCTATTTTAACAATATTAAATCTTCTAATCCATGAGCATGGGATTCTTTTCATTAATTTAGATTTTAACTTTTTAATTATGCTGGTTTTAATGTACCAGTCTTGAACTTCTTTGAGTACATTTGTGCTCAAGTAATTTTATTCTTTTTCACTCTACTGTAATTGAATTGTATTAAATTCATTTTCAAATGACTCATTGATACTGTCTAGAGATGCAACTAATTTTTGTACATTGATCTTGTATCCTGCAACTTTGCTAAACTTGTTTATTAGGTCTAATAGTTTTTTAGTTGATGCATATTATTTTTAAATCTCCTTTTTCACTTTACAACATAGTATGAACAGCTTTTCAAGTCAGTTCATATATAGTGTTTTAATTCCCATTTTAAGGTTTGCATTATCTTCCACATTGTGATATAGCAAAATATATATATCTACTCATCTATTGATATGCATTTATATTTATTTTCTCCCCACACCCTTTTTTTTGCTATCACAAAAATACTAAAATGAAAATTCTTGATTATACCTCTAACTATTCAACATGTTCATATTCTTATAGTTAAGAATCCTAAAAGCAGAATTTACTGGTCATAGTGTATATATACACCTAAAATTTTTAAAAATATTACAAAATTGTCCCTCAAAAGGATCCTATTTTTCTATCATCAACAGAAAAAATAGTTTTATTAAGGTGAAATATCAAAACAATTCACAGTTTCTAATAATGGTCCTTTAACTTGAGTAGAAAGAATTTCTCTACAATAAAGCAACAAGACTCCTCCTCTGAGAGTTCACTTAATGTGGTGCTTAGTGAAGGTAGATATACAGTAGAATTCCTGGGGAAGGCATCTTTCTTTCCCATACATTTTAACCAGAAATAACAGAAAAAAAAAAACTAAGAGAATTTACTGTAGCTCAATCAATCAACATACATGCTGTGGAGCTTTCTGACATTTTTACTTACTGATTCCCAGAGACATATGGTTGGTTCACTAGGTCTCAGAATGGGAAGCACACGTGTGAAATGCAGAAACACATGCAGACAGGGTATAACTATATACTTCTTCAAATAAATGATTTCTCAAGTTTGTATATACCTACGAACTGATACACAAATATAGGTATAAGTTCTATATTAATCTTGGCATGAAATGGTTAAATAGCAATCCCCTGCTGATGCCAGAGGGGTATATTATAATCATATTCTCAAGGACTGTGCTGGTGGTGCCTCCCCACCCCACTCATACCACCAGAAGATTCTTGTTAGGTTACACTTTAACTTCTAAAAAGAGGTTTGTGGGGTTTTTTTCTTAAATTTATCTTTATTGTTGAAAGCATTACAGATGTCCTCTTTGTGTTTTCCCAAATACTTCTCCATTGCCTCAAAATGCAGATGCTTGTTGACTATGAATGAAAGGATAAAGACAAGAAGCAGAATGTCCATACCGTGGGGCTTTATTATCATTAGATTGTCAAACTGCCAGCCAGCACTGAAAGGAGAAAACTGAATGGGAACAAAATCTTCAATACAAATAACAACAAAAACTATTCTCTAAGTACGTATATTAGCAAAGTCTGAGATCTTCCTTCCTTACCAATATCTTCTCAGAAGAAAGAAGTCTACTGACCAACAGAAGCTGAAAAATAAATAATGTAGCCCATCCCAATTCATAAATTACAACCTTAGCTATACAATATATAAACCAAGTTTTCTCCCCAAATCTTGTTGGAATTGGTTCTGAGATTCTCAGAATATAGTTAAAAATTCTCAATAGGGTAGTTATATCTATGATTTTAACATAACTTCAAAAACAATGAGCTTTTGTCAAAACCAGTTTGGCTCAGTGGATAGAGACTCGGCCTGTGGACTCAAGGGTCCCGGGTTCGATTGTGGTCAAGGATGTGTACGTTGGTTGCAGGCACATCCCCAGTGGGGGTTGTGCAGGATGCAGCTGATCAATGTTTCTCACTTATTGATGTTTCTAACTCTCTATCCCTCTCCCTTCCTCTCTGTAAAAAATCAATAAAATATTTTTTAAATGGGCTTTTTTTAAAAAAAAGAAAACAATAATAAAATGGAAAATAAATATTGTGAAAATTCAGAATGTCAAAAAGCTCATCAGCAAAGACCCAGGATCTTTTCTCTCTAGGAAGCCTTGGGGTAAACTAATAAAATAAAATAAAAAATAAAGGAAAAAAACAATTGTATTTTAAACACCAGAGGGCAGTGCACTATAAGTAATGGACTTCAGCAATGAAGCCTAGTCTCACTTCTTACGTAAAAGATCATATGCATGTAAGAATAACAATAGACTATAGATTTACTTTTAACTCTAATGTAATTTTTAGAGTTTACTATAACATCAATATAATATTCATTTAGAATATTTATAGACATATAATCACCACTAAATTATCCACATTGCTGAAGACCTACATGAAATTGGAAGATGCTAGGTCTTATTCACCAGTTTGTTTTTTTTTTCAGTACATGCTTGGGATTTAATTCAGGGTAACAATTCAAAATACTTGATGAAGAAAAAAATTAAAACATCTATAGTCTCAGCCCTATTCAATTTCTGAACTAACTCTAATGAAACTAGTACTAGTATTAGAAACTAGTACTAACCTTAGGAAAGCTGGGCTCCCTCCCTGGACCCTGACCTTCAGAAGGCCCTATCTTGGCCTCCTCTAGCCACACTACCTCTCCATCAGTCTAGTATTGCCCTTCCTCTCATGGTCAATGCAACATGGCCACCTGAAGCCTAGGATCACTCTTTTACATCATGCTCCGGTTATCTTACACGCAAACTCAGTAGAATCCATTTCCATGCTTATGTTGTCTAGTTCTCTGAGCCCATCTTACCCAGAGTAAATCATGCTATGGGTGTGGGAAGCCCAAGACCCAAAGGATAGCTGATGGAAAGCTCTTTGGAAATGGATAGAGTTTCCTTCTAGAGGCTGGGTTTTATGAACAGGGAGACTGAAGAATTTTAAATCTTCCTTATATTTCTGAACTACATAAATTTTAATAATAATTATATATCAGTTGTATAATTTTTAAGATACAGAGGTAAAGATATAGGAATTAGAAACAACATGACTTGGTGACAGGGTGGATATAGAAGGTGAAAAGGAGTGGCATTCAGGCTTGAAGAAATAATTGAATAAGAAATTCATCAAATGGAATTAGAAATTCAAGAACGGGAATGTGTTTGAGAACATGGTGTAGGAATGATAAATTCTATGAAGAACAATTGTGCTTGAGGACCTGTGTAATACAGGTATCTCCCACTTTCCAAAGTTGGAATGTTGGCACTTGCCTTTTACAAAATACCTATATTAGTACCTGTTTTCACTAATTAAAAGAAATCTGAAGAAGATTTCCACTTTAACATAAACAAAGATGACAACCAAAAATAGCATTCAGCTTCTTTTTTAAGAAACAGATACATTGTAGAGGCAATATACACCCCAAGCAGAGAGAGTGGCCCCTGTAAGCTCTTCCCCAAGAACTGCGCTCAGCATGTCAGCATGAAGCCACCAGAGCTTTGCACTGTGTCTTTGAGAACCTGTGCTTTATCTCGATTTATTTTGTGCATTCAGCTTTTACTATTTGTTAGTGTTATTGTACATTTCATGTGTTACTTGGTATGATTTGGTAGGTTATCTTGGGGGTCTTGGAATGGTCAAAATTTTCCCTTATAAATGAGTGATAATTGCTTTTCTGCTTTACATCATTTTGGCCTACAAAAGGTTTCATAGAACTATATTGAATAAGTGTGGTAAAAGGGCACATCCTTGTCTTGTTCCTGATTTTAGAGAAAAGCTTTCAGTTTTTACCATTGACATGATATTGGCTGAGGGTTTGTCATATATAAACTTTATTATGTTGCGATATAATCCCTCTATTCCCATTTGACTGAGAGTTTTTATCAAAAATGGGTGCTGGATTTTGTCAAATGGTGCCAATTAGAAGTAAAACATTAAGTAAATGAACTATTTCCTGTCCATAAGATGTTAATTCCCTTCTATGAAGATTAATGTTAAAATACTGCTTTTATTCATCATCACTGATCATTTTCTTGAAATAATAAATTCATTCAACAAAGTCTCATTTATTAACCAGAAAATTTAGACAACATAGTGTTCTAAGCACTAAGTAGTAAATTGCAAAATACATTTGGTAATGCAGAATCAGAAGCTAGTAAAAGAATCCTTAAAGAAGTTAAAAGAAATGTAGGCTGGCCAAAGTTCCATTGTTTTTTTTTTCTTCTTCTTCTTTCCTTTGGCATGCTCATCTTGGCTTTAATTTTTCTTCTTTTTAAAAAATAAATATATTTTTATTGATTTTAGAGAGGAAGGAAGAGGGAGAGAGAGATAGAAATATTCATGATGAGAGAGAATTATGGATAGGTTGTCGCCTGTAAGTCCCCCACTGGGGATCGAGCCCACAACCCAGGTATGTGCTCTTGACTGGAATTGAACCTGGGACCTTTCAGTTCGAAAGCTAATGCTCTATCTGCTGAGCCAAACCAGCTAGGGCTAATTTTGTTTCTTATGCTTAAATGTGTAAGTAATGAAGGCTTGGTTTCTATTTATGCCAACTTGGACTTTAATGGATTTATTATTGGTCTAATGCAAACATCACTTTCTACCTCATTTCAGAGTCACCTTCCTCCAGATTATACAGTATACTCCCCACTGTTCTCCTCATTTCTCTCACACCCAGCTTAACTTCTGAGAAGTTACCTTGAGGAAACAAGACAATATTTTCCAGAGGAAACAAGACAATGATTTAATTCAGTACATTTTCACTTAATATTATATAGGTCCTAATTTTATCATAAGCTAATTGATATAACCAATAGTTAAATTTCTGTAGCATTTTCTGGTCACAAAACCCAACATAACCTTCTAAATAAAGACACAAAACACTTCTAATATTAAACACTGAAATAAATGTGAGCTACATATACATTTAAGAAAGATTAATAAAGACAAGTAAGATTAATGTCACACAGAAAGCAGCCTCCATCAGGAATCAATTTCCTCTCTCTCTCTCTCTCTCAATGTTATAATGAAACAACACTGAATGGAATGATGTTATTCAAGACCCTGCTATATACTTTTAGATTCCAAGGGCAGAATCCTACAAAATAAAACCCTGCCCCCTTTTTGGGTTTTTTGTTTGGTTGGTTGGTTTGGTTTAATTTTGTGTGTGTGCATTTGTGTAACTATGAAATAACTCCTTTTTTATTTTACAATTATTTTTTGTTTAAAGTATTACAAGTAGTAGTAGTACGTATGTCTTCTTTTTTCCCCCATTGACCTCCCCCCAGCCTCCCCTACCCCCCAGTACATGCCCTCACCTGTCCTCCTTCTCCCCAAGTATCTTATATCCATTGGTTATGCTTACATGCATGCATACAAGTCCTTCAGTTGATCTCTTACAACCCCCCCCTCCACGCCACCACCACCAACAACAACCTCCCCTGCATTCCCACTGTAGTTTGACAGTCTGTTGATAAGTCTGCTCCAACCACAAAGACAAGAGGAGAAACAGTCCAGAGAAGGAAGACGCTGACGATGCCTTGCCATGCTAGCAGTCAGCAGCTGTACGTCGCTGCAGGTTACCCAGGATCAAACCAGAGAGAGTCAGATCTGTATTACCACCATGTGTCCACTATCCAGATATCATTGCTGACGTGTACACATAAGGAACCGTTGGACATTGAAATTGGGACTAAAACATTTTTTATTATATGTTTATTTCCAGTAAACTCTCCAGAGAGAGTTTTTAAAGAAAAAGAAACAGGGGGGAACAGATACAGGGGCAAAGAAAAAGTTCTTTCTTAACTTCACTGTGAGACTCTCCATTCTATTTTTTGAGACATCTAATTGTTTATTCACAACATCTAACATCTCTCCCTACCCACTTCAATCGTGTAAACACAGTGCCATAACTCTGACTCATGTAATCCATGTAATATTGGAAGAACGGGAAGAGTGCTTCAGCAATATAGGTGGTGAGAAACATGGCCCTCGGTGTCCACTAGGTTCAAAGACCATTTGGTGCCCCAAGTCTCTTAGGATTCTTTGTTTGGGTCCATGCTACAGGATAATCTTTTGAACAACGGATATATATCTTTAGGGCAAAAAAAAATTGTCAGATTTGTTTATAGAACTTTAATCCTTAAAGAAGCACCAAGTTCAGGATACCATATGACCTATCTGTTATCTTAACTGGAACATCTGTTTCTGCTGTTTCCAAAATCTGTTCATTGTTGTATCTCATGGTGAACAGGGAATACGTTATTAGAAGTATTTATTTGTATTTTTTAATATATTTTATTGATTTTTTTTACAGAGAAGAAGGGAGAAGGATAGAGTTAGAAACATCAATGAGAGAGAAACATTAATCAGCTGCTACCTGCACACCCTCTACTAGGGATGTGCCCTCAACCAAGGTACATGCCCTTGACTGGAATTGAACCTGGGACCCTTCAGTCCTTAGGCTGACACTATCCACTGAGTCAAACTGGTTAAGGCTATATGTATTTTTTTAAATTTTTTTCTTTATTGTTCAGTTTATTAATTACATTGGTTCCCCTTTTTTATCCCCCTATATCTCCCCTCCACCCTGTACCTATCCCACCCTCCACCCTCACCTCCCCCTCCCCAATGTCCTCTCCCATTGTTGCAAGATTTTTGTCCAATCTCTTGCTGTACTTCCCACAACCCTTTTCTCCCCAAGAATTGTCAAACCATTCTCTCTCTATCTCCATGTTTCTGTTATATTCACCAGTTTATCTTGTTCATCAGCCTATCAATTCACTTGATTTTTATGTTCATTTGTTGATAGATGTGTATTTGTTGTTCATAATTTATATTTTTACCTTTTTCTTCTTCCTCTTCTTAAACAATATCTTTCAGCATTTCATATAATACTGGTTTGGTGGTGATGAACTCCTTTAGCTTTTTCTTATCTGCGAAGCACTTTATCTGATCCTCAATTCTGAATGATAGCTTTGCTGGATAGAGTAATCTTGGTTGTAGATTCTTGCTACTCATCACTTTGAATATTTCTTGCCACTCCCATCTGGCCTGCATCGTTTCTGTTGAGAAATCCACTGACAATCGTATGGGTGCTCCCCTGTAGGTAACCAAGTGTTTTTCTCTTGCTGCTTTTAATATTCTCTCTTTATCTTTTGCTCTTGGCATTTTAATTATTATACGTCTTGGTGTGGTCCTCTTTAGATTCCTATATTTTGGGATTCTGTGTACTTCTTGGGCTTTTAAGTCAGTTTCTTTCACCAGGTGGGGGAAGTTTTCAGCCACTATTTCTTCAAGTAGGTTTTCATTACCTTGCTCTCTTTTTCTGGCACCCCAATAATTCGGATGTCGGCATGCTTGAGGTTGTCCCAGAGGCCCCTTATGCTATCTTCAATTATCTGAATTCTTTTTGTTTCTTGCTTTTCCAGCTGAGTGGATTTTGCTTCTTTGTATTTCAAATCTTTGACTTGGTTCTTGTGGCCCTCTGGACTTTGTGTAATATTTTTTATTTCAGTCTGTGTATGCTTGATTTCTAGTTGGTCCTTTTTTTTATCCGTGAGGGTCTGGTTCATATTCTCAGAGGTCTTGTTCATTTCCTTGAGGGTCTCATTCATTTCCTTGAGGTTCTCATTCATTTCCTTGTAATTCTCATTCATTTCCTGGTTGGTCTTGTTTATTTCCTGGTAATTCTCATTAAGTTGATCAGCCTTTTGTAGGAGCCTCTTTAAAAGCCTTATAACCGTGGTTTTGAACTCTATGTCTTGTCGTCTTTTCTCTTCCATTTCTTTCACACCTGATTTCTTTCCATATCTCTGCATGGTGGCTGCTTTATGTGGTAGATATCCTCAAAGGGACAGTGGCTCAGCCTCCCCAGTTACCTGAGGTGGGTACTCTTACTGCAATCCTTTATGGGTGGTATTCAGTATTTTTTAATTTAAACCCAGCTTGTTGTTGTTAGCCCTAGGAGGGTTTGACCTCCAGGCCAATTGGCTGTGAGGGGAGACTGTGTTCAGGTTGGATGGATGGAGTCTCTGAGCTGTGCAGGCAGCGTCAGCATCAGCTGCGTCCTATGCGGCACTCACGCGCGTAGGACTCTGTTGGATGGGGATGGCTGCAGATACCTCCAAGAGAAAGCCGCTAGTCTCTTCCCCTTGCCAGACAACTCTGCCTTTCCCCAAATGTGCCTGCACACCAAAAGTCTAGCCCAAGGTTGTAAAATAGATGGCTTCTGGAACCAGGAGACAAGTTTCCAGGGGGCAAGTCGCGGGTTTGCTCGACCCTTGCGACTAGGAGCCTCTGCTGTGCCCCGCTTCCAGGGTGCGTCCCCCGGATCTCGGACCTCACCTGGCGCTGGGGAGTCCGTGTAGTGGGACGTCTCCGCCCTCCTCGTTTGGCGAAATCTGGCCGGGGTTGCTGCTCCAGCCCCAGCCCGCGCGCGACCAGGACGGCTCCTAACCTGTTTCAGTCTGAAAGGCTGCACTCCTGCCGCTCCTGAGTCTCAGCGTCCCACCTTTACTCTTATTAGTGGAGTTTTCATTCAGCCAGCTTTCTGGAGATTCTGGGTGCTGTCTGTTCTGCTGTTATGTTGTAGTTCTTAAATCATTGCAAGGGGCAGAACAATAGGTGTTTACCTATTCCGCCATCTTGGTGTTCCTCCAGGCTATATGTATTTTTATAGTACTTTTGATTCAAGACATCCTAAAGAAATTACCAGTACTTGTTGAGTTAGTCATTCAACAAAACTATTTTAGAGTGTCTCACTCATTGTGACTGACATTGGGAAAAGAGAGAGGAATAAGATATAGGTTCCTGCCCTTAAGGAGCTCACAAACATTAAATTATTAGCTCCAGGTAGTGCAATAATTGGCCTCATATAATGTCATTTTTCTGTTCCAGGATCCCATCCAGCACACCACATTACATTCATTTGTTATGTCCCCTTAAGCTCCTCTTGGCTCTGACACTTTTTCAGACTGTTCTTGTTTTTTTATGACTTTGAAAATTATATTATTTGTCAGTTATGTTTCAGAATGTCACTCAATTTGGGTTTTTCTGATGTTTTCCTCATGACTAGACTAATGTTATGTGTTTTAGGAGGATCTATAAAATTTTCAGTACCAAAATCTCATAAATATAACAGCAAGGCTGGTCTTAGGCAAAACTGAAAAGTAGAGTTCCCATGGTCAACCACCACTACATCCACACATGTTTTCACCCCCATTTCTTCAGCACCATCAGCCAGAGCTATCTCTCATCTACTTTTTTTACTTCTAAGGTTCTTCCCCAAAGAAAGCTTCCTCTACCTCCCTCTCTTCCTCTCCCTACCTGCATCCACTGGCTCACTATAAAATCCTAGACCATACCTCCTTCACTCCTCAGAGCTACTCTCTCTGCCTGGAAATTTCTACACAATATTCCCCACTCCCCTTGATGCCCACCTTACTCCATTTCACGTCTCATTTACATAATACCTCCCATTCTTACTTCTGGTCTCCTGCTAATGTCAACTTTCTCAGAAAGACCATCTGCCACTCGTGGCCACACCCTGCCTCTCAGGAAGTCAAATCTTAGAGAAGCTTTACTCTTAGAGAAGCTTGAATGGCTCCTTTATAGTGCTATGATCAGATGCATATGTGATTCTGTGATTCATGCTGACTTCCCCCTATTATCTGCAAGCTACATGAAGGCAAAAAATATTACCATTTTTTTCTCACCTGATATTATCAGTGCCTTGCACAGGATCTGCTAGCCAGTGGATGCCCACTTTATAGCCGTCAGAGGCAGGAAGGCAGACGGGAAGATCACAGCAAATGACAGATTGGTCTTTTGACTTGACTGATCACCACATTATGAACTATGGAATGAGATGATGGTACCTATAGTAATTAGAAAATGTGTCTTGCATTGGCATATGCTACTCCACCTTGTAAGAGAAAAGAAGTCTTGAGACCAACATCTTAAAGCTATCTCAAACACTATTAGTTACCTAACAGCTGATAGCTCAATTTTGAAAATGAAATATATTTTAATAAACATTGCCTTTATAATTATTCAGAGTGTGTATATACATTTTTGGGAAACACTATATATATTAAAGATGCACTGTTACCAGAAGTTTTACATACAACTTTCAACTCTACCTATAACCAGTAATTTCCAAACTGACTTTCTACTAGAAATCATAAACTTTTATATATGTACACAAACACGTGTATGTGTGTGTGTGTGTGTGTAATGGGTATACTTGAGCAAGATTACAGCAGCAGGAACCAGCATTAAATCTCTATTTTAATCATGAAGGATATAAGTAAGTAATTAAATAGTGAGGAATTAAATTTAGTTTTATATATTAAAATTTTAAGAAGAAACATAAACAACATTAGCCAGAAAAGAAATAAATAACATCCAAAATATATTTTATATTCAGTTATGGCTGCCACTTAAAATAAATGCTAATGAAATAATTAATTATATTTTTGGGACACCACCTAACTAAGAAAATCTAAGCTGACCAAAAACCCACACCGCCAAAAGCATGCAATTTTTTTCCTGACACATACACACACCTCCCTAACACAGCAGTAGTTTACAATAAAGAAACAGCAAGACAATTTTTAGGTGACTTACCCAGCATCGTACACAGCTGGTACATGTTCTAGTATTTGAAGTTCAGTCTTTCTCATTCCAAAGTAAGTGCAAGTTTGGAGGAGATTTCAGAGATTATCTTATTCATCTTGTATCTGCAACCTAGAATTAGCCTACTTACTGTGTCAAAATTCTATGAATTATTATGGATACTTGTTTAGCAGTATGACAGTTAAAACAAAATTAATGGAAGTATTACCTACCATATAAAGTTTTCTCAAATTTTCTTAATGTTAAGAATATGTTAGCACTTTGTAAATTATGATTGATTTAGGCAAGTGAAAATGAGTTGAATAATGTGACTATTTTAAAAAGGAATTCACGAACAAGGAAAATTGGTTTAAATATAACTTCGATTGGCTCTTGGAACAGAAAAAGGACAATTATGGAAAAACTGTTGAAACCCAAAAAGAGCCTGTAGTTTAGTTTAATAGTACTGTACCAATGTTTATTTCCTAGTCTGAAAAACACATCCTTGTTATGTGGGATGTTGAGGTTAGGGGAAGGAGAGTGAATGGCATAGAGGAAATCTCTGCAAAGTCTTTGCAACTTTGTACAGACCTAAAATTATTCCAAAATAAAGATCATATAAAAACAAACAAGAGGATACTGATATATCTCATGGAACCTTAGTAGTTGAAATACCCCACAAGGAACTAGGACCATAAAAGAGAAAAAATTGTGCAGATGATCATATGCAAAATGTTCAACTTCACTGACAATTGAAGAAAAAACTGAGGTATACTAGTAATGTACTTACTGATATCAGCCGATTTATAATGATAACCAATGTTGAATACATTTCGGAAAATTATCCTTTTGCACCCTGCAAAGGATATTTATCTTATCAGGATATTTATATTACTGCTAATGCAAACTTGCCTCACACTAGGAAAAGGGACAACTTTTTAGCTCTGAAATCTGAAAAGTTCAAAGTTAGGTCAAACTTCAAGTGAGGTTTGGTCCTGGTGTGTAACAATCCAGATTATTTCTCTCTCTTCTCTGCTTTCTATGGTGTCCATGGTACCTAAAATTCACTCCCCGTATCACACAAGACTTCCAGCTATTCCCATGGTGATTGGTAGCCTTCCTCCTTTCCATCAAAAAGTCAAGAGAATAATTTTTCCAGTCATTCTTAAAAAATAAGTATTTCTCACCTTAATGGCCCGAGTTAAGTTATAGGTTCATCTCTGTACTGGGAAATGGTTTCATGGATGGTGCTAATCCCTTTAAAACCATCTGAATGAGAGTATCAGAGAGGAGGGCCATCAAAAGAAGTGGAGATTACTATTTCCAAGAAGGAGGGGGATAAATTAAACTTCCATAGAAACCTTTTTAAGATAGGAAATTGCAAACAATTTTAGCTTTTTATTTATTTCCAGTAATCAAAGTTGTACAAAAAAGGAATTGTGCACAGAGACGTTTTGGGTAATTTTATGCAAAAAAAGTTTAAATAATCTTAATTCCCAGCAATAGTATGTTTGTTACACAACATACTGTTAAATGGACTAAACATCAAGTTTTCAAAGAATATATATATACTAGAGGCCCAGTGCATGAAATTCATGCATGGCTGGGAGGGGGGACCCTCAGCCCAGTCTGTACCCTCTCAAATCTGGGACCCCTCAAGGGATGTCCTACGGCCCAGTGGGATGGGGCCTAAATGGGCAGTCGGACATCTCTCTCACAATTCAACTGATTGCCTGCCTACCTTACTGATTGCCCCTAACTGCTTCTGCCTGCCAGCCTGATCACCCCTAACCACTCCCCTGCCAGCCTGATTGATGCCTAACTGCTCCCCTGCCAACCTGTTTGCCCCTAACTGCCCTCCCCTGCAGGCCTGGTCACCCCTAACTGCTCTCCCTTGCAAGCCCGATATCTCCCAACTGCTCTCCCCTCCAGGTCTGGTTCCCTCCCAACTGCTCTTCCCTGCAGACCTGGTCACCTCCAACTTCCCTCCTCTGCCAGCCTGGTAACCCCTAACTGTCCTCCCCTACTGGGCATCTTATGGTGGCCATCTTGTGTCCACATGGGGGCAGGATCTTTGACCACATGGGGGCAGCTGTCTTATGAGTTGGAGTGATGGTCAATCTGCATATTACTCTTTTATTAGATAGGATAGAGGGACTGTGCATGGGTGGGGGCCAGCTGGTTTGCCCTGAAGGATGTCCTGGATCAGAGTGGGGTTCCCTTAGGGCATGGAGTAGCCTGGGTGAGAGGCCTATGGTGCTTTGAAAGCTGGCCACATTCCCTGGCAACCCAAGTGGAGGGCCTGGTATCTGGGATTTATCTACAATTGAAACTTTGTAGCCTGGAGTGGAGACCTAGGCTGGCTAGAGCTGCAGAAGCTTGGCTTCCTCCATTGCCAGGGGCAACCTTAGCTTCCTGCCTCTCTCCAGCTCTGTGGCCGCCATCATTTCTGTTGGGATTCTATAATTCAAACTGTAGCCTGTTGTGGAGGTCTGAGCAATAAGGGCAGGCAGAAAGCTTGGCTTCCTCTATTGCTGGGGAAACCTAAGCCTCCCTTCTGCTCTCTGTGGCCTCAGCCATCTTGGTTGAGTTTATTTGCTTATTCACTCCTGATTGGCTGGTGGGCATGGCTGGTGGGTGTGGCTTGTGGGTATGGTGGAGGTATGGTCAATTTGCATATAATTCTTTTTTTAAGTAGGAGATATATATATATATGCCTAAGCAATCTTTAAGACAGGACAACTGGAACAACCAGTCACTATGATGTGCACTGACTACCAGGGGTAGACAATGCAGGAGCTGCCTCCAGCTTGCAGGCTCTGATCGCTGATGGGGCCTAAGAGTCAACCTCCTGGTTCTCCCCGCAGCCAGCAGGCCCCGATCACCTGATCAGGGCTGGAGCCTAAAGAAAGAGAGGAAAGAAGAGGGATATAAAGATAAAAACATCAATGAGAGAGGAACATCATCTATCAGCTGCCTCCTGTGCACGCCCCTACTGGGAATCAAGCTCACAATACCAGCTTATGACCTGACAAGGAATCAAATAAACAACTTTTTGGTTTCTGGGTCAATACTCAATGGCTGAGCCATAACAGCAAGGCTCAAAGAATATTTACTGACACGTGAATAAAAGTCATACTACACAGGTAAGTTCAACAAATAATTATTAATAACTTACCATGTGCCAGGCACTGAGGTACATCAGTGAACAAAATAAACCAGGATTTCTGATCTCCTGGAATTAAATGAATAAATAATATTAAAAAGAATACAAATCAATGTTTTTAAACACCAACACTCTAAAATGCATACACACACAAATGTCTACAAAGAACCAAAATTTTCATATGCCTGCATATACAAATATCTGCAAAATTGTACATTAGTATGTTAAAAGTAGTTTTCTCTGACTGGTGGTTTAAATGAGATGTTTTTGTTTCTTTTTTGTCTTTTACTATATTTTCTAAATTGTCTACCACAAATATGTGTTGCCTTTAAACCAGAAACTAAGTAACAAATTTGCTGTTTTCAAAAGAATGGATATTGGATTTTATTAATTAATTAATTTATTTATTTATTTTGGTATCTTGGCATTTGCAGAATACCTTTTAAGTGTTTAATTTCTTTCTTTCTACTATTACTGATTTGGAAATTGGATAGTGAAGAAAGAAGGGAACTTATTTTTCTACACCAAGATCTAATTCCATCTAATTTGCTCAAATCAAACATTCTTGCATCAACTTTACTTATTTTCATAAATGTTAATGATGTATTTTTATTTCACAAGGTAAAACAGCATTTTAGGTTTATGGAAACCCAAGAGTAGATGGAAGCAATGGACATTACCTATTTTTATTATTTAAGATATGATTGCTGAGAGAATTACTCATTCACATTTTAGAATTCTCATAGCATGACCTCTGTCATGTGTTAAAAATAACCCCAGTACTGTCCAAGACATTCTGTATTAGCCTTGGTGTGTGAATTCCAAAGTCATTCCCAGGGGAGAAATGTTTCTAAAGCCATTTCCCATGAGAAAACAAAGCATCTGACTTTTGGTGATATGAAAAATAAAATCTCTACTCAAATAGCCAACTTTTCTGTTTTAACTATTCACTTCCATATCAACAGTGGTAACAAGCTCCTTGGTATGTGCGGGCTTCAGGCAAGCATTTTGAGGAGGCTTGCTCTATGGAATTAATTCCTATACGCAGTTCACATGATGTATTAAGCTGAATGTGATTGACTTTGACCTTGTAAGATTGATCAAACAAGACTATAAAGGTTCTCTGGAACTTGTTGAGTGATGAGTGAATTCAAATGGACTCCCAGGAGTGTCATCATTAAGTTACTACTTGCTCACATAGTGAAAAAAAAAATCTCTGAAATTCTTTTATAATCAGAGAAATTTAAAATGGTTTCATGCACATGAGGTGTTCTCTAAACATGATGACATCCTAGTCTGAAGGATTAATGACACCCTCCTAAGTCCCAGAAGGTTTTGTTGTAACACTGGCCTACAATTTATTCAAGAAATAAGAACTACTTTCTCATTAGATTCTGACTGCTGTCCTTTCACTATTTTTAACACCATTTAAGAGTCTTGATTCATCAAAATAAATATCAGGTATGTCAATTATTTTCATAAACAGGATACCCAATGAAATTATACAAGTATCAGATACCTCTCATTCCCAAATATTTCTTAGGTTCTTGGGTAATAAGATACTTCTGCTCTATCATATATATATATAATCACTCCATATGGACAACTTCTCAAATACATGGACTGAACTCATCACTTCCAAGAATGGAGCATTCACTTTAAGAAAATTAAAGTATCCTTATAAGAGATTTAACTTCTTTCAGAGCAAGCAATTATTAAATGACAGAGGCCAGAGATAGCACATTTGCTCAACAGCAAATATTTTCTGCAAAAGGAAGTAACTGGAAATAATATTAGATGTAAAGAGATTAAATTGATCCCTAACACAGTTTCATAAGTTTTATTATATCTCTTATGACTTTCTCAAAGATTTGAAATTTTTAATAACTCTAATTTGAAATAAGATTTGGAAAATAAACGTAAGTGTTGTTATTTTTAAAAGACAAACGTTTCAAAATCAAGGTCCATAGCACAATAGCAGTAAAAGAAAAGTCTTAAATATTGTTTTTAAATTCTTTGTAAAACATCTTAATAATACTGCTCAACCAACAGTTAAACACAGAAATGCACACTGATATTCATAGCTCAGTATTAAGAAACTGATTTTGCAGAAAATCACAAAGATCTTCTAATGCTTAATACAAATTTCAGTGTACAAGTGGGAACTAAAACTCTAAAATAAATGTCTACTCTGGCAATCCAAAATCACAAATTCTCCTTTTACTGCTGTAACAGAATATGCTAATCCTATAAAATAAAAGGCCAATATGCAAACCAACCTAACAGCAGAACTACTGGTGGCTATGACGCACTGTGGCGGCGGCCAACAGGCTAGATCCGCTGATCAGTCCTTCACTCCGGCCACCCCTCTCCCAATGCCTCCCCCAGGCGATGAGCATCTGCTTTCCACCCCCACCTCCCAACCTTGGTCTCTGCTGGCTGAGGCCACTCTAGCGGGTGAGCTGCAACCACATCTATAGCACCCAGGACCAGACAGCCCGCAAGATCAACCTGGCCAAGTTCACCCACAGCCAGTGCTCCACCTCATCGTGACTGACCTAGCGGCCTAGGGCCTGAACATCCACTGCTGGACAATGTCACCAACTTCAGCTTCTTGGCCAAGAGCAAGCTCTTCCTGCACCATGTGTGTTGTGTGGCTGGGCTGACCAAAGTGGCACAGCCTACTCCTTGGTGGACCCAGATGAGGTCCCCAGCCTCCTGGACCTGCACCTATTTCTGGGCCCTGCCCTCGCCCTCGCCTGTCCCTATGAGGAGCCCTCTGGGGTAGTGGGTGTGGACAGCGTGCTGGGCCGGGTGCCACAGAGCTTGGTTTGGTGGATGGACAATGAAGACTGTAGCCTCAGGACCACCCTGCAGCTGTGGGGTCTGGGCCACGTGGCTGACAATGCCCAACAGCAGTCTGTGTGACAATGCCCTTGGCAGAGTCCAACAAGCAGGCCAAGGAGCTGGACCTCATGGGGCTGGGCCTGCACCCCCTCTTTAGGTTGAGCTTCAAGGAGCAGGAGCTGAAGCAGCTGAGGCTGGTGGACAGCATCAAGCAGTACTGCTCGCCAGTGACCAACTTTGAAATCAATGCCTCCAGTTGGGACCTGAGCAGCAAGGTGATGCGGGCCAGGTGGCAGAAGGACTGGGAGGCCATCACAGCTTCCAGCAGGGAAGCAAGAGTGGCAGGAGGGCCTGGGGGAGGGAAGGGGACGTCTTCACAGAGGCCATGGGCCTGAAACAGCAGCAGCCAGGACCATTGGGGAGCCAAGAGGCGGAAGGAGGAGGTCTGCCTGGTCCAGCACGGGGCTGCCCAGAGCAGCAGGCAGAGCAGCCTGGGAAGGAGGGGGAGGGAGAGAGGTAGGAGAAAGGGGAGAGGGAAGGAAATGGGAAGGAGGAACGGGAGGAGGAGGCGGAGGGCGATGTCTTCACAGAGGCCATGGGCCTAAAACAACAGCAGCCAGGACCTGAGTGGGGAGCCAACAGGCAGAAGGAGAAGGCACGGCCGCTGGACTAGGATTTCTATGTCCCCTATGGACCCAAGGACTTCAACAGTGAATGGGGCTTGAGCGTTGGTGGGAACAGGGGTGCCCTGGAGTAGCAGGTAGCTGGTGCTGTCCTGGACCTGAGGGGGGACAAGTCCCAGAAACTGACCAGAGGTGGGCAGCAGCTCAAGTGGGACCATAAGAAGAAGCGGTTTGTGGGACAGTCGGGATAGGAGGACAAGAAGAAGATCAAGACAGGAAGCGGTCACTACATCAGCAGCTGCTACAAGCGGGACCTCTACCAGAAGTGGAAGCAGAAACAGAAAACTGCCATAGCCCCCAGCAGGCCAACAGCAGTTGACCCTGTCAGCGGAGCTGTTTCCCCGCACCTCCCCTCCGCCCCACCAATCTGGTCAGGGCATGTGCAGGAGGCAACCAATTTATGTCTTTCTCACATCCCTGTTTTCTTTGTCTTTTGCCATCCCTTCTACTCTAAAAATCAGTGAAAAATGTCCTCAGGTGAGGATTAACAAATATAAAAAAATATGCATACTTATACACATATACATAAATATATGAATATTGGGGGTTGGGGCCCTACAGGTGCACAGATTTCATGCACTGGACCTCTAGTTAATAATAATGAAATGTACAATTGTTTGGCTTTGTTATAATAAACCTTTTAAGATCAAGAATAGGGTGAACTAGAAAATTTTTGGGGAGAAACCAAGAAGGTGGCATAGATAAGCACCTAAACTGCTGCCTTGCACAACAATTTCAAAACTACAACTAAAAGACAAAACGGACATCATCCAGAACTACAGGCTAGCTGGCTGAGTGGAAATTCAACAACTAGAAGAAAAGAGAAAAACACACTGAGACTCAGAGGAGCTGCAGGAGGCAGAGGTACCTAGGCGCACACACAGAGAGGGAGGGCAACTGAGCACACGGCTGGCTTTCTCAAGCAGGAGGAAGACAAAAAGTCCTGACTGCACTGAACTCCAGTTTTAGGTGAGACTTTCTGGACCCAGATTCATATGGATTAAACTAGACTGTCAGGAAAGAGAAAAGCACACTGAGATTCAGAGGAGCTGCAGGAGGCAGAGGTACCAAGGCACGTATGCATGGAGAGAGGGTGGGCAGCTGAATGTGCAGCTGGCTTTCTAAAGCGGGAAGGAGACAAAAGCTCCCGACTGCATTGAACTCCAGTTCCAGGTGAGACTCTGGGGACCCAGATTCATTTGGGGAGAAACTGGACTGTCTGGCAGTGGGCAGAACTCAAGGGCGGCTTTCTCTCAGAGGTGCTTGCAGTGACACTGAGACACAGGGGCCTATTAGGGCAGGTGTGAAGGAAAACTAATGCTGTCTGCTTCTCCGTGACACTCCGCCCCATCCAAGCTGAGCACAGAGGCTTTTGCAAGTCTTGTCTCATAAGGTTGTCTCCAACATAGAAGTTCTCACAGTTTAGACCCAGTTGATCCTCACAGCCAATTGGCCTGGAAATCAATTCCTCCCAGTGATACCAACAACAATCAAGACTTAACTACAAGAAGACCATGGACACAGCCCACAAAGGGGTGCAGCAAGAGTGTCCACCTCAGGTAATTGGGGAGGCTGAGCCAGTAGGCTCTATAGGATACCTAGCATACAAAGCCACTCTATCAACTCAGGGAAGCAGTTAAAATGCAGAGACAGAGAAACAGGTCACAACTGAAAGAAATGGAGGAAAGCAAATGACTGGATATAGAGTTCAAAGCCATGGTTATAAGGTTTTTCAAAAATTTTCTAGAAAAGGTTGATAAATTTAGCAAGACCCTTGAGGATATACAAAAGGACCAACTAGAAATTAAGCATACACTGACTGAAATAAAAAATATTATACAGAGATCTAACAGCAGACTAGAGAGGATCACAAGAATCAAGTCAAAGATTTGAAATACAAAGAAGCAAAAACCACTCAAGCAGAAAAGCAAAAAGAAAAAAGAATTCAAAAAATTTGAAGATAGTGTAAGGAGCCTCTGGGACAATTTCAAGCATACCAACATCAGAATTATAGGGGTGCCAGAAGAAGAGAAAGAGCAAGATACTGAAAACCTATTTGAAGAAATAATGACAGAAAACCTCCCCAACCTGGTGAAAGAAATAGATTTACAAGTCTAGGAAGTGCACAGAATCCCAAACAAAAGGAATCCAAAAAGGACGGCACCAAGACACATCATAATTAAAATGCCATGAGCAAACGACAAAGAGAGAATATTAAAAGCAGCAAGAGAAAAACAGTTAGTTACCTACAAGGGAACACCCCTACAATTTTCAGCTGATTGCTCAACAGAAACTATGCAGGGCCAGATGGGAGTGGCAAGAAATATTCAAAGTCATGAAAGGCAAGGACCTACATCCAAGATTACTCTACCCAGCAAAGCTATCATTCAGAATGGAAGGGCAGATAAAGTGCTTCCCAGATAAGGTCAAGTTAAAGGAGTTCATCACCACCAAGCCCTTATTATATGAAATGCTGAAAGGTATTCTTTAAGAAGAGGAAGAAGAAGAAAAAGGTAAAGATAAAAATTATAAACAACAAATACATATCTATCAACAAGTGAATCTAAAAATCAAGTGAATAAAAAAATCTGATGAACAGAATAAACTGGTGAATATAATAGGACCAGGGGCATAAAAAGTGAGTGGACTGACGATTCTTGGGGGGAAAGGGGTGTGGGGTGTGTGTGAAGAGAGTGAACAAAAATTATATACCTCATCCATAGTGGGGGAGGGGGGATAAGGGCAGAGGGTCATGTGGGAACTGGTTGGAGGGGAGCTATGGGGAAAAAATTGTAATAATCTGAACAATAAAGATTTATTAAATTAAAAAAATAAAATGTAAAAAATTTACTTCTTAATAATGTTTCAATATTGGTTAATTAATTGTAAGAAATGTACCATATGAATGTAACAGGTTAATAATAGAGTAAACTGGTTGCAAGCTTTTGAACCCAAAACTGTTCTAAGATATTAAAATCTATTAATAAACAAACAAACAAAAAGAATTGGGTGAACTAAACTAATAAAAAAGTAACTGTTAAGGATCTGCTAGGATTGGTTTCATCCCTAAAAAGCAAACTAAACTGCCCTGGCCTTGATATTCAGGAAATGCACTCAAGAGCAATTCAAGTTCATCTGGATTTCACACCTAGAATTATCAAATTCTGTTATTTACAGTCTTCTACTCTGAAATATATTTACTGTAATTATAGAAAAGCTTTAACTTCAGATTCTTCTATGTGCCAGGACCTCTTTCAAGGGCCTTGAACAAACTTTAGCAATATTTGACGTGGTGATATGTTTTCAATAATTTAGCTGTGACCTGTTAAGACCCCTGTTCCTTACATGAGGTCATGTTGAAGGGGCCATGGACATTCTGGTGATCTGGCTAAGAGATTTGCAGTTGGGTATTTCTTTAGCTTGGTTTGGTGGGATATATCTATGAAGCTTGCAGTCACTCTCACATATAGTTAAATGTTTGTTAACTATCTCAGTGTACAAAAGGTGTCCAGGAACTATCCAACTGCTACAGCTCAGCCAGCATAGAGGCACAAAATGTTCAAAATACAAGGAAATGATATAAAATGTTCTTGGGCACCTGGCACTGGAAATATGTGGGCAATAAAGAAGGAACAAGCCTTAATGTGGATGGAGTATCGGCCAGAGGACAGAAGAGTCATGGACTTGATTCACGTCAAAGGCACGTACTTCGGTGAGAGGCTGATCCCTGGCCCAATTGGGGCACATGAGGGAGGTAATCAATCCATGTGTCTCTCTCACATTGATGTTTCTTTCTCTCTGTCTCTCCCTCTCCTTTCTATTCTCTCTGAAATTCAATGGAAAAAAATATTCTCAGGTAAGAATTAACAATTAGTAACAACAGAATGGAACAAAACTATTCAGTTTTTCTATGATCTCACGAGTGGATTTCAGACAAATTCATAATAATAAATCTAATAACATGGACATGTGATTTTAAATTATTCCTGAAAAAAATCTTCAGAATATATAATCTTCATGCAAACCCAAGAGATAGAAAAATAGAGAAGCTCATAGTTCTAGTCTTAGCCACATTAAAAGAAAAAATAATGATGATCTATTGGCATGTGCTAAGAAGCTGTCACTAATTATTTTTACCACACAAGAGGAATAATGCAATATGAATTTAGATCCTTGTCCTAAGAGTACATTGTGCCTTAGGGTTTTTACTAAGGCCAGCAAGAAGACATTCTTCACCACAAGCAAAACATTGAAAAGCAAAGGCAAAACTCTTACTAAGAGCAAAAAATGCTTTGTAATATCAGTACATTTTAAAATATTTTCAATATATTATCTTCCCTATTGAACATGATGCAAAAGGCTTAAAAAATTAGCAAACCGAACCCAGCAATACATTAAAATGATCGTGCACTGTGATCAAGTGGGGCTTATTTATAAATGTTTATAAAGCACATAGTATGTTAATATTTGTAGCTAACATTTATATTATACCAGCCACTGTTCTAAGTACTTTACATATGTTAATTAATCTCTGAAGCAAATCTACCAGGTAGTGAAGAGAGTACAAGAAAAAATGGAATCTGAACATAGTTCCTTACCTTACTATTATGCATTTACCTTACCCCTTTCTGTCCACTCTCCTTCCATAGCACTTCTCACGTTCTGGAATAAGAAATTAATAAAAATAAATGATAAAATCAGGAGAAAGTATTCTGACACTCAAAAGGAAATATTAAAGAAAAAAAAGGTAGATCCCTTGAAGTCCAGGCTTCCTTCCCCAGTGGGTAAATTTCTTCTAATCTTCCAAGAGAATTGGCTTTATATTGAGATTTTAGTTACAACTCCATAACTTACATGGTTTCTTGGAATCTGAATGAGATGCTAAAAATCTTGAGTCAAGACCAGAGAAAGGAGAGAAGTGAATCCTGACTCATTTCCAGCACCCCACTGAATTTGAGGTTGGCTAATACAGGTGGACATGTGGTTACCTCTCTTTGTTTTCTTTTAGATAAAAATGAATATAAATGCATACAGCAAAGTTCTGTGTCTGATTAATATTTCTAACTAATGTTTATTGTCTGTGAATGTACATATAAGTATCTGTTCTTAACAAAAAGCAAAATGTTTAAAATTGAATTTATCATAGCATTATTATATATTACAATATATATAGAATTTATTAACTCTGAAATATCATATTTAGGGGTAGGGGAGAGTTTTAATTTAAAGTGAAAACTAAATTTCTCATTTTGTTTTTCTCACATATCATTATGACATGGTAATTGTTTGAAAGGTGTGTAACATTTGACATTTGTTGATAGTTATATTTCATTCCTTTGCAAAGCTACCTTGGGTTATTTCATAACATTAGAAAGTCTTCTGATTGGGAGGGATTTCCGAAATCAACATTTTAAAGATGCAGAAACAAAGGCATAGTTAAATTAAGCACCTTGCTCTAAGCCTTAGAGAGATGACGAAGGCAAGTCTGGAAATGGAACGTAGTGTCTTGTTCCCTATTTCTCTCTTGCTTTATAAAGATTTCTCTCTTGCATTATCTAGATCTTCCTATTCCAAAATAAAGCTCAATATTTTAAAAATAATTTTGCAACCTACTTTTTGAAATTTATATACACATAATTTTCATTTTTGAGAACAACTTTGTTTATTCAAAACATATATTTTCTACTTCTGTGATATTTCTAATTAAAAATACCAACTAATAATTCCCCTAAAAAATAAATAAAGGAAGATACTACAGAACAATGGAAACTTTTTGTCCATAATTGTATCTTTTGGCCACAAAAAAAGGCAGCCTTGGGTTTGACCTAGATGCAAAACAATAAATCTGAGTCAGGACCTTCCTCACAGCTTCAAAACCCCATTGCTGCTTCACAGCTGTGAGACCCTGAGCAAATGCCTTCACTCCTCTGAGTACAGGGTGAACCTGTGGGGTGAGGGTTTGGGAAATAGCATCAGCTCATGGGGTTTTGAAAATTCATAACGCTCAATGTTATGAGTATCATAGAGGCTCCAAAAATATACTCTTAAATATATACTTGTAGAAAACTATGAGTATCATTTCCTAATACTAATATAATCCAAGAATTATAAAACCTTTCATGTCAATGAAGGAGTTTCCACTATTCTTATACTTTTAATAGTAAGACTGTTATTTAATATTAGGAGAAAATGTGAGTTTCCAAATGCAATGCTCATAGCAACAAGAAACTAGCTGGATTTTGCAAGCCATCTTATATGGAATCTATTTCAGGTGCGGGTGTTTTGCATTAGAATCCTTTAAGATCACACATTCAGAAGCTATTTAATTGTCATTGAATGTAATTTTTCTATAGGTCAACTAAGTACAAATTGTTTGACTGCATAAAGAATTTAGTTACTTTAGTATTAAACCAACATACATTTAAATCACTTCCTAGTTTCTGTTAATTAAGCTAGCCAAACAATGAGAATACATTCAACATTAAAGTAAAAATTGTTTGGGGTTTTAAACTTTCTATTTTGTCATTTAAACTAATTTACAACTTCAAATAATAGTTTAATAAATCAATTGAAATATTTTTATCAAATTGTACTCACCTCATCTGTTAACTCTCAGAGACCACTGTTTTTGTTGCCCAGTTCTTGAAAATTCTTTCCTTCATTTTACCTGTATTTTTCTTGCTATTGCTTCAGCAAGGAAAGCAAATATGCTTTTTGTTACACCTAAGCTGGAAGCAAAGTTCATGAAATGATTTTAACAAGAAAGTGTTCATAAAAAATTCTTGAAAGTGGGAAATCCTCATGCTGAGGTAATTGTAGATGATAATACACCAGGCCTTGGGGAACAGAATGGGAAGTAGCAAATGCAAATTGAACTGATTTATTATTTAACTAGACACAGACATTTTGAATTAGTCCGTTCTTGAAAAAATGTGAACATTGACCATTGATCATCCTATTTATCTATCAGTTTGGGGTAATTTTCACTGCAGAAACAAAGAAACTTCCAAAGTCCACATATTGCTCTATCAAAGGACAGCTGATAGAGGCCCCTCCATCCAAGATGTATCTAGTTTGATGGCGTAAGTAAAAGAAAGTGCTGAAACTGGAAATGTTTTTTAGCTTCTGCTCAGATATGGCTCCCTACATGATGCTCCCCACATTTTATTAATCAAAATTACTCACATGCCTATCCCCTATAAAAAGTAGCCTATATATAGGTTTCCTTAATATTTTTGACATTAGCAAAATCTACCATGTCAACAAAAATTAAACAAGTGGCTCTAAAATTCCTTGAAATTCTTATGAAGTTTTCCCAGGAAAATAGAAATATGTAACAAAAAAGAATATTTTCCATATAATATCATAAGCCTTGTGAGTCCCTATAGGCTATCTAAGGATTGGAGACCATATATTCTATAGTTTAAGATACTTTAATTATATAACTTTGATATTCTATAACTTTGGGGCCAGGAGAAATCTTAGTCACATTATTTTAAATTTTACAAAATTGAAATCTCATACTAGTATTTTGAGAAGACCAGAATATATTCTAAGTTCTGTTGACTATAAATTCTAATCAGATTGTAAAAAATATTCCATCTAGTAAATATAAATTTATTAAACATTTCTAATACATAAGAATTAAAAATTCATTTAATCTACTATGACTTTTACTTCATTTTCAGAAATATTAGTTGAACTATCTTAACAAAAATTTTCCTTTGACTGAAGCAAGTTTGCTAAATTTTATTTGAACTTTTAACTCAGTCATTTCATAGGGCCTATGAGAATAGTAAAACACCTGTTGGTCAGTGTTACTTCTGTTTCTTTTAAGAATCTTGCCAGATTTGTCAGACTGAAACTACACATGCTCCATTAAAAGTCAGAGAAGACCATAATAATATTGAAATAAGAAACAAAAGTACTATTGTTTCATTTCTGTTTTGAGGGATGGAAAAGAAAGTAAATCAAGAAAAAGAAATACCAAAGAAAGGCTAAAGACTACATTATTTCTCTTTAGGGCATAATTTTATTCATCTCATTTTGTATGTGAGCTCTGTATTTTCTGTTGTTCATGCCTATCATCATTATATAGCATATGAAAATAGGTGAGAGTAATTAATGGTTTAGAAAGGAATATTATTTTCATGTTTATGATATTTAGATTCAGATAGTTTAAAGGCTATAATATTGTATTTACAAACAATAAAAATATACACATAAATTTTCTTGTGCTATTTTTAGGACAAGGCAGGACACAGATATAATTATGATACAATAAGATGACTAAATATACATTGTAGTAATCAGAGTACCACATTCAAAATAGAAAAATCTAAGAGCAGTTATTCAAAAAGGAACTATTTTCAAAATCACAGGCAGAGTGTAGGGGAACCTCAGGAATACTATAGCCCTTAGAAACAGCAGAGCTTCACCATGCAGGAGCTTCACTATGCAGCGAATGGAGCCCAGAGTCAGAGAGTCTTAGAGAGAAATCTTCCTGGGGAAGAGCAAGTATGTTTGCTGGAAGGACACCAACATCTCAAGATGATCACCAAAGGGAAGGGGGGGAGGTCAATGCATTGACCTTCTTCTCCTGCCTCATCTGCTCTGCTGGGGTTTCCCACCGGTCAAGTTGAACTTGAAGAAGCTAGAAATCAAGAAACCATGTGTTGTTGGGAGTGCATCTCAAGGGGCAAATGGGAGGAACCTGGCTCCAACATATAAGTAAAGAATTGGATGATTTTAAGAAAATTAAATATGCCTGGCCACAGTAGCTCAGTGGTTGACATCCACCTATGAACCAGTAAGTCACAGGTTCCTGATCAGGCACAGGCCCAGCCTGCGGTCTCAGTCTCCAGTGTGGGGCATGCAGGAGGCAGCTGATCAATGATTCTCTCTCGTCATTGATGTGCCTATCTCTCTCTCCTTCTCCCTTTCTCACTGAAATCAATAAAAATATATTTTGAAAAAAGAAAATTAAATATGATCAATGAGTGAATTATACTCCAGATTTCTCTTTTACTTCCAAAATACCATTAAGTATCCTTTCATCATTATTTTCCTCAATTTCTCCCACATGAAGGGGGAGAAAATAAAAGAGGGAGCAAGTTTTCTCAATGGTCTGTAAATTTCTTGCAACAGGATGCCACACTTAAATTTTTTCTATCCTAAGCACCTGCCATTTATTTAGCACACAATAAATATTTACTGAAATAATCAATAAAGAGAATGAATCATGTTAAAATGGAAAGAAATCATGGTATATAAATCCCAACAGTAAAAATGGAAAGCTATACAACAGAGATTGTTAATCCTAAATGTAACTCCTCTGGTGGTGTCTCATAAATTTATGTGACATGGAGATACTTTCATTCTGTAACACCCCGGCCCAAGTCTCAAAATTATTCCTTTAGGTATTCTCATACAATTCTCTGCCTAGCTACACATATAATAGGCCCCACGTTTTCCATTTATTTTATGGTAAGATGGTTCTCGAAATCTATCATTACTAATTCCTCCAGTTTTCCTTGGGTGTTATATTGTAACATATTAATCTCTAAAGGAAAACAGAGTGATTTGTTGGAATCAATCAGTACTCATTTAGGCCACTCCAGAGAAATAAATCTCAATCCTTTCACGAGAGCCAGTGGAGCCTTGTTCTTTTGGCCTCAACTTGGCTCAACCAGAGAATGATCATCTTTAAATAGCGTAAGTAAACAAATCAAAGTTCCTTAGAGAGCTAAAATGTGTAGCTTAATCCATTTCCAAGTCAGTTTTCACTTGACTGAAAATACTGCTCCCTATGTAATTCACACTCTGAAAGCCTATAACCTCAGGCTAATTATGAAGTCATTCTTCTCTGTCCTTTCCTTTCCTTTCTCTCTTTTCTGCTTCTATACCATGCAGCAGCTATGAAACATTCCCAGGTGACATAAACATTTATATACAAAAGGAAGGGAGGCCACAAGTATTTGTATTTTTCTCAACTTCTTCATATATTTTTCTGATAGAAACTGAGGGTGTTTTTGTTGTTGTTGTTCAAAATGTATGAATTCTACCTGGAACATAGTTATGACCAAAATATCATATATATCATGGTTGGTGGAGGAAGAAATTGAAGAAAAGTTGGGAGGGCAAGGGAAGAGGGAAAAGAATGAAGAAAGAGGGGGAGGAAAGAGGAGAGCAAAAGAGAGATGGAGAAATTTTCTTCAACTTATCCATTCATAATTTCTAAATCAGACTCTTTACATCAAAGTAACAAAGAAAAAAATGAAGAAAAGAAAATGTATAATAGAAATGATGTGTCACACCAAATCTTCCCAAACCTTAAATACATCACTATCATAGTTTGATGAACTCTAAACTTGAAATAGAACAATTTTATAATATGGGAATAGTGTATGGTTTAGATGAATTGTAAGTTAAAGTCAGAAGGACTTAGGGGGATAAGATGTAAAATTTGTATGAAATAAAGACTCTGTGCTTTGGAGGGAGAATGTGCAGGTTTGAGTTGTGGCTATGACTCCCAATGTGTCATTTAAAAAAAACACATATTGTATTGACTTTTTTACAGAGAGGAAAGGAGAAGGATAGAGAGTTAGAAACACCGATGAGAGAGAAATATTAAGCAGCTACTTCCTGCACACCCCCTACTGGGGATGTGCCCACAACCAAAGTACATGCCCTTGACTGGAATCAAACCTAGGACCCTTCAGTCCACAGACTGAAGCACTATCCACTGAGCCAAACTGATCAGGGCCCAATGTATCTTTTGACAAAGGGAAAAAAAAGGGGGGGGGGGAGGATTCTGATCAGTTACAAAATATGATGAGGAAAAAAATACTAAAAAATAAATAATAAATATATACAAGGACCCTCTAACTCCTCCAGAGTGATTCAAGCACTCCAAGACCCAGTTCTGTTCCTTCTTTAAATCAAAACATCTTTAGAAGGCTGCTTTCCGTAATCAACCAGCATACAGCTAAGAGTCTATAGAGCAATTCAGTGCAGTTCACTATCAAAGGGTATATTCTGACAACGAGTTCATCTTAGTGGTCACAATAAGAAATTAAGTTGTTTAAAGCTAGACATTCTTTGGATGATTAAGATTTTAATGGTGGAAATTTAATGACATCATTTTAAATTTTTAAAAAATATTTCTAAACATACACATGTCCTAGGATTTGTCAGACACTAAGATTGGTAGAGAACAGGGAAAAAGTGAGAGAAAAGATAAGAATTTCAAAGTTCAATAAATGGTGCTGGGAAAATTGAACAGGTACATGCAAAAAAAAAATGAAATTAGAAAACCAACTTACACCATACATAGGAGTAAATTAAAAATGGACAAATGATTTAAATGTAAGCCATAAAACCACAAAAAATCTTAGAAGAAATCATAGGCAGCAAAATTTCAGACATCTCTCATAGCAATATTTTTCCTGATACATTTCCCAGGGCAAAGTAAACAAAGAAGGAAATAAACAAATGGGACTACGATAAAGCAAGAAGTCATGTTGGATAGAGTCACGTGGCAACATGTAGCCAACAGCTGTACAGGAATTGAGACCTTCAATCCAACAGTCTGTAAGAAACAGAATTCTAGCAGTTGCTGCTTGGTTTTAGGTTCTTTGTCAGTCAAGCATTGGAGACTCTAAAGCAGAGGACCCAGAAGCTGTGCTGAAACTTTTGACCCATCGAAACTGTACAGTATGAATGCATATTACTTTATACCACTATATTTGTAACAATTTATTATATAATAATTGATAACTAGTATTATAAGGAAGGAATAGTCTGAGAATGTGAGTTTTCAGGAGTTATATTTGTACTAAGAGATCAGGTACTCTGGCCACACAATTAATTAATCCATAGGTAGTCTCCTCACCTAAACTGGGCCATTCAGAATGTCTCCCAAGAATTTAACAGAAAATAGAGAATGGGGTAAAGGTAAGTCACATTCCTACTGCCATTCTAGAAAAAAAAAAGATTGAAAACTCATACTCCTCTTGGTAAGAGTACAATTCAATAAACTATATTTTGCAAAGTGAGTGGGTTTCAAAGAATCTCCTAAAGAATCAGACAGACACACACACACACACACACACACACACACACACACACCTAGATGCAATTTATCTATACAATTTTTTAGATCATAACTCAGATGTTAGATAATAATTTCAGAAAATATTTTATATTAAGAGTTGAGTTGAATTTCTGGGCAATGATATTCTCTTAGTCAACAATTTTCATTGATGACAATGGAATTTGGGGATAGAGAATATACAGACGTAATCCTGGGACTGTAGTTGAAGAAAGTAATCAGTGATAGGAGTTTAAGCTGGAAATATAAGATGACTTAAATAATTTATAATTTTGAGTGAATATTATGAAAAATGCAGAACTATCTTCTTTTTTTTTAGAAAATAAAAAATAAAGGAAGGATAAAATTTTATTTTTAAAAATCTGTTTATCTATATGTAAAATAATTGTATTAAACTGAGTGTATTCTTAACCTCCCTTAAAAACAGAGAGAAAACCCATCTACTCAACTGCCACTCCATTCTCCTCCAGAAGAGGGCAGCACTAGGAAACAAGATGGAAGACCCTTTCTACCTTTTAAGTTCTTAGAAACCCAGTTACATTGAATATTGTAAATAACCAAATTAAGAGAAATGCTTGGATCCAAGAAAAACTCAAAAATATTTTTAGAAGCCTATGTTTTGGCATAACACAAAAGTATAAACTTGAAATATTAATTATGATTTATAATTAATTTTGTATCATCCATCAACACAATTACTAATACCCACAAATCACCAACACAATGGAGACTTCAATAAATATCAGTTTCCTTTCTAAAAGCAGCAGTATTTTTTGGTTCATAGTTAGGCATAAAATGATACACAAAATGTCAATGTTAATTCAAGGCACCAGGAGGCAGCAGTCACTCTGCCTGGAGACTGGAATCTGATTAGCATGGCATTCCCTGCTGGGTGCTGAGAGCATGGAAATTTGAATAGCCACTTTCCTTGTCTTTAATATGTATTCATTATCACAAGAGATGGAGAAACTGACTCGTAAAGTTGAAATAAGATGCAGACAGGATTGTTTTTCTGTGTGGTCTTTTCTTGAAGTCTAATTAAATTTAAAAGTCTCCCAAAAACATAGCAAAGAACAATAGTGGAGCTCTGAATTGATTCAGCCCTCAGGCTGTACACAGACATAACCACCAAAATCTAAATTGTGCCTTTCATAGCTGAGAGTATGCCTTACAGTCTCGTGTGTGAATTTAGGGTAGAATTTAGCCCAATATTCTGCCATAGTTAGGTCCTGTTTAGTTTGCCACATTTTTTTTTGTTGTTGTTCAATAGCCATTTCTTAGCTGTCATTTGTTAATGTGTCAGTATATTCTGAAAAAGGATAAAATCACACAATCATTTTGAAAATAGGAGGGATTAAAAAATTATTAAGTTCAAGAACATTTTTCTATAGTGTATAGCCATGTATGTATTTTAATCATCAATATCTAATGGTTCTGCAAATACATTTTACCTGTAGTAAAGGTTTTAGGATGTCCATTTATTTGAGGTATCCATTGTTAAAATAATGCAAGAGCAAAATAATTCAAGTATAAAAATTGTGAGGCAGAACTGTGAAGCAGAAAAAGTAGTTTACCTTATATAAAAATTCAGTCTGCACTGAAATAAAATATCTAAATAATTAACAATGACAATTAGAGTAGAGTAAATATAAAGACACTGGACTAAATTTCAAGAGACAAAGAATTAGGCTAGAACTGGCAAATAGCTTCAATTCAAGTATCAATTTTAAATAATAAGACTTACCTTGCACACTTTGTTGAGGATGAGTTGTGAAGCATAGCTAGACTCAGCAGAAGAAAAAAAAAACTGAGTAACAATTTCTACCATAGATATGTATGAAAATAAATGTGTCTGGAAAACCAGATGGTAGCAGAGGTAACCAATGGGACACATCCTAATTAAAATGCCAAGAGTTAAAGACAGAGAAAATTTTAAAAGAAGCAAGAGAAAAGCAGTTACCTACAAGCAGTGTCAATACTACTATCAGTTGATTACTCAACAGAAATTTTGCAGGCCAGAAAGGAGTGATAAGAAATATTCAAAGTGATGAATAGCAAGGACCTACAACCAAGATTACTCTACCAACAAAGCTATCATTCAGAATTGAAAGTCAGATAAAGAACTTCAGAGTCAAGAGAAATCTAAAGGAATTCACCACCGAACTAGTATTACATGAAATGTTGAAGGGTAATTTTTGAGAAGAGGAAGAAGAAGAAATAATATGAATAATAAAATGGCAATAAATACATATCTATCAACAATTGCATCTAAGCATCAAAATAAACAAATAAGAAATCTAATGAACAAAATAAACTGATGAATAAAATAGAGTCAGAGGGGCATGGAAACATGGAGTGACTAATGAATCTCAGAGGGAAGGGAAATGGGGGAGTGAGAAGAGATTAACCAAAGGTCGTATATGCATATATGCATATATGCATTATCTATGGACACAGACAATAGGGCGGTGAAGGACTGGGGTTGGGCAGGAACTGGGTGGAGAAGGGCAATGGAGAATTGGGAGGAGGGGACATCTGTAATACTCTTAATAATAAAGATTATTTTACAAAGTGAAAGAAGTGTGTTTGGGGGTGGAAGGAGAGAGTGGTGACCCAGGGGCATTCCTGATCTAAGCAATATTGCCAACAGCCAATTAGCTAACTGATTTTCCCCAAAGTCCTTTTTTTTAAGCTTTATTATTTGTAAAACAACAGAGTTGGACTATATTATATCCAACTATATTAAATGTGTGCATATTATACTCATGCATTTTAGAAATAAAATCAAAATTATTGATAACATGAAAATATTGTAAATGCATAACTTGAAGCTTTTTGTGGAACAAATGGGTGAAAAGATAATTCTGGATCGTCATAAAATCTGATTCAAGAGCCTACTAGGAGCTGTACTTACTGATGGGGCAACATTACAATTATACTTTATAAATGGAGTTATTGAAACAAAATGTCTCAGTGTTTGAAGAAGAAATCGTTCATTGCTTTCACACCAGCATGTAGAATAATGCCATAAAAAGTTTCATGACATCGACCACATGAAACACTGATTAGAGATCTGCTCAAGAAAAATATACCTACTCCCTCAACTAGTTTTTAAAAAATATATTTATTTATTTTTAGAGAGAGAGGATGGGAGAGGGAGAGAGAGAAATACTGATGTGAGAAACATTAATGGGCTGCCTTCTGTACACACTCTGACCAGGCCTTGAATCTGCAACTCAGGCATGTACCCCAACCAGGAATCGAGCTGGCAATCCTCTGGTGCATGGGACAATGCCCAACCAGCTGAGCCACACCAGCCAGGGCTCCCTCAACTATGAAGCTTCATATACCACATGTGGAAGGCACTATTAACAACAGATGATTTTTTTTCCCAGTGGTTATGATTTTATTTTTTTAATTTATCTTTATTGTTGAATGTATTACAGATATCCCCTTTGTTTGTTTATTGTTCCTATTGATGCCCTCCATCCCACACCCATCCCTCCTAAGCAACAACAGTTGAGTTTTACAAAATAAATCCATCAATATTTTACATCCAACTATAAAAAAAGAAACGAGATGTCATCAAAATATGAAAAATTCTGTAGTGATTATGGCAAGATCTTTCAAAATAAAATGCTTTAAATCAAAAATAAGTCCTTGGTATCTACTGATCTATCTTAACCAAACCGGAAATTATAACTCCAATTTAAGTCTAACCCATTGAAGCCTTACTACTAATAGAATGAGAAGGGGGGTGAATTATCTCTATTTCTTTTATCTCTTTTTTCTGATTCTTTTATAGCTAAAAAGACTATGCAGAAATAACCACATTTTTCTACCTGAAAACTGTTTTGTTCAAAAAGTGTTTTAATATTCACAGAGAAAAGCCAAAATATTGCCCTCACCTGTTTGGCTCAGTGGATAGAGCGTCAGCCTGCAGACTGAAAGGTCCCAGGTTCAATTCCAATCAAGGGCATGTACCTTGGTTGCGGACACATCCCCAGTAGGAGGTGTAGGAGGGGTGGAGAAGGCAGCTGATTGAGGTTTCTAACTCTCTATCCCTCTCTCTTCCTCTCTATAAAAAATCAACAAAATATAGTTTTAAATAAAAGAAAAGCCAAAATATTGAAAGCAAAAAACGCTCTATTGAATCCATAAACTAATTTCTAAAGTGGCTGCAACTCTGCATCACCAAACCATTGCTTTTATTGAAGCACTAGAGGCCCGTTGCATGAAGATTCATGCAATAGGCTTTCCTTCCCCTGGCTGCCAGGACCAGTTTTCCTCTAGAACCTGGGACCCAGGCCTTCCCTCTGGCTGTTGCCTTCCGTTTTTGCTTTGGCCGACTGGAGGCTTCACTCCAGCTGGAGCCTTCAGTCTTCTCTGCTCTGGCTGGAGTGCCATGCTGCTGCTGCCGCCTCATCTCCACCCCGGAGGGCAGGTGCTCTCTGCACCACTGCAGCTTTGTCTCCGTCCCCAGGGCTGGGCACTCGGCTGCTTGGCCCTGTCCCCCACTCCTGATAGGCTGGTAGCATAGCCAAGCAGAAGCCAAGGTACGGTCACATTTGCATGTTACTCTTTTATTAGATAGGATGAGCAGGAATCAGGATTAATTAGTTCAAGAAAATAACAAATCCGCCAAGGTAACCTCATCCTGATTTGGGGATGATTTGCACAAGTTCTAACACACACAAAGGACATAGTTTCCCTTCTCTTAATTCTTTACTATGAAAAGGCAATTTGAAGGTGTATTTTAAAACCAAGCCAAATAGAGAGGAGAGAGACTGGTGCAGCAGACAACTAAGTTTCCTCAAATGAAGCACTGGTACAAAATGGCAAGAGTTATAAAAGCTCTTACTGACTTCCCTCTTTAGTTTTAAAATAGGTTGTTTCTCAACAACCATTAAAAGCCAAACAAGGAATATTCTCTGGAGTTATTCTAACCTGAAAACACAGGATTTTACCTCTCAAGTCAGATTAAATGGTAACCGAAAATATTTGTAGCTTTGTGGGCAGTGAAGAAAATTGGGCATAGGTATTTATGTCTTATGAAATCATTCTTTGTGCCAGTTTTCATAAAGTCCCTTTGCAAAGGACTGACAGTTTTTATCAAAATCACAGCAAGCAAGTTGTAGCTGAAAGATACTTCCCAGCCACTCCTGCAGCCTAGTCTGGCCTTCAGCACCCCTCTCTCTACTGCAGAGTGAGCAGGGATGACCTGAGCCGCCTGAGCCCGGTCTTGTCTCTTGTTGTTGTTTTTTTTAAATAATTTTTATTTTCAATTACAGTTTTCATGTAACCCAGTGACCAGACATTATATAACTTAATAACTGAGCATCTCAATAAGTTCCACACCCATCCAGCACCATGCCTAGTTATTAGAATATTACTAACTATATTCCCTATGCTGTACTTTACATCCCCATGTCTATTCTGTAACAAGCAATTTGTACTTCCTAATTCCTTCACCATGTCTCCCCTCCCCGAACCCCTCACCCCCCTGCAAATCCCTCTGCTCCCTCAACTACAGCAAAAAGTTCTCTGTATCAATGAATCTGTTTCTGTTCTAGGTGTTTATTTTGTTTGTATATTCAATTATTGATAGATATGTATTTATGGCCATTTTTTCTCCTCCTCCTTCTTCTCCTCCTCCTCCTCCTCCCCCTCCCCCTCCTCCTCCTCCTCCTCCTCCTCCTCCTCCTCCTCCTCCTCCTCCTCCTCCTTCTTCTTCTCCTTCTCCTTCTCCTTCTCCTTCTCCTTCTCCTTCTCCTTCTCCTTCTCCTTCTCCTTCTCCTTCTCCTTCTCCTTCTCCTTCTCCTTCTCCTTCTCCTTCTCCTTCTTCTTCTTCTTCTTCTTCTTCTTCTTCTTCTTTTTCTTCTTCTTCTTCTTCTTCTCCTTCTTTTTCCTCCCTTTAACATTTCATATAATACTGGTTTTTATTAACTCTTTTAGCTTTTTCTTATCTGGGAAACTCTTTATATGTCCATTAATTCTAAATGACAGCCTTGCTGGGTAATCTTGGTTGTAGGTCCTTAGATTTATCTTAATCTTGGACATTTGTGATCTTTTCTCCCTTCCTGTGAGCTGGCACATAAACACCTGTAAACCAGTTTATACCATCCAGATGAGGACAACGCTTTGGGGAAAAGATGGAAGAAAGAGATCTGGGTCCCCGAATGACACTATGAAGCAGAGAAACCCCAGCAACATGGACTGTTTCTCTAAGAATGCTTCTGTGAGAAAGGAATAAATTATTTTTTTCTTTAAGCCACATATTTGGGAAGCTCTTTGTGTAGCAGTTTTGCACTAAAAGATTTTCTGTAGGTATTTTTATATTTATTATGTAAAATTATATATATATATATACTAGGGGCCCGGTGCATGAAATTCATGCACTGGGGTGGGTGATCCCTCAGCCCAACCTGCCCCCTCATACATACTGGGAGCCCTCAGGGGATGTCCTACTAAGTACTCACCCTAGCCTGCCCAAGGCCTAAAGCCTCTGGCTGAGGCTTTAGGCCATGGGCACCCAGCCATCACCCTGAAATGGGGCTGATGGCTGGCTCCATCCCAGCCATGTTGTGCCCCCACCCCCCGGCCCAGGCCTTTGCCCCAGCCAGCTGGAGCCTGGCTAGCATAGGCCTCAGCCCTGCCCCAGTCCCCTGGCCCAGGCCTTCTCCCTGGCCAGTGCACACCCACCGCCTCGGGCACCTCGGCCTCACCCCCGTGGCCCCGGGTGCATCGGCCCCACCCCTCACAACACAGGTTGCCTCGATCCCACCCCAGCTCCTGATTGACTGGTGGGCGTGGCTGGTGGGTATAGCCAAGGTATGGTCAATTTGCATATTACTCTTTTATTATTAGATAGGATTATCTATATACATAAAGAGCCAGGGGTCATCACATCTGAAACAACTGAATGGACAACTGAACAGGCTGCATGGGAAGACCAGGCCATCAGGGGGTTAGTGAGCGATGTCCAGGCCAGTCGGGGGGACAGTTGGGAGTGACCAGGTTGACATGGGGGGCAGTTGGGGGTACCTAGGCCATCAGGGGGAGGCAGTTAGAGGCAATCAGTTTGACAGACAGAGGTGGATAGGGATGATCAGGCTGCCTGGGGGACCAGTTAGGGGCAATCAAGCAGGCAGGTGAGCAGTTTGGAGCCAGCGGTCCTGGATTGTGGGAGGGATGTCCAACTGTTGGTTTAGACCCAATTCTGAACCAGCAGTTGGACATCCCCCAAAGGGTCCTGGATTGAAGAGGGTACAGGCTGAACTGAGGGGGACACCTCTTTTCCCCATGCATGAATTTCATGCACCAGGCCTCTAATATATAATAAAAGAGCAACTATTCCTATACCCTTTACTTATAATATATAAAATACTACCAAAATGGTTATGCTTCCTTTGTACTCTACTAATTAAAATTTATCCTTTCTTTAACCTCCGAAGAAAATATCAAATAATCTTCAATTTGTTATGTATTAGTCCTAAACCTGTTTTTATAGTTTTACTAAATAGTTCATTAAATAATATATACATATACCTTCATTTGCATGATTTATAATATTACATAAATGATATCTTCATCAACTGAGAATCTTAGTTACAAATGCAAAGGAATCTACTTTCTCTAGTTCAAAATCTGCAAGATCCTAAAAAAGGCAGTGTCAGAAACCACACAGTCTGACCACATCACAAATAATCTTTTTAACACCAACTCTTCTAAGCAGGATCTATGGGATATAGAAAAAAATATTTTGTGTTTCTGCACCATTTGGGCTTTCTGAATAAATTTTTCTGAAAACTTGGCCTCCTGGGATAAGATGTGAGAGCATTCCAGAACGATTCACTGAACTCTGAAAGTATGTTTCTATTTCAAGAGAAAATGCGGCCCAGCACCTCAGAGACATCTGTAGGTCATAAAAAGCCTGAGACCCATGAGGCTGTGGCCCCTGGAGAGAGGTAGATATATTCCAAACATTAGTGAGAACCCAGGATCCTTTCCATCCCTTCTCCATGGAGCAAACACCTCCTCTCAGGAGAGGAAAGAGGAGGCAGCTATCTCTTTCTTCTCTATATGAGGAGAGAATCCACTTTTCTCTTTTCCTCATCAATGGAGTGTCCAGCTACTTATGTAGACTTTTCCATATGGCTTTCATCACATCACCTAAAGCGTCAAGACAGAGGTGAGAGGGAAATTACAAACTTATTAATTGTAAAGTAATAAATATAAAATCTGTCTCTGATCCAGAACACCTCATGTACACATTCAGAAAAAAATTAATAAAGATGAATGTTAAAATCCCAAGTGCCTGGGACTAGACACTAGAAATTCCAACACTACTCCCCCCCCCCAAACACTGTACTACACAGACACCTTAGGTCACATTATTGAGGAAATGGCTCACAAGGCAGACATTTCTATGCTTGATGTTTATTGGTAAATACTCTCAGCAACACCTAGAGGTGGAGGGAGAAACTGAATGGTAATGAAATTATAACAAGGACTCAGTCAAAACCCTTAGAGTGACACAGACATGTAAAGTTGGCCCAATAGGTTAGACCCCTTAGAATTGAGCAGTTGTTGTATACAAGCTATCTCTGGGGAAAAGGTTTTCTTCAGATGCTCTGCCAAGGCAAGTCCTCTGAGCTGAGAGCTATTGGCACCAATGTGAGCAAATTCAAAATGAGTGCCTTAGTCTTAAAGGAGAATCTGGGCAGCATCACTTCCTCCACATGTAGCCTCCACCTTACATTGCTCACTTCTGAATCCAAAGCCTGCATGAATGGATCCGAGGGGAGGAAACTTCCTGAAGTATGGTGTATCAAAACTATCAAAATCCAAGTCCCATAAGGACCAACAAAGTGCTTTCCTGTCCATAATAGAAGGTGTTTCCATTATATTCAAGCTTCCATCAGTTGGCTGCCAGTTCCCCACAGTGTGGACGCAACTGGACTTTGGGAGCACAGGGCACAGAGGGGAGGGGTAGGGAAGAAGAAGGAACAGTGACCTCAGGGTTGGGCACTGCTAGGAACTGAGGCACTAGCAAATATTAATAGTTATTTCAGATGGATGATGATGAAACAGATATAAACATGGCATAGAAAAATAAAATAATACAGATAGATAGATGATAGATAGATAGATAGATATAGATAGATAGATAGATGATAGATAGATAAGGTTTAACTTACTAATCTGGCTAGAGAAAAAAGTTGGTGTAGTCGGAATATTACAATCAGAAAATTGCAATCAGAATATTGCAGAGATCGGCAACATTATCCTTGAACACATTTTGGTATGAGTTTCCATGTTCTCCTAAAAAAGGAGGGGGGAATAATTGCAAGTAAAAAAACAGATTGAAAACTATGTCAAACTTTTTGGTATCTCACATACTACCCTTATAGCCTAATGTCATATATTTAGCCCTAGAAAAGGTTTTTATACAAACTAATTTGGATATGTGCCAGATGCTACTTCATGTGGGCCAAGTAAACATCACCAACCCAAGTGCTACCCTATATAATAAAAGCATAATATGCTAAGTGTCCAACTGACCATTTGTTAGACCATTCAACCAGTCGCTATGATGCACACTAATCACCAGGAGGCAGACGCTCTGACCGGTAGGTTAGCTTGCTGCTAGGGTCTGGCCGATCAGGACTGGGTGAGATGGGCTGGACACGCCCTGGAGCCAACTTCCTATGCTCCCTCCCCAGCCTCTAAAATATTTCTTCTAATTAATTTCCTTTCAATGTGCATGAATCCATGTACCAGGCTTCTAGTACAATATAAAACATGATGATGGAATGGAGTATATTTCAATCAGAGGGTTCATTATCAAGGGTATATCTATCATCCTTGGCCTCTCTGGTTTAAGTGTTCTCTTGAAAGTAGAGCTAAGAAACTGGGTGATAACAATGATGATATCTGGGAATCATGCTAACAGGTACTATTCCTATTGACCCTGAAGTGTACTGCTGTCTCTGCAGGGTAAAAACCATATTTCAGATCCAGTTATTGAAATGTGGGGAGGGGAATCTGCTTTCCAGGACAATAGCTTCATATGGAAGACCAGAGCCTGTATAGATTTGCTCTGGTTAAAAACTACATTTTCAGTGGAGTCATCTCTTGATTAAATTTACATTCAAAATCTTTATTCTCCAAGGCCAAGCAGGATAGATGAGGTAAATGAGCCTGTAGAATAGAGAACCACACTTGCATCATTTGAGTTTTTTATAGTGGAACTCACCTCTATAATTCCCTGCAGATGCAGTATTTTTTCAGTTTATATTTGGGGGAACTAGTTTAGGATTTCAATATCTAACATTTGACTCTTTTACCATAACAGCCTTCATGGCATTTTGGAAATTTGATAGTATCTCTAATCCAATAACATACTTAAGAAATAGGCTCAGCCAGTGTAGCTCAGTGGTTGAGCATCAACTTGTGAACCAAGAGGTCTCAGTTCAATTCCCGGTCAGGGTACATGCCTGGATTGCAGGCTCAATCCCCAGTAGGAGGCACTCTCTCTCTCTCAAAGTTGCTATTTCTATCTCTCCCTCTCTCTTCCTTTATGAAATCAATAAAAATAAAAATACCATATATATATACATATATATGCACATATCCTACCTAACAAAAGAGTAATATGCAAATTGACCATATTTCCAATCAAGCCACACCCACAGCCATGCCCACCAGCCAATCAGGAGCAAATTATTCAAATAAACCCAAACCAAGATGGCTGCCACCACTGAGAGCAGGAGGGAGGCATGGGTTTCCCCAGCAACGGAGGAAGCCAAGCTTTCTACCTGCCATTGCTGACCTAGGCCTCCACTCAATATTACAAAGTTTCAATTATAGAAGATACATAATCCCAACAGAAATGGCGGCAGCCACGGAGCTGGAGAGAGAAGAGGCTAGGATTGCCGGGGTGATGGTGGAAGCCAAAATTCAAAAGCCCTAGCCTAGACCTACACTCTAGGCTACAAAGTTTCAATCAGAAATGGCTGTTACCACAGAGTGAGTAGAAGGCTTGGCTCCACTCCAGGCTACAAAGTTTCCATTATAGAACATAAATTAATCCCAGATCCAAAGGCCTCAACTTGGGTCACAGGGGGCCGTGGCCAGCCTGCAAACCACCAGAGGCCCCTTGCCCAAACCACCCAACCCCCCAAGGGAACCTCCACCCTGATCCAGGATACCCTTCAGGGAAAACCAGCCAGTCCCCACACATGCACCAGGCCTCTATCCTATCTAATGAAAGAGTAATAAACAGATTGACCATCACTCCAACACACAAGAGGGCTTCACCCATGTGGTCAAAGATCCTGCCCTCATGTGGACACAAGATGGCTAGCAGGGAAGGACTATTGGGAGGTTCCAGGCCTGCAAGGGAAGGCAGTTGTGGGCCATGAGGCCAGCAGGGGAGTGTAGTTGTGAGGGACCAGGTCTGCAAGAGAGGACAGTTGGGGGCAATCAAGCCTGCAAGAAAGGGCAGTTAGGGGTGACCAGGCTGGCAGAGGAGGGAGGTTGGAGGCAAACAGGCTGGCAGGGGAGCAGTTAGACATCAATTAGGTTGGCAGGGTAGTGGTTAGGGGGTGATCAGGGTGGTAGGCACAAGCGGTTAGGGGTTAATCAGGGAGGCAGGCAGGCGAACGGTTTGGAGCCAGCAGTCCTGGATTGTGAGAAGGATGTCCAGCTGTCCGTTTAGGCCCAATCCTACTGGGATTGGGCCTAAACGGGCAGTCGGACATCCCTCGAAGGGTCCCAGATTGGAGAAGGTGCAGGCTGGGCTGAGGGACACCCCCAACACCCTCCCCCCATGCATAAATTTTGTGCACTGGGTCCCTAGTATCTGTGTGTGTGTGTGTGTGTGTGTGTGTGTGTGTGTGTATATATATATATATATATATATATATATATAATAATAAAAGGCTGTTTTCACATCTGATAGGCCCACTGACATGGTCCTGACCCCAAATCCAATTTATTAGCCAACCTCAACTCCCCTTAAGCCCACTATGACTGATGAAACATAAGATATTCTGAGTATTGGTATCAGTTTTCTTTTGCTGATATAATGAATTACCCTTAACACAGGGCCCATTTATCTCACGGTTTATTAGGTGAGAATTCTGATGTATCGCAGGAAGCCAAAATCAAAACGTTGCTTTCAGGTTCAACCTGATTGTTGGCAGGATTTTGTTCCATACATCTGTTGGACGGAGGTCCCCTTTTCCTTTCTGGCGTTCCTCCATGGTCACTCTCAACTCCCAGAGGCCACCTGCATTCTCTGGCACATGATCAACTCCTTCTCATGCTCTGAATCTGATTTCTCCTTCTGATATATTCCTCCCTGCCTTTCTCTTGTGATGGTACTAAAGTGTACTTTCTCAAGAATGTCTGATCTTTTTTTTATTCAAGAAACTCTTGGTTTGTGAACTATGGGCTGAAAAATTGATAAGATGCCAAGCCTACATTATGTGGCCAAAAAGGCATTACACTATTAGAAAATAGCATAATATAAACTTGGCTAAAACAGTTTCTAATTATAATGTTTTCAAACATCAGTTTTCTGTAATAAAATAATACTCAAGTAATGTTTATAATTTTTAACAATTTAAGTAATTGCACACTTTATCTTCAATGAGATGTATTATATCCATTGGAAAAATTAGGCTATTTATGAGCTATTTTACATTTTGATGCATATATGTATATTATATGATGTGTGTATGTGGTTTGATAATATATGAATAACAAACTATAGATATAGCATTGGACACAGACATGTCTTTAATATTATATGTATAAAAACTAAATAAAATATTTGTATTTTAAAATGTGCACATCTATTATTATACTTCATGTAAAAATGTAGCATTGTTCAGATAAAAGAATTAATATTATTAGTATACTAGAGGCCCGGTGCACGAATTTTATGCATGGGCAGGATCTTTGACCTCATGGGGGCAGCCGTCTTGTGTGTTGGAGTGATAGTCAATCTACATATTACTCTTTTACTAGATAGGATTGATAAGCCAAATACTCTGATAGGTAACTTGATGTTTATTAGATATAATATATATCTGTACTATGTAACAGATTCCTATCTAACTTAGAAATGTATTTCTCTTATAACAGCCTGGTCATGAATGATCCAGGTTTGGTATGAAGAATCTGCTTCACCAAATCATCTTGTTGGTCTTACCATTGCTAGCATATTGTACTTATCTGCATGGTCTAAGAGGACTTGTTACCATGTCCACAATCTAAGAAGCAGTATAAAGAAAGGAGATAAAAGAGGGCAGGTTCTCTCTCTTTATGAGCATAGCCTATGACTAGCCCATATCACTTATGATTCCATTCCATTGGGCAGAAATTAGTCACATGGCCATGCAGCACTGCAAGAATAGCTTGAAATATAGTCAGCACTAAATCTGATTGTATTTATTAAACAACTACTATACTAAGCCCTTGATGTAGAGTTTTATTTATTTTAATTTAATCTTCAAAACTAGCATTAGACTTATTTATATTTGACTTGTCTTTAGTCACAAAATTAAGAACCAGAACTCAAGTTTCCTGATTCCTAGTTATTTTATCTTCATTTGTTCATACATTCGTGACAGTATAATAGTTTTTGATCCTAAGGCAAAGGGGGAATGTACACGTAATATGAGGCAGTCTTAATTACTAGGAAAGGCAAAGTGAAATTATGTCTTTTCCAACAAGTGCTTTTGGGCAGAAAACCCTTTGGGTGTCTTTAGACTCTCCCATTGAGAAGAATAATAAAAAAACGGGAGGCCACCCAATTTATCAATGATGGTAAGCCTGAAGACTTTTGCAACTAAATTTCACACATGAGGATGAGTATCTCTAAATTTCACGACCAGATGTTGACTTGATAATGCCAACTGCAACTGTGCCTTTTCAATCTCTGTCTAGGGTTTTCTATTCAGCACAAGTCCCTGGAGCACAAGAGATACTTCAGCAAGCACCCTACTGAGAACATTGACCCCAGAGGTTTCCTCCTCAGCACAAAACGAGCTTTCCCTTGACGAGCATTATTTCTATTGCTAGTTAGTATTAAACAACAAAAAATACACTTAGTAAGCATATTATAATATAGAAAAAACTATGCTACAAAAAGACCTATTATTTATGGGAAGCATAATATGTAGTTCAGGAGTTGAGATGACACAGAGATGACCATTTATAAAATGATAATTAATTTTAAATATATTTTAAAACACTGAACAGCAGCAGTTTGTTAAGCTTATATAGTTTATGAGAGCATTTAGCCAAATATCAAGGATAAAAAATTCACCCAGAAAAACTTGGCAGATGAGAAACAGAAACCTCATGGCTCTTATAGGAAGGCTGATATTAGAAACATACTCAAAAGCAAAGCATCCCGCCCGGTCAGGTGGCTCAGTGGTTGAGTGTCAACCCATGAATCAGTAGGTCACAATCCAATTCCTGGTCAGGTCACATGACCAGGCATAGCTGCCGAGGTCCCTAGTATTTAGTGTGCATGAGGCAGTGAATCTATGATTCTCTCTCACCATTGTTTCTATCTCCCTCTCTCTTCTTCTCTCTGAAATCAGTAAAATACGCACGCACACACACACACACACACACACACATATACTTACACACACACACACACACACTACACACACACACACAAACACACACACACATATGTTTTCCTGTTGACACAACCTTTAGATCTAATTTTTAAGTAAAGCATCCTGGTAATGGAGCCCTATCACCCTTAATGCCTTTAGATATAGAAATGATTCTATCTCTTCAAATGGCTCCATGCTCCACTTTTAAAAGGAGATCAGAGAAAGGAATAGCTAAGCTGGAACACATTATTTTCCCGTGAAAGAACTGTTGCATCTCATTGCATCTTGATGGCCGCTGACTCTCGTGGCAGAAGGAAGCTTAACCAGAAACAAACACAGAATTTCTTCCACTTTAACTACTTATCACTCCATTTCATGGGAACTATCCCCTTTCACAATACTTTACCCTCAAGTAGCTATTATTAAATGTGGTTAAAAATTCATTCAGGGACACAAAGAGCTTGATCTCAGCATAAAAGCCTTCTAGAATGAAACGAGAGATGGAACATTTCATGCTCCTGGCTTCTTGATGTTTATTGGCTTCTTGAATAAGATCTAGAATTAGCTTAAAGTGTTTTCGGGATTTCTAATATAAGGTCCTAAAAGGGTTCTTACGGAGGAAAAAGTAGAAGATTTTGTCATGAGCAGAGCAAACCTTAGACACAGATGGCTACTTAAAATCCTTGCAAGTTGTGGTTTAAGATTTTGGATTAAAATGTAAATTCAGAACACATCTTCAAAGACTGACATGATCTTCATCTCATCCTTCCAAGCCAGAGGATCTTCAGTGGAGAGCAGCTATGCAGGCAAATGGTGAATGGGGAAGCCCCAATGCTGCAACCTGATCAAGATGTTTCTTACCCCTGTGCCTTTCTTGGGAGGATATAGGAGAATCTTTCCCCTGACAATGAATAGATGGATAATTCTGTCAAAAGAGCCGTTTTCCCTCCTGGATAAACACAGATGAAGAGGGAGAATGGCAGTGGAGGAAATGCCCCAGAGGAAATACAACTGTGTGGACTCTGTGATTTCACCCAGGTAGGCAGGGGCCGAGTGTCCAGTAGATACCTAGGGCCATCCAGCCCTTCTTCTCATCTCACAGACCAGGTGGCTCCTGGCAGCCTTACAAAGCTTAAGTTCTCTGTTATTTTGGAGGACATAAAGATACCTGACAATACTCGCTTACACTGAACCAGCTTAGGCCACATCCCTGGGAGCTGGCATACCTCTGTCTTCTGCTATAGAAGGTTCTACTAACCCTACGCACAGTGCATGCACAGCCACATGTATTTCTGGTTCAACTTCTGTACCTGCTCAACCTCCCACATCCTTGGGCTCCAAGAACTGGTGATCTTATTTCATGTAAAGTGTAGTTAATACAGCTCTCTCTAGAAATTCTTTTTTCTTTTCTTTCTTTCTTTCTTTCTTTCTTTCTTTCTTTCTTTCTTTCTTTCTTTCTTTCTTTCTTTCTTTCTTCTCTCTCTCTCTCTCTCTCTCTCTCTCTCCCTCCCTTCCTCCCTCCCTCCCTCCCTCCCTCCCTCCCTCCCTCCCTCCCTTCCTTCCTTTCTTCCTTTCTTCTCTCCTTCTTTTTATTAAATCACTGTCTCCACTGCTCACCACATGAGGTTGGAGTGTCTTCATTCCATCTTTGCTTTTAGGTTCATTCAGATTCCTTCTTGCAAACTGAAACACGAATTTTTTTTTTTTGCATTTAAAATTGAAGCTGCGCTTGTTGAAGAAGCTCCCAGTGGCCCCCTGCTGGTCCTGGTAATAGACAGATGAAGAGGCTGGGGTCACACTCCAGGGAAAATCCTGCAGATAGTGTACCTGGCCCAGATGTCCTGCATACACAGAGTTTCCTTTGGATGTACCCATGGAGAGGTTGGTTCAGTCTGGGGTCCTATCACTGCTTTGATGTTGTGGGGGGAAAGGGAGGCCACAGCAACACTCCAGGGGGAGGGTGGGAAGCTGGGGGCCCCAGCACCTTACAGTTAATATCTGCAGCAGTCCACAGACTAGGCTTTAGAGGCTAATTTGGATCCCTAGGGGAATCGGGCTGGGCCTGGATTAATGTGGGGAAGCAGAAGCCATGGAGGCCTCATACCTGGCATGGTTAGGCTGTATTATCATTCTGGCTGGGGGCTGGCCAAGTCTAGCCTCTCTAAAAGCAGGGAATTTCTTTTTGTGTTGGGGGAGAGGTCACTATTCCTGGAGAGAACAGGGGTGGTATTCTCCAAACTGGATAGGGGGCTGACTGGCAAACTGTAAGTTCTCCTGGCTTTCTCCCCAGTCCCTGGTACTCTGCAGTCCCGCTTTTTGTGTGTTAATGTAGAGAATACTCTTAGAGTAATAATTAGATGTGAGAATGGCAGGCTGGCTGAAACTCTGCTGCTTGGGGTTAGCAGAGATGTATGCTGTACCTTATAGGATGGGAAAGAATTTTAAGATTGGTCGGATCAGCTGAAGGCTAGGGCTTCAGGGTGACAGTGTAGTCCCGAGCTCAGATCTCTTATAGCCCAGGAGAAGAAGAATAACTATCACCTCCTCGTGCTTCTGGATTCTTTCAATTTATACTCCATGGAGCTCATCAGCTAGGTCTTACTGAGGTGCTTGTACTCAGGAGTGGCTTCATGTACGGCTTCAGCATTCTTCCATGGATCTTCCATGATTTTCTCTAAAATGTCTCTCTTGCTGAACAGAGAATGAGAAACTTCTTGAGCACATTTTCTTACTGCATGGACATGTAAAATCAAATATAATATTTTGCAGTCTTATATTGGCTCCTGCAGCTTCTTAAAATTCTACCCATAAAAAGATAGGAATCTTAGGAGCAGTATATATTGGATGAGCCCCAAGGTTCACACACCTACCATCAGGGTCGCCTCCTACCTTTAGCCTTGGAAGAGTTCTGGGGAAGCCTAAGAAAGCCGGGCATAGAAGGTGTTCAACTTCTTGTCAAAGGTGAAGAAAACAAAATCTGCAATCTTGATGTCCAGGTCAGCATCCAAGAGCAAGTTTTCTGCCTTTGAGTCTGTGTGAATAATATACTTCTCATGATAATACTGCACAGTAGAGCATATTGTAGATTTCGGCTCAGATCTCTTTTTCTCTCCTATTGCCAGGAGTCAGTAGGTACTCAAACACCTCTCTTCCATTAGCAGCCTCTATGACAAAGTGGAGTGTTTCCTCAGTCTCTTTTACTTCAAGGAATTTCACTATGTTGGGGTGATTCAAAGCTTTCATTATTCTTACTTCATGAGATAGTTTCTGAAGGTTAAGTTCTGTTGAGCCTTGTCAATAATCTTCATAGCTATCTGTTTCCCAGGCAGGGTTTGCTTGGCCATGTTACTCTTGGCAGGTGCTTCAAAAAACCAGTAGCTTTCAATGTGGTGTCCTCCCCAGCAGACATGGTTGCCTGAGATGCACTGTAGCATGTTGAGCTGGCTATTGGGCTTGGAGTCAAGGAAAGATCTATGTGGCTCTCTAGGGTAAACATGGCAGGCAGAAGTAGGAGCTAATGCAGAGCCCTGAGGTGAGAGTGAGCCTATCATATTCAAGGAACAAGAAGTTCAGTAGCTGGAAAGGATCAGCAACAGGTAAAATAGGAGTAAATAATATTGCCGAGTTAATAGGCAAGAGGAGAAAATGCATGCAGGACCATATCCAACAAAGAGTTCATATCCCAAAATATATAAGGAACCTCTCAAGTCAATAATAATAATAAAAAAAACAGAAAACCTAGTAGAAAAATGGGCAAAAGATCCAGAAATTCTTGGAGGTCCACTAGCTATCTCCTTCAAATTTCTGCTCTAATCTCACCTTTTCAGTGAGGCCTCCCTTGATCTCCCTATTTAGTCTTGGATCACCTCCTACATAACCTGCATTTATAGCTTTTAAAAAATAAAATATTTATATTAGGGAAATTTTTTAACACAAAATTAGGAAGAATAATTCAAAGACTTTTCCCTACATATCTATTGTCCAACATTAATACTTATGATTACTGAGATCCTTCTTTATTTTATCCATAAATACTTCAGTCTGCATCCTTTAAAAAGTATTTTTTGAACCACAGATATCATTACACCATCAAATATAATTTACAATATTTACAGAATTACTAGTACTGTTCATAGTATCATATACCAGTCAATATTTACATTTCCCAGTTGTATCAAAGATATCTTGTTTCAGTTGGTATGCTTGTATAAAGGTTCAAATAAGGTTAAAGAATTAATAAGTAATTACCTTTTTACCTTTTATTCTAGCCTCCCAGCTCTATTCATAGTATCTTTTAATTTTGTTTAAAAAACTTGAGGAATTATATACAATTCAGAGGAACTATGAATGGATGTTCTGTAAAAGCAGAAGCTAAAGTAAAATTAGTTCCAGTTATGATCTTCTTTCAATGTCATGATTATTCAGAGTATTTATTATAATACAGAAGATATACTAAGGTTCTCATATCTTAAAAATCCAAGTAAAAAATATATTTGTAATCCCCAGAGTAGATAACTTCAAAGTTTATACAAATGGACTACATTGTCAAAAATATGTCAATTAAGAAATAATATGCGTTAGTCCTCATATTAAGAACCATATAGTAAATTTTGCAATTAAGGAACATGAGCCCTAGCTGGTTTTCTCAGTGGTTAGAGCCTCAGCCCTCAGACTAAAGGGTTTGGTCTCAGTTGAGGGCACAAACCTCAGTTGCAGTTTCAATCCCCATCACATCAATGTTTCTCTCTCTCTCTGCCTCTTCTCCTCCCTTTCACTCCCTCCAAAAACTAATGGGGAAAAAAAATATGTTCAGGTGAAGATTAACCAAAAATAGAAAAAGAAAGAGAAACATGATATTTCAAGAAATCAATATGCTTACCAATTCATTAAAAGAAATTTATTAAATTCTTATTGTTCAAGTCTAGTTTCTATCATAAGTGCTGCAGCTATCCAAAAGCAATTAAAATGTTTATTGACAGTGCCTTAGACTATAAAGTCCACACAGATTTAAGCAGGATATTTTAAGGGTATTTTGACATGGGCAGAGCGAGGCAGCAGAGTTGAAAAGAAAATGTATTGCACTGGGAATTTAGAGCTAAAAGTTCTGGCATATTCTTTCATTTTAGATATATTTTATTGATTTTTTACAGAGAGAAAGGGAGAGGGATAGCAAGTTAGAAACATTGATGAGAGAGAAACATCGATCAGCTGCCTCCTGCACACCCCCTACTGGGGATGTGCCCGCAACCAAGGTACGTGCCCTTGACAGAATCGAACCTGGGACCCTTCAGTCCGCAGGCTGAACGCTCTATCCACTGAGCCAAACTGGTTTCGGCTCTTCCATTTTAAATAGATGCTAGATATTCAGAAAGCCAAAATTACTTTGCCTCAGCATACTTCTCTAAAATAAAATTAAAAAATATATATTTGTCCTATTTAGCTCATAGTGCTGTGAGCTTTCTTTGTAAAGCGAGACTTCTCTAAAGATACCAGTAACATTTTTCCTTCCAAACAAACCATCTTTTTGACAGGCTGTTGTCAAGAAATATAAGTATTTTATAATGTCCTCCTTTCATTTCCTTTCCAGAAACTATAGACAGATACTTTGAATTTAAAATAAAGCAATTATATTCTAACGCTCAAAAGATAGAGTTTTCAACACATGATGTGCTTGGTGGCTGTACATACTGAGGGAGCCTTGGCCTTCCACAACGAGCCAAAGTCATTCTTTCCAGTCACAGCCACATCCAAGTGGGTTTCACCACTCTCTCCACACACTGATTGAAATACAGTGGTGTGGCGCTTACAGCAACTTCAGAGACACCCAATGTCCTCATTCAAAGTTCAGCCAACTCCTGTGCTCTTTAAGGAAGTCCCCAAATAGGATGATGCTCCACTTGACTTTTGACAACACTTCTATGGAAATGTGACTCTCTCCACTTTTTTCTCCACAAGTAATCCTTTCTCTTCTCTCCTTTCACTCTCCTCTACTTTTCCTCCAAATAGCTATAGGAAAACAGCTGGCTGTTCTCTCAGAAGTGGGCCTGAAGCTCACTGTGGAGGAAGGCTATTCTAATGTCCCTTTCAAAACTTCAACCTTTCTTTGAAATTTTGTTTCAATTTTGCACCATCATGTTGGGATAATGACTTTGGTAGGTTTATAACCTGTTATGTATGTGATATGATTTTTTTTTCATTCAGCTTAAAATCACCTATTTTTTATATGAGGACATGAGCTTTGATGGATTCAGGCACAGAGTCTGTGAGAAGTGGGCAAGCTGTGGCTGGGGGAGGCTGAGCCAGAGCCGCGGCTAGAGGAGAAGGCAGACTCAAGGGAAAGAAGGAATTTGAAATTCAGTGTCCAGGCTGCTCATTGGGTGTGGTGCTGTCACCAGCTTACACAGGAAATCCAGAGATCATTTCAGAAGCAGCTCTGAGATCTTCCCTCCACATTGTTCAAAGAGTCAGACAAAGTGGCAACTGAGTCTCTCTGCTATTGCCTTTTTTGTTGTTGCTCATTTTCTAGACACGATCATCAAGGAGTCTTATTGGTTTTGGTACCAGATTTCACATTTTGATATACATATAGGGAAAGTTTTCATGATGCTCACAGAATTTCTTAGATTTTTCTGTTTATTTGACTTGGGATTGCAACAGCCTTATACTTTGTGGGTTTCTCTAGCTTTTATTAATACAATGTTAGTCATTTAGAGACTATGTTCTTCATTGCTTTTCTACTGCTGATAACTTTGTATAAGTTTTGTATATAACTTTGTATAAGTTGTATATAACTTTGTATAAGTTTTTCTTTGAGATCAACTGTGTTTGCTATATATTCAATAATATATTTTCAAACTGTAAGCTTACTGCTAGCTGTTTTATTTTTTCTAACATCTACTTTCTAATTTTTTTTACAGTCAAATATCTATAAAATGGATTTACTTGGTGTTTGGCTTCTTTTAAATAATTTTTAAAACAATTCATATATGTTAAAAGATAATATATATACAGAACAAATACAGTCTTTATGACATAACCATGATATAGAAACTAGGCTTTTCTGTGGTTTGACCTAAGAGAAATTTGGACAAGTCTATGTTGTAAACTCCAGAGATACTAAAAGGAATGAGCATAGCTAGTAACTCAATAATGGAAAGAAAATGGAATACTAAATTATACTAAATCCATTAGAAGACAAGAATAAAGAAAAACAATAAAGAATATATGGAATTGAAAGCAGATAGAAAGATGGTAGAGTAGCTAATACCCAAACCAGATTAATAATAACTGAAATTTAAATGGTCCAAACCAGGTGTCCATAAACTATGGTCTTTGGGCCAAATCCATCCAACTACCTGTTTTTTGTAAATGAGCTTTATTGGGACACAGCCATCCACATGAGTTTATGCATTGTCTATGTACACTTTGACGAGACAGTGATAAAGCTGGGTAGATGCAAAGAGAGATGGTGTGGTCTTCAAAGATTAAAAAAATATGTACTATCTAGCTTAGTTACAGAAAAGTTTTCTACTTGGCCTAAAAACTGAAATTAAAAACAGAATTTCCAGGATAAAGGCTGGATAAAAAGCAAGATTCAACAATGCTTGTAAGATATCTTACACTTCTGATGTAAAAATGCAGATAAGGCAAAAGTCAAAAGATGAAGAAAGTGCAGACATACCTCTGAGATACTTACTTGCAGGTTCAGCTCCAGATAGCCATAATAAAGTGAGCATTGCAACAAAGCAAGTGGCAATCATTTTGCTGGTGGAGGGTCTTGCCTTCAATTTATAAAAAACACAATACCTGTGAAGTATAATAAGCTAAAGCACAATAAAATAAGGTATATCTGTATTATCATGCAAATTCTTTTCAAAATAGTGCTGGGTGTCTATATTAATTTCAGACAAAGTATATTTCAGAACAAGGATTATTGTCATTGGTAAGGAGGAGTATTTATAACAAAAAGAGATCAATTCTTTTTTAAATTGAATAAATCTTTATTGTTCAGATTATTAATTACAATGTTCCTCTCCCCCCCCCCCCCCCCCGTTAACTCCACTCCACCCGGTACCCATCCTACCCTCTGCCCTTACTTCCCTGCCACTGTCCTCATCCATAGGTGTATGATTTTTGTCCAGTCTCTTCCTGCACCTCCCATCCCCCTTTCTCTCCAAGAATTGTCAGTCCATTCCCTTTCTATGCCCCTGATTATATTATATTCACCAGTTTATTCTGTTCATCAGATTTTCAATTCACTTGATTTTTAGATTCATTTGTTGATAGATGTGTATTTTTTATTTTTACCTTTTTCTTCTTTTTCTTCCTCTTCTTAAAGAATACCTTTCAGCATTTCATATAATACTGTTTTGGCGGTGATGAACTCCTTTAGATTTTTCTTATCTGCGAAGCACTTTATCTGACCTTCAATTATGATAGCTTTGCTGGGTAGAGTAATCTTGGTTGTAGGTTCTTGTTCTTCATCACTTTGATTATTTTTTGCCACTCCTGTCTGGCCTGAAGAGTTTCTGTTGAAAAATCAGCTGACAATCGCATGGGTGCTCCCCTGTAGGTAACTAACTGTTTTTCTCTTGCTGCTTTTAATATTCTCTCTTTGTCTTTTGCTCTTGACATTTTAATTATGATGTGTCTTGGTGTGGTCCTCTTTGGATTCCTATTGTTTGGGGTTCTGTGTGCTTCCTGGACTTTTACGTCTATTTCTTTCACCAGGTGGAGGAAGTTTTCTGTCACTATTTCTTCAACTAGGTTTTCATTATCTTGCTCTCTCTCTTTTTCTGTCACCCCTGTAATTCGGATGTTGGTATGCTTGAGGTTGTCCCAGAGGTCCCTTACATATCTTCAATTTTTTGGATTCTTTTTGCTTCTTGCTTTTGCGGCTGAGTGGATTTTGCTTCTTTGTATTTCAAATCTTTGACTTGATTCTTGCGGTCCTCTAGACTTCTTTTAGGTTTTTGTATAATATTTTTTATTTCAGTCAGTGTATGCTTAATTTCTAGTTGGTCCTTTTTCATATCCTCGAGGATGTTGCTCATATCCTCGAGGGTGTTGTTCATATCCTTGAGGGTCTCATTCATATCCTTAAGGGTCTCATTAACTTTATCAGCCTTTTCTAGGAGCCTCTTGAAAAACCTTATAACCGTGGTATTGAACTCTATGTCCAGTCCTTTTTTTTGTCCCCCATTTCTTTCAAATGTGATTTGTTACCTTTTCTCTGCATTTTGGCTATTTCCCTAAGTTGGTCGCTTAGCTTTGTGTGGTAGGTATCCTCTAGGGGATAGTGGCTCAGCCTCCCTAGTTACCTGAGGTGGATACTCTTGGTGCACCCTTTTATGGGTTGCACAGTCTTGTTGTAGTTAAGCCTAGATTGTTGGTTTCACTGGGAGAGGTTGACCTCCAGAACAATTGGCAGTGGGAATCAGCCGTGTTTACGCTGGTAGAGTGGCTTTGCTCAGCTTGGATGGGCCAGAGTCTCTGGGCTAAGCAGACAGCCTTAGTTTCTGGCGCCAGGGTCTCTGTGCCCTGCTGTAACGAAGAGAAATCTGCCCCCGAGCTCTGACCGCTGCCAGACAGTTCAGTTTCTCTCCAAATGAGTCTGTACACCCAAATTTTCACCCAGAACTGGAAATCAATGCAGTCCGATGGTTTTTTTTTTTCCTCCTAAATGAGAGAACCAGCCATATGTCCTCTCAGCTAGCTTGCACACTTCTGCTGTATGTGCGCACTCCGTGAGCTAGCGCGCCTCTGCCATACGCGCCCTCTCCACAAGCTCACACAACTTTGCAGCTCCCAAATCTCAGTGTGCTTCCTCCTTAAGGTCCAGTTTCATTTTATATGAGTATGGGTTCCCCGATACTTGCCCAGAACTGGGGAGTCAGTACAGTGGGATGCCTCTGTCTCCCTCTCCATTCCCCAAAACCAGCCGGTCTCTAGCTGCCAGCCCCTTCCACTTGCTGGCAGCTACAAACCTCCTTCTTTGCAACTCTGCCCTCCGTGGCTCTCTGAGTCACAGTGGCCCTTTATCTTTCCTTCTATTTGTGGAATTTCCATTCATCCAGCTTTCTGGTGGTTCTGGATACTGTCTGTTCTGTCACTTAGTTGTAGTTTCGAAATTGTTGTACAGGGTAGCTGTATAGGTGTTTACCTATGCCGCCATCTTGGTTCCTCCAAAAAGAGATCAATTCTTTGAGAAGACAACATTCTTAAATGTGTGTAACCCCTGTAAGGGAGCTACAAAGTACATGAAGCAAAATGCAACAGAACTAAAAGAAAAAGCAAATCCATAATTATGGTTATAGATTTATATACTCCTCTTTTAGCAATTGAAAGAATAAGTAGGAAGAAAATCATTAAGAGTAGGTATGAACAATACTATTAACCAATATAGCTTAATTAATAGATAACTCCATTTGATGATAGCAGTATACATTATTTTCAAGTGTGAACGGCATGTTTCTATAATAGATCTGTTCCTTAAATTAAATCTCATTCAGTTGAGTTTCCTCAAAAAATTAAAAATAGAACTGCTTATGATTCCCTGGTTCCACTCTGGGGAATATATTCAGACACCTGAAACACTGATTGGAAAGAATATATGACCCCTGTGCTCTTTGCAGCACAATTTACCATAACCAAACATGGAATCAGCTCAAGTGCCGATCTGTAGATGAATGGATAAAAAAGCTATGGTTCATTTACACAATGGAATACTATACATCAGCAAAAAAGAAGGAAATCTTACCTTTTTGGATAGCATGGATGGACCTGGAGAGTATTATGCTAAGTGAAATAAGCCAGTCAGAGAAAGACAAATACCACATGATATCACTTATACATGGAATCTAATGAACAAAATGCTCAAATAAAATAGAAACAGACTCATAGATACAGAAATCAGATTTACTACTGTTAGAAGGGGGGATTAGAGGGCTGGGTGAAAATGTTAAAGGGATTAAGAAAAAAAAAACACAAAAAGAAAGAATACACAGTTCATAGACACAGACAACAGTATGGTGATTACTAGACAGAAAGGGGGTGGGGAAGGCAGAAAAGGGTAAAAGAGGGATAAATGGTTATAGAAGGAGACTTGACTTTGTTTGGGTAGTGAACACACAATACAATATATAGATAATGTATTATAGAATTTTACTCTTAAAACCTATACAGTTTTATTTTCTAATATCACCCCAATTAATTCAATACAAAATTTTTAAAATTAGATAGTTTTTTCCTTATAAAAAATTAAATTAGAATTAATAAGAAATAAATCTGAAAAGTATCCAAATGTATGGGAATTAAATAATAGTTTTAAATAATGCATCTATCAAAAAGAAATCAGAAGAGGAAGTAGAAAATATTTTGAACTTAATTAAAATTAAAATCAGAATAACAGAATTTTAAGATGCAGCTAAAGCAATACTTATTAGAAAATAAGAAAGGTCTAAAGTCAATGTTTACCTTAAAAACTAGAAAAGAAAAGAATTAATTAAATCCAAAGTAGGCCAGAAAAGGAAAAAATAAAGATAAAAGCAAAAATTAGTCAAATATAAAATGAAAAAAGGAAAAGGAAATTTATGTAACCTATATCTGGTCTTTGAAATTCTAACAAATCTACCAAAAAAATCTACTTGAATTAATAATAAGTACATTTAGCAAGGTCCCAGCATAAAATATCAGTATACAAAAACAAATAAATACTTAAAAAATCACTAGTATTCCCATAAACTATTTTAGCAAGGAACAAATAAAACTTAAAGTTTAGAACATTGCATTTATAAGAATCATCCAAAAACATGAATTACTTAAGAATAAATTTTGCTAAATAATGTATACAATACCCATGAAAACTACAAAATATTTCTAGAAGAACCAAAATAGATAAGAACTAAAGTATGCCATGAAAAGATTAAATATTTTTTAAATCTCAATTTTTCCCAAAGTAACCAATAGAGTCATTATAGTCTCAATAAAAATTTCAGCAGGCTTTTTTTTTTTTCAGAAATGGACAAATTTTTCTAAAATTTTATAGAAATGCCCTAGCTGATTTGGCTCAGTAGATAGAGCATTGGCCTGCAGACTGAAAGGTCCTCGGTTCGATTCCAGTCAAGGGCATATGCCTGGGTTGTAGGCTCGATCCCCAGTAGGGGACATGCAGGAGGCAGCCGACCAATGGTTCTCATTATTGATATTTCTTTTTCTATCTTTCTCTCTCTCCCCCTCTCCCTTCCTCTATGAAATCAATAAAAATATATTTAAAATGAAATAAAATAAAATTTTATAGAAATGCAAAGGTATTAAAATGGGCAAAACAACTTTGGAAAAGAAAAAGTTGGAAGTCTCACTCTAAAATTAAAGTAATCAAGTTGGTATGATACTGGCATAAAAATAAGCATATATATCAATGAAACAAACATTTGCTCTATATTTATGGTCAATTATTTTACCAAAGTGATTCAATGGGGAAATGATAGTTTTTCAACGGTGCTTTATAGCCCTATTGTGGAAAAAGATAGCTTAACCCTCAGTCACACTAGCATAAAACTTAACTCACAATTAGTCACTGGAAATATGGAGGAAACACTTTGTAAAAGATCAGTATCAGTCTAACCACTGTGCTGTATACCTGAAATTAATATAAAATATTATTGAATGTAAACTGAAATTGAAAAATAAAATTAAGAAATAATTTGATCACAGACCTGCCTAAACATAAAAGCTCTAAGTCTAAATACTTCTAGGCCTATGTTGTCCAATTCAGTCATTACTAGAAACATATGCCTATTAAAATTTAAACTTAGTTCCTCAGTTTCACTAGGCACATTTCAAATGCTCATTTGCCATATCTGAGTAGTGACTACAGTGCAGATATAGAAGTTTTCTATCTCTGCAGAAAATTTTATTAGTTCTATTCTGGCAGGAAAGAAAAGGAAAAAGTTTTCATGCTCTCAGTTAGATAAGTATTTCTTAGATGGAACACAAACTATAGACACTAAAAAATAGATAAAATGTACTTAATAAAAATTTAAACATCTCTTTAAAGAACTATAAGAAAATATGTATGAAAGCTACAGAAGAGAAGTAAATATTTCAAAATATAACAAAGGACTGATATCCAGAAAATACGGCTGCTTACAAAGCTAAGAATACACTTAAAGCACAATCCAGTCACTCTACTCCTTACACCCAAGAGAAAGGAAAACATCTCTCCACAGACTTGTAGATGAGTGTCCACAGAAGCGTTGGGTTGTTTCCAGAAGAGTTTCACACTGGACACAACCCAACTTTCCACAAACAGGTAAATGAGTAATCAACTTGAAATATAGTCATACAAAGATATACTATTCAGCAACAAAAAAATAAATCATTGGTGAATACAGCATCATAGATGAATCTCAAAAACATTACCTTGAATGAAAGAAGCCAGAAACAAAAGATTACATCAGTACGATTCCATTTATATGGGACTCCAGAAAAGAAAATTCTAATCCATAGTGACAGAAGGCAGATGGGGAGTTACCTGGTGCTTGAAGAGGGATAAATTATCTGAGGAAAGGCACCAAAAAAATTTTGGGGTATCATGGAAATCATCTGAATCTTAATTGTGTTGGCTGTTTCACGGGCACATACATTTGTTATAACCCATCAAAGTATACACTTTAAAATGAACATGTTTTATTGTATGTTAATTATGCTTCAACAAAGTTTTTTAAGGTAACTAATTATATTTATTAAATATATACAGTAAATAAAATTACATTTTATTTTGTATTTTGAGCTTTATATAAGCAAAAAGGAAAGGAGAGATAAGAGAAAGGCTGGAGCTAGAAAAAATATAATGCATATCAATATCAGGCTATTTTGAAATTGTGAAATGAGGAGAGCAGGAAAATATTTACCTGATTTATTTGGATACATTTTATATTTTCATTTGAAGTATCTTTTATGGAATCAGAAGTACAAAACCATCATAATTATTCTTGCCCTCAGAATTTTTTTTTCCCTGAGTAACATTTTGTACAAATTTCATTTCATAGGCATTTAGACAGATTTTCATGTAAATACATATTTGGGAAAGAATGTTTCCTTGCCTACTTCCTTGGAAATTAGATGATCCTAGGCATAAAAAGTTATGTGGTTGAATACTTTTCTTTAATTTCCATGACTAAAGACCAAAATCTCTAATATTCAACAAACTTGTCGAATTACATCAACACTTAGTCTTGTGGAATAGAGAATTTGGCACCAAAAATCCGCATTATTTCACTAAAAATTAGAAAATGTGGTCATGTTTTTACAAAGCAACAATATTAGTAGAATATTAGAAAAAATAAATGTAAATTTTGATTTTCCATAGAAATATATGCATTTTTTTCTATTACTTATTTCCCCAGTTTTCTCCAAACTTAACTATTATTCTATTTAGTGTTCAATGGTTTCAAGGCATTAAAATAGCTTGAATGCTTAAAATTACTCAAAGCCTTATTTCCCCATCTATAATAATAAAAGTATAACGAAGCTGGGACTGCGAGGAAAGTCCAGGTCCTGGGTACCTGCCGGCGGCCTGAGGGAAGCCTGGATCCCAGGTGCCTGCCTGCAGCCGGAGGGAAGCTCAGGTTCCTGGGTGCCAGAGGGAAGCCGGTGCTAACAGATGCGGGAAGGAAGGCCTACTCTTGCATGAATTTCGTGCATCGGACCTCTAGTTTACTATAAAATAATATGTGACTGGGGTATAATAACAAAGGTATCACAGTGCCTTTTCTTTTTCACAAATTTTAAAATGGAAAAAAAAAGTTTGCACACATTATTTGTTATATAGAACCAGTAAGTTTCATTGAAATAATAAAAATAAATTTTGCAATAATCACAAAAGAAAATAAATACTTTACCTACAAGGAATTATTTAACAAATGTACCCTTAAAAGTACTAAAAATTCACAATAAGTTGTAATTCTTAGCAACAATGAGGCTTGATTCTACACAATCTTAGTGATTCCACAAAAGTCAAATGGATGTATTCGCGTATTTTATGCACATAGCCCATATATCAGGAAGCAGAGGAACTGTGCAACACTTCTGTCATCTCAGCCAGTCATACCCTTAGAAGCCACTTGAAGGCAGTCTGTTTAATTAGTGCAAGAGGAGACGGGTTCCCTAGCTGATCTTGATAACAAAGATGCTGATGGCACTCAAGTAGCAAGGTTGCACATACAGAATTCTGCTTTATTCATCCTGTTAAATAATAGCAGGATATTCTAACAAACAGGCTTCATTAGAGAAAGAGGCAGGCTATACAAAGAGTTAGGGTCAAAGTCTGAGATGAGATTTGATCATTGATTGGGTCTCAGGTTAGCCACCATCTTGTCGCTTGTGGCTAATTGCTGAAGTATTGGGACAAGTTTGTCCCATACAATCAATGGACAAACTTGTCCCAATACTTCAGCAATTAGCCACAAGCGACAAGATGGTGGCTAACCTAAGACCTACACTCCGCATAACAGCTCACCTCTCATGGGGGCGTACTATGTGATGGGCACTTGCTCTGTATTTTATAATGAATTATCACAGTTAAAAACAATCCTCTGAGGTAGTATTGCCATTCTTTTCAGAGATGAGAATACTGGTGCTATCACAACTAAGTTCAAGGCCGCACAGCTAGGAAATGTTGGCATCTCTGTCTAAAAGCCATGCTGCTACAGACCTTCCTCGTATCCTTGTTTTTCTTCTCATCATTGGTAAAGTTTTATAGAAAAGCCAATCATCAGAAAGTTATAAAATGATAGCTAATAGTTATCGAGACTTTTTGTGTCCCTAGTACTCTGCTAAGAATTTTACTCAACTTGCCGACATCCTAGGCTTATTGGCACCACCAATACCCTCCTCTGTATGATCATTGTGCCAATAAATACAATTCAAAAAGAATTTTAAATCAAGGCTGGTCAAGAGGTATACTTGAAAACATATTTTCAAACACTGCATGAAGCTTGCCCTTAATGAGCTCACAGACACATGAAGGAGAGTGACAAAATACAATCGCAAAACAGGGTTAAAAACAAAAACACCACCATGGGTGAATGCATAGGATGTTAGGGGAACACTTAGCAGGGGTCTCAAAATTGACCTGGGATATTCTCTCTGAATGAAACCTGCAAATGACATTTCAATGGACAGAAAAAAACAAAAAAAACAAACAAACAAACAAACAAAAAAAACCAGAATGTTACGTATTTCTACTGAACTAGATAAATTGCAAAGCAATGAAAAGTTCTGCCTGATGAACACAGATGTAGAAATATTAGATGACTTTCAGTGGCCAGTTATACCCTGTTTTGCAACATGGAGAGCATAATTTAGTTTCTATTAAGGCTGAAAACATGAATTTGGAGCTGACAATCTTGGATTCATTACTAGACAAATGAAACTCAGTGTTTTCATTTATAAAATGAAAATAGTATGACTTAGCAGGTCTCTGTTTGATCCCTAAGACTCTAAAGCCTTCCTGGGTTTGTCCCCCATTAATATTTAGGGGGACATACAATAGCATTCATCTTTTACTCCCTGTGTATTATTTCAGATAGTAATCATTTCCTATGTGAGCTAATGCCTCTAAAATTTTAACTAGCTTGCCTAAACTGAACAACAAAATCATGGTATTAGGTGGCATGAAACTAATCAGACCAACTTTCTTTTCCCCTCTTTTGTCCTACCTGGGTGCCAGAAGTTCCTATGAAGGCTTAAAAAGATCTTTCCCACATCTGCTTTCTTGACAAGCTGTAAAGAAGTGTTTTCAGTTAAGTGAAAGCCTGATACCTTAAAGAAGCTAATAAAGAAAAGTACGTTTTCTTAAATGGAGTTAAATATATTGTTATCAGAGGGATCCTTGGGCAGGTACATTAGAAGTCAAGAATCTTACATGTTTCTTCAATTTTATCAGAAAATGTCTACATGATTCTTAACATTCTTTCCTTTTGTCCTCAGCAATTACCATCTTAACCACATACTTCATTTTTCTTCTACATTACTCATTTGCATAAGCAAAATGCTAATCAGCATTAACATTTTGCATCTAAAAATGGTAAGTTAACCCACAAAATTTGTTATAAAAGAAATTATCTGACAATAACTTCTGCTTCTTACTCCACTCTATTACCCTTTTAAAAAACAAATAAACAAAAAAAAACACACACACACAAAAACACACACACACACACACACAAAAAAAAACAAACAAAAAAACAAACAAAAAAACTAAACCCTTTGTTTCCCTGGACTCAAATTTATAGAAGCAAAACATGAGGGGATATTAATTACATTTGATCTTTTCACTTATGTGGACATAAGTAGGTTCACCTTTTAAATACATGTGATATGATAAAAATATATTCTCCCTTGTAATGCCACCTCAGCCCCAATCACTACCATTCTCTGTTCTCACTGGTTTCTGTCTGAACATTTGAAGTCTGAGTCTCTTCCTGCAAGCAAGCTTCCCCCATTCCCTTTTGCTCCTACCCTGTTTTTCCCCAAAACAAGACAGTGTCTTATATTAATTTTTGTTCCCAAAGATGTGCTAGGTCTTATTTTAAGAGGATGTCTTAATTTTCCATGAAGAAAAATACAGTACACATTTATTGTTGAACAACAAAAAAAGAAAATTTATTAACTGTATATGGTATGGTAGTAGTTGTCATCACAAACCAGCATAACCAAACTGTGAATCCTACGGTACCGAGAATTTCTTGTTACTACCATTATTTCTATGTACAATAATCTATGGTACAATACATTTACTGATACTGATATTTACTGGTATGAACACAAAGTAAGATTTATTCAGTGACAGTCATGTCACCATCTTCTGGAACATCATCATAACAATCCAAACCCTGAATTTCCTGGTGAATTTCTTGTGACTCCATTTCTTTCAGAATCAATGGACCAAATCTCTCATGTTTAGCAATAGCACTGTCCTTAAATGAGGACTTCTTGTCAAGGTAGCCTGCTCATAGTGCATTTTCAATGCAACTGTCAGTGATTTTCTCTCATGAATTATTCACAACTTCTTGTAGTTTAGGTTTCACAAAGTTTCCAGGCTGATTTCTCTCCATTCTATTTTCAATGTAGTCATTAATTTCCATGCGCAGATTGTCCTATTCTGAATGGCTTGTTTATTGCAATATCAAGAGTCTGTAGATAGGCCGTCATTCCTGCAGGAATCATTATTTGATCTATTTTTCTTTCGTGAAGAAATTTATTCATGTCTTTAGCGGGGTGAGTGCTGGCTGCATCCCAGATTAGCAGACATCTTTGGTGCCCTCGCATAACTGTAACGGAGCGAGTCCCCAAGGACAGACCACCAAGACCAATTTGATCAAACAAGCAAAGTTTTATTACAGATTCGAATCTGGGCTCAAACCGTAGCTGACGCAGCAGCCCGGCAAGCGCCTGGTGAGAGCCAGATAGAGGGGCAGTCCCTCCTTTTATCCTAAACTCTAGCTGAAGCAGGCCGGGCTCAAGCCGTAGCTGACACAGCAGCCGGCAAGAGCCTGATAGAGAGGCAGTCCCTCCTTAATCTCAAACTCTAGCTGAAGCAGCGGCCGGCGAGAGCCTGATAGAGGGGCTTCCAAGTAGCAGTTAGCAGTTTTAAAAAATTTCCACCCTGACCTCCCTGTTTTTGGACCCCTAGTCCAGGTGCAAACCACCACAATAACAAGCAGCAACATTAAATCAACCCACTTCCTTGTAACTGATTGTGTGGCCCAGGCTTTTTCAGTTTCAAGAATAAAAATATTATTGGGGAGGTCTTATTTTCAGGGGGATGCCTTATATTACAGCGAGAGGCAAAACTGGAAGTAGGTCTTATTTTCGGGGGATGTCTTACTTTTGGAGAAACAGGGTAGTTGTGAAGGATGAAACAATCCTTCCCTCTCCCCCAAGACTGAATTTGTCTAAAGAGTTCTTTATCATTACAAGAGTTTAATGAGTCTTAAGAAAAGGAAATACATTTTCAGAAAAAGTATTTCTGAAAAACCTTTAATACTTTGGATTTTCTTAGTTTCTATCACTTCTTCACTGGTCATTTAGAGCTACTTTTAAAATACATTTTTTTAATCTCTGGATCTAGAAATTTTTGTTTATTATAGCACCAGAGAAGGAAATTTCTCTAGGAGCCTTGTGGGGTAAACCAATGTTAAACAAGGAGTTCCATGAGACTGAGGTGGTTTCAATGCTTTGTAACCTATATAAATGCCTCAAGATTAGAATCTATTTTACTCAACTTAACTATTTAGTTTTTACAAGTACATCCTGTGTGTACACAACCAGGTACAAATTTTGGTTGTAGCTTATCTCACACTATCATAGTTAACTTACCTTCCCAAAGTCACTGAGGCTGGTGTGGGCACATCTGGAAATTATCCATGATTTTAGTAGTGTTAATTTAAAAACATTCAGACCTATAAAGAATTTTTGTGAGTTTATTTGAGCCAAACTGTCAACAATTGCCGGAAGCAGAATCTCAATGGATTGGGATAATGCTCCTGAGAATAGAGGTTTTTCATCTACTTTCCTACATTGCAATCAGAGGAGATGGAGGTGGGTTACAAGAAAGCAAAGTGGGGAAACCTCTGGGATTGGATACAAAGTAAAATGATAGACAAGTACAGAGGTGGGTGCAGGATAGTTTACAGTCAACAATTAACATGATAATAGTAACAATGAAGGAATTTATGGTCTCTTGCCTTGCCCCCAGGGCATTTGGTTGAGTGGCCTGGAAAAAGGGAAGTTACAAGTCACCCAGACATTTCAAGGATTGTTATCATAGATACAAAAAGGTTGACCTTGTCAGGGAAGATACTGGCCTAGGAGGTGACTACCCAACATATCTGCTTTTAATTAAAGTTTAATTGCAGACCATCTTTGTGGTTACTTTAGGTCTTTGAATTTGCAAGACTGCCATGCAGGCCTTCCCAGAGTTTGTCAGGTTAGGATGTGAGCCCTTTTGTCCACAGTAGAACTAATAAAGTGATAGTGGTCTTTTTTTTTTCTATCTCTTCTGCAATTTTATCCTCTTTTATCTTCACCTTCATCCTTAGTGCTACTGCAATGGCATTTTTTTTCTTTTTTACTATTTATTTATTTATTTATTTATTTATTTATTTATTTATTGTGTCCTTATTCCCCAGTTACCCCCCACCACCCAGTTATGCGCCCCTCCCCCCCATTGCTTATCCACTTCTAACTGTCATTCTAATGTCCAAACCTGTACAGAAGTTTTATTAGTTTGATCCAAATTAACAATATGCCAGAAGCAAGATCTCAAATGCTCAGGAGGATGACAATTTTGTAGTTTCTTTTATACATTGGGGATTAAGAGGAAATGTAAGAAAGATTACATGAAAGATGGAGAAAGCTTCCGTTCTGGGCTGAAAACATGGCACAGCTCCTCCCTTGCCTGGAGGCAGAGGAGGCAGGATATCCTAGGACAGGGAGAGATGGAGTAGGTCACTGAACAATGGGTCAGTTGGAGTTTGGAAGAAGGAGGTGGTTCACACTCCGGCCAAGCATTCCCAGGTGGTACACCGGTGCCCTGAGTTTCTTGGAAACTGCTGAAATAGCTTTTGTAAACTTTGAGTTGTCATTGTAACTGTTCTGACTCCCTCTGTGATTTTCGAGTATAAATTTGATGTCTGAAGTGTCTGACCTTCTAACACCTGTGGTCTGCACTGCAGTTTGGCCTTGACCGCGGTGAAGTGCTACACCGGTAGTAGCTGGCCAGCTTAATAAAGGCTCATAAGTTTTGACCTCTGTCCCTGGTGGTCATCTCTTGGGGGTCACCCCACACTTCATGATTGGGTTAACAAGATTATGTGCTTCCTTGAGGGTGATAACCAGGGTCTGGACTTCTGGTATTTCAAAGTCATCTTAATTTATGTATGTAAGAACAATGGATAAGACTTGCTTAAAGCAAAGAAGGACCTCTTATAGGCCTGGGGCATATTACCACCAAGACCTGCATAGCTGAGAATTTATGCTCAGCTCACTCTGTGAAAATATTTGGTCACTGATATTGTCAAATGTATGAGAGCCCCTTTTTGGTCCAGGCAATCATCACTGGTTTCATCTACTCTTTCATCAGCCAGAAAGATCATCCTTCAATGAAAATCTCTTCATGCTACTTCTTCCTTAAAATCCTGCAAGATTCTTTGCTATCTTCTTTTCCGTTCCATTCCTTTTCCAAGGTCTCTACCCTTATCCTCCACCACTCTCTACAACCAGCTTTTTATAAATAAACTAGTGGCCCGGTGCATGAAATTCGTGCATGGCCGGGGGTTCCCTCAGCCCAGCCTGCACCTGTTCCAATCAGGGACCCCTTCGGGGATGTGTGACCCCTAACTACCTCTGCCTACCTGCCTGATCGCCCCTAAGTGCTCTCCTGCTGGCCTGATTGCTCCTAACTGCCTCTGCCTTGCCCCACACATGGGACCCAAGCTTCCCTCTCTCTGGCTGGCAATAGGCACCCAGGACCTGGGCCAGCTTCACTCAGGCCAGCCGCAGCCACAGGCACCCACAGGCACCCAGGACCACAGGGCATGCTGCCTAGCCCCAGGGTCGGAAATGGCCCCCACCCCTCTATGTGCCTGCCTGGCCAAGTCCCACCACTCTGACTGCTGTGGCTTAAAGAACTTTGCCATATATGTTCTCCCCAGCATCCTGGGGAGAGGGCATGAGCTGAGAAACTGGAGATGCTGCAGCCCCACTGAGGGTACACCTTCCTCAGCATCTCCAGAAGCCAGAGCACCTGGTTGGAAGGCTCCCCGCTCCGATCCTGGCCTGAGGAGGTGGGAAGCCGCAGAGTGTGCGTGGTGGGGTCCTCACCTGGGGAGCACATGCACACTGCACTGCTGCCACAGCCGCCTCCTCCCTGCCCAAGGTGCCCGCCCAGTCCCACCCCTCCACGTGGCCCCAGCCTGGGGAGCGCACGCTGCACCGCAACCACACCCCCACAGGCCTCACTTCCCGTCCTGCTGGCCATGCCCCCTGCTCCTGATTGGCTGGTAGCATAGCCAATCAGGAGCCAAGGTATGGTCACATTTGCATGTTACTCTTTTATTAGATAGGATATAGAATTACTTTCACTTCCACTAAGCAATAATCTCTTACTTCTGGCAGTTTCCTCTGCCTAAAAAGACCAATCAATTATACCAGGACCTCTGGTGGATCCCCAAAAAAGAAATTTTTTTAAAGCTTCTTAGGTGATTCTAATGTACTGCAAGAGTTGAAAAAACACAGTACCCTTTGTTTTAGAGATTAAAAATAATAAAAATAATTCAGGGAACTTATCTGATGCACCCAAGGTAACACATGACACAGACCTCTCTACTTTTTTTTTTTTTTAACCTTTTTTGTTGTTGTTAATCCCCACCAGAGCATTTTTATTTTCCATTGAATTTTAGAGAGAGTGGAAGGGAGTGGGAGACAGAAAAACACTGATTCAAGAGCAACTGATTGGTTGCCTCCTGCATCTGGCCCTACCAGGGCTAGTGATCAAACCTGCAACCCAGGTAGCTGCCTCTGACCAGAACAAAACCTGCCCCTAAGGTCTGCAGATCAGAGCTCTAACTACTGAGATAAACTGGTCAGGGCCGTTTATCTTTTTAAAAAACAAAATTATTTATTTCAAAATTTCACTCTGTAAGAGCTTTAGACACTTTTCTAATGTATATCTGAACTGGCCATAATAGAAAAATGCAGTCACTTTAGCTCAGTTCTCTGTTGATTCAGAATGATACTCCAGTCAATAGTTTCAAGTTGCCATTCTCTTTGAAGATATCAATATGGGACTTTGAAATCTATCTATTTACTCAAACTTCTGAGAAAACCTACTTTGGGAAAGGCAGAACCCATAAATACTTTAGTGAGAAAAAACAGTAATATTGCTAAATATTCCTTATTTCAAATATGTTATTTGGGACAAAATAAACTTTTGTATGTAACTTTTAAGATAAAGTTTTGTTAAAACATTCCAGGGAAAGCTTTGCAGCAGCTCAATTTAACTGCAGTATGGGTTGACTTCTAATTGTTCCCTTAAAACTACAGACAGACTCCTCATTTGAGTTTCCCTTCATGCTCCTCAATTATGTCCCATAACTCTCACAGTTTAGGTTCTCAATGCTTTAGCCACAGAGCTGCTAATTTCTTGTGTTGACGTTTTATGCAATGTACTATACCAGGATTACAGGACATGCAGATTGACTATTTATTGTAATCTCTAGGTAATGATAAGAACAACTTTCTGCCTTCTTTAAGTACAACACAGCTAAAATACCAGCGACCCAGCCAGTGTGGCTCAGTGGTTGAGCAATGACCTATCACCAGGAAGTCATGGTTTGATTCCTGGTCAGGGCACATGCCTGGATTGTGAGCTCAATCCCCAGTGGGGGCTTGCAGGAGGCAGTCAATGAATGATCCTCTCTCATCATTAATGTTTCTATCTCTCTCTCTCTCCCTCTTCCTTCCTCTCTGAAACCAATAAAAAATATTTTAAAAAACATACAATACACACACACAAAAAAGAGTAATATGCAAATTTGACTGTACCTTCACTACACCTACAAGCCACAATACCAGCCAATGGACCAGATTAGTAATTGAGGAATACCAGGAGTGAGCATCAAACCTCTGTTTTGACAATAAATTTATCACTTCAGATAATTAATAAAAGCTCCTAGCCGGAGCACTTTAATTAGATAAACGTCATCATATAAGTTAAAGCAGAAAGTCAAGACGTCAAAATATAAATTGCTTCATTCACTAGTTTCAACTCATGAAAACAGCATATTTTTTTCTTCTTTGGAATAAATTTTAAGGATATAAATCTAACCATACTTAGAAAACTGAAAACAAATGTTCATGCTAAATATATATAGGAATAGTCCATATGACAAATATAAAATAGATATATAATAAATATAAAACATATATTAATTTTATATATTTTGCTGCCCTCTACTGGGGAATCAAAGAATGGTTTCCAGTTCCATCTCAAGCACATCCTTACATGCTCAGATGGCCTACCATGTGTGCAGGCACATTTGTAGTGTGTGGTATGTGGTGTGGTGTGTGTGTGTGTGTGTGTGTGTGTGTGTGTGTGTGTGTGAAGAGAGAGCAAGAAAGAATATCTTCTTCTTCCTTTTATAAGGTCACCAATCCTATTAGATTAGGACCCTACTCTATGACCTTATAACCTTAATTACCTCCTAAATCCCTTATTTGCAAATATGGTCTCATGGAGGTTATGGATTCAACATTTGAATTTAGGAAGGACACGGTTCAGTTCATTGCATCATCCCATACATTTTTACAGCATTTTCTCCTTCTTTAGAATTAATGTATAGGAATCACTCTAACTCATCCTATCTAACAAAAGAGTATTATGCAAATTTTACTGTACCTTCCCTACACCCACAAGCCACACCCACAGCCACGCCCATAGCCAATCAGGAGAAGATTAAGCAAATAAACCCCAACCAAGATGGCTGCTGCCACTTAGAGCCAGAGGAAGGCTTGGGTTTCCCCGGCAACAGAGGAAGCCAAGCTTTCAGCCTGCCGTTGCTGGCCTAGGTCTCCACTGAATGCTACAAAGTTTCAATTATAAAAGATACAGAAATGGTGGCAGCCACTGAGCTGGAGAGAACAGAGGCTTGGGTTTCCCTGGGAATGGAGGAAGCCAAGCTTTCTGCCTACTGTTGCCAGCCTAGGACTCCACTCAACGCTACAAAGTTTCAAACAGAAATGGCTGCTGCCATGGAGTGAGCAGAAGGCTTGGCTCTGCTCCAAGCTACAAAGTTTCAATTGTAGACATTAATCCCAGGGCCTCTGGGGGGCTGCTTGGGTCACTGGGGGGGCATGGCCAGCCTGCAAACCTCCACAGGACCCTCACCCAAGCCACCACTCACCCCAAGGGAATCCCCACCCTGCTCTGGAACACTCTTTAGGGCAAACCAGCTGGCGCCCACCCATGCACCAGGCCTCTATCCTATATAACAAAAGAGTAATTTGCAGATTGACCATCACTCCAAAACACAAGAGGGCTGCCCCCATGTGGTCAAAGATCCTGCCCCTAAGTGGATACAAGATGGCCACCACAAGATGGACAGCAGGGGAGGGTTGTTGGGAAGTTCCAGGCCCTGCAAGGGAGGGCAGTTGTGGGCGATCAGGCCTGCAAAGGAGGGCAGTTGGGGGCAATCGAGCCTGCAGGGGAGGGCAGTTAGGGGTGACTAGGCTGGCAGAGGAGGGAAGTTGGGGCAAACAGGCTGGCAGGGGATACGTTAGACACAATTAGGCTGGCAGGGTAGTGGTTTGCGGGTGATCTGGCTGGCAGGCAGAAGCGGTTAGGTGCAATCGGAGGCAGGCAGGTGAGCAGTTTGGAGCCAGCAGTCCTGGATTGTGAGAAGGATGTCCAACTGCCCATTTAGGCCCGATCCTGTTAGGATCGGGCCTAAATGGGCAGTCAGACATCCCTCCAAGGGTCCTAGATTAGAGAGGGTGCAGACTGGGCTAAGGGATATCCCCCACCCCCTGTGCATGAATTTCATGCACTGGGCCTCTAGTGTGTGTGTGTGTGTGTGTGTGTGTGTGTGTGTGTGTGTGTGTGTGTGTATAACCCTAATATGCACATAGAGCAAACAGTGGAACAACCAAAGAACTGGTTGCTATGACATGTGCTGACCACCAGGGGGCATTCACGGAACATGGTGGGCATTGGCAGCAGGCAGGATGGAGGTGATAGGGAGCATCAGAGCAAGGCACGGTGCCAGTCACTGTCATAAAGGCAAGCCTCTGGTAGTTACTTAAAATTCTTTGCTCCCACGCATGCCATGATCCCGCCCCACGCTCGCACCCACTGCCAGCATTCTATGCTGGCCCCGATCACTTGGCTCTGTCAGCAGGTGCAAGCACAGCTGGCACTGTCAGCGTGTAGAAGCCATGGCAGTGGGAGCAGGATTTCCAGCAGACTGGGCACTGGGGGCTTTAGTGTGAGGGGCTGGGCAGGGTTATAAAGGATGGGCTGACACCCACCCTTTGTGCCCACTGCAGCCTCACAGTCCACAGTTCCTTTCAAAGTGCATGAATTTGTGCACTGGGCCCCTAGAGTTAGATATAAGTTCTTTCAGGCCAGACTCTACAATATTGCTATTGTGTCCCTATCACAGTAACTGGTACCTAATGGTCCTGTGGTCAATGCTGATTGAATGAATTAAGAAATGGTAGCAACTTCCTATTCTGCTCTTTACCAGGTTTTAGCATTAAATTCCATAATTAGCAGGGGTAGTAGGAGTTAGATCTAAGCAGATACCTGAGGCTTTGTTGGATATAGAACATCAAAGCAAGCCTTCTGTTAATTCAGCTACTAAATGTCATGGACTTCATTTTTCTCCAAGGTCCTCATTGAAGTGGTAGAATGACATGCCAGTAAAGTTAGCTCTAACCAACAGCAGGTAAGTAGCATAGCAAATGAATGTCTAAGTTTTTATTTCAGATGTTCTATTTAAGAATAGCGTGCATAATTTAATACAATTATACCCACTGAATAACCATTGAATATGAATAATATACTCAACAATTAGTTAAAATTATATATTAAAAAAGACACCACAATTCCTCAGATCCCTTGCATCCAGAGAACTTAAGAAGCACTACAGACAGAAAAAGAGGATTTCCCTCTCTCCCTGAGAACAAAATCAGCCGATTCCACTCTGAATGGCCCAGAGGTCCCAGAGGTATGAAAATCAGGCTGTTTATCACTAATAGAAGTTGAATTCAATTCTTGTTCCTATAACCTTCTTCTACTGTCTGGTCTCCTGAAACCTTGTGTTCATTTTTCTGGGATGTCCTTAGCAGATTCCAAAGGGGTTCATAGCTCAAAGGGTTAAGATCTACTGCCCATAGGGTCAGAAGTTTTATCTTTGGGTTGAGAGCCATACCTACATCTGGCTGGCAATACTGGGTGGAGTGGTGGGGACAGGGAGCAGGGGCAGAGGGTGGTATTGGATGGGGAGAGTTGAAGGAATTGAGCAAAAAAAGAAAAAAAAACCTATAGACACAGACAACAGTTTGGTGATTGTTGAGGAGCAAGGGAAGGGATGGAGGAAGTAGGAGAGGGTATGAGGGGGTAAATGTTGATGAACAGAGACTTGACTTGGAGTGGTGAACACATAATGTAGTCTATAGATGGTGTGTTGCAGAATTGTGTACCTGAAACCTGTATAACTTTGCTAACTAGTACCACTCCAATAAATTCAAGAAAAAGAAAAAGAAAATAAAAAGTAAATTATAGTATAGTAAAAAAAAAAAAGGCACTGCAATTAGGACTGTAAAAACTTTATTGTACTTTGAATAATAAGCATGTAACAAAATTTAAAGCATAATAAAGATAAAAGATGTCAAATTATGCTCCTTACAAAAGCATTAAGTACAGTACCAAAGACTATTCATGATATTTTAAAGTCTACTAAAACATCAAGACATACTAGGAACTGTGGAGTTTCCTTTCAGCCACAGCGTTTACTCCCATTAGCTTTGCTACGATGAACGTTAACATATATGAACGTACACATGTAAGTGCAATGGAACATGAAGGCATACAAAAGACATTTCAATTACCCAGCAAGCATGAAGAAGAAAGTCTTTTTACTATTTCTGAACTTCTGTACGTTTTGAATATATTGACCAGGTAAAATGGCACTTTAAAAAAATATGTATTTTAATGTTACATAACTTTCACCATTCCCTGTGTAACTGATACTTTCTCAGCATAGTCATTAATCAAATTTGATAATTAACAAATGAAATAAGAAACACATTAATCTTATTCACATGTAATACTCAGGATGGTGAGCAACCAGCAATCCATTGCCCCATCCAATCAGCACAGACACTGGAGTAAATGACTGGTGTGGCAATAAGGTCAGTCCCAGCTGAATATCAGCCCTGACCTTATTTCCGATGACCAGAAACATGTTTTTTTCTAATAAAGAAGCATGGGTTATGAGATATGAAGCATGAAATTCACACAGACATGAAATGGAACTCAAATACTCTGCTGCATGGAGGTTGCATGTGAAATATTTCACAGTGACTGACATGCACTGGCTAACAGGCAATGGTGGTTTTTATATTCAACTTTAATGAAAACAAATGGACTTACAAGAAACCCTGGAGATTTGGTTAATGCTGCTAATCTAAAGGCTCCAAATTACTGAGGATCCTTTAAGATATGTATATGTGACCTTTTATATATATTTCCTTAAGGAAAAAAAAATAAAAACACCGAGGTACTTTAGTTTCTTTTCAAGGGATTACTGTTGTTATCTTCCTGAGATGCAAAAGACCACAGAAGAAAAGCACCATGCCTCGGTCACTGAATGAGGCATTACACCTTAATAGTTTGGTCCTTTCCTAAATGGATCTCTTCCGACAATTACACTGAAACATAGTGATGGATCACAGATGCCAGGGGGACCTGGTTGCCCTTGGATGCCAGGTTTTCCATGCTCTCCGTCTTTGCCAGGGAGACCGGGGTCTCCTGGAGGACCTTCTTTGCTTATTCCAGGAGGACCCTCTGGACCTAAGATGGGACATTAGCAGCACATGAACAAAGGAGTTTGTTTTTTCATGGTGATATAGCTGATCTTGTACGATATTTAAACTGAAAAAATTTCCTTGAAAATTGTACATATTTGCACTAATGTGAAAAGAGGAGGTATAACTTTGTTAATTCTACATACCTTCCATTTTAAAAAGGACCGTACAAAAGTACTCAGTAATTTTTGTAAAACTAAGCCAAGCTATCCTAATATATAAAAAGCCAGGGGCCATCACGACAGAAACAACCGGACAAACGACCAAATAGCAGGCTGCATGGGACTACAAGGCCAGCAGGGGAGTTAGTGAGGGACGACCAAACGACTAAATAGCAGGTTGCATGGGGTCACCAGACCAGTTGGGGGTGGCAGTGACCGACGACCAGGCCGCCAGTTAGGGGCAACTAGGCTGGCAGAGGGGGGAAGTTGCCAGCAGGGGGAGTAGTTGAGAGCAATCAGGATGACCAGGGAGGGGCCCATGAGGGATGAACAGGCTGGCAGGAGGTCAATCAGGAGCGATCAGGCAGGCAGGCAGGCAGGCAGGTGGGCAGTTTGGAGCAAGTGTCCTAAATTGTGAGAGGGATGTCCGACTGCTGATTCGGGCCTAAATCAGCAGTCAGACATCCCTTGAGGTGTCCTGGATCGGACAGGGTGCAGGCTGGACTGAGGGGAAACCACCCATGCACAAATTTTGTGCACTGGGCCTCTAGTATTAATATAACAATCATGCTACTAATTAAGACACTGAACTAACATTCTAATACTTTAATTTTTGGGTTGGGCAAACTTATTAAATTATTTGATCCACCCAAAGCCTTATGAGGTAATAATATCATCTAAAACAATAAAAACACACATTATTGAAAATATAATTATGTCACATACTGTTCTGCAAGCACTACATGCATTAACTCATTTAATCTTTCAATAATGTTATGATGCAGATGACATGTCATCACCATTTTACAAATGCGGAAACTGAGGCACGGCAATATTAAATAACACAGCTAGCAGAGGGTGACTTAACAGTCTTGGTTTCAAATTATTTGACATAGATTTGAGAAGATTTTCTTAAAGCAAAGTATGCAGCAACACTTATGAACATATACCAATTCTTACCTGGTGGACCAGGAGGCCCTGGCTCTCCAGGGTACCCAAACCCTTGGTTCCCCTTTGCCCCATTTCTTCCTGGGAGGCCTGCAGTGTCAAAGATTGGAGTAAGCTTAATTTTTCCTATAAAATCATTGCCTCCTAGATTGTTTCTTTCCAAGCTCTTGATGTACACATGGAAAGAAAAATGTTTATTTTAAAAATAGTTTGCCACCTATTTATTATTACTAACTGGAAATAGAATTTTTTGAAGCAAAAATTTCTAAAACTATCAGTTGCCCAGCTATATTTAATAAGGGTTAAATATTAAAAAGGAAAGTGAGTTGGGATCATTTCTGTCAGTCATACTTGTTCTCTTATCATTTTAATGAAACATCTATATTGTTCATATGATACTACATTAAAAGAGAAGAATTGGAAACACACATTTCACATAAACATTTAAAGACAAAGAGAAGTTGTGGGTCATGAGGAAGTTTGGTTGTGAAACATAATTTTTCCTATAATAGAAAAATTAACTGGATAATCTTTGATAACAGAAATTACCAAAGTTGAAATAAAGGAAATGGCACTTTTGATTTTTCTACTTAAAGACCTTATTAGATTCAAGTAAAATTTCTAAGTGCATTGGCAACATTTTCTAATTTGTTACTTTGCATGCTTCCTAACTCAGAACTATCTACCTATACTTGAAAATGTTGCTTCAAGAAAATAGAATAAGCATTCTTCCACTCAGTTGACAAATTACGGAAAGACTAAGGGATTAACATAATTTTTTTTTGTCATCATGAAAACAAAGATAAATTATTTTCTACTACATGAATTTAGGTATGGGTACAAAAAAAAGTACCTTTCTTATTCACTTGCTTATGCACATAAGTACCTTTTAATCCTCTGGCACCTGGGCGTCCAGGAGCACCCATTAGTCCGGGAACACCATCTCTTCCTGGCAAACCAGGAAATCCTCGGGGACCTTCTGGGCCTACAGGACCAGGTGGCCCAGGGACACCAGGGGAACCATGTTGGGACTGGCAACGATCACAATGTTGAATTCTTCCACTCTGAAGTAAGACGGGCAGCTGGGCTTAAAAACAAAGAACCCCACCCCCATATGCGTAAATGTGAGTGGCAATTAACAATATCTCTAATAATTTTTTAAAACTTTACAGATAGCTCTTGCCCAATAATTTCACTTCTAGAAATTTATGTAATTACTCATTGCTCTGTGCAATTGTATAATTTGCTTAAAATTGGGGGGAAAGAGTGAAAGTGTCCTAAAGAAAAATTTGATAAATTGCATACATCCATATTTATAAACTAAATTGTCATAATTATGTCAAAAATTTTATTAATGGTGAAATAATAAAAATTGCTTATTATAATATTACAAAACAGTATATATAGTATTTCATCTTTATTATAAAAATACTCATCTAGAATAAAAACAAACAAGGGTTTAGAAATGTTCTTTATTTCTTCTTTATCCTGCTTACTATTTTATAATTTCTACAAAGAATTGCTTTTACTTTTGTAATTTGAAAACAGTTATTAAAAACTCTGAGACTTACCTCTTAATACATCAGTGCAAATTTGTCGAATAAACTGTTCTGAATATTCTCTCCCCTGCATCAAATGATTAGGTGTTAGAACATATATATACCAAGTAAAAAGCAAAGAAAACTACGAAAGAAAGTAGAATACGTACAGGTTTCCCATCCAATCCTGGAGGTCCCTGAGGACCTGGTTCTCCAGGTTGTCCCTGGGGACCCACAGGCCCCATCAGGCCATCCATCCCAGATTCTCCTTTCGCTCCAGTGGCACCTCTGACACCAGGTTCTCCCTTTTCACCTTTCTAAAAGCAAAAGAAATCTTCAAGAGTTCTATTTAAGTATTTCAGGAAGTACAACTGTATCTTGAAAATCCTCAAGGTTATGGATATAAATATAAAACATATATATGTTATATAGTAAGACACAGTTAATGATCAGGAGGGACATTTTATCTTACATTCAATGGCCATTTATGCATCCATCCCCCCATCTACTTATTTCATCAGTATATTATGCAAGCAATAAATAGTGCCAGAAATACAATGAATGTGGCACAGCCTTATTCTCAAGGAATTTAAATTCTAGTAAGACAGACAAACACGAAAACACAAAATTTCATGAAAAATATGCAGAAAATATTTAGCACCCAGTCTAAAAGAAGAACCAATAATATTGTCAAATACATAACATTTCATACCTAGCTGAATCTACAGATTCTGAAAGTCACTATTTAGAAACCACTAAAGAACATAAAATACATTTTCTGTTTGTGATATCAATTATTAGATTTATATGGTAGTGAAAATCCAAGCAATAAGGACTGTAGAGGAAGCATAACAGGTGAAGAAACATACCTCTCCTTTTGCACCATGCTGACCTTGAATTCCCTTTAAAAATTAACAGGGGAAAAAACTGTAATAAGTGTAAGCTACAGTACCAGCACCATTTACCACACAGTTAATCAAATTTAATTTTTAGTTTGAAAAATATTGATACAATTAATGACAGATTTACACAAATAAGAGATCTCCTTTGCCTTTTTAAAGGAGACTAATAAGTAGGCAATATGCTAACTGAATATATAAAAATGTTCACTTACATAACTGTTTCATTGTTAGATATGAATATTTTATATGCTGCAGGCCAAATATCAGGTTAGAATAGGATTCTGAATTATACTTCAATTTAAAATAACAATAATAAATTTTATTCTTAACTTAAAATATATTACTATTTTAATGAAAATTCAAATTCAAATAAGATAAGATATATTTATCCTTTTATTTTGCAATTATCAAGTATTACATTTTCCTATATATGTTCTTAAAGTTATACTTTCCTGCATACTAGTTACTGATCAAAAGACAAATTACAGCAAAGATACCAGTAAAAGTGATTAATAGGGAAGGAAATGCCTATTTGTCCTATGCCTAAGCCACTTGCTGCTAGTAAATCACTGGATATGGTTACATGTAATGGCTATCCTGTTTCCCCAAAAGTAAGACATCCCCCACAAATAAGACCTACTTCCAGCTTTGCCTTTCACTGTGATATTGGGCACCCCTCCGAAAATAAGACCTCCCGGATAATATTTTTATTCTTGAAACTGAAAAAGCCTGGGCCACACAAGCGGTTATAAGGAAGTGGGTCGATTTAATGCTGCCGCCAGCACTTACTCCGCTAAAGATATGAAAACATTTCTTCACAAAAGAAAAATAGATCAAATAATGATCCCTACAGGAATGACGGCCTATCTACAGACTCTCGATATTGCAATAAACAAGCCAGTCAAGGACAATTTGCGAATGGAAATTAATGACTACATTGAAAATAGAATGGAGCGTGGAAACTTTGTTAAACCTAAATTGCAAGAGGATGTGACTTGGGTGAAGAATTTATGGAAGAAAATCACTGACAGTTGCATTGCAAATGCACTAGGAGCAGGCTACCTTGACAAGAAGTCCTCATTTAAGGACAGTGCTATTGCTAAACATGAGAGATTTGGTCCACTGATTCTGAAAGAAATGGAGTCACAAGAAATTCACCAGGAAATTCAGGGTTTGGATTGTTATGATGATGTTCCAGAAGATGATGACATGACTGTCATTGAATAAATCTTACTTTGTGTTCATACCGGTAAATATCAGTATCAGTGAATGTACTATAGATTTGTTGTACATGGAAATAATGGTAGTAACAAGAAATCCTTGATACCGTAGGATTCATAGTTTGTCTGGTTATGCTGGTTTGTGATGACAACTACTACCGTACCGTATACAGGTAATAAATTTCCTTTTTTTTTGTTCAACAATAAATGTGTACCATATTCTTCTTCATGGAAAAATAAGACATTCCCTGAAAATAAGACCTAGCACATCTTTGGGAACAAAAATTAATATAAGACACTGTCTTATATTATGTTGAATTATTGTGTAATTCTCTCTAAAAACTACAGAAAATGAAAAACCCCAAACTGGTTTTTCCTAAGAAAACTGGTGAAAAAATCTTCTGGAAAGAAATTCTAGCTAATTCTAGCAACAGGATTCACATTTACATAATAAAGAGTTTTTTAAATGCTAATGAACCTTGTTAAAAAGTTAACTTTTTCAGGCCTTTAAGAAAAGCAGTAAATTCTGTTATATAATTTATTCAAAGTAAATGTCTTAAAATAATTGGAATTGGATTTAAATCTCAAACATATTGTTAAAATGTAGATAAATAATGTATTAATTATAAAGATCTAATTAGCCCAGGTAACTGCCTATGTCCTTTGTTAATGGAGAGAGAAGGGTAGTAACCCTTCAGCATACAAGTAGACCAGTTTTCTGCCAGCAGCCATCTTTAAATAATGTGGTAATTTATATTTGAGTAAACCAAACCTGGTTTTCCAGAGCCACTGGCAAATAAAAATTAAAATTTAAATTTGCCTCATGATAAAAACCTAAAGGATAGAATTGAAGCTATTAATTGATTATGTCTTATATTATTCTTAGAAATGTAAAGTATTATTAATATTGTAACTGCTAAATGTTTGACTTGCCAACTTTATAAGTTCAAAGTGCAAATTAAATTGAGAGAAATTATATAAATGTGGTAATTAAATGCCTAAAGTATAACTTGTTTTTTGAGGGGGGAAAATGTCGTGTTTTCTCTAATAATTAAAATAAAAAAGGGGGGGTTATGGTAGGCAGTTAGAAAGACATAAGCAGAGCAAGGGTGATGGGCCATCTGGGGGGGAAATAGATCCTGAGACATACTCCTCACCACTCCAAGCAATAGAGAAGTCTGTATGGAACTGACAATCCATTTGTGAAAGAATGTAGACTAGTAGCTGGACTCAGTACCTAAGTTAATCAATGTCCCTAATGCACATTCCTAAAGTCACTGCCCCTTCCTTAATTCTAGATCTTAGAGTCCCCTGAATCAGCAGTGCTGCTTTGAATAAAGGCTTTACCTGAAACCTCAGAGTGTCCAACTGTCTCTTTTGTGCCAATTCCATAAATTCCTTATTCTATACCAGTGGGAGGGCTCCTATGTACAGCTTGCCCTTTAAATGTGGACCAAATTGGAACTGAGCTTAAGTATAGGCAATGTAGCAGGAAATGTGCTACATAAGTATTAATCACTTTTGTGCTCTTTTTGGTTCAATTTGGCTCCAATTGAACTTATATGCCAGATGGTAATCTCATTAAAACACTAATTAATGAGGAGAATTTAGTCAGGGAAGAAGCAAAACAATCTTATTATGTATCTGTTTCATAACACCATCCCTCAAAATAAGATTTTAATAAGTCTCTGGTGTAGTAATTTATATTTCTGAACAAACTATAGGAAAACAAGTACATTCCATCACTACATATGGCCTCAACTGTTCATATTGCAAGAAGAAAATCAAGATTAAACAGTAGGTATGGAGATGCTATCATTGTACAGCTGCCTTTAGCCAATAAATGCTTCTAAAACAGGTGGCATTGTCTACCTTCAGTCATGTAAGTGGCCATAAAAAAGCATTGAAAAGAAAGTTTCAGGGTCACCAATAGAAACGATAAGAAAGTAAAAGTAAAACAATTAAAAGCAAACCAGTATACCACCACTACCTAGCATTTTCATCTTTGAATGATTAGAATTCATAGTACATTGACGCTTCCCCCCCTATTTTTAATGAAAGTAACTCTCATTCAGCACTGCCCAATTATATTATTCTTTATTTCATTTTCCATCAAAGAAAAAAATATATATACCTGTTGCCCTGGAATCCCTGGTCTTCCATTTTCTCCCTTTTGGCCCTTTAAAATTTAACAAATATTATTACTTAGTTTGCACATTTATGATGCAATTACATATAAAAACAAACTATGTATCTGGAATAAATGGCACAAAAGCAGTAATGCAACTATGTAAATGATTAGCTGCAGGGTAGTCTCTCAAAAAAACTTGAGAGAAAAATTAACCTAAAATAGTTAAAATGGATAGAGACAATAAATGAACTTTGGGAGAACAGGTAAATAATTTCAGATAGCTAAGAAAGTTTTTCCGAGTCCACATTAATAGCATGAAAGTAATTTAAAAATCCAATGTCTGTGGACATTAATCACAATGACATAATTATGTTCAGTCTTGATTATACATATTTGAGGGCAGAAGACCTCTTCTTTAAAGGAATTTTTAAAAATTAAAAATATACCGCAAATATATTTTGAATGAATAAAGTTAAATCAGGACACAAAAGAAGGGAGAAAAATTGATAAAGAAATAAACACACTTGTCCACTCAAATATTTTTGGATATCCACCATTTATAAGACATTGTACTAGACCTGGAAGCATTACTTCATTCCTATGCGGAACAAGATAATTAGAAGTTTCTAGGAAAATATATGCCTTGATAATATAATCAATTAAAAATCTAGTGACTAAAATTTTAAATACTCTTACATAGTGATTTGTTCATTTTCTTACATAGGTTAATTCTCAGTATTCATTGAGAAGCACCCATTTGTGGGACCTTAGAGAAATGAAAACAAAGATAGAATTGCTGCCTTTCAAATTGCTTATTGATTGGTGGGAAAGATTAATTAAATCAAGGATGAAATTTTAAAAAATAGAATACCGAAATATTGTCTGATAAGTATACAATGTACAATTAAACATCTGGCTGGAAAACGTAGGGAGGGACAGCTGACAGAGAGAACAAGGAATATGACTGAATTTTGGAACCTTTTGGGATGACTAAGAGGTAGCCAATGAGAAAAGATAAGAAGGTGTTTGAGGGAGTCAACTACAGAACAAACGGGAGTAATTTCTTTCGGCTAAAGCAGTGGGCAAGAATAGATAATAGTAGACAGAGTTGCAAGAAAGAAGACTGAAGAAGATTCAGTCTAACCAGGAGGAATTTTATGAGGAAGACCTTATCATGAACTGTGTGGGGCACCATTGATGGATTCCTAAGCAGATAGGTAATTCAGTTATTGCATGCTGATAAAAGGGGGAGGGGGAAGGAGGAAGTAGACTGGACTCAAATAGATCTGTTAGAAAAGCAGTATAGCCGAACCGGTTTGGCTCAGTGGATAGAGCGTTTGTCTGTGGACTGAGAGGTCCCGGGTTCGATTCCGGTCAAGGGCATGTACCTTGGTTGCAGGCATATCCCCAGTAGGGGATGTGCAAGAGGCAGCTGGTAGATGTTTCTCTCCCGTCGATGTTTCTGACTTTCTATCCCTCTCCCTTCCGCTCTGTGAAAAATCAATAAAATATATTAAAAAAAGAAAAAAAGAAAAAAAAAAGCAGTGCAGTAATCCAGGACCACTGATAAGAAATGATTGGGATGGGGTGGGGGTAGAGGGCAGGAAACAGAGAACAGCCATGTTCAAGAGTCATTTAGTTATAAAATTGCATGTGAAGAAAGAGATTGAGCTTTAAGATGACTTTTAAGACTTTATTTCTTGGGCCGAAACTGGTTTTGCTCAGTGGGTAGAGCATCAGCCTGCGGACTGAGGGGTCCCAGGTTTGATTCCGGTCAAGTGCATGTATCTTTGTTGTGGGCAAATCCCCAGTAGGGGGTGTGCAAGAGGAGCTGATCAATGTTTCTCTCTCATCGATGTTTCTAACTTTTTATCCCTCTCCCTTTCTCTCTGTAAAAAAAAATCAATAAAATGTATTTAAATTTTTTTAAATATTTTATTTCTTGGATAACTGTGTGGTGGTACCAGTTACTATGATACAGAATCTATGGGTAGGACATAGTTTATGGGGAAAGAGGACAGTACTGATTTAAACATGTTGAGATACATGAGACATTGGTATTCCAAAAGGAATACCAAGAAGACAATTGGAATATATGGGTCTAGACTCAGTTACTTAAAATTTACCTCATTCCTAATTTCAAAATTAACTTAGAAGAATCACAATAATACAATAATACTTGAGTATCTTTAGTAGAAAACAAAACACAAAAAATGCTTTTTCTGAAAAAACAACAACAACAACAACAACAAAAAAAAAACCAACTGTTAGACTATTACATTAGCAGATTTTGACTCTATTATTATCTAGTTGAAATTTCCTTTTATGCCTCCAAAAATTCTAGAACTCTCAAAATTCTATCTGTGAAATTTTTCAAAGAATTTTTCTTTTCACATTAAACTTATTCTATATAAAACTAAGCCATGATAAAGGAGTTTTGTAATCTTAAAAACATTGTAAAAGTACTGTCTGGACATTAGATTTATTATAATTCGTGGTTGTGTTACAGAAAACCAGAGAAGAACCAAACAACACTTAAAGAGATGGAGTTACATTTATTACGTGCGGGTTCAGAGGAAAATGTCTCTCAAATCCTGGGCCCCAACATGGAGGAACTTTCCCTATTTATGTTTTTACCTTCTTTGTCTCCCAAATATGGGGCGTTTCCGGACCCCCTTTGCAAGTTCTTAAAGAGCCCTATGTGCTGGGGCTTTAAGACCTCAACCAAAGTCTTGGCCTGGTGCCAGCACTGATAACTTCATCCAGGGAAGGTTTAGTGGCCTCTCTATAGTGGGAGTGGTCTTATTTTCCTTATTATTTAAGCAAGCAAGCATTTACAAAAGCCAAAAAGCAGGGTTAAAATTTCAAACAGCAGTTTTTATATAAGATGGATGCTTCGTTTGGAAGCCTTCCATTTCTAAAACTTAACAGGTTGAAAGATCAACAAATATAATTTATTCCAGATAAGCACACCATTGATCCTGCTAGTGGCATCCTATTTATGGGTCAATGTTCAGTTAGTGAAGAAACCCTTTGAATAGCTACTTAGATTGAAGTGAAACTGTCCGAGTCTTCCCTAGTAGTAGTATGGTTCTTCTCCTTGTTTTTGTTGCTAAGACACCCAAAATGAAATGACCTTCTTAACCACCCTAGATTCCTCAGCCCAAAATAATTTTCTGTTTAGTTTTCCTTCTACTGATTAGTATGTTTCCTTCCATAGATTAGTATTTATTAGATAGTAATAATTTCTTATCAAATTTACTTGTGCCATAAGCCATTTCAAATCATTTTGAAACATATACACTATAAACATAAGTAAATATATATTAAAATGCAAATTAAAATATATATCTCTATTTTGTTGAATCTCTTGGCTTTAAGTTTTTTACAAGGAAGTTGTGAAAAATCTTCTAATTTTATTTTATTGGTGACACTATTACAGATGCTCCCCATTTTTCCCATTTTCCCTCCTCCACCCAGCTCCTCCCTCCCCCAATCCTTCACCACATTATTGCCCATGACCATGGGCTATGTATATATGTTCTTTGATTAATTTTCCAGTCCCCCCAGCTCCCACCCATCTTAGATCTGTCAGTCTGTTCCTTGTATCCATGCCTCTGATCCTATTTTTTTTCATCAGTTGATTTTGTTCATTAGATTCCACATATGAGTGAGATCATATGATACTTATCTTTCTCTGACTTCCTTATTTTGCTTAGCATAATAATCTCCAGGTCTATCCATACTATCTCCAAGGGCAAGAATTCCTTCTTTTTATAGCTGTGTAGTATTCCCTTGTGTAAATGTAGCACGAATTTTATATACTCTCATCTATTGATGGTACTTGGGCTGTTTCCAGATCTTATTTATTGTAATTAGCTCTGCTATGAACATAGGGATGCATTCATTCTTTCTAATTGGTGTTTAGGGATCTTAACCTTAGATTTGACATGGTCTGAACAGTTTAGTAACAAAAGGAGAAAGCTGGAATTTAACAATTAGATATTGATGGTAAAAGACAAAGGAACTGGAAAAGCAACCAAAGCATTAGAAAGAATAAAGACCTTATTTTATAGCCAAGCAGAAAAAAAAAAAAAGCCAACAATATACCTGAATGCCTTTTTCACCTTGATTTCCTTTGTCCCCCTGCAAAAAGGTAATTTTATATGTATCATAGTAGCATATTATGTCTCAAGCAAAGAAAAATATATGATATCAATACAAGTTCCACAAATGCCTTATATACAGAAGCTGACTACAACACAATATTTGGGAAGAGAATAAAATCACATTTTGTCAAAATAATGTTCTAAATGGACATTTTCTTGTGCTTTTACAGTCCAAAGAAAATTCACTACTATTTCTATTTTACCAGAAGAAGAAAACTTTTCTATATTGATTATAATCTGAAGTTAAACAAGGAAATGAGAACTTATTTTGGCAAATGTTATTTTAAGAAATCAAACGGAAAAAATCTTCCATTAAGTTCATAGTAGCCACAATGTTAGAGAAAACAATGAAATAAAACATAATGTTGAAATGATATTTCAAAAAACATACGCTTCAAAATGAAGTTTTGGGGGATTAAATTCCATAATAATAACAAGCTTCCTAGAATTTCTATTAGAAAAGACATTAGAGATCAACTAATTCAAGGCCCTTGTTCATATTGATAATGACCGCTCTCCCAAAGTTGAACTTGGACAGTTTCCAATTTTTTTTTTTTTTACTACACCATGTTATCAGCAAACAAAATACAGTTTTTGTGTTTACTGCAAGCAGAATGCAGATTTTCTTTTATATGGCAAATTTCTGAACAAGGAAATGCTCTAAATCTAACTATGCATTCGCAGTAGATTTACTTAATATTCACTAAGGATCTAACACTTAATTGCTGCGATGAAGGTCATTCCTATGTCAGCAGTGCTGCCTCCTGCTAATCAGAACCAAAAGGACAAGGATCATACTGGGCATAATAATTTAGGGGCCAAGTGGATAATACATGAGGGATAGAAAAACAAAATGGCAGAAAAACCGAAACAGCGAAAGATATGAAGAGGAAAAACTAATAAGAGCTTATATCCTTTCCAGAATAAAATCTAGTACATCGACTTTTAACCTGAAATGCATATATTTATAATGGCATAGTCTTTTCTGAAAAATGGGCAGACACTTGTTGCTTAAAACCTTCAAACAAATGATATAGCTCAGGGTTCCTTGAAAAAGAAGGAGAGAGAAAATTTTATATGAGCATATACGACTTGTATTTTCAACTCCTTAAATGAATTTAATACAATTCATTCTCTGTAGTAGAACTGTTAATAAATAGGAACTTTATTGTCAAACATCTGATTGTAATTTTTATCCTTTCAGACTTTTGCCTCAGTTTCAGTAAGAGCGATTCATACTGGTAAGCGTGCCTGACGCTGAATACTTTTCCTGAAACATTCTTGACTCACCTGGATTGACTGCAAAACAGTCTAAATTTACAGAATAGTATTTAATTGTATGTTCATATTTTCTGATCTGAAAGCCTCTTCCCAGGTCCTCATCTAGAAGATAATACCCACATAGGGATATGAAAGACACCACAGCTATTAGTATGAGCTTAAACACATTATACACCTATCACTAAAAGTATAACCAGTCTTACTATCCAATTTTCACCCACGGAAACCTTACAGGTTAGCAGCTCATGAAAAGTGAATTATATCTCCTAAACAATGCTCACCTTTTTCCCTTGGATTCCAGGTAAACCCAGGTATCCTGGTTCTCCAGAGGGCCCCACTGCTCCTGGCTCTCCCTAAGTAACACAGAAATTACAGAAAGATCACAGACCTAGTCTTTATGAAAAGCACCGTTGTTTTTATTTCTACATATACCTCAAATTTTAAATTGCTGCTAAAAAAATGATTGACATTTAGAGTTATTCCTGTAAGAATAATAAAGAATAACAAGTTTACTGGACTCCCAATAAAACCTCATATATATTTCTATAATTAAGAATATCTGATAGCATACCATAAAATTTTATGAATATTTGATACTTTATTATTCATACCATTTCATACTTTACATTTTATACCATTAATAAATAATAAAGTACTGAAAATAATAAACATAGGTATCTTTTTTTCCATTTATTAACTACTTTTTCTTCCTCCTTTAACTTGCTTTTTCTCATATTGCTACTTTAAAAAATTTACCTTATTGTTTCAAAATTGGTAAGTAAATAGAAGTAATAAAAAGTATTGAAAATCTCATTACCCATTGTTTTTATTTTGTTATCTCTTTTCTCTCTACCTTTCACAAACACAAATACATAACTTACTTAATACGTGCTATGTATGCATAATTTTCATCTTGTACTTCAATGCTCATTGATATTATGAATTTCTTTATATACCATTATGTTTTTTAAAACATGATCTATAAATCACAAATAGTATTCAACTCTATTGATTTAGCATATTTTATTGACTAAAACTCTACTAGTGTTAAACATTTTTTCAAAAATTTTATTTTTATAAACAATATTGAGTTGAACATCTTTGTAGTTAAACTGTGTGCACATTTGTAGTTTTTCTTTATACATATGGAATATTATTTTCTTAGAAGCAAATTCTTGAGCTGTTTCAGAATAAAGAATATCCCTGAGTTATCTTAACTCAAATTGTCTACTCTTCATCATCTCATAGGGGTTATTCTCTTTCTTTCTTTGAGTGCTAAGAATCACTTTATTGCATGGGTTTAGGGGTTTGGGGTGCTAGGGAGTCTGGAGAGGGAACACACAGCAGGCTCCATCCAACAGAGAGGCTCAGGGACTGTTGCTGGGGGCATGACCCCCAGTGGAGGAGTCTCAGGTGGTGGAAGCAGCTGCTCCCTCTGCTGTCACTCCTGTGGGAGCATGGCTCTGTTGGCCCTGCCCCAGCAAGTATCATTGTAGGTGACTGGGATGATCCGATCCTTTTCATCCATGAAGCTCCATTGCATCTGCTCCAGCATCCAGAGGCAGAACCGTGAGGACCCTACCTGCCAGCATGACGGGGAGGCAGAATCCCAGCACATGCTGGTGTGTCTGTGCTGCTGCTACTGCCTCTACTCTGGTCCCTGAGGCCTCACATAATGAAACTGGACCCAGTATCTTAAAATTTTTAAAAAAGGAGGTTCTCAGAAAGCACAGAATGAAGATGAATCAACAATCTTTGGGTTAAAACTGTAAGAGATAGGACATGATTCTGAATGTTCCATGTTTTTCTGTGTGTTTTGTTTTGTGTTTAACCATCAGTCCAAAACTTTATCCTAAAACTCTTCTGTAGAAACTAAGTTTTATTCTCTTTGCTTATTGGGTCTGCTCTTGAGCTGCTTAGTATTACGCTAAATTTTTAAAAGCTGAAGGGAACTGAAAATCTCATGAAATAAATAGAAGCATGGTTTGAGGGAAACTGGTAATGGTGACCCTGGGTCACCACTCTGAAAATAAAGTCCCAGCCATCAGCAAACAAAGGAACAGCACGACTTATGGGAGCCACCCACTCTTGTTTCCACCCATGTGAGAGAGTGATAGTCTCTAGACCAGAAAAAAAACGTTCATATTAGCACATGACTTTTACCATTTCAAAAAAAAAATCAAGTCAAAGCACATTTCATGCAATTATTACCCAAACTATGAGAAAGTATCCAAAAAACAGAAGTGAATTGGTCCAGTTGGTCATTTCCTTTCATGTACCTTAATTTTATCACAAAAGAAATCCTAATTTCAGATAACTTTTCTTAAGATATACAAATGTTAATATTATCAAACAAAGAGGACAACTTAGAATTCTTTGAAAATATTTCCAAGTCTATCAAATCACAGTTACCTTGAGCCCAGAAACCCCAGGCATCCCTTGAAGTCCAGGTTCGCCTTTATTTCCCTATCAATGCATCAAAATATTTGAATTAAAAAAGTCATAATTTATCTGATATAGACATTTATAGAAATATATTTAAAATGATTTTTAGCCCTAGCTGGTTTTGCTCAGTGGATAAAGCATCAGCCTGCAGATTTAAGGGTCCTGGATTCAATTCTGTTCAAGGGCACATATTTTGGTTGCAGGGTCAATGCCTGGTCCTAGTAGAGGCTAATGTAGGAGGCAACCAATTGATGTGTCTCTCTCACATCCATCTCTCTCTCCTCCTCTCTTCCACTCTTTCTAAAACTCAATGGAGAAATATCACTACTTACCGTACTGAGAATGAACAAAATAAAATAATTTCTATATTTTCAACTTTCCACTTGTTTGAAACATGGACTCTATACATTGAGCCTACTTATGAAGAAAAACTCTTCTACACAAGAAAGTGAGTTCTCATATTTATAAAAGCTCTCCAAAAGTATGTGTTTTTTAAAAATATATAAGCAGGTCCAAGTATAATGGGAGAGATTAAAATATTTAGGAACCAGAGCTAATTAGCTAGGTCTCCACAACGCACAGACTGCAGCCACATATTTTCACAGCATCCTCTGGGTTGAAGGTGTTTACTTTGCTGTTTTCCTTTCTCACTATGGGTCACCTTCAGGATGAACCTGAAGGAAAGAAACCTAGCTTCTAATGTACAGTGGCTTTTTTGAAGAAATACAGATCAGAAAATGTTTAGTTTGACAGCAAAGAATGTAAGATGGGACAAGATGACTGGATATAAAAGAGAGAAAAGGCCTGCTGGCTAATAAGGAGAAACTATCAACAGTTGTTCTGGTTTGCAAATACACAATAATACCTGGAATCACAACCCAATCAGTATCTGGAAAAAGCCCTAATTAAGCAGCTCCCTGTGTCTCCTGAAAGGAGCAGGTGATGATCATCCATAGGCAAGTTGGATTCATTTCTAAGGGAACCAGCTTCATGTTCAGCTTTTGAAAAGTGCTCATATTGAGAAACATGTGAACCTGATATATGGAGTTAATTAAAGCATGTAGCACATAGCAACAGTGTTGAGCAATAGAACGATAGCTCATTAATATTTCTAATGTTAGAAGTGATTAAGCTGGAAATCAAGGATGTCAGAAGCCTTGCCAAAAGTTACATGGCTTGATTATGTTAATATGTCCTACTATCAGTCAAGTAATGTTTTTGAAAACTGGAATGTGGTATGGTAAAGTAGGCTTCTAATGGTTAAACAGCTATTTAAAAAAGAGGTATTGTAATCTAAATTAGAAGTGTTCTGGAGATCTCCCACAGAGTTTCAACCTCATCCCGGCCCTTCTAAGATAGCTTTCTGTCCCACTCTAGCCAGTGATACTGAAGGCATAGTCCACATACATATACTTGACAAAACTGGCAGAAATAAGCTAATAGAGAGGTCAGTATAAACTATGACCTGTGGGTTAAACCTAGCCCAAAGCATGTTCTTCTTTTGTGTTTTTCTGTTCGTTTGTTTTTAATATGAAACGCTTCACAAATTTCCGTGTCATCCTTGGGCAGGGGCCATGCTAATATTCTCTGTATCATTCCAATTTTAGTATATGTGTTGCCGAAGCGAGCACCAAAGCATGTTTCTGTAAATGAAATTTTAGGGGAACACAGGCATATCCCACATGGCTTGTGTTTGCTCATGGATGTTTTTGCAATAAAACAGAAGAGTTGAGTGGTTGCAACAAAGACTATGTGGCTCTCAAAGACTAAAGTACTATCTGGCCCTTTGCAGAAAAGGTTTTCAAACTTGAGCGAATTAATATACTTCATAAAAAGAACTTAAAATGTTTTGTTGAAAAGATTGCATTAATATGAATAATTTTAACATCCAAATTATTGCTCAAGTTCAAGATGAGGGAAATTAAACTTTATAGTAATTCATGTAAAAATAACAAACTGTGTGATATTGGAAACAATCACTTGCCTCCCCAGCCAAATCAGCAAAATCAATAAATGTCACAAATATCTTTTAGGAAAAAGCCAGCAGGTTTAACTGACCTCCAGCTAAGTAGGAGTCAATAATGTGAAGTGAATAATTTTAAAAAGCTGATGAATGGGGCACATCTGTAGTAGTATCAGCAATAAAAATCTGATGAAATCTCAGATTGTATTATCAAAATTTAGAGAATCCAGAGTATGATAGGAGAGTTATTGTATTTTAGATACTTAGAGTATACAACTCCACATCTTCTTTAAAAAATTACCTTGAGAAGAAATGGAGAACCTCCACTTGGCAAGCCAAGTCACTCAAAGGTTTTACAGCAACTCTGCACACCTACTGCTGCTTGGACCCACAACGCTTCCAGAATCCACATGGGTCCACACTGGTGAAAGGGCAGCTACTTTTCCCTAATCACTAGGTTTCCATGACATTTTATCCTCTCTTTTGTAATGCTTCAGAAACTCAAAGTACATCTACTCATTTTGTATCCCAGGTTCTATTCTCCTGGGAAAAAAAAAACAAAACCTAGTTAAATGTTGAATACCTCCAAAACAGCAATTATATAACTTCCTTTTGAAAGATTTTTCTAGAATATACTCATTAAATAGTTGAGAATAGCTTCCTGAATCTAGCCGGGACATATTTAGTTACATCCTCTAAAAAAAAAAGTAAGAATAAAAAAATAGTTTTCTTAGCACAGGATTCTATACACTAGCAAATGGTCATAGCATGGTATTACAAGAATTTCATTTCTACCATGAGAATACCTAACCTGACATCCTAAATATATTCATCAAGGTTGCCTTACTTTTTTAAATTCAGAAAGTAAAGATAATATACTATCCATAGTCCTTAGGAAAGAAATACCTAATAAAACTCACTACAAGGCATTTCACATTTCAAGAATAAAAACTGCATATACATGCCACTAAATAAAAATACCCCAGAGAGGACTGGAAAACTGGTGACCATAAATGCTTTAGTTCAGTGGGTTTGGCAGTAAACTTCATAGAACTCTACATTTTCCTCAGTGCCCTCTGAGATGCCAATAAGGAAGGAGGGAGCTGAGTAGTGAGGGAGTCTAGAACCTTCCCAGCTTAAACCAGACCTGCTTTACTTTAGTCTGTTCTATATGCATAGTTCTTGCGCAAAATTTTATTCCTACAAGTGATTGTTCCAAGAACTAAAACCACATTCAAAATAAAATCAATGTAGTTAAAACTTTTACTGAAGTACATAAATGGTATTTGACACAAAGTTCTCAATCTTATTGATTGTCCTATATTTACCTTAGATCCTGGAGTTCCAGGATGACCTGGTGAGCCATTGCTTCCCATCAAACCCTACATATTTAGGTGGGAATTCAAGAGAAATATAGAGAAAAACATTTTAAAAACTTAAATGCATTTCCAAGCCACACATTCTCATAACAATTGATCTATTTATTTGGAAAATTCCTTTACACACATCCAAATAAAGGCTAATAAAGTAAATAAGCAACCTATACAAGATAGAATGAACGCTAGCAGAGCCCTTGTAAATTTTTGCTCAAAGAATCTACATTAGCACAAGTTACTAAAGGGCTGGTAAAAGACAGATGTAAGGAAAAGTTTATTTTTTTCTATATTCATTCTTCCTTTTATCATGAGGGCGAATAATTAGGTTTCTGGATAGATGCTACCTTGATCAACATTACTTACAATTTCTATTTTCTTGAACAATATTTTGAGTTACAATCTAATAATTCTTTGAATATAATAATCTCTCTTCAAGTTACAAAATGGCCATATTTTTAGCTAACCATATAATTAATAATAAGACAATGATAACCACTCTAGAAAAAGGATCTGATTTAGTTTTTGTTGTACTTTAAATACCATCATGTATACTAAAAAATCTGCTTTCTCTTAAATATGGCAAAGGAAATGTGTTGAGCAAAATAAAAACTCAATTAATATCATCATAAAATGTAATCTCAGCATGGCCATATTAAAAATACCATGTCATCAATATTATGCTTTGCTGTCAATTTAGGATGTGATCGCAATTATAAAATGTAAAATATACTAGCACAGTATATGAAATATTAAAAATTTATTTTCTGTTCTATAGTAAGGTCTCTGATCTTTATTTGGGTGGTCAAATTTTTGAGAACCTGAAGAAATCTAGACTTTCTTAGGAAAATGAACATAAATATTATTTCTCTCATACAAATGCATGGAATTGGTGAACCCCAATTATCTTATTGCTGGACCCTATCCAGTCTGTGAACTCCAGCATAAGCACTCTTGGAACATAGTAACACTATTTCAAATGCCCGATAATAATGACATTAACATACAGGTATCCCCGGAGCTCCTTTTTTTCCTAATGGTCCTGGAGGCCCAATTTCTCCCTAAAAATCAAATACAGATCAAATTTAAAATTGGAAATTATCAACTCATTTCCAGAAATTTCCGACCAAAGCACTACAGAATAAAAATTCAAAACCAATCAACCCAGTGTGGTCTTTTTTCCCTTCCTGAACTATAAGACAGGAGCAAGGCAAGGCTGAAAACTCAGGACTTGAACAGTTTAAAGATGTGGGCCTGGGGTCTGTGGACTTTCAAAGTCAAATATTTTCATTAGGAAATCAGGTATGACACTTGCCAGTTTTTCAAAGAAGACTTAGCAGTTCACAAAAAGGTGAGACAACAGGTGGGAATAATAAAGAATTTTTTTTTTTTTACTGATCAATAGGAGTTTAAGATCTATGATAGTAAAAACAAACTAATTTAAAAAAAAAACACCAAATACGGAATAACAGCATTCAGATTTAAACTTCTGGGATTGTGGCTTACTGGGTGCTCCAAGGGATTATCTGAATCCAGAACAAAAACAAAAATCAGAAAGAGCATCCTCTTTGAGAAAATGCCAGTCTTATAAGAAGTAGGGGAGGTCTTCAAAGATCTCCTTGTTTTAATAAAATATACTCTCGGTTGAGGCTATGATTATGTGGATTTGGAGCTGTGCAGGAGTCAGAGGATTGGGGTTGCCTGAGAGTGCATGCTCAGCTCAGGAAACTGACTGCTGGATCAACCATCTATAGAGGCAGAACTTTCAAAGGGGGTTGAAATGGTGTCCATGCTACCAATAGGAGGCAGGTCTCCATCTCCAATTAGGCTGACAGGACTTGCACCAATTAAGATAAGCAATGAGCTCACAATCAACAAGAAAGAGGCAGCAAGCCACAGAATGAGACTCAACAGGAATATCCACAAACTATAGAAGCAGAATTTAAAACTGTTTATGAAATATTTACAAATTAAAAAAAGGAAATTAGGAGGACTAAATAGGACTGAAAACAGAATTTAAAAAATTATTACAAATAAAAAGATATTATTAAAAATTAGAACTTGCCCTGGCCAGTGTGGCTGAGTAGTTGGAGTGTTGGCCTGCACACCTAAGGGTCTTGGATCCAAATCCTGGTCAAGGGCACATATGTGGACACCAGTTGGGGCCGGTGCAGGAGGCAACCAATCCATGTATCTCTCTCACATTGATCTCTTTTCCCCCTACCCCATCACTCCAACTCTACCTCCCTTCCACTCTCTCTAAAAAATCAATGGAAAAGATATCCCCAGGTGAGGATTTAAAAACAAATAAACAAACAACTAAAAAAACAATTAATTTTCCATAACTAGTTTGGCTCAGTGGATAGAGCATCGACCTGCGGACTGAAGGGTCCCAGGTTCGATTCCAGTCAAGAGCATGAACCTTGGTTGTGGGCATATCCCCAGTAGGGGGTATTCAGGAGGCAGCTGATTGATGTTTCTTTCTCATCGATGAGAAAAAGTTTGTTTTTCTAATTCTATCCCTCTCCCTTCCTCTCTGTAAAAAAAATAAAATATATTTAAAAACAATTAATTTAAATATATTAGACACAGTAAAGGAAAATATGTACACTAGAAAATATATCCAAAAAATTTAACCAGAATGGAAGACAGAATAAAGAATATGAAAAAAAAAAACTGTTTAGGGATATAGAGGACAAGATTAGAAGGGATAAATATATATCTCACAAGAATTCCAGAAAGATGCAACAGAGAGAATGAAATAGTAGTAATATGGAGGTAATGGTTGATGTTTTATAGAAATGATTCCACAGAACCAGGAAGCAAATTGAATTCCCACCAGAATGAATAAAGAAGAGTCTTTATCTACATATATCACAGTGAGTTTCAACAACACTAAAAACAAGTGAATAACTTAAAAGAATCCCAAAGAAAGGGACAGACACAAATCAACAGTCATTAGAATCAAAGCATATTTTTCATAGTAACAGCAGAAGCCAGGAGAAAATAGGAGACATTTCTCAATGTGTTAAGAGAAAATAATCATTAATTTTGAATTGTATGCTCTACAAAATTGTCTCAAATACAAGAGTAAAATAAAGGTATTTTTAGTTAAATAAAAACTGGAAGTTTATGATCAAGGAATCTGTACTAAAAGAACTTCTAAAGGTATAGTTCAGGAAGTAGTAAAATTACTATGAAGAGCACAAGATAGAAAAATAATCTAGTAAAATAGAAAGCAAGTATGTAAATGCAAATTCATATTATCTGGATAAAATAACAATAAAAAGTAATTTATATAATAATAGCTTGTGAAATTATATCATATTTGAACAGTTGACTTGCCCTGAATGTAATAAAAAAGTATTCTTGGTGAAGACATAGTACCCTTTTAATAAGCTAATGCAGGCCCAAATCTTTCAACTTTCATCAATACTCACCTTTTGTCCCATTAATCCTTGGTTTCCAGGAAATCCTGGGATTCCCTAAAAATAAATAAAATATATTTTAAATAAAATTTTTGTTGACTATATCATTAGAGAATAGGTCATAATTGGATTTTTAACTTACAAATAATGCATAATTTCAAATATATCCATTTATGTATAACACTTCCACTTATAAGAATCTAATTTGGAAAACAGAAAATTTATGAGAATTGATACTTTATGAACATCCACTGATACTAAAAGTTTAAATGAAAGGCTTTCAAAAATCTCTGAGAGTATTAACCTTGGTTCTTCCTTCAGATCAATGTAAGTCATAAAATAAGGACATTTCATCTAAACACATTCCTGTGTTACTTATCAAGAATAATGTAAATAAAAATGGTGAAATCAGAGTTCAGATTCAACACAACAGTTCCAAAGGCCCTCAAAATATCACAACTATAATTAAAAACTGATGAAACTAAATAATTTCTTCCAAACTGAGCCTTGAAATACCCAGAAACCTAACTCCTTGTGTAAAATATGGTTATCTTTCTCCTAATGATTCCCTTGCTAATAAAATCATAAAAAATATGCAGGCCACAGCTTGTGGAGAGACAGGAAAACAGAGAGGTCTTTCACATGGCTCAACCAGAATGTACCAGTCCTCTAGCAAGAGTCAGAGAAAATTAATGTTAATTTTATAAATTTGAGAATGTTAGTACATTTATTATTAAGTAATTCTACTCAGTCTTTAAATACATTTATCAAAATGATCATTTCTCACCCAAACAGTGATGATGCTAATCACATTAATCAATTTTCACTTTTTATTGTTTTTAACTCCTTTCTTGATGACACTTAAGATGGAATAATTAAAGTGTGTGTGTGTGTGTGTGTGTGTGTGTGTGTATGTGTATGTGTGTGTGAGTGTGTATGTTCACAATCTGGTAGGAAAGGGAATGTGAAAGAGAAAGAAATTGGGCCCCATCAGTATTTCTTTGAAAGCCCTCTGCATCGTTAGTGCTTACAAAGAATAAGCAGTACTCTCCTCAGTAAATCAGGGCAAGTGGTAGAGATGCCACTATCAGCGAAATCCAATATCTTCTATTACAGGAACAGTTTGCCATAATTTGGCCTCTCAAATCTTGATTTTATTAATGCAACTAGAAGCTCAGTGTACAAAATTTGTGCACTGGGGGGTGTCCCTCGGCCTGACCTACACCCTCTTGCAGTCTGGAACCCTTCGGGGGATATCCGCAAGTAAAGCTGGCAGTCGGACATCCCTCTCGCAATCCAGGATCCCTCACTTCTTTCCACCTGCCTGCTTGCTCCTTACTGCTCAGCCCACTGCTCCTTAGTGCTGCCATGGAGGTGGGAGAGACACCTGCCACCACTGTTGCACTCACCAGCCATAAGCCTGGCTTCTACCCCTGTGGGAGCGTACTGACCACTGGGGGCAGAGCCTACATTGAACATCTGCCCTTGGTGGTCAATGAGCATCATAGCGTCCAGTTGTCTGGTCATTCCACCATAATGGTTGCTTAGGCTTTTATTATATAGATTCTGTTCAGTACAGGACAGGATCATATAGTTCCAGTATAAAAATCCACCTGAATTATAATTTTATTTTACTCAACTCAGTTCAGTTTGCCAGAGTTCTATGCCCTTTGCAGAGAAAAAAAAATGCATGTAAGCAATAGCTATCTACAGGTGTTTGAAGTCTACTTGAAAACACAAAACTTTATAAATGTACTAACTAGGTATAATATAATATTAAATTTCAATGTAACATTATAAAACATGAACATAGGACATTCTATAAACACACTAAAACATAAAACAAAAATAAACTGAGTTTTAAGTATAATAAACATAGAATAATATAAACTGTATCCTTATATACAGAAAATTTATATTCTCAAATCAAGATCAACATTGTTCCAGAATAAAAGCCTTATTTAAATAGATAGCACCTGCAACCAAATTTTTCTCTCTCTCTCTCTATCTCTCTCTCTCTCACACACACAATCAATTTAGATCCAAGTTCTGAATTTAAATAAAATCTCCTTATAAAATCATATCAAGATGGGCACACATTATTCTGTGTTGATACAATTGTGGCAACAGTCCCTTGGCCCCAAGTATCCCTAATGGGGTCATGTTATTGCCTATGACACAAGCAAGCCTAAAAAGCTAAATTTTGCTGCACAGAGTAGTCCTTTATTATTTAGGGTTTCATCACCACTCAAGTCTCTGTGCCCTTCATAATCTATGATATTAGGAAACAGTTACAGATATCCTGACTCTAGTCTTGTTTCTAAAGCCAAATCAGGAGTCAACAAGTCTGTACTTTCACTCTGGGGGGAAACAGAATTATGCCCTGGCATTCTTGAGTAGCAAGCTGGCTTCCACCTCCCAGAAATTCTTGAGAACCCCATATTTACCCCCTGGATCTGATTGGACACCCTTCCATCTGAGTAATTCTAAGACTAAGGTTGGTTTACCTTAGGACAAAGCCACAAATCTTACATTATCTCAACATATCAGATATTGAGAATATTTGGGGAGAATTTCAGGTTGGGAAAAAAGATTATTTTTAAACTGTTGTGTTTCTTCTAAAATTAGTGAACATTAAAATACATCTCATAGATGTGAAAAGAAGTCATATCATCTATTCCACTTATACCAATAACTATTAAATACTTATTTTGTAACAAGCAAAAATATATAAAATAATGTAATATGAAAAACAGAGTGTAAAATTAATTTATAAAAGCAATTTTTGACCAAACTAATATATCATGAGTGTGGATGGAATAACAGACTATTGAGAGAGGTTAACCAGAAGAGCTGAAATCATTCAGAGCTTTATTAGTTAATAAAATTCTCCTAGGTAGTATTTTCCTGGGCTCCCAATGCATTTGTTGAAACAGACTAAACATTGCCAGTTTTACATTAGCAGAAATAGCATTCAAAACCATTTGCAATTACCAGTTTGTTGATCCAAAAGTATTTAGTAACAACTACTTTATTTTTAAAAATGTATTTTATTGATTTTAGAGAGGAAGGCAGAGGGAGAGAGAGATAGAAACATCAATGATGAAAGAGAATCATTGATCTGCTGCCTCCTGCACACCCCCTACTGGGGATCAAGTTCGCAACCCTGGCATGTGCCCCTGGTCGGAATAGAATCTGGGACCTTTCAGTCTGCAGGCCGACGCTCTATCCATTGAGCCAAACCAGCTAGGGCAGTAACAACTACTTTACAGAGCAAATGTTTTTCCAAGCTAAATCTTTATATTTCTCTTTCAGCCTGTGTGATTTGGGTTCAGACAACTGTGAAATGTATAAGCAAAGATAGAAACAAGTCTTCTATTTGGTAAGAGTAAAGAGACCTATTTATTCCACTTACGTGATTTCAGTTTGGGTTTTGAGGAAGAGGAGAGGGTCAGCTAGAAATTCCTGTATAATGTTGTGGTCAGAAACATGGGTATAAAAATAAATGTTCTAGAAGCTTCTCTGTAACCATTAAACCATTAACAAATAGTCATTAAAAATAGGAATTTAGAATAAGATGTTTGGTCCCTATTTCCTAGAGATCACTTTATAATGAAAAAAGATGTATCCATGGTATATTACTTACAAAAGACAAAATATCACTTTATTCTTCCCCACATATAATGAATACATTTATTTCACCCTTGAAATTAGAGCATCGTGAATCAAATCTGCTTTTAGTTAATGCAATAGTTTCAATGTACTGAAAACAGATGCAGCACATTAATGGTATTTTAAAATCAAAATTTTCTTTTTAAAAAATATATTTTATTGATTTTTTTATAGAGAGGAAGGAAGAGGGATAGAAAGTCAGAAACATCGATGAGAGAAACATCAATCAGCTGCCTCTTGCACGCCCCCTACTGGGGATGTGCCCACAGCCAAGGTACATGCCCTTGACCGGAATCGAACCTGGGACCTTTCAGTCCGCAGTCTGACGCTCTATCCACTGAGCCAAACCGGTTTCGGCTAAAATCAAAATTTTCAATGTTTCTATGTAATAGTGAAGATACTTAATATTACACAGCTTTCAAAATATTAGAAGCATATTATGTCTTCTTTTTTTATAAAAAGAAGTTATTTTTTTTATTCCCAGAGATTCAATGAAAGAAGAACTCATGTTGAAAGTATTATTATTATTAGTTACAAAGATTACAATGATTTAAAAAGAAGATAGAATTAGTATGAAACAGTTAAAAATTTAGACTCTGGAGTCAGCCAGTCCATTGTGAAGTGGCTAAATGACTCTAGGCCAGTTATTTAAACTGTGAAATCTCCCTGAGACCGGTTTGGCTCAGTGGATAGAGAGTCGGACTGTGGACTGAAGGGTCCTGGGTTCGATTCCGGCAAAGGCATGTACCTTGGCTGCGGGCACACCCCCAGTAGGGGGTGTGCAAGAGGCAGCTGATCGATGTCTCTCTCATCGATGTTTCTGACTTTCTACCCCTCTCCCTTCCGCTCTGTAAAAAAATCAATAAAATATATTAAAAAATAAAAAATAATAAACTGTGAAATCTCAGTATCACTATATCACACATGGGGAAAATAACAGAACCTAATTCATGGAGTTGGTACGTTTACCAATGAACTTTCACAAGTGCTTAGTTAGCTCAATGGTCCATGATAATATTGGATTTCAGCTCCCCCCTGACCCTTGAAAGTTACAAAATAAATGAGTCAACTCTTCTCAGTATCTCAAAATTTGTCTTTTTTCTCCATTTTGAGGAAGTCTGTTTTGTCTTTCCACCTTGCCTTTTTCTATGCTCATTTCCAAAAGTTACCATTGTTTTCAAGATGACTCTGTCAATCTACGGCTTCCCACGAGGGGGCGGCAACATGCTGGCATTGCCCTCATTCATTACCTTTGCCTTTTCATGTTTGGCTGACTCTGATTATACAGAAAAATACTACAGTGACTACTCTTTTTTAAAAAGCAGAATTATAAATACATTATATATTTCATCACTATTAAAAACATTTATATTTCAACACACTTTTCCCCCCAAGAAAAAATATGACAAAAAGTTTCAAATACATTTACAGGTGAACAAACCCCACAACATTTTTCAGTCCAATGTTTTTAAATTCCAGACGGACAGATCATTATGAATGATGTACAAAAGATTGCTCTGTGGTAAGATAACTCTGAATAGATGTGACAGCCATCGCTGCCAGACCTTAAAGAAACCAATATACAAGTACTTGCAATGAACTCTTAACACAGAAATTACTGGTTTTACTACCCTCTTTAATACTTCAATACAGTTTTACTACTCCGTTTGATCTTTAAGGGGAGAAAGAGCAATCTAAGTAACAATGGATGATTTTGTTTCCCTAGCCTAAAAACCAGGACCCACATGGTATTGGATCCAAATTACCCAAATAATTTCAATAGACTATTCTTTGGCAAATACTTGTGGGCTTCTCATACTTATGTCATAATAACTTACATAAAGAGACAAGAGATGCCACAGAAAGGAATAGCTATTGGTGAGTCCTTTGCAAAGTTGCTTCATGTTACTGGCATTTCTCACCCTAATCAAGTCATTTATACAGTTTTAAAGCTGAGAAGACATGCTGCATGCTTTGCAAATGTATTTATTAATTTTTAGGACAATATTTAAAAAGACAAATATTTATTAAATTAAAATTACATACCTGAAAACCCAGAGGAGGCAGAGGAGGACCAGAATGAAATACCTGAGAACCGTCTGCACTGCCACATCACAGAAATGTCATAGAACCGCCCTGACCCCTCCCCTCACTACAGAAAAAATAACCTACCGTTGGACATCGGCAAGTGAAACCATGCATGTGAAACTCATTAGTGAGTTAAAAGGAACATATACATATACACATATGTAAACCTGAAAACCAATTCCATTTCAAAGAAAAGTTCCAAAGTAAAACCAGAGTTATTCTAAACTAAGCTCCGATCCTCTGAAAACCTAAAAAGTGCAGTTCATAGTATTTTGGGCACATGGAATGTCACTGTATAACTCAAGACAAATTGTGGTGAACTTCTCATTAAGGAGAAAATGGGACATGGATTTTTCAAAGACCTTTATAGCTGACGCAGTAATGCTATATACCATTTTCCAGAGAAATCTGAAAATTATAATAAATATTTTTTTAAAGTAATACAAATGCAGACTGGTGCAGCCATTATAGAAAACAGTATGAAGTTTCCTCAAAAAATTAAATATGGAACTATCTTTTGACCTAGTGATCTCACTTCTAGGAATATATGCTAAGAATCCCGAAACACCAATCAGAAAGAATGTATGCAATCCTATGTTCACAGCAGCACAATTTACAATAGTTAAGATTTGGAAACAGCCCAGCCATCAATAAATGAGAGGATAAAAAAGCTATGGCACATTTCACAATGGAATAGTATAGAGCAGTCAAAAAGAAGGATCGCTTACCCTTTGGGACAGCATAGAGGGACCTGGACAGTATTATGCTAAGTGAAATAAGCCAGTCAGAGAAAGACAAGTATCACATGATCTCATTCATATGTGGAATCTAATGAACAAAATAAACTTGAACAAAATAGATCCAGAGATAGAGAAGCATGGAAGAGATTATCAAATATCAAGAGGGAAGGCGTGAGTGGGTGGGTTAGTGGGAAGAGATTAACCAAAGAACTTGTATGCATATGCATAACCCATGGACAATAGTATGAAGCCCTGGGCAGGGGCGGGGATATGGGCAAGAAAGGGTCAATGGTGGAAAATGGGGACATATTTAATACTTTCAACAATATAGATTTTTAAATTTTAAAAAAGTAATATATAAGTCAACTAATAAAAATATTTTAAAACATCAAAGGTTGAAGATAGTTTGAAGAAAATGAATTAATTTTAACCTTCATTTATATGATAGATTCCTTTTTTAGGAATTATTTTTGACTGGTTTTGTTATTAGGCTTACTTGAATTTAGACAATCTTCATATTTTTAAAGCCCTGGGGAAGTTTAAGTAACATAGAAACTATCTGGTCCTGGGATAATAGGTATATTTCTGAGGTAAACAAAATAATGACTCCCCCAACCCCAGAAAGATGCCTGCATCCTAATCCCCAGAACCTGGGAATATGTTAATTTTCATGGTAAAGATGTTTTTCAGATAGGATTGAGGTTAATGAATTTAAGATTTTTGTGGATTTTCTGGGTGGGCCCAATCTAATAAAAAATAATTAAATGTGAAAGAAGATGGGTAAAAATATTCAACATGCAAGTGACTTCACTATTATGTTAGGAAATCAAATAAATCAGTGCATAGAACAAGTTGAGCATGACTAAGTAGGACTTGTTTCAGGATGCAATGAGTGTTCGACATTAAGAAATATACCCATATAATGTGTTATGTTTATGTAAACTACTATATTAATAGAGGGAAAACAATACAAAATCACTTCAAAAGATACTAAAAATACATTTTGTAAAACTTATCATGCATTATTTATTTAAACCTTTTAATAACCCAGGACTAGAACTTGGTAAAACTGGATCTGAATCTGTGGGAAACCAATTAATAAACACCAGACTTGGTGAAACACTAGACATTTCTATTTAAAATTAGGAATAAGCTCAAAAAAAAAAAATGGCGGCGGAACGGAGGGATTCGATCTGAATCTGCTCACAGGGTAGAGGGAGGGAGCAGCTGAGAGTCGCGCAGGGAGCATTTGTCGGAGACTAGGGGGACAGCTGTGCTCCAGGAGAAGATAGAGGACTGCTGCGCTGGCCTCCCTAGCCTGAGGAGCCCCAGTACTGCTGGGTTCTCTCCCTGAGCCAACTGCGAGAGGAGGCGCGCGGAGGCGGACCACGACATCTTGAACGAGAGGAGCCGGAAACCATACAGCTGCCATTCGCGGTACCGGCGGGACCTCTGGGGCTCCCAGAGCACCTGCGACCAGGTGGCGCGCAGAGCCCAGGGAGCTCTAAACTCCAGCAAGGAAAGGTCAGATTTCCCTGGGGGTACTTTGGGCGCGAAACTGAGGGGGCTGGCAGTCTGGGAGATCTGCACCTCGGAACTCAAAACCTGGAGATCTGCACCTGAAATAGAATCTGTGGCTGTTGAAGCTGGTGAACTTGGGAGAGGGCCCTTGGAGCTGGTGGCAGAGTTGATCCCTGGAGCGCAATCAGTTTGGACCTGACAGAGGGGGGAAGCCCGGAAGATTTTGGGAGGGTTCTGGCTGCTAAAACAGCAGTCACCATTAGAGAGGCAGTATTGTTTAGTTCAGGATAGAGAGGACCAATAGACCCAGAAGTCAATCTAGAAACACTGCCACCCAGGGGCCAAATCACAAATTGACTCTTATGTGACAGGGAATTGATTATATCTTTTCTTCGACCTTGGGAATACAGTCTATTTTCATCTACACTTTAGTATCTTTTACTCTACCTCAACTTCACCTTTATACCACCACTCTCTGGCTAACCTTTCCCTATTTAGTGCCTTGTTTCCCTTACACTTTTCCCGCTTTAGATTTACCTAATTCTTTCCCCTTACCCCCTGTTAAAATTTCACCCCACTGATATATCTAATCTCTAACCACCTAATCCAAGTGCATATATACCTCTAGCTTCTCTGACTTCACTATCTTAAAGTGTTTTTAGCCCTGTCCTGTTGTTGTTGTTTACTTGACTGTTGATTATATTGATTTTTTAAGCAGGTTTATGAGATTGATTTGCTTATTCTGTTATTTTGGTTTGTCTTGTAGGGGGGGTTATTTTTATTTTTGGTGTTGTTTCTTGTTTTGTTGTCCTCATCTGCATTGTTTTTGAGATAGATTTTTGCTTCTGTGTTCCCTCACCTCTCTTGATATTAGTAGTTGTATGTAATTTGTATCAATCTCCAAGTACTTGTTGCAGGTTTTGGTTCGGATTAGGGGCTATCCTATAGGAGTTTTCACCCCACATTTATAATTTACTCCTTTTATTTCTTTTTTTCTTCTCCCCCTTTTCCCATTATCATTTTGGCATTCCTGTCTTTCTTTTTTGTGAGTGTATGTGTTTGGGGGGGTCTCTTTCTTTTTTGTGTGAGTGTGGGTGTGTGAGTGTCTGTGTGGGTCTGGGGGAGGTTCTCTTTCTTTTTTCCCACCTATCACCAAATTTGCCTTTCTCTGGCAGTCACCTTTATTTGGAATTACAATTACTTTGACTACATTCCGGTTCAGTGCCTGGTGCGTTGCACCTGGTTGTGTTGTATTTTGTGCCTTTAAATCAACACAGGAGAGTGAGAACTACATAACCACATACACAGAGAAGAGAGACCATGGGAAGACAAAGAAATAGCCCACATATGAAAGAAAAGCAAGGCTCGCCAGAAAAGGAGGTAAACGAAATGGAAGTTAACAACCTGTCAGAGAAAGAATTCAGAGAAATGGTCATAAGGTGGCTGAAAAGAATGGAAGACAAATTTGATAATATGAGTAAGACCCAAGAGGAAATGAGGAAGACCCAGGAAGAAATGATGAAGAGCCATGAAGAAATGAAAAGTGACATTGCTGAAGTAAAGAACTCAATAGAAAGTATTAAGAGTAGACTAGAAGAAGCAGAGGATCGCATCAGTGAGCTAGAAGACCAGGTAGGAAAAAATAACCAAGTAGAGCAGATACTAAAAAAAAAAAATTAAAAAGCAGGAGGAGAGCCTAAGAGAACTTTTGGACAACATGAAACAAAACAACATCCGTATAATTGGGCTTCCAGAAGGACAGGAAACTGAGCAAGGAATAGAAAACCTGTTGGAAGAAATAATGACAGAAAACTTTCCTGGTATAGGAAAGGAAAAACCCACACAAATCCAAGAAGCTCACAGAGTCCCAAGCAAAATAAACCCCAAAAGACCTACGCCAAGGCATATTATAATTAAATTGGCAAACACCAATGACAAAGTAAGAATCTTAAAAGCTGCCAGAGAGAGACAAAAAGTCACCTACAAAGGAACACCCATCAGACTAACAAGTGATCTCTCAACAGAAACCTATCAGGCCAGAAGGCAGTGGAATGAAATCTACAAAGTCATGCAAAGGAAGGGTCTGAATCCTAGAATACTGTACCCAGCAAGGCTCTCAATCAAAATTGAAGGTCAAATCAGGAGCTTCACAGATAAAAAAGGACTAAGGGAATTCGTCACCACCAAACCAGCAATGCAAGAAATGCTAAAGGATCTGCTGTAAAAAGAAATAGGAAGCGAAGAAGGATCACAGGGGCAAAGAACAAAAATGGCAACATATAAGCACCTATCAATAATAACTTTAAATGTAAACAGGTTAAATGCTCCAATCAAAAGACATAGGGTAATAGACTGGATAAGAAAACACAACCCATGTATCTGCTGTCTACAAGAAACCCACCTACGAAAAAAAGACGCACACAGACTGAGGATGAAAGGTTGGAAAAAAGTTATTCAGGCGAATGGAAATGAAAAAAAAGCTGGGGTAGCCATACTTATATCTGACAAATTAGATCTCAAAGTGAAGGACATAACAAGAGATAAAGAAGGCCACTTCATAATACTAAAGGGAGCAATTCAACAAGAAGAAATAACTCTTGTAAACATATACGCACCCAATACAGGAGCACCCAAATATATACAAAAACTCCTAGAGGACATCAAGGGAGAGATAGACAGCAATACAATCATAGTAGGAGACTTTAATACCCCATTATCACCATTGGACAGATCCTCTAAACAAAAAATCAGTAAAGAAACATCAATTCTCAATGACTCACTGGACCAGATGGAATTAATTGACATCTTCAGATCATTTCACCCCAAAGCCACAGAATATACATTCTTTTCAAGTGCCCATGGGTCATTCTCAAAGATAGACCATGTATTAGGTCATAGGCAAAGTCTCTCCAAATTCAAGAAGATAGAAATCATATCAAGTATATTCTCAGATCACAGTGGCATAAAGCTGGAAATCAACTACAATAGAAACAATCCAAAGAAATCAAACACATGGAGACTAAACAGCATGCTATTAAACTATGACTGGGTTACTAGAGAGATTAAGGAAGAGATAGAAAACATCATGGAAACAAATGACAATGATAGCACAACAATCCAAAATCTATGGGACACAGTGAAAGCAGTTCTGAGAGGGAAGTTCATAGCTCTACAATCCTACTGCAAAAAACTAGGAACAGCGGCAATAAATTATCTAACCCAACAACTCAAAGAGTTAGAAAGAAAGCAACAAGAAAAGCCCAGTGTAAGCAGAAGGAAGGAAATAGTAAAGATCAGAGCAGAAATAAATGACATAGAGACCAAAGAAACAATACAGAAAATCAACGAAACCAAGAGCTGGTTCTTTGAAAGGATAAACAAGATTGATGAACCTCTAGCCAGACTCACCAAGAAGCAAAGAGAGAGGACCCTAATAAATAAAATCAGAAATGAAACAGGTGAAATAACAACAGACCCCATTGAAATACAAAGGATTGTTAAAAAATACTATGAACAACTCTACTCCAACAAACTGGACAACCTGGACGAAATGGATATGTTTCTAGAAAAATATAACCTCCCAAAACTCAATCAAGAAGAATCTAAACAACTCAATAGACCAATAACTGTGGAAGAAATTGAAGCAGTCATCATAAAGCTTCCAGCAAACAAAAGCCCAGGGCCAGACGGCTTCACAGGGGAGTTTTACCGAACATTCAAGGAAGAACTAAAACCTATACTCCTCAGACTATTCCAGAAAATTCAAGAGGATGGAAAACTTCCAAACTCCTTCTATGAAGCTAGCATCACCCTAATACCAAAACCAGATAAAGACGACACAATGAAAGAGAATTACAGGCCAATATCCCTCATGAATATAGATGCCAAAATCCTCAATAAAATTCTAGCAAATCGGATCCAGCAGTACATCAGAAAGATCATACACCACGACCAAGTAGGATTTATCCCAGGAATGCAAGGATGGTACAATATCCGCAAATCAATAAATGTGATACATCACATAAACAAATTGAGAGATAAAAATCACATAGTCATATCAATTGATGCAGAAAAAGCATTTGACAAAATCCAACATCCTTTCTTAATAAAAACTCTCAATAAGGTAGGAATAGAAGGATCATACCTCAACATAATAAAAGCCATATACGATAAACCCACAGCATACATCATACTCAATGGGCAAAAACTACAACCATTTCCCCTAAGAACAGGAACAAGACAGGGTTGCCCACTTTCACCACTCCTGTTCAACATAGTACTGGAAGTATTAGCCATTGCAATTAGACAAGAAGAAGAAATAAAAGGCATCCAAATTGGAAAAGAAGAAGTAAAGCTATCCTTATTTGCAGATGACATGATATTGTACATAAAAAACCCGAAAGACTCCATAAAAAAGTTAGTAGATTTAATAAATGAGTTCAGCAATGTAGCAGGCTACAAAATTAATGCCAAGAAATCTATGGCATTTCTATACACTAATAGTGAACTTACAGAAAGAGAGACTAAAAAAGCAATCCCATTTACCATCACACCAAAAAAATTAAGATACCTAGGAATAAACTTAACTAAGGAGGTAAAAGATCTATTTGTGGAAAACTACAGGACACTGAAAAAAGAGATAGAGGAAGATGTAAACAGGTGGAAGAACATTCCATGTTCATGGATTGGGAGAATCAACATAATTAAAATGTCCATACTACCCAAAGCAATCTATAAATTTAATGCACTCCCCATTAAAATACCAATGGCATATTTCACAGACCTAGAAAGAACTCTCCAAAAATTCATCTGGAACAAAAAAAGGCCCCGAATAGCCACAGCAATCCTGAGAAAGAAGCACAAAGTCGGTGGGATTTCCATACCAGATTTCAAGCTGTATTACAAGGCTACTGTTCTTAAAACAGCCTGGTACTGGCACAAGAACAGACATATAGATCAATGGAATAGAATAGAGAATCCGGATATCAACCCAATCCACTATGCTCAATTAATATTTGACAAAGGAGGCAGGAACATAAAATGGAGTCAAGACAGTCTCTTCAATAAATGGTGTTGGGAAAATTGGACAGATACATGCAAAAAAATGAAACTAGAGCACCAACTTACACCATACACAAAAATAAACTCAAAATGGATACAGGACTTAAACGTAAGACAGGAAACCATAAAAATATTAGAGGAATCTACAGGAAGAAAAATCTCAGACATATGCCAAAAGAACTTCTTTGATGATACCGCTCCGAGGGCAATGGAAGCTAAAGAGAAAATAAACAAATGGGACTACATCAAAATCAAAAGCTTTTGCACAGCTAAAGAAACCATCAACAAAACAACAAGAAAACCCACTGTATGGGAGAACATATTTGCAAATGTTATTAGTGATAAAGGTTTAATCTCAAGCATCTACAGGCAACTCACCCAACTCAATAAAAGGAGGACAAATGATCCAATAAAAAAATGGGCAACAGACCTAAATAGAATCTTCACGAAAGAAGACAAAAGGAAGGCCCAGAGACACATGAAAACTTGCTCAAAGTCACTAATTATCCGAGAGATGCAAATCAAAACGACTATGCGGTACCATCTCACACCTATCAGAATGGCTTACATCAACAAATCAACAAACGACAAGTGCTGGCGAGGATGCGGAGAAAAAGGAACTCTTGTGCACTGCTGGTGGGATTGTAGACTAGTACAGCCACTGTGGAGAACAGTATGGAGATTCCTCAAAAAACTAAAAATGGAGCTCCCATTCGACCCAGTGATCCCACTTCTAGGAATATACCCCAAGAAATTAGAAAGGCGAATTAGAAAGGATATATGTACCCCTATGTTCATAGCAGCACAATTTACCATAGCTAAGATTTGGAAACAGCCGAAGTGCCCATCAGCAGATGAGTGGATCAAAAAACTATGGTACATTTACACAATGGAATACTACGCCGCGGAAAAAAAGAACGAGCTCCTACCATTTGTAACAACATGGATGGATTTGGAGAGCATTATGCTAAGTGAAATTAGCCAGGCAGAGAAAGACAAATATCACATGATCTCACTCATTTGAGGAATACAATCAATGACATAGACTGATGAACAAGAATAGATCCAGAGACTGAGAAAAGTCCATCAGAATGTCAAACCTCAGGGTAAGTGGCAGGTGGCGAGAGTAAGTGGAAAAGTCAATATACTTGAACTCTTGAACTGAGGTAAGTGATTTGTGTTTTTACATCCCTGACAAAGTTTATATAAAATTATAAAAAAATGGCAGCTAGTCTGACATTGAATTGACATGGCCTAGAGCTTGTCATATCCTATGGAGACCAGTCCTTAGGCTAGGCCCTGCTTAACCTCCCATGACACCATAATACCCTTACATGATATTATTCTACAATGTCATTATAATATTTGATATTTGACAACAGCATATTATACAATTATCCCAAATAAACTTACAAACTAATTCTTTGAATGTTGGGCAGCAACTTAAAAAAGAATAGGAAAGAAATTAATCCCTTTCAGAAGGAATTAAGGCACTGGGAAGGCATCCGAGCATTCTATATTGGCCCTTCTTGCCCTTTCTGCCAAGAGGGACCTTCTTGTTACTATCCAAATACACACAGCTGATGCCAGAGTTTTCAGTTCGAGGTGTGGCTGAAGCCTTTGGGCAGCTGGCACCATGGATCTGTATCTCGACCAATGGTGTGAGCTGGGCCCTCTCTGGAGAAGAAACCTGGGTCCCCAGAGATATGTGATCAGTACCGGGACCCCGCCAGCAGGCTAGGGGACCCCAAGGCAGGTACTGGACGTGGAGGCCACAGGGGGGCATAGACTACAAAGGAGACAGAACTGAACCTCACATCACCCTGTTTGGCCCCGGAGGATGGCTGGTTAGCCAGAGACGGGTAAGATTCCTCAGGGAAGGAACAACCTAAGACAGGCACAGTCGCAGAGGGGCCAACAGGAGAGAACTAAAAGGTCAACAGAGGTGGGGCACAGACCCTCATCCACAAACCTTGCAGGGGTTTGAATTCTCAACCCTCCTAAGGGAGGTCTCCTACCCCCACGGCTGCTTCGCCTCCCACACACAACTCATACGGGGACCCAGGTGGCAGACAGAGACTCGGCCAGCAATAGCTGCTCTATATCTAAATTCAGTCTATTACCAGGAATGCTCGGGACCTACTCAAAATTGCAAATATTCCTTTCCACTAGTATTCACAGGGTAAACTAAGATTTCTGCTTGAGTATTAAAATTGACAGGAAAATAGTAATCAAGTTTTCAGATTAATTTAAATTGGCCAAGTGAAATACGAGAATACTCAAGAAAATTATAGTGTACTGGACAAAAAGCTTTTCCTAAAACATTAACTGAAAAATCTATCAGTAGTTCATCTCTCTGTAAAATTGCCTAACATCCAAAGAACCTAAAGCAGTCACTTTGTGTACAAAAATTAAAATTTAAAATTATCAAGACTGCAATAGAAAATTTCCAAAAGTCCCCATTAATCAAAAAAGGGGAGGGGACAGCGGGGTAATATCATGAAAGGGACAAAAAAATATTGAGTAAGTAAAATACATCTAGAAAATTCTTACTCCAGTAAAGTAAATTCCATTTGTAAAAACAATAGCAGGACACCCATGAAAAAACACACATGGTGTCAAAATAAGCCAAAGGAAAATCATTTAGGCAAAAATTAAAAAGAATCCCAAGTCTATTTTGCATAGAGGATCCCTTTGTTAACTTTTGGTCGAGAATGTGTTTGTGTGTTTTCAGAGAACAACTCCAAGACCATGCGGGTTCCTGCGACGGTGAGGAACTGATGGATCTGTTCCAGCCATGAGGATGGTCCAGAGATGGGGGACACTGACGACACCTTGCCATACTAGCAGTCAGCAGCTGTGCATGTCTGCAGGCAGCCCAGGACCAAACCAGAGAGGATGGATCATGCATTGACACGATATGTCCACCATCTGGATACCATTGCTGACTTATACACATAATGAATTATTTGACACTGAAACTGGGACTCAGAAAAGTTGGACATTGAAACCGAGAATGAAACACTTTTTGTTCTTATACATTTATTTCTAGTATGCAGAGGCAAGATATTTTTGAAGAAAAGAAACAGGGGAGAGTGATTGATATAGAGGCAGGATGGCCTTGAACAGGCTGTCAAGATACAGGGGGAGGCTTGGGTGGATGGGAGGCAGATGCGGGGGGAGATCAACGGAAGGACTTGTATGCATGCATATGAACATAACCAATGAATGAAAGACACTGGGGCGGGGAGGGGGGAAGCTGGGGATATGTGCTGGGGGGTGGGGGAGGCTGGGGGGAGGATAAGGGGACGGGGGAAAGGAAAACATGTACTACTATTATACTGCAAAAAATCAATAAAAAATAAAAAAAAAACTTTCTCAGCAAACAAACAAGTAATGGATATTCTTAAGTGGGTCAAATATATGGTGATGAAAGGTTTGATTTTTGGCGATGGGCACACAATGTGATATGTAGTGATGTATCACAGAATTGTACTCTTGAAACCTATCTAATTTTATCAACCAGTGTCACCCTAATAAATTTAATTACAAAGTAAAAAAAAATAAAAAAAAAATAAAAAAAAAATAAAATTAGGAATAAAACATAGGAGCTTTGAAGTAGTAATTTCTCTTACAGTAATACATCCTTTCTGAAAAATAGTTCATAAGTATGTGTGAATATAAGTAATTTCAATAGGAGAGATTAAATGAAATACATCCATGCTATAAGTAGATTCTATATTCTCTCTTATAACCTGACCTGGTAAAACATTTATAATATTATAAAGGTAAAGTTTCAAAGTTTACAATTTTATTGTAAAAATATGTATATGTATTATTTATGTATTTGAATATGAAAAGAAAAAGGTTGAAAAGGATATCATTGAATGAATAGCAGCTATTATCTCAGAGGTGGGAATGGGATTTGACTAACAGACTTTAAAATTAATCACATACATTCTATATATTTTGCTTATTTAAAAGAATTAAATAATGTAAATGTGTAATAAGAAATATAAACAAAGAATAGAATAAATATAAATAATAATAAAACAATTAAAATGTTCAATAAAAATTTGGTCCATGAAGTTTTTTCATTTCAAAAAATCCTCAAAAAAATAGATTTTTTTTTAAATGTTTACATCATTAAAGAAACTACTGCTAAACATTGGTTGGCCAAAATAAAAAGGTGAGTATCACTGGATTAAAAAAAATAAATAAATAAAGCTAAAACAAGAGAATGCAAAGATCCATTCTGGAAGAATCTTTTTTTTTTTTTTTGAATTCTTTTTTTTTAAATCTTTATTGTTCAGTTTATTAATTACATTGTTTCCCCTTTTTATCTCCCTACAGCTCCCCTCCACCCTGTACCTATCCCACCCTCCACCCTCACCTCCCCATCCCCACTGTCCTCTCCCATTGTTGCAAGATTTTTGTCCAGTCTCTTGCTGCACTTCCCACAACCCTTTTCTCCCCAGGAATTGTCAGTCTATTCCCTCTCAATGTCTATGTCTCTGTTATATTCACCAGTTTATCCTGTTCATCAGCCTATCAATTCACTTGATTTTTATGTTCATTTGTTGATAGATGTGTATTTGTTGTTCATAATTTATATTTTTACCTTTTTCTTCTTCCTCTTCTTAAAGAATATCCTTCAGCATTTCATATAATACTGGTTTGGTGGTGATGAACTCCTTTAGCTTTTTCTTATCTGCGAAGCACTTCATCTGACCTTCAATTCTGAATGATAGCTTTGCTGGATAGAGTAATCTTGGTTGTAGATTCTTGCTGTTTATCACTTTGAATATTTCTTGCCACTCCCGTCTGGCCTCCATCGTTTCTGTTGAGAAATCCACTGATAATCGTATGGGTGCTCCCTTATAGGAAACCAACTGTTTCTCTCTTGCTGCTTTTATTATTCTCTCTTTGTCTTTTGCTCTTGGCATTTTAATTATGATGTGCTTTGGTGTGGTCCTCTTAGAGTTCCTATATATTGGGGTTCGGTGCACTTCTTGGACTCCTAAGTCAATTTCTTTCACCAGGTGTGGGAAGTTTTCGGTCACTATTTCTTCAAATAGGTTTTCATTGTCTTGGTCTCTCTCTTTTCCTGGCACCCCTATAATTCGGATGTTGGTATGCTTGAGGTTGTCCCAGAGGCCCCTTACACTATCTTCAATTTTTTTGGTTCTTTTGGATTCTTGCTTTTTCAGCTCAGTGGATTTTCCCTCTTTGTATTTCAAATCTTTAACTTGGTTCTTGGGGTACTCCAGAGCACTTTTAGGTCTTTGTATAATATTTTTTATTTCAGTCAGTGTATGCTTAATTTCTGGTTCGTCCTTTTTCATATCCTTGAGAGTTTCCTTTATATCCTTGAGGGTCTCCTTCATTTCCTTGTAGGACTCATTCATTTCCATGTTAGTCTTTTTTTTTTTTTAATATATTTTATTGATTTTTTACAGAGTGGAAGGGAGAGAGATAGAAAGTCAGAAACATCGATGACAGAGAGACATCGATCAGCTGCCCCCTGCACGCCCCCCACCGGGGATGTGCCCACAGCCACGGCACATGCCCTTGCCGGAATCGAACCCGGGACCCTTCATTCCGCAGTCCGACGCTCTATCTACTGAGCCAAACCGGTCTTGGCTCCATGTTAGTCTTGATCATTTCCTTGCAGGTCTCGTTTATATCCTTGAGGGTCTTGTTCATTTCCTTGTAGGACTCATTCATTTCCACGTTGGTCTTGATCATTTCCTCTGTGGTCTTGCTTATTTCCTTATAGGCCTCGACCTTTTGTTGGAGCCTCTTGAAAAACTCTATAACCGTGGTCTTGAATTCCATGTCCAGTCGTTTTTTTCCCTCCATTTCTTTCACATCTGATTTCTTTCTATGTCGCTGCATGGTGGCTGCTCCCCTGAGTTGGTCAATTAGCTTTGTGTGATAGACTTCCTACTAGGGACAGTGGCTCAGCCTCCCCGGTTACCTGAGGTGGATATGGGTTGCACAGTCTTGCTGAAGTTAAGCTCAGGTTAATTGTTGTTAGCACTTGGAGGGGTTGACCTCCAGGCCAATTGTCTGTGAAGCTCAGCTGTGCTCAGGTTGGATGGGCAGAGTCTCCGGGCCAAGCAGACAGCGTTAGCTCTGCCCTATGCGGCCCCAGGGACTCTGTGCCGGGGGCAATAGCCACCAGCACCTCTGAGAAAGAGCCGCTGCCAAGCTCCACTGGCTGCCGGGGAATTCAGACTCTTCCAAAATGAGACTGCATGTGCAATGTCTCACGCAGGGACGTAAAACAAAGCAGACTGACAGTTTTCCGAATGAGAGAGCGAGTAGCAGAGCGCTCTCTGCGAGGTCACGCAGCTGAGCTGTTTGCGCAAGCTGCCTTCTCCACAAGCCGGGAGACCCGGCAGCACCCGAGCTTCGGCGTGCCCTCCCACCGTCCAGTCTTCACCCCGTATGATAGTGGGTTCTCTGGACTTCGCCCAGAGCTGGAGAATCAGTCCAGTGGGACGTCTTTGTCTCCCCGTTCGAGAAAACTGGCCGGTTTTCAGCTGCCCGCCCTCTCCGCTGGCGCGCGCTCCAAACCTCTCTCCACGCGAATCTTTCAACGCTGTTCGCCGCCGCTCCTCCGAGTCACAGTGTCTTATCTTCACATTTATTTGTGGAATTTTCACTCGGCGAGCTTTCTGGTGATTCTGGAAGGTGTCTGTTCCTTCGTTAAGCTGTAGTATTAAAATTTCTGAGTATGTCGGCAAGATAGGTGTTCCACCTATGCTGCCATCTTGGTTCTCCTCCAATTCTGGAAGAATCTTAACATGACTCATCATTGTGACCTCAAATAATAATGCATTAGCTCAGTTTTCATGACTTGGTAGATTATTCCTGTGGATAATGTTTACATGTTGCTAAGGATAAACTTAGGGCACCCATATCTCTGAGGAAAGGACATTGCTGTGTTTCTAACTCTTGACAAAAGAGCTAGAATTTTGGCATTAGACAAGATTAGCCTAACCAGGGAGCATTTCCCCACTTCTCCCCATTTTATTGTAAGATAAAAATGCTCATACAACATATCTAGAATTAAAAATTGTTTTATTATTAAATTAGAGGCCCAGTGCATGAAAATTCGTGCACTCCGGAGGAGATCCCTCAGCCCAGTCTATGCCCTCTTGCAGTCTGGGAGCCCTCGAGGGTTGTCCACCTGCAGCTTAGGCCTGCTCCCTGGGGGATCAGGCCTAAGCTGGCAGTTAGACATCCCTCTGGCAGCCCGGGAGACCTCAGGGGATGTCTGCTTGATGGCTTAGGCCCACTCCCACAGATATCGGGCCTAAGTCACAGTTGGACATCCTTAGCACTGAGGAGGAAGTGAGAGAGGCTCCCACCGCAGCCGCTGCACTTGCACCCATCAGCCGGGCTTGTGGTTGAGCAGAGCTCCCCCTATGGGAGTGCACTGACCACCAGGGGCAGCTCCTGGTCCAGAACAGTGGCTGGCACCAGGAACTTCCCCCTGGTAGTCAGTGCACATCATAGCAACCAGTCATTCTGCTGTTAGGTTCAATTTGCATATTACCTTTTTTTATATAGGATACTATAATAATTTATAGCACTCAAATTTTTAAACTTCTAGGAAAATTAATCATCTAAAAATTTCATGTAAAAATAAAAATAGAATAAATTTAAATGATCAAATTCCTTTCATTGTGAGGATTTACCTCTTTCATAAACAAGTTTAGTCTTACTCAACTGCATCTACTAGTAGTATACTAGCATGTATCTTTGTCTTACAAGATAGATTTATTTCTGTGATTGTGTCAAAAGTAATAAAGTATTTTAAGAATACAAGGGAACTGAATCCCTTTGGAAACATAATTTCACATTATCGTTCATGACAATACTGAAGCTTATTTAGGCAGAGGAAGCTATTGAAAAGCATACCGCCTAAAAGGATAAGGTCATAATTCCATTTTCCCTTTAATTTTTCACTAAAATTGCTTTCCTCAATTGGATACCATCTTTCTACTTTCATATTCCTTGGTTTTGAGAAACCTGTTCCATAGCCTCTGAATCACTAGCTGTCAAACTTTACATCATATTCACATAAAGCATTGATTAAAAACACCATTCGCCTGCCAGCATGGCTCAGTGGTTCCTACGAACCAGTAGGTTATGGTTTGATTCCAAGTCAGGGCACATGCCCAGTTTGTGAGCTCAACCCCCAGTCTGGAGCATGCAGGAGCTGATCAACGATGATCTCTCATCACTTGTGTTTCTATCTCTCTCTCTCCCTGTCTTTCTGAAATCAAGAAATATATTTTTAAAAAATACTGTTTCTTGGGCCCTGGCCATGTCACTCATTTGGTTAGAGCATCTTTCCCATATGCCAAGGTTGGGGGTTCCATCCTTGGTCAGGGCATATATAAGAACCAACTAATGAATGCATAAATAAGTAGAACTACAAAACTACAAATTATTGTCTCTTTATGTGTCTCTGGCTCTCTCTCTGTCTCTCTGTCTCCTCTCTCTTTTCTTAAAATAAACAAACAAATAAATAATTCCTTAAATATTATTTCTTGGGCTTCAGCTCCTGGTTCTGATTTATTAGGATGGGGTTGGGCCCAGAAAACTGAATTTTAAATGGTACCTCTGATGATTGCAACTAAAGGAATTGGTGGATCTCGGTTGGAAAAAGGTGTTCTTCATGAAACACACACACACACACACACACACACTCTTAAAAACTATCTGTAATTGGGATGATTAACTAAGAGTCATCAAGGAGTTTTTAATTTTGATTTATTGTCTGCCAATTAAATTTTCATACTATCCATTTTATGTCTCTCTGCTTAAAAATTATTTTATATCTCATTTTCCCACCAATCTTTGACTCCCGGATTGATATTTTTAATTCTTTGACTTTCATGATTAACTTCATTTTTCTTTAATGTCTTATAATAGTCTTAACCTGCCACAAGATTTTTACGTATCTTGAGTGAATTTTCTCTTTCCCTCACTAAAGAGCAAGTGTTCCATCCGAAACCACCCAGTGCAATGTTGTACATTCTTTAACTGCTCAGCAAATATTAGCACCTGATTATACATTTTAATAAGATTCTGTAACAATTCTAAGGCTCTCTAGTGGAGGTTTCCCATTTTGATTAACATTGAATTTTTAAAATATATTTTCAGAAATTCTTTGTTTTACCTAAATCCATCAATTAAGTGCCTTATTTTTTATGTAGACAGGAGAAGAAAATTTTATCACACAAAAAAGTTATTCATAGTTTTTAGAACCAAGAAATCATCACAGGACTCCTTGGCCCTGATTTAATTATAATATTATTTTATCAAATTACTCTTCATACTTTATTATCAAGAAAGAGATTTTCATTGAAAAAGCCTAGTCCCTAAGTATTAATAAAATGAAAAGAAATTTATATTCTAATATCCTGTGTTGAGATTTTTCATCAGATTAAATTAATGGTGAACCATTAGAGTAGCACATGACTTCTGGAATATATTTATAAATACTAGTCTCCTTAGTTAACAACACACGTTGGTTTTTACACAACCAACAAAGCATTTATCCATGCCAAAAGCATTTCAAAGCCACAGTCTTTTAAAGAACTGAAATTAAAACAGAGTATACACAGATAACTATGACTTAACTAGGCATGTCTATTTCAAACAATGGAACACTCCTGTTCAGTATTCAAAATTACAAAAAAAAGTATATTACAAATCATTTCAGTACCTACAACTACTGGCAATCTATTAACTAATTATGTGTTTGCCTCATTACCAAAAATAAAAATGAACACTAATATAAACAAAACAAATGTTTTCAAGTGGTCTTTTTCAGCTATCCCCCCCTCGGTTTTAACATCCTTTAAACACATCCAGAACATAAATCATTTTCTGATGTTAATATTCAGAGACATCATACATTGGACTAATGTCCGAAGTGGTAACCACACTCAAGCACTTTGAATGTATTTATTAAAACATAAAACACAAGAAAAAGATCTTTAGAATGAAATGATCTAGTTACCAAAATGTGTACTATGGATTACACAAAAAATATGGATGTTTCCACAGTCATTGAAAGTAGAGTGAATGTAAAACATTATCATTTCATCTGCTCAAATGGCAGATTATATGGGTCATGAAACCAGTATTAAAATAAATATGCCTTGTCTTGAGCAACACTGTTTTGTTAATTCTGTATTTTCCATGTTTTGAAAATAGAGAATGTTGAACTATTCAAGAATATCATATGAGTACCTCTTAGATATCAAAGGTTTTTAATACAAAAATGCCTCTGGTTCTCATATGACTAAAGGACATATTTTCTCAGAGGATATGTTACCCATTTGGAGACTTAATCACACTTTATTTCCTATGTTCAATTGCACTTATTCCTCTTGTCATTTCAGGGTTCAATAAAGCTCTTTAATTACAAAGAAATGGACAAAGAGGAGGACTCAAGTAAGTATATTTTAATATTTATCAGTGATCTTACAATGACCAGGATATAAAAGATTTCTTCAAAACAACACCAGCAAAAATAATCAATGTGATAGGCACAGATTTTCTAAACTTAAAATCTGCAATGTCACTTTATAAAGTTGGTTGATGGCGGTCTGGTTTTACTATGCCAATGAAGTTATTTATAATTGGAAAGAATCAAACAGATCTATGATTATAGCTGGTGGGACTTTATTACTAAATTTATACAGATAATTAGCCAACATTTGCTTTGTAAGGTTAAAGAAAATACATTATATTTTTAGTCATTACAATGCCAAATGCCATATTTTGGGAGACCAAAAAATATATAGATGTTAGTTATAAATTTAGTCACTCCAGTAGATACTCAGACATTTATATTTTTTAAATTTAGATAAAACATACCTCAACATTCACTCAAAGACTTATTCTCAATTAAGTTTTAAAGCCTAAACCTGGAATTATGAGGAAATTATCACAATAATAAAGACTACTGAATTTCCTAAACTGTTCAATGTGGGTCGCCTTCATCCTAAAAGTGCCATTGAAATTCTTAGCAGATACCAGGCTAAGGTGGTTCCACTCAACATATACCAAGGATGTGCCACTCCTGGTGCCTGCAAGAGGAGTGGGGGGAAAGTGTTACGAATCAGCCAAGAGACTTTAAAAAGCTTGCCCTACAATTGCAAATCAAATCAGAACAAGGACAGAACTAGTGAGGTTTTTTTCCCTCTTACCTTCTCAATCTAAATAAGAAATACAGTCAAGTGGGCAATTAAAGGCACCTCCACTTTTCTAGTATAATAAAGTGGATTATTCCACACAGGAAACCACCCTAGCAGTTCAACATGAACTTTTCCCAGGAATTTCATGCTTGTCTTTGGTATTTATGCATAACAATGACACTTCAAGTAATCACACCACAGAAAAGGCCTACTTGTCTCTTAAGTAAATGATGACTTGGCATGGGATCAGCAGTTAAGATTACACCATTAACACAAGCATAACATGTGGTTTAGCAAGAATTTAAAAGGCATGAGGAAAGGAAACAACGAACGCCTCCTGAGCCAATGTCCGCAAATACGATACAATGACCGCCAGGTCTTTATTCCTGGAAAAATGATAAAGCAAACATTCCCCTCCCCACCCCCATCCTCAAAATAAAGACATAAGACGTCCTTAACTGAGAAATATGTGCTCACCTCCATAGATCCAGAAAATGTGGCATCTTCTCTCCTCTTTAGTCATGGAGCTCCAGGGATCTTGGCTCAAAGAGTAGAACCCTAGTCCTGCCTACATATCTTCATCATGAACTATAGGCTCCCTGTGCTCTAACAAGCAAAAGGCTAAAAGTTGCCCTAAATAGGAGATGTTATCAGGACTGAGGGTCAGGACAAGAATAGCCATGACATAGAGGCAGTGGAAATACTGCTACTACAAGTAATCTGGTCAGCAACAACTGGCCAAAGCAGAAGACTGACAACATGATAATTGGGCTTAAGAGCTGATTTGACCAAAAATTAGTATTTCCAGTTATCATTTTATAACTGCTGCTAAATTCAGTGTGCTGTTGCCATGTACAGCCCTGTCTTCCTATCCACCCTAGGTAAAATCAGAGTAAATTTGTGAGAAGTTAGGAAAACCTAGATCCAACAATTGAAGGTTCTTCGAAATAATCTGTTTTATTCCTCATCTCCAGGTATGAAAATGTAACCTGACAAACTAAACATATTTTAAAGAGAAAGACAGTGAAAATCACTCAAAATTCAGGCCTTAATTTTTTTCAGAATCTATTTCAAAAGCATGCTCACAGGGGCAAGTAAAAGCCAGACAAGCAAAAATAGAACATAACAAACATCAGAAACCCAACCTGGGGGAAGACATAGGCAAAGTAACTGAAGTGTGATTATACCATGTTGCCATGCAGATTCTTTCTTATGCATACACTAGAGGCCTAGTGCATGAAATTCATGCATGGGGGTTGGGAGGAGTTCCTCAGCCTGGTCTGCACCCTCTCCCAATCCAAGACCTCTGGCTCCTAACCATTTGCCTGCCTGCTGGCCTGATCACCCCTAGCCATCTCTGCCTGCCTACCTGATCACCACTCACCTCTCTGCCTGCCTGCCTGATCGGCCCTAACTCCTCTCCTCTGCCAGCCTGATCCCCCTAACTGCTCTCCCCTGCTGGCCAATTGCCTTTAACTACCTTTGCTTGGCCTCACCACGATGGCTTTATCTGGAAGGACGTCTGGAAGACATCCAGTCTAATTAGCATAATAACCTTTTATAAGTATAAATATTCATATTGTATTATATTTTTAAACTATGGTTTATATACATTATACATTAGGCACCAGACATTTCAATCTTTCCAACTTTGTAATATAAAGATATGTGGGCCCCAAGCCAAAAAACAGAATGCAAAAATGTAGAAAAAATGAGAAGTGGATAAAAATGAGATTTTAAAAACAAATGAGAGTTTAATAAAATTGAATATACAGAAAATACTGGTGACTGAGGAGCGCTGCTTAACCAAATTGTTGTTGAGATCTATTTACCTATTTTCTTTAAGTCCAAATGTTTTTTATTAATACATGAACTATCAAGAATTTGAGATATGTAGCAGTGTGTAATCACATGCCTTTTTGCATAGGTTCATTACATAAGCAATTGTGAGGGATTAGAGTAGATGAAAAGTCCAGTGTACTGGTTTCCTTTGGCTGCTACAAAAATTACCACAAACTTAGTTTAAAACAACAGAACTTTATTCTCACATAGTTCTAGAGGCCAGAAGTCTGAAGTCAAGGTCTAGACAGGGCTGTATCCCCCAGAGGCTCTGGGGGAGAATCCACTCCGTCTTTTGGTAACTGCCAACATTTCTTGACTTGTGGCCTCATCATCCCAAACTCAACTACTGTGATTTCTTCGCCTCCTCTGAGAAACTTCAGTTTGCTCTCAATGTCTTTCCACTGTGGATCAGGCCCACCCAGGTAATCCAGGATAATGTTTCCTTCCCAGATCTTTAATCATATTTGTAAAGACCCTTTATTCAAAGAAAATAATATTTATAGATTCCCAAATTATAAAAGGGTCAGATATCTTTCAGAGGAAGCAAAGCATTTTTCAATCTATTACACATAATATTTACAGTAATTCTTTTAAATTTTCTTTGAATCTGACTCACTATTTCTTACTGGAATGGCAGTAGTCCCCATTTTTACATGTCTATTTTAACCATCCAAAGTTAGTTCTTCTGTTTAAATGCCCTCATTGTTATCTAAATATCTTTCATTTAAAAACATACTAAGATCACCTCCTCTAGCCAAAATTGATTCTGCTTGCTCTATTTCCAGTTTGTTGCTTGGTCTTGTGCCTCCATCTATGTGATAAGATTCTGAGAATCATCCTTTTACATCTTACCCACATGCAATTGATCCTTGAACCCTATTGGTACCATTTAGTTCATTTCAATAATCCCAAACTCCCCACCCCAACTCTGAATGTTCTTGCCTTAGTTGATACTGGAGGTGAAAAAGCTCAGCTCCTAGGCTCTGTCCTTGATCTCAGCTCACCTTCTATGCTTTCTCTATTCTGTTGTCACTGTGATCTTTCTAAAACTTTCTAAATATGACCAACTTACTTCTCTACCTAAAACTTTTGTACGGCCCCACCACTCTCAGATTTAAATCCAAATAGCACATGCACATAAGGTCCGTCTTGATTTGTAGTCTACCTAACCCCTACAACCTCATCTAGTATTTTTATCCCATCCCCTCTATGTATTCTTAGCAGCTTTTCCCAAAGTATCATGATATCTTTTACTTCTATGTTTTGAAACATGCTCCAGACACCTGCCTTGCCAGCCCAAAGAACCAGCCAACTCCCATTTATATTCGAGAATTCTGCCAAGAGAGCATCTTGATTAAGAATGAGTCTCTAGCCTAGCAGTGGTTGAGTGGTTCAGTGGTTGAGTGTCAACCTATGGACCAGATCACAGTTTGATTCCCTGTCACATACCAGGGTTGCAGCTCAATCCCCTATAGAGGGTATGCAGAAGGCAGCCTATCCATTAAAACATTAATGATGTTTTAATTTCTCCCTTTCTCTCTGAAATCAATAAAAACGTGTATTTCTAAAAATGCATCCCTATACTCTTTAAATAAATGAATTGTATAGTATATGAACTATATCTACATAATGTTGTTATTTAGAAAATAGCATTTCTTTCAGTAGTATTCCCAAATTCTTTAGTGTTATACATGTCTTCTATAAATTTACAAGACCCCTGTTCCCACCTCCATAACATTTATACAAAATTGTGATCTGGTGGCTCATCTGACTGGTTAAGGGCAGGGCTGTCATATTAATATTCCAATTCTCCTCCACCAGTATAATGTCTGGCACAAAGCAGACACTCAGCAAATGCTTATTGGATGAATGACTGAAATGCTATAATCCTTTGATGGTTGAAACCAATTATAATAAATCCAGCAGAAGTTAAGTGGGTATAATTTGCTACTTAGAAAGCAAGTTACTTTTAGGACTGAATTACTATTAGGACCAACAATACTAGCCTTTAAAATGCAAAGCATAGGCATGTGAATGTAATTGTACTTTAAAATGGTATAATCATTTTTCAGTAAAATGCAGCCTTTGTCCTCAAGTTGAATTCAAAGAGTTAGTTCATATTAACCAATCTGCTTACATGGATGAATCATCATCCCGCTGCTATAATCTGTTTTTAATCAATCAGCTTTAAAGCATTTTTTTCTAAGAGCTCCTGTCCTTTCAAGTTAAGCCCCATTAATTTTCTTGGCTTCCACATTACAGAAGAAATAATATAGTGAACATGTCGTTTTTAGTGGGGTTAAATCTTTCATTATAAATACTTAAGACCAGCACCCACATGCAACAGATTTCTTGGTGTCACCAAAATATATAAACTTTCATTTTTACTCATTTTCAAAGCTTCTCCACAAAGGGTAAGGATCAATCTTCACAGGATGATATTTCTAACCATCTTTTCATTCATTGTCAAAGTAACAGAATAGTTTGTAATGTTAATTGTTCTTAACTGGAAGATAATAAAGACCACAAGAATTGTATCCAAGTAATGTGAGCAAATTTTAGAGGCCAATCTAGCCACTGTTTTCCTAACAGAGTAGGTCTCCTGGCATAGGAGGCCAGACTGTCATCCCATTATTTACCAGGAAAGAGACAGAAGTGAGAGAAAAAGGATAAGGGATCCTTTCTTGCCTCTCCTTGATCTGGTGGGAAAGGAATAAGAGTCTCACTTGGTCACTACCAGTTTTCTATCTGGTTGGTTAAGGAGGAGAGATTATATCTAAATAACTCTCACTACCCCACTGCCATCATTCCTTGACCCAATTCCTTGCTTGTCAGTTTTTTAGAACTTCATAATTTAGGTTTTGTTTTGTTATCCTTTTATTGTCTATCTCAACTATGAGGTTGTGAGTTTCCGAGGGGCAGTCCTGTGTTTCTCTCCTCACTAAACCCAATGCCTTACACATTGCAGGAACGCACTAAATGTTGGATTGAAATCTGAAGGATCATGCTGCATGAAAAAAATGTATACTAGGGCAAAAGCTCCAAGTGAGGCCAATCTTGAACAAAACAGGATCAGGCAGGGCAGAGAAAATTCAAATTGGTGCCTGCTCTTGGCTGACAGTGAGGAACGGCAGCCTTAGGAGAGGAAAACACCCCCTCAAGAGCTCCTCATTTTCTACTCGTCTTCTTCTTAGTTTGGTTTTATTCACAGGAATACAGCAGTGCTAATTTCAAAGTAAATAAATTCTGCTCACATGGCATTTTGGTTTATATAAGATGCACTGACCATCTGCACTATCACCCTGTTTCTGTGGAAAATGAATCACTAAAGCTTATAAATAACTGACTCAAACATTTAGAACACTGTTGATGATAATGATAATCTGTCTCTGATGTCCACTGTCTCTTCTCCCCTTCACCTTCTCACTCACCTGTCTTCCCTTCCCCAACTTCCTTTTTATCTTCGCTCACACAAGCATGAGTACGCGTGCGCACATGCACACGCCTTATATTTTTTTACAAAAACAAAAATATAGCTAGTCTCATATCCAGTTACCAGTCCTAGAGTTATACTTTAATAATAATGATGGGTCAGACATACTGAACTCACACTATCCCCACTGAATCTTCTCCATTTCATTAAAAGCCAGTTGAGCCCTCATTTGCCTATGGCTGGTCTGTCAAAATAGCCAGGTGATTACTATCCTGATTCCTTTTGTTCATTCTTCATATACCATTCTTCATATAACTGCCTCTAAAGCATTACTTTTTATCATGTTATTATTTTTTCTTACACAATTTTCAAGTGAAGTAAATAAAATTTGCTTTCCAGGATCTCCATACTATAATCCTAATCACCTTCCTAACTTTACTTCCCACCACCCAATAAGGACCCTTCACAGGACTTCTTTAAGATCATTTCATTATTTCATGGGGACAACCTGTGTGCCTTCACTCATATTAGTTCTTCCTTTGATCTTCCTTTCTTTCCCACTCACCCATTTGTGACTAAATCTAGCCCTAAATCCATGGTAAAAAATTTTTCAATCACTTCACGAATCAAGATTCTCTTCCTATACTCCTTCCGCATCTTGAATGAACCCATGCATTTGTGCAATGGTTTCACAAATTTTTTTCACATTTCCCATTTAAACCTCATAGGAAATCTATAAATCAGGCAATATGAGAAAGTACACTTTTTGAGGAGGAGAAAGGTTGCAGTGATGTGAAGTGATTTATCCAAACTCACAAAGCTGGAAGGTGACAGAGACTATCTTCAAGCCCTGGCCTTCATATGCCATGTTAAATCCATATTTGGAATTTACTATAATCTGCCTCAGGTTGGTAATTATTTGCATCCCATTTTTCGCTATTCTCCAAAGTAGATTATAAGCTCCTGCTATGTAGAGAAACTTGCCCCAGGGCAACAAAATACTCAACATGAGAATTCAAGGAATATTTGATTGAATGATTCTCGGAGTAGTTCAATCCCTCACCCCCTTGAAGAAGCTCCAGTGATCCCTCTTTCCCTCTGATGTCCACTGTTAGATTCTGAATCCTGGACTGAACACTGTGATAAACTACGAAAGCCTATTATTTCATTTCTTGAATCAACTCCTACCAAAACTAAGTACAAATTCCCTGAAGATCGGCAATTTTGACAAATAAAAGAAAATCGGCTGGTATTTAAATATTGGCCAAGTTGGCCTGGAGCTGTAGGAATGAAAAGTGGAAAAAAACTGTATTTCTAAAACTCATCTGAAGTTGAGTCATACGGCATACTTACTACACATACATGTATCCCGGGTTCAGATCAATACTTTTTTCAATCCTATGTTTCTTAACATTGATTCTTATAGAACATACGATCCTAGAAAGCATACTACAAGACAATGAGCAAGTGGCAAAGTGACATTGACTAACGGCTCACCAACAGACCATGCTGTTGTGCTAAATGCTCTGTGTGGGCATGACTTGTTGTGATTCATACTGCACATGAATTTCCTGCTGGCAAAATTCTCCCTAGTGTGTGAAAGAGAATCAAATATTTCCCTGTTTAAAAGTGTTCCACAAAGAGCTTTGACAACTTCCAAATCTGGAAGTCACTGAAGAAGGATAGGGCACCTTGGAGGAGAATTTAAATAGTTAACAGACTTCCTGGCAGGGAAAGAGCCTCCTCCCTTAGAACTGAGTTGAAAGGTACTCACAGGCTCTCCCCGTGGTCCTTCCTGGCCCGGAGCACCTGGAGGGCCTGCTTCTCCCTGTTAGCAGTAAGAGAAAATAAAGAATTCCATTTTCATCATGCTTACAAAATAACTGTATGTATTATATTACATATAAAGCATATCAGACACAAACAGAAAAATAAAAATTACTCCTAGATGATTGGTATTAACTTTTCCTGGAATCAAATAACCCATTCTGCAATTCATAAAGTGAATATATAAATAGTAAATCTATATATATACATATATATATACATATACATATATATATATATATGACAGTGCGTGGTTAAGTTATAAAATAATTATGTACTGTGTACTTATGAGACTAGGACAGTATTCTTATCTTTCAAGTAAATGTGATCAAAGTTTACATCAATCATTTTAATATTTATTTTTATTTTCAATTTAAAATTGATCATCCTATTGAATCTAATTTGACCTTGCCTTCCAAGTGTTGCATTCTTTATAATCTACAGCAGCGATTCTCAAACTTTAGCTTCATCAGAAGCACCTGGAGAGTTTGTTAGTCTGCAGATCCCAGAGTTTCTGATTCTATAAGTCTGGAGTGGATCCCAATAACCTGTATTTCTAACAGGTTTCCAGGAGGTGTTCTTACTGCTGGTCTTGGGACCACACTTTGAGAACCACTGCCCTAGCCTAGATCTTAAGACAGAGACTTACACACTTTCTGCTCTTACAAGTCTATCTGTGATCTACAATGACATTACCCAGCTTTACACTTGGCACTGAATTTACAGTGGCCACGTTGTTGAACAGGTGTCTTGTTTATGCAGATGTTATTTTCTTGACTTGCACATTCTTTAAAGGCAGAAAATACATGAGATTTCCTTAATCACCAACAATATTTAAAATAGTGTTGAACAGAATATAAGGCTATATATGACTGTATGTCCTCTTCTTTTTAAAAAAATATATATATTATTGATTTTTTTACAGAGAGTAAGGGAGAGAGATAGAGAGTTAGAAACATCGATGAAAGGGAAACATCAAATGGCTGCCTTCTACACTCCCTCTACTGGGGATGTGCCCGTAACCAAAGTACACGCCCTTGACCAGAATTGAACCTGGGACCCTTCAGTCCAAAGGCTGATGCTCTATCCACCATGCCAAACCGGCCAGGGCTGTATGTCCCCTTCTTTATAAACACTGAGGCATGTCAAGGAAGAGGGAATGGCCTATTTATTCTTAAATGCTCAATTTCAAATAGATAAATAAAATTGAAAAAACTTTTGTGGAGATAGCTATAGCATTTGTAGTTGGAAGAGTATGCAGGTTAATTATGATGAGAGTCAATAATCTTTACTTAGGAGTGTTCTCTTTATTCTCTGAATGATATTTCATTGGGAGATGAAATAATGATTTCTGAATGGCCATTTTCCTTAACATAATCAAATGCAGTACACAACTAACCTGTAAAATTCAGTTTTGTAACCAGAAGTTAGCAAGATCACTTCATTACTTTCATGATCTGGAGAACTGCATACCCGCACACCAATTTGTTTAGCTGGTGGAAAATGGCATAAAGCATGCCTTTACACTAAGTTATCATTTCGCTATCTTATTCATTTCTTTCTTGATAAAAATAAATAACTGAGAAAATGTCACATTAAACATTATTCCTTAATCCAATTTCTACAGCTAATGTCAAAGATGATTTATTCCACCACAAACCAGCTATTTTTAAGAAGTCAATTTAACCAAAAACAGACATAAAACATGCATTGCATGGGTATCACCTTTCATGCCAGGGTCCTTACCCACACAAAAATAAAAGGATGGAGAGTAATTTAGTTTGTGACCATGGAAAGCTTCAAAATCAGGTGAAAGATGTGTGACCATTATGATATAATTTAATTTTAAGAAATATCCTTACTTTGCTATTCAACTTTATTTTGACTTTGATCTTGCTACATGGCTTATTCATCATATGTAAACAAATCTCTAGCATGCCAGAAGGTATTCTGAAGCTATAAGGCTGGGAAGCATCTCCTGGCTGACCAAATAAACAGACATGAAGTGCAGGCAGCATAATGCATGGACAGGATCACACAAACTAGCCCTGGAATTCTAGTTCTGCCACGTAACTGCACTTTCTAGTCAATTCTTTAAGCTTTTTTAATCTGATCTTAATAATGTCTAAATGACATTAACATTCCCAATTTCATAGGTCTTTTCTTTAAATAAAAAATTAAGAGTCTTCTCAATTGGTTGGGCATTGTCCTGGGCACCAAGAGGTCCCTGGCTTGATTCCCAGTCAGGGCACATGCCTGGTTGCAGGCTTGATTCCCAGTGGGGGGCATGCAGGAGGTAGCTCTCTCATAGATGTTTCTCTCTCTCTTCCCCCACCCCCTCTCTAAAAATAAATAAAAACATATCTTAAAAAATAAGAATTTTTGTGTAAGTGCCTTGCATAGATCTTAGCACAGAAGGGAAGATCCATAAAAGTTAGCTACTCCACTGCCACCAAAATGGTTGGGGTTTTCACAGTCCATTACTTTTATGATTCATTTTAGGATTTAAATGGTTTATATTTGTACTCCTGTGGTTTGGCAATATAATTTAGGCAAACTGAGTATTTTTAAAATAAGGTCGATATTTTAATCTAGCTGAAATGCATAAAAAGGTAAAATCAATCATTTAATTATTTTCTATATTTGGAAAATATTATTTGGCTATAAATTTTAAAACAATTTGGTGAAATTTTCATTAGTTATTAAATTATGGCTATAAAATGATGTATACATTATCTTATCTCTCTATTCTTTATTATCCTCAACTGTAAAAGGGTAAAATTTTTTCACTTACAATTTATGATGATTTCTGATATTAATGAGTAAATGCATACAAAGTGCTGGGGAAAGAGCCAGGCATATAGTAAGTATCGAATAAACTATGTCCTTTATTATAATCTGTCCCTTTCTGTGTTTGCTTCTTTTCAAATCCAGATTAAATGCCATGTTTCAGTATTTCAATTGCTCCCTAATTAAATTCTTACCCTTTACCTCACTGTTCATATGCTTCCCTTGCTTATGCAAACCCCAGGCCTGACCGAAATCAAACTGAAAGCCTCCTCAGACCCACAGTTGGGCTCCTAAGGACAGACATGGGAGGGAAGAAACAATACAATCGTCACACGGATTGTAACTCCCAGCTTCAACTAGACTTCAGTGCAGCTTCTCTATTTATTTGCTTGGTCTCTTCTCTGCCATAGTTTCCACACAAATATATAAAGTTACCCAATCAACAAAAATTGCCTTTCTGTCCCATCTCTCAACAGGTGACAACTCCCACTTTTTTTTTTTTTTAAAGAAAACAAGTCAAACATCTTGCTACCAAACCAACAACACACTTCCCTGCATTTGCATTTTTTATAGTGAACTCGTTGTCCCTCACATAATCTAAGATAATCTTCCAACTCTGTTTAGTATCCCATTCTGAATGAGATGGAGTTCTAACCTAGATCTAACTACTTGTTGGCCTTCTACTCTTGAATGTGCCACGTGACTCTTAAATGAACAAATTATACCTCAAACCTCTCCATCCCAACAACAGAAGATATAGTAAACAATTTCTAGTAAACAATTACATTGTTTAAAGTAATTTGTAACTTCACAATACATAAAAAAGGAGATACTCTAAGAAGCCTAGCAAGCCACTCAAACTTTCACATCTTGCCTAAATTGTAAGTTTAAATATATACGACATTTCAAGTTGAAAGAATTGGCAGACAATACTCAAACAAAACTAAAAGAGAAAATATAACATGAAAATAAAAACTTTTCAGTAAGTTTCCATCACCTAAAAACAAACACAAGGCAGAAGATAATTGCAAAAAAATGCTGCAGCCTAGATTAACATTATGCAAGCATTTTCAGACGTTAAAAAAGGAATATCTAAAATAAGAATTAAATTAACTCAAGAAATAAATTGAAAAGACAAAATTATCTCAGATACATATGATTACTAGAAACCAAAGGGAAATAGATTTAATTTAAATTTAAAAAGGCACCGAGGAAAGTCCCAGCTGGGCAGGTCAGTTGGTTGGAGCATCGTCCCATACACCAAAAAAGGTTGTGGATGTGATTCCAGGTCAGGGCACATACCTAGTTGAAGGTTGATCCCAGATCAGGGCATGTACAGGAGGCAACTGACTGATGTCTCTCTCTCTCTCCTCCCACTTCCTCTCTCTCTAAAATCAATAGAAACATATCCTCAGGTGAGAATTTTTTTTAAAAAAATCATTAACAGGAAACTAAACATAGCCAATAAAAATAAAAAATTTAAAAGATAAAAAGGATAAGAAACTGAGAGATAGAAGACAGCCAAAGAAGTCTCAACACACCTATAAACCAAAGCAATGTAAAAAAAAAAAAAAAGGTTCTATTTAAAACTAAAATGCAAGAGAACATTCCAGAATGTAAAGAAAGACTGAATCTCCTTATTTAAAAGTATTTTGAAATACCTGAAATTCTTTTTAAAAAAATATATTTTATTGATTTTTTTACTGAGAGGAAGGGAGTGGGATAGAAGTCAGAAACATTGACGGGAGAGAAACATCGATCAGCCGCCTCTTGCACACCCCCTGCCGGGATTGTGCCCGCAGCCAAGGTACGTGCTCTTCACTGGAATCGAACCTGGGACCTTCCAGTCCGCAGGCCGACACTCTATCCACTGAGCCAAACCAGTCTCAGCAGAATACCCGAAATTCTTAATTCTGATACATAAATTATGCTATTGGACTTTACACATTAAGTTAAAAAATTAAAAAACTCTCTGAGCTTCCATACAAAAACAAAGCCACTTACAAAAGAAAGACATTTAGGCCGGCATCAGTAAACTACATGATAGTAGTATAGCAGCATTTCCAAAAAATTCAAGGAAAAAAGGTGAGATAAGTGTTTCATAATATCTAGCCAAGTTGTCATTCAAGTAATAAGAATATATAAGAATAAGTTACAATATAAGACTTTAGAGAATACTGTATTTGCAAGCCCTAGATAAGGAATGCAGTCATAGAAGATAATTTTCATCATACTTAAGTTATGACAGTGAAATAGTGGTCAAGGAACTGTTGATGAACACTAAATATATTTAACTGCTGATCTGAAAGAAAGATGAGCAAAGACTAAAAAATAGTTTCTAAGTATTATATGATCTGAAAAAGTAAAAGTGATATAATTAAACAAACAAGGAGAATGGGAAGAGGAAAGTAGAGTAAATTCATTTATTGTAACATAGATAACATGGTTATCATTTAAATTTAATAAAACAAAACAAATATTAGACGCCTAAGTAAGGTAAAGGGGGGACTAAGGGAATTCTGAAGTGTTTATATACTAGAAAGGCATTAGGATAAAGACCATTCGTAGTTAATACTTCTATATGGTACATTTGAAAGTTATTAAGAGAATATATCCTAAAGTTCTCATCACAAGAAAAAGTATTTTATCTTTTTTTGTATCTATATGATGGATATTAACTTATCATGATGATCATTCAAAATATATGTAAGTCAAATCATTATGCTATATACCTTAAACTTACATAGTTCTGTATGTCAAATATCTCAATAAAACTTAGCAGGGGGAGAAAGAAAATAGAAAAAAAAACACATATAAATCTTCCTAAATCCCAAAGAAAACAACAGACCAGATGGAGAAAGAAGCATAATAAATATAAGATAACAAATGTAGTAAGTATAACAAAATTCTAACATAAGTCTTATGACAAAGATCACCTCTATTAGCCTAGGAATAAACATAGATTCAATTAATGTCCTAAAAGAAAAATATTTCAGATTGCTTTGAAAAAACAGAGATCAAGTTTATCCTGGACATGAGAAACAACTAAAATAAAGTGTTAGCTAATGCTAACATGATAGAAGGACAGGCAAAGGTCTAGTAAGCAAAGAAAGATTATCAGAGAGGAGAAATGCAATCCTGTTATAATTCAATGTTGAATTCAAGTTAAAAATTAATAAAGGAGACAGAAAATAAAATTTTAAAATGCTAAAATCACAATTAAAAATGAAGGTGCAATAGTTATAAATATCTATGCAACAAATAACATAAAAAACACCTTCATGAAACAGAAGATGGCACTAATATGATACTATCATACCAATAGGACACTACCCTGACCCAGACATACAACCCAGCTATTTTAGGTATCAACATCCCACCTTGAAATTAAAACATACCCAACTCAGATGTCTCTAAGAATATTGATATCAACATTATTCTTAACTATCAAATATAGGGACAAGTCAAATGTTCATCAACTGGTTAGGGCAGTGATGTGCAACCTTTTGAGCTTGGTGTGTCAAAATTCGTAAAAAAAACTGAGCATAACTCAGGTGGTGTGTCACTTCGGAAAAAAACCATAATTTCACAATATTTACAGTTTAAATAACAAACATGTATAATGGTAATATATAACTGTATTTAATAAACCAAAAACTAATTATTTAACTTACCTGCTTAGTGACTTCTTTGTTCATCTGTCAGTCGGTTTCTTTTGTTGGTCTTGATATTATTTAACTTGTGTGGGGTGCCCTGAACTAAGATAAGTGAGGGGGAGGGGGAATTCTTCAAGTAACCTGCCTATTAGTGACTTTTTTGTTGCTGAATTTCATTGGCTAAACCTTCAGTTGAAGGTTGGTATTTTGTATACTTCAGGCCCAAGTAAATGCTACAAACTTCATCTGTCAATCTGTTTCTTTTGTTGGTTTTGATATTATTTAACGCTGAGAATAAGGTCTCACAAAAGTATGTAGAGGGAAAAATTGTGAGTAAAGCCATTGCTATATTTTTCCGGGTGCTAAAAGTGTCTGGTAATCGGTTCCAGGCACTCCAAATTTCCTGTTTGTAGTGGCACTCCTCTTGATTGTCCAAGCAGCACCTTTCCAGATTCTCAAGCTTTGACCTCAAGTCGACAAACATCTGAGCCCAGATGCTATCTTGAAATTCTGCAAGTTGCATCTCCAAATCATCAATTTGCATCCATTGGACACCATTTAATTCCAAACTACTGTAGACTACTACAACAGGATACTTAATTATTTTTATGGTCTGTTCTAGGCTTCTAAATTGATTAAATCTATCACTGAACTGGTCAAGTAATGAGTCTAAAACATGCTGGTACTTTATATGCTAGGGTTCCATTTCATTTTGTACAGCTGCACTGGCCTTCTCAAAATATTTTGTTACTCGAGGAAAATACTTATAAGTTTTAGTTTCAACATCTCACTTGAAAATTTAGAGTGTCTACACTACACTACAGCAAATGTTACAGCCAGGTACAGTAGCCAAGGATGAAATGCCCTTCTTGGAATGCGGTCCCATACTTCTCTGTATGCAACCGCATGCAGCCGTGTGTCATCGAAAATGGCTATGTGTGTCAGTGCTGACATGCATGTCATAGGTTTGCCATCATGGACAGGGTTAGGAGCAATCTGGAAGGCAGGCAGGCAAGCAAGCAGCTGGAAGCTAGTAGTCCTAAATTGTGAGAGGGATGTCCAACTGCCTAGATCAGGTCTAATAGGCAGTCAGACATCCCTCAAAGGTCCCAGATTGGAGAGGGTGCAGGCTGGGCTGAGGGACACACACCCCTGTGCATGGATTTCATGCACCGAGTCTCTAGTTGAAATTATAAGAGTGGTATAAATAGCGATAGAAAGCAGAGCAGTGGTTGCCTAGTGCCAAAAGGTAGGGTTAGTAATTAACTGCCAAAGAGAATAAGAGAACTCTTTGGGGTTAGAAAAATTCTAAAAGTTAAATTTGGTATAGTTACACAAAATGAGTAAATTTTATTTATACATAAATTGTACTTCCATAAAGCTATGAAAATGACACTATTTACAATAGCATCAACAATATTATATTATTGAGAAAACTAAAAAAATAGATGTTACATCATTATAAAGGAAACTATTCAAAAATTTTAGAGACATTTAAATAGGAACAAGATAAATTAGAAATATACCATAGATAAAATAAAAACAAACACACGGCTATTTTCCCTTTCTAACCATGTGATCAAATTTAGTATTTCCAGTTATAGGACAGATATTATGTGCCTTCTACTGGAATGTAATAGAAAGCATAAATTATCACCTATCTTGTGTTCTCAAAATGTTTATCCTGAATGCAATCATAAAGATAGCATCCAGACAATTACTTTAATATTGATACAATAATAAAAAGGAATCACCTTTAGATTAAAAGAGTAAAAAGTCATGTCATCTGTGATAGGTAATTTTACGTGTCAACAAAATAATGTTATGTATTAATATTATTTGACGAGGCAATAGTGCTCAGGTATTTGGTCAGCACCAGTCTAGATAACTTTCTGAAGGAGTTTTTAAAGATTGAATTAATGTTTAAATCAGTAAACTTTGAGTAAAACAGATAATCCTTCATAATGTGAGTGAGATTTATCCAATGGGCTGAAGGACTTCAGAGTAGACAAATCCAGAGATACAGAAAGTAGGTTAGAAGTTGCATAGGCCTGGAAATGGAAGAATAATATAGCTTTGGTAGAAATAGGGAGTGGCTGCTAATGGGTATAGGATTTCTTTTTGAGGTGATGGAAATTAGACGCTAGTGATGATTGCATAACTGAAAATATACTTAAAAACACTCAATTGTTCTGAAACCTGAAACTATTAGGAGACGGAGCTAAGAACTTAAGCCTCTAACCAACCAAACAAACCCATCAGAATGGCTTTTCAAAGATATCAACGTTTTAATATTCTGAAATTTTATTTCTAACAACAAGAATTCACTATAGAGTCAAAAGTAATGTAGTATTTTTAAACTACAGTAAAATACCTTTCAGCTCATTAAGTTTATGCCAGTGTCATATGAGAAGTCAAATATTGGTACATTTTTCTAATGTACATTCATAAGTTATGTAAGTTGTTTTGTTCTTTGTATAAATACCTTATAACCAGGACTACCCATTAATCCATCCTTTCCATGTTGTCCTGGTTCTCCCTGAAAAATAAATACATTTATTTTAATATATTTTGCAACTATTTTTAAGGAAATATACTATAATAATTTTTATTCAAAGCAAAATATGACAGAACGTTTTCTTTCACACTCACAGCACGTCCGGGAAGGCCAGGAAAACCAGCATTTCCCTTTTCACCTTTTGCACCCTGCATTAAAAAGAGAACACTTAAAAAAAAATCCTTACAATACTCTCTTAAACTTCCAGCTCAAACTTAAGTAGGAAATTAAGTTCACCTTATTATAGAATGACAGAATTCATGGAACTAGCATTTGTGTTGACTTTGCAGCTTGTTGGTGGAGTATTATTTTATCAGGCCAGTGGACAAAACATAAGACATTGAAAATATTGATGGATGCAGAATTATTATTAGCATTGAAACACAGAAGCCACATCTTGGAAAAATTAAAAAGGCGATGAGTATTTTATTTTTTTATTTTTAAATATGTTTTTATTGATTTCAGAGAGAAAGGGAGAGGGAGAGAGATAGAAACATCAATAATGAGAAAGAATTATTGGTTGGCTGCCTTCTACAGGATCCACACTGGGGAATGAGCCTGCAATCGGGGAATGTGCCCTGACCGGGAACCAAACCATTATTTCCTGGTTCATAGGTCAATGCTCATCCACTAAGCCTCACTGGTAGGGCAGCAATGAGTATTTTAAATATACAAAGAATATTATCTTCCTTCAATGTGAAGAAATAGGAAGGCCCATAAATCAATTGTTAATGGACATGCAGCTACCACTCCCAAGGAATCTCTTCCTGTAATTATTTTAAAAGTTCAAAATGATGAATAAGACAATGAATTCTCACAGAATATCATGCAAAATAATTACCAGTTATTATTTCATTTTCTCATTGTTTTTAATAAACCCCCTGAGAAATATGAATAAAACTAATTGCTATAATGGTGGGCTGGGACCAAATTCAAGTTTTCTATTTCCATTATGTGAAAAGTTCAAAATGGAGACTTTGTGTTGTGATCCATACTTCCCTTTTTGCCATAAAATCCAGGCGCTCCTTTATCTCCTTTGGGGCCCATTTCACCCTGGAAGACAAAATACAAATATTGAATTTTAGATATATATGAATATTCTCCTCAGAGATTAAAGAAAAAGCAATACCAATCATAAACAAAAGAATTTAAATATGCCAACATCCAAATAAAATAGAAATAAAATATTTTAATCTTTGCTTACAAAAGTCCATACCATAACAGGGCCTACAGTGTAGGACTTATAGTCAACAGAATTTCTATAGAGTAAAGCTCATAAATTTTAAACACTTCAATATTTGTGACTGAAAATTTTAAAGATCGTTGGAAAAGCCTTATGTGAACTATATTAATCTTAACTTAATCATTTATTTTAACATAGTAAGTAAGAGCTTTATATATGAGTATTTATTTATAATGCATTTGTGATATAAAGCTGGAGATCTGAAACAATATATGGCATTGCTGAATTTAAAAAGACCAGATTCCTTCACCTTTGATCCTGGCATTCCATGAAGCCCAGGAAAACCAGGAAGTCCACGGTCACCCTGAAAATAAAACTGAAATTAATGAAAGAAAATACATTTCAGCCTAAAAAATAATAGCATATATTTTTCAAAATCCATTGAAAATAAAACTGTGAACAATTAAATGTATATCTACATTAAAGCCCTCTATCTTTGAAAGATTAATGTTAATTTAACCTGTAATCCCCACCTTGAGTTCTCCCACTTGCATGCAATCTTCCTTATGTTCCCTTTTTGATTTCAAGTGCATAAAATAATTTGTAAAACTGTTATAGTCGGAGCATTCGAGATCTTGTTCTCTGGCATGTGTCATCAGTTTGGCTCAAATAACTTGTTATAAAAATTTGCTACAGGTTTGGATGTTTCTTAAATAACAAATCTATTCACCTTTTTGTCATCCTATATAATAAAAGGCTAATATACAAATTGTCCCCTTGATTGGGAGTTCAATCAGGGGGCAGGGCTGGCCAGCCAACTGCCTGCCGCCCCTCCCCCTGGTGGGCCTCATCTTCGATCTGTCCCCCCACCTCGGTCAGGGCTGTCCAGCCCGACCCCACCCATGCACGAATTCGTGCATTAAGCCTCTATAAAATATATTTGTATCTGGGCACATAGCTGCCCAACTAAGGACTATATTTCCCAATCTCCTTAACACAGTTAGTCACAGCCATGTGACTAAATGCTTGCTAATAGAATGTGTATAGCACTATGATATGCAACTTTCACATCATTTATTAAAAGGATACTATTGCTATGACTTTTTTTTCATTCTTCCTATCAGATTAGAATAAATATATGATAGTGACTAGTGATATAGCCTTGACTATGTAGAAGAAAACACGTTAAGAGAGATTAGAACAAAAGAGGGAAAAACATGAGCCCCTGAATGAATTCTTAGACAATGAATTACATAAAAATATTTTTCTCATTTATGCCACTGCATTTTGAAGTTTGGGGAGGAATCTTTTTTTTTTTTTCAGTATAAACAGGAATAGAATTTTTAAAAATTTGTTTATTTGTTTATTTATTTATTTATTTATTTATTTATTTATTTTGGAGAGAGAAAGGGATAGAGTTTACCCTTGACTAATTTTTCACCAAAGATTAAAAACAATCCAGTGTGTGTGTGTGTGTGTGTGTGTGTATGTGTTTGTGTGTCAAAAGGAGAAAAGACCCACTAAAAGCATATACATTCTAGACTTTGTCAATATGAAAAATATTTTATGAGTTTATTTAAGCCAAGCTGTCAATACACCAGGAATCAAAATCTCAAATGCTCCAGAAAATGATAGTTTTGCAGTTTCTTTTGTACATTTGGAATTAGAAGGTAGAGTAAGAAAAATTGTATAAAGTTGGGAAAAAGCAAGGAACAAGTTATTTAATAATACCATGTGTTCCCATAAGGGGGTTCATGACATCCAGGGGTCTAAAAAGGAGGGTTACTCAGGCATTTCAAAGGTGTATTAACCAGATGCAGAAGAACAATAGACAGGACTTGCTTAAGGCAAAGATAAACCTTTTAACAGGGTTGGGGCTTGATTTCCACCATGATCTACATAGTTAGGAATCTGTGATCAGATCACCCTATGAGGTTATTTTGGTCAGACTTATTACCCGACTAGAGGGCCAGTGCCTTAAATTCGTGAAGTTGGAGGGGAGGGGTCCCTCAGCCCAGCCTATGCCCTCTCATAGTCCAGGACCCCTCAAGGGAAGTCCACCAGCTGGCTTAGGTCAGGGGATTGGGCCTCTCGCTGCCCGGGATCCCTTGCTCCTTACTGCCCACCTACAGCAGAGGCAGGAAAGGGTCCCGCCACCACTGCTATGCTCACCAGCCATGAGCTCCACTTCTGGCTGAGTGGTGCTCTCTGTGTGGGAGCGCACTGACCACCAGGGGGCAGCTCCTGCATTGAGCGTCTGCCCCCTGGTGGTCAGTGCACATCATAGCAACTGGTTGTTCCACTGGTCGGTTAATTTGCATATTAGGGTTTTATTATATAGGTTTCCCTTTTTCATCCACAACCTTGTATCCCCATAAGCCAACAACTTAGCCAAACAGAATAAAAGAAAAAGACAAAAGAATTTAACTAGCCACCAAGAGACATAAGAAAATTGGATGATTTTCTTTCTCTATCATGTAGACTCCTAATACAAGAACCCAAACTACCTTTTGTTTTTGTTTGTTTGTTTGTTTGTTTTGTGTGTTTTTTTCCAGAGTTCAGATCGGAGTTTATTTTTTTATTTTTATTTTTATTATTTTATTTATTTATTTATTTATTTAATAACTCATTTTTTAAAAATTTACAATATAACTTATATTTAATAGTAGTAGATATGTTTTCCTTTTCCCCCCTCAATATCCTCCCCCCAGCCTCCCTTACTCCCCAGCACATGTCCCCACCTGCCCAAAACTACCTTTTGAATATATTTTTCATTTTGCTTGAAGCAGGGGGGAATGGTAAAAGTTGTTAGAGAAAAAGCAGACCAGTAGCACTCTTAACAATAAAGATTTTTTTTTGAGTCACTAGAGAGAGTAAGAGATTGAAGAGAACAATTGAAGGTAGCTCTCCAGAGGGCTGCAGTGAGACAAACAGGCTAGATTAAGATGCACTTGATAAAATAGAATTTAGCTGGGCATTAAATACTTGATAACACTACAGAAGGGGCAAAAAAGGATTTCCTATTAAGATTAAACAAAGTCCCAGCTAAGCCTTCTATTCTCTGTTTAGGGGTTATAGAAGACATAATGTTCAAACTTTAATTTCCTGGAAATGTTAAGCAACACTCAGATGATGTGAGGAGTCCAGGAGCATATTTATCAGCATTGAGACAAAAATAAAATAAAATATATACCTTCACATACATAAGCAAGATTTTTAAGTAAAATAAAAAGGCATGGCAGCCACATTAACATCCAGGTGTTAAGGGGGCTGGGGAGAGAAAGGAGAGTGGAGACACTTAATGAACAAAATGTTTGGGAATACTGAGATAGTATCTACAAAATATAAAACACGAGAAAGTGTGATCCAAACACATTATATTCAGCCAAGTTCTGATCAAGGTTTAAAGGTAATTAGTAGCAATGTGGTAAAGTGAAGCCAAAGTTTATCCACAATGGGCATGCAATGTGAAAGACAAATAAATGGTCTTGTGTTGGCCACTAAGGCATTGGGTCATCTGTTACTGCAGTGCAACTCAGCCTGAATTAACTAATGTAAAAAATTGGTACAGTAGAAAGAGAAGGCTGCCAAAACATCAATATTAAAAAATATATATGGCACTATTTGTGGAGTTATATAGTGAGCAGTGAAAAACAGTTATTGGAAGTTGGAAAAATATTTATTCATGTAATGCTATGATGAATATTTTATTTAAAATTTTCTTACAATAATTTGAAAAGGCAAACAATGCATCAAATGAACTTGTAGCTAGAGTAAAGAACTGAGAAAACAATGTTAGTATCAAGAACTGACTGGTATTGGCTTAATTTAACAAGGTACTGTAAGAGATGAAAAAAAAATGGCCAGTTTGCAAGTAATAAGTAAAATAGACCATATCTAAAAGTACTGAAATTAGAAGATGCAACTTTTTCTTCATTTTTAATAGATAAAGAAGTTCAATTAAAACTCAACCTCTGTGAAAGACCAAATCAAATGTGTGAGTATAAGTAACATTCTTAAATTTCTATATCAATTAAGGTGGATCCACCAATAAGTCCTTTCAAGCAGGACATAATGCCTAGAAAAAGAAGAAGAAAAAGAAGCTAAGGATGGTCCTAGCAGGTCTGGCTCAGTGGATGGAGCATAAGCCTGTGGACCTCGAAGGGTCCTAGGTTCGATTCCAGTCAAGGGCATATGCCCGCATTGCAGGCTCGATCCCCAGTGTGAGGTATGCAGTAGGCAGCCAGTCAATGATTCTCTCTCATTGATGTTTCTATCTCTCTCTCCCTTCTATCTGAAATGAATATATATACACACACACACACACATATATATATATACACACACATATATATATATATATATATATATATATATATGTATATTAAAGAAGTGAAGGATGTGGGGAATGTCTGATAAATTCAAGTCTCCAATTATTAATTATTAATAATTAATGTAGAGAGGACCACAACTAATATAGGATTGTATATTTGTGTTTTTTTGTTTGTTTGTTTTTGTTTCTTAATCCTTACTGAAGGATATTTTTCCATTGATTTTTAGAAAGAGTAGAAGGGAGGAAGAAGAGAGACAAACATCGATGTGAGAGGGAAACCCTAAATGGTTGCCTCTTACATGGGTAAGAATTAAGCCTGCAACTGAGGCATATACCACTGACCAGAATCAAACCCAGGACCCTTCAGTCCTCAGGCTGGCGTTCTATCCACTGAGCCAAACCAGCTAGGGCAAAATAGGATTGTTGATGTTGGTACTGGCTGGAATAAAAAAATCAAAGGTACAAAATTAAAAATATATGGATGTTGTTTAGATAGAGATATACTACCTAAAGAGTCACAAACATGGACTAAAAGTGACTGGGACTATTTGAAAGTTAAAAAGTAAAGTTGCATAGTCTCACCACTATTTTTGTTTTTATAGCCAGTTTTCACTAGCCCATGAATTTTGAAAAATATAGAAAGAAGGTAAAAACTAGAAGAAAAAACACACAAATTATATTTATTGATGATTATACATTTTATGTCTAATATCCTACAAAAATATAAACAAAAATAGTTAATTGTTTAAAAATTAATAAAAGCAATATTTTATATATAACAACAATCAATATGAAAATATATTTAAGTAAAAATCCCCTTTTTAGTAGGAAAAAAAAATAAAAGTTCCTAGATATAAAACTTAGGTAATGTTGAGGACCAATACAAAAAAAATTAATATTATTCCATTGAGATTCAAAATGAAATAAAATGATAAATCCATAATTTTGAACAGAAAAACTCAGTATTGAGATTACATCAATGCTTATAAAGTTTATTCATAAATTCAAAGGAATCCTAATTATAATATGAATAAAAACTTCTAAAAAGTTAAAGAAAAGATACTGAACTTTATCTGGAAAAATAAGCCTGCAAGAATATCCAGGAAAATTTTAATTGTAGAAGGACTGGCCCTGCCAATATTAAATCACATTATAAAGTAACAATAATTAAAAACAGCGTGGCCTTAGAGAAGATGTAGACAGATGAGCAAAACATAATGGAAAGCCCCAAACCCCAGACTCCAATTAAAATGGAAATTCAGTGATAATGGTTTTTCAAATAAATGGAGTTAAAAAGTGATATTCCATACACATTGTTGAGACAGCTGCCTAACCATTTAGGAAAATAGGGGGGGGGGGGGGGTAATGAATGCTCATTAACTTTGCTGCAAATATAAAAAATGTAAAGGTTAAAATGTAAAATAATAAGATTCTAAATTAAAATCATGAGTAATTATGTTAAAAATTCAAGAATGTAAATCCTTCCTATACAGAAACAAACAAAATAAAAATAACTATACCAGTATATATGCAAACATTTAAATTTTCTGTTGGGCTAAACATTTTAAAAACAAGTCAAAACACATAATATAAACTAGCAAAAATATTTCACAGAATTTGTGAAATGAATATAAAATCTATTTCTGAAAAGATTACCAGCCCAATAGGGGGGAAAAGGGATATGAATAAAAAGTGAGTTACAGAGAAATAACAAAATGTCCAAAAATCACACGACATAGTACTTTACTCACTAATAAGTAAATGCAAATTAAATCAGTGCCATTTTCCATTGATAGTGGTGGAATTAGAAACTTTAAGGAAACTCAGTGCTAATAAGAGTGAGGCAAAAGATATTTTCACATACTTGTTAGAGGAATACAAACTTTCTGGATACTAAATAGGCAATTATGGCAAAGTTTAATTATCAATTTAACCTTGTGATCCTATAATCAATTAATGTCTGAGAAATTTCCCTATGAATATAATCATACTGAGAAATATAGATAAAAGATGTTTATTACTGTCCTGTTGAAACACACACACACACACACACACACACACACACACAGGGGATAATTAATAAAGAACCACAGAGTCCCAAAGTTTGAGATTTTTAAAATTGGATAAAAACAGTTCCTATAGTGTGGAGCTGCGATTAAATTTCTGTATACAGTTTCTTTTATTAAGTCTTTTTAAAATTTCAACTTTCCTCTAAACTGGGAAATTTTATTCAAATCGCTTCTTTGGCACTTAACACTGACTGTCTTAAAATACAGTTACGTTGTATGTGTTCTGTGCTTTATAATTCCAACCTTGTTAATGACTCACTCCTATTTTTTTCTTAGTAGATATGACCACCTTTTATCAATATACAGATTATCTCTACTCCCAAGTACAGGAAGGAATCACACTTGCCTGCCTCTTGAAATTGTTGTGATTTACAAAATTTTTGCTATGGTTAATCAAAGATGAATGGGAGAGGTTTAAGAGCCACTGTTTGATTCTCCATGTACCTGCTACTATACTTATGATCCAAATGGTGAAATTTTTATTACTCTGAGCATCCATATGAGAACAATAGGGGAAACTTCACTGCTGCTAATTAATATGTAGTTTGATGAATAATGAACATTTTTTTGTTTTACGCCACAGGCATTTCGGATTTGTTTGTTATTGCAGTATAACTTACTCTATCCTAGCTGATGCCTGGCTTTTGATTAATAGTAATTTGCTGAATATACAAAATATTTTCATTTTCTAAAGTATGGTAAACAATCAAATCCTCCAAGAAAATTTTAATAAAATCAGTGTTCTGAGGATTCACACACTTGCTTCCATCCAAGTTTACAAGAGATTAGAATCAAAGAGGATTCAAAATTTACAGTAAGATGGTTTCATTTCCATAGCTTTCGTGACATGAAGAGGCTGTCCATCTCATACATTAACCTATAGCTCTAGTTTCTAAAGTCAGGTCCAGATTATTTATTTATGTAGTAAAAGAATATGAAAAGTAGTATTTTTAAACCTCTTATTCTTTTAAGGTTTCTCGGTGTGTTTATTTTTAAAGAACATAATGCTTGGTACAGTAGCATAGGCATAGGCATATAACTCATACATACATCTGGGGCTACATGCCCAAAAGTCTTTCACTGCAAAGAGTATGCTATTTAAAAAGTCTGGTGTTTTGTGGCCTAGAGTGAACTATCCCTCATCCCTTAAGAGAAATATAGAAAGTGAAACTGTCTCATGGCACAATCTAAACTCACTCATCCAGCCCCCTCCTCCTACTAACTACTTAGCTACTGCCAGGCATTCAGGGATTCTTCCCACAGTGCAGGCAACAGCCTGAAAGTGGAGCCAATAACTGCTACAAACTGCTCTGGCCAAAGCAGGAAAAATGGTGAAAAGAAAGCCACACTGAGATCGAGACATTTTATCTCAGCTCCTTGATCCTTGAGTAATTTCAGACAAGTGATTTAAGTTTTTCACTTCTCAGTTTTCTAGACTGTAAAATAGGAAAGATTTACTTCACAATTAATGTAAAAATAGGCATAGGATGACTTATTTTACTAACTGCATCTGACTTTTGTTGAGGATTTCATGTGGTAAAAAGAATATGACTAAAACTAATGCAAAATATGTCTAAAAATAAAACCGAAAAATGTACACACAATAGTAAAAGCCCCCAAAAGCACCCAATACATCAAAAGCTTTACACATTTTGGTTGTTTTTTCCTTCTCTCAGTTAAGAAGAAATGCTGTCTTACTCAGGCTCGTGCAAAAATGACTTACGGGTAACTGTTCAAATCTACTCAAATGTTCCTCTAACACAAGGATGAGCATTTCCCTGGGGTTTGGTAATCACCATTGAACTACAGAGGCCTAGAATAAACAGTATATTCCTGAGTTCCTACTACAGGGTCACTGCCATAGTTTAGCAATGACCATCGAACAGAATATGCTGAAAGTGAAGAAGAGAAGTCAAGTGTAGAACCAAGAAAATATGAATAATGCTGTAAAAATTCAATAAAAGTTGTAAGTTTCCCAATGATGCTAGTAGAGGAAAGTTAAATAGGACAGAACGAGGCATAGCAACCAATAAAAGAGGCAGGACATGGAATTACTGGTTCTGCATAATAAACTGAGATGTTGAATCCATTTCAGATTCTTAAAATCAAAGGGTTGGAAGATCAGAAAAGTACCCAAGGAAGTGCTGAAAATCTGAGCACACCTAGTTCAACACCATCTGTACAGGAGGGATTCCACCCTGACTTCAGAGACTATGTAGGGAGGCACAGCTAGTACTGCTTTGGAAGAGCCTCTGAGGGAAGAATGTAGAAAAGAAGAAAATGTGGTAACGCCTCTTCAATAAAGAGTAAAAAAAGTTTTTCAGAAAGTCCGGGTTATAATAACAATTGCATGGATTCTCCATATCCAGATAAAGCATAATATTGTTTTAGAAAGCAGAGTATGTATATGTCTTCATTTAATAATATCTTGATTATTTAGCATATTAATTATAACATTAATTATATCAATACATTAATCATTACTATACTTATCACCAATAGTACATTTATATATTTGCTAGATAAATTTGTATTCCTACTAGAGGCCCAGTGCATGAAATTCATGCACGGGGGGTGGGTCCCTCAGCCCAGCCTGCACTCTCTCCAATCCCTCATCCCTTAAGAGAAATAGATCCCTCTCACAATCCAGAACCACTGGTTCCTAACTGCTCACCTGCCTGCCTGATGCCCCCAACTGCTTTTCCCTCCTGGCCTGATCCCCTTAACTGTCTAACTGCTCTCCCCTCCTGGCCTGATCCCCCTAACTGCCTATCTTATCTCCCTTCCTCTCTACGTCTTTTGGACCCCTGGCCCAAGCATGCTGAGAGCTCTACACTGCGGCCCCACCCCCGTTCTGATTGGTCGTTACCTGATGGTTTGAGACAATTTGCATATTCATCTATTATTAGTATAGACAAGTTTATATTTCATCACCCCAACATTTAGAGAATGGAAAGTGGAAGAGATGATAAGAAATAAATTGTGAAAAAGTAACCAGTAAGGCAGGAGAAAGCATAGAGACATGTGATATTCCAGAAATCAAGAGAAGAAATCATTCCAAAAAGAAGAATATAGTCAATTCATTCAAAGAAGAAAGAAATATTTAATATCTTGTTGTATGTCTCAAATACTGCTGGTAAGCAGAGATTATTGGAAAACAATGACTAATGGATTTTAAAGATGGTAGACATCAGTGATCTAAATATGCAACAGATGGTTGGGATAGAAATCCTAACGGTGTTTAACCAGGAAGGAAGTGAGAAAGTGCAAGTGAGTAAAAGGCATGCTTACACTGGAATGTGAATGAGAAATGTGGTATGTGGAAGGAGGCTATGTGATTGGTTTAAGATGGTCCTTTTGAGCTATTGGGATAATTTAACCAGAAAAGATAAAAATTAGTGACACAGAAGAAGGGTTAGTTAATAACTCAAAGTAATGGAGAAGGATGGGATCCCAAGCATAAGAGGAAGGTTGGTATTATATATGGATGGTTCATTCGTATTAACAAGAGAGGCAAAATATAGGTACCTATACAAGTAATAGGACAGATGCAGAGGAAAGGAGTTTAGAAAATTTCTGTTTGCTTCAGATGGGGCACTTTAACATTTAGATAAAAGATAAAAAATAAATCAAAGGTATTTCCAAAACATTTACCTTATGTAATCAGCACAGTAGTGGCTCCAATAAGCAAATAATCATTATCACATTACAAATTTATAGATTTAATACTGACCAAGCTTGGTCTCATTTTATCTTCAAACAGGCTATAAAATAACATCATGGCACCTACTTTCTAGATTTTGAAAACCAGGTTTAGAGAGATTAAGACATATGACTGGTTGGTTAGTAACCTAAATTCAAATCTCAGCCTGTAACCTGTAACTGCTTTAAATCTCTCTCCCCTCTCCCCACAACACACACACACACACAGGTGCGCACACACACACACACACACACACACACACACACACACACACAGAGCACACACACGCAGGCGCGCGCACACACACACAGGCGCGTGCACACACACACACAGGTGCGCACACGCACACACACACACACACACACACACACACACAGACGCACGTGCGCACACACACACAGGCGCGCGCACACACACACAGGCACGCACGCACACACACATAGGCACGCACGCACACACACACACACACCACTGTTTGTGCTGTGATGCTTTCAGAAAACCACACAGGTAGATTATGGATAGATTACTCTCTCTTTTGGAGAAAGAAAAAAAATTGGAAACTTTGCTAAACCAGTTCTATTTTTCCCTCCTATGTCACTAATGACTTTGTTTTAATATTTTAAACTTTTTTGTTTTACTTCAGAAGCACTGCAAGAAGTAAAACTACTAACATACTAATGTAACATCCCCTAACAACCTTTTTATCTCGATCCTTTGTTACTGCCCTCTCAATGTATATATTGGAGTTCTTCGATCATGACTGAATTTATAATAGAAAACACAATAGCATCACTTAATCTTTTGACTTTGGAAGCCCAGATAATGCACATAAGGGACTTATTTAAGTGGAAAAGTCTCACTCATCACAAGATACTTTGGTATTGATGCTAAAGATAATGAGAAAATGAGGTCTTGAATGAACTATTTAAATGTTAAATGCTCTAACAAAGCAATTAAGCAAAATGTATAATTTGTTACATAATTATACCTTAGATACAATTAGTATAGTGTATATCCTAAACCTAGAAAAACTAAGTTTGGATAGGTTAAAAAATAAATTAATACTTCCTGTGTCTCCAGAACTAAATTTGCTATAAAAAGTTTCATACACTTTCCAAAAAGTCATAAATAGAGAGCAGTTAACCAATACAACCCAAAATACGTTTAAAAAATATATTTCGCCACACAATTTAAATATGTTAGGTCTCCTTAAGGATGAGGAAATGTTTTGACATACTTAAGTTCCACAGAATAGCTTTAAAGCATGTTATAAAATGAGTTACCAATTGAAGACCATTTGGTGGATTGTTTCTTTGGATGTGTAAACTCAGAGAAAAAAATATGCTGAAAACATTCAATTTGATATGTGAGGAACATGTTAAAGCAAGTGAGAAAGTACATGTAATTTTACTTATTGTAAGTGAGACCTGGGAACTCTAAGCCATCTCCTATTCCTGTGATCCTGGCCTGTCCCCTATCATCACTTAAGATGCACCTCCATAATTTAAAATGGGCAGAGAGTCTCAGAACCAAGATGGCGCGGCATAGGTAAACACTTTATCTTGCTGCCCCACACAGCAATTTCAAAACTACCACAGAACAAACATCATCCAGAATCACCCGAAAGCTGGCTGAGTGAAAATTCCACAAATAAAAGTAAAGACAGGACACTGTGACTCAGAGGAGCGGTGGAGGGTAGCGTTGAAGATATGCTCAGAGTCAGAGGTTTGGATCCCTGTGCATGCATGCGAGCTAGCGGAGAGGGCAGGTGGCTGCAAAGACAAAGGCATCCCACTGCACTGATTCCCCAGGTCTGGGCGAGGTCAGGAGAACCCACACTCATACGGGGTGAAACTGGACAGCAGGGAGGCACGCTGAAACTCGGGCTGCACAGGTCTGTGAGCTGTGGAGAGGGCAAGCTTGTGGAGAGTGTGTGTAAACTTGGAAACAGCAGAGATGCACGAGAGTGCAGAGAGGACTCGTGAATTGCTCTCTCATTCAGGAGACCACCAGACTGTATTGTTTTATAACACTGGGTGAGACTTTGTGTGTGCAGACTCATTTGGGGAGAGGCTGAATTGTCCAGCAGCGGGTAGAGCTCAGATGCAGCTTTCCCTCAGAGGTACTTGCAGCCATTACCACCAGGCACAGAGACTCAGGTGCCACATAGGCCGGAACTGACACTGCCTGCTCAGCCCAGAGACTCCGCCCATCCAACCTGAGCACAGCTGACCCTCACAGTCAATTAGCCTGGAGATCAAACCCTCCTAGTGCTAATAACGATAATCTAGGCTTAACTTCAACAAGACTGTGCAAGCCATAAAGGGCTGCAGCAAGAGTATGCACCTCAGGTAACTGGGGAGGCTGAGCCACTGTCCCTTAGAGGACGTCTACCACAGAAAGCTAATTGACCAACTCAGAAAAACAGCCACCATGCAGAGACGTGGAAAGAAATCAGATGTGAAAGAAATGGAGGGAAAAAAATGACTGGACATAGAGTTCAAAACCACAGTTATAAGGTTTTTCAAGAGGCTCCTAGAAAAGGCTAAGACCTACAAGGAAATGAATGAGACCTACAAGAATATGAAAAAGGACCAACTAGAAATTAAGCATACACTGACTAAAATAAAAAAAATATTATACAAAGACCTAAAAACAATCGAGAGGACCGCAAGAACCAAGTCAAAGATTTGAAATACAAGAAGGCAAAATCCACCCAGCTGGAAAAGCACGAAGCAAAAAGAATTCAAAAAATTGAAGACAGTGTAAGAGGCCACTGGGACAACCTCAACCATACCAACATCCGAATTATAAGGGAGCCAGAAAAAGAGAGAGAGCAAGACAATGAAAACCTATTTGAAGAAATAGTGACAAAAAACTTCCCACACCTGGTAAAAGAAATTGACTTAGGAGTCCAAGAAGCACATAGAAACCCTAAGAGGACCACACCAAGGCACATCATAATTAAAATGCCAAGAGCAAAAGACAAAGAGAGAATATTAAAAGCAGCAAGAGAAAAAAAAGTTAGTTACCCATAAGGGAGCACCCATAAGATTGTCAGCAGATTTCTCAACAGAAACTATGCAAGCCAAACAGGAGTGGCAAGAAATATTCAAAGTGATGAATAGCAAGAATCTACAACTAAGATTACTCTACCCAGCAAAGCTATAATTCAGAATTGAAGGTAAGATAAAGTGCTTTGCAGATAAGAAAAAGCTAAAAGAATTCATCACCGCCAAGCCAATATTATATGAAATGCTGAAAGATATTCTTTAAGAAGAGGAAGAAGAAAAAGGTAAAAATAAAAATTATGAACAACAAATACACATCTATCAACAAATGAATCTAAAAATCAAGTGAATTAAAAATCTGATGAACAGGAGAAACTGATGAATATAACAGAACCATGGGCATAGAGAGGGAATGGACTGACAATTCTTGGGGAGAAAGGAGGTGTGGGAGGTACAGCAAGAGACAGGACAAAAATCACGCACCTATGGGAGAGGACAGTGGTGGCGGGGAGGTGAGGGTGGAAGGTGGGATGGGCACCAGGTGGAGGGGAGCTATAGGAGGAAAAAGGGGGAACAATGTAATTAATAAACTGAACAATAAATGTTAAATTTTAAAAATAACTTAAAAAAATAAAATAAAATGGGCAAAGAGCCCTAACTGGTCTGGGTCAGAGGATAGAGCATCAGCCTATGGACTGAAGGGTTCCAGGTTCAATTCCAGTCAAGGGCACATGCCCATATTGTAGGCTCAATCCCAAGCTGGAGAGGAGGGTGCAGGAGGCAGCTGATAAATAATTTTCACTCATAATTGATGTTGTTATCTCTTTCCCTTCCCTTCCTCTATGAAATCAATAAAAATATATTTTTTTTAAGTAAAAAACAAAAGGAGCAGAGATTGCTAAGTGGCTAAAAATATTCATGGTGGATCAAGACCACTCAGTAGACAAGAGGATTTTATACTGCCTCTCAGGAATTATATCCAATTACTGCTACTTCTCTACCTCCTGTAATTCTCTCCTAATATAAAGCTGCCCTGATCTATTCTACATTCTCTGTTTCTTTTGTAATCACTGACCCTCCTGTTTCCCCTGGTGACCACTCAAACCCAAGTCTGCCCATGACCTGCCAGCCCACCCCATGCCACATCTCAAATGAACCAAGCTGCTTGATGAATAAAGCTGAATAACAAAACAACAAGTATTTATTTAAGAAGAAACATGTATCAGGAACCATACTAAGTATTCTGTATACATTATATCACTTACATCTTCACAAAAGCCTATAAAGAAATCTCCATTGTGTCCATGAAGAAAGAGTCGAAGATGTTATTAAGTAATGGGCCCAAGATCAAACAGCTTGAAAGTGGCAGATCCACCAGATCTGCCAGAGATCCATCCAATGAGAATAAACATAAAAACATAAAATAGCTATAGTTTGCATCAGGGTTTCTTACATGTGGATGCTGTACATATTATTTTAAAAAGATAATAATTTTCCAAAGATCATTAAAAAATTAATGCAGGAGGAGAACCAAGATGGCGGCATAGGTAAAACACCTATCTTGCCATCATACTCAGCAATTTTAATACTACAACTTAACGAAAGAACAAACACCTTCCAGAATCACCAGAAAGCTGGCCGAGTGAAAATTCCACAAATAAAAGTGAAAATAAGACACTGTGACTCGGAGGAGCGGTGGTGGACAGTGTTGAAAGATTCGCGTGGAGAGAGGTTTGGAGTGCGCGCCAGTGGAGAGGGCGGGCGGCTGAAAACAGGCCAGTTTTCTCGAATGGGGGGAGACAAAGACGTCCCACTGGACTGATTCTCCAGCTCTGGGCAAAGTCCAGGGAACCAACCCACTATCATACGGGGTAAAAACTGGACAGTGGGAGGGCACGCCGAAGTTCTGGTGCTGCCGGGTCTGCCGGCTTGTGGAGAAGGCAGCTTTCACGAACAGCTCAGCTGCATGACCATGCAGAGAGCGCTCTGCGACTTGCCCTCTCATTCGGGAAACCGTCAGACTGCTTTGTTTTATGACCCTGGGTGAGATGTTGGGTGTGCAGACTCATTTGGAGAGAGTCTGAATTCCCCAGCAGCCGGTGGAACTTGGCAGCGGCTGACGCTGTCAGCTTGGCCCGGAGACTCCGCCCATCCAACCTGTGCACAGCTGAGCTTCACAGACAATTGGCCTGGAGGTCAACCCCTCCAAGTGCTAAAAAGGATTAACTGAGCTTAACTTCAGCAAGACTGTGCAACCCATATCCACCTCAGGTAACTGGGGACGCTGAGCCACTATCCCTAGTAGGAAGTCTACCACACAAAGCTAATTGACCAACTCAGGGAAGCAGCCACCATGCAGAGACATGGAAAGAAATCAGATGTGAAAGAAATGGAGGGAAAAAAACGACTGGACATGGAATTCAAAACCACGGTTAAAGGGCTTTTCAAGAGGCTCCAACAAAAGGTCAAGGCCTATAAGGAAATAAGCAAGACTGCAAAGGAAATGAATGAGTCCTACAAGGAAATGAACAAGACCCTCAAGGATATAAAGGAGACTCTCAAGGATATGAAAAAGGACCAACCAGAAATTAAGCATACACTGACTGAAATAAAAAATATTATACAAAGACCTAAAAGTGCTCTGGAGCACCCCAAGAACCAAGTTAAAGATTTGAAATACAAAGAGGTAAAATCCACTCAGCTGAAAAAGCAAGAAACCAAGAGAATCCAAAATATTGAAGATAGTGTAAGGGGCCTCTGAGACAACCTCAAGCATACCAACATGTGAATTATAGGGATGCCAGAAAAAGAGAGAGAGCAAGACAATGAAAACCTATTTGAAGAAATAGTGACCGAAAACTTCCCACACCTGGTGAAAGAAACTGACTTAGGAGTCCAAGAAGCGCACTGAACCCCAATATATAGGAACCCTAAGAGGACCACACCAAGGCACATCATAATTAAAATGCCAAGAGCAAAAGACAAAGAGAGAATATTAAAAGCAGCAAGAGAAAAACAGATGGTTACTTATAAGGGAGCACCCATACGATTGTCAGCGGATTTCTCAACAGAAATGATGCAGGCCAGACGGGAGTGGCAATAAATATTCAAAGTAATGAACAGCAAGAATCTACAACCAAGATCACTCTATCCAGCAAAGCTATCATGCATAATTGAAGGTCAGATGAAGTGCTTCGCAGATAAGAATAAGCTAAAGGAATTCATCACCACCAAACCAATATTATATGAAATGCTGAAAGATATTCTTTAAGAAGAGGAAGAAGAAAAAGATAAAAGTGTAAATTAGGAACAAGAAATACACATCTATTAACAAATGAATCTAAAAATTAAACAAATTAATAAGCTGATGAACAGGATAAACTGGTGAATGTAACAGAATCACGGACATAGAGAGGGAATGGACTGACAACTCTTGGGGAGAAAGGGGGTCTGGGAAGTGCAGCAAGAGACTGGACAAAAATCATGCAACTATGGGAGAGGACAGTGGAGGGGGGTGAGGGTGGAGGGTGGGATGGGTACCAGTTGGAGGGGAACTATAGGGTGAAAAAAAAGGGAACAATGTAATTAATAAACTGAACAATAAAGATTTAAAAATGTAAAAAAAATTAATGCAGGTTTTCACCAGGACCAAACAAAGAACTTAGACATAAAATTGTGTTTTAGGAATTAAGCTAACAAATCAACATGAGGATATGAGCAAATACAAATAGGCATCTTGGATGTGGACCAGCTACCTGAGCCAGCAGACCTTGACTGGATACATGGGGAGATATTAACTTATTGAATATATTTTAAGAACATGCACTTCAAGGAAAGTCAGCAGTTCAAATGTTGTCTGTACCCATGGAAGTTTGAGAAGTTCAGTAAAGGTAAGCCAATAAGCCACCTGCCACACATGTATCTATTATGAAGATTAACATGTGGATATCGAACTGGGGACACATTGCATTCATATAATTTTCTCCCTTCTAAGAGAGTAGCTTGCTCCCACCCCCCAGAACCTAACCACAGTAGAGAATATGGAACCAGGATAATGCCAATAACTGTTTCATTTGATAGCAGTCATCAAGTAAAAACCACTTTCATCTAGTAAAAAGCTTTATTTTTTTTAATATAGCTTATTGATTTCAGAGAGAAAGAGAGAGGGAGAGAAACATCAATGATGAGAGAGAATCACTGATCAGCTGCCTCCTGCATGGCCCCTACTGGGGATCAAGCCTGCAACCTGGGCATGTGGCTTGACCGAGAATCAAACTGTGACCTCCTAGTTCATAGGTCAATGCTCAACCACTGAGCCAAACCTACCAGACAGTAATAAAAGCTTCATTAGCCAATGGCCATTGACAAATTTCTGAAGCCATAAATCTTGGAATTCACCAAGGTGAACACTATTGAATGAGAGTCATCATAGGTAACAACAACCATATCTTCTTTGAGTGACTAAAAAAGCTGGACACATTTGTGTGTGGATGTGTTTACCTTTTCACCATCTCTCCCTGGTTCTCCTTTGTAACCTGGTAGACCTCGTGCTCCCTAAATTAACCACAAAATAAAATTCTGTTAGTTATGGTTTTATGGATTACTAGAAATAGTCTTGCTAAAATATGCATAAATAAGTCACATACTTGTATTCCTGGGGATCCTGGAACACCTGGTGATCCTGAGATTCCCTGATATCCCTAAAGAAAAGTGAAGAGTAAATAATTAACATTCCAGCACATTCCCAAAGAGCATCCCTCCATTTCAGGATTCACACCTGTCTCAAGTTTCTCATACCTAAGACTTCACTTAGTTAAGAAATCAAAATAATAAAGTGTCAAATGCTTAATAAGGCACTCATATCCTTCATCTTTTAGGGAACAAGGTCTTAAATATATCAAGATTAATAAAAATACTCAGAAATGCTTCAATTAAAAGGAAGTCTTTGGGATCAGAATATAAAGCCAATGTTCACAGCCTCTAAACAAATGTACTGCACATTAGAAACATATTAACACATTCAGGAGAAAACACCTAAAATTGGAGGATTAAACAAATGTTTAAAGTGGATCTTCTTTATGTTTCATGCAGAGGAGGGAAGTTGGGGATGACCAGTCCTGCAGGGGAAGGCAGTTATGGGCAAACAGGCTGGCAAAGGAGCCGTTAGGCATCAACCATTTTTAAACTTCCTGAATTACTGGCCAACCGAGCTAATCCCTGGAATAAATTAAACCTTGATGCATGTTATCCTTTAGAAAAAGTCTATAACAGCCTTTGGAATGCTCATTTTAGAAAGCTATGTCAACCCCAAGAATATGGCTTTGACATGTGTCCCCCACCTCCGAAGGCTGAGCTGTCTACTAAGGCCATGGCCCACTTTCATCTCTGCTTCTCACACATCCCTCCAGAAACTGGACCCTTGGTAAAACAGCACATCTTTTCCAGACAGGGGGAACTCTTCATTCTCCACTTAGTACACGGGGATTAAACTCCCAAACAAACTTACAGACCCTAAACATTTAGCTAGGTTCTCAGGGTCAATTTCAGGGTGACCTGGACCACTGGATCTGCAAACACATTTACCTCTCTTATTCAGATTCCAGTTTTCTCCCACTCTATTCATATTGCATCTTTCTCAGACCTTACTGTTTGGACGCAGTTTTCTTTTGTCAATAGTATTAACACAGATCTCATTCATGTTTCAATCACATTTTCATTCTTAAACCCCAAATCTTTATTTTCATGTAGCTTCTCATAGATATCTCTGCTCCGGTCTTTGTAGACACCCAATTGCTTGTCAACACCCTTTCAGCTGCAGTTTTAGAGACATCATAACTACCTGCCTTTCCAGTCCCATTTCCAAATATTTCTTTTACTACTCTTTGCTAGCTCTAAAAACAACAATAGTAGCTGTCTCCAAAAGATCAGTCACAGATTATAGTTCTTCTCTTTTTATATATACTTGCATTACTTATTTTGTAAAATGCCCTCAGTTACTTCCTGAATGATGATGACTCCATTATTTTTATCACTAACCATCATCCTTTCCGTCATACCCCATTCAATTTCACAGAGTATACCATTATGCTTTAGTCAGGATTTCTTTCAACTCCTTTGCCTAATCCTTAAACATTTTACTTCACAGTGAGTGAGAATCATAAGCAACCTTCCATACTTCATACAAAACAATCAGTGATTCTCAAATCCACCATAGGCTCTCTGGGTGGGCGCTGTCTCTGTTGTCCCCTTGAGAAGAGGAACCAGATCCAATTCATTTCTGTATTTCCAGCATGAAATAGAGCAAATAGACCATTTGGCACATTTTCTGTTTATCAAACATTGGAAGAAGTCACCTTCAAGTCATCCACACCACACACAAGAGCGAAATATCTCTTCCCCTGAGGAACTATGTTATGTTTGTGCTCTTTCCAATAGCAAATTGAAACTTTAGCAGTGCCGTGTGGTTCATGTTCTCAGGATCAATTGAAAGAAAGAAGTCAACCTACAGAGTTTGCTCAGCTGTATATCTGTAGCACTCTGGTTATCACTGAATCTCCTTGCCTCAGCACTTTGGAATTAGAGAGGCTTGGAATTGAATTTCAACTCCATCACTGTTGGCACACGCCAAAAACGAACTAGGTTACTTAGGAATGCAACCACCGAGGCTATTCTTCAGATTCTTCAGGATCTTGCATGCAGCCTCTTAATGGTCTCACATAACTTGCAATAGGCTGTTGTATTTGGGAGAAATAATAATAGCAATGATTTATATATGACTTATCATGTTCCAAACTAATAAATTCACTTAATCTTCACAACTACCTTTTAATGCAGCCTTATCTCCATTTTAAAATGAGGACACCAAAGCACAGCAGGTTAAGTGAGTGCCCAGAGGAAAGACATATTCATAAAATTCTCTAAAAGAAAGTTACCATGGAGATTAGCTATTTATCAAAATGATTGGTCATCTGCAAAGTTCACATTTTTTCAAAAGTTAAGCCAAATGTCATATCTGCTTTATTACTTTTTTTTTTTAGAAAGTTAATCTTTTGGAGAAGATCAAAAACTGCCATGCTATCTCTTCTCTTCGAAGAAGTTAATGCATTTGTATAGAGAGAACACATGACCACATGACATTTCAGTGGATTAAAGTAACATGTAGATGACCCAGAATATGTTTCCAGCTCACCTCTGACTCATAATGTGACCTCAGACAGAGAAATCAAATTCCCAGATCCAGGGACAACACAATGAAGTGGAAAGACAATGAATTTTAAAATTGGAAAAGAACCCTGGGTTGAATTTTTGCTCCTCCCTTTCTATGGGATTTTGGCAACGTCATTTTGCCCAGTTAAACCTCAGGTTTTTTTTGTTTGTTTTGTTTTGTTTTGTTTTGACCATAAATCAAGATACTAATGCCCACTTTACTTTGGAAAAGAAACAGGGTGTTATGGGTGAAAATGTCTGGCAGATGTTAGGATCTCAATAAATATTTCTTTTCTTAGAATCAATGACTATTATATAATCCTATGAGAACATTTATGGAGAATATTATTCTGTAGCCTTAATAGCCACCATTAATGCATGGGGAATGGCAGGTCCAGTCGTCATCATGATTTAACCATTTTGCATCATTCATATGTATCTAATCCTGAACATGTGAATAAGGCCTCAGTGTATTTTACAAAGCTCTGTTGGTTTTGATTTTGGAAGAACTGCAATAAAGGAATAGTAACTACTTCCCAAAATACAAGAACCAAACTACTTTTGTTCATTTTTTCTTAACTTACAATGATACAAGGTCTTAAAAACTGAAGTTGTATAAAAAAATTCAAAGATTATTTTAGAAGCTACAGGAAGCATGATTGGTAATAAAATAAAAAACAAAACCACATCCAAGATGGGGAAATCCCAGAGCAAAACACCAGAAAAAATTAGATTAAATTCAGAAAAAAAAAGCTTGGACTAAAAACCAGGAAAATAAAGGTTAATAGGGAGGAATATCATAACAGAAAACAATTTCCAAGATTAGCAAGAAATAAAACGTTGACTCATAGTAGGGCACACTAAAACAAACAAAAAATGCTCTGAAACAGGAAAAATTATAAGCTTTCTATATAGTTTACTGAGTTTTTATTTTCCCAAATACACAAGTTTCTGTGTGTACACTGTTACTTTCACATGATCTCTGACCTGCTTAATATTTGTCAACATTAATTTTACCATTTTGCAATTATTAGTAGATCCAAATATCCACACTACCCCATCTGCAAAATTTCTGACAGTATTTAAGTTTTTCCCATGTTCAGAAAAAGTTTCTCTGTAGATGAGTCATTTTATAGGAAAAAAATATTCTCACTGCCAAATTGTAGGGTTGAAGTATACAAAGTCAATTTACTTTTCTTCCATGATTCATAGTTGCCATGCTCCAGGAAAGATATATAGTTTTGAAATGGAAATTGGTAATAAAATCATCAAATGTGCTAGGGTCAAAATGCCTAGTGAGCCCAATTCTAATCATACTAAAAAATATTCTGCCAATATAAATATGTAGTTTTTTAAGTAGTGAGATGATTTCCTTTAAATACTCTAAACTTAAAAATGAGAATAAAGTCCAAAGAAATTATTTGGAATATCACTCTTATTTTTTAAATGTATGAATGTAATTTAAAGTTTATTCTATTTCATCATTTTCTTCAAAGTTTTCCAAAATTTCAACAGATACTCTTAAGTACACAGCCAGGGAAACTAGGTAACCAAAATCAAGTGTCTACTTTTAATGTCCACTGTGGAATCTTCTAATCATTGGTGGACTTTATAGCTCTATACAACTAAATTCGAATCTGTCTTTCCATAGATGATGATAGATGATAGATAGATAGATAGATAGATAGATAGATAATAGACAAATATTACAGAAACTAGTTTACCATCTATCCCAACTATTTATCAAATAGTTGAACTATTTAACTCAAATTACTTAGCTAACAGATCACATGAATGTATATAAAATTAAACCTGAGCTAACTTCTAAGAAAGAACTGTGATGTTATGGGAGATGAAGAGTAGACAGTAAAGCCCTAGCCGATTTGGCTCAGTGGATAGAGCACTTGCCCCCAGAATGAAGGGTCCTGGGCTTGATTCCGGTCAAAAGCATGTACCACAGTTGCAGATTAGATCCCTGCATACATGTGGGAGGTAACCAATTGATGTGTCTCTCTCTCACATCAATCTTTCTCTCTGTTTCTTCCCCTCCTTTACACTATCTTGGAGAATCAATAAAAAAATATCCTTGGGTGAGGATTAACAAAAACAACAACAAAGTAGACAGTCAAGGGAAGCTTTCTGAAGACATGAGCTCAGAGAAACACTAAGGAAAGCACAAAACATAAGAGGAAGCCCTTCAATGTGCTAGGTGGCATGATAGGATGAGCCATATCCCTGGAGATGAAAGAAGAGATGTATGTATGCATACTGCACACAGACTGGAATGATAGAATAGAGGTTATGTATGCAGCTTGTGGGTCTTATGAAGGACTTTGATCTTAATCCAAGCAACTAAATCAGGTGTCACACAATTAGACTTGGGCTATAAAAAGATCACTTTCCACACTGTTGAGGAAATATTGAAGGGAGCAAGAAAAAGTATGAAGATCATATGGGAGGCTCCTGAAGGGAAGAGATAATGGTAGGGAGAATCTGAATCCATTCAATGTATAGTCTAATCTGATGATGGGTTACAGAAGGTGAGGAATTTGGAAATGTGAAGTGATACCCAGGATTCAGGCTTGTGCAGTGGATGGTTGAACAATATCACTGATTGAGGGAAGGGCTCTGGAGGAAAATATAGTTTAATTGATTGCAAACAGGAAGTAATACAAAATTTTTTTTAAAAATTATGGGCTAAGACAAATAGATTTATAACTGATAATTTAAAATTCTATGCTTCTGTGAGGGAAGAACAGAATTGCTAGTTTAAATTAAAGCAAACTACATTTACTATAAATGAAATTTAATCTAAATCTAATCCCCTTTCCCTTAGATAAAGGTGGATGGATGATAAATACAAAGTAACATCAATCACTTTTAATTAATAATTAGCTTTGAGCTAAGCTCATGAAAGCAAAACATTGTCTACCTTTGGCAAATAATCTCTGCCAATATAGTTCAGTTCTTAGATTCACAGAATTTAAATAAATTTAGGTAAATTAACTTGTCCCCCAAGGACATTTACTCTTAAAGTTATACCAAGCTGCCAAAACCAGTTTGACTCAGTGGATAGAGTGTTGGCCTGTGAACCGAAAGGTCCCAGGTTCCATTTGGGTCAAAGGCATGTACCTTCATTGTGGGCAAATCACCAGTAGGAGGTGTGCAAAAGGCTTTCTATCCCTCTCCCTTCCTCTCTGTAAAAAATCAATAAAATATACTTAAATAAATAAATAAAGTTATACCAAACTTATTTCAAAAGAATACAACTTTTTAATGAGATACCATTTTCTTAATTCTTACTTCTCAATCTAAATTTCTAGTAATTATGCCTTATATTCAAAAGGAGGTGACTAATAACCAACCCCATTTCCTCTCTTACTGCTCCGCAATAATTTTTCCATAGTACTTACCATCATTTGATATTATTTACTTATTTTTAAGTTATTATTGTGAATGGATTATCTATTTCTCCCCAGTGGACTATGAGCTTCTATAAAGCAGTTTTGTCTATTTTGTTTGCTGCTACATTTCCTTAGCCTAAAAGAGTGCCAGGAACAGTAACATACCCAACAAATATTATGTATATGACCAGATGAATGAAAGAATAAAAAAAAATAAGCAAATGGACACAGAAATAATGGTGGGCAAAAGTAGGTTTACAGTGTTAATACAAATAAATAATACAATCCTATCTAATAAAAGAGTAATATGCAAAATGACCATCACTCCAACACATAAAGATGACTGTCCCCTTGTGGTCAAAGATCCTGCCTCCATATGGACAGAAGATGGCCACCACAAGATGGCCAACAGGGGAGGGCAGTTGGGAGGAACTAGTCATGCAAGGGAGGGCAGTTGGGTGCAATCAAGCCTGTTAGTGAGGGCAGTGGGAGGGACCAGGCCTGCAACGCAGGGCAGTTGTGGGCAATTAGGCTGACAGAGGAGGTAAGTTGGAGATGACCAGGACTGCAGGGCCGTTGAGGGGAACCCAGGCTTGCATTGAGAGCAGCTGGGGGAGACCAGGCCTTCGGGGGAGGGCAGTTAGGGGCAAACAGGCTGGCAGAGGAGCAGTTAGGCATCAATCAGGCTGGCAGGGGAGTGGTTAGGGGTGATCATGCTGGCAGGCAGAATCAGTTAGGGGCAAGCAGGAAGGCAGGCAGGCAAGCGGTTGGGAGCCAGCAGTCCTGGATTGTGAGAGGGACATCCCAGATTGGAGAGGGTGCAGGCTGGGCTGAGGGACACACCCCTCCATGCATGAATTTTGTGCACCGGGCCTCTAGTAATTAATAAATAATAATGCAAGAATAAATTTTGTGTCTCATGTACTCATGACTATAAACATACTTTTGCCCACTCCTGTATTTATTGAGTCTAGCTGGTCACTAATACTGAGGACTCTAAAAATAATCATAGAAACAACCCTGCATTCATAGAGATTACAATCAAAAGAAGACACACTATACACATGAATTTATCTTTAAAATCATAAATACTAGCTGTGGAATCAAACAATTCCTTGAATAATTTAAAATACACAAATAAAATTAGTTCATATATGATGTTTATGTATATATCATTATTGTCTCTACTATCTATAACATATAAAATATAAGTAATCTTTTAAAGAAGCATATGCGATAAATTTGGAAAGATCCACATATGAGATTTATATAAGGGAAGTGCTGGAGAACAATGACTTAGCTAGTCAACTAAGCATTGTCTAGGAAAGCTTTATGAAAGAAGTAAATAGCATTTTATTACAGAAAAGAAAGATAAACTGCCCAAGTGTAGAATAGTTCATTCTAGGCAAATGGCCCATCTTTTAGTTTATGAGTGAGACTCTCATGAGGGTGTGTGTGTATGTGTGCGTTAGGAGTGGGAGACACTGAGACAATAAACACTTTTGCTAAGGAACCCAAATTGAGGTGAAGTGAGGGTCCAGGTAGTAACTGCTCTTTCTAGGAGGATGTTTTTATACACTTCATAATTAAGCTTCCTCTTGTGATTCTCCTTTCCAAGCCAAACAATAGCCATGTCTTTGGCTTTTGTCCTAATGTATTCTAGTTTCCAGGTCTTTAATCTCCATGGCTCTCAGCCTTAAACTTCCCACAGCTCTTAAACTATGGAGTCCACAATTGGCACATTTTCAGTTAAGAGCCTGGAAAGAGAAAAACATAAAAATCTTGTCTCATGGGTCCTATTGTTCTGCTACTAATTATTCACCCCCTGTCAAGCATACTCTGCAAGCCTCAGCACTAGTCTCCCCTGCCCCCCTTTCCTCTGATTCTCTACCATCATTCTTGAGTATTTTAAAACAGTATCTCTTGTTTGGATTACACCTGAAATTCAGTTAATCCTCCCCCATAGCTGTTTTCTGAGTTCTGTTATCTCCCGGTTACTCTTCTGAATGAAATCCAGACCTACACATCCCTAAAGTGTAGTATCCTAAGCCAAATCCAAAAGTAGGATTGTCATCTTTCTTAATATAGACATTATATGTTTACTAATGATGCCAAAAGTTACATCATCTTTTTAGGCACCCCCATCACATATGTTGATCCCTTTTCACCAAGGTTAAATTTAAATAACATCTCCCAGACACATAAAAGCCATATGTTTACTCCAGTTGAATTTCACTGTGCTAAAATAGTCATTCTCCATGTTTGTAAAATTTTTTGGACCTTCATATTATCCCAAACACCAAAGCAAATTCCAAAAATAAAATCAAGAATTTAAAATTCTTAAAAACTATAAAAAAACAAAATGAATATTAAGCATCTTACACTTCTCAAAACCAAAACACTGGAAGAAACTACAAGAGAAAAATATTTGTGGAAAAATATTACACTTTTTAAAAGTAAAAACATAATTATAAACCAAAGAAATAGAAGAAATATTTACAGCAGATAGATAAAAGGGTCAATTCTCTTCCTGCATAAGTTCTTCTTAATTGATATATAAAACACTATAAAAATTGGTTTAAAAAATAAAGAACACTTCACAAAAAGGGAACTCACCAAATGTCAGACTTCAACATTCAAACTACCACTGAAAATTTGCACTTGACCATCTAACATAAAAAAATTAATATATCCAAACCAAATTCCTGATTTCTCTTGGCCAATTTTCTCTATCTCATCCTTCTACATCTCATTGGAGTTTCCTTTGACTTTTTTTCTCCCAAAATTTACATCCAATACATCAGCAAACCCTGTCAGCTCTAAATTCAAAATATCCCCAGACTGTGAGCAGTAGTTCTCTCAACCTCACTACTACCATCTGGCCGCCATCATCTCCCTCCTGGCTTCTTTCAAGAGCCTTCTGACTGATCTCATTGCTTTTGCCCTTATCACCCTAAAATTTATTCTCAACTCAAAAGTTAGAGTAATTCCTTTTTGAAATAAGTTTTATCACATTGATCCTTGACTCAGGACCCTACAATGGTTCTTGAGTTCACCCCATTGAAAGCCAAAGTCATCACAATGGCCCAAAGAACTGAACTCCATGTCTTCTCCTTTCTCCCTCTTACTTATACAGCTTTATTCCCTACTAGCCCTGTCCCTACCCCTATCTTTTTTATTCATGGTTTGATAAAGTCATGTAACTCTGAAATTCCCCATCTGTGCTGACTACCACTTCTGTAAGGTTTAACCCTCCACTGTAAGCAGCCAGCTTTGGAATCTATAGACCACTCCGGGGCACAGTGAGGAAGGCGGGGTGGGGAGGTGGAGAAGCACTGCATCTCTAAGTGTGACCTACTCTTAAGTCTATTGGTCCTGAGTCACTTCTTAAGGCCAGTGATAAGAACAATCATCTCCCAAATTCTGTAGCTTTGTCTAGCTTACCTTTCTTAGCAAATATGGTGGCCTTCATGGAATCTTAGAAAATCAGTATGGAGAGAACTTGGACCTCCTCTGCATTATATTCCTATTTTCCAGATTAAGAAACAGAGGACCCTCAGTAGCAAAGCAATGTTTAAAAGCAAAGGAGAGGACAAAACAGTGGCAGATCTCTCTGCCTGCCAGCTAAGGCTTTCCTTCATAAAGAGTAATTAATAATGATGGAAAAAAGACAGAAGTGAGCACTGTAAAAATATCAACTTCTACAAAATCTTAAAATAGTCCTATTATATGTTTCCACATATGGCCTCCTTTAAAAAAAAAAAAGTGTTGTGTCTTTTTTTTTTTTTAATCCTCACCCGAGGATATTTTTCCACTGATCTTTTAGAGAGAGTGAAAGAGAGAGGGAACTACAAAAAGAAACATCGATGTGAGAGAAACACATGGATTGGTTGCCTCAAGCATAGCCCAGACCAAGGCCCAGGCTGGGGAGGAGCCTGCAACCAAAGTGTGGGCCCTTGACCAGAATCCAACCGGGACCCTTTGGTCTGTAGGCCACCACTCTATCCCCTGAGCCAAACTGGCAGGACAGGTAAATATTTCCCTGCCTCTCTTTTTATAACGATAAAAGAGTAAAATATGTTCAGACACTGTGCCGATAGAAGTTATTTAACTGATGGAGAAATGAGAAACGAGTGGAAGGATTTGAAAATAGCTCTTTAATTTTTGTTGAAGGCATTTTCCTTATGAAAATTAGTATTTCTCCAGAGTGGAATAATTTACTATTTAAAGCTTTGGTTGACTTGGCCTGGTTATAATGAGAAAGAGAGTCAAATTGCTTATTGAAGGGGGATGCACAGAACTAAATCCAAACAAAGCAGAATTCCCTTCAAATTGTTCCATCCAAGTTTCCTTGGTCCAGATGGCTTCAATCGCCAGCCAGAGGCTCCACCCACACCTTCCCACTCCTGCTGCGCCCTGGCCCTGGATACATACTAATGACCCTCAGCTGTTCTGGCTCCCAGGCTCACTTTCTCTTCCTGCCTGGCCACCCAATCTCCTATCTCCTGCAGAGAGAAAGAAACTGGGGGTCGGGGGGGTATTTAAGAAAAAAGTCATGCCTCTGAGTAAATAGAATTGGGGTTAGTGTATCAGTTTTCTCTTGCTGCTATACCAAATTAACTCAAACATAGTGGCTTAAAACAATGCAGACTTACGGTTCTGCAGATCAGAAGTCCAAAAAATGGTTCTTGGGAAGCTAAACTCATAGTGTCAGGGGATGCATTCCTTCCAGTGGTTCTAGGGGAGAACCTGTTCCTTCCCTTTTCCAATTTCTAGAGCTGCCTCATTTTGATCTCTGCTTCCATCAACGCATTTCCTTCTCTGACTCAAGTACTCCTGCCTCCCACATATAAGTAACCTTGTGATTACACTGGACCGCTCAGATAAACCAGGATAATGCCTACATCTTTAGATGCTTAATTTAATCATGCATGCAAAGTCCCTTTTGCCATGCAAGGTACCATATTATAAGGTCTTTAAGATCAGAATGTTATAATTATTCTGTCTACCACAGTTGGTTAGTTCTTTCTTTAGCATCAGGTGTCATCTAACAGCATCTAATATGTCCTAACATCTAATACCAAATATTACATAGCTACATCTATATCTATAATAATAATCTATAATAATAAAGGGGTAATATGTTAATTAGACCAGATGTCCTTCCAGAGAAAGCTGGGGCCAAAGGGAAGCCCAGGTCCCGAGTGCCAGAGGGAAGCTGGTGCTAGCAGCTGGGGGAAGGAAGGCCTACTCTTGCACGAATTTCATGCATCGGACCTCGAGTCTATTTATAAAATCACATACACAAAAACATGTACATGTATTCAAGGTAATGAGACTGTATGTCTATGATTGCTTACATAAGATTTAGAGGAATTTCTATGATTATTGTGTCAGGCTAATTGCAACAAATTTTCAGCCTTTTCATTCATGGTAAGTATTGATAAAGAAAAAGGAAAAAATGAAGCAAACTAGAACTGACAGCCTGTGAAAGGCCTGCTCAGCACTCATCTCCAAATACTGCCCAGGACTTTTTACCACTGAGAAAAACGAAAACCTATATAAGTTAGCAGTGTTGGGTTGTTGTGAGGTGCCAGCAAATGACACCTCAGCTTGGGAACTGTATCTGCTTTTGAGTTGGCATAGCATGCAGCTGCCAGGAACAGGAAGTGGTCTCTAGCCAAAGGAAGGCTCATATTTATAAAACTCATCTCATCCATTGTGATTAAATCAGAACCCACAAAGAACCTCAGGCAGTATCTTCGGTGGGATTAGGAGTTGCAAGTGAGGGAATGCAACAGATTCACGTGACTCTCCGTTAAAGTGAGAAAGGGATGGATTCTAAGAGACACTGCAAGGCTAATGCTGAAGACGAATGAAATTAAGGATAACAGTAAAAGGGACATGTTGGGTTTGGAATCCATCATTTCATTCTATTCAAAATAAAAGCAGTCTCATACATGTTACCCTATTTTCTGAACTACACCACCTCGCTATTCCTGTGCTTTTTGTCTTGGTTCTCTAGCCCATATGAAGGTTTACCTACACATATATTTATCCAGGATGAACAGGAACCAATGCTTTCCAACCTACCAAAGGATTTTCTTTCTGTAGAGATCTCAAATATCCGAAATCATCATTTTCCCCCTTCTGCCTCATTTTTTCATTATGAAAAATGCTATAATATCTCCCATCTTTTTAAAAACCTTACTTTGGCCCTAGCTGGTTTGCTTAGTGGTTAGAGCATCTGCCCACAGACCAAAGGGTTTTGGTTCAAGTTCCAGTCAAGGGTATGTATCTTGGTTGGTTGCGGGCTGGAACCCCATTTGGGGTTGGGCTCTGTGTGAGAGGCAATCTTTCTCTCTCTCTCTCTCTCTCTCTCACTCACTCTCTTTCACTCTCCCTCTCTCTCTCTCTCCCCCCTCTCTCTCTCCACACCTTCCTCCTCCTCCCTTTTACTCTTTCTATAAATCAATGAAAAATATTCTTGAGTGAGGATTAAAAAGAAAACCACACAAACCTTCCTTTTATCCCACACACTCCCCCTGCTATTATTCCATTTCTATTCCTCGTTATAGTCCTCAGAAGAAGCATCTATAGCTGTGATAGTGAACCTATGACACGCGTGTCAGCACTGACACACGTAGCCATTTTCAATGACACATGGCTGCATGCGGTCGCATAGAGAGAAGTATGGTTTTTTTCTCAAAGTGACACACCACCCAAGTTATGCTCGGTTTTTTGGCGAATATGGCCACACCAAGCTCAAAAGGTTGCCCATCACTGATCTATAGTCACTGTCACCATTTTATCTCCTATTCTCTCTTAAACCCATTTCAATATAGCTTTTGTACCCCTCCTCCCTGAAACTCCATTTATGAAGGTCCTTAATTACCTCCACACAGCAAATCCATCTGGGCATAGATCACATTTTTCTCAATCTCTTAACAACAATGAAACAACTGATCACCCCCTTCTTGAAACTTGGCTCCTGGAATGTTACACTCTCCTGGTATTCCTCCTATTTCACTGGTCATTCTTTCTCAATTCCCTTGGCTATATCCTCTCTTTTTTTTCTCTGTAAGAAAGCTCTAAGCTCAGTCCACTGCCACCTTCTCTTCTCCAGTTATTTATACTTATTCCCTAAATAATCTCACCTACTCCAGTGACTTTAGATACATCCACATGCTAAAGTTTCCCAACTGTGTATTTTCATTCTCAAGCATACCCATGAAGTCAAGATTCCTATATCTAATATTCTAAGAGACACCTTCAGCATGTCCAAAAATGCAATTTCTATTGCTCAGCTCAGTAAATGGCACCACAATGCACCTAGTTGCTCAAGCTCCAGTCCTCTATGTCTTCCTTTACTCTTTTTCTCATGCTTCACATATAGTTTAACAGAAATACTAATCAGTTTTACATTAAACAATCTAGAAACTAATCACTTCTCTGTCCCACTACCACATCACCCTAATCCGAGCCACTCTGACATCTTAGGATACTGAAATAACCTCCAATCTGCTCTCCTGCTTCCATTCTTGTCCCATATTAACAGGGTGTGGCAAAAATAGGTTTATAATTGTTCATATGGAAAGTAACTCAATAATGAACAAATAATAATACAAGAATGAACTATTTCACATACTCACAACTGTAAACCTAATTTTGTGCCATCCTGTATATTGCTCCTTCTAAAAAGTCTTATCAAGTCACTTTCCTTCTCAAAACCCCAAAGAGATTGCCATCAGCATGTTTAGAATGAACCCGGATGGGTTAGTTGAGCCTCACTGCCCTATTACCCAGCTCCTCAGGCCCAAGCACCCAGCTCCTCAGCCCCAAGCACCCAGCTCCTCAGCCCCAGTCACCCAGCTCCTCAGCCCCAGTCATCCAGTTCCTTAGCCCCAAGAACCCAGCTCCTCAGGCCCAAGCACCCAGCTCCTCAGCCCCAGTCACCCAGCTCCTCAGCCCCAATCACCCAGCTCCTCAGCCCCAGTCACCCAGCTCCTCAGCCCCAGTCACCCAGCTCCTCAGCCCCAATCACCCAGCTCCTCAGCCCCAGTCACCCAGCTCCTCAGCCCCAATCACCCAGCTCCTCAGCCCGAGTCACCCAGATCATCAACTCCCTGCAGCTCCGGTTGGCTACCATTTTATTACCTCTTCAGAGTCCCTTCTTTGACCATCTCTGTCTAGAGAATAATCACCTGCATAACCAACCCCTTTCCCATACAACACTGGTGTCAATGGCCCCAGAACATCACTGCTCTTCAAAAATTGGCTGTATTTTTTTGTATTAAATTTGTCAGCATCTCCCAGGAACATGACAAGCTCCTCTTTCATCCCAATGATGTTTAACATTAAGCCTAGAGAGCTTTAATTGCTCAAACATTATTGGCTCTTAATATAAATTTCCCCATCCTTCTTGGCAACAGTTAATGACTCGTGATAAAGAAACTCTTAGGAGATACTTTTTTGGTGGCAACTATTTAACATACAAAAGCTAATCCCTGGTGTTTATTTACTGCTATTAACATTCTGATAGTAACTTACCTGTAAATATTTAACAAAAATGCTTTAGAGTGGATCTGCTTTATGTTCCTTTAACTCATAAATGCCCCTTAAGTTCTCTTGAACCTTTGGAGGTATTATTTTTTGGCAAATTATAAGTGTGCAGAATGCATTCATCCTTAGGGAAATAATATAACCTTAAAAAGAGTTTTCATGAATAAAATAAACTGATGAACTGTGGAGAGTGGCCACAGTGTTTGGACAAGTTCAAGCCTTGGACTAATGAGAGGGCACAGTCCTCTCATTGCCACGTGCAAGTCCCAGCTTGAAGGGCAGGGCCCTCCCAGCACAATTACAGCCAACAGCTACAATTGTAAGCTTGAACCTATCGTCTGAACTCGTGGTCCCACATGCCTAAGTGATGTGGGCTTGATAGAGTTCAGGTGAATGTAACTGAGTAGGATCGAAACCCATGAGAAGGCTGTAAACATCTTGACTATGCCCTTACTTTGCCTAGTCGAATCTGGCTATAAAATAAAGACACGGCTTATAGTCCGTGGTGCTGTCTCTCTCCATCAGAGAGGGCAATGTCCCACCAAGACCCAACTTTCATTCTCTTGTCTGTCTTTTCTCAATCCTTCACCGCCCCCACTCAGGTTCACCCTTGGCCATTCTGGTGCAGCACAATGAACAAAATAGATCCAGAGACACAGAAGCATGGAACAGACTGTTGAACCTCAGAGGGAAGGTGGGGAGGGTGGACAGGTGGGAATACATCAACCAAATAACTTGTATACATACATGCATAACCCATGGACACAGACAATGGGGTGGTTAAGGCCTGGGGCAGGGGGCAGGGAATACTAGAAGGTGTCAATGGGGGAAGAAAGAGGACATGCATAATAGTTTTAACAATAAAGGTTTAAAGAAAAGAGTTTTAATTTGTATAAAAATTTCAATCTAAAATGAAACTGGAGGATATAAAAAAATCTCATGCATGTGCCCTCAGAAAAATAAAACTTAAAGGAATGAGAAACTGATTTCCCATATTTACAGAAAACTGAGAATGTTAGAACTTTCTTAAATGATAAAAACTTGATCAGCGGTTGCCTCATATAAACCTTGGAAAGTTTTGCTCATGGTTCCCAGTGGCATGAACAAAAAACTGGCTGGAGAGAGCTTTCCTTGTATGAAGACTGGTTTTTGCCTGCTTGGGGAATTTTAAACACTAATCTCCATTTGTTTATGATTTTAACTGAACTCTCCCCTCTTTACATTCCTTCTCCACAGATATCAAACCCTCAAGAGACTCATCTATAGTTTGGTAGTTTGTGTGTCCTGAATTACAATTCCTCTACTATTCCCAAATAAACATGTTTTTTGACAAGTCTGAGCTTGACACAATTTATCTCTATTTAGGTCAACCTTTGGGAATTTCCACAGATGTGAAGGGAAAACATAAAAGGATTTCTGAATATAACTAAATATTGATACTAAGAATTCACTGAACAAGTGTTTAAATGTTGCAGAGATGTATGCAATTTTGAAGTATAATACTTAAAGAATTACTAGAATGCTAATGCTATTGACAAGCCAGCCTGGATGCTTCGCTCAACTTAACTAAACTTTAGACTGGCTTCTTCTGGACCCTAGGCTTGGACCTCCCTTTCCTGAGATTTATTTTAGAAAATTGGTTATTGTCAATTCTTTATCTACCCCTTTGAGTTGTAAATCTTTTTAAAAACCTACTCACAAACTTTACAACTAGCAAGGAAGATCTTTCTCAGGGACCTCTCTTTGCAATGTAGTCTTTAAAAAAGATAAGTGTCTGCATCTATCAGTCTCTGTGGGAGGGCAGTACCCTTACTTCCATGGATGCCACTTAGCAAACACAGATGGCAGATGGCTTACTTACCGAGGAAAATGTCTGCCAAGCTCAGGATAACTCAAGTTGCTCCATTCCACTAATCAATTCCCCACCACCACCTCCACCCCACCAAAATCCTCCAGCACTTTTCCACTAGCTCACTCTAGTACTCAAAATCCACCCTCCTTTTGTTTCAGCTAAGTGGAGTTCAATCTCTCTCCCCTATTCCAATAGTCTTAAATAGAGTCTCCCTCGCCTATTTAACGTTGCCAAGTGAAATTTTATCTTTGACACTATAATCCCAGGACTGGAGAGACTAAGCTTTCAGTACTCACAGGCTTACCATCTTGACCAGGCTGTCCAGGGTAGCCAGGGTTCCCAGGCTGTCCAGGGTCACCCTAGAGAGGAAAAAAAAATACACACACACAAACTTCTCAATACAAAACAACCAACTATATTGGTGCAGTCAGAGCCCATCAAGGTTCAGAGCCAATACCATTAGCTTGTTCTATTAAAAACAAACAAACAGAATTTCTAAAATGGGGGTTAGAAAAAATATCATATTCTACATGCCAAGCTTAACAAATAAAGGCTTTTCAGTATGTAAAACTTACGGTGATTTGTGTGCAACTACCAGGTATAACAGGTAAAGTACATTTCCCTGATATAAAATGTTAATATTTATAACAGAATACACTTTTAAAATTCTAAAAAAGTTATTAAGTATCATAGCAAATACAGTTACAATGAGAGTAATATTTTACTAATTGTCTTCAGACTTAATTCTGTTCTATATGTTATACTACAGATATCACTGACCTATGATATAATAAGTCAATTCATAGTTATTTATTAAGAAAAAAAAACAATATAAAGCTATGTGATCTTACACATGGGACTCACGTTTAAAGCTGCACAACAGTTATTTCTTTCAATCCAGTCAATGTGTCCCTTTGCCTATATTTAAAATGTCATTGAACATGCTAAAATTCTAAAACTTGAATACTTTTATGAGTGAGGCCCAAGCCAAACAATCCCTCTGTCTTTTAGCACATGTAATATCTAAGAAATGAAGAAATGACCTTTGCTCTCATAAACCAGAGATCTTCAAAGAACATTCTGTACAACATGGCAATGAGCCCAGGCACATTCTATGGAACTCTAGACTGCTGTGCAATGGCCAGTACTGACCATTCAGAGGGTCACCACCCTTAAAACAAAACAAGGAAACAAAGAAAGCAACATTTTTTTAAGGTGAGGGTGTTTTAAAATTTAACTCTAAGAAATACATCACAAATCTATATATATAAAAGCCTAAGCAACCGAACCACCGAATGACTGACCAGCCAGCCAGCCAGCCGGTTGCTATGATGTGCACTGACCACCAGGGGGCAGATACTCAATGCAGGAGCTGCTCCCTGGTGGTCAGTGCACTACTGCAGCCACTCTCCCGAGGTGGGCAAACTCCCTGGGGCCCCTCCCCCTGGCCTACCAGCCTTCCCGCCATCGGCCTTGATCATAGGCCAAGCCGAGGGACACCACCAGTACACAAATTAGTGCACAAGGCCTCTAGTAATATAATATTCATCTATTACTGAGTTCATGAGGTCCACATTAGAACATCTTGCCCAAAAAATATGAAGTCTTGGCCATCAGAACCAATAAATTCCTGCACAGAGACAACTGATTTTCAACTCAATAATTCTTCACTATTTTCATCAAGAAATCATTCACACAGAACCCCAGTGATTATATATTAACTAAGGGTATTTCCACAGAGCCAGCTTTGCTAGTTGGAAATACTACTTCAAGCTACTGGCTAGGAAGATTTGTTCCTGAAACTAAACAGGAAAAATGGAAAGAACTGTGTGAACTCGATTAAGGGGCCAATGAAGAAGGGATGGGCTCTTCACTTAGGAATCGCCCAAGAGGCTCAGCATAAGGAAAGGTTGAAAAAAGGAAAATGCCATTTTTTAAAAGAGAGATTGCTGTAAATCTAAAGAGAAAAATAATGCTGAAACATTTAATGCCTTGCTAAGAAGACATAATTTATAATTTGGATCCAAGGATTCTAGTGTTTCTGGGCACAAAAGAGCAACATTCTGGCTCTCTAGAGTGCTAGAATGTTTCTCTACTTATTTTCAGGGTATCTCCATTAATCTCTAGCCCCCCGCCATCCTTCTCTATCCACGTTCATGTTGGACTCACTGCCTTTTGATACATTCCATTGTTCTTTTCTCCTGGGAAGATTTTCTTCACCTTTCTATGTAAGAGTCATTATGCCAAAATATTCTATCACTACACCTTCCTAGTAACTTCATTTTCTCCTAATATCTTTTTCTATTGAAATGCTATAGCAGCCCCTGTATCACTGATCACTTATTCATAACTGGAGTTTTCTCAATTTTTTCTTGATTAGTCTTCTTCACTTCTCATTTGAATTTATATTCCTTGAAACATGGTCCATATTTTCTACTTTTTTTTTCAAAGCTGTGTATCAAGTAGAGATTTAATAACTATTTGTTTGACTGATTTATTTCAAATCAAAACTCCTGTTAAAGACCTCTTTACGTGCAGAATATTAATTATACACAAAATCTAGGACATGGAAAGACTCTGAGAAGGTTTAACCTCTCCTATGATGAGCCTGAAATAAAATTTTGGCACAAGGAGAAACAGAATTTGTTTCTATGCTACACAGAAGTGCAAAACACACTTAACAATAACATTTTAAATGTATCAAAATCAAGTTTCCAAGGGGAAAAAAAATCATCCACAAGATAAATCCAATGTGAATTCATAAGTACCATAACACTGCTCAACGGCTCCACAAACAGAAAGTGACCTCTTTTGCAGGTTTTATTATTACTGATAGAATTTAATGGTTATGTTGACTACTACCCTACTAATTTATTTGCAAAACCTCAGGTGGATTTGGTATTGTTTCCATAAAATTGAAAGAATAAAATAAAACCCTAACTAATTTTGGAGAGAAGGCTAACTAGAATAAAAAATCCATTTTATTACTGTAAAAAAAGCTGACGCCCAATCTTTATTGGTTGTTGACTGTATGCTAGGGACTACTTTTAAAGATTTACATACATTAAATGACTTCCCATAATAATAACCACAAAGCATGTAATCTCATTATCCCTATTTTATATGTAGGAAAACTGAGGCCTAAGATGGTTAGTTAACTTGCTCAAGGTCACAGAGCAGTAGTGAAGATGGAATCTGAAATCATCCAGTTCTGCTCTAGAGTCCCTTTGTCTACACACTACTCTGCCTGCCTACATTAAAATTCAAAAACTAATCAGAACCAGACATGAGGACTGCTAGCAAATTGAACATGGAAAAAGATTTCCAAATGCATTAAATTAGACATATGACTTATATAATTGTCAGTAAATGCTCAATCACTTACTCCTAATTTAGTTGAAACACTTGCATATGTTGAATTTTTAAAAATCTGTATCCAGCTGAAAAGCAAAACTTACTTATGTTGAATTGAATTTGTGCCACAGGATTTTTGAGTTGTCAATGGGAGTGGAAATGTCATGGATTGAGCTAAACCATCTCTGAACGTGGTCTCTCAAGCAGTGTAATTATGAATAATTAAAATGAAAAATAGCTGTGCTTGCAAAAGCAAACTAATCTTTTAAGTTACTCATCTAAAACAAATGTCATTGGAGCTCTTTATGTAGAACCAAATCCATGTTATCAAGCCCTTTTCTCAAAATCTTTGTGCCTTCATTCTAGTCTTGATCTCCACAGGAGTAGCTGACCTAAGACTTAATCTATTCTCCAAAACTAGCCTTGTTCCTGCCTCAAAACTCAAACACCCACTCTCTTAGGCAGAAGGAATCTACTGAGCCTAGGGAAATCAACATAAAAATGTAAATGCCTAGAGGCCCCTGAAATTTTCCAAAGGCTTTTTGTATTCAGACAGAGGATACTTTGAAAGTCCAAATGAATCACTTTGATGTAGAATTATGAGGGTGAAACAAAGGGCATCAGCAGGAATATAGTTGGAGAGAAAGTGGCATTTCAGAGCAAAGAACTTATTAAGAAACTAATGACCTGGTGCACAAATTTCATGCACATTAAAAGGGGATTAATTAGAGAATATAATTTAATATTGCTATTTGCCTTTTCTCTATAATAGAAGTGTCAGATGAAAGAAAATTAGTAAAATGTATATGAAAACCTTCCACCTGTCAGATTCTGGGGCTCAACACAGGACCCAAAGTCAAGTCCCTACCCACTCACATGTGCCTCAAAATCGGGTGAAACCCAGACCCGGTCAGCCCCCCTCACATTGGGCTAGATCCATACTCGGCCAGTCCCACCTTATCAAGCCCTGCCAATCAGGGGGCAGAGCCATAGGTCCCCTGGCCAGGTGCCAGGATGGGGGGCGTGACCTGAAGTCCCCAGCCTAGATTGGAGTGGGGGGGCTGTGCCTTGAGGTCCTCCATCAAGCCCCACCAGGTGGGGGGACATAGCCTCAGGTCCCTTGGCCCAGCACCAGGAGGGGGACACAGCCTTAGGTCCTCTGTTAAGCCCCACTGGCAGGAGAGCACAGCTTCAGGCATCCCTACAAGTCCTGCTAGGCAGGGGCATGGCCTGATTTCTCCAACCCAGCACTGGGGGTGCACCTTGAGGTCCCCCATCAAGCCTGCTGGGTGGGGGACACAAACTGAGGTTCCCTGTCAGGCCCAGCCAGGCAGGGGACCTCAGCCTCAGGTCCCTTGGCCTGGTGCTGGGGTGAGGGGCATGGCCTGAGGTCCCCTGTCAAGCTCTGCAAGGTGGAGGGCATGGCCTAAGGTCCCCCAGCCTGGTGCTGGGGTTGGGGGGGACAGCCTGAGGTCCCCTAGCCCAGCACCAGGATGGGAAGTGCACCTTGATGTCCTCTGTCAAGCCCTGCTGGGTGGGGGACACGGCCTGAAATTCCCTGTCAAGCCCCATGGGGAAAGGGGAGGGCATAGCCTCAGGTCCCTGATGATTGCTCGTTAAGGCTCCTTATAGGAACTTGGCCTGAGCTGTGGGTACAGCCTTCTTTGTGATGGAGTGATGGTCAATTAACATAGTCCCTCTTTATTGGATAGGATTGTTCCTTTCTGAAAAAGAAAAAAAAAGCTTTCTTTTCACTTCTGAACTAATACATCTAACATTTAAAGTTAGATCAAGTGTAAAGTGTGCCCCCACAAATATTCCTATGTCTATTGAAAGTGATGGAAGAAGCTGCCATTTGCATGTTAAAGTCTTTCAAAAGGGAGTTGTTTGTCAACTGGAGATTGCTAGAATAAAGGCAATCCAGATAAGTTAATAAGGAGGAGGGGTAAATCTCATTTTTTCAATGATTTCTTAATTCATTAAATTAAAAAAATATCACTATTAAACCCTACGTCAGATATTAGAATTCCAAAAAAGAATTTAGTTTGTATTTGCCTTCATTGTGAAGTACTTGCATACAAAAATTACTCCAATAGATTCATTTATTAATTTACTAATTTCCTAGGTTTGACACTAAGGATACAAAATGAACAAGCTATGTTCAAGGCAGTCACAGTCCAGTAACAGATATACTTTTCTTTGCTTATTGAAGAGTTATAATGCCATGATAAGTCTAAGTGTGTGGTATCATAGTTTATTTGACCTGTTTTTTTTAATAGAGTTGTCATGTTTTTTGGAAATTTCAAGACTATAACAGATGACATTATCTTAAAATAAGCACTTACCCACCTATCCATATAAAACTTTCTCTTCTGTTTTACTCACATGATTCAACGCTCACTTCCTAGAACTCTATTTCGGGCTAATAAAAAGACTAGATTTATTTTTCACAAGTAACTCTGATTGATAGACATCTACAAAGCTTTCCAGAGAGCATCAAAGACAGCCCCAAAAGTCTCAATTTTATCTATAGTAAAATTGCTTCATCTCAATTAATTTCAGTTTAGTTGACCTAAATAAAACCTTATCAATTTTCCAAGACATAAATTCTCTAAAGAAAGTGCATGAAACTCAACATGTTGCTAGGGATTCTGTTTTTCACATACAGGTCCATGATGTGGCTCACACTTCCAGGGAAAAGAGCCTTCAAAGAGGAAGGAGTGTGTGTGTTCCTCTCTTCCAGCCAGATTTTCTGAAGAAAATGGGAAGCAGATCAAGAAGGCATGCCAACTTGAAGATTGGTGGAAAACTGCAATTTCACTTAAAGTAATAGGTGTCAATGGGGTTACATTATGACTAAGAAAAGAGAATGAAAATGAGGAACACATGAAACTTAGAAATATTGGATAGCAGATAAGACAAAGAGTGCTGCGCTAAAACTTTGCTATAGAAACATATGTGAATAATAAACAGTGACACTACAAGATCCCTAATGAACCATTAATGAAGAATCAAAAAACATCAATAGCGTCTGATTCCTCCTCAAAAGTGGACAGCCCTTTAGAGACCCTGGCGGGGAGGGACCAGAATCATTAAGTATGAGAAAAGCACTCTGGGCTTTTAGAGAACAGGTGACATGGTGCATAGTGCACCTGACAGGTGACATGGTGCACCTACAGTATGGAAACTCTGGTTTCCATACTATATCTCTTGCAGATCAAGTCATTTTTAGGTACAACATTTCAAGTATTGTAAATATGTTTTAAAAAGAAGTCTGCTGGTAGGTCACAGCAAGCTGTCTTGTAAGTATATTCTTCTTGGAACATGTATAGATATTTCTCATTATTGTCAAGACATCCTAAATAACGGAGCTAATTAAACTATAGAATTCTTTGGAGAAGGAACAAAGATGGCGGCATAGGTAAACACCCATCTTGCTGCCCCACACAACAATTTCAAAACTAAAACTTAACGACAGAACGAACATCAACCAGAATCACTGGAAAGCTGGCTGAGTGGAAATTAAACAAATAAAAGTAAAGATAGGACACCGTGACTCAGAGGAGCAGTAGAGGGCAGAGGATACGCGCGGAGTCAGAGGTTTGGAGCCATGTGTGTGCGAGCGGATAGGGCAGGAGGCTGCAAACCCGGCTGGTTTTCTCAAACGGGGAGGGAGACAAAGGTATCCCACTGCACTGATTCCCCAGTTCTGGGTGAGGTCCGGGGAACCCACACTCATATGGGGTGAAACTGGACAGTAAGGAGGAAGCATGCTGAAACTCGGGCGCTGCAGAGGTCTGTGAGCTTGTGGAGAGGGTGCATAAACTTGGAAACTGCAGAAGCACATGAGCGCACAGAGAGGACTCATGACTTGCTATCTCATTCGAGAGAAAGAAAAAGAAAGAAGGGAAACCACTGGACTGCATTGTTTTACAACCCTGGGTGAGAATTTGAGTGTGCAGACTCATTTGGGGAGAGGCTGAATGGTCCGGCAATGGGTAGAGCTCAGATGCAGCTTTCTCTCAGAGGTGTGTGCAGCCATTACTGCCAGGCACAGAGACCCAGATGCAACATAGGGCAAAGCTGGTGGGAAATCAAGGCTGCCTGCTCAGCCCAGAGACTCTGCCCACCCAACCTGAGCACAGCTGATCCTCACAGCCAATTGGCCTGGAGGTCAAACCTTCCTAGTGCTAACAACAATAATATAGGCTTAAATTCAACAAGACTGTGCAACCCATAGAGGGCTGCACCAAGAGTATCCACCTCAGGTAACTGGGGAGGCTGAGCCACTGTCCCTTGTAGGACGTCTACCACACAAAGCTAATTAACCAACTCAGGGAAGTAGCCACCATGCAGAGACATGGAAAGAAATCAAATGTGAAAGAAATGGAGGGAAAAAAAAGACTGGACATAGAGTTCAAAACCACGGTTATAAGGTTTTTCAAGAGGCTCCTAGAAAAGGCCGATGAATTTAATGAGACCTTTGAGGATATGAAAGAGACCTTCAAGGATATGAATGAGACCATCGAGGATATGAACAATACCCTCGAGGATATGAACGAGACCCTCGAGGATATGAATGAGACCCTCGAGAATATGAAAAAGGACCAATTAGAAATTAAGCATACACTGACTGAAATAAAAAATATTTTACAAAGACCTAAAAGCGGTCTCAACGACCACAAGAATCAAGTCAAAGATTTGAAATACAAAGAAGCAAAATCCACTCAGCCGCAAAAGCAAGAAGCAAAAAGAATCCAAAATATTGTAGATAGTGTGAGGAGCCTCTGGGACAACCTCAAGCATATCAACATCTGAATTATTGGGTTGCCAGAAGAAGAGAGCAAGGTAATGAAAACCTATTTGAAAAAATAGTGACCGAAAACTCCCCACACCTGGTGAGAGAAATTTACTTAAAAGTCCAAGAAGCACACTGAATCCCAAACTATAGGAATCCAAAGAGGACCACACAAAGACACATCATAATTAAAATGCCAAGAGCAAAAGACAAAGAAAGAATATTAAAAGCAGCAAGAGAAAAAAGAGTTAGTTACCTATAAGGGAGCACCCATACGATTGTCAGCGGAGTTCTCAACAGAAACTATGCAAGCCAAACAGGAGTGGCAAGAAATATTCAAAGTGATCAATAGCAAGAATCTACAACCAAGATTACTCTACCCAGCAAAGCTATCATTCAGAATTGAAAGCCAGGTAAAGTGCTTCGCCGATAAGAAAAAGCTAAAGGAGTTCATCACCGCCAAACCAGTATTATATGAAATGCTGAAAGGTATTCTTTAAGAAGAGGAAGAAGAAAAAGGTAAAAATAAAAATTATGAACAACAAATACACATCTATCAACAAATGAATCTAAAAATCAAGTGAATTAAAAATCTGATGAACAGGATAAACGGGTGAATATAACAGAATCATGGGCATAGAGAGGGAATCAACTAACAATTCTTGGGGAGAAAAGGGGTGTGGGAGGTGCAGCAAGAGTGGACAATAATCATACACCTATGGAATAGGACAGTGGGGGAGAGGTAAGGGCAAAGGGTGGGATGGGTATTGGGTGGAGGGGAACTATAGGGGGAAAAAGGGGGAACAATTTAATTAATAAACTGAATAGTAAAGATGAAAATATTTAAAAAGTACAGAATTCTTTCGTTAACTTTCTGAAAAGCAATCTAAAACTAGTTTACAATAGTAAATTAATTATAATATACTGAAGTCAAATTCCAAATCAAATAGATTCACTTTAAATATAATATTGAATGTAAGCTTTTATTTCTTAAATTTTATTTCTTTATAGATTTTAACAGTTAGGCTTGAAGTATTTCATGCACTATTATATGAAAATGAATGGGATAAATATTCATAAAAGATAGGAAGAATTAAATTATCTTTGATCAACAGTCCAGAAGCTAAGATTTTTTTAGTCATGGTGATTGAAATACTAAGAAAATTCCACCTAGTCCTAGTTGTTTGGCTCAGTGGCTACAGCATCGGCCATCAGAGGAAGGATCGGGTTTGATTCCCATCAAGGGCACAGGCCTGGGTTGAGGGCTCAATCCCCAGTAAGGGGTATGCAGGAGGCAACCAATCAATGATTTCCTCTTATCATTGATGTTTGTAGCTCTCTCTTCCTTTTTCTCTAAAATCAATAAAAATATATTCTCAAAAAGAGAAAATTCCATCTAAATATCCTATCTGATAAAAGAGTAATATGTAAATTGACCATCATTCCAACACACAAGATGGCTGCCCCCATGTGGTCAAAGATGGCTGCCCCCATGTGGACACAAGATGGCCACCACAAGTGGCCAGCAGGGGAGGGCTGTTGGGAGGGACCAGGCCTGCAGGGGAGAGCAGTTAGGGGCAATCAGGCTGGCAGGGGAGCAGTTAGGCCTCAATCAGACTGACAGGGGAGTGATTAGGGGGTGAACAGGCTGGCAGGCAGGTGATCAGGCTGGCAGGCAGCCAGCAGTCCTGAATTGTGAGAGGGATGTCCGACTGCCCATTTAGGGATTGGGCCTAAATGGGCAGTCAGACATCCCTCAAGGGGCCCCAGATTGGAGAGGGTGAAGGCTGGACTGAGGAACACCCCCCCTCCCCCCCGTGCACGAATTTCTTGCACTGGGCCTCTAGTAAATTATAATTCATATTTAAGAAAAAATTTTACAGTCATCTCAATTAATAGATGATCAATACACGAAACACTTTTCCCCTAGAGAGTCATACTTGCTTTCAAGTTAGACATTATTTTTATTAGGTGATTTTAAAAATAATATTAAAAACATTATAGTGAACACTTCTCAGTATCTTAGGCTATGTCTCTGATGCTATAGTAAGTATCAACTTAACTTAAAAACTTAGTTATTCATATTTAATTACATAGGAACATATCAAGTATTTTGTTATGTAAAAAATAAACTGGTTAAAAGAAAATCGTTTGGGCAAAAATGAAAAGGATCCCAAGTCAATTTTATAGAAAATATTCATTTATTAACTTTTGGTCGAGAATATGCTTGTATATTTTCAGAAAACAACTCCAAGACCATGTGGGTTCCGGTAACAAAGAGGAATTGACAGGTCTGCTCCAACCATGAAGACAAGAGGAGAAACAGTCCGGAGATGGAAGACGCTGATGGCGCCTTGCCATGCTAGCAGTCAGAAGCTGTGCATCGCTGCAGGTTGCCTAGGACCAAACCAGAGGGGGTCGGACCTGCATTCTCACCATGTGTCCACCATCCATGTACACATAAGGAACTGTTTGACATTGAAACTGGGACTCAGAAATGTTGGACATTGAAATTGAGACTCAAACTTTTTTTGTTGTTATTATTATATGTTTATTTCTAGTCTGAAGAGGCAAGATTTGTTTAAAGAAAAGAAATGGGGAAAAAATAGATACAGAGGCAAAGAAACATTAAACAGACTACAACGGGAAGGCAGAGGAGGTTGAGGGGAGGAGGGGCTGAAAGAGATCAACCGAAGGACTGGTACGCATGCATATAAGCATAACCAATGGATACAAGACACTGGGGGAGGGGAGGCAGGTGAGGGCATGTACTGGGGGGTAGGGTAGACTGGGGAGAGGTTAATGGGGGAAAAAGAGGAGACATATGTACTACTATATGTAATACTTTAAACAATAAAAAAAACATTAATTAAAAAAATAAACTGGTTATAATATAGTATGTACATCATGGCTCCAAACATACTTCCTCAATGTAATTATTACATGATTAGGTGAAATAAATACAAATGCCTCCATTTTTAGAATTATACATCCAACACAATGTTAAAATCAATTAAAAATTCTTCTCCATTTTTCTATCTGAAAATCATTTGACAAATTAAGATCTTAGACATTTAAGAAGTTAGAGCATATCTTAAGGGTCTTTCTTAATTTTTTACCAAGTTGTAAGGTTTGTTCTGGGATCTAGCAGCAGTGTTGGGGGAGGGGGACAGAGGGGGAGCAAATAGATAAACAAGCAAACTAACTAATATTGCTCCCTCACTCTACTGTGGGCTAGAGTTATCAGTTTTAGGTTCAAAGACCAATATGGACTAGAATACGCTTTTTAAAAGGTCACTGACACTCGGGTTTTAAACTGTTCAAAATCATTAGGTGAAAATTTCACAGCAGGGTCACTGGTGATTTGGAATTTTGTGGAAGCTCCAAATGTGGAAGCTCTCGTTTATGTATCTTAATTTAAAAAAAATAGCATTTTTGGTATTACTCACTTTGGGGCCTTGTAATCCTGGTCTTCCCGGAGGACAAACACAGGGAGCTGAAGTTGAACCTACATCACTGGGACCATTGAGACACTATGAAGACAAAAATTGAAATAAACATGGAAAGGTATGAATACTAAATACACTACAACTACATTTAAAAAGTGGGTGTAATGTATCTAAAATACTTACAGTTGATGGAAGGAAGCAAAACAGTCCCACAATGCAAATATTACCTTAAGGAAAACAATAGTATCCAGGCTTACCTCACCATTCTGAAAGAAAAACAATAACAAATGTGTTTGAAAATATGTTTTTAATTAAATTCTAAATTATCTCCCTAATTTTCAGATATTTCATGGTCCAGGTTAAAGATGACTGAAGTATCAAAACTAGCAAGAGCTAAAACATTTATTTGCAACTATTCTAAAAATTAATTATTTTACATGTTATTATTACATTTATTGTAGAATAAACAAAGAAAATTAACAACAATAAAGAGTAGAAGAAAATTAAAATGCCAAAGCCGCTTAATATAATGACCATGCAGAAACAAAAATACATCAATGTGGAATTTATATGCTCTCTTGAACTTAGTAGAAATCCTTTAAGAACCAGAGAAAAAAAGCTAAAACATATCTAACCAAGTCCTAAAGAGCATGAATTAAATTTCATGCACTCCAGGGGAGCTTCTCCCTAAACAGTCTATTTCTTACTGAATAAGATGCAATTGGAGACAGGTTAATAATCTTTCCAAACAATACCACATTCTATCAGAAAATGAGGTGGGAATAAAGGTATAAAAAGCAAACAAGCTATACCAAGTCACAGCTGAGTGTAAGGAAAAAGATATAAATGCACACTGAAAAAAATTGAATGTGAGAATTCAAAATCTGCCATGTAGTTTTATGCCTTTATTATATGGAGGGGAAATGGTAATGGTTATTACAATGATGCAGGAATATCAATAAATAAAGTATGTACAATGGACTCTCAAAATGCAATAACATTAATATGTTTAGTAAAAATTTATATTCTAAATTATAAGTATCTAAAAAGTATATTGCTTAAGCAATTTCCTATCTAGAATACCCGTAATGAATCGTTTATAAAAGGTTCCATCTTTGAGTTTATTGTAGATCCATTAATTATGTTACTTAATGTCCTCAAGACTTTAGAACATGTGGATTCATAAGTTATTCAATTTAATAGGAAAAAATGAGATATGAGAGCATGACCATATAAACTAAAAAAGTTCAAATAGGGCTCAAATATTACTGGGAATCCACATTGTCAAAAAGTTTTACAACATTCTACATTATTTGCAATAGCAGCTATTCTGCATACCATTTTTTTGCCTAGAGGAAGAGATTGATTATATGCCCTTGTATATATAATCAGACTTTGTAACATTTTAACTTGTAATCTTTTCTTTCTTAACACATCAATGAAAATAGCCAAATAAATATAGCTTAGAAATACAAGAAAGTCTTAGGTAACAACAATACAAATAAAACTATGTGTTCACTATTATTTGAAAAAATGTGCTGATGAACAGGAAAATGAATCATTCCTTGCTCTAGAACTATAAAGCATAATATACTAATTATAAATTTAATTAAGAACAGAAATGTATTTTGCACAAGATATTCAGACAAAATATCCTATAATTTTCTATAGCAAGTCTAGTCATGCTTCTCATGAATATTAGGACAGTCACAACCAGACATTACGTGGGAAAAACAGTTTCTTGTGGTCTTTCATTCACACTTACATAGTGAAACATTAAAATTGTATTTCAATTATGAGCTTCAAAATATGTTTTAATCAATATAACTTTAACAATTGAAAACAATTAAATCTACACATTAAGTTAATACTCACATATTATCTGCTTTGTATTTATGGCTTTGAAAGTACTAAAGCAATGCTTGGAAAAAATAATCCATCCTACTTACAAATCCGGGAATCTCGCATGCTGTCTCCCGGTTGTTCTGTTCTGGGTCACAGTAGATTCGCAACTTTTGGACATCAAACTAGGAACATAAACCCAATAAAGTAAAAGTGGAGGCACAAGCTAATTGTTTTATAAGATCTACTCAGATACATACAAACAGCCAATATAGTAGCAATCATGGAAAGTTTAAATCACAGCATTTAGCTAAAACAATGAAAATATAAAATTTGAATACTTAGCATATAATATTAAAGATGTAATGCAAATTTCTCTAGCACCAAAAATAAATCTCTGATTTCCTTCAGGAACCCAATGGAGCTTTTTAGTACCCATGTATTAAAGTTCTCTTTAGTTTAGAGAGAACTTTCTAGGACACTTAAAAAGGGTGGCTCAAAAACCATCTTTAGTCTCAGAGATTTAGTTGCTGGCATGGAATGTTGTGTGATTAGTAGGCCCAGCACCTGTTATTATTTAAATACTTACAATAAATTGACATGTAACATTAATATACAGAGACCACGTGTGCAATCACACATTTAAATGTGACAACCTTCACTTAATAAAAAGAGTGGAAAAGCCTTATTTTCCAAATAGAAGATTTTACAAGAAATGACTTTTTTCTCAACCCACACATAGATAGTCCACATTAAAGAGATATTGAAAAAGTTAGTTTTGTTCATTAAAAACCCTGACATGCATTAATTTAATTTTATCTTCATAGCTATTAAGAAATGTTTATAATGCTATTTACAACTACATTGCCTTCTCTAAGTTCATTCTTTAATCTATGCCTCTCCTGGGATAGTGTATATGAAATTAATGTTTCATGAGAATGAGAATTCTACCCTGAACCCAGGGGAACGTTTTTCTAAGTATTCTTATAAAATAGATTAAGTTTAATTTTGCATTTTAATTCTTACACAGAAACACACAGTTTCACTGTTGAACTGACCATAGTTTTTAAATATCTTAAAGAAATTCATAATTAAGTTAAAAGTGATAAATATTATCAGAAAGGACAACAAAACTCCATTTTGTATGCAAAAAGCAAGTAATTATTTATCCACCTGAACAGTTTCTTCTTTCCCAGAGTATTTTCCAATTTGGGTTTGGCCACTGATGAAGATCCCTAAAACTGGATGTAAGGGTTTGTTTTCAATTTGTTGATCATCAATATATAGAGTTACATCCTGTTCAGTTACTAAGAGACGAATTTGATGCCAGCCTTCATCAAACAATATCTATAAGAAGAAAGCACAGAAGATTCATAAATAAAATTCCTAACAATCTTTTATTTTCTTCATGCTCATTCCTTTGCTGTCAACCATAAATCCACACCACAAAAATCAGCTATACTATATACAAATTCTCCCTAACCCAAGCAGGGTCTCAAATGACACTCATCAATAATTTTATTAATCCCCACAGTGTCCATTACATATCCCTAAGTAGTTGTGTCAAACAACTCACTCAAGGTCACAAATGAGGTCCTAATCTCTGAATCCAAATGATTTCTCTCATTCCTCACCCTTTTTACTTCATTGCAACATTGGACTCCATAACTAATTCCTCCTCTTTGATATTCTCACTCAACTTCCATGATTCAAACTACCTTGATTATCTTCATTTCTTCTCCAATTGCTCATACTTATACTCTTTGAGGACCTCTTCTCTGCAACTTGCCCTTTAATGAAGCATCCCCACATGTCAGTCCTTGACATCTTTCACTCTCCTCTTTGACTATCTCATCCATTCCTACAGGTCAATTATTACTTCTATGAACTAATTCCCATACTTACATCAACATATGGTGCTTATAATTCCAATACTGCTAGAATAATTTGCCAGGGTTTCTCACAGAGTATGTTACAAACAAACTTAAACTATCCCCCAAACTTCACTTGCTAAACCAAAACAAGTTTCTTTACCTCCTTCTTTTCCCTCAGTGTCAATAACAAATAGATACAAGTTCTACCAAATATGTCTTCTACAGATGATTGAATTCTACTTCTTCATGTCCATTCTCACGGGCATGAGTTAGGCTCATGAGTAGCTTGCTTTATTTGAATAATTTTCAAACATATCTCTATCTCAAACCCTCCCCTCTCCAGGCTATCCTTCATACCTCCTTTAATCTCTCTCACTAGAGTTTTGTCACAGAACATGCCCCATCTTATTTTCTTATTACCAGAAGCTAACACAATTCCAAGACAGACTTGAAAGTATTGCTTATAAAAGAAAAAGAAAAAGAAAAAGAAAAAGAAAAAGAAAAAGAAAAAGAAAAAGAAAAAGAGAGGAGAGAGTTTCTTTCACCATAACACATCTATGATCAAGACCTTTTAATGGAATTCTGTGAACCACGGAATGAAGTCCATACCCCTTTGTGTGGCTTTCCAGGACCCCACAGTTGAGCACATACTTTGCTAGTCCCTTCTTTCATGACTCTTATACTCCAAACACAGGGATACAAATTTCCATTCTCTAAATAAAAATTCTGAATTGTAGAACACATGACTATTCAATACTGAACCACTGACCTAATGTATCCTTATCTCTCTCTATCAAGATCCTCTACAAATATACTTCAAGGTCAGTCCAAAAGCCCTATCATTTATGAAGACTTTCTCATATTTTTATTATATGAGAAAGTCTTAATAAATGATATTTTGTACTAGAATCCACTTTTCCCTCCACAGTCTGCTAACTATGCTATACTTCTATTAGACATCAGAAGCCTTAAATTTTTCATTATAAGCAAGCTCCTTGAAGGAAAGAAACATGCCTTATTTATTTTTCATTTTTCACAGAACCTAGAACATTGCCTTTAGTGAAAATGGCAGACCAAAAATTTTTAAAAATTTTAATCTATTTACCAAATGAAGAAATTACATATATGCATAATTTTACATATGACTTTGCATATTTCCTAAATTATATACTATATCATCTATCTTTCATAATTACAATATCAAAACTTAATTGCTTTTATCATCACAAAACTAAGAAAATACACTTTTATTTTTAGTTTATTGATTTTTAAATATATCCCTTTATGGGTAATAAAATGTCCTTACACTTAATGTGAATTCTGCATCCATTTTCTGCCTGTATTTCATGTTCTAACAAATGTCTTTATTTCAATATCCTGTGGGACATGGTCATGTAAAACAGACCAACATGGTCCTTGAAAATAACCAAACCTAAATTCAATTTCTATTGTCACCACTTAACTAGCTCTGTTACTTTGTGAAAGAACTTAATATCTCTGAACATTGGTTCCTTGTCTGTAAAATGGGACAACAGGTTCTTCTTTGGGTGGGTATTATAATTCAATGTGCCTAGCACCTAGTAGCAGACATTAGAAAATGTTCGTTTCCCCCACCCTAAATTCTATATGGATTAAAAAAGAATTTTCCTGCCTGGATGGCATGGCTCAGTGGTTGAGCATCTACCTATGAACCAGGAGGTCACGATTCAATTATTGGTCAGCGCACATATCCAGGTTGTGGGCTCAATCCACAGTGTGGGGTATGCAGGAGGCAGCCAATCAATTATTCTTTCTCATCATTTCTATCTTTCTCTCCCTTGCTCTCTGAAATCAATAAAAAATATTTTTTAAAAAGGAATTTCTTTCCTTTGTTTTTTTTCCAATAAAGCAACATTGAAGTCTGAAGTTGATATCTTTCCAGTCATGTTAAAATTATAGCTCTCTTCCCCCAATACCCATACGCCTAACAGTGTTTCCTCCTGAACAGCATAATCATATGCAGGCATCGTTACCTTAACTCGAGGGTCAACAAAGGTGACCACTTGTGAGCCATTAACCACGCTGGTTGTTGTAAATAGTAATGTTTTATCCACACCATTTAAGGTAACAGCTATTTGTGGTCTTCCATCAATGGTTAAAATTCTCCATAAATCCCACATTTTCTTGACCTTAAATCTCTGAGTGGAGACAAATACATATGATGGAGGAAGTCCTTCTGGAAAAACATTACTGGGGAAAAAAAGAACATGAATAAGCTTAAAGAATTCTCAACACAGCTATAGACATATCAAAAAATATATATAAACACATAACATTTACCTTGTGAATTCTGATAAATCAACTTTTGATGTTACTTCATATCCTTTTATCTTTGTTGGTGAAAGCTGGATTCTTTTCTTAACCTTTTTCTTTACACCCAAGCCTAAAAGAATATCAAACCCCTTTTCATCTCGAGCTGCCACTGGAATTCTTGTTGGACAGACAGATTCTATAAATCAAAAGCAAAAAGCAGTAAATGTTGATTAAGCATGGAATACTTTAATAAGAAAAGAAAATCAATAGAGGGATATTAGAGAACATGAGAAGTATAAAAAATATATAGGTATGCAAATACATATTAATAGATGTAAGTGTATTTTTCTGCAAAAACATGAAATTTTTTTGGCATTTGTGGTATGAGATCTCAACTGACTTTTCTCTCATTAAAAGGGGATAAACATAAAACAGAAATGCAAGAGGAACATTTATTAATGGATTGTTTTGAACATTATGCTGAAGTTTGTAAGTTACTGTGTATTTTGAATATTCAGCAACCTAATACCTGGAGGGTAGAAGGACACTGAAACAGGATTCATGATTCTCATCCAGGATTTACTATTAATTAGTCATACGAACTTGGATAACTGAAATTTATTGGATCTAAATGAATCCTATGATTCCTTTCTTGCATTCCTAGCATTTGAGGGGTAAAAAAAAAAAGTGTTGTTCCTCATATCCTTTCCAGTTCTAGCAGTTTATAATTCTACAGTTTAAATATCACTCTGGAAAAAACTTAACTGTGGGTCTTTTCTGTTCAAGAAAGTTTTAAAAATGGTCCTATTATCTCTTCTGTGATTAACTACATTATATATATAACAATAATTTATAAATAAGTAAAAACTACTTACTTAACAAGAAGAATTACAGTTTGTATTAGACGGTCATCTATGTAAGTTATAAAATATGATACGCTTTTCACTTCTCTGGGAAACCAGTGTCTCAAATGCTGTGGAAATTTTTTATATGGTTGAAATGCTATTAAGCTGTTATACTGTAGAAATGTTGTAATATTTTCAGATTCTTCCAAGGCCCTCCTATAATATACACATTGAGCATGACTGCTTATAATTTATAGTGTAGCTAACAGAACAAAACAAGAATAAACTTCACTAAACATACCTTAAAGTAATCACTCTCTTACATAACATTAGGGAAAGAGGAAGGCATCATGTTTATAACACCATAAAAATCAATGAGATGAATTTAATTAGCCCAATACGTACAGTCATAACTTATACCATAGAATATTGGAAATAAAGTGTTGATATAAATAAAATCAGATGGATGTTTCCCTGGGGAAAAAGGTATTTTTTTCTCTCTGGTCTTAAGATGGAAATTTTGAAGGGACCTAATCACATCCTTCTTGCTCTGGTCAGCTTTGAGGAAACTCATGAGGAGATAGGTAAATCAGGCAAACAGAAAGTGTTGGTTAGATGTGTGATTCAGTGAGTTTCATGAGGCACTCTCTCCCAGCAATGCGACTGTTTTATTCCTCCCCCACCTCAGGGGCAAGCTCTGCCCACTAAGATCACTTGTGGTCTACAAATTGTTTTTATCAAACTCACTAATCTGAAAACTTTTTTTCTCATTCAGGGGTAAGGAGTGAAAGCAAGCAGGAAGAGAGATCAAAAGAGCTGGTTTAGCTAATCCCTCCATATAAAAACATGAGAAGTAGGATATTCTATTACAGTTTAAATCATAAACCAATGAAAAAATTAAAATTTTCTATCATAATGAGGCAATATTTAGGAGGCAGATATACAAAACAATCACTTCAAATGCATTTGATTTAGAACTGTAAACGAAAAAAGTTCAGCTGAATAGAAAATGTGTTTAATATTGCATCATACGAATATTTAGATTTCAATTGCACCTTTGATTTGCTTTACAAATGAGAAATTATAAGATGCTGAAGAAAGAACTCAAAGTTAATATAAGGACTTTAGATTTAGACCTTAGCCTCTCTCATAAACTCTCATGAACCTTGGATTCTGATCTTTGTAGTGAGAATATGTAATCACCTCACAGGTGATGATTACATATTATCTGAGGATCAAATGTGGTGAATATGCAAAAGAGCTTTGTAAATCCATAATTGCATGTGAGCACAGGGGATAAGGCACACACTGCATCATCATTTTCAATAATAAAATCCTTTGCACTGTAATCTAATTCCCCAAAATGTATAGAAAGCAACGTGACAGTTTGTGAAATCAGGGATATAAATCAACAGCCACAATATAGCCATGTTCTCATGTTTACCTAGGCACATCTCCTCAGGGAAAATGTATTTAAATAATTTTTGGAGGAATAACCTTCTTCCCAATTTGCTCATCTACAATGACAAGCAGAAGAGACCCTTATAGCCCAGTCAGTGTGGCTCAGTGATTGAATGTCAACCTATGAACCAGGAAGTTCTGGTTCGATTCCCAGTCAGGGCACATGTCCAGGCTGGGGGCTCAATTCCCAGTGTGGGGAGTGCAGGAGGCAGCCTATCAATGATTCTTTCTCATCATTTATGTTTCTATTTCCCTATCCTTCTCCTTTCCTCTCTGAAATCAGTATGTAAGGGAGTGATTACTTTAAGATAAGTTTAGTGAAGTTTATTCTTGTTTTGTTCTGTTAGCTGCACTATAAAATATAAGCAGTCATGTTCAATGTGTATATTATATGAGGGCCTTGGAAGAATCTGAAAATATTACAACATTTCTACAGTATAACAGCTTAATAGCATTTCAACCATATAAAAATTTCCACATCATTTGAGACACTAGTTTCCCAGAGAAGTGAAAGGCACTTCATATCATATCATATAAAGTTCCCTTTCACATGGGAACTGAAAAGAAAAATGCCATTTTGATTACCAACCAATAATTTTTGCATAAATTTAAGGGAAAAGTAAACAGGCAAATAACTAAATTCTCATTATGTAGAAAAAAGAAATATATGTGTAAGTATGCAACCACATTCAGAGAGGAGAATCAAAATTAAAAATAAAAACTGGAACTTGAAGGTTATAATTTTAAGTACCAGGAAAATCAAGTGCTAAGAGAAAGTCAGTTGGGAACTTGCTATAACACCTACAATAGGAGATAGAATAATCTAGGTAAAATAAATAGTGCATTCAGGAGCAAGGGCAAAAAGGACATAGGGAAGACTTAAGTTCACAAATGGTTGACTACACAGTTGTAATTTCAGTTTACACCACAAATAAGTGCCTACACAAATAGGTGCCAAGGGAGAATGCCCTAGCTTGTGACATCTCCCTCAGAGGGGGTTGGGGGTGAGAGAATGAAGGGAGTAGAGTTTGCTTCCAATATTCCAGCTTTTCAGAAGGCTACTCAAAAGATTGGTATCTGCCTTACCTCACTTGAAGTATAAAGAAATCAGAATCATCTGGATGCCTGTGGGTAAGAAAAATTTAGAAAACCCTAAAAGACTCTATGGGACACCATCAGCTAGACAAATATACATAGGATGGGGGTTACAGAAGAAGAAAGAGACAAAGCTTATTTTAAAAATAATAGCCAAAAGTTTCTCAAGTCTGAGAAAAAAATGAACATCCAGAGACAGAGAATTTTAAAAGCATGAAGAGAAAGCAACTCCTTATGACAATGATTTCCCAATAAGACTTATCAGTGGATTTCTCAGTAGAAACCTTGCAGGCCACAAGGGAATGGGATGGTAAATTCAAACTGCTGAAATGGAAGAAAAAAAAAACTACCAACCAAAATAGTATAGCTAGCAAAAGTGTCTTTCAAAAAATGAATAAGAAACAAACATTTCCCCAGATTTAAAAAAAGCTAATGAAGTTTATCACCATTAGACCTGTCTTATAAGAAATGCTGAGGAAGTCCTCCAAGTTGAATTGAAAGAACATTAAATAGCAATATAAAAGTACTGAAAAGTATTAAAATTGCTGGTAAAAGTAAACATATAGATTCAGAATAATGAAATACTATAAACGTGGTATGTAAATAACTTTTAATTCTGATATAAAAGTTAAAATATAAAAGTATAAACAATAACTATAACTGTAAAATGTTAATGGATATACATATAAGATGATGTAGTTTGTGACATCAATAACAAAGTGTGAGAGGGGAAGGGAGATGCAACAATGTAGAATATTTGTATGTGATTGAAGTTAAGATATTATCAGTTTAAAATAGATTTTTATAACAGTATAATGTTTAATGTAACCCCCATGGGATCCACAAAGGAAAAAAACCTGTACAAATGAAAGTGAAAAACAAATCAAAGCATGTCACTACAAAAATAATCAATGAAACATAAAGGAGGATCATAAGAGAGAAAAGAACAGCAAAAAGGCTATAAGACAGCAAACAACAAAAGAGCAATATGAAATCTTTCCCCATCAGTAATTAGTTGAGTCTAAATAAATTAAACTCATGAATAAAAAGACATGGGCTGGCTAAATGGGTTTTTAAGAATGCCAAAATTCAACTAAATATGATCTATAAGACATGTACTTTATAATTAAGGATACACATAGGTAAAAAGTAAAAGGATAGGAAAAAACACTCCATGCAAATAGTAACCAAAAGAGAGCAAAGGTGTTGATACTTATATCAAGATAAAACAAGGGCTTTGAGACAAAACTGTCGAAAGAGACAAAGAAAGACATGATATAATCACTAGTGGCCCGGTGCAAGAAATTCGTGCACATTAAAGGGGTATTAATTAGAGGAAATATTTTAATAGTGCTATTTGCTCTTTCTCTACAATAAAAGTGTGAGAGATAAAAGGTAATGAGTACAATGTATATGAAAATAATACATAATTTCATTAATAAATAAATAATAACAAAATGATATAACAACAATACAAATCCACAATAAACTGTTGAGTTAATTTTCCTGCATTTAAAATAGGATTGAACGTGTCCCTCACAGAGAGATGAAATAAAAAATACCGAATTTGGGTGACTCGTGTTCTTACATTTTGTCTAGTATTATTGTTGAGTAGAGTGTTGTCTCTGAGTCTTAATGCAATATCTGTTCCCCAACCTTTTTTACCATGTGGAAAAAGAATAGGACATGTCACTGCATCTAATGTAGGAAACAGGATACTGATTCGTTTCACTTTAGTGGCATTTGGATTATTGGGATCTGGTTTACAATGAATGAAGAAGTCCCTTTCAAAAGGAGGGTCTTCATCTTTGTTTCTGAATATGACAGCAACCTCGGTTACACAGGGAGAATTATATCTACCTGGGTCACTATTATGATCATATTTAATTGCCATAGTTACTTCCATGGGAGCTATGTCTTTTGCTGCTGCTTCAGATTGGGCTTCCTTTTCTACCTCATGTAGCATCTTGTACAATTTTGTTAATTCATTGATTTCATGCATGAGTCTTTCTGAGCAGGCCTGGTTTGCTGGGATTGCTAATCTTTTACGTGTAGCTTCGGCTGTATCCAAAATATAGAGTTAAGCAAACTTCCAAGAAACACCATCAGAAGGATGTAAAGTTCCAGTACGATGATAAACTTGTTCATGTATTCTAAAACAGTATGGCCCATACCCTGATGGCGATGCAACATTTGCACCCATGGAAGCAAAAGCAAAAGAACTATTTATAGATCGAACGTTTTCCATGAAATTTTTACTGTCAGAATCTTCGTTTGTCATTAATCTTTTTAAATATGATGGGTAATCTGGAAAATGTATATCACTTGGACAGACTTTCCCTTTGCTACAACATCGAGTAAATTTCCCATCAGATGGTTTTTCATCAAAGAAATTTAGTGATAGGCAAAATTCACATCTAACAGTCATTTCACCACAACTATGTTCGAGAATTGCATCCTCATGTACTCCATTTTCGCTGAGAAGGCAGTTCCTACCACTATTGGTAGTACTTGTTGATGACTGTTCTCTAGACATATTCTGTCTTTGCCACCACCTTCTTTCAACTTCAAAGGCACATTTTTCTTTAGACATTTCCTGTCGAAGATGCCAGTGTTTCTTGGCTTCAGAGCGACGTTTTTCCAACAGCTGCTCTTCAGGTACATTCTGTCGCAGGCATTGCCTTCTTTCAAGATCAGACGCACATCGCTCTTCAGACATTTTCTGTCAATAATGTCGGCACCTTTCTGCTATACAGCTCCATTGTATCAACAGTTTTTCTTTGGACATAGTCCCCCCTCTCTATTGCCATGTTCTGAGATAGAGGAGAATGACAGGCCTTTCAGCAGTATGACCAAAGGCTGATTTGGAAAGATTCAGTGGGGGTGGGACTTCCTCCTACCTGTTGTCAGTTTCCACAGCTGGGATGCTGAAGCTGGGACTGGGGGGCCTTCCCTCTCATGGTTGCCTTCCGTTTTTGCTGGCATACAGCTGAAGCTACACATAAAACATTAGCAATGCCAGGGGCCTCAGACGCAGATATGGTGAATTTTCACTGCCGCCACTGCCTCTCACGGCCTTGTTCTCCGCGCCCGAGCTGCGCCCCAGGGGCCACAGTTAGACATGGCTGTGGTGATTCCTTGCAGCCGCTGCTGCCACCGCTGCAGCCACTGCCTCATTTTCCGCATCTGGGGGCCTCAGTTAGACACAGCTGTGGTTTACCGGCACTGCCACTGCTTGGTCTCTGCACCCGGGGCCAGGCACTTGATGTCTTCACCACTTTGTCTTCGCTCCTCGGGCCTGGCACCCACGCCTCTCGACCCCGCACCTTGCTCTGTTGGCTGGTAGCATAGCCAATCAGGGGCCAAGATACGGTCACGTTTGCATGTTACTCTTTTATGAGATAGGATAAGAAGGTCAATTCACCAGCAAGAAGTAAAAGATATAATAACTCTAAATATATATATACACCTGATAGAACTGAGGGGGAAAATATACAATAACATAATAATAGTAAGGGATTTAAATGCTTCACTTTCGATAATAAATAGAACATCCAGACAGAAGATCAAAAAGGAAACAAAGGATTTGAAAAACACTACAGATCAAATGAATCTAATAGACATATGCAGAACATCCCACCACACATAGCAAGTACACATTCTTAAGCACAAACAAAACATTCTCCAAGAAAAAAACACGTTAGTCAAAACATAAGTCTCAACATATTTAAGAAGATTGAAATGATACCATGTATATTTTCCAACCAAAATAGAATGAAACTAGAAATTAATGTTAGCAGGAAAATTCAAAAATATGTGGAAGCTAACAAAACTTATCACTGACTCAAAATAAATAAATAAAAGAGAAATTAGAAAGTATCTTGAGTAAAACTAAAAGATAGCAAAACTTATGGTATGCAGCAAAATCAGTATTAAGAAAGAAATTTATAGCAATAAAAATCTACATCAAAAAATAAATATCTCAAGTAAACAACCCAGCTTTTCACATCAAGGAACTAGAAAAAGAAACACAGCCTGAAATTAGCACAAGGAAGAAAACGATTAAGATTAGAGTGGAAATAAATAAAATAGAGAATAGTAAAACAGTAGAAAAACTCAGCAAAGAGTTGGTTTTTTGAAAAGATCAACTGACAAAACTTTAGCAAGATTAAGGGGGGGAAAAGAAGATTCAAATAAAAAATCTAGGAATGAAAGAGGAGATATTTCAACTGATACCACAAAAATGCAAAGAATTGTAAGAAACTGCAATAATTACACTAACATATTTGATAACCTAAAAGAACTAGATGAATTCCTAAAATATATAACTTAGCAAGACTGAATCATTAAAAAAAATAAAAAATGTTCACAGACCTGGAAATAGTAAGGAGACTGAATCAGTAATCAAAAACCTCCCATCAAAGAAAAAACCCAGGACCAGATGTCTTCACTGGTGAACTCTACTAAATATTTAAAGAATAGTTATGCCAATCCTTCTCAAACACTTCCAAAAAACTGAAAAGGAGGGAATATTTCCAAACACTTTTTATGAGGCCATCATCACCTGGGTACCAAAACCAAAAAAAAAAAAAAAAAAAAAAAAAAAACTACAGACCAACATTCCTGATGAATATAGATACAAAAAATCCTCCATATAATATTAGCAAAGTGAATTCAACAGCATATTAAACAGTAGTCCACAAAGTGACCAAATGGAATTTATCCCTGGAATGCAAATATAATTCAACCTATGAAATCAATTAATATGATATACCACATTAATAGAATAAAGCATAAAAGTTAAATAATTGTCATAATAAATGCAGAAAATGCACTTCTCAAAATCCAACATCCTTTTATGATAAAAAACACTCCCCAAAATAAGTATAGAAATAATTTACCTCAACATAATAAAGGCCATATATGAAAAGCCACAGCTAACAAACAATATTCAATGGTGAGAAACTGAAAGCTCTTTCTCTAAGATCAAGAACAAGATAAGAATGCTCACTCTTGCCACTTTTACTCAACATAGTACTGGAAGTGCTAGCTGGGTGACAAATACACACAACTCAATAATAAATACACAAAACTCAATGAGAACTATAAGGAGCTGAATAAGAATGTCACAACATGAAAAAAAAAACCCAAGAGGAAATGAAGAATGACATAGATGCAATAAACACAATGGAAGGTTTAAACAGTAGACTAGAAGAGGCTAAGGACTGCATCAGTGAATTAGATGACAGGTAGGAAAAAACACATAAACACAGCAGCAACTGGAAAGAAAATTTAAAAAGCAAGAGGAGAGCTTAAGGGAGCTTTGGGACAACACAAAACAAAACAACATTTGCATAATGTTGGAACTCTGAATTCCCTCTTCCAGGATACCTGCCAGAAGAAAAGGAAGAGAAGCAAAGAATAGAAAACCTGCTTGAAGAAATTATGATAGAAAACTTCCCTGATATTGGCAAGAAAAATACTATGCAAATACAAGGAGCATATAGAGTCCCAAACATGATGAACCCCAAAAGACCAACACCAAGACACATCATAATTAAATTGGCAAACACCAACAACAAAGTAACAATTTTAAAGGCTGCCAGAGAGAGGCAGAAAGTTACCTACATGGGACCTCCTATTAGAATATCAACAGAAACATACCAGGCCAGAAGGAAATGGAATGAAATATACAAAGTGATACAAAGCAAGGGACTGAACTCAAGAATACTATACCCAACAAGGCTATCATTCAAAATTGAAGGTGGAATCAGGAGCTTCACAGACAAAAAAGGGCTAAGAGAGTTTACTACCACCAATCCAGCAATGCAAGAAATGCTAAAGGGACTGTTGTAAAAAGAAAAAAAAACAGAAAGGCAAGAAGAAACACAAATATTAAGAATAAAAATGACAACCAACAAGTACTTATCAATAATAATATTAAACATAAATAGATGAAATACTCCAATCAAAAGACATAGGATAGGGTAGCTGAATGTTTAAGAAAACATGACCCATATATTTGTTGTCTGCAAGAGAACCACATCAGAATAAAAGATTCACACAGACTGAGAGTGAAGGGATGGACATTTTTTTTCAGGCAAATGGAAATGAGAAAAAAGCTGGGGTCGTGAAACTCATATCTGACAAAATAGACTTCAAAGTAAAGGCCATCACAAGAAATAAGGAAGGCTATTACATAATACTAAATGGAGAAATTCAACAAGAAGATATAACACTGGTAAACATATATGTACCCAATACAGGAGCACTCAAATACATAAAATAACTTCTGGAAGATATCAAGGGAGAGATCAATAGCAATTCAGTAATAGTAGGGAACTTTAATACATCACGGACACCACTGGGTAATCTCCTGAACAAAAAATTAGCAAAGAAACAGCAATTCTAAATGACTCACTATAGCAGATGGACTTAATTGACATCTTCAGAATATTTCACCCAAAGATACAGAAAATACATTTTTCTCCAGTGCATATTTTAAAAAGTAGACCACATATTAGGACATAGGCAAAGTCTTTTTAAATTCAAGATCATAGAAATCATAACAAGAATTTTCTCTGATCATAATGGTATAAAACTAGAAATCAACTACAATAAAAACAATGGAAAAAAATCAAACACTTGGAGGCTAAATAGCATGCTATTAAACAATGGTTGAGTTACCAAAGAGATCAAAGAAGAAATAAAAAGCATCCTGGAAACAAATGACAATGAAAAAAAACCCACAACAATCCAAAATCTATGGGACACAATGAAAGCAGTCCTGAGAGGGAAGTTCATAGCTCTACAGGCCTACTTCATAAAACAAGAAAAACTGATAATAAATTATCTAACCTTGCAACTTAAAGAATTAGAAAGAGAAGAACAAGAAAAGACCACAGTATACAGAAGGAAGGAAATAAATAAAAAGCAGAGCAGAAATAAATGACATAGAGACCCCCCCCCAAAAAAATGCAGAAGATCAATGAAACTAAGAGCTGATTCTTTGAAAGGATAAACAAGATTGATCAACCTCTAGCCAAGCTCACCAAGAAACAAAGAGAGGACCCAAATAAATAAAATCAGAAATGAAAGAGGTAAAGTAACAACTGACCCTACTGATATACAAAGGATTGTAAAAAAAAAATACTCTACTCTAAAAACTGGACAACCTCGACAAAATGGACACATTCCTAGAAAAATACAAGCTTCCCAAACTCAATCAGGAAGATTTAAAAATCTGAATAGGTCAATAACGACTGATGAAATTGAAACATTAATCAAAAAGCTTCCAGCAAACAAAAGCCCTGGACCAGATGGCTTCACAGGGGAGTTTTACCAAACATTCAAAGAAAAAATTAAGCTAATCCTTCTCAGACTATTCCAAAAAATTCAAGAGGAAGGCACGCTTCCAAGCTCTTTCTATGAAGCCAGTATTACCCTAATCACAAAACCAGATAAAGATAACACAAAGAAAGAGAATTACAGGCCAATATTCCTGATGAACATATGTGCTAAAACCCTCAACAAAATACCAATGAACATTTTCGGTATTCCGATACAGCATTACATTAGAAAAAAATACACCATGATCAAGTGCAATTTATTCCAGGGATGCAAGACTGGTACAATATCTGCAAATCAATAAATGTGATACATGCATAAACAAATTGAGAGACAAAAATCACATACTCATATCAATTGATGCAGAAAAGGCATTTGACAAAGTCCAACACCCATTTCTGATAAAAATGCTCAGCAAAGTGGGAATAGAAGGATCATATCTCAACATAATAAAAGCCACATATGATAAACCCACAGCCAACATCATACTCAATGGGCAAAAACTAAAACCATTTCCCTTAAGAACAGGAACAAGACTGGGATGCCCCCTCTCACCACTCCTGTACTGGAAGAGCTAGCCAAAGTGATTAGACAAGAAGAAGAAATAAAAGGCATACAAATTGGGAAAAGAAGTAGTAAAACTGTCCTTATTCGCAGATGACATGATACTGTACATAGAAAACCCTAAAGACTCCATAAAAAATTATTAGACTTAATAAATGAATTCAGCAATGTAGCAGGATACAATATTAACGTCAAGAAATCTATGGCATTTCTATACACCAATAGTGAACTTACAGAAAAAGAGATTTAAAAAAACAATCCCATTTTCCATTGCACACAAAAAAATAAGATACCTAGGAATAAATTTAACTAAGGAGGTAAAAAACCTCTACTCAGAAAACTACAGGACACTGAAAAAAGAGATAGAGGAAGACATAAACAGATGGAAGAACATATCATGTTCATGGATTAGTAGAATCAACTTCATTAAAATGCCCACGCTACACAAAGCAATCTATAGATTCAATGCACTTCCCATTAAAATACCAACAGCATATTTCACAGAAATAGAAAGAACTCTCCAAAAATTCATCTGCAATAAAAAAGACCCCAAATAGCTGCAGCAATCCTGAGAAAGAAGAACAAAGGGGAGATCTCAATACCAGATATCAAGATGTATTACAAAGCCACTGTTCTTAAAACAGCCTGGTACTGGCACAAGAGCAGACATATAGATCAATGGAATAGAATAGAAAACCTAGAAATCGACTCAAACCACTATGCTCAATTAATATTTGAGCAAGAACATACAATGGAGTCAAGAAAGTCTCTTTCATAAATAGTGCCGGGAAACTTGGTTAGACACACTCAAAAAGATGAAACTGGAACACCAACTTACACCATGCACAAAAATAAACTCAGAATGGACAAAGGAATTAAACATAAGATGGGAAACCATAAAAAATATTAGAGGAATCCACAGGCAGCAAAATCTCAGATATATGCTGAAGCAATATCTTCACTGATACAGGTCCTAGGGCATGGAAACTAAAGAGAAAATAAACAAATGGGATTACATCAAAATAAAAAGCTTTTGCACAGCAAAAGAAACCATCAACAAAACAACAAAAAGCCCACTGTATAGGACAACATATTTCTCAACAATATCTCCGATAAGGGCTTATTTTTTTATTTTTTGTGTTGGCTGTTGTAATTTTTTTTTAATTTGAGAACCTAAGGGAAAAGAGATCAGTGCCCCTGACTAGTCAGGTACTGCATGTTTTAAAAATTCTTGCAACACACAGGTTGAAAATAGCTCATTTAAGCCATTAATTTGGGTGCCACTGGTACTGGAAAATTCTCTACAACAAAAAGTTATTCAGAGCTTGATCAATTAAGTCAAAGATCTACTTTTTCTGGACAACTCGGCCAATTCTTTCCTGATGGGCTGTATTGAAACCTCATCTCTTTTTAGCTCTGCTTGCTTCAGTGCTTTCTGGTAGGTCTCGTTTGCTTGTGCATATCATTCTCTATGCATCAGAACTGCAGCCAGGTCACTGGGCACCATGTGCAGCACAGGATGTCCTACTTGTTTGCCAGATCTGACGCCCTCTGCAGGTAAGCACAGGCTGCATCAAAGTGGCCTTGTGAATCCAGGGTGGTAGCCAGGTCACTCATTAGCACAATGGTCTATACGAAGACAAACAGGCAGCTTTTTCTGTGGCTGTCTTTCTCCTAGTACTTCTTCAGAAATATGCAAAGCTTTTTCATACATCCTTTGTGCATGTGATGGATGCTTGGAGAACAGAAAGTAACCAGCATAAGCATCTAAGCGCATGCCGAGGAGGTGAGTGCTGGCTTTCTCTTACACTGATAAAATGTCTTCTGCTAATTCCTTTTCTCTTTCAATTATTTCCTCTGGAGTTGAAATGCAGAATTCATAGACAACAAGAGCAAATCCCTGTCAATTCTGAGCAGCATAGATACTGGCCAACTTTGGAGAGATTTCAATTATTGCAGTGTCTTCCTGTTTCATGCCCCCTCCAAGCAGGTAACTCATTGTTGCTTTAAAAAGTTTTTCTGTATTTTCAAGCTGACCCCATATAAATGCTAAGTTGGCTATCAAATCGTAAGTGTAAATGATGCCCTTCTTGTTATCACTCCTAATGGTAAGATGAAGTGCCCCATGCAAAATTAGCTCAGCCTCATTTGGCTTGCTTCAGCCTTATCCTCCTGTGTGTCCAGGGCAGCCCCGCCCTTTCCCAGATCCTCCACCATGGCAGGCCTCCAGAACCACAGGAGTGCTGGGGAAGGGACTCCAAGTCAGCCAGCACCTAGCCTCGCGAGCCCAGGCCTGTTACCTTCATCTGCCAGAAATGGCAGCAGGCCAGGATCCTGCCCTGCAGAGTGACTAGGGAAGGCGGCAACCCCACGGCTGGTACCTGGCCTCCTCTCTGATAAGGGTTTAATCTCCAGCATTTACAGGGAACTCATACAGCTTAACAAAAGGAAGACTAATAACCCAATCAAAAAATGGGCAACGGACCTAAATACATACTTTTCGAAAGAAGACATAAGGAAGGCCAAGAGACATCAAAAACACACTCAAAGTGACTAAACATCTGAGAGATGCAAATCAAAATGACAATGAGGTACCATTTCACACCTGCGAGAATGGCTATCATCAACAAATCAAAAAATGACACATGCTGAGGAGGATGCAAAAAAAAAAAAAAAGGAACCCTTGTGCACTGCAGACTGGTGCAGCCACTGTGGAAAACAGTGTGGAGTTTCCTCAAAAACTAAAAATGGAACTCCCATTTGACCCAGTGATTCCACTTCTAGGAATATACCCCAATAAACTAGAAACACCATTCAGAAAGGATATATGCACCCTTATGTTCATAACAGCACAATTTACAATAGCTAAGATTTGGAATCAGCCTAAGTGTCCATCAGTAGATGAGTGGATTAAAAAACTTGGGCACATTTACACAATGGAATACTATGCTGCCATAAAAAGGAAGGAATTCCTATTATTTGCAACAGCATGGATGGAACTGGAGAGCACTATGCTAAGTGAAATAAGCCAGAGAAAGATAAATATTACATGATCTCATTCACTTGTGGATTATAATGAACAACATAAACTGATGAAGAAAAACAGATCTAGAGACAGAGATACATTGATAGGATGCCCAAACCTCAGAGAGAAGGTAGGGGAGGGTGGGAGTAAGAGGGAAAGATCAACCAAAGGACTTGTATGCATGCATATAAGCATAAGCAATGGACATAAACAACAGGGGGTGAGTGTGAGGACAGGACTGGGGTGGGGGGACAATGAGGGAATAAGGTAAGATTTGTAATACCTTAATCAATAAAGAAAAAAAATTAAAAAGAAAAAAAAACTATACAAGTGTAAATAAACAAGCTACGCCAAAATGTAAAAAGGTGCAATTATTAATTGTTTCCAAATTATATTAAACCTTACCTTCACAAAGTTTCTGCTTCATCACCTCCCTTATTTTGGATATCACAATATAGTCTTCGACATAAAACACATACGTTGATGAAGGCTTGTTGGCAATAGCTCTAAGTTCTGCATCTTCTGTTTCTGAGCCAACGCCTATGGCAAATAATGTGATTTTACTGTCTCTTGCTGCTTCTGCTGCTTCTTTGACTTCATCTTGGGATTTACCGTCTGTAAGCACTACTGCGATCTTAGTCAGAAATCGTGAGGACTTGGCAAAAAGGTAATCAAGTGCAAACTGGATGGCCTTCCCAGTCCTTGTGTTTCCTCCTAAGTAATGTATGGATTCCATTGCTGCCACCAAATTCTCTCCTGAATCATGTCTTCCAAGAGGAATCTCCAGTACGGGATAGTCACTGTACTGGACCACTCCCACCTGAATAAATTTGGGTCCTATGTCAAAGTTTTTTGTGATGTTGACAAGCCACTTTTTCACTATTTCAAAGTTTTCTGGGCCAACACTATAAGAACCGTCTAAGATGAAAACTAAATCTGTTGGAGCAGTACGACAACCTAAGTGTAAAAAAAAAAAAATCATCAGTGAGCATTGGTTATATAAAAAGCAAAAAGTGAAAAGTTTTAAAAGCATGGTTTTTTAATTAACCGGATGGACTGAATTCTTTTCCAATTTATGTGTATGTCTATTCACTGCAATGAATATTTTAAATATTTTACAAGTTACATGTCAATTATACCCCAATAAAGCTGATTTTTTAAAGGTCATAGTAACTATTTATAGCCGCTTTGTGAAGATTAAAATACACTGCTTAGCTCACCAAAAATCTTTGTAAATGAAGGCTATTGCTTTGGTTGATATTTTATTTTTAAAATTAATGATTCAACTTTAAAGTAAGGAATAAAATATGCATGCTGTATATGAACATGATATCTAGATATTTCTTTGTAGGACCAGTATTACCTGTCATAAAGCAGCATTTTGTTCTATTTCCCCACTGATTAAATGAAAGTAAATAAATGCCTGGTTTTCAGCTATACACCAACATTGTTTTAAGTTATCAGTGAATATATTCTATTTAATACTACCTGAAATACTTAGCAATATATATAAACCAATTAATAGGGAGAAAGAAATTTAAAAAAAAAACTTTCTGCCAACTCTAGGACTCAGCAGCCACTAAAAGATTCGTATGCTTTAATATAGTTCAAAAAAGTTAAATGAATCAAGGTCACCAAAGCCATCACTCTTGCACTACATGCAAAATGAGTTTTTAAAGGTAGGATCTCTCATCTTCAGCAAATAATGCCGCCAAAATATTGGTTTGTGTCAAGTGACTCTATATTCAAAATATAAAGCTTTCTCTATAAAGATTCTTGTTCCAGAAATCAGGAAACAGTGTGATCAGCACATCTTATAGTTGTATTGGAGAAAAAGACTAACTGTAGTGAAAGTTATATCTTGACAAGTTCTAAGCACTTGCAGGAAAAACAAAACAAAACAAAAACAAAAAAACCTTCACTATCTTTTCCAAAGCACACAACATGCTTCTAACTCTGTCTCATTTATTTGGTATATGTATATTGAACACTTACTCTGTCTGATATCATGCAAGGTACTGCCTTCAAAGATACATAGGAGCCGAAAACTGCTTGGCTCAGTGGATAGAGCATTGGCCTGCGGACTGAAAGGTCCCAGGTTCGATTCCGGTCAAGGGCATGTACCTTGGTTGGGGGCACATCTCCAGTAGGGGGTGTGTAGGAGGTGGCTGATCAATGTCTCTCTCTCTCATAGATGTTTCTGACTTTCTGTCTCTCTCCCTTCCTCTCTGTAAAAAATCAATAAAATATATATTTTTTAAAAAGATACATAAGCGATGTCAAAAAAAGCTCACAGTATAGTAAGACAGATAATTGGTTAGTTAGGGAAAGTACAAAGTGTTATGAAAACATTTAGGAAGGGGTAGTAACCTAACTGTGGAAAGTCCAGGAAGGTTGTATAGGAAAGCCGGCAGGCAACCTGAGATCTGAAAGGAGAGTTTTGGCCAGGTGCAGAGGAGGACATTCTAATCAAAGGGAACAGCAAGAGTGAAGGCCCAGAGATGAGAGGCAGACACAGCCAAAAGACAAGATTTGTTTGGATAGTTTGAAATGGCCAACGTAATCTACAGGATGGAACTGCTATATTTGCCTTCTCCTTCTCTAACTTTTGAATTCAAAGCAGCAAAAATAGTACTACTCAGGGCCCATCTGATAAGGATCCCATGTCCCTGGATTTGGTGAGTTGGAAGAATATGGGATGAGCTGAGGTAATATGAGAACAAATTTTAAGTCTTATGCTTTTACTCATATTAATGGTCTCTCTTAAGTTGTGGTCAGAGGCCCAATTTAAAGTTATAATAAGGATAATTTATTTTCTTGTAAACTTTTCAAATAAGATGTATTTGTAAAGAATGGTGTTGGCCAAGAATTGTTTAGTGACAATTAGTATTAGTATTTTTTTATCGCTTTAGTAGTAAATTATCAATCTCTCTCTTCCTCTCTTCCACTTCCTCACTCCATCCTTTCTTCTCTTTTCCTTATCTTTGCCTACCTACATATCATATCTGGGATGATGATGGCCAGGCTCACATGAAGAGTCCTCAATTTAACAGTTACCCCAATGTACCCATCAAAGTAACCAGCTAAGTAAACACGGTGATCAGGTGAACATGTATAAGAGTCAAGATGTTACTAAAAATAAAAACATCTGTCAAAATATGGATTTGTCTCAAAAACACAAGTGTAATTATGATGTTATTCCTATGGTGGTGGTGCAGTGCAGAAGGGCACAAAGGACACCATCCAACAACCTTTGCCATGGTGACCGCTGCCAGAGTTCAGGGCAGGGACAACAGAGTGGAACTTGGTCCAAGGGCAACTTTTCTAGTCAAGGGAAATAGCTCTTCTGTTATTTTTGAACACTGGTCTCAGGTTATGCTTTTATTGAGGTTTTGAAGAACAGGAAGTTGTGTTTGCAGAGCTCTTCAATGTTGTCCTTCCTAAATACTATGAGATTCATTACTGTCTGGACCTGCCAGTGTTTGTGTGCCTCTTGATTCTGTGGTTATAAACGCTTACAGGGTTATTCTTGGCAATCCCTACCCCTTTCCAGAGCCATAAAGTATATATTTCATAACTGTAAGGTTAGTTAAGACCATGGGTATAAAAAGCAAATATCACCATTTATAAACACCAGACAAAATAGCACTCCAAGACACTTCCTCCTTAGGGAGATGAATCAAGAGATGTCATAGAAAAGGAATGGACTGAAGATCAAAAGCATAGTTTAAGTACTAGGTACAACTCTAGCAAGCTATGTGATACTAGGTAAGCCTCTTAAATTTTGTGAATCTCTTTTCAAGATAAAAAAAAAGAGAGTACTTTGGTGGATTAAACTATAAAACTATAAAATTGTTATGCAAACATCTACATATATAAAAACCTAATATGCAAATTTTCCCCTGGGGAGTTTGACCAGGAGACTGGGAGTTCGATCACTCACTATGATGTGAATGACCACCAGGGCGCAGCATGGGATGAAGGAAGGCCCCGGCCAGCAGCTGGCAGCTGGCAGCTGGAAGGGAGGCCCTAGTCAGCAGCCACATTAGCCCTGATTGCCAGCCAGGCCTAAGGACCTGACCGACCCATGCACCAATTTCATGCATTGAGCCTCTAGTTATTTTAATAAATTTTAAGCCAAGATAAGTGAAGTTGTCAAACCACCTCATTTAACTGTTAGAGAAATCGGGATTAATTTATAATAGGGCCTTTATGCTTAGAAGTTTTAAAATATGAAAATAAGCAAACTCTTAAAAAGAAGTGTAGTGTCTCCACTGGTGGCCTGGGTAGCAGAACTACATTAATAGAGCTCCTTCTCTAATGAAAGCTTTCCTACAGGCCATCAAAATAGTCACCATTTACTGAGATGTCTCTGTGCTAAGCCATTTACTTGCATTATCTCACTTACATAGATTGCCTCATTATCTCTATGATTTAACCTCATAGGATGGTCCTGATAACCATCCTATTATGTAGGCATTTTTTATCTTCATATCAAGAAACTTATGAATGACTGAACTCAATACTAGACTGTTTATTCCAAAGTCTGATGGGTTAACAGAATAAACAATTACGATAGAATTTTCTCAGAATTACCTCTGTTAGAAGCTTTTGCTCTCAGTTAATGTGTAATATAGCAATTCATTCATTTAAAGAAATTACAGCATCAAAGACACTAGGAATAAGATCCTTAAAACCATTGCTTGGCTCCTCTTATTTGATTTCTACAACTTGTTGATAACAAAAAGGGGCAATGCTGGTTGTTCTTACTTGATCTTATTTCTCCATCTTCAGCTAATACAGAATTCCGAAGCAGCAGGACCAAAACTATCCAAAGAAATGTAATATGGTGAGCCATGTTTCTGTTTTTGTTCTAATATTTTGGTATTCAGATTCCTAAAAAAAAAAAAAAGAAAGAAAAGTTAAATATATTTTAAAAATAAAGACAAATACCTAGCCACTGTAAGTTTAATTTTAAAATTGTAACACCCAGTCGGAGCAGTTAACTTTTACTGTCCTTAAAATTAATTTGTATGTGTAAAATAGCCACACAATGAATAACAACTGAGGAAGACCATGATAAACTTTTAAAATCATAATTATCTGGAAAAATTATAAATTTATCTAAAACTTTGGGCTTTGCCCAAAATATTTACTAGAATTCCTTTTAGCATAACCTGTAATGCCTTATCACATTCTTTTTATTAACTCAATGGTAGCAATATAGACTTAAATTTTGTAATATAGATTTGAATTTTAAAAACATTCAAAGGATATGTGGTAAAATATTAATATAATAAAACTGAGTAATAAAGTTTAATTTTTTTAAAATGGGCTGTAATTATAAACCTTATTGTATATTTTTATTTATAAACACTCAGTTGTATGACTTTAATATACCTTTTCAGTAGTCCACGGACTTCCTTTCTAGTTCAAATGTGCAAAGTTTCAAGACTTTCACTCCTAACAATGAGAACATGCCAGGTAAATTATAAAACTACAGTATTTTTAAACCCAGAAGAAAAGACAGGATTTAAAGAAACCTAAATTAACCAAATTCCAACAGTTATTAATCCTTTCTAAGGTGGAACAGATTCAGAGCTGGTTTTGTCCCTAGCAGAAAGGGAATCCTCCTCAAGAAGAGAAATTTGCCACAGCATGGAAGAAACCAGTCAACACTGGTGAGACAGATTAGCATCCTGGGGAGCCCAGCCACAGAACAAGTATGCCTCACCCAGCAATTCTCCCCCATGAGTTTTAAGTAAGTACATGGAGGAAACAAGTAAAACAAAGAAAGATGAGAGCAGTTGAAACAGTCTAGAGTGACCTCCCCTGTTCAGATACCCAGGGTACATGTCAAATACATGATGAAGGCTAGGAGAGGAACAAGAGAATTTAGGGGAGTCCCTCCAGACACCCTAGTTCTTCACATCCAGAGATGATCTAAATACCAGATATGTCAAACAGGGGTTATACAACAGCAACAATAAACTTGTTATAATCCTATCTAATAAAAGTGTAATATGTACATTGACCATACCTTTGCTACACCTACAAACCATGCCCACCATCCAAATCAGGAATGAGTATGCAAATAACCCAACCAAGATGGCTGCAGCCACAGAGACAGCAGGAGGCTTGGGTTTTCCCAGCAATGGAGGAAGCCAAGCTTTCCACCTATCTTGGCCCCCGCTTAAAGCTACAAAGTTTCAATTATAGAAGATAAACAAATTCCAACAAAAACAGTGGCAGCCACAAAGCTGAAGAGAGCAGGGGACTTGAGTTGCCCCCGGCAATGGAGGAAGACAAGTTTCCACAGCCCTGGCCTGCCTTGGCCTCTGCTTAAGGCTACAAAGATTCAATTATAGAAGATAAATACCAGGGCCTCTGCTTGGGTCGCCAGGGGGGTGAGGCCAGCCTGCAAACCACCACAGGCCCCTCACCCAGGCTGTCACACACCCCAAGGGAACCCCCACCCGGATCCGAGACACCCTTTAGGGCAAACCAGTTAGTCCCCACCCGTGCACCAAGCCTCTATCCTATCTAATCCCCTATCTAATAAAAGAATAATATGCAAATTTACCATCACTCCAACACAAGATGGCTGCCCCTATGTGGTCAAAGATGGCTGCCCCTATGTGGTCAAAGATGGCTGCCCCTATGTGGACACAAGATGGCCTCCACAAAATAGCCAGCAGGGGAGGGCAGTTAGAGGTAACCAGGACTGCAGGGAAGGGCAGTTAGAGACAAACAGGCTGGCAGGGGAGCAGTTAGGCATCAATCAGGCTGGCAGGGAAGTGGTTAGGGGGTGATCAGCTGTCAGGCAGAAGCAGTTAGGGGCAATCAGGAAGGCAGGCAGGTGAGAAATTGGGAGCCAACAGTCCTGAATTGTGAGAGGGATGTCCCAGATTGGAAGGGTACAGGCTGGGCTGAGGAAAACACCCCCACATGCACGAATTCCATGCACCGGGCCTCTAGTATCTAATAAATAGGATAAATAACAATGTGTAAATATATGGAAAAAATTAGAAGAACACTGGAAACTATAAAACAAATATAAACTGTCCTGGCCGGAGTGGCTCAGTTGGTTTGGCATTATCCCATGCAACAAAAGGTTGTGGTCCAATTCCTGGTCAGGGCACACACCTGGCTTGTGGTTTCCATTCCTGGTCAGGGTGCTTGGGGAAGGCAATCAATTAATGTCTCTCACCTCTCTCTCTCTCTCTCTCTCTCTCTCTCTCTCTCTCTCTCTCTCTCTCTCTCTCTCTCTTTCTCCCCCCCCTCTTCCCCTCTCTCTCCTTTTCTCTATCTAAAAAAAAATCAATAAAAACGTTATTTTTTTTTAAATATACAAACTGAGCCCTAGCTGATTTGGCTCAGCAGATAGTGTCAGCCTGTAGACCAAAGAGTTCTGAGTTTGATTCTGGTTAAAGTCACATACCTTGATTACAGGCTCCTCCCCAGCCCAGGCCCTGACTGGGGCTGATGCAGCAGGCAACCAATTGTTGTGTTTCTCTCACCAATGTCTCTCTCTGTCTTTCGCCCTCTCTTCCACTCTATCTAAAAATCAATGGAATAATATCTTCAGGTGAAGATAAAAAATATACACACTGAAATGCTTACAATAAAAAAATAGATCAATAAAGGATTAATGCAATGGGCTTAACTGTGTACATATAATGAAAATATCAGTAAACTTGTGGATAAGTAAGTAATATAAATTAGCCCAAATGAAACCCAAAGGAGGAGTGGGTAGCCAGTGATAAAAGGAAGAGAGCATCTGAAATCTATGTGAAAATATCAAGAAAGCTTGATTCAGCATACAATTTGTTTTTGAGATGGAAAGGAGAAAGTAAATGAAGAGGTACTTGAAAATACAATGGTCAGGATTTTCAAAATTAACAAACATTACAAACAATCAGAGCAAATATAGTCAACCAACGCCAGCAAGATGTAAAGTTAGTCACACGTAGGCACATCATAACCAGTTGAAATAGAAATAAAATGCAAAATTCTTAAAACTTATCAGAGGAAAAAAGACATGTTATATACAGAGAACAATAATCAGAATTTTAGATGGAAATTTCAGAGTAATAAAATTGGCAACAGGTCAGAAAGCTAAAAAATCAGTAATAATACAAAATATTTGAAAAACTGTTACTTTTCACCTCGTTGACATAAAGAACATTTCACCTAACAACAGCAGAATATCCATTATTTTGTAATGCACATAAAATAGTCACAAAAATAGATCATATGGTGGGTAAAAAAACAAGCTTCAAATTCCAAAGAATTCAGATTACACAGTTATGTTGTTTGGCCTAAATTATATTAAGTTAGAAAAGAAAATGAAGATTATCTCAAAATACTTGAAAATTAGCAATATATTTTTAAATAATACATGAATTAAGAAGAAAAAATATTATTAAAGTTTTGAAGTGAAGTTTGAAATCAGGAAGCATTTACCCCCAGTTTTTTTCTTCTTTGTTAAGACTGCTTTGGCTAGTCAGGATCTTTTGTGGTTCTATTGCAATTTTAGGATCATTTGTTCTAGTTTTGTAAAAAGTGTCACTAGTATTAGGAATTACACTGACTCTTTGTATTGTTTTGGGTATTTTGGAGATTTTAATAATATTAATCTTTCCAATTCATGGAAATGGTATATCCTTCCATTTATTTATGTCTTCTTCAATTTCTTTCATCAATGTCTTACAGTTTTCAGAGTACAGATCATACACTTCCTGGGTTAAATTAATTTCTAGGTATTTCATTCTTTTTGATGTAATTGTAAATGGAATTTTCTTAATATCTCTGATAGTTTAATAGTATATAGAAATGCAACAGATTTCTGTATAATAATTTTCTATTCTGCAACTTTACTGAATTCATTTATTCATTCTAATAGTTTTTTGGTGGAGTCTTTAGTAATCAAAACAGTATGGTAGTGGCACAAAAACAAACGCAGATCATGGAACAAAATAGAAAGACCAAAAATAAATCCACACATATGGTCAATTAGTCTATCATAATGGAGGCAAGAGTATACAGTTTTTAAAAATGACAGAATATTTAATAAGTGATGTTGGGAAAACTGGACAGATACATGCAAAAAAACGTGAATCTGGATAACATTCTTATACTAGATACAAAAAATAAACTCAAAATGAATTAAAGACTTAAATATAAGACCTAAAATCAAGAAACTCCTAGAAAAAAAAAAACACAGGCAATAAACTCTTTGACATTGCTCTCAGCAGCATCTTTCTGAATATGTATCTCTGGGCAATGGCAAAGAAAGGAAAAATAAACTAATGGGATTACATCAAACTAAAAGGTTGTGTGTGTTTTTTATAGTGAGGGAAACTATCAATAAAACAAAAGAACAACCTACTACATGGGAGAAGATATTTGCAAATGTTATATTTAATAAGGGGTTAATGTCCAAAATAAATAATTTAAACAACTCAAAATAAAACACACACACACACACACACACACACACACACACACACACACACAATCCAATTAAAAAATGGGCAGAGAACTTCAATAAGCATTTCTCCGAAGAAAATATACAGATGGCCAACAGACATATGAAAAGATGCTCAGCATCACTAGTCATCAGGGAAATGCAAATCACAACCACAATGAGATATCACCTCACACTTGTCAGAATGGCTATTATTAACAAATGACAAGTATTCGCATGGATGTGCAAAAAGGGAACCCTTGTGCATTGTTGTTGAGATTGAAAATCAGTGCAGGCAGTATGAAAAATAGTATGGAAGTGCCTCAAAAAATAAAAAGTAGAACTATCACACACAGCCTAGCCATTCTACTTCTGGATACATATTCAGAGAAAAGGAAAACACAAATTCAAAAAGATATATGCACTCCTTCGTTCACTACAGCATTATTTACAATAGCCAAGAGACAGAAGAAACCTAAAAGTCCATCAATAGTTGAGTGGATAAAGAAGATCTGGTGTATGTATACATCCAAGAGAATATAACTCAGTAATATGAATAAACCTAAAGGGTATTATGCTAAGGGAAACAGGTCAAAGAAAGATAAATGCCATATGCCTTCACATATATGTGGACTATAAATAAATAAAATAACACAAAAACTGACTCATGGATACAGAAAACAAACTGATGATTACACGAGTGAGCGTGGAGAGGATACATAGAAAACATGAAGGATAATAGATACAAATTTCTAGTTATAAAATAAGTCATGCAATGTACAGCACAGGGAATATACCCAATAATATTGCTATAACTTTGTATGGTGACTTCTTGTAGTAATCATATTGTATAAATGTTGAATAACTATGTTGTACAGTTGAAATTAATATAATATTGTATGACAACAAAAAAATCATAGGCGATTTAAAAACTATTTCAAACTAATCAGTAATTATTTTAAAAATCAAATTAGTTATGTAAAGCTACAGTTAATATTGAATAATGAAAGACTAAACGCTTTCCCTTCAAAATCAATAATAAGATATACTATCACATGAGTTCTATTCAAAATGTATATGGAGTCCTGGCCAGTGTCATATGCAAAATGAAAAATGAAAATATAAAGAACTAAAACATGACTGTCTCTACATAGAAAACTTTTGGAAATCTATAAAACACTACTAGAACAAATAAGTGAATTAACCAAGTCTCAAGACATGAGGTTAATAATTTGATTTTTAAGAGACTCTATATACCAGCAACAAAATTGGGGGCAAAGGTAATATCATATTCAATAGCATCAAAAGCATCATATGTAAACCTAGCAAAAAAAAACTAATGGAAAAAATGTGAAATATCTTCATACTAGAACCTTGATGGCGAACCTATGGCACTTTCGATGACACGCAACCACATGCGGTTGCATACAGAGAAGTACGGGGCCGCATGCCAAGAAGGACTTTCATCCTCGGCTACTGCACGGCCAGGACCAGTAGCCCAGGATGAAACATTTGCTGTAGTGTAGGGCAGACACTCTGTGCCGGAGGTCTGTAGGCCAAAACATGAAAAATCCAGCACAGAGCCTCTAGATCTGGCACTTCCAGTTAGATCATTAGGGGATCTTTGACGTCACTTCTGGCCAGTGGAGAGGGGAGCAGCTGGATGCCTCGGGGGTGCATCTCTGGGGTTCCTGTGATCGTCATTACCAGCAACTACTTAACCACAGCAACCATCATCCAATCTACTGTTCTGGGGTGTCATGGATTTCTAATTGACCATCCATACTGAGATTAGGGGGAGGCTGGGAGAGGAGAGGGCCTGTGCTATGGGTACTGTTTCCCAACATTAGAAATAGCGGCAGCCATCTTAATTTATATAAGGAAATCCATTTTGCAGCATAGTGCAGACTCTATTTCACTACTATTACTGTTGTGCATCCTTATTAATCCCTATTTCTGCTTATTAACCCTGCCCTTTCCTAAAAGACAGTTACGTGTGCCATCTTGTGGTCAGTTAGGCTAGTTAACCCCTAATGGCCTGCAAGCCTAACAGGCTATCTATAATTCTATCTTCTGTCACTGCCCCCCTGATGGAGAACCCAAAAAATAAAAAAAACAAGGATAAGTAAAGGAAGTGGTAGCAGCAGTAGCTGACCCTTTCAAGAGACATGGACCGAGATGTATGGCATTATAGAAAAAAATGGCAGATCATTTTGCATTCTATGTACTGAACTGGTAGTAAGCAGAACGTGGAATATAAAGAGACATTCTGAAACTTATCATTCACAGCTCTTGAAAAAAAGTGAGGATGAAAGGAAGGAATACATTTCCAGGCAGCTACACCTTTATAAGAGCCAATCTAATTCCATCCTTAAATTTATAAGAGGCTCTACAAATTTAACATCTGCAAGTTTGAGCATTGCTCACTCCATAGCTCAGCATGGAAAAGCACACAGTGAGGGAAAATGTATTAAAGAAACTCTCCTAAGATGTGCACCAGTTCTATTTCACGGTATGAAGAATAAAGATGCAATTATTAAGAGAATATCTGAGTTACCACTCAGTAGAAATATCATCAAAGAATGAATAATGAGACTGAACACAAATGTACAACATCAATTAAAGAGAGACATAAATAATTGTAAATATTTTTCGATCTCTCTTGATGAAACTACTGATGTCATATCACATGCTCAGTTGGCCATTATTGATCGATGTTCTGATGGTCTCACAATGAGAGAAGAGTTGATAATGTTAGTATCAGTGCCAACAAGTACATCAGGAAGCGAGATATGTAAGGTTGTTATACAAACATTTCGTGACCTAAGCATTGATATCTCTAAAGTTGTGTCAGTGAGACAGATGGGGCACCAAACATGGTGGGGGAAAAAAGTCGGATTTGTCAAGTTGTTTAAGGAAGCCATTGGACATCCGAATGTGCCTTTTCATTGTATTATCCATCAGGAGGTTTTATGTGCCAAGGCAGGATTGACCGACAAACGACTTAATGGCAATTGTTACAAAAATAGTTAATTTAATTGCTGCTCGCCCCCTTCACAAGTGAGAATTTTCTGCACTTTTACTGGAGGTTAATTCCACCCACAGTGGACTGCTGATGTACAATAATGTAAAATGGCTGAGCCGAGGCAAAGTTCTTGAGCGCTTTGTGGAGTGCTTTGAAAGAATTAAGGTATTTCTTGAGGATAAGGATCTGGGAAGCTTTTCTCAGCTCAATGATGATAAGTGGATCAACACCCTGATGTTTTTTACAGATCTCTCTGTTCATATTAATGAACTGAACTTAAAGTTACAAGGTTTGGGCAAAAGTATTGACATTATGTTTGGATACATAAAAGCTTTTGAAAGTAAACTTAAAATTTTCAAGCGAGATGTAGAAGCTAAAACTTGTAAGTATTTTCCTCAAGTAACAAACTATTTAGAGAAGGCCAGTGCAGCTGTACAAAATGAAATGGAACCCTTGCATATAAAGTGCCAGCATGTTTTAGACTTGCTACTTGACCAGTTCAGTGATAGATTTAATCAATTTAGAAGCCTAGAACAGACCATGAAAATAATTAAGTATCCTGTGCAGTAGTCTACAATAGTTTGGAATTAAATGGTTTCCAATGGATGCAAATGATGATTTGGAGATGCAACTTGCAGAATTCAAGACAGCATCTGGGCTTAGGTGTTTGTCAACTTGAGGTCAAAGCTTGAGAATCTGGAAAGGTGCTGCTTGGAGAATCAAGAGGAGTGCCACTACAAACAGGAAATTTGGAGTGCCTGGGACCGATTACCAGACACTTTTAGCACCCTGAAAAATATAGCAATGGCTTTACTCACAATTTTTCCCTCTATGTACTTTTGTGAGACCTTATTCTCAGAATTAAATAATATCAAAACCAACAAAAGATACAGATTGACAGATAAAATTGGTAGCGCTTGCTTGGACTTGAAGTGTACAAAATTCCAACCTTCAACTGAAGGTTTAGCCAATGAAATTCAGCAACAAAAAAGTCACTAATAGGCAGTTTACTTAAAGAATTCCCCTTCCCCCTCACTTATCTTAGTTCATGGCACCCCACACAAGTTAAATAATATCAAGACCAACAAAAGAAACTGACTGACAGGTGAACCATATAGTCACTAAGCAGGTAAGTTAAAAAATTAGTTTTTGGTTTTTTAAATATAGTTATATATTACAATTATACATTTTTGTTAAATTATAAATATCACAAAATTATGTGGGGGTTTTTTCGAAGTGACACAGCACCCAAGTTATGCTCTTTTTTTTTTTTTTTTGGTGAATTTTGACACACCAAGCTCAAAAGGTTGCCCATCACTGTACTAGAACATACAATGCATTGTTGAGGTCAATTAAGAAAGAAAAAAAATGGAGAGACTTAATTCATGGATTAAAAACCAGTATTGGTTATTTCCATCCTAATGGACCTATAGATTCAACACTATCCCAACAAAACCCCAGCATATTTTTAAAGAAATTGACAAACTTATTCTAAAATTTATATAAAATGCAAATGATTTTAAGTAAGAAAAACAAATTTAAATTTTTAAAAAAGCAATCTTATATAATAAAATTCTGATATAATAAGTGTTTGGTCATCTGGTCATCCATTCAACGTATCAATACATAATATGATAATGATATGCTAAGACCACTCAGCTGCTTGCTATGAAATGCACTGACCACAAGGGGGAAGACAGTAAACCAGTCCACCAGTCACTATGACATGCACTGACCACCAGGGGGCAGATGCTCTGACCAGTAGGGGCATCTGCTGCTGGGATCCAGCCACCAGGACTGAGCGAATTGGGCCAGACATGCCCTAGAGTCCTCCCATGGTCCCTCCCCAGCTAGCCAACCTCCCACATTCCTCCCTGGCCCCAATCATGCACTAGTGAGGTCCCTTGACCTGGCCTGCACCTTCTCGCAATCTGGGACCCCTCAGCGGATGTCAGGGAGCCAGTTTCGGCCTGATCCTTCAGGCCAGGCCAAGGGACCCCACTGGTGCATGAATTTGTGCATGGGTCTGTAGTCTTGAATAAAGAACAATCTTGACTAAAAATAGCAATGTTGTATAATTTACACTACATGATTTTGACTTACAATAAATGTACAGTAATCAAGTGTGCTATTGGAGTAAGGATAAGAATATAGAATAGAATACAATAGAGTTCAGAAATAGCCCACATTTAAATGGTTAATTAATCTTCAATAACAGTGACAGAGTAATTGATAGAAAAGGAATGTCTTTTCAATAACTGAACCTTGACCTCATCCCATTCCATGTACAAAAATTAGATGAAGCACAGATCTAAATGTAAAAGCTGAAACTATAAAACTTCTAGAAAAACACATAAGATAATTTCTTCAGAATCTTGGAATTAAGCAAATTTTCTCAGCACACAAAAACAGCTAGCAATTTTAAGTATGGATAAATTAGATTTCAACATTTCTATTCCTCAAAAGACACTATTAAGTGTACAAGCCAATATTCAGAATAAAATACTTATGAAAAATGAGTCATATCTAATATATATGTGTGTGTGTATTTTTTATTTATTTATTTTTTACAAATCAATAAAATGGAGAACCATTCCATTTTTTAAAATGGCTATAAGTCTTGAACAGACACATACATAAGATATAGAAATGGTCAATAAACATATTAAATGGTGTTTGTCATTAGTAATCAGAAAAATGTATGTTAAATCCACAGTATGATATCATTTCACATGTACTTAAATGGCTAAAACTAAGAGTGACAGACAATATCACATGTTTATGAGGCTATGTGAAGGAAAAAAATGATAAGCATTTTCAGAAGCCCCAGGGGGAGAATGACATTTGGTAAAAGGGTTTATTTGTGTGGAGTAACATTCCTCAGGTTGTAAAGTCTCAGGCCCTTTAACCCCATCCTGAAAAAGGTGCAGCTGGGGTTCCAGTAGAGCCAAAAGGAGGACCAGGGTCCAGAGCTTCCTTTCCATGTTGCAGTGGGGTCTAGTTCAGCATTAGTTATTTAAAGTCCATTAGTCCGGTTTGTGAGGTCCACATGGCCCATGCCAAATGCAGGGGAGTGTACCCCTGCAACACGAGTCTAAAGAGGGCTGAGTACCGAGGGCCAAGGGCCAAGAGACAAACTTCTAACCTTTTGTCTAAAAGTTTAAATATTCAGGTTTTTTGCCCTTTCAGTGGCCGTGCCTACCCTGGCTACTGACTCACTCCCAGGTGTGACTGCAAACAAGCAGGCACCTCCCCATGTCATTCAGACCTTACTGGGCATGTATTTTGTTCAGTCTCTTCCCCCACTGATCAGTGGGGAACAGACTTGGAGAGTATTGAATTAGCAAAACTGTGTAAATGGCATGCCTATATTGTCTTCCCTTTATTCCTTTCCTGTTAAACAATAACCAGATTATTACAACAGCTTCATAATCACATTAGAGAACTGCTAGGTTCAGTTTCTCATAAACTATGACTAGTAATTCTTCTGATGTGTATACAGCCTAGATCAGTGGTCGGCAAACAGTGGCTCACAAGCCACATGCGGCTCTTTGACCTCTTGAGTGTGGCTCTTCCACAAAATACCACCCACGGCCTGGCCTAGTCAATTTTGAAGAAGTGGCGTTAGAAGAAGTTTAACTTTAAAAAATGTGGCTCTCCAAAGAAATTTCAATCATTGTACTATTGATATTTGGCTCTGTTGACTGAGTTTGCCGAACACTGACCTAGAGAAATGAAATCATGACTCCACAAAAAAGACTTTAATGATGTTGATAGGAGTTTCATTCATAATACAAACTAAGAACTCAAATGCTACCCACAGGAAAATAGATAAACAAGGTAGGTGGTGTCTTCACCTAATGAAATAATGCATAGTAACAAAAAAGTAATGAACTACTTTTATGTTATGTTATACATAACAACAGAAATGGATTTTAAATATGTTCTAGTGATAAACAAGCTACACACAATAGAATATATAGAGCATGATTCCAGTTATACAAAGATCCAAAATACAAAACTAATTTCTGGTGTTAGAAATCAGACAGAATTTGCCTTTGATGGGAGAAGTCAACTGGAAAGTGGCACTGGTAAATTTTCTGGGCGACAGAAATATCCTACATTTGCAGTGATATATTCAGGTACATAAATTTGTCTAAGATTATTAACATGAAGGCTTGACAACTATATCATTTGTTGTGTAAGCTATACCTTAATGCAAAACAGTCCGTCTAATATCACTAGTCATTTTTCAAATTAGGCTGGACCTTCTGGACAAAGGGCTATAAAGGTCGGAAAATGTCAATGAGTGGCATTTTTGGTGAGTCATCACCAGGATGTGCTGTCTTATGGCAACAATGTGTACTAATAAATATTGACTGACTTCCTCCCCAAAGGCCTCAAAATTAAGTTATTGTACTCCTCTACCAAAAACATCCTCTTTATTTCATTTTGTAGCTTTTTAAAATCTTTATTGTTCAGTTTATTAATTAAATTGTTCCCCCTTTTTTATCCCCCGTATAGCTCCCCTCCACCCTCTACCCATCCCACCCTCCACCTTCACCTCCCCCTCCCCACTGTCCTCTCCCATTGCTGCAAGATTTTTGTCCAGTCTCTTGCTGTACTTCCCACACCCCTTTTCTCCCCAAGAATTGTCAGTCCATTCCCTCTCTATGTCCATGATTCTGTTATATTTAACAGTTTATCCTGTTCATCAGATTTTTAATTCACTTGATTTTTGTATTCATTTGTTGATAGATGTGAATTTGTTGTTCTTCTTCTTCCTCTTCTTAAAGAATATCTTTCAGCATTTCATATAATATTGATTTGGTGGTGATGAACTCCTTTGGCTTTTTCTTATCTGCGAAGCACTTTATCTGACCTTCAATTCTGAATGACAGCTTTGCTGGATAGAGTAATCTTGGTTGTAGATTCTTGCTATTCATCACTTTGAATATTTCTGGCCACTCCCGTATGGCCTGCATCGTTTCTGTTGAGAAATCCGCTGACAATCGTATGGGTGCTCCCTTATAGGTAACCAATTGTTTCTCTCTTGCTGCTTTTAATATTCTCTCTTTGTCTTTTGCTCTCGGCATTTTAATTATGATGTGGCTTGGTGTGGTCCTCTTAGGGTTCCTGTATATTGGGGTTCTGTGCGCTTCTTGGACTCCTAAGTCAATTTCTTTCACCAGGTGTGGGAAGTTTTGGGTCACTATTTCTTCAAATAGGTTTTCATTTTCTTGCTCTCTCTCTTTTTCTAGCACCCCTATAATTATGCTTGAGGTTGTCCCAGAGGCCCCTTACACTATCTTCAATTTTTTGGATTCTTTTGGTTTCTTGCTTTTTCAGCTGGGTGGATTTTACCTCTTTGTATTTCAAATCTTTAACTTGGTTCTTGGGGTGCTCTAGAGTTCTTTTAGGTCTTTGTATAATATTTTTTATGTCAGTCAGTGTATGCTTAATTTCTGATTGGTCCTTTTTTATATCCTTGAGAGTCTCCTTCATATCCTTGAGGGTCTCATTCATTTCCTTGTAGGACTCATTCATTTCCACGTTGATCTTGATCATTTCCACGTTGGTCTTGATCATTTCCTTGCAGGTCTCATTCATATCCTTGAGGGTCTCGTTCATTTCCTTGCCGGTCTTGCTTATTTCCTTATAGGTCTCGACCTTTTCTAGGAGTCTCTTGAAAAGCACTGTAACCGTGGTTTTGAATTCCATGTCCAGTCGTTTTTTTTCCTCCATTTCTTTCACATCTGATTTCTTTCCATGTCTCTGCATGGTGGCTGCTTCCCTGAGTTGGTCAATTAGCTTTGTGTGGTAGATGTCCTATAAGCAACAGTGGCTCGGCCTCCCCAGTTACCTGAGGTGGATATGGGTTGCACAGTCTTGCTGAAGTTAAGCTCAGGTTAATCGTTGTTAGCACTTGGAGGGGTTGACTCCAGGCCAATTGTCTGTGATGTTCAGCTGTGATCAGGTTTGGATGGGCGGAGTCTCCGGGCCAAGCAGACAGCGTTAGCTCTGCCCAATGGGGCCCCAGAGATTCTGTGCTGGGGCAATGGCTTCCAGCACCTCTGAGAGAGCCACTGCTGAGCTCCACCAGCTGCCGGGGAATTCAGACTCTCCCCAAATGAGTCTGCATACCCAACATCTCACCCAGGGTTGTAAAACAAAGCAGTCTGAAGGTTTCCCGAATGAGAGAGCAAGTCACAAGCGCTCTCTACTTGGTCACAGTCAAGCAGCTGCACTGTTTCCAAGTTCACACGCAAGCTCGCCTTCTCCACAAGCCGGCAGAACCCTGCAACACTGGAGCTTCAGCGTGTTCTCTCACTGTCCAGTTTTTACCCCGTATGATAGTGGGTTCCCTGGACTTCGCCCAGAGCTGGAGAATCAGTCCAGTGGGACGTCTTTGTCTCCCCGTTCGAGAAAACTGGCTGGTTTTCAGCTGTCCGCCCTATCCGCTGGCACACTTGGCTCCTCCAAACCTCTCTCCGCACATATCTTCAATACTGTCTGCCACTGCTCCTCCAAGTCACAGTATCTTATCTTCACTTTTATTTGTGGAATTTTCACTCAGCCAGCTTTCCAGCAATTCTGGGTGGTGTTTCTTCTTTCGTTAAGTTGTAGTTTTAAAATTGTTGTGCATGACAGCAAGATAGGTGTTTTACCTATGCCACCATCTTGGTTCCTCCTCGGTCACTATTTCTTCAAATAGGTTTTCATTGTCTTGCTCTCTCTCTTTTTCTGGCATCCCTACAATTCAGATGTTGGTATGCTTGAGGTTGTCTCAGAGGCCACTTACACTATCTTCAATTTTTGGGATTCTTTAGATTTCTTGCTTTTTCAGCTAAGTGGATTTTACCTCTTTGTATTTCAAATCTTTAACTTGGTTCTTGGGGTGCTCTAGAGTTCTTTTAGGTCTTTGTATAATATTTTTTTTATTTCAGTCAGTGTATTCTTAATTTCTGGTTGGTCCTTTTTTATATCCTTGAGAGTCTCCTTCATATCCTTGTAGGTCTCATTCATTTCCTTGTAGGACTCATTCATTTCCACGTTAGTCTTGATCATTTCCTTGCAGGTCTCATTTATGTCCTTGAGGGTCTCGTTCATTTCCTTGTAGGTCTTGCTTTTTTCCTCACAGGTCTCGACCTTTACTAGGAGCTTCTTGAAAAGCCTTATAATCATGGTTTTGAACTCTATGTCTAGTCGTCTTTTTTCCTCCATTTCTTTCTCACCTGATTTCTTTCCATGTCTCTGCATAGTGGCTGCTTTATGTGGTAGATGTCCTCTAAGGGTCAGTGGCTCAGCCTCCCCAGTTACCTGAGGTGGGTACTCTTACTGCAATCCTTTATGGGTTGTACAGTATTTTTGAATTTAAGCCCAGCTTGTTGTTGTTAGCCCTAAGAGGGTTTGACCTCCAGGCCAATTGGCTGTGAAGGCAGACTATATTCAGGTTGGATGTGCGGAGTCTCTGAGCTGAGCAGGCAGCCTTAGCATCAGCTAGGTCCAATGCGGTGCTCGCGCGCGGGTCTCTCTTGGGTGGTAATTGTTGCAGGCACCTCCAAGAGAAAGCTGCTAGTCTCTACCCCTTGCCAGACAACTCTGCCTCTCCCCAAATGAGTCTGCACACCCAAAGTCTCACCCAGGGTTGTAAAACAAAGCAGTCCAGTGGTCTCCGGCACCAGGGGGCAAGTTGCCAGGGAGCAAGTTGCGCGTCTGTGCTGTTGCACACTTTTCACGCTCAAACTGCTTTTCCAAGCAACCCGGTTTCTCCTCAGACTAGGAGACCTCTGCTGCGCCTGGCTTCCAGGGTGCAAACCCTGGACCTCGGACCTCGCCTGGCACTGGGGAATCCACGCAGTGGGACGTCTCCGCCCTTCCCGCTGGCGAAATCCAGCCAGGGTTGCTGCTCCAGCCCTACAGCCCACGTGTGCATGGCGGCTCCTAACCTCTGTTTCAATGTGTATCTTCAAGGCTGCACTCTGCCACACTTCTGAGTCTCAGTGTCCCACCTTTAATTTGTGGAGTTTTCACTCAGCCAGCTGTCCGGTGATTCTGGGTGATGTTTGTTTTGTTGTTTTGTTGTAGTTTTTGAATTGTTGCATAGGACAGAACAATAGGTGTTTACCTATGCCACCATCTTGGTTGCTCCCAGTAATTTTTCCATTTTTTAGCTTTTGAAGTTTATCTTTTTTCAAATATATTTTATTGATTTTAGAGAGGAAAAGAGGAGAGATAGAAAAACCATTGATGAGAGGAAATTATTGATTGGCTGCTTCCTGCACGCCCCCTACTGGGGATCAAGCCAGCAACCAGGACCTGTGCCCTGACCAGAAATCAAACCGTGACCTCCTGATTCATAGGTGGATAACACTCAACCATTATTGAGGCAAGCTGGCTGGGCACATTTTCTTTATTTCTAAGTAGTTTCTAAATCCTTCAGAATTCTTGGCCTGAACTTTATGATCTAATTTTATTATATTCTAGATTGACATTCTATAAAGTAATCATATGAAAAGGGCTTTAAATACCTGTTACTGCCACAGTATTTAATCCTGGGCACATAACCATATGTTTCATAAACATGTTTCATAGCTATGTGTGTTTATGTATAATGCATATAAAATGAGGCATATCAAGTTTTAACATTTACGTCAATCATCTGGGTAGCTTTTTAAACATATGAATGTCCTAGCTTCAGATTATAGAGCAAGGGACAAAACCTTAAATTAAAAATAAAAAAAAAGCTTCCTATATGCTTTCTAGAACAACAAAGTTCTAGAAATTCTGGTATAAGGCAATACAAAAATGATAAGAAAAAGATGCCTATGGCTCCTATTTCCCTGGTAGATAAATAAGCTAGCAATCCCAAATAGTGCAGCTGGGGCTCACTATTAACTCAAAGAATTTTTACAAGCAAAAATTTCTAAAGATTTGCTACTCAAAGAGTAGTCAGGGACCTTAAGCATCCCCGTTACTCAAAGGTTAACATGCATATAAACATTTCGAGATCTTGTTAAAATGCAGATTCTGATTCATAGGTGTTTTTACAGCCCAAGATTTTTCATTTCTATCAAGCTCCCTGGTGGCACTGATGCAGCATGAAGCCCAGAGCCACTCACCTCACTGCTAGTGAAGAGGCCTCTAAAGGATGTAAGAATATATGCTCCTCTGAAACATTGAAAATGCTGTTTTGGGAAAAATTTTACCATTTAATGCCATAAAATAAATCTTAAGGGAGAATGGAAAAAGATGAAATTATTTATAGCAGAATGTAGTTATGTAGAAATTTAAAATAAGCACACCAGTTATTATGGAACATATACTATGCTAAATATACAACAGGCAATCCAGAATATAGCTATAACACTTCCATTAACTATAACAATATCATTTTTATATGGTCTAATATTCAAAAACAAAGGAGATGAAATGGGTGATCTGTAATCTTATCTTCTAAAAAGAAATAGGGATCTGTATTCTCTAACCTCACAGGATTACTGTGATAATGAAAACTTAGAGCAGTGATGGGCAATCTTTTGAGCTGGGTGTGTCAAAATTCGCCAAAAAAAATGAGCATAACTTGGGTGTTGTGTCACTTTGAGAAAAAAAAACATAATTTCACGATATTTACAGTTTAAATAACAAAAATGTATAATTGTAATATATAACTGTACTTAATAAACCAAAAACTAATTTTTTAACTTACCTGCTTAGTGACTTCTTGTTCACCTGTCAGTCGGTTTCTTTTGTTGGTCTTGATATTATTTAACTTGTGTGGGGTGCCCTGAACTAAAATAAGTGAGGGGGAGGGGTAATTCTTTAAGTAACCTGCCTGTTAGTGACTTTTTTGTTGCTGAATTTCATTGGCTAAACCTTCAGTTGAAGGTTGGTATTTTGTACACTTCAAGTCTAAGCAAGCGCTACTAACTTCATCTGTCAATCTGTTTCCTTTATTGGTTTTGATATTATTTAATGCTGGGAATAAGGTCTCACAAAAGTACATAGAGGGAAAAATTGTGAGTAAAGCCATTGCTATATTTTTCAGGGTGCTAAAAGTGTCTGGTAACCGGTCCCAGGCACTCCAAATTTCCTGTTTGTAGTGACACGCCACTTGATTCTCCAAGCAGCACCTTTCCAGATTCTCAAGCTTTAACCTCAAGTTGACAAACACCTGAGTCCAGATGCTGTCTTGAATTCTGCAAGTTGCATCTCCAAATCATCAATTTGCATCCATTGGAAACCATTTAATTCCAAACTACTGTAGACTACTACATCAGGATACTTAATTATTTTTATGGTCTATTCTAGGCTTCTAAATTGATTAAATCTATCACTGAACTGGTCAAGTAACGAATCTAAAACATACTGGCACTTTATATGCAAGGGTTCCATTTCATTTTGTACAGCTGCACTGGCTTTCTCAAAATACTTTATTACTTGAGGAAAATACTTACAAGTTTTAGCTTTTACATCTCGCTTGAAAATTTTAAGTTTACTTTCAAAAGCTTTTATGTATCCAAATATAACGTCAATACTTTTGCCAAAACCTTATAACTTTAAGTTCAGTTCATTAATATGAACAGAGAGATCTATTAAAAAAATATCAGGGTGTTGATCCACTTATGATCATTGAGTTGAGAAAAGCTTCCCAGATCCTTATCCTCAAGAAATACCTTAATTTCTTCAAAGCCCTCCACAAAGCGCTCAAGAACTTTGCCTCGGCTCAGCCATTTTACATTATTGTACATCAGCAGTCCACTGTGGGTGGAATCAACCTCCAGTGAAAGTGCAGAAAATTCTCACTTTTGAAGGGGGTGAGCAACAATTAAATTAACTATTTTTGTGATAACTGTCGTTAAGTGGTTTGTCAGTGAATCCTGCCTTGGCACATAAAACCTCCTGATGGATAATACAATGAAAAGGCACATTCGGATGTCCAATGGCTTCCTTAAACAACTTGACAAATCCGACTTTTTTCCCCCACCATGTTTGGTGCCCCATCTGTCATCACTGACACAACTTTAGAGATATCAATGCTTAGGTCATGGAATGTTTGTATAACACCCTTATATATTTCGCTTCCTGATGTACTTGTTGGCACTGATACTAACTTTATCAACTCTCCTCTCATTGTGAGACCATCAGGACATCGATCAATAATGGCCAACTGAGTATGTGATGTGACATCAGTAGTTTCATCATGAGAGATAAAAAAATATTGACAACTACTTATGTCTCTCTTTAATTGATGTTGTACATTTGTGTCCAGTCTCATTATTCATTCTTTGATGATATTTCTACTGAGTAGTAACTCAGATATTCTCTTAATAATTGCATCTTTATTCCTCATACCATGAAATAGAACTGGTGCACATCTTAGGAGAGTTTCTTTAATACATTTTCCCTCACTGAGTGCTTTTCCATGCTGAGCTATGGAGTGAGCAATGCTCAAACTTGCAGATGTTAAATTTGTAGAGCCTCTTATAAATTTAAGGATGGAATTAGATTGGCTCTTATAAAGGTGTAGCTGCCTGGAAATGTATTCCTTCCTTTCATCCTCACTTTTTTTCAAGAGCTGTGAATGATAAGTTTCAGAATGTCTCTTTATATTCCACGTTCTGCTTACTACCAGTTCAGTACATAGAATGCAAAATGATCTGCCATTTTTTTCTATAATGCCATACATCTCGGTCCATGTCTCTTGAAAGGGTCAGCTACTGCTACTACCACTTCCTTTACTTAACCTTGTTATTTTTTGGGTTCTCCATCAGGGGGGCAGTGACAGAAGATAGAATTATAGATAGCCTGTTAACCCTGCAGGCCATTAGGGGTTAACTAGCCTAACTGACCACAAGATGGCACATGTAACTGTCTTTTAGGAAAGGGCAGGGTTAATAAGCAGAAATAGGGATTAATAAGGATGCACAACAGTAATAGTAGTGAAATGGAGTCTGCACTATGCTGCAAAATGGAGTTCCTTATATAAATTATGATGGCTGCTGCTATTTCTAATGTTGGGAAATGGCACCCATAGCACAGGCCCTTGCCTCTCCCAGCCTCCCCCTCACTTATCTTAGTAATGATGACCAATTAGAAATCCACGACACCCCAGAAGAGTAGATTGAATGATGGGTGCTGTGGTTATGTGGTTGCTGGTAATGGCAATCACAGGGCCCCCAGAGATGCATCCCCCACAGCATTTAGCTGATCCCTGCTCCTCTTGCTGGAAGGAGGTCAAAGATCCCCTAATGGCCTAACTGGAAGTCACAGAACTAGACGCTCTGTGAGGTGTTCCGTTGTTTTGGCCTATAGACCTCTGGCACAGAGTGTCTACACTACAGCAAATGTTTCATTCTTGGCTACTGGTCCAGGCCGTGCAGTACCCAAGGATGAAAGTCCTTCTTGGCATGCAGCTCCATACTTCTCTGTATGCGACCGCATGTGGCTGAGTGTCACCGAAAATGACTACACGTGTCAGTGCTGACACGCGTGTCATAGGTTCGCCATCATGGACTTAGAGTATGATGCTGGAGACAATATTCTTTCTTTTAATCTTAGGAAGTGCTGAAACAAACAGGCAAAGGGGCAATATGACTTGCCTGTCACATGCCCTCTACTAAGCAACAGTCCTAAAACAAATCCAGGTTCTCTCCCTCCAGCACTCCCTCCACTACTTTCATTTAACAACAAATATTTTCCAAGTGCCTATTGTGTGCCAGATTCTCTCATTAGATGCTGGGAACTCGGAAGTAAACCAACCGGATAGAATTTGCTTTCCTGTAGTTTATGTTCGAGAAACTAAATAATTGAGTGAGATATTTTCAGATAATGGTAAGTGATATGAAGAAATGAAAACAGTAACGTATCACATGGGACCAGGAGGATGGAAAGGCTCCCTCCTTTGGATTTGGAGGTCAGAGAAGGCCTTTGAAAAGGTGCTATTTGAGCTGACACAACAGTAACATGAAAAAGCCAAGTTGGTCAGGAACCGAAGACAAACTTTCCCTTCTGGGGATAGAATACATTTGACTTATTCTAGAAACAGAAGGAAATCAGAGAAGAATGAGTGCAAAAGTGAGAGAAAGAATGGGAAGAACCTAAAGGATATCAAGGACCACATGTAGCACGTTAAACTTAGATTTGTTTTCCCTAAATGAAAATTAAATACAATAAAGGGTTTTAAGCTTGGGTTGTTCAGGTTTTCACATGAAGTAGATTGTCCCAGTTTTAAAATCAAATAGCTCTATACACTTTAAGAATTTGATGCTCAGAGAAGTGGAAGAGAGATAAATTGATTCATTGTTATCCTTTTATTTTCATATCTCTTCTATTTCCTTACCTTATCTGGTAATCATATTCCACTGTAATTTTCTCTGGCACTTTATTAAAATCAAAATAAGTACATGTGAGTAAATTTCTGAGAGTAGTGGATACAAATGAAAGCAAATTTCTCGTCTCCTTGAAATTAATGTATCTGCCAGTTGGTGCACAAGAATGGCATGGAAATTCCAGGAGGAGCCACCAAGAACATAATAAAAACTCTCAAAACGAGGGACTCTCAGGAAAGATGCTTATCAAAATTTAGTTGTTTGCTTGACTGTAAAACCTTTAAATATAATTGAAGACCAAAATAGTCCCCTCAGGAGACACTACACTCATGCGTATTTATAGCCTGTGTCTTTGAACTAAAATGTAAAACAGGAAAAGGTGGGAAAACTGAAATTCTGATCACCATGCTTTTATGAACGCGCGCGCGCACACGCGCACACACACACACACACACACACACACATCTATAAGAGTCTATGTTTCTGGCATTAAGGTAATAGTACTAGTAGAAGGAAACATCAATTGGGACAGATAGAGTGGAGAAGAGCAAAATTCTGGCAAACTGGTAAAAGAATTAAGAATTAATTCATGTATATATGTAGAGTTTGGTTTGTTTAGTTATCATTTAAAACAACAGGTCTAGAGTTATTACTTTTGGAATTTCATAGATCAAATCATGTCCTTCAAAATATGTAATTAATTAATGCCACCTTGATTGTTGGTTAGAGCATTATCCTGTACACCAAAAGGTAGTGGGTTCTGTGTGGGCTTGGTTCCTGGTCAGGGCACATATACAGGTTGTGGGTTTGATCCCCAGAAGGGACACGTGGGGAGGTAGCCAATCAGTGATGTTTCTCACCTCTTCTCTCTCTCTCTCTCTCTCTCTCTCCCCCACCCTCTCTATTCTCCCTTCCTCTTTCTGAAATCAATTTTTTTTTAAAGTCAACAAATTGAAATGCAGTAACTTGATTATCTATAGTTTGATGCAGTGATTTAAAATCCTATCTGGCCAGAACATCTTCTCAATATTCAAGCATAAAAGAATATGCATGTCTGTTCAAACATTCAAAATGAGACTAATAAATGATAGCCAAAGAGCATGCAGTACAGTGTATATTATTTGCCTGTGTTAGCAAATCAATTAAAATCAGGTCATGGGATTCTGTTGGTAGTTTTAAGCTATGCTTAAATGTAGCCTTTTTTCATCCCTAAACTCCTATATTTTTCCCAACTTAGCTCTAATTTTGATTATAATGTATCAAGAAAGTAAATTCCCCAAAGGGAAGCTAATAAAATTTTAAACACCTAACTCAGCTCAAATTGATCTCCAACCAACTAACCTTCCATTTCATCCATGATACAGCAAAAAGAATGCAGATAACAAATCATGAGATGTGAGTTCAAGTCCTAAATGCTCCTTGCTTGCCTATTTAGACAATAAAATGTGATCATTTGCAAAGTTAAATAGCAATATCAGATAATAAATGCAAAATGAATGGAATAGACAAAAGAGGAGCTAGGGTAAAAGCAACTGGGAGGAAATGAGCAATTCATGCTCAAGTAATATGAATAAAATCATCAACAAACAACTTTAGCACTCTAATTGTGGTTTCTAAACATCATTTCCCATAAAGTGGAACCAGAGCCTTTGGGAAAATAGCAGATCCAGGTCTAGGGTACATGATATATGAGACAGAGAAAAGTGGTCATTCTGAAAACAAGGAAAATCTCAAAAATTACTGGGCTTAGATCAAAAGGAACCAAGAGTTAGCTGAGGGGTTTCTATTGGCTAAAGATAAAACCATCTGATCATTTAAAAAAAACTACAATGGATTGAAACATAATAATTTACTAAATATATGAGTTCATAATCTGACAAACATAAAAAATACACAGTATGGGTCACTTTTGAAGTTGCTAGAAAACAGAAAAGAGAATCAAACATTTATCCTACTTACCCTACATGGATGATATTTCAGGATAATACAAATTATTAAATGCTAGGAGATTAATAGAATTAGAAAATCATATTTCTCAACCCCTAATGAAATAATGAACTAGGCAAGATTACCAAAGGTGCTAATATTATTACATGAAAGATTATATAGAAATTAAATCAGCTGCATTAGGCTTGACTACACTTGAACCTACTCCTCTACCATTAGAGTAGAATAAGATGTTCCTCCTGATATAATTTGAAGGAGCACGTTTCCATCCGCAAATTATTTTTGGCCAATAAAAAGTAAAACCAGAATTTATTTAAGTCTCTATATGTTCCCAATTATAAAAAATATGGGAATTTATTAAATGACAGTAAGAGAATGAAATCAGTGAAATCTAGAAAATGCAAACTTATACAATTAATATTTAAATGGCATGAAAAGAAAGTAAAGGACTTGATCAGCATATCAATTAAATACAATTGTGAACTTTGTTGAGAATCTGATTTAAACTGTCCATAGATATTTTTGAGACAGAGAAAACTGAGCATGGACTGCACATTAGATGCTATTCACCATTTAGCATGGTGGTTGTGTTTGCTTCAGCTTATTAAGTATTCAAAGAAAAATAGGGGTAACATAATAAAAGTACAAGCCCAAAGTAATAAAAAATATTTGTATCACATATAATCAACAAAGAATTCATATCCAAAATTTTCTATTCTAAATTTTTTCTAAGGTTAATAGTAAATCCAAGTCTTTTTGCTGTGTTTTTCTTACTTTAAACCTTTTAAATAGCCAGGATTTAATAAAAATTATGTCACACAAAAAATTCCTAGGTATGGCTAATAGTAGGAGTACACTCAAAGAGTATGCATGATAGTAATAAAACACTCAGCTATTTCAGTGGAGAAAGTAGTATATTAAATTATTTACCTCTATTTAAAAAACCACTTATCTTGCCCTAGCTGGTGTCTCTCAGTGGTTAGAGAGTCAACACTCAAACCCACCTCGGTTACAGGTTTGATACCTGGCCTGGGGAGGGATACAGGAAGAAACAAATCCATATATCTCTCCCACATTGATGTTTTTTTCTTTCTCTCTCTCTTCCTCCTTCCCTCCCTCTTTCCCTTTTATTCTCTTCAAAAATTAATGGAAAAAATATCTTCAGGTGAGGATTGGAAAAATAAACTTGAAAACTCATCTGGTTTGTAGTGTTTCTATTCTAGACTAATTACCAAATGTAGCTTAAATGTGATATATATATATATATACACACACACACACACACATATATTCTAAAAAAGAGTAATATGCAAATTAACCATCACTCCAGTATACCCAGAAGCCACACCCACTAGCCAATCAGGAGTGTGTATGCAAATTAATCCCAACCAAGATGGCTACAGCCATGGAGAGAGCAGGAAGGAGACTTGGGTTTTCCCAGCAATGGAGGAAGCCAAGCTTTCCGCACACCCTGGCTGGCCCAGGCCTCTGCTTAAGGCTACAAAGTTTCAATTATAGAAGATAAATAAATGGCTGTTGTCACAGAGGGGGCAGAAGGCTTGGCTCCACTCCAGGCTACAAAGTTTCAATCGTAGAAGATAAACAAATCCCAGATACCAGGACCTCTGCTTGGGTCACCAAAGGGCATGGCCAGCCTGCAAACCACCACAGACTCTCACCCAGGCTGCCCCATGCCCCAAGGGAACCCCTACCCTGACCCAGGATAGCCTTCAGGGCAAACCAGCTGGCCCCCATCCATGCACCAGGCCTCTACCCTATCTAATAAAAGAGTAATATGCAGATTGACCATCACTCCAACACACAAGATGGCTGCCCCCATGTGGTCAAAGATCCTGCCCCCATGTAGACACAAGATAGCCACAAGATGGCCAGCAGGGAGGGCAGTTGGGAGGTACCAGGCCTGCAAGGAAGGGCAGTTAGAATGATCAAGCCTGCAGAGAAGAGCAGTTAGGGGTGACCAGGCCGGCAGAGGTGGGAAGTTGGGGGCAAACAGGTTGGCAGGGGAGCAGTTAGACATCAATCAGGCTAACAGGGGAGTGGTTAGTGGGTGATCAGGCTGGCAGGCAGAAGCAGTTAGGCACAATCAGGAAGGCAGTTGAGCAGTTGGAAGCCACAGTCCTGGGTTGTGACAGGGATCTCAGATTGGAGAGGGTACAGGCTGGGCTGAGGGATACCTCCCCATGCACGAATTTAATGCACCGGGCCTCTAGTGTATATATAATATATAGATGATAGATAGATAGATAGATAGATAGATGATACATAGTTATATAGATATATAGATATAGATATAGATTATAACATATAGCCTATAATACTAACATATATATAATAAAAATATATAAAATAATTAGTATAATTGCCCCCAAACTTTTAAAATAAATTTTATTTCACTGGGCCATTCTCTAAACTATATTTATTTTTCTCCATCAAGTTGCCCCCCTCTTGCAGTTTCCAGTTTCAAATTAAACTAATTTAAAGCTGCCTAATTAATAAACTACATCAATCTGTACCATTATGTTCAAAACTCTGTTTGCCAAGATAAGCAATTCTAAGCATTGCATTATATGAGTAGTTGTTTTTCTTATTTTTTTCTAACCAAGTTTGATGAGTTTCAAAGATTCTGAAATTGTCAAGTGGATACTAGAGAAACAGATGGCATCAATTCAAATTTCCACGGATGCTTTGAGAAACTTGGTCTAACCCAGTGGTGGCAAACCGCGGCTCGCTGGCCACATGTGGCTCTTTGGCCCCTTGAGTGTGGCTCTTCCACAAAATACCATGGCCTGGGCAAGTCTCCTTTGAAAAAGAGACGTTAGAAGTTTAAGTTTAAAAAATTTGGCTCTCAAAAGAAATTTCAATCGTTGTACCGTTGATATTTGGCTCTGTTGACTAATGAGTTTGCCAACCACTGGTCTAACCTGAATAAATCACTCCTAAATCATTCTTAATTTTAAGAGGACCAATAAAATTAGTGCTAAGCATTTCATTAATATTTCTTATATTTACACTATGATATTCTCTAGAGGATGTATTGGAAATGCTTTATGATATTTTGGTGTCTTATATATTGATATGTACTGCAAACTTAGATTCATTTTTAAACATTTGGGTCATTATTTTTCTATTTTGAATTATCATGGGTCTATAGCTGCTGTTAAGAGATAGCCAATAGTATATTATTTAATGTTAAATTAATTTCTAGTCAGGAATAAAGTTCCTCCCAAAATAATAATATTCTTCTAGTGAATATAAACCACTTAGAAAGTCATGAATTTTATAGCATAATTTTGCTACAAATACAAAAAAAACCCACAATTGTTCCTACTCTTACATATTCTAGGTTTATGGGGGAAATTTTAGGTTAGAAAAATGACACATATATAAAAACTTAGTATTAAAGTAGAATGATGATTATGATTTTCTTTCTGAAATTATGTCTTCTCTCTCAAGGAAAACAACTAATCATGGAAAATAAAAAAGCATTCCATTTACATGGAACACAAGAGAAGACCTAGAGAAAGACATTTGGAAACATTGTCAAAGAAACAAAACATCACCAAGGAAAAGGTACCAATAAATAAATAAATAAATAAGCAAAGGACAGATACGAAGCATTATTATGACCTAAGGTAATAATGTAATTAAAATTCTTGGTGATTTCCAAGACTATTTTGTACACGGATATAAAATGTATGGTTTCCACAGTAAGATTTTTTTATCATAGTTTATTGAGACATGAGAAAATAAATGATAGGTACTCAAAATTATTAGAATTATTTTTATCTTTTAATGATGTGTATCCATCTGCTACAAATCAGAGAGTGAAAACATTATGTGGCTTCAAGAAGACTTGCTGTTGGAAGGCTGTCTTTAGGCTGACTCTGCTGTCATATGAATGTAAGCAAGAGAGAAAGAAAACAAATCAGTTGGGACTATGCTCCGAGACTTGATTTTCTTTTCTATAAAAACAGAACGGTTAGCCAGCCTGGCATTCTATGAATCTACGATAATGAGTAAAATCAATTTACATGTATTCTTTTGTATGTGTGTTTTACCCAAAAGTGTAATTATACCATTGTGCAGCCTGTTTTGTGAGAAAGAAAATTGTAGACATTTAAGAAACTAGTCTCAGAGTCAAGATATTTTATTCTAGTGGATAAAATATAGATATATAATACTGATTAGATATACTGTAGAGTTCATCACTTAGTAAGTGGCATTTTTATTTACATCATCCACACAAGCTTTCCTTTTCTGAACGCCTCACAATCAGTAACATTTACTATTTTACTAACTGTTTTCTGTTTAAAAGAATTGTCTCTCCATCTAGTAAGTGTACTTGCCAATGGAGATCTGGAATTCAAACTCTGGCCCACCAATCACTAGCCTAGGCAAGTTCTGAAACCTTGCCTAGCCAGTTTCTTCATCTGAAAAATCAGAATAATACCACAGTCTTTCTAAGACTATTCTAAAGATTAAATGAGATAGTAAAGCTCTGGTTTATGTGAGGTGAAATAATAGCAAGCACTAACATTTCATTCTTTTTCTTCCCCAGATACCTAATTACAAGAAAGAAAATATGTCTTTTGCATTCCACATCCTTAATGATGCTAAGCCCACAGAAAGCACTGAAATATTTGTTACATCACTGACTCACTAAACATTTATTGAGAATCAACTTGTGTCAGGCCTTGGGTATAGGCATAGTGAGAAAATAAAAATGAAGCACAACTTTACAATTCTTTCACTGAAGATTTCTAAACCAGCTAGACACCACGTGATAAAAATATTAGAAGTATGAAGTAATTTTAACATAACTTGGAATAATTGTAACTGGAGATTGGGGCCAAAATATTTAAAAATACATGGTAAAAAATAACAAAAAATGCGTAATCATACCTAAGTAGGAAAAGTTTTATAATGTGGCCACGGTTTATCTTTCTAAATGAAAATGTCCCATGAAGTTAAACTTTAATGGGCAAAATGAGAATTTTTTCTAATTGGAAACCTGTTTTCTTTTTCTTGGAGCAAGAATCACAGGCAAAACATTGCAGAGGTTCAAGTTCCATGATAAAGAAGAAAAAACAAAATGGGTTTTCATAGATGGGATGAAATCATGTTTCCATGGAAACCCTGAAATGGTTTGTTTCAGCTCTACTTAAGTTGGCAATTTTGACTAATTTCAACTATAAAAATAAATTTGGCAACCTAAAAAAAAGTGCCCATTCTATCACAAATGTAATTTTCAAATGATAGCTAAATACATGGACAGCATCTCACAGGATTAAAGATATATTTTTAAATATCTGTAATCATTACCAACTTCACCTGGCAAAAAGATCATTTCAGTTGGAAACAAATCCAATGAACTAAGTTGTGCCAGAATAAATAGAATCTAGAATATGGTTGTCCTCTGATTCTAAAGTTGGAGCAAGAACAGGGACAAGGACTTCCTCTGTTACAGACCAACAGAGCCTGTTGGTTTAATAGCTTTTACTGAATCATGATAACCAAAATAGATTCAACATCCTATTCCAAAACAGGCAAGGCTACCTTTTTAATTTAGTTTTGTGGGGTTTTTTCTACATTAGAGATCCATTTGATCACTGGCATATTGTTGTTAGGCCATAAATAAAACAAAAATGTTTGTTTTATTAATGATCTAAAATATTTTTGTGCCATGTTTTACATTTATTAAGGACCTCATTGTTATAATACAGGGATTGGTAACAGCCTTTAAATTTGCTTCATATGAAATTCTTTTGTGTGACCCCATGCCTTTAGACACAAGTAAGAAGAGCCAAAGGGCAGGCAAATATATACCTGAAATTAAACTCTGAATTAAAACTATCCAGCCATACAACCTTGATCAGCTTTTTACCACATCCAGCAACTATCTCACCATCACATTTAACTATAGTTTAACTTCCTATGCTTTACCCATATGACAATTCCAAAAGTGAGAAACTTACACCTAATTCGTAAAGGCTCATTCCTCCCTTGACTCTTTTATTTGCACTTTCCTTTCTTTACCTTCATGGCCAAGCTCCATGAGAGAGACCTTCACTTGTCTTCCTCCATTTCCTCACCTCCTGCTAAAGCTTCATCTCCCTGAAATCCAACTGCTGCCTTTAGCACTGAAACTGCTTCTGTGAAAGGCACCATTTCAATTGCCAAATTAAGTCAACTCTTTCTGGCCATCTTTCTTAAATTTCCCAAAGTGGGTTCATATAGATGGCTTTTTAAAATTGAAATTTTTCCCTTAAGTCTTCCTTGACACCCCGCTCCCCAGGAGCAACTTATTTTCAGACTTCCCGCATAGTTTTCCTCATGTCCTCAATGTATACAGGTTCCTGGGATTTGGCCAGAGTCTCTACTTTTCTTATTTTGCAAACTTTCATTGCTCTGCATCCACTTTGGAACCACCAAACCGCAAATGTTTATCTCCAGAGCATACTTAACTCTTACATTCCAGAGTTCATTTTTAAATAATTATATCTAAAAGTTTGCTGAACATCAACATTTAAACAATCAACACACATCTCAGTTTCAATAAATCTTAAAAAGTGAGCTAAAAAAATCTTCTCTGAAAAATTGCTATTTTCTTTCTATTCTGTATTTAAGTAATGACTCTATCATTTACACAGTTATCCTAAGTCAGAACTGTGTCTTCCAAAAGCTACTTTCTGTCTGTCCTTTCTCCCACTAATAGCAAGATCCTAAAAGTTCTATGTGCTCTATGTCCACTGCCACTATCATAGACTGGGATTTTATCATCCTAATAGAGATCCAGTTCACGAAATTTGTGCATAAGGAGGAGGGGGTCCCTCATCCCAGTCTGCAATAATGCAAGAGTTCTGTGCCAAACCTGGCCAGAGGCCCTGATGGCAATGATGCAAGTGTCCCCCCCGCCCCCGCACCTGCTGGTGGCTCCGTGCCCACTGCCCAGAGGCCTTCCATGACCAGGGTGGAACATTTGCCGCATTGCCACGGCGACAAAGCAAGCATTTCGCCAGACATGTGCCCCCTTTCAGTGGCCATCCCCTGTGGGACTGGGGTACTCTAGTGGGGCTGAAAGGACTGGGCGCCACCATATTTTGTGACAGAATGACAGTCAATTTGCATATTCCCTCTTTATTAGATAGGATACCCAACTATACTAGTGATATAGATGCCGAAGAACATTTGAGCACTTAAACACTCATTATTTTAAAATATGCAGCACCCATTCATGATTTCAAAATAAAAAGGCAAGTTCTTTAAAATAATAAAACCAAAATTAGAAAACATAGTAATTACTGGTGAGATGTTAGAAGAATTATCTTTGAATAAAACCAGGATAATACAACAATGCCTGCAATCATCACTTCTAGTTAGCACTATAATAGACACTCTATCTAAGAAAATAAGACAACACAAATAAGGCATAAGATTGAGAAAAGAATAAAATTATAAATTATTTGATGCAACTATCTAGATTTAAATTCTACATAAAAATAAAATGACAGGTTTCAGCAAAGTTGTTGCATATGAAACTGAGCTTTCAAACATCAAATCCCGTTCCCTTATTCTAGAAGAAACATTTCTTAACTGTATTTTTGAAAATACTATTCAGGATGCCAATTAAAACAATGGCATGTGCCAAGACCGGTTTGGCTCAGTGGATAGAGCGTCGGACTGCGGACTGGAGGGTCCCTGGTTCGATTCCGGTTGAGGGCATGTACCTTGGCTGCGGGCGCATCCCCAGTAGGGGGCGTGCAAGAGGCAGCTGATCGATGTTTCTCTCTCATCGATGTTTCTGACTTTCTATTTCTCTCCCATCTGCTCTGTAAAAAAAAAAATCAATAAAATATTTAAAAAAAACAATGGCATGTCTAGGATGAATAAAACTACATTATAATTGAAGTATAAAAAAGTTATGTTACGAAAAATAAATGTGTTTTATGGCAAGACTTAATATCATAAGGGTAAAAGGTTTCTCCTCAAATAATGTATATAGTAAATGCAATTCTCATCTAAACCTAATTGTTTTATATTTGAGTATAAGAATGGAATTTGTCAAGTTGATCAAAAATTTCAAATGGAAGAAATTAGCCAAGACAATTCTGAAGAAGAAAAATTAGGAGGAATAGATTTACACTACCAGATATCAAACTTTACTTTAAAGATTTAGTATTGACAAAGGTTTAGACTAGAATAGTGACTTTGCATAAAGACCCTAGAAACAAACCTACCTATATATGGGAGTGGTTGTAAGAGAGGCAACATTACAAATGAGTTGTAGAAATGGACTATTGAATGTGTGTGCTGCGGTAATTGCTCATCATATAGGAAAGGGGAAATATAGATAAAAGTGTACCCTTATTCACACCATATGCCAAAGATGGATCAAAGTCCTAAATGTATAAAGCAAAATATTAAAACTCTCAGAATATATAGAATATTTTTTTAACATTGGGAAGGAAGATATTTATATTTCTCTATCAAAGGACATCAAAAAGTTTAAAGCTAAAACTAACCTGGAATAAAATATTTTCCATGTACATTTCTGCCAAAGATTGGTGACTTGAATATATAAGGAAACCCTATCTTTATTCAATAAGAAAAATATAAATATTCTAATAGAGCAATGGGTAAATATTATGAACAAGAAATTCAAATAATAGAAATCCCAGATGCCCAATATAAAAATACAAGCAATCTTGACAATAGGAAAATACAAACTAAAATAAAATGTTATTCATACCCCCAAAATACATTAACAACAAAAGTTAAAGAGGATAAAGAAAAATAGAAATTTGTGCTTCAGAAGAGAATACACTGGTATAGCCCTTTGAAAAGCAATTTACAATGCTTAGTAAGGATGAAAAAAAGCATATGTTTTATTTTCATGTTTCTATTTCAAGAAGTACACTCTGAAAAATATGTCTGTATAGGAGATACATCAAGAAGACATATATATTACTACAGCAATATGTGTAACCAGAATAAAAGGAAACAGCCTAATTCTCTATCAAAAATATAAGCCCTTTCTATTTCAAACAGTAAAAGTGGATATTCTAGAGCTGTGTGTAGCAATAAAGTGTTAAGTGAAAACAGTAAGTTCTAGGAAGAAATGAACAGTATGATATCATCTATATAAATCTTGATTTAAATTTTTTATTTTTTATAGAGGAGGGAGAGAAAAAGAAACATTGATCAGTTGCCTTCTATACATGCCCAGACCTGGGATTGAACCTGCAACCTGGGCATGTGCCCTAACGGGGAATCAAAACTATATCACCTTTTGGTATATGAGATGACTCCCCAACCAGCTGAGCCACACTGGTCAGGGCTAAATAAAATTTAAAATTTACAAAATAATAATATATGTTGTATGAAAGTACATACATATTTGGTAAAGTAAAAATGTACACATTGGAATAATATATAGCAACCTTCAATGAGTGATTTATTTCTGGGATTGAAGAGATCAAGAAAGGCATGGGAGGAGATCTTTAGCTATTTATCTGTAACTTCATTACCTTTAAAAAGAAAGAACTATCTGAAGGAAATAAATATGGGTGATGAGTTCATAGGTGTTTTGTGTTCAAAATATTTTCAAATCAATTGTTTACAATTTAAATCCTTTAATGACTTTTTAGTGTCTTCAGGACACAGCTCTAGCTCTTTCTCAAACAAGCCCTTCATGATGTGGTTCCCCACCTACCATTCAAGAACCATCACTGTCCACCCTGCTAAACATCATGATCTTTGTGGACTTTCCATGGTGATAGCTGTCCCACTCACAGAGAATTAGGATTCAGTCTCATATCAAAACTTCAAAGGACCTCTGATATCCTTACCCACCAAAATGTAAGTTTCTTGAAATGGGGATATGATCTGAATATCCCTGTGTGTTTCACAATGCTTTTATCTATGGAAAATTCAATAAATGGGGGGAATGGATGAATACACACACACACACACACACACACGCACGCACACATGCAAGCATGCACGCATGCAAGCACGCACGCATGCACGCATGCACGCACGCACATACACACACACACACGCACACACACAAAATCTTTGCTGGATGTCCCCTTTGTTTCCCACCAGCTTAAGTTTCTTAAGCAGAGGTTCTTTACCAGTAAATGATTGGGCATAAACACATGTCCTACCGTGAGCGTTTGGGTGGCCACTTTATCTCTAGATTTCTAGTTTTCAAAGATTGGTGCTACCACTGACACTGTACCTGTAGTTTTTGTCACCCTTCTATCTGCAGAAATGTCCACCATCCTCACTTGGCAATAAAATTACCTACAGATCAAAATGGAAACACTTTTTTGGAGATTTGACCAAGTCTAGGCACTTCTGTATTTTCCTGCACATAATTCTAAAAACCATGGCATAGTTGAAAGAGGAGAAGTATAAGTATAAATTGGATTTAAATTCTTATCTACCACTTCTCATGTGGCTTTATAACACAAGTTTTTTAATCTCCCTGAATCTTACAGTCCTCCTCTCTACAATCAGAAATAAATCTATCCTATCTATTTTGAAGGATTGTTGTGAATGCTAATTGAAATGGCATAAAAGTATTTTATAAAGTATCTCACTCATTATACAAACTCAATAAATAACACTTTGTCTTCCCTTCTCCTTAACTTTTTTAACACTAGGATTTGCAAAAACTATGAGTGGAAAAACAACTGATTACTATAATTGAAAAGAATCACTTTTCTGAATACACATAGAGCATTATCTGAAAATTTTTAAGCAAATCTCTCTTTTCTATAAGGTAATATACACTCATGAAGCGTATCTCCTATTTGCCTGACTAGCTATGAGTTCCTGGAGGGCAGGATTCAAAACCACTAATTCTGTAAGCCACACTATGCTTTACAAGTCATAGGCAATCAGTTAAATATTTTGATGGCTCACTCACCACTGGTAAGATATTTAGTTTAATGTCTTAACAATGGTGGTAGACTTCTGCTAATCCGGCTGCACTTTCTGAGATGACTTCTTTTGAAGGCACACATTAGTGGAATGATCAGCTAGGTTGGACAAAGTGTACCGAACATGGTTGTGGAATGCTGTAAAGTCAGCTGACACATGAGACCCATTGCCACACTAGTGGTCATGTTCCAACCAACCAAGCAAGCCAGTCTAGATACCATCCAACTCCACAGAAGACCAACATTATTATTTTTGGAGAAGAGTTTATTTTTAGAAGTATCATATTTTAGCTTTGAAATTTTGACCAAAGCAGAGCCAAAAGGTGGCACATTCAAATATAAAAACAGGGAAAAGATCCATCCCCTGTTCACAAACACAGGAATACCCTTTTGGGCAAAAGATGTCTTTTAAAGCTCAAGCCATACTAGGATGACTCAAACAGGTGCTGAGAATCCCACCCTCTCTGCTTTTAGTCAGTTCTCCGTTATCCAAACAATTCCCATCAGAACCATCAATGGAGCCTCCTTCCCATCGGTGTCAATGGAGCTTCTTGATTATGGTCAACTTCCCACAGATGTGAGGTTCGATGGTTCATGGAGCCAATGCTAAATCAGCATTATTCACTGTCTCTGACTACAAGATGATTCCAATTCAATTCCCACCCATAACCACCTGTAGATAATAATATTTCTTGACTTGTATCTTATTATTCAGGCCAAAACTTCTTAACAAATGAGGGCTAAGCTGGATTTTTCCACAACTATTTTCATTTTTAAACAATGAAAAAAACTATCAGATCCTTTGCCTGAACATCTTTTAAATTTAAAAAACAAGATAAATTAGTCATTTCTCTCTGAAAATTAAGTACAAAAAATAAGTGTGTATATTTAGAAGGTATGTCCTAATTATATATTCCAAAGCAACTTACAAATATTTCCTTTATTAAGCAAACATCATATTCAGTTGGATACATATTCTTTAATTGTGTGCTCCAAAATAAATTTATAAAAATTGAATTATCAAAAATAGCAATAAAACATCTACTGCTTTCATGAAGCATATTTATCCTTTATGAGATCAGCAGAATAATTCCACTTCATTACACAGTTAAGATATCATTTTTTCAAGCAGCTGACTTTTACAGAAACAAAAGTTTGCTGATCTATCCACTGAATGCCACTTTGTTCAATTGGAGGCAGGGGACAAATTTTTATTGAGTGTCTGATTTACTAAAAACCTGATATTTATTGTCTGATAAGAACTTAAGTATTATAAAGATGTACAATCCATTTTAATTAAATCATTGTTTAGAGGAAGTTTATTACAAATATTTTCTGTCTCTCCAACAAAACTAAGAGCTTCTAGGCATTAGGATGAAGATATATTTTATGTTTTATATTTTAATAAGAAAGGTATTACCACATAATACATAGTGGAAGTTCAATTAATGTAGCTTTTACTGTTCATATATTTGTTCATTTATTTATTCAATGAACATTTATTGCCTGCCTGGCAAATGATATAGATATAATATATGTACAGTGCATTGCAGGGTACCTGGCATACCAGACTGCTCAATAAATGTCATGTTAGATGGAATGATAAATAGCTAGCCAGCCATGACCTGTTCTAGGCAATGGGCACACAATGGATGTGCACACAACGGTCTCAAGGTCTGGGCCATTCTTTCTAAGTGCTATTCTCGCTAAATGCTAAAATGGAAAACAATATTTTGCAGACTCAGCTACAACAAGATGAACTTGACCAGAATCCAACTGGGTATGTTTAGTCAACTGAAAAGAAGAAATCAACATGTAATTAGCTAAAGAGTGTCCATGAGCAATGGCTAAGCCTTGCCCCTTACAGGAGACAGAGCTTTCTATGTGAATCCCCTATCTTCTTTACTTGTTACAAGTAAGTAAAATTACCTAATGACAACAATGTCTCTTCTTAAATAGAACACCCCTTGATTTTGGTAACAGTTGTACAAAGAAACACAGAAAATAGCCTGGGGGAATCCAAGAAAATAACCAACACTGCTTAGGGAGAACTAAAGGATCATGTATGAAAGAGAAGTGAAAATCAATGTCTTAGTATTAATGTCATAATAGTACTGAATGTATCAGTGCTATCTATGCTTACTTGATGTCCAGCTTACTTAAAATTTTGTAGCTACTAAAGACTCAAGGAAATCCATCAGCTACTTTATGATTTATTTAGGAATGGTTTTGTATAACTAAGAAAAATGAAATACCATTTAAACAATTATAGAGTTCAAAGAAACACGAGATGTTGTCCATACCTTTGCTTCAACTTATTAAGAGGAAACTTAATTACCTCCCAAATAAACCATCAATCTTTAGACAGTTCTAACTTCTACAAGGTTCTTCCTGATAATACCCTGAGTAACAGTTAACTTTTACTAAGATTCTATATGAACCAGGCAATGGATAAAGGAATCACATACATTATTTCATTTAGTCATACAAGCCCTTGAAGTATAGCAACTATACTACTAATTTGATTTGATAATAGCACAGTGAGGTCTGAGAGATTAAAAAGACATTAGTCACAAAAGCAGAGTCAGAAATTTTAGCAAAGTCACTCTGAGTTCATAAGAGCTCTGCTTTCTACCATACAATTCAATGCTGATTTTGAGGCAAAAATCTACTTCTCATTAACTGATATTCTGTGGTTCTTTATGCACTAAATGCTCTACTGTGTATTTGATTCAAGTTTTCTCAACTATTGACATTTGGGTCCAGATAAGTATTTATCATGGGGTCTGTCTTGTGAATTTTAGAATGTTTGTGGCACCCCTGGCCTCCACCCACTAGATGCCAGTAGTACACCTTTCCAGTCGTGAGAATAAAAAAATGTTACTAGTCATGGCCAGAGGGCTAAATAAACACCATTGAAAACCACAGAATTATCGATAGAGGTTGCCTCAAGCAAAGAATTGGCAATTAGAAGGCCTTAATGAGTGAAACTGCATTTGAACTTTGTCTTAGATTTCATAGTAGGAATCAACCACCATGTTCATAGTCCTTTGCCCCAAAAAATAAAGCAATAAAACAAAAAGCATTAGCTTGCTTAAAATAGCCTTTCTGTTTCAGACTTGAAATAAACTCTACTTTTCCACTATTAGTATTTCTAGGATTTTACTTCTATTTTGTAATCAACTGTTCTTAAAATAGATCAAGTCATTAAAAAAATAATCTAAAATCAAATTTAAAAAACTTACCACACTCAGTTTCATGGCTTTCGTTTGTTTTTTATTATTTGGCCATGAACAATAGAGTCCTTTTAAAATTGAAAGTGTTTAAAATAAAATTAAAAGTATTTTCTTTCTATATTATTCTGGTTTCACAGATAACTAATTGTAAAATATTATAATAATGTTGCCTATGAAGATTTTTATTATACTTGACTCCCTCACATAATGGTGGTTCTATGTGTCATATTTCCCGATCCACACATCTCCAAAGCTCTACGATCTCATGCATATAATGAAATTGTTATATAGTCTGGGTGTTAATACACTGAAAGAATATAATACAAAAGAGGTGCAGCTTCTCCAGGGAGTAAAATTTAAGGCATGGCATCCACCTCTGTGACAAAACGCACATTTCCCATTGGAAGACAACTCGTTCACTTAATTCACTTGTGTAGGATAGTACTAAAAAACTTTACCTAGTTACATTTAAAGTTCAGGGAGGATAAACACGTACAAAAATATTCTTTGGCTTTCAGCCTAGAGGATTTTCATGTGACTGCCAATTGGATACAGTTTCATTCCATTTAAGCATATATTCTTCAAAAAGAAGGATTCCCGGGGAGGTGCGGGGAGAATGTCAAAATGGCTCACACAGATCAGAACTCCCAGATTCCTAAATACTAAGCCTAAATATATGATGATTTTGGCAAAAGTATGTGAGTGGATTAATTCTATTCTATGTCCATTACTTTTTCCATCCTTTACATCTTTGCTCTCATACCAAAGAGATTAAGTGATCTCATGTAAGCGGTTCATATATTTTATTTTTTACTAAATGTTTCTGAGAAGATACATAGGTTTTAAGAGATATCCTTGGTCTATTCAGAATAATTTTTTTTTAATTCCTGGCTAAAAGCTGTGACTGGGCTAGGTTCTTCTGAGATAAACAGTAATCCTACCAATATTACTTTCAATGAAAATCAGTCTATACATCAGTTGTGTTTATTTGAAGAAAGGCTGTCAGTGACTGACATACTATCAGTAGTAGAAAGGACAGTAATGTGTGTTTTCCCTATAGCCTTTGTTTATTTATTTATTGTCTTAACTAGAGGCCCAGTGCATGAAATTCGTGTGGGGAGGGGGGTGTCCCTCATCCTGAACTGCACCCTCTCCAATCCAGGAGCCCTCAGGGGATGTCTTACTGATGGCTTAGGCCCACACCCCATGGTTCTCTGCTCTCTGCGGGCCTGCCTGCTTCACACTGTGGCCACTGGCAAGTAAGCTATGCTGGGTGTTGCCTGTAGTCCACGCTTGCCTGCTACAGGGTCGCCATGGTGAAGGCAAAGCAGGTTGTGCTGGGAGCTGCCTCCTCCCTGCTGCCAGTCTCCACAGAGGTGATGAGATTAATTTGCATACTCACTCCTGATTGGCTGGTGGGGTGAAGTGACAGTCAATTTGCATATTTCTCTTTTATTAGTGTAAACTAGAGGCCCGGTGCACTAAATTCGTGCACAGGGTGGGGGGAGAGTGTATGCGGGGAATGTCCCTTAGCCCAGCCTGCATCCTCTCCAATCTGGGACCCCTTGAGGGATGTCCAACTGCCCTGTTAGGATCGGGCCTAAACGGGCAGTCGGACATCCTTCTCACAATCCAGGACTGCTGGCTCCAAACTGCTCACTTGCCTGCCTCCCTCCCTGCCCCTAACCACTTCTGCCTGCCAGCCTGATCACCCAATAACCCAATTGATGTCTAACTGTTCCCCTGCCAGCCTGTTTGCCCCCAACTTCCCTCCTCTGCCGGCCTGGTCACCCCTAACTGCCCTCCCCTACAGGCTTGATCGCCCCCAACTGTCCTCCCTTGCAGGCCTGGTCCCTTTCAACTGCCCTCCATCTTGTGTCCACATGGGGGCAGGATCTTTGACCACATGGGGGAAGCCTTCTTGTGTGTTGCAGTGATGGTCAATCTGCAAATTACTCTTTTATTGGATAGGATAGAGGCCTGGTGCATAGGTGGGGGCCAGTTGGTTTGCCCTGAAGAGTGTCCAGATCAGGATGGGAATTCCCTTGGGGGAAGGGGTGGCCTGGGAAAGGGACCTGTGGAGGTTTGCAGACTGAGTACGCCCCCCAGTGACCCAAGCAGAGGTCCTGGGATCTGGGATTAATTTATGTCTACAACTGAAACTTTATAGCCTGGAGTGGAGCCAAGCCTTCTGCTCGCTCCATGGTGGTAGAAATTTCTCTTTGAAACTTTGTAGCCTAGAGTGGAGGCCCAGGCCGGCAACAGCAGGCAGAAAGCTTGGCTTCCTCCTTTGCCAGAGAAATCCAAGCCTCTGTTCTCACCAGCTCAGTGGCTGCCACCATTTCTGTATCTTTTATAATTGAAACTTTGTAGCATTGAGTGGAGGCCTAGACTCCCAATGGCAGGCAGAAAGCTTGGCTTCCTCTGTTGCTGAGGAAACCCAAGCCTCACTCCTGCTCTCAGTGGTGTCAACCATCTTGGTGGAGGTTTATTTGCATAATCTGCTCCTGATTGGCTGGTGGGTGTGGGTGTGGGCATGGCTTCTGGGTGTAGTGAAGGTATGGTCAAATTTGCAAATTACTCTTTTACTAGATAGGATGTTATTTCTCCCTTTCCATTGAAGAGTCAGAATGTCCTGTATGAAGACAATATGAAGGAAAAGGCCAGTACTTTCTTACTTCATCTTTTTATTCATGCTTTATTTGGATGCCATAAGTGATATTCTTCATTCCACAACATTAAACAAATACTTAAATAAATATATAGGAAAAGAAAGAAAAAAATCCTAACCCTCCAGAAAAAAATCAGAAAATGTTTTCCTTTTTGAAAATTAAAACAAAAATGATCACTCTAACCACTAACTTAGTTTAAACACCATTGACTCTTTCAAAGCCACAATTTCACAATTTAAATTTCCCTCCACAAAACCCTTAAAATATTCCATTTTCCTTTAACATCATGTGTTAAAATAAGGCTTCGTCTAAAGCAAACATTGTTCTCTATACTAAATAGTCATTTCATTAAATCATTTTGAGATCCTGAGCTACTGAGAAACTTCTACCACTAGATCAGCGATCTTTCAACCAATGTTCCCCAAGAATTTTTAAAACATTCAATACCTGACTATTTAGTCAAGGGCGTTGACCTCTTTTCCCTTAGGTTGTCAAATTTTAAAAATGACAACAGTGAAAACAACAATAGCCATCTGGTGTGCGTGAATCAAAATTATAACTATTTTTTATCAGGTTGGTAAAAAAAAATTTTGGTGTGCAGAAGATTTTATGTGTGCCATGAGATGGAAAAGGTTGAAAATGATTGCAATTGATCAATTCAGAACACCTAATTCTGATAAAATGACTCAAAATTCTGAAACATTTTACAGAATTTCACTTTTAGTGCTTACTGCTGGTTCATCAGTAAAGAAATTTAAAAGCTGTAAGTAGCTAAGTTTTTTGCTCAAGTACAGAGAGAACTTATGGTACTTGCTAAAATGTCAGCAACCAAAACCTGTTCTGACAGCAAAGACCTGGGATTGGGCTGCCTAAAGTTTTCCACTTGTGTGAGTTTTCAGCTTGTCCCGGGCCAGTGGGGGTTTTAAGGTACTCAGTGAAAAGAAAATTATCTGCAACATAAAAACATCAGGTGAGGGGGGTAACCAAGATGGTGGTATAGGTAAACACCTATACTGCTGCCCAGCATAACAATTTCAAAACTACAACTAAAAGACAAAACAGACATCATCAAGAACCACTGGAAAGCTGGCTGAGTGAAAATTCTACAACTAGAAGGAAAGATAGAAGAACACTGAGACTCAGAGGAGCTGCGGAGTGCAGAGTTGCGGAAATGTGGAGACAGAGGTGTAGAGACGCACATGAGTGTAAAGGGCGGGCAGCTGAATACCCAGCTGGTTTTCTCAAACAGAGAGGGAAACAAAGGCTCCCCACTACACTCATACCCAGTTCCGGGCAAGTTTCACGGAACCCAGACTCATAAAGGGTGAAACTGGACTGTTAGGAGGAAGCACACTGAAACTTGGGAGCTGCAGAGGTGCACGAGCTCCTGTAGAGGGTGCATGGCTGGCTCTCTTGTTCAGGAGGAAAACACACACACACACACATACACACACACACACACACACACACACACACACACACACAAACCTCTGAACTGCATTGTTTTCCAGTTCTGGGTGAGACTTTGAGTATCCAGACTCATTTGGGGAGAAACTACACTGTCTGGCAGCAGGCAAAACTTGAGGGGAGCTTTCTCTCAGACATGCATGCAGCCATTGCCATGGGACATGGAGACCCAGATGCCGCTTAGAGTGGGGCTTTCAAGAAACTAAGGCTGACTTCTCATCCCTGAGACTGCGCCCCATCCAAGCTGAGAACAGAGACTCTCCCAGGGTAGACATAGCTGATTCTCACAGCCAATTGGCCTGGAGGTTAACCCTTCCCAGTGATACCAACAACAAACTAGTCTTAACTACAAAATCGTGCAGCCCATAAAGGGGTGCACCAAGAGTATCCACCTCAGGTAACTGGGGAGGCTGAGCCACTGTCCTCTAGAGGACACCTACCACACAAAGCTACTCGACCAACTCAGGGAAGCAGCCAAAATGCAGAGACAAGGAAACAGATCATATTTGAAAGAAATGAAGGAGAAAAAAACAACTGGACATAGAGTTCAAAACCACGGTTATAAGGTTTTTCAAGAGGTTCCTAGAAAAGGCCGATAAATTTAATGACACCCTCGAGGATATGAAAAAGGACCAATTAGAAATTAAGCATACACTGACTGAAATAAAAAATATTATACAGAGACCCAACAGCAGACTAGAAGACTGCAAGAATCAAGTCAAAGACTTGAAAAACAAAGAAGCAAAAAACTCTCAGCCAGAAAAGCAAGAAGCAAAAAGAATCCAAAAAGTTGAAGATAGTGTAAGGAACCTCTGGGGCAACCTCAAGCATACCAACATCCATATTGGAGGGGTGCCAGAAGAAGAAGAGAGAGAGCAAGATACTGAAAACTTATTTGAAGAAACAGCGACCAACAACTTCCCCCACCTGTTGAAAGAAATAGACTTAAAAGTCGAGGAAGAGCACAGAACCCCAAACAAAAGGAATCCAAAGAGGACCACACCAAGACACATCATAATTAAAATGCCAAGTACAAAAGACAAAGAGAGAATATTAAAAGCAGCAAGAGAAAAACAATTAGTTACCTACAACTTTTGATTGTCAGCACCCATATGATTGTCAGCTGATTTCTCAACAGAAACTATGCAGGCTAAACAGGAATGGCAAGAAATATTCAAAGTGATGAATAACAAGAACCTACAACCAAGATTACTCTACCCAACAAAGCTATCATTCAGAATTGAAGGTCAGATAAAGTGCTTTACAGGTAAGAAAAAGCTGAAGGAGTTCATTGCTGCCAAATCAGTATTATATGAAATACTGAAAGGTATTCTTTGAGAAAGAAGAAGAAAAAAGTAAAGTTAAAAATTATGAACAACAAATACGTATCTATCAACAAGTGAATCTAAAAATCAAGTGAATTAAAAATCTGATGAACAGAATAAACTGGTGAATATAATAGAATCAGGAGCATAGAAAGGGAATGGACTGACAATTCTTGGGGGGAAAGGGGTGTGGAGGTGCAGGAAGAGACTCAATAAAAATCATACACCTATGGATGAGGACAGTGGCAGGGAGGTAAAGTAAGGGCAGAGGGTGGGATGGGTATCAGGTAGAGGGGAGCTATGAGAGGGAAAAAGAGGAACATTGTAATAATGTGAACAATAAAGATTTATTAAATTTAAAAGTATATATATCAGGTGAGGACTTCAGCATTTTAAAGAAAAAGACTTCAAATCACAAGGATGTGTCACTGACATGAACCATAAGCAAAATTTTGAAATTTTTAAGTACGTTCATGCATTTAATTTTTAAATATATTAGTCATTTAAGAGAGCACCCTATCTTTCTAAGGTGTGTATATTTATAGAAGTTATGATATAGGTGGCAGGAATGACATCAGGTGTCTGACCAATGGCCTTAGACTGAATCTGGTTTCAGCAACTTCGCTACTTGAGTTCTGGCTAGGAAAGAATTCAGAGGCAAGACTCCAACTATAAGAGAACATTTATTTGGAAAAGCACTAAATTATAGTTAGTATTATGCCTTCTAATTTGTAATCTTTTTTTCACCTTATTTCAAATACTCTTCCTAAGAATCAACAAATACTAAACAAAACTGTTTAAAAAATTGTATCAAATTCTAGTTATTAAACCCAACTTCAGAAATGTTTCTAATGGTGAAGTCATTCACTAATAGGAAAATACTGAAATTATCAGGCATAGATGAACCCCCAACCTGGTGGCTTTTATAGTCAATTTTATACAAAGATAAAACTCTTTGATCCCTTCACCTTCGATGATAGGAATGTCATATTATTCCTTTCCAGAAACTAGAGAAAGGAGGGACATTTTTAATCAAATGTCCCTCCACCATATAATTAACATGGATCCATCTTCCAAACGATTCTGCATTTCAGGAGATATGTATCTGTCCCTCTCCTTCACAATATTCAAAGAAAAGGATCATTACCATGAGATATTTTAACTGCTTTCTGAATTAAAACAATATAAAATAAACCAGTTCCTCAATTAATGTTACCTGACTTTTCAGGGCAGAATTCATTGGAAATGTTGGGAATACAAACAATATACCAACCTGTCAGCCTCCTCCTTCCCAATCCCCCTTAACTAGCAGGTCTGCTTTGAGTCACATTGTGGTCAGAAGAAAACCATTTTCCTAACTTAATTTAACTTGGATTGTATTTGTGATGGTGTTCTTTGATTTGCTTCGATTTTATGGGACAATTTACTGCTTGGTTTCCTGAGTATCGCAGTTTATATGAAAATCAGATGTTCCTCACTCCATGAAGAGCAGAATAAAGTGACAAAACTAAATTAGACAGGATTTTAAGTTAATATGAGAATGAAAGTTTTGATGAGATAATAAGACATCGAAAGGGGTCATTAAGAAAAATTGGGAAACAATGTGCTTGGAATTTTTTTAATGACAAGATTCTCATCCCTGTTGGATGGCTTCCATAGAAGGAGTCCACTAACATTTGAATGGACTTCGAGCCAATTGCTTTTCCAAACCTATAATGATGACATAGGGGGTCTTCAAAGGAACTAAGAGTAATTTTTTTCAATAACTAAAATCAAGAGCACAGTTCAAAATTACTAAAACTCTGCAATGCTCGTTTTGTGACCTTGACTCAGAGTCACTGGGATGTCCCAGGAAACCACAATTTTTGTCAGATGCACATTTTATGTCCAAACGTTTACCAGATGTGAAGTTCATATGATCTATGCTGTGCAATAGAAACAAAAATGAATTTGCTGTGTAATTTGACATGCCAGTTCATTCTGTGAGCCAGCAGGTAACAGGACTGCTGCTCTCATGTTTAGGCAGAGCAAACATGCTTCTTAAGCTCTACCACTGCCCTCAATTAAAACAATCCCACATGATTATTAAGTCTGAAATTCCAAGAAAGCTTTCTTTCTTTAAATTAAGAAATCTGCCCCTGTTAAAATTGAAATGCCCTTGGGAGACATAAACAGTTATAAGTTATTTATACTTCAGAGTAAATGAATTTCAAATCCTGTCCTCACAGATGGTTTTGATTAGACTACATGAAGCTTGGTTGTTTGGATTGTAAGAGAGTAGAACAATATCTTCCAGAGATAAAAGTTAATAGACGAATAATTATTTTACCATTATTACTTGTCCATTCATTCAATAACATTTACGACCACCTACTATTTTTCAGTGCATGTGCTAAGCATGGGGGATATAAGATGAAAGAGTGAGGGAATGGCCTTAAGAAATGCAGTGTTTGGTGGAATCTGTCAGATCCACACTTACCACAGAAGAGTGGCCATGTTCAGGGAGGTGAGTGTACTGTGCATGAAGCGCAGAGAGATGAATACCTAAATCCACCTGGCAGCAAGAAGATGGGAAAGTTTTCCAAAACAAGGCAAAGTTGACCTGTAACTTGAAGAAAAACCATTGCATAACCTAATGATAGAAAGATAATGTGGTACCTGATTTTGTCTAGAAACACTAAAGAACAATATGTTCTCAGTGAAACAGCATTTCTGAAGTAAAGATTTCTGGAGTGAAGTAGCTGTAGGGAGTTGGGAGGAGTGTCTCAGCTAGGGCTGCCATAACAAAATACCATAGGCTGGGGGCTTAAACAACAGACATTTATTTTCTCACAGTTCTGGAGGCTGGAAATTTAAGATTAGGGTGCCAGCATGGTTTTCGGTGAGACCTCTCTAGAGGCAGGCCACCATCTTGCTGGTTGTGTCCTCACTATGCCACTTGTGGGTATGTGTAGAGGTGTGGGTGTGTGTGTGTGTGTGTGTGTGTGTGTGTGTGTGTGTACATGTGTGTTTGCACATACACATGTGTGCATGCATGCAGGTGCAGACACACACTGGGGTGAGAGGGTAAGTTCTCTGGTTTCCATTCTTATAAGAACAGCTAACTCTAATCCAATAGTATCAAAGCCCCACCCTCCTGTGTCCTCATTTAATCTTATATATCTCCTTACTAGAGGCCTAGTGCACAAAATTCATGCATGGGGGTATGGGGGGTGTCCTTCATTCCAATTGGGACCCCTCGGGAGATGTCTAACTGCCTCTCGCAATCCAGGACCACAGGCTTCTAACCGCTTGTCTGCCTGAGGGCCTGATCACTCCTAACCCCTCTGCCTGCCTGCTTGATCATACCTAACTGTTCCCCTACTGGCCTGATTGCCTCTGCCTCACCCCACACCTGGGACCTAGGATTCCCACCCTCTGGCCAGCTGCAGGCACCTAGGACCCAATCCAGCTTCACCTGGGCTGGACATAGCTGCAGGGGACTGTGGTTGGGTGGCATTGCCCAGGCCACAGCCACAGGGAGCTGGTACCATGGGGAAGGTTTCTTTTCCCTCTCCCGAGTCAGGCCGCAGGTGCAGGCACAGCCTGGGACTGCGGGACATGAGCCTTGTCCCTCTCCTGGGCTATATAGCCTGACTGGTACCCATTCCTCTCTCCCCAATGTTGTGTGTCTGAGCCATTAGGGCATGATGGTGTGAGGGTGTGATGACCATTTGCATATTAGCTCTTTATTATATAGGATTATATAGAACTAGAAGCCTGGTGCACAGAATTCATGCATGGGGGGGTCCCCTCAGCCCAGCCTGCACCCCCTCCAATCTGAGATCCCTTGGGGGGTGTCAGACTGCCAATTTAGGCCCGATCCCGGGATCAAGCCTCAACTGGTAGTTGGACATCCTTCTCACAATCCTGGATGGCTAGCTCCTAATCGCTCACCTGCCTGCCTGCCTGGTCACCCCTAACTGCCCCCACTTCCCCCCTCTGCTGGCCTGATCACCCTTCACTGCCTCTGCGTGCCAGCCTATCACCCCTAACTGCCCCCCTGTCCCCTTCCCATCAGCTTAGTCACCCCTCACTGCCCCTCCATCAGCCTAATCACCACCAACTGCCCCCCTGCTAATCTGGTCACCCCAACTGCACCACCCCCTACTGGCCTTCTCACCCCTAATGCCCCCTCCACTGGCCTGGTTGCCCCCTAACTGCCCCCCTCTGCCAGCCTGGTCATCCCCAACTTCCCCCCTGCTGGCCTGGTCACCCCCAAATGCCCCTTCTGCCAGCCTGGTAGGCATTCGTGTCCCCTCCCCTGGCCTGGTCTTCCATGCAGCCTGCTGTCCAGTCATTTGGTTGTCCCTCACTAACCCTCCTGCCAACCTGGTTGTAGGCAGCCACCTTGTGAGGGAATGAGGGTTAATACAATGTTACTGCTTTATTATATAGGATTATATAGGATAGGGCTTTAATACATTTCAGTCCAGAGCAGGCAGTCAGGGAAAAGAATGACAATGATGGGGAGGGTAGTAAGGAAAAAACAAACATGAAGGGCAATCAAGTGAAGATGAATAGATTTTCTTTTCATAATATTCTTTTTTCACTCTAGGACTCCACATATGACCCAGAAGTCGGGAATGGCATTCCGGTTCATGGTAAAGCTCACTATGGCAGAAGTTGAGAAAAATGCACAGGAAAGACACTAGGGATGGTGAGAGCCCGAGGTGGGCATGAGAATAGAGTTAAGAGAGATTCGGGAATTAGGAGAAGCCAAGTTTGACTGATTATATCTGTGTGGAAGGGAGAAATGAGAATTACCCCAGCCCTCTCTCTGATTTATGCATCTAGAAGATGGCAATGACCTTTCATGAAAGGAAAAGAGAAAAAGAAATCCAATTTTGTTTGCTGGGGAATGAGGATAGAAAATACAAAGCTTCTTAGTTTTTAGAAAATTGAGTGTAAGCTTTGCGTGAGGTACATGTACATATGGAATTGTTTACTTGGCCCACTCTGCCAGGAAAGGGCCAATGGGGAGATGCAGATGATGCTAAGCAGAGTCACAGGATGTGGGTCCTCCCTGGGTTTATTATTTGCTTTTGAGTATCTACGGCTGTGATTTCAGACCATTAAAACTAATTGTATTGAACAAAACAGACATCTAACATCATAAGAATAGCTAAATAAGTGCTGGTTTATCTACATGCTGAAGCATGACAAAGCATGAAATCCATGTATTCCAAGGGTATTCAATTATATTAAAAAACAGTAAGAGATAAAGCAAAACACAAAACTATAAATAATTGATTAAAATATATGTTTTCATAGAAATGTCAGAAGTTGTTACCTCTGAATAGCAGTGTTACAAATATATAATTCCTTTCTTTATACTTTCTCATCTTTTCCAAATGTGTCTATGAGGAGCATATTTAGTTTAATAATCAGAAATAACAAACTTATTTTTAAACTTGTACATATTTTTAGATAGAGTTAATATTCCAAAAGAAGGTTCTCTCTCCTACCACCAGCAGAATACATAATTGAACAATTCTCTACCAATCAGGAGAAACTGGAGTATGCAGAGTAGCAAATTTAAAAATTGTGACTTATAAGAAGAGTTTTATTTTTTTAATTTATTTAAAATATATTTTTATTGATTTCTGAGAGGAAAGGAGAGAAAGATAGAAACATCACTGATGAAAGAATCATCTATCTATTTTTGCACACCCTATACTGGAGATCGAGCCCACAACCTGGGCATGTGCCCTGACCAGGAATCAAACCCTTCATAGTTCAACGCTCAACCACTGAGCCACTCCATCCAGACAAAGTTTTATTTTGTGTTCACACTCTATGTCTACAATGGGCTGGCCATGGGCTCTGCTCCACACTCCTCTATTTGGGACCCATTTCAAGGAGCACAGTCACTCATATGGCAGAGGTAAAGAGCTTTAGAAGGTCTCAAACAGAAATTAAATGCTCTGTCCAGAAACAAACCTATGTCAATTTCCACTGAACTTATAGAACTTATGGAATCAGGAGATGTAAGCCCATCGTGTATCTGAAATATACTTGGCAAACAGTGCTAACAACAGTCACATATAACTACTTCCAAAAAAAATTATGGAGGGAATTTTATGGCAGTGTTGGTCAAACCGCAAAACCATGACCCATCGGTAGATTGTAAAATCAATTTAGTGAGTCATGACCAGTGTTTTTCCATAGAAGGGGAAATGTCAGAACATAATGCAGGAAAGGTAGATATTGATCATGACACAATTACCAAATAAATACAGATGTGTCACAATGTTAACTGTCTTCCTGTGGGTTTTGTAAAAAACTTTTTGAAAACAATTGTTCCATGAGAGCATCAACTCAGCCAGATATATAAAAACGTAATTTTCTGTTTATACTGGCTCCTCTATTCCAGTGTCCTATAACTACCATAAACTATTTAGAAAAATATGGGCTTCCTCAGTGGTATCAATCTTAAGAACTGAGTCCAATTTTTACTCTTTATGTAATGTAATGTTTGTTCTCTTAATAATAACTCCATTAAATATTATGAAGTGGCCCATATTTTTAGCACCTTGCAAGTACTAAGTTCACTTTTTACTTATCCTAAAATACATACAAAAATTTAAGCTTCAAAAGTTTTCCCTCAATTCTACAGGGCCTCATTTTATCGGTTTGTTAGGAATATACACAATTCTTATATTAACTTAAATAACATCGTTGACCAAGATAAATGGTAATGATTTTTTTATTCTGTATTTCCGTTAACATATAAAACACATCGTCATAGATGACTTCTGATTTGATGTTTTGAAGTTTAAAGGAAGAATGCATATTTCAAAGCTGCAAAATACCTATTGTACTTAACTTCTTAATATAGACTTAATATTCCCAGTTTTCAATTTTATCCTTTTTATCATCTTCTAAGAAAATATAAATTTGAAATATGCACATTCTATATGCTTATTCATGGGGAAATGAAGTATTTATCAAGTTAGTTTTAATTTTTTAAATGAATTCATCTTAATGCTTACTATCATTTATGTGAAAATGTTTGTAAGTGCTTACATAAATGTGAGCATTTCAACCAATTTCAATGTTATCTACTCTTCCCCCAAATATACTGCCATGGTTTTCCCTAGCTACCCTTCAGAGGAGTGCCAGTTCAAAACCCAGTCAGTCTCATTCCTACCCAGAAAATGCTAGCTAAACATCAGGGGGGAAAAAGCTTCAAAATGGTACAATTTCTTTTGGCTCCCGGATGGCTCCACTACCACATACTAGGTATGCCAGAGAAGTTTCCTGAGGAGAAAAGGAGTCACTGTGAATTAATACAAGGGAACCAAATGAAACATGACTAACTGTTGAAAAGAATGGAAAATGCAAAGAACATCCTCAAAAATAAACTCGTGTGCAGTTTTTTACCATCTAAAAGGAAACTCTGGTATGGAAAAATGAACATCCTGCATTTGTTAATTAAGGAAGTATTATATTCAGTTCAGAAACAGTAACTTGTTTAAAAGTGATTAGTCACAATATTCAGTTCCTTCCTGGCCTTATTCAGGTAGGTGTGGGAGAAAGAGGACTGAACCGGCAGCCGGTCCATCTCTGTCCCAGACCCAGCGAGGCCACTGGGACACCAAGAATCAGGGCAAGAAAACAAGCCTGGCAGGACCTCAGTGTCTCCTCTTTAAAACCAGGATGTGAAGAGATGAATGAGTGAATTATAGGATCTCTTTCATTTCAAATTGACTATAATTCTATTCTCATAAATAATTTACCTATTTAATTCATAAAAACAAACCCCCCAAAAAGGATAATTTCTTCCCATTATTCCAATCTGATCTAGATCTACTATATAAATTTCTATAAATTATCCTTGTGTGACTAAAATTACCATATCATTAACATTTCTGTTGCATTCAAAGAGCTCCAAAGAAATGCACACTATTCTGATTATTCTCTATACGTGATAGCAGTGTTTATTTTTTATCACTAAGGTATCAGACAAAAAAATAATTCCTTGGAAATGCTCCTCCTTTTAAACAAATGAGGATCACTACACAAATTCAACTGAAAGATTGCAACATGGTTCTGAATTCTAAAATGGAGAGCTTCTTAAACTATTTACATTGTTCTCCCCAAAACTCACACACAAAAAGTTAGCGAATAAATACCACAGTCAAGTTTTGATTATCTGTCATCTGTAATGGCAAGGAGAGATATCTTATACAGATTTTCTTAAATGGTGGAGGGGGGCGTGTACAATTGGGCATTGGAATGTGTTTTATTCTTACATTCGAATAGAGCTATGTTTGGCATTCTGGAAACTGACAAAACTGTACTTCAAGCTGAGTAAATAATGAAACTTTCTGAGGAAAAACCAATCCAAGAGAACTAGAAAACATTTTGGTTTGTATATATTTTGGTTCACACCTTAGCAAATGAGAACAGTGTGCGATGTTTAGAAAGATATTGTTAAATCCCTGCTCTGTGAGACTATTGTTATAAAAAGAATGAATTGTCAAAGGTGACATTAATATTTATATAGTAATATTTTTAAAATTCTTGCAGAAAGTAGCCATAAAAAGGATTATGATATACAAACTTAAGTTAATGATATTGTTATTATCAAATACATCTACAATGTAAAAAACTCATGAGGTGGGAAACTTATGCTTCACTGCTCACTCCAAAGTTTATCGGTTACATTTTCTTATACAGATGTTCAAATTCAATGATCTCAAACAGTAACATCTGCACTGGATGGATTTCATTCATGCTGGAAAACTGACATTTCTCTAGGAAAGGTGCCAAGTGCACCTCAGAATTACAATATGTCAGACTTTATCCAAATGGAGCTGCTCTTATTTTTCTACATCATCCAATTGTGTTCAGAAGAAACTGTAAACAAGATCCCTGAGGCAACAGTACCAACAGCCCATCAAGGAGCAACTGTGATGGTCTACTGCATACGGCTTGGTCCGAAATGTTCACTTCATAGTAGAATCAAGCAGACAGCAAAATGATTTCCGTTCCTTTCTGCAATTACAGGTGCTTTAGAATGCTGTAAGGTTAACACTGAATGTGACCCCTCCATTAACCCCATGGCCTATGCTGCTGGGAAGATCAAGGGAATAACAGCATTACTCAGAGAGGGAACAAAACAGGTTCTCAGGAACCAGAGAAGGAAAAGTATCCTGACAGAGGTAGATGTCTCTAGGGCTGAGCAGGAAGCAGTTTGTGCAAATGAGAAAGAACAGTGGCCTCTTGGAGATTATGCAACTTTTCCCCATTGTACCCATGGGAAGTCGTGAGTGTGGGCTCTTTGACTAGTTTGGCAAAGCAGGCCTTAGGTAGGCTTCTCACTAGCAAAACCCAAGAGAAATTGGAAGCAACCATGCCGAGAAAAACAAGACACAAATTAGGACATTGTCCAACTCCACAAGCATTAGGAGCAAACTGTAGTAAAGAGGGAGAAAATCCAGACAGTAGTAAACATGAAACTGCAAACATATATATTCAATGAAAACCAGCATCATGAGAAAGACCATAAACTCAACAAAAATGTAATGAACATACAGAGAAAGAGTTAATACAAACTTAAAATGTAATTAATATAGTCAGAGATATATGTGAGAATAGTCAAAGAGAAAAGTAACTAGATGGGCGGGGGGAGTTGAGGAATTCTACCAGATTACAATGGAAAAGAACCCCGATTTTCCAAAATGTTTTTTTAAAAGAATTTTTTAAAGGAAAACAGGGACATAGGAAGAAATAATGAAAATCTTTCAGAGCTAAGTAAATATTTGAATATTCAGCCCATCCAGAGGGGCTCAGCTGATTAAGCATCATCCTGTTCACTGGACTGCTGCCAGTTCAATTGCAGATCAGGTATACTGGCTTGTGGGTTCCATCTCCGATTAGGGCAGGTACAAAAGACAGCTAATAAATGTGTGTTCTTACATAGATGTTTTTCTCTCTCCCCTTCTCCATCATTCCCTCTCTCCCTCTCTCTCCACCTTTCCCACCCTCCCTCCTTCTCTCTAAACATGTCTTTGGGTGAGGATTAAAACAAAATTTTTTTTGAATCTTCAGATTGAAATGGTTTTATAAGTACCAAAGTAATTACATGTGGGGGGAAAGACCTCTTTTATACACATATTGGTGAAAAATCATAATTCAAAGGATGAAGCAAAAAATCCTAAGATTCTGTGGGGGATGGAGAGGAAGATGGGGAGAATAACTAAAAAGAAATAAATTCAGATTGTCTAGAGATTACCACAGAAGTGAGGCTAAAAAGAATGGATCAAAATCTTCAAAGTTCTTTCGGAAAATATGGACCTAACCAAAGAAATATTCATTTATGAAAATTTTGATCATCTGAACATTAATGAACTCAAATGTTGACTATCCACTCTCCAGTAAATTATCAGAATATAAACAAACAAAGCTATTCGTGGGGTTGAGAATTATTTTTAAATGAACAAAATTTGCCTCTCTCCTCTAACCATTTCTCCAAAATAAGCATCTGTCTAAAATTGTTACTTTAAAAAGTTAGTAATATTCTAGAAGTAAAATACAAGTTTTTAAACAGGGAGCAGGGTACGAAGTAGGGCATGAAAGGCAGTGAGGGTGAAAGAGAGTAAATACAATATCTCAGAGGTGGTGGAACGATTCCAACTGGCTATTAGAAAACCTCAAGTTGTAATTGATATCTACACTAATAAAAAAGAAACATGCAAATTGAGCATCACTCTGCTACACCCACCAGCCAATGAGGAGTAAGCATGCAAATTAACCCCACAGAGCTGGAAAGAGCAGGAAGCTTCAGTTGCCCCCCATGATGGAGGAAGCCAAGCTTTTCGCCTGCCTTGGCCAGCCCTGGCCTTTGCTCAAGGCTAAAAAGTTTCAATTACAGAAGATAAATAAATCCCAGATACCTGCTTCCAGCCCCTCACCTCCACTCAAGGAGGCACTGAAAAAAAAAAAAAAAAGGAAGGGTTGGAAGCTTGAGTCATTGGGTGTGTAGCCAGCCTGAAAACAGCCTCAGCCCCTCAGCCAGGCTGGCCACATCCCCATGGGACAATCCCTGTAAATGGGAAATTAAAAATCCCTCGAGGGGTCAGAGAGAGGTTGCAGGCTGGACTAAGTAACAAGTCCCCTCCCCCTCCCCCCACAGTGCATGAATTTCATGCATTGGGCTCTAGTAGAAATATAATGGTAATCATTATTATGTAAACAGGAATATACTTTCCAGAGATGAATGGTAGGAGAAGAAAATGAAGCCAACTTAATTCCAAACAAAAAAATTTAAAAAAACCTAATAATAATCATTGTAATAAAGAACAAGATAGCATGGTAAAAATAAAAACCCAGCAGCATGAAAAAGAAGAGTCGAAATATTTTAGCAATTATAATCAAGTTAATGGGTTAAATTTGCTATTTAGAATTCAGAAATTTCAGATTTGTATATGTGTTTGTGTGTGTGTGTAAGTCCATCTAAATGCTGCTTAAAACAGGAAATCTACCTAAAACACTTGTTAAGTGCCAAGAACAAATCATATCGAATTGACCTGTAGTTCTCTGATGGGAGTATTAGATTGACATTAGAATATTACGCTCACTGAAAACAGATAGATGCAAGCTTAATATAAAACTAAATGGCTCCCCAATGAAGAGTAATACCTATGCCAACTTAGTAGGAAGTTTCTAGTGACATGTTTTGGATTCTACCATTCTCCCTGGCCATTTAATTAGATATTTGTAATTTGAGTGAGGGCAACAACGAGCTACAGATCAATTTCCATTCAAAGCTAAGCTAAAACAGATTTCAAACTAAATGAAAGATTTTGGATTTAAAAGATCTCACCTGGACAAATAATGGACCAACTGCAAGAAGACAAAATTCAAAAGAAACATGGGAAAATCCTGGGAGCCAAAGTCTGGATTGTAGAAGGCTTGATAGGAATCAGTTGGCTTAATAACAGGAGGTCTGGGTAGGCTGAAAGGTCGTAGCCAATGGTAAACTGAAGTCATTAGTGTGAACTGGTTGCCAACAATTCATTTGGTCTTGGGCTCTGAGGGAGAAAAAGAACAGGGCTGCACCCTTTCTATCCAGCAATCAATTGTCAGAGGGAATCAAATGCAGTGTGACCAGGGAAGGCTGACCGGATTGGAGATGTAACTCCAGACTGCTGTCAAAGAGAAGCAGTTTTAGAATAGCATGTTTCACTTGTCTTCAGATACTCACAAGACTGCCATGTGGAAAAGAAATTAACTTGTCCCTGTCACTCCCGGAGTACAGAGTTAGGGTCAATGCCTGGAAATTCCAGAGGGGATATTTTCAGTTTAATTCGAGGCAAGTTCTAAATAGATGGGGATGTCCCTAAAACTGACAGTGGCCCATCACTGGATGTTCCTGGTACTGGGTAATTAGGTATGCTAGAGAGAGAGGTTAAGGCATCAAATATTGTTGTTATAAACAATATTTTTATTGCAAAAAATAATTATTTATAGGGTAATTTATAGCCTGTGGTGTATGTTGACTAGAATATGTATCTAAACTGAACCATTTGTTCAAACTGAAATATGCTTCAACAAGCAGGTTTAAGCTCCACCTCCTCTATGAAGCAAATCATGACAAAAACAGACTATATCTCCATAGTATCTACCTCCAGTATTAGACCATTTGAAGATCAATTAGAGAGTCTTATTTTGCTTCCCCCAAAATATATTTAAAATAGACTATCTCCCAACTGTATGACAAGTACCTGGAGTCTTGGAACCTCAATCTACTAGGCACCCTGGTAGCCACTGAAATTAAACACACTGGCTTATCACTTCTCTTGTTTGTTGCATATCGCACCTATTTAACGTTTTTATAGTCACCAATAAATCCTTGTTGTAAAAGTGATGAAATATACATTACCAACTTCCTTGGGAGTTCCTGTGTCCCCTCTACTCCCTTGATATATCAAAATTCCTGAATTTTTCCACTTAAAACTTCCAAACTCTCTAATGAGAATAATGGTTACAGAAACTAAAATCCACTTTTGCAACTTGTGCAGATAATAAAATACACCTTCTTCCTTTCTCTTCTTACCTTAGAACATATCAACAGTGGACCCTAAGAAAACAGAAAGATTTTGAAGGAATAAAAGCCAAAATTTGAAATTCTCTAGGGTGTAGGGTAATAGTAACAAAGTCTTGCACTCTGAAGAAGCCTGGTTATGTCTCTTCTTCAATGCAGCATGGCAAGACTGTAGCTCTGAACAAGTGGTTTCCTTGAAAACATAGCTTTAGACAAGAATACAGCTTCAGATAAAATAGAGTGGACTTGCCTAAAGATGAAAATACTAAAGCAATAAAAGAAATGAAAAGGAAAATTTTTCTTCTGCCAAGTTTATAATAAATACTCATCTTTTTGGATAAACGGTAAAAGGGAATAAACATACACACATTTATTTTTAAATTAGAAGTCCGGTGCATGAATTTTGTGCATGGGGAGTGAGGGTTGTCCCTTAGCCCAGCCTGCACCCTCTCCAATCTGGGACCCCTTGAAGGATGTCCAACTGCTAGGATCGGGCCTAAATGGGCAGTCAGACATCCTTCTCACAATCCAGAACTGCTGGCTCCAAACTGCTCACCTGCCTGCCTCCCTCCCTGCCCCTAACCGCTTCTGCCTGCCAGCCTGATCACCCCCTTACCACTACCCTGCCAGCCTAATTGATATCTGCCAGCCTGTTTGCCCCCAACTTCCCTCCTCTGCCGGCCTGGTCACCCCTAAATGACCCCCCTGCAGGCTTGATCGCCCCCAACTGCCCTCCCTTGCAGGACTGGATCCTCCCAACAGCCCTCCCCTGCTGGCCATCTTGTGGTGGCCATTTTGTGTCCACACAGGGGCAGGATCTTTGACCACATGGGGACAGCCCTCTTGTGTGTTGGAGTGATAGTCAATCTGTAAATCACTCTTTTATTAGATAGGATAGAGGACTTGTGCATGGGTGGGAGCCAACTGGTTGCCCTGAAGAGTGTCCCAGATCAGGGTGGGGGCTCCTTTGGGATGAGGGGCGGCCTGGGTGAGAGGCCTGTGGAGGTTTGCAGACCAGCCACGCCCCCCAGCTGCCCAAGCAGAGGCCCTGGGATCTGGGATTAATCTATGTCTACAATTGAAACTTTGTAGCTTGGAGCGGAGCCAAGCCTTCTGCTCGCTCCATGGCAGCAGCCATTTCTGTTTGAAACTTTGTAGCCTAGAGTGGAGGCCTAGGCCGGCAATGGCAGGCAGAAAGGTTGATTCATTATCATTCTTGGTTTCCTCCAAAGCCAGGGAAACCCAAGCTTCTGTTCTCTCCAGCTCAGTGGCTGCTGCCACTTCTATATCTTTTATAATTGAAACTTTGTGGCATTGAGTGGAGGCCTAGGCAGGCAACGGCAGGCAGAAAGCTTGGCTTCCTCTGTTGCCAGGGAAACTCAAGCCTTCCTCCTGCTCTCAGTGGTGGCAGCCACTATCTTGGTTGGGGTTTATTTGCATAATCCTCTGCTGATTGGCTGGTGGGAATGGCTGTGGGTGTGGTGAAGGTACAGTCAAATTTGCATATTACTCTTTTATTAGATAGGATTTATCATTAGTATTCAAATCAAATTTGAAAATGTGAAATTATAATTGCTTTTCTAGACTTATATAGGCTGCTTTAGACCCAAAGCTCAAAAACATGGCAAGTTACTAGAAGAAAAATTTGGAATTCAACTTGACAGCCACATCTAAGATGATGTAGAAACACTTAAAATGCACAAACTCATTGCACGACTTAGGCTTAGCACTTAACAATGTAACAGGCCCGGCCAAAAATGACAAATCTGAAGTTACCACCCAAAAGTTAAAAATACTTATAGCCACAGTTATAAAAACACAAATGCACAAGTGACCCTAAGTATCTTATATTGATAACTGTCCAGGTATTCATTTAATTAAATCATTTCGAAGGAGCGGGAGATCAAAAATATTCAGCCCAGCTGTCATGGCTCAGTGGTTGAGCATGGACCCCTAAACAAGAAGGCCACTGATTCCTGGTCAGGGCACGTGCCCAGGTTGTGGGCTCAATCCCCAACATGGGGCATGCAGGAGGTCGCCAATCAATGACTCTTTCATCATTGATGTTTCTCTCTATACATCCCTCTCCCTCACTCTGAAATCAATAAAAACGTATTTTTAAAAATTCATACTTTTTTCCAGGGTACAGATAGCTGTCAGTTCGATTCTATTGTATCATGACTTTTTGATTTGTTTTGTTTTGGGCTGAGTAGAAGACATGCTTAGTCTAAATACTTTGTAAAAACCTACCGATGTATATAATATATGTTGAAGTTAGGAGAACATAGGTCTAACCACAGCCACAAATAATAATAGACGTAATGAGACGATTAACATAGGAACATCCACAAGAATCTCCTAAAGACATTCTACCGAGAGCAGCAATGGAATAGGGTTGTGGTAAGCCAACCAACCCCGATATCCATAGGGACAACTTAGAAATAGAGAGAATATTGTACTTATAAAAAAAAAAAAGTTAAAAGCTAATTTGAGTACTTTTATCAGCCAGGCTCTAGGCTCCTCGTGTTTATTTGCATTACCCCATCTAACTTCCCTGACCACACTATGAAATAGGTCCTATGGTCCTCAGTTAACAGATGGGCATATTAAGCTTTAAAAGGTTCAATGCCATGCACAAGGTCACATAGATGCTAAAGTGTCAGGGCCACAACTGCACAACGCCCATGATTTTAGTTATTATCTTATATGACTTCAATGTTTACAGTAGAGTACATAATATTCTTCTGGCATTCACAAGAAGTAATAAACTGATTCTTCTGCTCTTAAAATATTTTTCTCATGTAATTTTAGCCAGATTGTACTATCTCTACTTAGTGTGTCTGATATTTAAAAAGCATATCCGGCACAATTACAGGAACATAAATTAATCACATTATTACATCATTATCTCTCATTTGTATGGGAATTCAAAATTGTAATTTCAAATGTTTCTGTCTATAAAGCATGTAGCCATGCATTCACTTTGTATTGAAGGAGTAATATATGTATATTTTAAAAATAGCCCTAACCAGAGGAGGAGAAAATGGCGGCTGAACGGAGGGATTGGATCTGAAACTGCTCAGGGCAGAGGGAGGGGGCAGCTGAAAGTCGTGCAGGGAGCATTTGTCAGTGACTAGGGGGACAGCTGTGCTCCAGGAGAAGATAGAGGACTGCTGGGCTGGCCTCCCCAGCCTGAGCAGCCCCAGTACTGCTGGGTTCTCTCCCTGAGCCAACTGCGCAAGGAGGCACGCGGAGGCAGACCACGACATCTTGAAGGGGAAGGGCCTGAAAATATACAGCTACGGTACCGGTACCGGCTGGACCTCTGAGACTCCCAGAGCACCGGTTGGCGCGGAGGCGCTCAGAGCACAGGGAGCTCTAAACTCCAGCACGCAAAGGTCAGATTTCCCTGGGGGTACTGAGGGGGCTGGCAGTCTGGGAAATCTGCACCTTGAAACTCAAAACCTGGAGATCTGCACCTGAAATAAAATCTGTGGCTGTTGGAGCTGGTAAACGTGGGAGAGGGCCCTTTGAGCTGGTGGCAGAGTTAATCCTTGGAGTGCAATCAGTTTGGACCAGACAGAGGAGGGAAACCCTGAAGATTTTGAGAGGGTCCTGGCTGCTAAAACAGCAGTCACCATTAGAGAGGCAGTATTGTTTAGTTCAGGATAGAGAGGACCAATAGACCCAGAAGTCAATCTAGAAACACTGCCACCCAGGGGCCAAATCACAAATTGACTCTTATGTGACAGGGAATCGATTATATTTTCTCTTTGACCTTGGGTATACAGTCTATTTTCATCTACACTTTAGTATCTTTTACTCTACCTCAACTTCACCTTTATACCACCACTCTCTGGCTAACCTTTCCCTATTTAGTGCCTTGTTTCCCTTACACTTTTCCCGCTTTAGATTTACCTAATTCTTTCCCCTTACCCCCTGTTAAAATTTCACCCCACTTATATATCTAATCTCCAACCACCTACTCCAAGTCCATATATACCTCTAGCTTCTCTAACTTCACTATCTTAAAGAGTTTTTATCCCTGTCCTATTGTTGTTGTTGACTTGACTGTTGATTATATTGATTTTTTAAGCAGGTTTATGAGATTGATTTGCTTATTCTGTTATTTTGGTTTGTCTTGTAGAGGGGGTTATTTTTATTTTTGGTGTTGTTTCTTGTTTTGTTGTCCTCATCTGCATTGTTTTTGAGATAGATTTTTGCTTCTGTGTTCCCTCACCTCTCTTGATATTAGTAGTTGTATATAATTTGTATCAATCTCCAAGTACTTGTTGCAGGTTTTGGTTCGGATTAGGGGCTGTCCTATAGGAGTTTTCACCCCACATTTATAATTTACTCCTTTTTTTTCTTTTTTTCTTCTCCGCCTTTTCCCATTATCATTTTGACATTCCTGTCTTTCTTTTTTGTGAGTCTGTGTGTGTGTGGGGGTCTCTATCTTTTTGTGTGAGTGTGGGTGTGTGAGTGTCTGTGTGTGTCTGGGGTAGGTTCTCTTTCTTTTTTCCCACCTATCACCGAATTTGCCTTTCTCTGGCGGTCACCTTTATTTGGAATTACAATTACTTTGACTACATTCCGGTTCAGTGCCTGGTGCATTGCCCCTGGTTGTGTTGTATTTTGTGCCTTTAAATCAACGCAGGAGAGTGAGAACTACATAACCAGATACACAGAGAAGAGAGACCATGGGAAGACAAAGAAACAGCCCACATATGAAAGAAAAACAAGGGTCACCAGGAAAGGAGGTAAACGAAATGGAAGTTAACAACCTGTCAGAGAAAGAATTCAGAGAAATGGTCATAGGTGGCTGAAAAGAATGGAAGACAAATTTGATAATATGAGTAAGAACCAAGAGGAAATGAGGAAGACCCAGGAAGAAATGATGAAGAGCCATGAAGAAATGAAGAAGAGCCAAGAAGAAATGAAAAGTGACATTGCTGAAGTAAAGAACTCAATAGAAAGTATTAAGAGTAGACTAGAAGAAGCAGAGGATCGCATCAGTGAGCTAGAAGACCAGGTAGGAAAAAATAACCAAGTAGAGCAGCCTCTAGAAAAAAAATTAAAAAGCAGGAGGAGAGCCTAAGGGAACTTTGGGACAACATGAAACAAAACAACATCCGTATAATTGGGCTTCCAGAAGGACAGGAAACTGAGCAAGGAATAGAAAACCTGTTGGAAGAAATAATGACAGAAAACTTTCCTGATATAGGAAAGGAAAAACCCACACAAATCCAAGAAGCTCACAGAGTCCCAAGCAAAATAAACCCCAAAAGACCTATGCCAAGACACATTATAATTAAATTGGCAAACACCAATGACAAAATAAGAATATTAAAAGCTGCCAGAGAGAGACAGAAAGTCACCTACAAAGGAACCCCCATCAGATTAACAAGTGATCTCTCAACAGAAACCTATCAGGCCAGAAGGCAGGGGAATGAAATTTACAAAGTCATGCAAAGGAAGGGTCTGAATCCTAGAATACTATACCCAGCAAGGCTCTCAATCAAAATTGAAGGTCAAATCAGGAGCTACACAGATAAAAAAGGACTAAGGGAATTCGTCACCACCAAACCAGCAATGCAAGAAATGCTAAAGGATCTGCTGTAAAAAGAAATAGGAAGCGAAGAAGGAACACAGGGGTAAAGAACAAAAATGGCAACATATAAGCACCTATCAATAATAACTTTAAATGTAAACGGTTTAAATGCTCCAATCAAAAGACATAGGGTAATAGACTGGATAAGAAAACACAACCCATGTATCTGCTGTCTACAAGAAACCCACCTCCGAAAAAAGACGCACACAGACTGAGGATGAAAGGTTGGAAAAAAGTTATTCAGGCGAATGGAAATGAAAAAAAAGCTGGGGTAGCCATACTTATATCTGACAAATTAGATCTCAAAGTGAAGGACATAACCAGAGATAAAGAAGGCCACTTCATAATACTAAAGGGAGCAATTCAACAAGAAGAAATAACTCTGGTAAACATAGATTCACCCAATACAGGAGCACCCAAATATATACAAAAACTCCTAGAGGACATCAAGTTAGAGATAGACAGCAATACAATCATAGTAAGAGACTTTCATACCCCATTATCACCATTGGACAGATCCTGTAAACAAAAAATCAGTAAAGAAACATCAATCCTCAATGACTCACTGGACCAGATGGAGTTAATTGACATCTTCAGATCATTTCACCCCAAAGCCACAGAATATACATTCTTTTCAAGTGCCCATGGGTCATTCTCAAAGATAGACCATGTGTTGGGTCATAGGCAAAGTCTCTCCAAATTCAAGAAGATAGAAATCATATCATGTATATTCTCAGATCACAGTGGCATAAAGCTTGAAATCAACTACAATAGAAACAATCCAAAGAAATCAAACACATGGAGACTAAACAGCATGCTATTAAACTATGACTGGGTTACTAGAGAGATTAAGGAAGATATAGAAAACATCATGGAAACAAATGACAATGATAGCACAACAATCCAAAATCTATGGTACACAGTGAAAGCAGTTCTGAGAGGGAAGTTCATAGCTCTACAATCCTACTGCAAAAAACTAGGAACAATGGCAATAAATTATCTAACCCAACAACTCAAAGAGTTAGAAAGAAAGCAACAAGAAAAGCCCAGTGTAAGCAGAAGGAAGGAAATAGTAAAGATCAGAGCAGAAATAAATGACATAGAGACCAAAGAAACAATACAGAAGATCAACAAAACCAAGAGCTGGTTCTTTGAAAGGATAAACAAGATTGATGAACCTCTAGCCAGACTCACCAAGAAGCAAAGAGAGAGGACCCTAATAAATAAAATCAGAAATGAAAGAGGTGAAATAACAACAGACCCCATTGAAATACAAAGGATTATTAAAAAATACTATGAACAACTCTACTCCAACAAACTGGACAACCTGGAGGAAATGGATATGTTTCTAGAAAAATATAACCTCCCAAAACTCAATCAAGAAGAATCTAAACAACTCAATAGACCAATAACTGTGGAAGAAATTGAAGCAGTCATCATAAAGCTTCCAGCAAACAAAAGCCCAGGGCCAGACAGATTCACAGGGGAGTTTTACCGAACATTCAAGGAAGAACTAAAACCTATACTCCTCAGACTATTCCAGAAAATTCAAGAGGATGGAACACTTCCAAACTCCTTCTATGAAGCTAGCATCACCCTAATACCAAAACCAGATAAAGACGACACAATGAAAGAGAATTACAGGCCAATATCCCTCATGAATATAGATGCCAAAATCCTCAATAAAATTCTAGCAAATCGGGTCCAGCAGTACATCAGAAAGATCATACACCATGACCAAGTAGGATTTATCCCAGGAATGCAAGGATGGTACAATATCTGCAAATCAATAAATGTGATACATCACATAAACAAATTGAGAGATAAAAATCACATGGTCATATCAATTGATGCAGAAAAAGCATTTGACAAAATCCAACATCCTTTCTTAATAAAAACTCTCAATAAGGTAGGAAAAGAAGGATCATACCTCAACATAATAAAAGCCATATATGATAAACCCACTTCTAGGAATATACCCCAAGAAATTAGAAAGGCGAATTAGAAAGGATATATGTACCCCTTTGTTCATAGCAGCACAATTTACCATAGCTAAGATTTGGAAACAGCCTAAGTGCCCATCAGCAGATGAGTGGATTAAAAAACTATGGTACATTTACACAATGGAATACTACGCCGCGGAAAAAAAGAAGGAGCTCCTACCATTTGTAACAACATGGATGGATTTGGAGAGCCTTATGCTAAGTGAAATTAGCCAGGCAGAGAAAGACAAATATCACATGATCTCACTCATTTGAGGAATACAATCAATTACATAGACTGATGAACAAGAATGGATCCAGAGACTGAGAAAAGTCCATCAGAATGTCAAACCTCAGGGTAAGTTGCAGATGGTGGGAGAAAGTGGAAAAGTCAATATACTTGAACTCTTGAACTGAGGTAAGTGATTTGTGTTTTTACATCCCTGACAAAGTTTATATAAAGTTATAAAAAAATTGCAGCTAGTTTGACATTGAATTGACATGGCCTAGAGCTTGTCATATCCTATGGAGACCAGTCCTTAGGCTAGGTCCTGCTTAACCTTCTGCTTAACCTCCTGACACCATAATACCTTTACATGATATTATTCTACAATGTCATTATAATATTTGATATTTGACAACAGCATATTATACTATTATTCCAAATAAACTTACAAACTAATTCTTTGAATGTTGGGCAGCAACTTAAAAAAGGATAGGAAAGAAATTAATCCCTTTCAGAAGGAATTAAGGCACTGGGAAGGCATCCGAGCATTCTATATTGGCCCTTCTTGCCCTTTCTGCCAAGAGGGACCTTCTTGTTACTATCCAAATACACACAGCTGATGCCTGAGTTTTCAGTTCCAGCTGTGGCTGAAGCCTCTGGGCAGCTGGCACCATGGATCTGTATCTCGACCAATGGTGTGAGCTGGGCCCTCTCTGGAGAAGAAACCTGGGTCCCCCAAGATATGTGATCAGTACCGGGACCCCGCCAGCAGGCAAGGGGACCCCAAGGCAGGTACTGGACGTGGAGGCCACTAGGGGCATAGACTACAAAGGAGACAGAACTGAACCTCACATCACCCTGTTTGGCCCCAGAGGATGGCTGGTTAGCCAGAGACGGGTAAGATTCCTCAGGGAAGGAACAACCTAAGACAGGCACAGTCGCAGAGGGGCCAACAGGAGAGAACTAAAAGGTCAACAAAGGTGGGGCACAGACCCTCATCCACAAACCTTGCAGGGGTTTGAGTTCTCACCCCTCCTGAGGGAGGTCTCCTACCCCCACGGCTGCTTCGCCTCCCACACACAACTCATACCGGGACCCAGGTGGCAGACAGACTCGGCCAGCAATAGCTGCTCTATATCTAAATTCAGTCTATTACCAGGAATGCTCAGGACCTACTCAAAATTGTAAATATTCCTTTCCACTAGTATTTATAGGGTAAACTAAGATTTCTGCTTGAGTATTAAAATTGACAGGAAAATAGTAATCAAGTTTTCAGATTAATTTAAATTGGCCAAGTGAAATATGTGAATACTCAAGAAAATTATAGTGTACTGGACAAAAAGCTTTTCCTAAAACATTAACTAAAAAATCTATTAGTAGTTCATCTCACTGTAAAATTGCCTAACATCCAAAGAATCTAAAGCAGTCATATTTGTGTGTAAAAATTAAAATTTAAAATTACCAAGACTGCAATACAAAATTTCCAAAAGTCCCCATTAATCAAAAAAGGGGAGAGGACAGCGGGGTAATATCATGTAAGGGGGAAAAAATATCGAGTAAGTAAAATACATCTAGAAAATTCTTACTCCAGTAAAGTAAATTCCATTTGTAAAAACAATTGCAGGACACCCATGAAAAAACACACATGGTGTCAAAATAAGCCAAAGGAAAATCATTTAGGCAAAAATTAAAAAGAATCCCAAGTCTATTTTGCATAGAGGATCCCTTTGTTAACTTTTGGTCGAGAATGGGTTTGTGTGTTTTCAGAGAACAACTCCAAGACCATGTGGGTTCCTGCAACTGTGAGGAACTGATGGATCTGTTCCAGTCACGAGGATGGTCCAGAGATGGGGGACACTGATAACACCTTGCCATGCTAGCAGTCGGCAGCTGTGCATGTCTGCAGGCAGCCCAGGACCAAACCAGAGAGGATGGATCTTGCATTGACACGATGTGTCCACCATATGGATACCATTGCTGACATGTACACATAAAGAATTATTTGACACTGAAACTGGGACTCAGAACAGTTGGACATTGAAACTGAGACTGAAACATTTTTTGTTCTTATACATTTATTTCTAGTATGCAGAGGCAAGATATTTTTGAAGAAAAGAAACAGGGGAGAGTGATTGATATAGAGGCAGGATGGCCTTGAACAGGCTGTCAAGCTACAGGGGAAGGCTTGGGTGGAAGGGAGGCAGATGCAGGGGGAGATCAACTGAAGGACTTGTATGCATGCATATGAACATAACCAATGAATGAAAGACACTGGGGCGGGGATGGGGGAAGCTGGGGATATGTGCTGGGGGGTAGGGGAGCCTGGGGGGAGGATAAGGGGGAGGGGGAAAGGAAAACATGTACTACTATTATACTGCAAAAAAATCAATAAATATATATATATATAGCCCTAACCAGTTTGGCTCAGTGGATAGAGCATCAGCCTACAGACCAAAGGGTCCCATGTTCGATTCTGGTTGAGGGCACATACTTAGATGCAGGCTTCTCCCCAACCAGGGCCCTGATCAGGGTGCGTGCAGGAGGCAACCAATTACTGTGTTTCTCTCACATCAATATTTCTGTCTTTCCCTCCCTTCCATTCTCTCCAAAATTCAATGGAAACATATCCTTGGGTGAGGATTAAAAACAAACAAACAAACAAAAATAAATAAATGAAAGCAAGAAGAAAATATTTATCGTTCCACCACCCAATACAACTGTTAACATTTTGAGAAACATGTAATTTAGAGCTTTAAAATATCATTTGATTATTCATATAAACATGATTTCCCTCACAAAGCCCATACACAATTCAGAATCACACACACAAAAAAAATTTCAAGTGTTGAAAAGACCAATGAACATTATTTATATAACTAGTGGCCAAGTGCACAGATTTATGCACACTGAAAGGAAATTAATTAGAATAGTTTAATATCACTAGTCACCCTTTCTCTATAAAAAAGTGTCAGAGGTGAAAGAAAATTAGTTAAATGTACATGAAAATAATATATAAATTGATTAATAAACAATAACAACATGATATAACAACAAAGACATGATATGAAAACAACAAAAACATGACATAAAAACAACATTGATACAAACAATGACTGATGAATTGATTAAACTTATTCTAATATCTCCCTGTATACCACATTAAAATTCAGAGTGTTTGACTAATTTCCCTTGTGATAAAGTATTTACAACTTTAACATCACACACTCTGAATTTGAGAGAAAGCAACATATAACTGACCATGTCCAAAAACAGGCTGAGGTAAGAATATTCCTACTCTGTCTAGAGTTTGTCCTTGTGATTTATTAATAGTCATTGCAAATGCTGTCATCACAGGAAACTGTACTTGAATTAATTTAAATGGGAGGCCAGTGTCAGAAATGGACAAATCAATTCTTGGAATCAGAACCTCTTCTTCCTCAGATCCTGCTAATATTTCAGCATCAATTATGTTAGTTCGAAATCTTGTGATAATAAATCTAGTACCATTACAAAGACACCATTTACCATTAAGATTTCTCAGTAGCATGATGATTGCATCCACTTTCAATTTTAATTTATGATATGCCATTCCCGAAGGAGTAATACTATCAAGAAATTTGATGGGAAAATTTTCCTTTTCAACATCATCCATTGACTCGATAGAATCATCACTCAAATAGGTGTGAAAATCTCCATCTAGTATATCTAAAATTTCTTCATTTTAATTTATAAACATACTCATTTTTAAGACAAAGAATTGACTTAGACTTTTATAGATACAGAATAAACTTGCTTAATTAGACCTGCTTCCTAATTTAGCTAAACTTCTTCCAGCCCAGTGAAACACCCCAACTTCTCTTTCAAGTAATTGTTAGCAACGCAGCAGTAAATATCAACACGAAGCAGATTATTATTGTAGATCACACAGAGAGAACAAAGGGTAAAACATGTAACTGCAGCAGCATTTGACTATATTCTGCGCAGTAAGAAAACCTGAAGTCATTTTCAAGGTCCACCATTTCTTACTTCTCTTAAGCTGGGTCAAGTTTCTAAGCTTTCTAACTCTCTGTTATCTAGCTAATGAAAAGAAAATAGGATTCTACTGAGTCTCCTATCTACCTACTCCAGCACTTCTGTGAAGATCAAATGAGATGAGGCATGGGAAAACGCTTCACAAACATTTTGTTAAACTGTAAAATAATTGCGCCTGGCTATAAACCAAGTCCTGTTCCTGGGCTGAAGAAACTGCAGGGAGGCTAGTCACTAAGGAGATGAAGCTGAGAATTACTGACTGGCACCCAGAATCATGGTTTCCAGGCTAGGCTGGGCTGTGGGCTGCATTATGCACCATGGGGTCTTGGCAGCATTGGCTGCAGTTTGGTGGGCTATCGCTCTGGGGTGGTGGCGGGATCTGTGTCCCACTTGGGGGAAGCCAAGTGTTACTTTGTCAGCACCAGGTCCATGGTGCCATTTTCTTTGTAAATGGCCAGTGCGCATCATGGCAGCTCCTGCATTGAGTATGCGTCACAGTGACCACTTATGGATGGACACTTAACATTTTAACCTTTTATATATATATGTACTAGAAGCCTAGTGCAAAAAAATCATGCATGAGGGGGCAGGAGGGGTGTCCCTCAGCCCAGCCTGCACCTTCTCCAATCTGGGATCCCTTGAGGGATATCTGACTGCCTGTTTAGACCTGATCCCAGTAGGATCCAGGCTAAATGGACAGTCGGACATCCTTCTCACAATCCAGGACTGCTGGCTCCAAACTGCTCACCTGCCTGCCTCCCTGATTGCCCCTAACCACTTCTGCCTGCCAGCCTGATCACCTGCTAACCACTACCCTGCCAGCCTAATTGATGTCTAACTGCTCCTGTGCCAGCCTGTTTGCCCCCAACTTCCCTCCTCTGCTGGCCTGATCACCCCTAACTGCCCTTCCTTGTAGTCTTGGTCACCCCCAACTGCCCTCCCTTACAGGCCTGTTCCCTCCCAACTGCCTTCCCCTGCTGGCCTGATGGCCCACAACTGCCCTCCCTTGTAGCATGGAATCTCCCACTGCCCTCCCCTACTGGCCATCTGTGGTGGCCATCTTGTGTCCACATGGAGGCAGGATCTTTGACCACATGGGGGAAGCCCTCTTGTGTGCTGGAGTGATGGTCAATCTGCATATTACTCTTTTATTGGATAGGATAGAGGCCTGGTGCATAGGTGGTTTTCCCTGAAGAGTGTTCTGGATCAGGGTGGGGGTTCCCTTGGGGTGTGAAGTGGCCTGGGAGAGGGGCTTGTAGTGGTTTGCAGACTGGCCATGCCTCCCAGCAGCCCAAGTGGAGGCCCTGGTATCTGGGATTTATTTATCTTATACAATTGAAACTTTGTAGCCTAGAGTGGAACCAAGCCTTCCACTTGCTCCATGGCGACAGCCATTTCTGTTTGAAACTTTGTAGCCTAGAGTGGAGGCCTATGCACTAGGGCTGCAGAAGTTTGGCTTCCTCCACTGCCCTGGCAACACTAGCCTCTGCTCTCTCCAGCTGTGTGGCTGCTGCCATTTCTGTTTGGATTATGTATCTTTTATAACTGAAACTTTGTAGCACTGAGTGGAGGCCTAGACCAGCAACAACAGGAGGAAAGCTTGGCTTCCTCTGTTGTTGGAGAAACCCAAGCTTCTCTCCTGCTCTCACTGGCCGCAGCCATCTTGGTTGGGGTTTATTTGCATAATTTGCTCCTGATTTGGCTGTGGGCTTGGCTTGATCAGAGGTACAGTCAATTTGCATATTACTCTTTTATTACATAGGACAGACTAGAGGCCTAATGCACAAAATTTGTACAAGGGCCTTGGCCCTGGCCTCTGCCTGCTGCAGCTTTGTTCAGAAGGACGGACATCCAGAAGGACATCTGGTCTAATTAGCATATTATGCTTTTATTATAGACTAGTGGCCTGGTGCAAATTAAAGGAGAATTAATTAGAGAAAATATTTTAATATTGCTATTTGCCCTTTCTTTATAATGGGCTTCTATTGGCTTCAGAGGTTCATTGTGATAATAGTTGGTCTTCCGACATACTCTGTTGTCACCAAGGCCTGGGGAGGGATGGTTGGAATCAAGCTCTCTCCTCCCTACTGTCAGGATCAGGAGTGGGGGGGAGATTGGGGTAGGCCTGGTGGTTAAAGGGGTCTATTCGGGTTTTCCTTCCCACAGCAGCCAGAAGCTGGCCACAACCCCAAGGTTGCCACTGCTTGCCATCTGTGCAGTGCCACTCCTACTCCGCCACCAGTTGCCTCCTTCTGTGGGCAAAAGACATAGGGTGCCATCATGTGGCTGACCTGGGCCTTCCTCTGTGGAGAGATAGCTGGCAGACCCCACCCACTCATCAGTGTCACTGGCCAATGGCCTGGGCCTCTCTCTGTGGGGCAATGGATCACAGGGCCCCCAGATCAATGCCCCACAGAGGGAGGCCCTTCCACCTGGCCTGGGCTCCGCCACTGATCTCCACCCACACTGCTGGGGCTCTGGGATCAATGGCAGAGCAGAGGCAGGCATTTCCTACCAGGCCTGGGTTCCACCATTAATCCCCGCCCACAGGGAGGCCCTGCCCACCAGGCCTGCGCTCTGCGATCAGTGGTCACACACAGGGAGGCCCTGCCTTCCCTGCCCACCCTGCCAGGGCCCTGTGATCAATGCTGTGCAGATGGATGCCCTGCCCACCCGACTGGGGCTCTGTGATGGGCTTTCCCAGCCTTGGCGCCTTGCCTTATCCTTTGCAGCCACGGTTTTCTCCCGGTCTAATTAGCATTATTACCCTTTTATTAGTATAGAGTCCCACATGGAGGCTAAAGAAAAATTTGTTTAGCCATCATTAAAATTTTCTGGAATTAAAAAGACCTGTTATTTCACTATTCCTCGTGCACAGTAACATCCATCTTCAGTGTACATTCAAGAAGTACGTAAATAGGCATTCTAGGAATGCCTTCTTCATTTCTCAGTAGATTGACTTCCCAAAGGATGCTGCCCCACAGTGACTTAAACTGTATGGATGCTCTTAGATGCAGTCCTTTACATGATCCATGATGGTCTCAAATGATGCTTTTGACCAAGAAAAAGAAAATAAATGCAAACAGCAAAATGAAAGAAGACTACAATCGCACCTGCCCAGCTCTCCCTTACCACAGGCTTTTCTAAGCTACCAACTTTTCAGTAAGTTGATGGCAGGCCGGGATGAAAAACCAGGTTCTCCATTTTCTGATTCAGATTGTTCTTAGAAATAATGAGAGCATCTATTTATCTAGTAGTTAGCATATAAATATTAGTACTATTATTTATATGGGGGTAGAGAAATGACATGTAACTTGGCCTATACTACTCACTACACACTCACGTTGTTTGCTTTCCCTAAATATACAGGAATTCATAATAGGCTCCATGTGCCTCTGCTTGCCATCAAGAACTCTGAATCCCACCGGCTGCTTTCATCCCTGTTCCCTCTTCATTCCAAAGGGACCCAAGAAGAGAGTCTGCCTGTACCATTCTAGTTAACACAGTTACCATGTTATCCCTGCTCCCCTCAGCTTTTATTTCACTCTCATTTCAAACCTTAATCCAGAGGGGCTAGGTGATTACTGATTTGATCAGGATGAGAAAAGTAAAGGCACTGTAAAACTATGAAAAGGCAGACTGCTGAAAGAGAAGGGTGAGTTTCTATATTCTTAAGACCTAGGATGTTTACCTTCTCAATGATGCCTCTCTGAGATAACCTCTCTACTTCTTGCCAAGATATACCTTCAAACCACCTTCGAACCCTTTCCACAGATTGACACATGGCATTATGCCAAGTGAAAATAAAAAAAAAAATGGTTTTGAGCCCTGGATGGTGTGCTAAGTGGTTAGAGCATCAGCCTGTGCACCTAAAGGTCCAGGATTTGATTCCCAGTCAAGAGCACTTACCATGGTTTCGGGTTCATTCCCCATCCCTGGTCAGGGTATATGCAGGAAGTACCTAGTCTAAGTGTCATTCTCTCTCTCTCTCTCTCTCTCTCTCTCTCCCTCCCTCCCTCCCTCTCTCTCCCCCCCTTCTTCCTCCCTCCCATTTACTCTCTCTGAAAAACAATGGAACAAATATCCTCAGGTGAGGATTAACAAACAAAAATGTGGTTTGAGAAGAAACCAAGTGACAGATCATGCAATGCTTATAGATTTTTCTCAATTTAAATGAAAACTTTTTGTCATATACGTTTTTTCACTTAAAGATATTTATAAAATGTTATTTTTATATAATAAATTGAAGGGAATTTTCCATTTAAAAGAAATTTCCAATTGGCTATTAATAGACTGACTAAACTGAAGTTAGCAACTTCTCTGAATCCTCTGAGGCTAGCAAGGCATTTGGTAGGCACTTAATGATTACCTGATGAATGGTTGAGCCCCTTACAAAAAATATTTCTCCCTGTTTTATCTTTAATGTTCTATCTATTTAGGTTACAACTGAAAAACACATGCCTACACAAACCCCATGAGGTGGAATCAAACTCTCTCTTCCCAATAAAGTAGCAAAATTAATGTACAAAAGTTTCAGAATTTTTTAAAGTATATATTTCAATAAGGTGTTTCCATCATTGAGCCTCCTATGGATTTGAAAAGTCTCCATAAAAATATAATACATATTTTCTGAATGTTTGTTTTTATTTACCATTGTTACACAATTTTTAAAAAATAAAAACAATTTCCAAAGAATATTTTTAGTGGAACAAACTTTCTATAGAATTCAAACTTCATTAGAATGTCTTTTTAAAATATATTTTATTGCTTTTTTACAGAGAGGAAGGGAGCGGATAGAGAGCAGAAACATCAATGAGAGAGAAACATTGATCAGCTGCCTCCTGCACACCTCCTATTGGGGAGGTGCTCACAACCAAGGTACATGCCCTTGACTGGAATCAAATCTGGGACCTTTCAGTCCACAGGCAGACACTCTATCCAGTGAACCAAACTGGTTAGGGCTAGAATGTCTTTTTATTTTAAATTTTAAAAAGGAAATTTTCTTAGTCCTTAATCTTTTGTTCTTAACACCAGTCACTGTAAAAACAAATAGTTAAGGAGTAACGAAACACTGCAATCATGGCTAAATTGACCTAGATCAAAACAAGACAAGTCAAAACAAAAACTAAACACTGACTCTAACACAAGCCACTGGCAGCATTCCCAGAAGGTCACCAAACTTGGACTTGAGAAAACTGTCAATGTTTCCTGAAATGTTCAACCATATCTTCTGCATTTTTTCATTGGTGAAAACCAAGATGTCAAAAAAACAATAAAGGGGGGTGGGAGAATTAAATTAAATTAAATCCTTAGAAAAGATAAACCTAGTGGAAATGATTGTCCTTTTCACAACAGATACTTACAGATTAATTTCTTGTCATTGTACACATGTTGTTTTCAGTCGTTTTTCATTAAGGAAATCCTTGAAATAAATAACCCTAAAATCAAACTGGGTTAAAAAGGACAAGAAGACCTATAGTAATATTCCAAAAACACCCTCTCCTGAATTATGTGCCACTTGGTACATGATCTGATTTTTCAGAAGGCAAGGTAGTTGAATGAAAAAAATGCTGCAAAGAAGACAGGAGACCTGAGCTGCTATTCAGGGCCACCATGAGCCCTTAGCCAAGAATGATGCCTCCACGCCTGTTTCCTCATTTATATTATACAAAAATCTAATCTCCCTGTTATAAAAAGTTTATGAGTACATGGGAATCCCATGGATGTAATAGACCTCTCTTTATAAAGGACATAATTACATTATTCCTTTCCACAGTAAATTAACCAAGCAAGTTAAATTTTTTTTCATGAGGTTGAGCATCAGTATTCTAAACAACTGTTTTAAGTGATTCCAAAGTGCAATCAAGTTTGAGAACCACTGACTTAAAGCAGTGACTCTTAACGCGTGATCTCTGGCCAGCAGCATCCATGCACTCTTCAGCCAGACTGCTTAGCCTTGCCCCTGACTCTGGGACTTACTAGTTGTTTGAACTTGGACAAGTTACATAATCTTTTCTTTCTCTTTTTTTACTTTTGCTTCTATTGATTTTTAGAGAGAGTGAAAGGGATGGGGAGAGACAAAGAGAGAGAAACATCAATGTGAGAGAGACATGTTGATTGGTTGCCTCCTTCACAGGCCCTGACCAGGGCCAAGGAACAAGCCTGCAACTGATATATGTGCCCTGGACTGGAATCTAAGCCAGGACCCTTCAGTCTGACAGCCATCACTCTATGCCTTGAACCAAAGAGCTAGGGGGTAGGAGCAGGCTAGGAGAGGTCAATGGGGGAAACAGGGAACATATATAACACTTTCAACAATAAAGATTTTTTTAAAAAAAGGACAAGACGACCTATAGTAATATTCCAAAAACACCCTCTCCTGAATTATGTGCCACTTGGGCAAAGAATGTGTCTTTAATCATGAGGTGGAGAAAGTTGAGAAACTCAGCATCCATGGCTAATTCTCTTTGAGTGAGTTTAAACCACCTGCCAGAAATAAGCATTTCAACTTTGTTTTCACAAGAATGATAATGAATCAAGCTAAAGAATTATTATTGCATGCTGAACAGTGTAATCTAAAGATAATAAATAACAAAATTAAAATATGTACCCATTTTCTGTGATGTGTTTACTCACAAGACTTTCAAGATTGGATTAATAGTAAAACAATCCACTTTAAAACAAATAGGTCCTCAAAATGAACCCAAATGAATGCCAGGTAACTCTTATCAAAACCTTTCTAAGTGAGCCAGGTTATGTAAATCAAGTGCAATTACAGAGTTGTGTATGATCATCTCTGCTCCAGGCCTTATGGAGAATTTAAAACTACTGCAGGGCATTGCAATATTGATCATTCCTAATTGACCACATCCTGTTACTGAATTGCAACATCACATACTCTCTTAGCTCTTCAGTTAAATTATCCAGAACATTAATTTGAGTACTGAGAGTCTGAATTTGCTTCCACAAGCCTTCATTTTTCCCATCAAGAGATGTGCCTCTGATCTTCCCTTTTCATCCCCACAGCTATTCATTTCATACACACTGAGCCAAACAAAAAACCCTACTTACATTAAAATGTAATTACATTTAATTTAATAACATTAAATTCTAATTCTATTCAATTTAATAACATTAACTTGTAATTTCAACAGTATCCTAATAAAGACCTGATTTCCTGAATGGAGGAGTCACTAAGATGTTTGTTTATATGCTGGCACTTGGATTATGTTTAGTCTTTTAGAAGTCATGCAAGTTTGGTAATAGGCAGGGTATAATCCTTTGCATTTGAAATGCAAATCAACACTACAATGAGATACCACCTCACACCTGCCAAAATGGCTATTATCAACAAAGCAAGTAATAACAAGTATTGGAGAGGTTGTGGATAAACAGAAAACATTCACTGATGGTGGGTATGTAAACTGGTACAGCCACTACAGATAACAGTATGGCAGTTTCTCAAAAAATTAAGAATAAGTTACCATATGAGCTGAAAACCCTTCTTCCGGGTGTCTACCTGAAAAATATGAAAGTCTTTAGTCACAAAAAGATGTATGCACCCCTTTGATCATTGCAGCACTATTCATGGTACCCAACTCATGGACACAACAAAAGTTTCCTTTGATTGGTGATTAGATAAAGATGTGATATATGCATACAATGGAATACTAGTCAGCCATAAGAAAAGATAAAATACTGCCATTTAGGACAACATGGATAAATCTTGAGAATATCATGCTAAGTAAAATAAATCAGATGGAAAAAGTCAAGAATCATTTGATTTCACTCATATGTCAGATATAAAACTAAAAAAACAACAACAAATGAACAAGCAAGAGAAACAAAAATTCATAGATTCTGACAACAATATGGTGGTTACCATTAGAAAAGGAGAGGGGGGAAGGAAGCCAAGATGGCAGCATAGGTAAACATCTAATCTGCTGCCTCGCACAACAATTTTAAAACTGAAACTAAAAGACAAAATGTCTATCACCCAGAACCACAGGAAAGCTGGCCAAGTGGAAGTTCTGCAACTAGACGGAGCATTGAGATGAGCACGAGCGCTGAAAAGCTAAGGTATGGAGGTGCCCGAACCGGGCTGGCAGCAGGTGACAGGGCGCTGCTGTTTTCAGCCCTAAGGGAAACAAGCTCCTGATTACTCTGAACTCATTTCTGGAGAGAGGCTAGCGATCCAGACTCCTACAGAGAGAAGCTGGACGGTCTGCCATCAGGTCGGAAAGTGAGGGTGGCTCCCTTGCAGAGGTGCCCGCAGCAATTAGTGTTCACAGCACAGGACCCACGGGACTTGGAAACGCAGAAACGGCTGAGTGTCAGGCATTGCAGTTTGCCACGCCCTAGTGACTCCCTGAGACCCCAACCCCTACAATCTGCAAACCTGCCCTAGCTGTGCACAGATGCATTTGCATATAAATGGCCTGCCCTATCACAACTTAATCTAACAAACTGCAGCTCTGGTCAGCCCAGGAGAAATCTGCAGACCTCGCTGTAGCTCCTGCTGTGTCACCTATGACAGTAGCTGATCTGCACCCCATTGGAGACCCAGAAGCTAGTGTATCTAGAGGTCAGTGTGAGACGACACCAGAATTCAACTACTCACATCCATAAGTGACACATTCAAGAGGCAGACTCAGTGAGCACCAAAGCCCCACTGAAGCAAGTCCTGACCCAAAGATGTGTCTCTAGTACAGCAGTTCTTCCACTTCATCAGCACAGAAAAGCAGCAAAATTTTGACACAAAGAAACATGTCACGAATGAAAGAAATGGAGGACATAGAGTTCAGGACCACATTTATAAGGTTACTCAAGAATCTTCTAAAAACTGCCGAGAAACTTGAGGAGACCTTCAAGGACCTTAATGAGAATGTCAAGAAAATGGAAAAGGACCAGTCAGAAATTAAGCATACATTGACTGAAATAAAGAATATACAGAAATTCAATGGTAGATCAAAGGACTCCAAGAATCAAACCAAAGATCTGAAATATGAGAAGACAAAAAACACCCAACCAGAAAAACAAAAAGAAAAAAGAATCCAAAAATATGAAGATACTGTAAGGAGCTTCTAGGACAACTTCAAGCATACCAACATCCAAATTATTGGACTGCCAGAAGAAGAGAGAGCAAAATATTGAAAACTTATTTGAAGAAATAGTGACAGAAAACTTTCCCTACCTGGTGAAAGAAATAGACTTACAAGTCCAGGAAGTGCACAGAACCCCAAACAATAGGAATCCAAAGAGGACCACACCAAGACACATCATAATTAAAATGCCAAGGAGAAAAGACAAGGAGAGAATCTTGAAAGCAGCAAGAGAAGAACAGTTGGTTACCTACAAGGGAGTACCCATATTACTGTCAGCTGATTTCTCAACAGAAATTATACAGGCCAGATGGGAGTGGCAAGAAATATTCAAAGTGATGAACAGCAAGAACCTACAACCAAGATTACTCTACCCAGCAAGGCTATCATTCAGAATTGAAGGTCAGATAAAGAGCTTCACAGACAAAAAAAAGTTAAGTGAGTTCATCACTACCAAACCAGGATAATATAAAATGCTGAAAGTATTCTTTAAGAAGAGGAAGAAGGAGAAAAAGGTAAAGACAAAAACTATGAACAACAAAGTGACAACAAATATACCTACCAACAAGTGAATCTAAAAATCAAGTGAATGAAAAATCTGATGAACAGAATGGACTAATGAATATAATAGAATTAAGGACATATAAAGGGAGTGGACTGATAATTCTCAGGGGGAAGAGGGTGTGAGGGGTGGGGAAGGGATAGGACAAAAATCTTATACCTAAGGATGAAAACAGGATAAGGGCATGGGGTGGGGTGGGGGATTGGGTGTAGGAAAGCTATTGGGGCGGGGGGGGGGAGGGGGGAAGAGGAACACCTGTAATAATCTGAACAATAAAGATTTATTTTTAAAAAAAGGAAAGGGGGGAGGAAGTAAAGGGTAAGGTGGTCTCTTTTTTGACAGAAAGAGATTTGACTTTGGGTGGTAAACACACAATGTAATATCAAGATGATGTATTATAGAATTGTTCACTTGAAACCTATATAATTTTATTAACCAGTGTCATCCCAATAAATTTAATTTTAAAAAGATGCAAGATGAGTCATAAAAAGGTACTCAAGTTAGAAATCTAATAGTCATTTTATCACTGACATTAAAGGATAATCAAGACTACTTTCAAAGTACAGAATCATTTGGCATTCTTTTTGGAATTACTAATTTTTTTTTTCCAGTGGAACTATTTGGTCCTCAGAGAATCATCTGGATCAGGTCCAATCAAATAATGTGAACGAAGTTGCTTTTAGTATATATGATTTGATTCATTTTGAAATTACTGCAATTAAGAAGAAAAATGACCTTTAACTGACCTCAACCACCCTTTTTGCCAATTTAGGCCTGTCCTTTCGGTGTGTCCTCATTTTGCTTTTTCTTGTATTATTTTGAACAAATCTTGATATAGCTGGTAAAGGTTTCATTTTATCCTCTCAAGAACCTAAGAAACACCAGATAGTACTTCCCAACTGGTTCTCTTGGAGGCCACAGTGTGCCACTTACGATGCCCTCTTCCTATATAAATTTTCTTTTATAAGGAATGACTATATCCTGGATAGCATGAGTTTAAGACTATTTAAATGTGAATGTAAATAGATTATAAACTCTAACATAGAGTTTAAATCCTTCACAGGGAGTGTAGATAAAAACAAGGCTGTTCATTTGAAACTAGGCTACTTTAAATTTTTTTTTCTAGAAAGTTCTATAAACGTAATAAAATTCTGAAGATAAATTGAGGATGTCTGTATATTCACATTTGGGTAAAAAGCGAAAACTTTAAATTCTAAGGGTGATGTTGGTATGTAAATAAATACAAAACCTAACTGTGTTATCAGTATCTGTACTTTTTATATTATGGTGTGGTATGTGCATATTTTAAGCTAACAAATATTTAATTAACTCTGTGAGACACTTTAGGAGGATTATTTCATTTAACTCAGGCAACAATTTTGAAGTATGCATTATTCTACTACAGTCCCCATTTTACAGATGAGAAAAGTGAGGCTTGGAGAATTTATGCCACTATCCAAGAGCAGGGACCAGCGGACCAGCAGGTGTAGAACCTGTGGCTTGAGCCTCAGACCAAGGCCCCTATTCGTAACCACTATCTCCATTTCCCCCAGTTTTCTCAACACAAGCTTAGTGCCTGTCCCTTAACACGCTAATATACCTCAATCGTAACTTGGCATAGACAGCAGCTTGGAAAGTAAACATTCTCTGCACAGAAAGTCTTGGTACAGTTAGCACTATGTTCACCCCAGCACACGTGCCGGGACTGGAGTCATGCCTATTCTAGCTTTTTTAGCCAATGTTAGATTTTCTAATCCACTTAAGCTTATTTGCAAAGCCATTTTTATTTCTGTACTAATGACTTTAGAAAAAGCTGGATTTTTTTAGCCAAAATTTTTAAATCTCAGGTCTCTATTAAAAGGGGGAAGCGGTGGGGAACGCCACTTCAGACATTCCAGAGACCTGTAATGCTGAATTCCCTCTCACTCTGGAGAATTGGCACGAATCCCTGAAACCTCCGAATGCTTTTAAAACGGGACTGCCTATGAGTCCTGTAATGTGTGCTGATGACAGGACTGAACTGGGATCATGTCATCGGGGAGCCAAAGATTCGTGTGATTACAGCTAGAAGACTCTCATTTATATTTCTTCTTTGACTTCATTTCAACTCTGGAGGGGGAAAAAAGAAAAAAGAAAATTCCTAATCTCTCCTAAAGCAAATATGCTAATTCTACTATGTAAAAATTGCTCAAGATAATGGCAAGCATCTGTCCTTTTATGGGATCCTCCAGAGTCCAGAGTATAACTTAGATTTTCCAAAAAACGGTCTGTTTCCTCCCCCATCCCACTGGGGAGGAGGCTTTGCAAGGTGTTTGCCCTTACCCTAGCTCAGATCCAACCTAAACTCTCAAACTCCACAAACTCCAGCATCACCTGAGGGCTCACTAAAACAGAGAGCTGGGCCCTGCTCCCAGTGTCTGCCCCGCCCCAGATTTTGCATTTCTGAGTTCCTAGGTGACGCTGAAGCTGGGAGCCAGAGACCACACTTTGAGAACCAACTGCTCCAACTCGCTGGTTCCCAATTCACATGGGAATCACCTGATAACAGTTTTCTAAATGCGGATGCCCAAAGTCCCGCTCCCACATAGTCTGATTTCATTGGCCTGGGATGCTGCTCAGGCACGGAATTGTATTCACCAGTGAGTCCACTGTGCAGCAAGCGTGAAGAAGTGCTGGTCCGCCCCACGCAGCCCCCAGCCCGGCGCGCCCCGCTTCCCGTTCCCGGGGCGCACCACGTGTGGACGCCACAGCCCCTTCCAAGGAGATAAAGGCAGACAGAGATGAGTTTCGGGGAGTAAATCCCCGCGAGTTATTCTCAGAGGCCAAACGCTGAGGAAGCAATCAACGCCCACGGAACCTCTCTGTTCATTAACACCCAAGTCACTTTTGCAAGACAAACTCTGACATCCCATCCACCGAGCTGGGCGCGGAGTCTCCCTCTCGGTTCACCGAGCGTGTCAGCCTCGGGAGAACAACTGCACACTCGGAACCCCCGACGTGCCAAATGCAGCCCGGGGAGGCCAGCGCTGAAGCCCCCGAATGGTCACTTTGGCCGGGAGAGTGGAGGAGGCGGTATCGCCTTACCTAGCGCGGCGTCCTGGCTCGGGGTTCCCGGCTCAGGGAGCTGCGTTCTGCACCGGGGTGTCCCGGGCGGTGACCAGCCCCGGCGCGGAGAGAAGCGGGACTGCTCTGGTTTGCCGCCCTCCGCCCGGAGCCCGTGTCCCGGCGGCGCCAGTGCACAACTCGCGACTCGGGAACTCGCTCTCAGCCCCCTGGAGGCGGAGCCCTGGAGATAAGGTTCGCGCTCCCCACCCGCCCCCTTTCCGGGGCGAAGGCCAGAGGGTGGGTTTTGGATCGGGATCTCCGAGAGCGAACTGTGAGTGGAAGCCTGATAGAAACAGACTTCAAATCCTGCTGGGACCCGAAAATGTACTCCTGGGAGGAAGCAGAACGCGGGGCGGCCAGGAAGCAGGGAGGATAAGGCAACTGAGAGGTTGAAAGGACAGGCACTAAGCGAGGTTGGGGGGGCTGGGAGCCCTTCCTTCCTGGGCCAGGGAGAAAGGCCCCCGGGGCGCCTGGGTGAGCCACCCTAATCCGCCCTACAGGAAGATGTACCTGCCTTTAACCTAAGGTAATAGCTGCTGGAAAACCTGCGAGGAGTTCACTTTCAGGCAAATAGGCAGTTAGTTACCTCAGAGGATTTAGGAGATCCAGGGAAGTCCTGGAATAATGGGCACTGCCTTGTGGCGATAAAAGGATGCCCTGTGTTCGGCCCCTTTTAGTCCATTCTTCACAGAGCACTCAGGAAGTTCTTTAACATTCCTGTGCCTACCCCTCCATTGCTTTCCGGCCCACAGCTGGCTCTCACCTGCCACTCTGCCCACTTCTCACTCTGCTTCCCCGCAGTGTGGCCTGTGGACCTTCCTATCCACACCAGTGTGTTCTCCTCTCATCTGCTATTTCTTCTGTTTCCAAAGCTCTGCTCCAGACGGTATCATGATTGCCTGCTTCTCCTCATTGAAGTCTCCTTCCCGAGAGTCCTTCTTGCACAACCCATCCAAATTTAAACCCCCACACACATGCCCATCCCCTAACCCCACTTCTTCTTTTGTTACTCTTTTGTTTTGATTCCATCTCAAGGTAATTCTATGAGGACAGAGAACTGGTCTTATACCCAGCTTTATCCTCTGCATCTAAAGCAATACCAGGAACACAGCAGGTGTTTAATAAATATCAGCTGAATGAATGAGTGGATTGATATCTCCTCAAGAGAGGCTCTTGACAAAGAAATGGCTTCCTTCAGTATCTCAATCCTACTGAATTCAAGGTCAGATATAAACAACAGGAATGATAATCATTTCCTACATTTCTTCATTCATTCATTTATACATTTGTGTTAGAGCCCATTGTTATGCAAATATGTTCCCTCATGGGTCATATCAATGAACATCCTATCTAATAAAAGAGTAATATGCAAATTGACAGTACCTTCACTATACCAAATAAGCCATGCCCACCAGCCAATCACAGGGTGATGGCGGAGAGGCCCTTTCTGGCCCTGGGTTAGGCCAGGCTGGGCTGTGGGTGGGGTCAGCCAGGCATGGCAGGGCCTGATCCATCACAGGGCCCTGTGGGGGCCCGGAGCCCAGGTCCAGAAAGGGCCTTGCCCTGAGAGGCCCTACCTGCACTGGGGTTAGGCAGGGCCAGGCTGTGGGCAGAGCCACCCAGCATGGCTGGCCCCGATTGATCACACAGCCCTGAGGTGGCCAGGTGCTGGGCTGTAGTCAGAGGAAAAGAGACACACTATACACAGGAATAAACATAAAGATTACAAAAGATTTCTCATCAGAAACAGTATAAGGGAGAAGATAGTAGAGCAACATCATTAAAGTACTTACAAGGATGAAAATTCTCTCAATTTATAATTCTAGACTGAGTGAAAATATTTTTAAAATAGTTTAAAATAGTCAGAAAAGTTAGAAATAGTTAAAAATATTTTTATGTATAAAAGATTGATTTTTTAAAATCACCAGCAGATTTGTAGTATAAAAATGTTAAAAGAAGTCCTGCAAGCAGAAATAAAATTTTGCCAGATACAAATAATGATCTATACCAAGAAATGGAAAATACCAAAGACAGTACATACATAGGAAAAAATATAATAGAAGTTTCTTATTATTGAAATATATTTAAAGATAGTTAACTATTTGAACAAATAATAATGTAATATCAGTTTTATAACATCTGTGTAAGTAAAATATATGATAACAATAGCACAAAGATTGCCTGGGAAAAATGAAGTTTTGTTACAGTGAAGTTTCTATACAAGATGTGAAGTGCTAAAATATCCACTTGAAGATACTGTGACAAGTTAAAATTCTATATAATGAAGAGCTAATATGCAAATAGTCATCACACCTTCATGTCATCATGCTATAACAGCTCAGACACTAAACACTGGGGAGTGAAGAATGGGGACCAGACAGGCTACGGACTGGGAGAGGAACAAGCCATGTTCCCAGATGCCGACAGTTGTGCTTGCCTCTCTGGTCTAGGAGAGGGTCAAGCGGCCTGCCTCACAGTCCTGGGCGCCAGCAGCTGCACCTGCGCCTGTGGCCCAGGAGAGGGACAAGCCGCATGCCCTGTGGTCCTGGGCCTGCGGCTGCCTGTGGCTGTGGCCGCCCTGAGTGAAGCTGGCCCAGGTCCTGGGTGGCTATAGCTGGCCAGAGGGAGGGAAGCCTGGGTCCCAGGTGTGGGGCAAGGCAGAGGCAGTTAGGGGCAATCAGGCCAGCAGGGGAGCACTTAGGGGTGATCAGGCTGGTAGCGGAGCAGTTAGGGGCAATCAGGCAGGCAGGCAGAGGTGGTTAGGGATGATCGGGCAGGCAGGCAGAGGGGTTAGGGGTAATCAGGCAGGCAGAGGCAGTTAGGGGCGATCAGTGAGGCAGGCCAGTGAGAAGTTAGGAGTCAGTGGTCCTAGACTGCCAACAGTCAGACATCCCCCAAGGGGTCCCTGATAAGAGAGGGTGCAGGCTGGGCTGAGGGAACCTCCTCTCCATGCACGAATTTCATGCTCCGGGCCACTAGTATAAAAATAATTTCCAATATAAAGATATGAATAACAACTTCAAACAATACTTTTATTAATAAAAAGAATACATTCCAAATTCTCAGCAAATGACCTCTTCTACTTTGCAGAGAAACCAAAGCTTTGCCAAAACCAAACCTACACCCAACTGTTTCTGCTTTGCATCCATTAAAATAGAAAAGGACTCCCCCACATTTTATATATCAAATTCTCAACAGCTAAAGCATATTTAATCAAACCATCACAACTGAGATGAAAAGCTACAACCAGAAGTCAGCACCAGTGAGAGTAAGTGCCATATTTGTATTGCTCACCACTACATTCTGATGGGAACAATCAACATTCATTAAATGAATGGATGAACCTAATGTGCCAAGACGAAGGGATAATAATGTCACTGAATATATACCGAATGCACTGATAAATTCCATGCACCAGACTAGACATTTGGGGCATAGCTGTGAATAAAACAAGGCCCTGCTCTTCCTCATAAATAGCTCACACCACCCTGAAATACTGTGCCAATCACAGAAGAAGACAGTTCTCAAATGCTCTTTCTAGACTTGCAGACAGGGTCACTTTTTGTTTCTGTGTCTCTGAAAGACTCCAATCATCTCAATCCCCAAGTTACTACATGATAAAGCTTAACAAACTTTCCCCCTATTGAATCGTAATGATGGCCAACTTCTCAGCCCCAGACAGGTATCTTTTCTGTCCTCCAGCCTTCCTTGCCTAGATAATTTTGCATATTAGGCTCTGTGACTTGAAGCCCTCATTTCTTTATCAATTAGGGCTCCTTGGTTGTAAGCACAGAATTGGTTTCTAATTTACACATAAAATGAGTCCTTTGAAAATATATAGGTAGCTCACAGAAGGTCTAGAAAGCCACATTTAAGAAAAGAGGAACCAGGTAAAGCTGCAGTGGTTAGCAGGAATTACTTAGCATTCTTTTTTTTCTTTTCTTTTTTTAAAAAATATATTTTAGTGATTTTTTACAGAACGGAAGGGAGAGGGATAGAAAGTCAGAAACATGGATGAGAGAAAAACATCGATCAGCTGCCTCTTGCACGCCCCCTACTGGGGATGTGCCCGCAGACGCTCTATCTACTGAGCCAAACCGGTCTCGGCTTACTTAGCATTCTTAAAAGAATTGCACCAATGATAGAAATGAGCTACCCCTCCCCTATTCATATATTAGTTTACTCAGTGTATAAGGATAGTGAATTTCATTGGCCTAGCTAATGAACAGAGCAATCTAATTGTACTGGTCTGCTGCTAAAATTGCCCACAGTGGGGGGTGGGGGGGGGAAGATTTTTCAAAGGAAACCAGGAGGCTGGTACCATAAAAAGGAAAAATGAGTGCTGGGTGGGCAAACAAAAACAGAGCAACCTCACACACACAAAAAAAGCTATTCTATTTCCTTAGGACATTTTTGGACCCAACTATAGGAGCCATCTCCTGCTGCTTCCAATACTTATATCCTACGGTTTGATGGATAAATACAAAGGGCCTGATGTACAATAATTGTATTCTATGCAAGAAGATATGGCATATAATAGTCATACCTTAGAAATAATTGGATTGGAAAATACCTCAGGTTATCACTACTGAGCTATAAGACCTTGGGGACTCCCTCATTTCTATTTCTAGAAATGTCACAGCCCAGAGGACATCATCCACATAGACTAGCTTAGAGATGACACATTATACATGGGTTAAAGGTTTTCTAGGACTTTGGAAGGTAAGTAAAGAGGGTTTTTTGTTGGTTTGGGGATTTTTTTTTCTTCAATTTTGAACTGAAGGACTACGTAAGCCTAGATCTTCTCAGGAGAGACCCTGGCTGAGAATGAAGCCAATACAGACAAGAGCACATTACAGAAAAAGAAAACAATCTACTGACATCTTTTGAGTATCTATAGGTATCCAAAAAAATGTATACACACTTGGAATAATTATAAAGGCAGTGTTTATTAAAATACATTTCATTTTCAAAAGGTAGTAGAATCTACAGACATAGCATGTATATATTTTTGGAACGCCCTATATATCCAGCCAATGCTGAAACTAAGCATATTTTTTCAATTTTTCCCTTTCGTGAGCCAATGGATTTTTTTTTGTTTAAGCTAATTTAATTGGGTTTCTGTTGCTCTCAATGAGAAGAGCTCTAACTTGAACACCCAAAATCAATTCCAACATGAAAGACTCTTAAGAAAAATGTCAACATAAAATCCGTTTGTGTGTCAAATTCTTAAATTTATAGCTTTAAATGCTATCAATCCTTCATATCAGAGCTTGGCATCAATAATGGACATTTTTATAAGTCCTTTTTAGAGTCCAAAAATCCAAGATAATTTGATTCATACACTAATGTGGTTGGATGATCTTCAGATCTTTTTTTTTTTTTTTTGAGGGAATGTTCTTTGACCTAAATGTGACATCCTAAATTGTCAGGTAAAGATGCAAAAAATATATAGATATACAAATATACCCAAAAGTGCAGTCAGAGAGTTTGAAGATAATTCTCCCATTTCATAGTTTCTTTTGTCATCAATTTCAGAATACCAAGTCCTTATTAATTCATTTACAAATGAATTAATATTCCCTAGGCTTTGGGTCATGTTTCTCATATTTTTATTTCAGGGCTGCATGGAAAATTCAACCTCCCTTCCAGTGAAACCACAGCATAAAAATGAGAAACTACTTCTTTCTAATTAGTTGTAGAGATGATTTCTTGTTAGTCCTCTCCCTACAGAAACTCTTCAAAGATGCTTCATTGTGGTTAGCCCAGTGCAGAGGGAAGACAAGAGGTGGTTGGCCTCAGTGTTGAAGTCATTCACATGCAGGAATCTTCAAAAGTAGAAGGAAGATACAGTCTTTGTTGGTGAATTTGTTTATTATTGAAATGTTGCATCTAAAGTGAAACAACATATTCAGGACTGGCTTTCCTTTGAATTACAGTTGAAAATTGGATATATCTGCTATAAATGTGTGGGTGGGTTTTCTGGTCTATTCCAAGAGGGAGTCCCCAAACTAGTGTATCTAGCCATAAAGTCTATAGTGTTTTTTTCAGTAGGATATACCTCTGAAACCAATGATTGTGTCTTAATGATAATAGACAGCATTTAAAGAATAGCATACACATATGTGCAAAAATTATTTTCTCCAGGGGGAAAAAAATGGAAATAACTTCCTATCAACAAGAACTCTACAAGTCTCTGAATTCTTTTAGAAATGGTTAGTAACAGGCTGGAATAGATTTTTTTTTAAAAAAAAAAGAGTATTCCATTGGCTTTGAAGTTAAAATATCAATATATAAAAATAATTATTTCAAGATCCAATAGGTGTGTGCAAAAATGATAAATATTTGAAGGTGTTAAAGTTACTTAATATATTCTTTTTTAAAAAATGTAACAAACTAAGTTTTCTTAAATGGCCTTAAAAGTCATTGTTTTCTTCCTCCAATAATTGTCTTAGTGCTCTTCTAAGATGTCTTTAAGTTCTGCCTAGGTCTCAGAATAATAATTCATGCAGGAAATTATGAGTGATGACCTTTTGGAGAAGACATTCAGTAAGTATGCTGTTTACTTTTTAAATAACCCTATGCTGATTGGGTTCACAATTCATTTTAACAATCACCAGATTTTTTTTTTCCCTGTTATAAGTCCTTTATTATCCAATCTACATTCCCCGCCAGGTAAATGACTCAGCACTCATTTCCTTAAATTTTAATTCTGTTTAATTCCAAATATATTTTTATAAAGGTCATTTTGACCAGATTTGAGATATATTTCATCATAGATATAAAAAATCCAGATGATGGATGAAATCATGTCTATGGTTCCTTTCCAGCTCTAACATGCATGGCCTTCTGTGGGGACAGTCAAGTCTTAGTTACAATTATACATAACAACCTTCCTTTTTATCCTAGTTCCCAAGTTTTATAAATCAAAATTAATTTAATAAGCTCTTTTAGATTCATCACTTTCTTTTTCAACTCTGGGTAGAAAACCTTTCTTTCCTAACCTCCTAAATTGATCATTATTCTTAAAAGTAAGAGTGTATGTCTACTTAGTGTTTGTATGGATTTTCCACAGTCCAACTGAACAGACCCTTGTGAGGCTAATCTTTCCTTAACAATATACATACCTTTTTAAAAAAAAATCATATGCTATCTCCAGAACATACCTTCATAAATGATGCTACTGGCCTGCAAAACGTCCTGTGGTGGGGAACAGAGAGAGCATCTTCTCCTCCCACTCTGCCAAGGTTGTTCCTGGCTGAAAGTTTACTTGGGAAGCCTCCTGGAGCAGCAGTGGGCAGGATGAATGCCTTGGCTGGCTGCACTTTCCAAGGTGCCAAGTTATTCATCCCTCTACTGTGCCAGAGTCCTCTGCTAGGATCTGTGTATAAGAGAGATGTGGCTTCCCCTCAGCCCTTGGAGAGACTGAGTGTGATAATGCCTTTGAACATGAATTAGAGAACACCACACTGTACCTGATAAAAACAGGTTTAAAAGAGGTCCCAGCCTGATCTATCACCCTACCTGGTCTCTGAGAGGCATAGAATGCTCAGGAGAAACTCTCTTGGTTTCTCCCAAATGTGGACTGGACAAGCCTAGGAGGTCTGCTTGGTTCAGCTGAAAGAAAGAGCCTCACCAAAGGTTCTCATCTAGTTATTCCTGGAACCTACATGAAGGTGGAGGTAAGAAAATAATTCTAGAGTCTCCCTTGGAATATTTCTGATTTTTTAAAATAACTTTATTGACTTCAAAGAGGAAAAGAGGAGAGAGAGATAGAAACATCAGTGATGAGAGAGAATCACTGATTGGCTGCCTCCTGCATGCCCCACTGGGGATCGAGCCCACAACCCGGGCATGTGCCCTGACCAGGAATTGAATCGTGACCTCCTGGTTCAGAGGTCAACACTCAACTACTGAGCTATGCTGGCCGGACTATTTCAGATTTTTTTTTACCCTACAGAGCTAAGGAGCTCCAGAGTATTTTTAGCAGAGACTTTAACCCTTAAAGGAATAAAGGAACGAGGTTCTCTAAATGATAACTAGCCTAAGATCAGACTAAAATCAAAGGCAATTTAATAGTCTCATTACACTGTTTAACCCTAGTTATTTTATCCTGCTCTTCTTTAGGAGTTGGGAAAATTTACTCTGAGGATGCTCTTATAGGGCTTCAGATCCAGTCCTTTTATTTCTGGTGGATATAGGGATATGGACAGATAAGTACTCATCTCATAAACAACATTATATTTTCCTTCATATCCTAATAGAACGTGTTCCCGCACTTTTATTCTCAGTGAAAATTTGTTTTATGTCAAAAAGTTTTTTACTTTGAAAATGTTTTCCATGTGAATAGAAAAAAATAAAAAATTTTAAATTAGTGTCAACTTACAAGAAATAACAAGTGTTGGAGAGGTTATGGAGAAAAAGGAATCCTCATTTACTGCTGCTAGGAATGTAGACTGGTACAGACTATGGAAAAACAGTATGGTAGTTCCTCGAAAAATTAAGCAGAGAGCTACCATATGACCCAGAAACCTCTTTCTGGATACCTACTTAAAATTGTTTTCTTTTTTTTTTTTAAACATACATTTATGAATTTCAGAGAGTGAGAGAGAATCATTGATCAGCTGCTTCCTGCACGTCCCCTACTGGGGACTGAGCCTGTAACCTGGGCCTGTGCCTTTGACCAGAATTGATCCTTGGGCTGACTCTCTACCCACTGAGCAAATTGGCTAGGGCAATTTTTGAAAACATGTATTCACTAAGATATATGCACCCCTATGTTCACTGCAGCATTATTCACAATGGTAAAGACATGGAAACAACCAAAGTGTCCTTTGATAGATGATTGGCTAAAGAAGACATGGGAAGAGGAACCAAGATGGCAGCATAGGTAAAACACAAAACTACAACTTAACGGCAGAACAAACATCATCCAGAATCACCGGAAAGCTGGCTGAATAGAAATTGCACAAATAAAAGTAAAGATATGATACTGTGACTCAGAGGAGCGGTAGAGGGCAGAGTTGAGGATACGCGCTGGAGTTAGAGGTTTGGAGCCGTGCGAGCGAGTGGATAAGGTGGGCAGCTGCAAACCCAGCTGGTTTTCTTGAACGGGGAGGGAGACAAAGGCGTCCCACTGCACTGATTCCCCAGTTCCAGGCAAAGGCCAGGGAACCCACATTCATATGGGGTGAAACTGGACAGTAAGAAGAAAGCATGCTGAAACTCAGGTGCTATAGAGATCTGCGAGCCTGTGGAGAAGGCGAGTAAACTTGGGAACTGCAGAAGCCATGAGCATGCAGAGAGGACTCATGACTTGCTCTCCCATTTGGGAAACCACCAGACTGCATTGTTTTGCAACCCTGGGTGAGAATTTGTTTGTGCAGACTCATTTGGGGATAGACTTAATTGTCCAGCAGTGGGTGGAGCTCGGTGGCTGCTTTCTCTCAGAGGTACTTGCAGTCATTACCACCTGGCACAGAGACCCAGGTGCCTCATAGGGCAGAGTTGACAGGAAATCAAGGCTGCCTGCTCAGCCTGGAGACTCTGCCCACCCAACCTGAGCACAGCTGATCCTCACAACCAATTGGCCTGGAGGTCAAACTCTCCTAGTGCTAACAACAATAATATAGGCTTAACTTCAACAAGACTGTGCAACCCATAAAGGGCTGCACTAAGAGTATCCACCTCAGGTAACTGGGGAGGCTGAGCCACTGTCTCTTTGAGGACATCTACCACACAAAGCTAATCGACCAACTCAGGGAAGCAGCCACAATGCAGACATGGAAAGAAATCAGATGTGAAAGAAATGGAGGGAAAAAAATGACTGGACATAGAGTTCAAAACCATGGTTATAAGGTTTTTCAAGAGGCTCCTAGAAAAGGCTGATGAACTTAATGAGACCTTTGAGGAAATGAACGAGACCTTCGAGGATATGAACGAGACCCTCGAGGATATGAACAAGACCTTCGAGGATATGAACGAGACCCTCGAGGATATGAACAAGACCCTCGAGGATATGAACGAGACCCTCGAGGATATGTAAAAGGACCAACTAGAAATTAAGCATACATTGACTGAAATAAAAAATATTATACAAAGACCCAAAAGCAGTCTAGAGGAACTCAAGAATCAAGTCAAAGATTTGAAATACAAAGAAGCAAAAAACACTTAGCCAGAAAAGCAAGAATCAAAAAGAATCTAAAAAAATGAAGATAGTATAATGAGCCTCTGGGACAACCTCAAGCATACCAATATCCGAATTATAGGGGTAACAGAAAAAGAGAGAGAGCAAAATAATGAAAACCTATTTGAAGAAATAGTGACTGAAAACTTTCCCCACCTGGTGAAAGAAATAGACTTAAAAGTCCAGGAAGCACACAGAATCCCAAACTATAGGAATCCAAAGAGGACCACACCAACACACATCATAATTAAAATGCCAAGTACAAAAGACAAAGAGAGAATATTAAAAGCAGCAAGAGAAAAAATAGTTACCTATAAGGGAGTACCCATACGATTGTTAGCAGATTTCTCAGCAGAAACTATGCAGGCCAGACGGGAGTGGCAAGAAATATTCAAAGTGATGAATAGCAAGAATCTACAACCAAGAGTACTCTACCCAGCAAAGCTATCATTCAGAATTGAAGGTCAGATAAAGTGCTTCACAGATAAGATAAAGCTAAAGGAGTTCATTACCACCAAACCAATATTATATGAAATGCTGAAAGGTATTCTTTAAGAAGAGGAAGAAGAAGGTAAAAATAAAAATTATGAACAACAAATACACATCTATCAACAAATGAATCTAAAAATCAAGTGAATTAAAAATATGATGAACAGGATAAACTGGTGAATATAACAGAATCAAGGGCACAGACAGGGAATGGACTGACAATTCTTGGGGAGGAAAGGGGTGTGGGAGGTGCAGCAAGAGACAGGACAAAAATCATACACCTATGAAAGCGGACAGTGGGGGTAAGGGCAGAGGGCGGGATGGGTACCGAGTGGAGGGGAGCTATAGGGGGAAAAGAAGGGGAACAATGTAATTAATACACTGAAAAATAAAGAGTAAAATAAAAAATTAAATTAAATTAATCAATTGACCATTAAAAAAATAAATAAATAATAAACTTTTTAAAAAGATGACATGGTACACACATACAATGGAATACTACACAGCCAAATGAAAAGATGAAATACTGCTATTTGTGACAACACAGATAGACCTTGAAAATATCATGCTAACTGAAATAAGTCTGACAGAAAAAGTCAAGAACCATATGATTTCACTCATAAGTGGAATATAAAACTGAAAGCAACAAATGAACAAACAAGCAAAATAAACAAGTAAAAACTCATAGCCACAGACAATTATATGGTGGATACCAGAGGAAAGGGGGTGAGAGGATAGTAAACGGTAAAGGGGATCAAATATATGATGATGGAAGTTGATTTGATATGGGTAGTGGGCAGACACAATGCAATAATCAAATGAGGTACCACAGAATTGTACACTTTAAATATTTATAATTTTATTAACAAGTATCACCCCAATACATTTAATTTAAAAAATTAAATAAATGGAAATCAGTGTCAAATTAGATTTTTGAAAACCTGACAAGCAACTATTCAGAATCAGGACCTGGCATAACTTTTGTGCGATGTCAAAAGTAAAACTTCAAACAGAAAAAGATTCAACTGCACCCTCTACAATATAAATCGATTTCATATTAAGATGGAGTAAAATCTAGACTCAAGATTTTGAAGCCTAATTACCAATTCTCCCACTGCTCCAACCAAACAACATTAACACAGTCCTCTTCATGGGCACAGCTCTATCCTTTCTAGTGCCACGAAGGAGTGAAGCTAACAATGCCTCTCTGTTCAGGAGGCAAATCTATTCTTCAGCTGGAGGCGTAATGAGTGTGGGCAGGTTCAGTTAGAAGGTGTAATGTTCACTCTAACATCAATCATTCAAAATACAATAAATTCATGTAGACAGGCAAAGGAGCCCCACTCTCAGAATTGCACAGAATCAGATGCAGACTCTGATGAATCTTACATCCCCGTCATATAGCAAGACTTTTCTTTATTAAACACTCCTATTTATAATGACTGAGGAGTAAGCAAGTTCTATGAGGTCTCAGAACAGGATGTTTTGAGAGCAGAAGCTGCATAGATTCAGGGCTGCGTTAAAAAGAAAGAGAAAAATTATAAAGCATGTGGCACTCCTCCAGCAAATTCTCATTACTAGCAAGGTAGGACTTGATTAACACTATTTTATTATTAATTTTGAAGTAGTTTAAGGTAGGATGGTATAGAGATTATATTGCCAAAAAATTAAAATCTTTGTAGCTCCCAAATGCTTTCATTAAAAGTAGAATTTAGTTTGAGAGCTTTCTGGAAAGAAATTTGATATTACGCATCAGAAGACAAAATATCCAGACCCTTTGTAATTCTATTTTTAGGAAATTATCCAAATAGAATAATCAGAAAGATAATAAAAGATGTATGTGCAAAGGTAACCATGAAACATCATTTATATAATAGGCAAAAGAATAAAAACCAAAGGAGACCCCAAATGATAGATTGGGTAATTCACAGGTCAATTCAAGCCTTCTGTAAAGGCTTGAAGAGTAAATATTTTAGGTTTTATACACAACTACTACTCTGTCATTGTGGTGGGAAAGCAGCAGAGACAATAGTAAGTCAGTGAACATGGCTAGGTTCCAATAAAACTTTATTAGGGGACTAAAATGTGAATGAATATAATTTTCAAATATTGTGAAATGTTATTCTTCTGATTCTTCTCAACAATTTAAAAACCGTGAAAAACTTTCTTAGGTCCTGGATTTTACAAAAACAGGTGGCAGACCAGATTTAACAACCCCTGGCTTAAATTCAAACATCATTATTAAATTGTTATGTTCATTATTTAATATGAGTCAAAATTATACAATTGAAGGAGAGGAGGGAGAGAAAGACGGAGAGGAAGATGGGGGGGAGACTGGAAGCTAATGAACGAAAATACTTATAGTAGTTATTTCTAGGTTGAGAAATTATAGATATATGGATTTTTTTATTATTTTTTATACTTTTGGAGTTTTCAACAAGAAGGTATATGTTATTTTATGATTCAAAGTGATACTTTAAGGAGAACTTTTTTGGCTTAAAGGATTCATTTCTTTCTCATTTTTTTAGACATTACTCAAACTTTGGCCTTTCTGAAATTCTTGACAAAGCGCACACTGTTTTCTAGCAATAACTTTTAAACAACACCATTTTATTAAACATAATATAACAACTCACTTACTTTTAGGGACATATTATTTTTTAAATTAAGTAACTTAGGTCTTCTCCCCAAAGTCAGTCTTCCTTTCTTTTTCATTTCCCTCCCAGCCGTTTGCACCCCTCAGCCTCTCCTTAGCTACTTGGCAAGTTCATGCTGCCCTAACTCCCCCGCGCTGGCATCAGAACACCTCCAACTATTTCACCCTACCTGCACCCAGCAGAGTGTCTCAGATGCACCCCTCTAACCTCAGATGCTCACATTCCATCATCTCTAGCTCACCTGTTACTGGCTCAGAGTCGGTGGTTATATACCGGATAGTGGGCTGATTTTATCAGACCTTCAGAAATGTCTTTATATTTATTTTAACAAGAAGTTTGGAATCTGAATATCTTAACTCCATTGAAAAATTAGCTGATGAGTAAATTTCAGGCATCCAAGCCAGGATTTCCCAAGCATATTTCATAAACACTTGTCCTATGACATATTGCATGGGGGAATGGGGGTGGGAACCAAGATCTGTGTTCATATCGTTTTTGAGAGATGCTGCATATTGTATTTGTATGCAAAAATGCATACATTTTTGAGACTCAAGATTCATATTAGCACATGAAAGACTTTGCAAAGTCCAAAAGTAAAGATGCCAATTTAACTTTGTACAAGTCATTGTGTGCTAAATTTACTTTCAGCCTCCCCCCCCCCCCCACCCCCGCCCACCCTTCCCGCCTTTTGTTTGAAGAGGAACACTTAAACATCCAGCAGACAGCAGACAGCAGTGTTTCCAAGGACCACTCTTGGGAATACTCTGGCTTGGCCAATAAAATAGCTAAGCTGGAATGGGGTGGGAAGAATAGGCTCTAGAATTCCTCGAATCACTTTGCATTGAACTATGATGGTCTCAGACTCTGAATCACACCCTTCCTGACCTGGGGCGCACTGTATTCTTCCCATGCTTCATCATTACTCTCTGCATTTCTACTTAACAACTGAGTTCTTTCTACCCCCCTTTTCTCCACCTACTGCTTTTTCTTCTAGCAGTCTTGCGGACTCTCTGCCACAGGTGCTTTCTCTCTAGTACATGGCCATCATTGCTGAATGTTCACTCAGCAATCGTGTATTTAAATTGACATTAAAATCACCATAGCTTCCCTTGGCTGCTGCCAAAAATTAGCATATGTTTTCAGTATTATGAGACACACACAGCTGACAGTTTTTAAAATGACATCTTATCTATAAAAACATATGTATGCAACTGTGATGATCCCAAATTTATTTTTCTAAGAACTTAGTATATCCAATATACTCTTCTTTGAATGCATCTCATTGTTTCTATTTTGGCAATATCTCTCAAATATCCAACCACCAGGGAGAGTTATGCATTAACCTTTAATTCAATTAATAGCTTCCTAGAAAAACTTGTACTTCTCCCAAAAGCTAGTTTCTATAGTTAGGCTGAAAGTACATAGTGAGAATATTGCTGCTACAATCACAAAACCAATTTTCCATTTTGCAAGTATGAGACCCCTATAGCTAAAGCTCAAAGAAACAGATGGCCAGTTTAGCATTTGTCCATTTCCAAGCCACAACATGATATCCTGGATTTGCTCTGGTCATTTTCAAATAAGTCTTATTATCAAGGAGCAAAGACATACTTTCTCATATTAACATTTGTATTCTGACCCACTACAGTCCTACCATATACACTCAGCAGGTTTCAAATTAAACAACAGTGTGAAAAATAGAGAGTTGGAACTGAATAATGAGTCTGGTTTAACAGGAGAATATTATTCATGAATGCAGGCTTAAGTTAAATTCTTTTTTTCTCCTCCCTCAAGTAACGACCCTGAACCTGATGGAGGGGTTCTTCTGTTACCATGAATTTCACTCACAAGGAGGCCTCCCTGAAGTTGTGAGGCAGTGTTACATTATTACAGCCAATGTGGAAACTCCAAGGAGGGTTTTTGAGAAAGTAGAAGTAGAAGGCAATTTTCTTCTCAAAGAAGAACCTTTTGGGGATGAAATTTGCTCTAAATAGTAAAAACAAGTTTTCTGTGTCTGAATAAATTCCTCTGCCTTTAGCTTTTTCTTGAAATGTCCTTGCCTTCACTTTTTGTAGAAAATAGGAGTTAACTGTAATTCCACTACAAATCCAAAGATCACTGGTGGTCTTCGAAGCCTCAACCTCTCAGATCTCATCTCCCAACACTCTTCTCCCATTCACTCTGCTTTGGTCATAATATCACTCAGTTGCACAAACCTAAGAATGAGTGCTTCCTTCAATTCTGCACCCTAGCTCCTGCATGCTTGCCTCACACATAGATATGACCCTGACCCAGAGGCTTGTAGTCAGGAAGCTTAATCGTTGTATTAGTAAGGATGAGCTAAATTAAGCTTCAGTAACAAAGCAGTCCTATAATTCTGCTGGGCTTCACTCAGTGAAGGATTCTTTCTTGCTCTCAGTACAGGCAGGTTAGCTGGAGCCTCTGCTCTGCTTAGGAAACTGAGTGATAGCAGCTCTACCATGTTGTAATCCCATCCATCTGAAACATGTAGTCTTTGGTCACTGCAGTAGAAGAATATAGACTCTACAGTGTTTTCAGCCCAGCAGTGACACATCACTTCCTTGGTTTCAATATTCAGAACTGCAAGAGTAGTTGGAGGTAAAGGAAAGAAAGTGAAATTTTTGATAAACTTTATCATCTCTGCTGAATACATATATGTGAATAGCTGCAAATAAATATAACAGATAAAAGCTTTAACTATTGGACTCTAGAGAAAATGTGGCAGAATAGACAGATGTGTCCTGAGTCTTGTCCTGGAGTAAATAGAGGGAGCAGCTGAAACGAGTGGAATCCAGCCTGAATTGGCAAAGGAGACACAGCTAGTGAAATAGTCTGCAGCTGGGAAGGACAGAGATCCCCCTGGATAAAGGTAAAATAAAAAATCTAGGCAGTAGAATCTGCCAGATCTCTGTACTCAGAATGTCAGGGAGAAATTATAGGGCACCAAGCATGTCCCTGAGGACAGCCAAAGCATCTGTCTTTGAAAAAAGGGTCCATGGGACTGTGGGAGGTAGAGGATTTTGGGATCTGAGTTCTGAGGCAGCCCTAAGGATTGCCATAATGCACAGTGCTGGCAAGAGAGGAGCTTTCAGATATGCAATCCCTCCTCACCTGCACCTTTCTCCACTGAACCTAGTTTGTAGGACCTTTTATATACAGACACTTACCTGTGGCTGAGGTGCAGGAGAAAGGGTGGAGTTGTGGAATCTGGGGAGAGTAGGTGGCGGGCAGTCAAAGAGAGCTGGTATAGCGAGTCTGGTGCTGAGTCATATCTAAGCCGCCTCACCATTTTCTTCTAAGAAATAGCTCCTCCTACTAGTCTCCAGGCAACCAATATTCAACCCTGAATAATACCAGAGAATCTGAATACTCCCTGAGGCCATAGGAAAAGTGTGCCCTGGATTTGTCAAAGTGGAGGGTGCTGCACTTGAAAGAAACAGCAGAGTTCTCTTTTGCCTCTTGGCATTTTTAAAGAATTAGTTTCTTCCCATAAGAATACAGCAAAAATTGGGACACTCCCCTCCATGGCTGCTGACTTCTAGACACCACAGTTGTGCTTCTCAAGCTCGCAGGCCTACATCAAGAGAACCCAAATATCTCAAGTGGGGAGCTACGATAGATTACCAAGCCCAGGAGGACTGAAAGAATACCCCATTAGCACCATCACCAAAAGAACCTGGATCTACAATTAGAACATTACAGGAAAACATGGGGAGACAAAAAATCAATTCCCAAAGGAAAGAAAAAGAGGAATCACCGGAAAGTGAGTTAAATGATATTGAGGCTAACAGCTTCTCAGAGAAAGAATTCCGAGTAATGGTTATAAGGATGTTTAAATGGATGGATGACAAATACACACAACTCAATGAGAACTATAAGGAGCTGAATGAGAATGTCACCCACATGAAAAGAACCAAGAGGAGATGAAGAACAACAGCTGCAATAAAGAACACATTGGAAGGCTTAAACAGTAAACTAGGAGAGGCTGAGGACCGCATCAGTGAATTAGAAGAAAACAACAAGGTAGGAAAAAACACACAAACACAGCAGCAAGTGGAAAGAAGACTTCAAAAGCAAGAGGAGAGCCTAAGGGAACTTTGGGACAACATAACACAAAACAACATTCACTTAATTGGGACACCAGAAGGAAAGGATGAGAAACAAGGAATAGAAAACCTGTTTGAAGAAATAATGACAGAAAACTTCCCTGATATTGGAAAGAAAAAAACTATGCAGTCCAATAAGTACACAGAGTCCCATACAAGTTGAACCAAAAAAAAACCCAACACCAAGACACATCATAATTAAACTGGCGAACACCAATGACAAAGAAAGAATCTTAAAGGCTGCTAGAGAGAGACAGAAAGTTACCTACAAGGGATCTTCTATTAGAATATCAACTGATTTTTCAACAGAAACATACCAGGCCAGAAGGGAATGGAATGAAACATACAAAGTGATGCAAAGCAAAGGACTGAATCCAAGAATACTATACCCAGCAAGGCTATCATTCAAAATTGAAGGTGGAATCAGGAGCTTCACAGACAAAACAAAAAGGGCCGAGAGAGTTTATCACTACCAAGCCAGCAATGCAAGAAATGCTAAAGGGGCTGCTGAAAAAGAAGAAAGAGAAAGGCAAAAAGAAACACAAACACTAAGGAAACATATGACAACAAACATGTACTTGTCAATAATAACATTAAATATAAATGGATTAAATACACCAATCAAAAGACATCGGGTAGCTGAATGGATAAGAAAACATGATCCATATATTTGCTGTCTACAAGAGACCCACCTCAGAGCAAAGGATTCACACAGACTGAAAGTGAAGGGATGGAAAACATTTTTCAGGCAAATAGAAATGAGAAAAAAGCTGGGGTTGTGATACTTATATCTGATAAAATAGACTTCAAAATAAAGGCCATACCTAGAGATAAGGAAGGCCACTACATAATACTAAAGGGAGCACTTCAACAAGAAGATATAACTCTGGTAAACATATATGCACCCAATGCAGGAGCACCCAAATACATTAAAAAAACGCCTGGAAGATATCAAGGGAAAGATCAACAATAATACAATCATAGTAGAAGATTTTAATACACCACTGATATCACTAGATAAACCCTCTAAACAAAAAGTCAGCAAAGAAACAGCAGTTCTAAATGACTCACTAGATCAGATGGACCTAATTGACATCTTCAGAACATTTCACCCCAAAGTCACAGAATATATGTTCCTCTCAAGTGCACATGGGACATTTTCAAAAATAGACCACATATTGAGTCACCAGCAAAGTCTCTCCAAATTCAAAAAGACTGAAATCATATCAAGCATTTTCTCAGACCACAATGGCATAATATTAGAAATAAACTACAATAAAAACATTCCAAAAAATTCAAACGCTTGGAAGCTGAATAGCATCCTATTAAACAATGACTGGGTTATCAATGAGATCAAAAAAGAAATTAAAAACATCCTGGAAACTAATGACAATAAAAACACAATGCAATTGATATGGGACACAATGAAAGCAATCCTGAGAGGGAAGTTTATAGTTCTACAGGCCTATCTCAAAAAACAAGAAAAAAAAGGTAATAAATCATCTAACTCAACAACTCAAAGAATTAGAAACAGAGCAACAAAAAAGCCCACAGTGAGCAGAAGGAAGAAAATAATAAAGATCACAGCAGAAATGAATGACATAGAGACCCCACCCCCAAAAAAATAAAATAAAACAATACAAAAGATCAACAAAACCAAGAGCTGGCTCTTCGAAAGGATAAACAAGATTGATGAACCTCTAGCCAGCCTCACCAAGAAGCAAAGAGAAAGGACTCAAAAAAACAAAATCATAAATGAAAGAGGTGAAATAAAAACAGACCCCAGAGAAATACAAAGTATTGTTAAAAATACTATGAAAAACTCTATTCTAACAAACTACACACCTGGAGAAAATGGACACATTCCTAGAAAAAATACAACATTCCAAAACTCACTTAGGAAGATTCTAAAAATCTCAATAGGCTGGTAACTATGGAAGAAATTGAAGCAATCATCAAAAAGTTTCCAGCAAACAAAAGCCCGAGACCAGACAGATTCACAGGGGAGTTTTACCAAACATTCAAGAAAGAACTAAAACCTATCCTCCTCAGACTATTGCAGAAAATTCAAGATGAAGGAACACTTCCAAGCTCCTTCTATGAAGCCAGCATCACCCTAATACCAAAACCAGATAGAGATAACACAATGGAAGAGAATTACAGGCCAATATCCCTCATGAACATAGATGCCAAAATCCTCAACAAAATTCTAGCAAATTGAATCCAGCAGTACATCAGAAATATCATACACCATGACCAAGTAGGATTTATCCCGGGGATGCAAGGATGGTACAATATTTGAAAATCAATAAATGTGATACATCACATAAACAAATTGAGAGATAAAAATCACATAGTCATATCAATTGATGCGGAAAAAGCATTTGACAAAATCCAACATCCTTTCTTGATGAAAACTATCAACAAGGTGGGAATAGAGGGATCATACCTCAACATAATAAAAGCCATATATGACAAATCCACAGCCAACATCATACTCAATGGGCAGAAACTACAAACATTTCCCCTAAGAACAGGAATAAGACATAGATGCCCTCTCTCACACTCCTCTTCAATATAGTGCTGGAAGTACTAGCCATTGCAATCAGACAAGAAGAAGAAATAAAATGCATACAAATTGGAAAAGAAGAAGTAAAACTATCCTTATTTGCAGATGACATGATACTGTACATAGAAAACCCTAAAGACTCCATAAAAAATCACTAGACTTAATAAATGAATTTGGCCCTGTAGCAGGATACAAAATTAATGCCAAGAAATCTATGGCATTTCTATACACCAATAATGAACTTACAGAAAGAGAGACTAAAAAAAACAATCCCATTTACCATCGCACCAAAAAAAATTAATATACCTAGGAATAAACTTAACTAAGAAGGTAAAAGATCTATGCATGGAAAACTATACAACACTGAGAAAAGAGATAGAGGAAGACATAAACAGATGGAAGAACATACCATGTTCATGGATTGGGAGAATTAACATCATTAAAAAATGGATGTCCATACTACTTAAAGCAATGTATAAATTCATTGCATTGCCCATTAAAATACCAATGGCATATTTCATAGACTTAGAACGAACTTTCCAAAACTTCACCTGAAATAAAAATAATACCCCGAGTAGCTGCAGCAATCCTGAAAAAGAAGAACAAAGTAGGTGAGATCTCAATACCAGATATCAAGATGTATTACAAAGCCACCGTTCTTAAAACAGCCTGGTACTGGCACAAGAACAGACATATAGATCAATGGAATAGAATTGAAAACCCAGAAATTGATCCAAATCACTATGCCCAATTAATATTCGACAAAGGAGGCATGAACATACAATGGAGTCAAGACAGTCTCTTCAACAAATGGTGTTGGAAAAATTGGACAGATACATGCAAAAAAATGAATCTAGATCACCAACTTACACCATTCACAAATATAAACTCAAAGTGGATAAAGGACTTAAACATAAGGTGGGAAACATCAAAATACTAGAGGAAACCACAGGCAGCAAAATCTCGGACATCTGTCAAAGAACTTCCTCACTGATACTGCTCCTAGGACAATGGAAACTAAAGAGAAAAATAAACAAATGGGACTACATCAAAATAACAAGCTTTTGCACAGCAAAGAAAAACCATTAATAAAACAACAAGAAACCCCACTGCATGGGAGAACATATTTGCCAATGACATCAATGATAAGGGTTTAATCTCCAACATTTACAGGGAACTCATACAACTTAACAAAAAGTAGATAAACAACCCAATCAAAAAATGGGCAATGGATCTAAACAGACACTTTTCAACAGAAGACAGAAGGAAGTCCAAGAGACATATGAAAACATGCTCAAAGTCACTAATAATCAGAGAGATGCAAAACAAAACAACAACACGGTACCATCTCACACCTGTCAGATCGGCTAACATCAGCAAATCAATGAATGACAAGTGTTGGCGAGGATATGGAGAAAAAGGAAAACTTTTGCACTGCTGGTGTGAATGCAGACTGGTGCAGCCACTGTGGAGAACAGTATGGAGCTTCTTTAGAAAACTAAAAATGGAACTCCCATTTGACCCAATGATCCCACTTCTAGGAATATATCCCAAGAAACTACAAAGATGAATTAGAAAGGATATATGCACCCCTATGTTCATAGCAGCACAATTTACCATAGCTAAGATTTGGAAATAGCCTAAGTGCCCATCAGCAGATGAGTGGATTAAAAAACTGTGGTACATCTACACAATAGAATACTACACTGCGGTAAAAAAGAAGGAGCTCCTACCATTTGCAACAACATGGATGGAGCTGGAGAGCAATATGCTAAGTGAAATTAGCCAGGCAGAGAAAGATAAAAATCACATGATCTTACTCATTTGTGGAATATAATGAACGGCATAGACGGATGAACAAGAACGGATCCAGAGACTGAGAAATGTCCATCAGAATGTCAGACCTCAAGGTAAGTGAGGGGTGGCAGGAGTCAGGGGGAAAGTCAATATATTTGACCGCTTGAACAAAGGTAAGTAATTTGTGCTTTTACCTCCCAGGCAAAGTTTATATAAAGTTATAAAAAAAATTGGCAGCAAGTTTGAAATTGAATTAACATGGCCTAGAGCAAAGAATATCCTTACATGATATTATTCTACAATATCATTATAATTTTTTGAAATTTTACAACAACATATTGTACAATTATCCCAAAGAAACTTACAAATTAATTTTTGGAATGTTTGGCAGCAATTTAAAAAAAAAGGACAGGAAAGGAATTAATCCTTTTCAGAAGGGATTAAGGCAATGGGAAGGCACTTGAGCATTCTATATTGGCCCTTCTTGCCCTTTTTGCAAAGAGGGGTTCTCTTCTCACAATCCAAGTGCACACAGCTGTTGCCTTAGCTTTCATTTCAAACTGAGGTTGAAGCCTCTGGGTGGCTGACAGTGTGGATCTGTCTCTCGCTAAATAGTGTAAGCTGGGCTCTCCCTGGAGAAGAAACCTGAGTCCCCTGACATATGTGATCAGTACCAGGACCCCGCCAGCAGATGAGAAGATCCCAAGGCAGGTGTTGGGCGTAGAAGCTACAGGGACATATACTACCAAGGAGATAGAACTGAACCTCACATCACCATGGTTGGCCCCAGAGGATGGCTGGTTAGCGAAAGAGGAGTAAGATTCCTTAGGGAAGGAACAACCTAAGACAGGCACAGTCACAGAGGAGCCATCAGGAGAGAATTTGAAGGCCAACAGAGGTGGGGCACAGACCCTCACCCCCCTAACATTGGAGAGGCCTGAACACTCACCCCTTTTTAGGGAGGTCTCCTACCCCCATAGCTACTTCACCTCCCATGCCCAGCTTAGATTGGGACCCAGGTTACAGACAGAGACTTGGCCAGCAACAGAAGAAGCCCTATATCAAATCCAGTCTAGCACCAGGTATGCTCAGGGCCTTCTTAAGAATGTAAATAATCCTTTACACTAATATTTACAGGTTAAACTAAGGTTATTGTTTGAGTATTAAATTTGACAGTAAAATAGTAATCAAGTTTTCAGATTAATTTAAATTGGCCAATTGAAATAAGGAAATACTCAAGAAAATTTAAGTGTTCTGGAACAAAAAGCTGTTCCTAAAATATTAACTAAAATTTCTATTAGTAGTTCATCTTATCATAAAGTTGCCTAACCTGCAAAGAACCTAAAGCAGTCATATTTTTGTGCAAAAATTAAAATTTAAGGTTACCAAGACTGCAACACAAAATTTCCAAAAGCCTCCAATAATCAAAAAAAAGGGGGGGGGAATAGGGGTAATATCATGTAAGGAAAAATATCTTGTAAATAAATTACATCTAGAAAATCCTTACTTCAGAAAATCAATTTCCATTTATAATGCTAACAGCAGGACACCCATGAAAAACACACATGTTGTCAAAATAAGCCAAAGGAAAATCATTTGGGCAAAAATAAAAAGAATCCCAAATCTAATTTACAGAAAAAAGTCCTTTATTAACTTTTGGTCGAGAATATGTTTGTATATTTTCAGAAAACAACTCCAATACCATATGGATTCCTGCAACAGAGAGGAACTGACAGGTCTGTTCCAACTACGAAGTCGGTCCAGAAATGGAGGACGCTGAGGACACCTTGTCATACTAGCAGTCAGCAGCTGTGCATCGCTGTAAGCTGCCCAGAACCAAACCAGAGAGGATGAGACCTGCATTGCCACCATTTGTCCACCATCCAGATATCATTGCTGACATGTACACATAAGGAACTATTTAACATTGAAACTAGGACTCAGAACTGTTGGACATTGAAACTGAGACTCAAACATTTTTTTTTCTTATATGTTTATTTCTAGTATGCAGATGCAAGATTTTTTAAAGAAAAGAAATGGGGAAAAATAGATACAGAGGCAAAGAAGCATTGAACAGACTCTCAAACTACAGTGGGAAGGCAGGGGAGGGTGGGAGGTAGGGGCTGTAAGGGATCAACTGAAGGACTTGTATGCATACATATAAGCATAACCAATGGATACAAGACACTGGGGGAGGGGAGCAGGTGAGGGCATGTGCTGGGGGAGTATTTTACCTCTTGAACTAAGGTAAGTAATTTGTGCTTTTACATCCCTGACAAAGTTTATATAAACTTTATATAAACACTGGGAGGCCAAGGGGAGGTCAATGGGGGGGGGGAATGGAAACATATATGCTACTATTTGTAGTACTTTAAACAATAAAAAATATATATTAAAATAAATAAATGAAAATAAATTTTTAACTATTAATGCCTCCAATTCCTCAAATCTATGCTTTTTCTTATCCCCAAGCTTTCAAATGTAATGATCTTACTGTTTAGTATACTCACAAAGGTACTCCACTATCAAATCCTACACTTGGCTACTCAACATTCAGATCTTGGCTTAGACATAATTTTTTCTGAGAATCTATAATAATAAAATAATAATATGCTAATTAGACCAGACAGCCAAACAACCTTCCGGATGAAGCTACCACAGCAGGGGCTGAGGCAGAGGCAGTTAGGGGTGATCAGGCAGGCAGGTGAGTTGTTTGGGACAATGAGGCAGGCAGGTGAGTGGTTAGGAGTTATGAGGCAGGCAGGCAAAGGGGTTAGGGGCAATGAGCCAGTAAGGCAAGTGGTTAGGGGTGATCAGACAGGCAAGAGAGCAGTTAGGGGCATCAAGCAGGCAGAGTGGTTAGTAGCTATCAGGCAGGCAAAGCAGGCAGGCGAGCAGTTAGGAGCCAGTGGTCCCGGACTGTGAAAGGGATGCTGGACATCCCCCAAGGGGTCCTGGATTGCGAGAGAGTTCAGGCCAGGCTGAGGGATGACTCCCCACCCCCATGCACGAATTTTGAGCACCAGGCCTCTAGTCTTTAAATAATCCCCCTTAGTTCAACCTAGATCCTTCTCATATACTTTCCCCCACAATGATAGACAGCATTTGTTACCTCCTCTATGTCAGGTACTCTCTGAGCATTTTCCATTTAATTCTCACAATAGGCCAATGAAGTTATATCTTAGCCCAAGTTTCCTAAAAACAAATAAACAAAACAAAACAAAAAAACAGAGCTTTACCCCAAAGCATATATGCTAGTCCTGTATTAAATGGGTGATCTAGGGAGGCAGCAGGTTAAGAAGAGGGCAATGAAGCAGGGAAAGGCAGAACATATATTAGGGCCTGGGATATATACTTGGCTATAGCTTTGTGACAAGTTGAGTGCTCATAAGAAATAAAGAGGGATTTAGAGAGAAAAAAAGTCACTAACTACTGTGTCTCCGAGAAGTCCATCCCATCTACAATTAGGCTCCGGGTCTGCAGTAGTGGCAGCAGCCTGGACCCATGCCCAGGGGAAGAAGACTAGCTGTTACAAGGACAGCTCCAGCTAGAAAGCAAGGTGAGGACATGCATCTGGGGTGGCCCACACACTGAAACCAACAATATTTCTTTCAGTAGTTGTGATTTATCTCCAGTTTTCAGATGATGACACTCCTGCACCGACATATAAAAATTTCAACAAGATGACACAGCTAGAAACGAACATAGCCAGGATGCAAACCAAGGAAAACTGGCCCCCAAACATATGATCTCAACCACTACAATATCACAAACATGCAAACCCCAGAAAATTAAGAACCACTTTGTTCCCAGCACCTATCACAAATATAAAATCTGACATAGTAGACACCCAATACATATTTATTGAATGAATAAATTATAAATAAGTAAGATTTCCAAAAAGGTTAAAAAATCAGGAAGAAAGCAAGATTACATTTTATGGGGTTGGTCTCAAAGGTTCCTCAGCAGAAGTCACATCTGATCCCAGATATCCTGGAAATTTAGAGAAAAGTCTGACCCAGGGGAACAAAGGCTATATTTAGAGGTTGCAGTTTTACTGAAATAGAGGATTGAAATAGGGGAGTGGTGGGAGGGAGATAAGGTTTAAAAAGTAGATTGGCATCAACTTGTAGAAGCTTTGCCATCTTCAGGGTGAACAAGCTGTTTAAGTTAGAGAGAAGTTAAGAATTCCAAATGCATGTCTCACTTGTAGCAATGCCCACAGCCAGGGAAGTGAAGAGTATGCCCCAGAATACATCCAAATCATGATTCATTTAAGCCATGTTTTATTCTGAGCTGCAGGAACCACCATTGTTCATTTTGTTCTAGGAAACAACTCTATTTTGTTGTTACCCAAGTTTCTATGGCTTACGATGAAGCTGTGTTCTTGTTTTTATCAGGAGAAATAAAAAACAGCTGCTGAACATTCTCATTATAATAAGCTTTATACAATTCAGGCAGTTATTTAAATATTTTCCTGATATTTGATCATTAACCCAGCACACAGCATAAACAATAGTGCAAGAAATCTTAGAAGAAATAACAAATGATAACTTTGACTTTAGAAAATGAATTACTCTCTCTCTCTCTCTCTCTCTCTCTCACACACACACACACACACACACACACACACACACACACACACACACACACACACAAACACTTTTTAAAATCTATAAAGAATGAAATTATATTCTTTTATGGGTTGACTCCTTGTTTACAATGTTTTCCTTGTGATACATAAAGCAGTGTCTTTATGATAGATGAAGCTTCTCTGGAACTGATTATAACACACATGGGAAGCAAATTGCTGAAATAAATTTTTATTTAACAACATGAACCTTTCAAATAGATCCACAAGAGTTTCATTATGCTTCCATCGCATTTCCATTTAGATAATGTCCTCATCATACACAGGAGCAATATAAATAGAATAATCTCAAATCACCCTTCTGCCACTTAGTTCTTATCCTGCCACTTCTGTCCTACGCATCTTGTCCACCCTGGAAACCATCTCCAGGTTTTCCTTTTAGCTCTATGGCTGCTTCTTCTCGGTCTCACTTGGAATGCTTATTCCTATTCATGCAATCACTTTCTGTTAGAATTCCTCAAAAATCAATCCTAGACACCCTCATCTTTTCATCCCAGACTGTCTCCCTAGAAATCGCATTCACATGACTCACAAATTTGTATATTTTAAGACATGGCTCCCAGAGTACATGTAACCAATTGCCAATGTGACATTTCTGCCTGGATGTCTGCACCATCATCTAGAACTCAACATAATCCAGAACTGAATCTGTGGTACTTGATTCAACCTGATCCTACTCTGGTGTTCTCTCTCATCTCTTTCTCCTTTACTCCCTATACCTAATCTAACAATCTACTAACCATGTCCTATACATGTGATCTCCTTAATATTTCTAATATATCAATTTTATGCTTTACCACCATCATTAACCTAGTCCAAGATACTGAAACAGGATGTTGAGTGGGATTTCCTTATTGCCCAGGAGTCATCAATAGTTCTTGGTGAAGTCTTTTCCCTTCTTTACCCACAGGGATGGATCGGTACCTATCACAACACAGTGAGGGAAAGACTATAAAAGAATCACTCAGAGATTTGGAGATGCCTATATGAAAGGAGACTGGCATCTCATTTCATATTGGATACCTGCTTACACAGAGGTCTTATGGATTTTGCCCACTGGGCTTATTTGAACAAGAGGAAAATACAGTTGGAGTGAGACAGCTGGGCTAAAATTGGCTGGCAGTGAAATAGTCTACAAACTATTTGAAAAAAATCAGGAATGTGTGAGGTTTCCATGGGTCAAGTGAATGTCCTACACACCCCTTGGTGGAGTCCCCAAAACACTCTATAGTGAGTCCAGGGCAGAAGCTAAGTGGGGAGTTGGAAGATGTAATAGAATATATGCAAGATCTTCATGAGGAACTAGAATTTGGATGTTTTCCCACACAGGATTCACCACAGGTTAGTCAATGCTAGTCCAAATAAAAAGCAGAGACCAGCAGCTCAAGGACTACAATAGAACCAAGCAAGGAAGAGACTCTGCCTTCTGTTCCCTCCTTCCTCCCTACCCTACCTACTAGAAGAACATGATTCAAGGGCAAACTATGATACTCCCCACTCCCATAACAAGTGAGTCCAAAGTCTAGTTCAAACACATTTGTCACTTAAACAAATGCTGTAGATAATTCCTTTACTTAGAGACGGCTCTATATCCCACTGTTCACATGTGGGCAAGCCTGCTTCTATCTGCATCGTTTAATTTGGTCTCTTTATAGGTTTCTGCCAGGTGCACAGAGCTGCTTCTTATTTTTCACTCTACTTGCTGATGACAACATTTTAGAAAACAATCCCATCTGGGTAGTTTGAAAACATCAAATAAAATGATTGATGCTACCCAGAGATTTACAGTACGAATCTTTTGTAGTAAGAAAATTAAATTCCATCTACCTATGAGAGGAAAAATAAAGCAAATACACACAACCAAGGTTTCATCAAAGGCTGATTTAGTAACAAAGGCTCATAAACCATTCTTTAGCTGTCACTGCAGCCTTTCTACCAGTGCTTTTAATGAGGCAGCTTTTCTCTGGGTAACCAATGCAGGCCTGTAATCCACCTAAATGTGCCAGCACAACTAAGATTTATAGCTTCATTAGTGCTGATGACAAAAGATGTAATCAGTCAATGTATTATGAGGTCTGGTCATTGTTCCCACCAAAAATCAAGGGGAAAGTAAAATTCCAAACTCTGTAGCAAGAAACCAGCGTCGTAAATGTCAGAAACATCTAATGTCAAATTAGAAAATGTAATCTTTTCCTAAAGTACAGAACATTTCTGACCAGGAATCTGTGAACTATAGCCCATGAATCAAATCAGGGTTGCTGCTTGTGTTTGTAAATAAAGCTTTATTCAACACAGTCCTAGTGATTCATTTACATATTATCTACAGGTGTTTTCATACTGAAACAGCACAGTTGAGTACCTGTGACTGAGACTGTGTGGCTTGCAAAGCCTAAAATATTTACTACTTGGCATTTCACAGAAAACATTTGCTAATTACTGCCCTACCTGAAATGCAATCTCTCTAGTTAGGCTAGAACGATTGCTCTCCTTTAAAAGAAGGTGCTTGGACCTTTTTAGAGCATGATTCATTTAGACCAGTGGTTCTTAATCTCTCTAATGCCACTACCCTTTAATACAGTTCCTCATGTTGTGGTGACCCCCCCACTATAAAATTATTTCTGTTGCTACTCCATAACTGTAATTTTTCTACTGTTATGAATCATAATGTAAATATCTGTGTTTTCTGTCATGACCCACAGGTTGAGAACCGCTAGTAGGGTCACCTAAGACCATCAGAAAGGTTGAGAACCACTGATTCAGACGATGATAGATGGACAGGTGGATGGATGGATAGATAGATAGATAGATAGATAGATAGATAGATAGATAGATGACAGATAGATATTCTACCCACGGGTAACATTTTCATTCATACCATCTAAAGCAAGCATGTCAAACTCAAAAGCTAACATGAGCAAAATAAACAAGGTTTAAATTTATGTGGGCCACAAAAAAACAAGATTCAATTTTCATAGAAACATGGGTTTCTTTTAATAGAGACATGCTGAATACAAAGGGCTGAAATAAATGAGTAATCATTAACATAAAGTAATAGAACATTTAAATAAAAATTAATATTTTTTCTTGAACATTAACTTACCAGATACTGAATAGCTACACAAATTAATAAGCATAATGCAAATAAACCTATCTTTCTTGTTCTCTGAAAGTGAAATATTTCCAGTTGCACACACCAAACTAGTCAGGAAAAGACTAATGACTCAGCAATTGGCTGCTAGAATATTCGCTGCTAGTATTAGTGGAGAGAAATGATATGCCTGCACATAAGGCACGTCAGGAAAATGAATGCAACACGATTATAGTAATCAGTCATTAGCAAACGTTTTAGTTTGTTATTAATAATTATATTTAACAGGATATTGCAAAAATTAAGTTACAAATTTTTTATTAAAACATTTCTTAAATACTGTTATGTTGGCTGGGCCATAAAAATATTTGTTATGGGCCACATTTGGCTCTCAGGCAGCGAGTTTGACATGCTTTATCTAAAGGAAATGATAAAAGGACATTGGAAGTGCTTTAATAATCTCATTTTAAGAGTCATTTTTATTCTTTAAAAAATGTATTTGATGAAGATTATCTACCTCAACTATGGTCAGGAAAAGGAAATAATTTCACCATTCTTTTCCTTTGCACAGTTAACTATTAATAGACTTAGTCATCTCTACACATTGTCTACTGCATATACTAGTAGCTAAGACCTGAATGTAAATAGTTTAAAAATCCAGTTAATCCCTGGCTGGGTGGCTCAGTTGGTTGAAGCATCATCCCATACACCAAAATGTTGCAGGTTCAATTCCTGGTCAGGACACATACTTAGGTTGTGGGTTTGATCTCTGGGGGAGATGTGTACAGGAGGCAATGTTTCTCTCTCATATTGATGTTTCTCTCTCACACTCCCCTCCCCCTTCCACTCTCTCTAATCTTATATAATAAAAGGCTAATATGCAAATTGTCCTCTTGACTGTAAGTTTGACCAGGAGTTTGACCCAGAGTTCAATCAGGGGGGCAAGGCTGGTCCACCAACTGCCCACCCACCCTCCCATCAGTCCCACCCCTGATCAGTCCCCAATCGGGGGTGGGGCTGACCAACAAACTGGTCCACAGCCCCTCCCCCCAGCCAGCCCAGCCCAATTGGCCCTGATTGGGACAGCCAGCCAGACCCATCTGTGCACGAATTCATACACAAATTCATGCACTTGGCCTCTAGTAATCAATAAAAAACAAAGCCTCGAGTGAGAATTTTTTAAACTTACACTTGACTTTAAGGAACAGACTAGGAGTATCCTCTTTAACACCTCTCCCAAATAGAGGTTTAGATTATTAATCTTGATTCAATATGTCTCAATATGACACATATTCACTAAAAAATGTTTTATCCTGCACATCATCTAAAATACAAAGGTGTATGCCACAGGAGTCAGGTTTGAGCAGCAGAGAGAGAGTCCTCCTTTGTTCACAAGTTAAGTATCACTGGTTTTTCATACCCTTGCAATGGGCAGGCCTGTTCTGGCCACTGACTTGTTCCCATTTGTGACTGATAGGTAAGCATCTTTTTATGTCACCCAGGCCTTACTAGGAATGTGTCCATTGTCCAGTCCCATTCCCCAGCAATCTGCAGGGGACCGATTTGGAGAATGTTAACTGCAGCTTTTTGGCAAAGATGTATAAATTGCATGCATATATTATCTAGTCTCCCTTTTATACCTTTTCTGTTAACAATAACCAGTTTATTATAATGGTATCAAATAGACATAATTTGCCACTTTGAACAATATTATTATTTCATGCTCCAACAAATAAAAGATACTCCATAGACCTTTAATATTGATGAAATTATATAAAAACTTGTGAGAATTAACAAATAATAATTTAAGTAGGATCTTCTGTATAATTCGTTGCCTTTGTATAATTGGTGCAAATATCATTTCCTTGTCATGAGATAATTATCAATCTGTGTCTTATTAACCAACCTCATGTCTCATCTGAATTAATAAACCATTACTGACATTGTTATAGTTCACATGATTATGTGCAACTCTTTTAGTATTCTTTTTTTAATAAGAACATTTACTATCTGTAATGACTTACCCAAAGGTGGTAAAAAACATAATGTGGTTTTCTAAGATAAGCAGTTTCAGGACATTTAAAAGTCTTCTACACAGTTGCAAAAAAAGCTATATGAATTTATGTGCTTTTATAAATTATTGTGTTTGTTGATCTCAATAGAAATGACAAGTACATATGGTAGATATTACACATGCATAGTAAGCATAATAAAAATACCTCTTGATTAAATTACAATGCCTGCTAGAGTTATGGTAACTGTGATAACAAACAAATATTCAAATGTATAATGAGTAAAGTATTATAGAAGCCCGATGCTACACCAGACCCCATTCCACCACGGCCTGGAAACTCTGGACACTGGCCCTACTTTTGCCTCTGCTGGAGCCCCAGCTGCCTATTTTCCAGGACTGGTTTATCCAAGAAATAAAATTCCACGCCAATAAAAAACATTCACGTGCCTGTGTGTGTGTTAGAAAATTCATTTTCTAAAGATACTATAGAAACCCCACTCCCACGAGTGTCAGGGAAACTGGACCTACTGATTTCCCCAGCAACACTTTATAACTGGACTTTACTTAAAAACAATTTTGGATAGTTTGTGCCACTTTCATCTTCCCTTCCTCGTAAGAATTCTTACCACCACTCTCCTCTCCCTTGAGCATTAGGCCTGCCTCATTCAGTTTATGTGGCGAGGCTAACAGAAACGGTGGTGTTTACAATACTGTGAAACAACTGCATGGGGGTTACACTTCATGATTTCAGAAAGCATTCCTGCTGACACATCCCTGTGCTGAGCCAAAAGGGAGCAGGAGGTTCGACAGCGGGGGCCTGGAGAGGGAGAGAAAAAGCAGCTCATTTGGATAAGCCATTCTTTGTCTTCTCTCTCTCACATTTAGTGTTGCCTGTTGAGAAGCCTATAAACAAGGCACCCCCACCATTTCCCACAATGAGCCAAACTCCTGATAATGGCCAGAGAGGCTTTCTTCCCCCTATTCCCTTTTCCCCTTCCCTCCAGATGTGCACAACATAAAATATACACCTTTGTGCACGCACGCAGCCCACTCGCCTCCGTTCTCACTGATCTCAAGAACAGCCCTGTGGCTGAGTAGGAGCAAGGTCACAACCCAAATGAAGAATCGAAACTCGGGACTGGCAATGAGTCCCCACATCACTGGTGAATGGCTGAACTGCCAGAACCTCCACAGACCTTCCTAAACACTCTCCTACACACCCACACACCGCCACCTCCCTAAACACATGTGCTCTTGAAATAGTAATAAAATATTCTAACCACCTAGTCCTTTGATAAATATGGTGTGCATGAGAATGAAGCCATTTAGCACTGAACTAGGAGTTAGTGGCCATAGAGTGAGGCTGGTGACGTTTCAGTGGCTTGTCTGTAAGTGGTGCTGTGGGCCGGCATCCTTGCCTGGGCCCCCACAGTTTCTAGGATCACTGACCGCATCCACAGGGGCCAGGGGTGTCTTTCTCTTGGAAAAAAAAAGCATCATCCACTCCTTTGAGATGTAGTCCTCATGATAATCCTTCAGCTCCATTTGCCAAATTTGATAACTCCAGGCTTGTGCAGGAGAAATAATGGGAGTCCCTAAAGGTGACTCACACACCTCAGCTGCAAAATAAAAGCTGTGTTCTTTTAATTGCTTAAAATAGCAAATGAAGTTTGTTGGTTTATGCTGATGAACAACATGGTCTGTGAGCAGGTGAACTAGGAGGATGTATTAGCCTGAATGAGGTGTCCTCTCTTCCTCTGTGCACCAGGACCCCACAGCTTGTATCTCAGCTACGGGAGTCAGGTGAGAGTGTTCTCTTCGTCTCCAAGACCACTGCCTCCCCCAGGAATGTAAATGAATGTTGAATAGCATTGACAGTGTCACTGGTGGGGAGAGGTCCTCATCCCCACCTGCTGCTCATGGGAGTGGAATTCTTGTGATATCCCAAGAAAAAGAATTCTCTGAGACTTGCACAGGAGAACCAGTGATGTTTATTTGTGTGGAATTATATCTCCGAGTTTCCGAAGTCCCATTTCTCTCAGCCCCACCAGTATCCCTGGTGGCTTTACTAAGGCTACAGTGCGAGCCAGTATCCCTTCCATGTCTGCATAGTCCAGTCCTCCATCAGCTCATTTAGCTTATATTTCCTGCTCCTCTATTAGTCCATTGCATGTGGGGTCTGCATGGCTGTGGCCCTATTGACAAATTCAAGAGAGCAAACTCCTCTGTTTAGGGAATTATACATTCCCACATTTTTGCAGGCTTGCCGTGGCTACACCCACTCTGGCCACTGATCTCTGTTCTCAGGTTTGATTGATGAGCACCTTCTCTAGGTCACCCCAACTTTGCTGCACATGTGTCTGTCTCCCTCTTGTTGAACCCCTTCCCCCAGTGTTTCACAGGGAATGGGCCGGTGGTGCCCTAGGGAGTGTAAAACTGCAGCTTCTGGTGAAAGTACCCAAATGACATGTCTGTGTCTGGCCTTCCTATTACTCCTTTTCTACTCTTAATCACTAGCTAATTACAATGATAGCAACAGGACACTAAGCTTGATAAATCATTCAGTTCCTCCATGGTTTATCTGAATACCCTTTCTCTCTCCTTGCCTGCCTTCACTTCCCCTTCTTCTCTCTCTCTCTCTCTTTCTCTCTCTCTCTCTCTCTCTCTCTCTCTCTCTCTCTCACACACACACACACACACACACACACAGGTGACAAACAAATGGTTACCACTTTCCATCACATACATCACCTTGCATATAATCTGATTTACTTTAACCACCATCTGTGACTTTGTTGTGTTTTCTGTTTGTTTAATCATTTTTTCATTGCCTCAGTGACTATATATCCAATGTCCAGTACCTGCCAAGCACTCAGCTAGGTGACCTAAACTCAATTCCACATGCCTTTCCTGTGCAGCTCTTTTACAAAGGTTCTTATTCATGCATTCATTCAATGGGTATTAACCAAGCCCTGAACTATCTAGAGGTAAGTGACTAGTTGGCATAGGACCAGGCTTTTCTTGCTCTATTCTGCTTCTTTCCAAATTTCTCAACTCTTCTCCAAACTTCTGACATTATTGTGGACTAGAGGCCCAGTGCACGAAATTCGTGCATGGGGGTGGGACGTGTCCCTCAGCCCAGCCTGCACCTTCTCTAATCTGGGACTCCTCAAGGGATGTCCGACTGCCCGTTTAGACCCAAACCTACTGCCTGTCGGACATCCTTCTCACAATCCAGGACTGCTGGATTCAAACTGCTTGCCTGTCTGCCTCCCTGATTGCCCTTAACCACTTTGCCTGTCAGCCTGATTACCCCCTTACCACTACCCTGCCAGTCTAATTGATATCTAATTGCTCCCCTGTCAGCCTGTTTGCCCCCAACTTCCCTCCTCTGCCAGCCTGGTCACCCCTAACTGCCCTCCTCTGCAGGCTTGACCACCCCCAACTTCCCTCCCTGGTAGGCCTGGTCCCTCCCAACTGCCCTCCCCTGCTGGCCTGGTCACCCACATCTGCCATCCCTTGCAGGCTCAGTCCCGCCCAACTGCCCTCTCCTGTTGGCCATCTTGTGGTGGCCATCTTGTGTGCACATAGGGGCAGCCATCTTGTGTGTTGGAATGATAGTCAATCTGCATATTATTCTTTTATTAGATAGGATAGACACCTGGTGCATGGGTGGGGATCAGCTGGTTTTCCCTGAAGGGTGTCCTGGATCAGGGTGAGGGTTCCCTTTGGGTGTGGGGCAGCCTGGGCAAGGGACCTGTGGTGGTTTGCAGACTGGCCACACTCCCCAGTAACCTAAGTGGGGGCCCTGGTATTTATGTTCTACAATTGAAACTTTGAAGCCTGGAGCAGAGCCAAGCCTTCTGCTTGCTCTGTGGTGGCAGCCAATTCTGTTAGGACATTTAATTTCTATAATTGAAACTTTGTAGCCTAGAGTGGAGGCCTGGGCTAGAGCTGCAGAAGCTTGGCTTCCTCCATCACCTGAGCAACCCTAGCCTCTGCTCTCTCCAGCTCTGTGGCTGCCACCATTTCTGTTGGGATATATGTATCTTCTATAATCAAAACTTTATAGCATTGAGTGGAGGCCTAGGCCAGCAAGGGCAGGCAGAAAGCTTGGCTTCCTCCATTGCTGGGGAAACCCAAGCCTCCCTCCTGTTCTCAGTGGCCGCAGCCATCTTGGTTGGGGTTTATTTGCTCCTGATTGGCTGGTGGGTGTGGCTTGTGGCTTGTGAGTGTGGCTTGTGGGTGTATCTGAGGTGTGGTCAATTTGCATAGTACTCTTTTATTAGATAGGACTAGAGGCCCTGTGCACAAAATTTGTGCACAGGGGTCAGGAGATGTCCCTTAGCCCAGCCTGCCCCCTCTCCAATATGGGACCCCTCGAGGGATGTCCAACTGCCATTTAGGCCCAATCCTACCAGGATGGGGTCTAAATGGGCAGTCAGACATCCTTCTCACAATCCAGGACTGCTGGCTCCAAACTGCTCACCTGCCTGCCTCCTTGATTGTCCCTAACTGCTTCTTCCTGCCAGCCTGATCACCTGATAACCACTATCCTGATAGCCTAATTGGTGTCTAATTGCTCCCCTGTCAGCCTGTTTGCCCCCAACTTCCCTCCTCTGTCAGCCTGGTCACCCCTAACTGCCCTCCCCTGCAGGCTTGATTGCCCCCAACTGCCCTCCCTTGCAGTCCTGGTCCCTCCCAGCTGCCCTACCCTGCTGGCCTGATTGTCCACAACTGCCCTCCCTTGCAGGGCCTGGAACCTCCCAGTAGCCCTCCCCTGCTGGTCTTCTTGTAGTGGCTATCTTGTGTCCACATGGGGGCAGTGTGGAAATCCTTTTCACATCCTGCGTGTCCAGGGTTCCCAAATCAGGGTTCAGCGTCTGGAGAAGGCCGCACGCAATGAACAAAGACTCAGAAAAACATTAATTTGGAAAAATGGGGGGCCAGGCGGCAGCCTATCTCTAGTGGAAGGACTGCCCCTTGCCTTGGCCTTGTCATTCCTTTTATTTAGGTTCTGGGAATACACCCATTGCCCTTAGGCAGGAAATAAGCTGATTATCTTGTCAGGAAGGATTTACACGATTAACTGGTGGGGAAGTTGCCCTTGCCACCCTTATTTCAATTAGATAGGAAGTGGTTGGCTCTGACCTTTCAGAGCTTCAAGGTTGACTAAGCCTTTTGGATTCCTTGTCCACACCTTCCTATTGGTGAGGTAATGGCTGGTTCCCGGCAGGGTAGGATCTTTGACCACATGGGGGAAGCCCTCTTGTGTGTTGGAGTGATGGTCAATCTGCAAATTACTCTTTTATTAGATAGGATAGAGGCCTGGTGCATGGGTGAGGGCCAGTTGGTTTGCCTTAAAGGGTGTCCCAGATCAGGGTAGGGGTTCCCTTGGGGCGAGGGGTTGCCTGGGTGACGGGCCTGTGGAGGTTTGCAGGCCAGCCATGCCCCCCAGCAACCCAAGAGGAGGCTCTGGGATCTGGGATTAATTTATGTCTACAATTGAAACTTTGTAGCTTAGAGCAGAGCCAAGCCTTTTGCTCAATCCTTGGCAGCAGCCATTTCTGTTTGAAACTTTGTAGCCTAGAGTGGATGCTTAGTCTGGCAAGAGCAGGTGGAAAGCTTGGTTTCCTCCATTGCCAGGGAAACCCAAGCCTCCCTCTTGCTCTCAGTGGCAGCAGCCATCTTGGTTGGATTTTATGTGCATAATTTGCTCCTGATTGGCTGGTGGGCATGGCTGTGGGTTTGGCTTGACCATAGGTATGATCAATTTGCATATTACTATTTTATTAGATAAGATTCCTCTGCACAACTGAATGCAGCTCAGTGTAACTGCCACTCATAGAGACTCCAGCCTCCGCCCCAAATTGCACTGGTCAGTAGAGATGAAAAGTGAAGAAGAGGCAATCCCTGCCTTGAAGGACTCAGCAGTCCAGGAGGTGAGAATAACATGCTGAGTGAAGTGCCACCAGAGAAGCTCAAAGGCTTTGGCTCTTAAGGCAGGAGGATGGAAACACCCCTGGCTTGTACGCTCTGTGCCCAGGTCAGGAACTTTCAGGTTCTGAACATAAAAGATGTTCTATTATCACTGTTGTATAGGTGAGGAAACGGAGGCCTGGGAAGGTGAAATAACGTACCAAAGGCTGCTGACCACAAGGGAAGTGTTCTTCCCACAGCATCACACTGTCTCTTCTGTGATCCTCATAGGTTGACATCTCTGTCCTCCTTATATGTTGCAGTTCTCATATCCAGGGGTTTCCAGGTGAAAAGACTTGGAAACAGGAGCACAGCCTGGTATGTTAGGCCTGACAAAAAGAAAGAAAATGGGAGATTTTATGTCATGGATGATAATTGCGTTTTCATGGACAATAACAATATCAAATAACAGTTAGAAAGTTATAGTTTATAAAGAAGGCTCGCAGTAATGCACACATGGTAAAAACCATGGGAGGGTACTAAGAAAGATTTTATGTTTTTGTAAATAATGTGGTAATGAGAAAAAGCAAGAAAGAAACTTCACTCCTAGCCACCACCAATGACATCATCCTCAACCCAAACAAGCATTCATGGTATGTGAGACCTAGACATCAAGAATACTTCCATAATTTTATAAAAATAAAATCTGCAGATCTGCTGGTGTTCTTCCTCATCATTTACTGAGAGTTTTACTATTACTGTATTAATTTATCCATTTCCTTCTTTATATCAATTAACTTAATGCTGCTGATTGAGAGTGGCCGCTCCAGGGCCTGTGAGATTAGTGACTACCTCTAGACCTCAAAGTACATTTCTTAAATGTAAGAAACAATTTAACTACCCAATTATTGTGTTAATTGAGTTCATAATATGTGGGAAGCTGGGGGGAAAGTATATATCAGATGGTGCCTAGAATTGGGAGATAAAGCCTGTAATTATAATTAAATAAATCCAATACCCTAAGGTTAGGTGCCATAAGAAAGATATAGTAAAAAATATTCTGAGACTTTAAAAAGGAGAAATATTGAATTCTAGAACCTTCTAGAAAAAAATTTCTTCAATGCTGCATAACTTTGCTGTTGTTTTGGGAGATGATGTATCGGGCGTGGGTTTTTGGGATTGCTGTTTTCTAAGTGGTAAGTTTCCATTGTAAGTATTTTGGGAGAATTTCTAAAAGCCCTGGTGCCTTCAAATTACAGTTCTAGGCATGCCAAATAAGCAACTGTTGATTGAAATCACACACAAAAAGTCTGTGTTCCCAGATTAAAGAAACACCTCAGAAAGCCTTAGTATTGGTTACCATCAAAACTTGACTACAGTTATAGGAATCAATGAGAATTTTGATGGCATCCTAAAGGAAGAAAGAAAAATGTTAAGTGGGAAAGGGTAAACAAGATCCTTGTCTCTCTTGGGGTGGTGGTAAATTTCATTTAAAAATAAGATTTCATCTTCTTTTACATGCATGGTTTTTCCATAATAAGAAAAAATAATTTTGGAGCAAATGTTCCCAGGGGGAAAAAGTAAATTACACACAAAGGTACAAAGAAAGACCAGTGCCATATTTCTATTGTTCTATTATTACAAAACATGTGCAGAGAGGAAAGCCCTGGATGCCAGATCCATGAATAAATGGTTCGAAGTTTGTCCAGCACAATCTTATGATGGGAAAACGCCTCTGTGGTCAGACGGGCATGCAGAACATGGCACAGCATGAAGACTTCTTCCAGATGAATTGTTCTGTGTCTGATTAAATAAACTAGATCCAGACCCTTGTTAGCCTCACTCAATTTTTGATATAGAAAGGCTTCCCAAGAAATGTATAGGTTGATTTTAATGATCTGATTATTCCATACTCAGTAAGTAGGATTCCTTGCTACACAAAACCACATTGCAAACTATTTAGGACCACTGAGCTGATGAACTCTGGCTCTTAAAAATTATTTGTATCGAAGAAAAAAAAATGGCGGCAGAACGGAGGGATGCGATCTGAATCTGCTCACAGGGCAGAAGGAGGGAGCAGCTGAAGGTCATGCAGGGAGCATTTGTTGGCGAGTAGGGGGACAGCTGTGCTCCAGGAGAAGATAGAGGACTGCTGGGCTGGCCTCCCCAGCCTGAGCAGCCCCAGTACTGCTGGGTTCTCTCCCTGAGCCAACTTTGAGAGGAGGCGCGCGGAGGCAGACCACAGACATCTTGAAGGAGAAGGGTCCGAAAATATACAGCTACAGTACCGGCTGGATGGCTGAAACTCCCGGAACACTGGCGCCCAGTTGGCGCGGACGTGCGCAGAGTCCAGGGAGCTCTAAACTCCAGCACAGAAAGGTCAGATTTCCCTGGGGGTGCTTTGGGCATGTAACTGAGGGGGCTGGCAGACTAGGAGATCTGCACCTTGGAACTCAAAGCCTGGAGATCTGCACCTGAAATAAAATCTGTGGCTGTTGGAGCTGGTAAACCTGGGAGAGGCCCCTTGGAGCTGGTGGCAGAGTTAATCCCTGGAGCACAACCAATTTGGACCTGACAGAGGAGGGAGACCCAGAAGATTTTGGGAGGGTCCTGGCTGCTAAAACAGCAGTCACCATTAGAGAGGCAGTATTGTTTAGTTCAGGATAAAGAGGACCAATGGACCCAGAAGTCAATCTAGAAACACTGCCACCCAGGGGCCAAATCACAAATTGACTCTTGTGTGACACAGGGAATTGATTATATTTTCTCTTCGACCTTGGGAATAGATTCTATTTTCATCTACTCTTTAGTATCTTTTACTCTACCTCAACTTCACCTTTATACCATCACTCTCTTGCTAACCTTTCCCTATTTAGTGCCTTGTTTCCTTTACACTTTTCCTGCTTTAGATTTACCTTAATTCTTTCTTTTTACCCCCTGTTAAAATTTCACCCCACTTATATATCTAATCTCCAACCACCTACTCCAAGTCCATATATACCTCTAGCTTCTCTGACTTCACTGTATTAAAGTGTTTTTATCCCTGTCCTGTTGTTGTTGTTTACTTGACTGTTGATTATATTGATTTTTTAAGCAGGTTTATGAGATTGATATGCTTATTCTTTTGTTTTGGTTTGTCTTGTAGGGGGGTTATTTTTATTTTTGGTGTTGTTTCTTGTTTTGTTGTCCTCATTTGCATTCTTTTTTAGATAGATTTTTGCTTCTGTTATCCCTCACCTCCCTTGATATCAGTAGTTGTATATAATGTGTATCAATCTCCAGGTACTTGCTGCGGGTTTTGGTTCGGATTAGGGGCTGTCCTATAGGAGTTTTCACCCCACATTTATAATTTACTCCTTTTTTTTTCTTCTTCCCCTTTTCCCATTATCATTTCGGCATTCCTGTCTTTCTTTTTTGTGAGTGTGTGTGTGTGTGAGGGGTCTCTTTCTTTTTGTGTGAGTGTGGGTGTATGAGTGTCTGTGTGTGTCTGGGGGAGGTTCTCTTTCTTTTTTCCCACCTATCACTGAATTTGCCTTTCTCTGGTGATCACCTTTATTTGGAATTACAATTACTTTGACTACATTCTGGTTCAGTGCCTGGTGCATTGCACCTGGTTGTGTTGTATTTTGTGCCTTTAAATCAACGCAGGAGAGTGAGAACTACATAACCAGATACACAGAGAAGAGAGACCATGGGAAGACAAAGAAACAGCCCACATATGAAAGAAAAACAAGGCTCACCAGAAAAGGAGGTAAACGAAATGGAAGTTAACAACCTGTCAGAGAAAGAATTCAGAGAAATGGTCATAAGGTGGCTGAAAAGAATGGAAGACAAATTTGATAATATGAGTAAGAACCAAGAAGAAATGAGGAAGACCCAGGAAGAAATGATGAAGAGCTGAGAAGAAATGAAGAAGAGCCAAGAAGAAATGAAAAGTGACATTGCTGAAGTAAAGAACTCAATAGAAAGTATTAAGAGTAGACTAGAAGAAGCAGAGGATAGCATCAGTGAGCTAGAAGACCATGTAGGAAAAAATAACCAAATAGAGCAGCTTCTAGAAAAAAAATTAAAAAGCAGGAGGAGAGCCTAAGGGAACTTTGGGACAACATGAAACAAAACTAGATCAGTATAATTGGGCATCCAGAAAGACAGGAACCTGAGCAAGGAATAGAAAACCTGTTGGAAGAAATAATGACAGAAAACTTCCCTGATATAGGAAAGAAAAAACCCACACAAATCCAAGAAGCTCACAGAGTCCCAAGCAAAATAAACCCCAAAATACCTATGCCAAGGCACATTATAATTAAATTGGCAAACACCAATGACAAAGAATCTTAAAAGCTGCCAGAGAGAGACAGAAAGTCACCTACAAAGGAACACCCATCAGACTAACAAGTGATCTCTCAACAGAAACCTATCAGGCCAGAAGGCAGTGGAATGAAATTTACAAAGTCATGCAAAGGAAGGGTCTGAATCCTAGAATACTATACCCAGCAAGGCTCTCAATCAAAACTGAAGGTCAAATCAGGAGCTTTACAGATAAAAAAGGACTAAGGGAATTCGTCACCACCAAACCAGCAATGCAAGAAATGCTAAAGGATCTGCTGTAAAAAGAAATAGGAAGCGAAGAAGGAACACAGGGGCAAAGAACAAAAATGGCAACATATAAGTACCTATCAATAATAACTTTAAATGTAAATGGTTTAAATGCTCCAATCAAAAGACATAGGGTCATAGACTGGATAAGAAAACACAACCCATGTATCTGCTATCTACAAGAAACCCACTTCCGAAAAAAAGACGCACACGGACTGAGGATGAAAGGTTGGAAAAAAGTTATTCAGGTGAATGGAAATGAAAAAGCTGGGGTAGCCATACTTATATCTGACAAATTAGATCTCAAAGTGAAGGACATAAGAAGAGATAAAGAAGGCCACTTCATGATACTAAAGGGAGTAATCCAACAAGAAGAAATAACTCTGGTAAACATATACGCACCCAATACAGGAACACCCAAATATATACAAAAACTCCTAAAGGACATCAAGGGAGAGATTGACAGCAATACAATCATAGTAGGAGACTTTAATACCCCACTATCACCATTGGACAGATCCTCTAAACAAAAAATCAGTAAAGAAACATAAATCCTCAATGACTCATTAGACCAGATGGAATTAATTGACATCTTCAGAACATTTCACCCCAAAGCCACAGAATATACATTCTTTTCAAGTGCCCATGGGTCATTCTCAAAGATAGACCATGTGTTGGGTCATAAGCAAAGTCTTCCCAAATTCAAGAAGATAGAAATCATATCAAGCATATTCTCAGATCACAGTGGCATAAAGCTTGAAATCAACTAAAATAGAAACAATCCAAAGAAATCAAACATATGGAGACTAAACAGCATGCTATTAAACTATGACTGGGTTATTAGAGAGATCAAGGAAGAGACAGAAAGCATCATGGAAACAAATGACAATGATAGCATAACAATCCAAAATCTATGGGACACAGTGAAAGCAGTTCTGAGAGGGAAGTTCATAGCTCTACAATCCTACCGCAAAAAACTAGAAACAGCGGCAATAAATTATCTAACCCAACAACTCAAAGAGTTAGAAAGAAAGCAACAAGAAAAGCCCAGTGTAAGCAGAAGGAAGGAAATAGTAAAGATCAGAGCAGAAATAAATGACATAGAGACCAAAGAAACAATACAGAAGATCAACAAAACCAAGAGCTGGTTCTTTGAAAGGATAAACAACATTGATGAACCTCTAGCCAGACTCACCAAGAAGCAAAGAGAGAGGACCCTAATAAATAAAATCAGAAATGAAAGAGGTGAAATAACAACAGACCCCATTAAAATACAAAGGATTGTTTAAAAAAATACTATGAACAACTTTACTCCAACAAACTGGACAACCTGGAGGAAATGGATATATTTCTAGAAAAATATAACCTCACAAAACTCAATCAAGAAGAAGCTAAACAACTCAATAGACCAATAACTGTGGTAGAAATTGAAGCAGTCATCATAAAGCTTCCAGCAAACAAAAGCCCAGGGCCAGACAGATTCACAGGGGAGTTTTACCAAACATTCAAGAAAGAACTAAAACCTATACTCCTCAGACTATTCCAGAAAATTCAAGAGGATGGAACACTTCCAAACTCCTTCTATGAAGCTAACATCACCCTAATACCAAAGCCAGATAAAGATAACACAATGAAAGAGAATTACAGGCCAATATCCCTCAGAATATAGATGCCAAAATCCTCAATAAAATTCTAGCAAATCGGATCCAGCAGTACATCAGAAAGATCATACACCATGACCAAGTAGGATTTATCCCAGGAATGCAAGGATGGTACAATATCTGCAAATCAATAAATGTGATACATCACATAAACAAATTGAGAGATAAAAATCACATAGTCATATCAATTGATGCAGAAAAAGCATGTGACAAAATCCAACATCCTTTCTTGATAAAAAGTCTCAACAAGGTAAGAATAGAAGGATCATACCTCAACATAATAAAAGCCATATATGATAAACCCACAGTAAACATCATACTCAATAGGCAAAAACTACAACCATTTCCCCTAAGAACAGGAACAAGACAGGTTTGCCCACTTTCACCACTCCTGTTCAACATAGTACTGGAAGTATTAGCCATTGCAATCAGACAAGAAGAAGAAATAAAAGGCATCCAAATTGGAAAAGAAGAAGTTAAGCTATCCTTATTTGCAGATGACATGATATTGTACATAAAAAACCCGAAAGACTCCATAACAAAGTTAGTAGACTTAATAAATGAGTTCAGCAACGTAGCAGGCTACAAAATTAATGCCAAGAAATCTATGGCATTTCTATACACTAATAGTGAACTTACAGAAAGAGAGACTAAAAAAGCAATCCCATTTACCATCACACCAAAAATATTAAGATACCTAGGAATAAACTTAACTAAGGAAGTAAAGACCTATTGGTAGAAAACTACAGGACACTGAAAAAAGAGATAGAGGAAGACATAAACAGATGGAAGAACATACCATGTTCATGGATTGGGAGAATCAACATAATTAAAATGTCCATACTACCCAAAGCAATCTATAAATTTAATGCACTCCCCATTAAAATACCAATGGCATATTTCACAGACCTAGAAAGAACTCTCCAAAAATTCATCTGGAACCAAAACAGGCCCCGAATAGCCACAGCAATCCTGAGAAAGAAGCACAAAGTCGGTGGGATTTCCATACCAGATTTCAAGCTGTATTACAAAGCTACTGTTCTCAAAACAGCCTAGTACTGGCACAAGAACAGACATATAGATCAATGGAATAGAATAGAGAATCCAGATATCAACTCAAACCACTATGCTCAATTAATATTTGACAAAGGAGGCATGAACATAAAATGGAGTCAAGACAGTCTCTTCAATAAATGGTGTTGGGAAAATTAGACATATACATGCAAAAAAATGAAACTAGAGCACCAACTTACACCACACACATAAACTCTAATAAACTCTAAATGGATAAAGGACTTAAACGTAAGACAGGAAACCATAAAAATATTAGAGGAATCTACAGGAAGAAAAATATCAGACATATGCCAAAAGAACTTCTTTGATGATACTGCTCCTAGGGCAATGGAAGCTAAAGAGAAAATAAACAAATGGGACTACATCAAAATCAAAAGCTTTTGCACAGCTAAAGAAACCATCAACAAAACAACAAGAAAACCCACTGTATGGGAGAACATATTTGCAAATGTTATCAGTGATAAAGGTTTAATCTCAAGCATCTATAGGCAACTCACCCAACTCAATAAAAGGAGGATAAATGATCCAATTAAAAAAATGGGCAACAGACCTAAATAGAATCTTCACGAAAGAAGACAAAAAGAAGGCCCAGAGACATATGAAAACTTGCTCAAAGTCACTAATTATCCGAGAGATGCAAATCAAAACGACTATGCGGTACCATCTCACACCTATCAGAATGGCTTACATCAACAAATCAACAAACAAGTGCTGGCGAGGATGCGGAGAAAAAGGAACTCTCGTGCACTGCTGGTGGGATTGTAGACTAGTGCAGCCACTGTGGAGAACAGTGTGGAGTTTCCTCAAAAAACTAAAAATGGAGCTCCCATTCGACCCAGTGATCCCACTTCTAGGAATATACCCCAAGAAACTAGAAAGGCGAATTAGAAAGGATATATGTACCCCTATGTTCATAGCAGCACAATTTACCATAGCTAAGATTTGGAAACAGCCGAAGTGCCCATCAGCAGATGAGTGGATTAAAAAACTATGGTACATTTACACAATGGAATACTACGCCGCGGAAAAAAAGAAGGAGCTCCTACCATTTGTAACAACATGGATGGATTTGGAGAGCATTATGCTAAGTGAAATTAGCCAGGCAGAGAAAGACAAATATCACATGATCTCACTCATTTGAGCAATACAATGAATGACATAGACTGATGAACAAGAATGGATCGAGACTGAGAAAAGTCCATCAGAATGTCAAACCTCAGGAGAACAACTCCAAGACCATGTGGGTTGCTGCAACTGTGAGGAACTGATGGATCTGTTCCAGTTACGAGGATGGTCCAGAGATGGGGGACACTGACGACACCTTGCCATGCTAGCAGTCGGCAGCTGTGCATGTCTGCAGGCAGCCCAGGACCAAACCAGAGAGGATGGATCTTGAATTGCCACGATGTGTCCACCATCTGGATACCATTGCTGACATGTACACATAAAGAATTATTTGATACTGAAACTGGAACTCAGAACAGTTGGACATTGAAACTGAGACTGAAACATTTTTTGTTCTTATACATTTATTTCTAATATGCAGAGGCAAGATATTTTTGAAGAAAAGAAACAGGGGAGAGTGATTGATATAGAGGCAGGGTGGCCTTGAACAGGCTGTCAAGCTACAGGGGGAAGGCTTGGTTGGATGGGAGGTGGATGCTTGGGGAGATCAACTGAAGGACTTGTATGCATGCATATGAGCATAACCAATGAATGAAAGACACTGGGGCGGGGAGGGGGGAGGGTAGGGATATGTGCTGGGGTAGGGGAGGCTGGGGGGAGCATAAGGGGGAGGGGGAAAGGAAAACATGTACTACTATTAATTATAAGTTATACTGCAAAAAAATCAATAAAAATATATTTTAAAAATTATTTGTATCGAGCCCTAGCTCAGTTGACTGAGTGGATAGAGCATCTGCCTGTGGACTGAAGGGTCCTGGCACATGCCCCAGTTACAGGTTTGATCCCCAGTGGGGGGCATGCAGGAGGCATTCTCTCTCATCACTGATGTTTCTATATCTCTCTCACTCTCCCTTGTTCTCTGAAATCAATCAATATATATATATTTAAATTGAATAAAAAGTTATTTGTATCAATGATATTCTTCATGACTATAAAAATATAAGAATATGTTGCATCCACTTACCAGGCTACATATTAATTTATTAGTGGTAACTTTTTTTTCCATGGCTTTCTCAGCATGGATTTACTTTTTTGGATTAATTCTTCTCATTAAAAAAATGTTCATTGTAAGTCAGAAGAAACCCTGTTATCATTAAGAAACACTGAGAGCATTACAATACATTCCAACATTCTGTAAATATGCTCAGAATTTTTAAAAAGTAATTTAATAATCTGAATGACCTTCAAATATAAATATGCTTTAACCCAGTAAATATCCTTTGAATAATCTATCCTAGGTAATCAGAACTTGCACAAATATTTAAGTGCAAGGTTCTCAGTGTAGCATTATTTATGAAAGTAAAGTTAAAAGATCCATCAAAAGAGCACAGTCAAAAATTATTATGGGAGAACTAAGATGGCGGCAAAGATGAAACACCTATCTTGCCGTCATAATCAGCAATTTTAATACTACAACTTAACGAAGGAACAAACACCTTCCAGAATCACCAGAACGCTCGCCAAGTGAAAATTCCACAAATAAAAGTGAAGATAAGACACTGTGACCCGGAGGAACTGTGGCGGACAGCGTTGAAAGATTCGCGCGCAGAGAGAGGTTTGGAGTGCGCACTGCGGAGAGGGCTGGCGGCTGGAAACCGGCCAGTTTTCTCGAACGGGGAGACAGGGGCGTCCCACTGGACAGATTCTCCAGCTCTGGGCGAAGTCCAGAGAACCCACTATCACACGGGGTGAAAACTGGACAGTGGGAGAGCACGCCGAAGCTCAGGTGCTGCCGGGTCTGCCGGCTTGTGGAGAAGGCAGCTCTCGCGCGAACAGCTCGGCTTCGTGACGGCGCAGAGAGCGCACGGCGACTTGCCTCTCATTCGGAAAACCGTCAGACTGCTTTGTTTTCCGACCATGGGTGAGACATTGCGCATGCAAAGTCATTTGGGGACAGTCTGAATTCCCCGGCAGCCGGTGGAGCTCCACAGCGGCTCTCTCTCAGAGGTGCTGGCAGCCATTGCCCCCGGCACAGAGCCCCTGGGGCTGCATAGGGCGGAGCTAACGCTGTCTGCTTGGCCCAGAGTCTCCGCCCACCCAACCTGAGCACAGCTGAGCTTCACAGACAATTGGCCTGGAGGTCAAACCCTCCTAGGGCTAACAACAAAAAGCTGGGTTTAAATTCAAAAACACTGAATACAACCCATAAAGGATTGCAGTAAGAGTACCCACCTCAGGTAACTGGGGAGACTGAGCCACTGTCCCTTTGAGGATAGCCACCACATAAAGCAGCCACCATGCAGAGACATGGAAAGAAATCAGGTGTGAAAGAAATGGAGGAGAAAAGACGACAAGACATAGAGTTCAAAACCACGGTTATAAGGCTTTTCAAGAGGCTCCTACAAAAGGCCGATCAACTTAATGAGAATTACCAGGAAATAAATAAGACCAACCAGCAAATGAATGAGACTTACAAGGAGATGAATGCTACTTACAAAGAAATGAATGAGACCCTCAGGGAAATGTACAAGACCTCTGAGGATACGAACCAGACCCTCACAGATAAAAAAAAGGACCAACTAGAAATCAAGCATACACAGACTGAAATAAAAAATATTACACAAAGTCCTAAAAGCAGTCCAGAGGGCCACAAGAACCAAGTCAAAGATTTGAAATACAAAGAACCAAAATCCACTCAGCTGGAAAAGCAAGAAACAAAAAGAATTCAGATAATTGAAGATAGTGTAAGGGGCCTCTGGGACAACCTCAAGCAAGCCAACATCCGAATTATTGGGGTGCCAGAAAAAGAGAGAGAGCAAGTTAATGAAAACCTACTTGAAGAAATAGTGACTGAAAACTTTCCCCACCTGGTGAAAGAAACTGACTTAAAAGCCCAAGAAGTACACAGAACCCCAAAATATAGGAATCTAAAGAGGACCACACCAAGACATATCATAATTAAAATGCCAAGAGCAAAAGATAAAGAGAGAATATTAAAAGCAGCAAGAGAAAAACACTTGGTTACCTACAGGGGAGCACCCATACGATTGTCAGCGGATTTCTCAACAGAAACGATGCAGGCCAGACGCGAGTGGCAAGAAATATTCAAAATAATGAAGAGCAAGAATCTACAACCAAGATTACTCTATCCAGCAAAGCTATCATTCAGAATTGAGCATCAGATAAAGTGCTTCGCAGATAAGAAAAAGCTAAAGGAGTTCATCACCACCAAACCAGTATTATATGAAATGCTGAAAGATATTCTTTAAGAAGAGGAAGAAGAAAAAGGTAAAAATATAAATTATGAACAACAAATACACATCTATCAACAAATGAACATAAAAATCAAGTGAACTGATAGGCTGATGAACAAGATAAACTGGTGACTATAACAGAAACATGGACATAGAGAGGGAATGGACTGACAATTCTTGGGGAGAAAAGTGTTGTTGGAAGTACAGCAAGAGATTGGACAAAAATCTTGCAACAATGGGAGAGGACATTGGGGGAGGGGGAGGTGAGGGCGGAGGGTGGGATAGGTACAGGGTGGAGGGAAGATATAGGGGGATAAAAAAGGGGAAACAATTTAATTAATAAACTGAACAATTAAAAAAAATAAATTGCACATCAAAGGAAAAAAAATTATTATGAATCCATTTATTGGAATAATATACAGTTATTAAATGTTAGTTTTTAACAAATGTTTAATCATGTGGAGAAATTGCCATAATTCAAGGTTAAGAGAAAAAAATTAAATAAGGAGAATAATTTAGTGGGAAGCCATCTCCTAACTTTATAAATTAGTCTAGGTGTGAACCAAAGGCATACTTGAAATATACTAAGATTCTAACAGTGTGAGAGAACTTTAAGAATATAAGAATAAGTCTTATTTTCTTCTTCAATTTTTCTACATGTTATAAGTATTTACAATGAATATATACTATTTTTTCTTGAAATTTTTCCTGTCACTGGTGCTCAGTGATTTTAAAAAAAATGCATGATGATTGGCCATATATGAAAGAACCACAAATAATAAAAATTATATTGCCCAAGAAAGAAATGAGTGAAAATCTCACAGAGATCTGAGTAGTTATCTGGGGGAGGAATCAATATTTTAAATAAACCTCACTGGAGAGTGTACCATAGCTCAAAAATTCCAATAGAAAAGAGATCTAGGAAGGCAGAGAGACACACACACACATACCCCTCTCCAACTGGAGAGAGAGAGAAATCAAACAGTAAAAAGAACAAAGGTGGCTACCTGGAGCAAGCTTGCCAAAATCAAGCTTGTTTTGATTCTTTTTCTATCAATAGACATTAAAACTATACTTACCAGGACGCAGATGAATGTCTGCAGTTTTTTAGTTGATGTTAAAAAGTTATCTTTATACCGGAAATCATGATCTGGAAATTTTAGTGTTATCTTGGGATTCTCTTTTTTCTCTCATTGGCCTCAGCCAATTGGATTGCCAGACTGTGAGTCTATTCCAGAAATGTCTGTAGAATATCACTTTTCATCTCCATCCTAGAGCCAATGCCTTTATTCACCTGGACTAGTACAATAGCTTCCTGTCAATAGTGTTTTTTCCTCCCCATTCATGAGCCCCACTCATTCCAGAATGACCATTCCAAAGTACAAATCTTATTTTTCCCTTCCTTAGCTCTCAAAAACATTTCAATGAATAAATGAATGGGGAAGCCATCAAAAAGGTGAGCTGGGTTGACTTTGCCACATCTTCTAGATAAGGTTTTTTTCAACATCAACACTATTGATATTTTGGGTGAAATAATTTTTTGTTGTAGGGGAATTTCTGTTATTGGATGCTTTGTAGCATGCCTGACCTCTCCCGAGTATATGCCAATAGCACCCCCTTGAGTTGTGACAATGAAAAATGTCTCCAAATGTCCCTCAAGGGGCGTGGGGGTGGTGGTAAAATTTCCCCTTGGGTGGGAACCAGTGGTCTTGAACAGAGATCCTCAATTCTAGAGTCATATAAGAATCACTTAAGAAAAACTTTACAACGCCAGTGCTGCCCAGGCAGTGTTCTCAGTGTTGAACATTGACCCATGAACCAGGAGGTCATGGTCTAATTCCTGGTCAGGGCATATGCCCAAGTTGTGGGCTTGATCTCTACCAAGGGAGCATGCAGGAGTCAGCCAATGGATGATTCTCATCATTAATGTCTTTCTCTCCCTCCCACTCCCTTCTCTCTAAAATCAATAAAAACATATTTTAAGAAATATTTTTTTAAAGCCAATGCTTAGGTCACACCTCAAACTAACTAAATCAGAGTCACTTGGGGTAGCATCTCATCACTCTCAGGCAATTCGACTGTGCTGCCAAAGGTTGAGACTCACTTCTTTAGCTATTTGCTGCTGAAACTGTGGTCCATGAACCAGCAATTGGCATAACCTGGAAGCTTATCAGAAACACAGACTCTCAGGCCCCATCCCAGACCTATTGTATCAGTCCAGGAAAGAGACAAAAACCATACCAGTTAGTGGAAAGTGAAAATCCTATATAATAAAAGGTTAATATGCAAATTGTCCCCTTGGAGTTTGACTGACTAGGAGTTTGACCATTCGCTCTTACGTGCACTGACTACCAGGGCCAGTATGGAATGAAGGAAGGCCCCAAACAGGCCTGATTGCCAGGCAGGCCTAGGGATCCTACCTGTTCATGCATTTTATGCACCAGGCCTCTAGTTTCATATAAAGAATTGTTAACTAGGTATAAAGTTATTACCCAGGTAATTGAAAGAGTAAAAATCTACCTAATAAAAGAGTAACATGCTAATTGACCACACCTTCACAATGCCCACTAGCCAATCAGGAGTAAGTATGCAAAGTAACCCAACCAAAAAATGGTGGGTTAATTTGCATATGCAGTCACAGAGCAGCCAGGGGTGGGGCAGGATGCTTGCATCATCACCATGACGACAACACAGGTGGTCGTCAGCCACTCCGGTATCTGGACAGCATGGGAAAGCAGAAAGGTGGCTCCAGCCAGAGCGAAAATGGTGCCCGCAGCCAGGGCAAGGAAGGCCTATTCTGGCACAAATCTTTGTGCATCGGGCCTCTAGTAAAACTATAAGATATTATGAAGAAAGCAACTGCAGAAAGTAGCTACCACTTGTAGAGTAAGAGGAATAAAGGAAAGAGGTTGCATTTCCAGTGCTGGGGTCTCCTACAGGTATAATGAAGTCCACCCTAAGAGTGTTCAAAGCTACAAACTGGAAATTATTGCAACATAAAGAGACGGTTGCTATAGGATTGAAGAAACATTGCCTGGGTGATGCCCACAGGAGCAACAAGAAGACTGGTGCCTTCTCCCTCCTTAGGCTTTGTGGTCTCCCTCTACCACCCCCTACTGGTAAAGTCTAGTACAGAGCCAGTTGGCAAAGCATAGAGGTAGTTTGCTGAGTCCAGCCCCAGCAACATGAGTCTTTGAAGGGCAGGTTTGGAGTTGAATGACCATATCTTAATAATCTGATTAAGAATCTGAATTTCAGTAAGACCCTCAGAGATTCCCACGCAGATAGAGTGTGAGAAGTCCTGCTTCAGAAGCTGTCACTTATTTTTATCTACTCTGACTTGTAAATAAGTTACCTCAAGCTAATCAAAAGCTTGGCAGCAACCCCTTTTTCAAAATAATCACACACTGTTCCCTGATACCAAGGATACAAACCATTACTCTATTGTGATTTTATCATCTTACCTGTAAAAACTATTTTCAAAGACAGAAAGAAATGTATTCAGCCTCTATGGTCTCATAAAAGCTAAATATTTCCTTGTCTCTTTTTCCCCTCCTATTTTAAGTATTACAAGCAAATCATCACCTTTTTGTTTCTTAGTCCTTCCTTAAGTAGCTGAGTAAAATTCAATAACCTAAATTGTGCAGTTAATACCAACAAAACAGCTTCCCCTTCTATCACCCTCCTCCCCCCACCTACCACTGGCCTTGGGTCTTTTAACTCAGCAGGACTAGTATGTCTGAGAACTCAGTATTTTTTTTCCCACACAGGCACCTGGGCTTCTCTGAGAGAAAACCCTGTTCACCAGACAGAAGGGGTGTTTCACCCACCAGACATCTGCAAATGTGACTTTTTAGCCACAAGGGATACAAGGTGGGGAGCAAGGAAGCTCAGGGCTTGCACTTAGCACCACAGAGGAAAAGAGCTGGCTAGCAAATGTCCTTCCTCCTTGGTAGCATTGCCTTTGCACAGCCAGCACTTTCCTAGGGCTAGGAGTCTACTTATGAACATTGCTGATACGCTTCTGCCACCCAGTGGATGTCCCGAACACTTAAATCTTAGACTTGACTCCTAAAGTCTACTAGCATTTTGAACTTATTCAAAGCTTAAGTGTAATTGTTCCTGAACATTGCCAGTCCTTTCAACAAGTATTTAAAATTCATTTAAAATGGAATAAATTCACACACATGGGGGTCAGTATAAATTATATATGCATACATATTCAATGTTATAAGAATGGACATTTATAGTATTCTTTTATCATGAGAGCACAATTCGCATTTGAATGTGAATTTTAAAAGTGGCCTCTTTTCCAATCTGGGAGATTCTTAATAGTTTAAAGATACACTAAGAAGATCGCAGTTCCATCCATATGAACATGTCCAGTTTTTAGTTTCAAACGTCATAAATTCTCTTTCAACTTTTACATGAAGGAAATTGAGTAACATAAAAAGTGGGAATGATTTTTTAATCAAAGGTTCACATTTGTATAACAGGCTTGCCAAAACAAGTTGATTCTATAAGACTATTTTGCTTGTGTATAGGGTGATTTTCCTCACAAGTTTTATCAGCCATGATTTCTGAGATTTTTCACCGTTTTTAAATGTATCCCTGATATATGACACTTAGGAATTCTTTCATTTGAGTGTGGGTGAGTAAACTGATGAGTAAATATGCTGATAAAATATTACAGGACATTCTTCAAATAACCAAAAATGTATAACTTATAAAAATCATACATTTACTATGTAGAGACTAGACCAGGTGTCCTATATTAAAAGGGGAAAAATCTGTATTAAACCATGTTATAAATTTTTAATTAATTTTTTATAATCAATAAAATAAAACCTAAAATTTAGATTAAAACTCTTCTGAAATTCTCTGACTCAATTGCTAACAAATATATTATAGAAATGCTGTTCTTGATTTCAAAAAGGAAATTAGCAGAGAAATCTAAGAATGATTAAGAAAACTTCAAGAAGGTAGGGCAGCAGCACATGAAAGCTGATTATTTGGATTTTTTAGCTTCATCAAAATAATGGAACAGTTACATAACAATTTCAACACTAATGGCTAACTATACAAAACCCATTCAGGAGTGAGAAGGGGTAAAGTTTCTATTGTGTTACATTTCAAATGAACTTGAACTACACCAGCTGAGAGTGCTGGCTCCTTTTGGGATTTATTCTGGTTCATCGCAAAGCACATATGGTGAAAATGGCATGTGGCGAGTCAAATTCCATTAAAAGAAAAACACAAAATTGATTTAAAATGGCAATTTAGTTGAGCCAGAACTAGACCCAAATTGTCGCATTAGTTTACCAATCATAATCACTTCAAACTCCTATCTTCATTTTGTTAAATTAAATACTAAAGATATCATTACTATTATATTTTGATATTAAATCATCAGGAAAGCAACACTGAATTAAGTAGCAATTCTCTGCTACTTTTGTGAGTTTACCTCAATATGGGATGACATAACTTTTTTGCCTCTTCAGTCAAAGCTAAAAATAAATAAATCCCACAGAGCAAGAACATTTAAAGGTTTGAGAAACAATGTATACCAAATATTTTCCCCATTCCATAGGTTTCCTTTCAATGTTACTAGTTTTTTGTTTGTTTGTTTGTTTGTTGTTGTTGTTGTTGTTGTTGTTGTTGTGTGTGTGTGTGTGTGTTTGTGGGTTTTGTTTTGTTTTTTGCTATGGAGTTGTAGAAACTTCTTATATATTTTGGATATTGAATGGGGAGTTGCTCAATGAGTATAAAGTTTCAGTTATACTATATGAATAAGTTCTAAAGATATGCTGTACAACATAGTGCCTATCGTAGTTAACAACACAATATGTACCCTTCAAAACTTAAGAGGGTAGATTTCATGCCAAATTTTCTTGCCATAAAAAAAGGTGGGGTGGGGGAGGGCAGACTCAGGAAACTCTGGGAGGCGTTGAATATGTCAATTAACTTGATTGTGGTGATCATATCATGGTGTTTGCATGTCTAAACCAATGATTTTCAAATTTTTCATCTCTTGACAGACATAAACTAATTACTCTAATTCTGTAGCCCACCCAAAAATATATGTTTTGCCAATATGATGAAAAAAATAATTATAAATTTGATTCATTCACTCCAGACAGCTATTGTTGTTTTGGCTGCTGTCATTTTATTTGACAGTCTAAGGGGAAGAGGTCAGTGTCATGACTAAATATTCAGGTACTGCGTGTTTTAAAAATTCTTGCAGCACAGCTGTGTCCCACAGCACACCGGTTGAAAATTGCTGATCTGAACTCACCAAATTGTATACATTAAATATGTGCAGTTCTTTGTATATCAATTATATATCAATAAAGTTAATTTTAAAGAAAAAATACATAATATTATCCTATATAATAAAAACCTAATATGTTAAGTGTCCGGTCATCTGATCATCCATTCAACCAATCAAATCGTAATATGCTAATGATATGCTAAAGCCACTCAACTGCTCGCTAAGACATGCACTGACCACCATGGAGCAGACAGTTGACAGGTTAACCAGTTGCTATGATGTGTGCCTACCACCAGGGGGAAGACACTCCAACTGATAGGTTAGCTTGCTGCTGGGGTCCGGCCAATCTGGACTGAGCGAGAAGGGTTGGACATGTCCTGGAGCCCTTCCACAGTCCCTCCCCAGCTGGCCAACCTCCCATGTCCCTCCCCAGCTCCAATCATGCACCTGTGGGGTCCCTTGGCCTGCCCTGTGCCCTCTCACAATTTGGAACCCCTCAGGAGATGTCAAAGAGCCAGTTTTGGCGCAATCCTGCAGGCCAGACTGAGGGACCCCACTGTGCATGAATTCATGCACTGGGCCTCTAGTGTAATACATAATTATATAATGTGTCTTCAAATGCAAACTAATTTTACACTCTTGCTTTTTAGGTTTACAGAAAAGTATAAATTTTTCCATCCACCCCATTCTCCACCCCCTGTACACACATAGTGTCCTCTATTAACATTTCATGTTAATATGTTGCATTTGTTACAACTGATGCACTATTGATACCTCATTACTAATTAAAGTCCATAATTTACATTAGAGTTCATCAGGTTGTATATTCTACATGTTTTCACTAATTTATAATGAATGACATGTATCCACCACCATTACCTAATGATACCAATGAGTTTTACTGTCCTAAAAATCCATTGTACTCCACATGTTCATCCCTCCTTCCATTTTCTTGAGCCTCTAGAAATTACTGATTCTTTTACTGTCACCATAGGTTTTTCTTTTCTAGACTGTCATATAGTTGGGATCACACAATATGTAGTCTTTTTAGATTGACTTCTCTTATTTAGAAATATGCATTTAAAGTCCTTCCATGTCTTTTTGTGGCTCATTTTTTAAATCACTAAATAATAGTCTATTGTCTGGATGTGCAGTTCATTTATTCACTCACTTACTGAAGGACTTTCTGGTTGCTTCCAACTTTGGCAAATTATAAATAAAGCTGCTATAAGTATCTATGTGCAGGTTTTTGTGACATGGATTTTCATTTCTTTGGGGAAAATACTAAGGAGAACAATTGCTAAATCGTATGATAAGAGAATGTTTAGTTTTGGAAGAAACTAACAAACTTTTACCTGCCACCAATGAATGAGTTCCTATTGCTTCACATTCTCACCAACATGTGGTATTATCAGTGTTTTTGATGTTGGTCCTTCTGATACGTGTATAGTGGCATCTCATTGCTGTTTTAATTTACTAAATGACAAGTGATGTTGAGAATCTCATTTGCTTAACTTCTTTGGTGAGAAGTCTGTTCAGATCTTTTGCTCCAATTACAATTAGATTGCTTGTTATCTCAATGTTGAATTTCGAACTTCTTTATACTTTGGACACCATTCTTTTATAACATATGTGCTTTGCAAAGATTTTCTCCTAGTTGGTGACTTGTTTTTTCATTCTCTTGAAAATCTTCACAAAGCAGAAGTTTTTCATTTTAATAAAGTCCAACTTCTCAAATTGTTTTCCATGAATCGTGTCTTGGAATTGTATCTAAAAAGTCATTGCCAAAAATCACAGTTGTCTAGATGTTCTGCTATGTTATCTTCTGGTAGTTTTATAGCTTGCATCTATGATTCATTTTGAATTAATTTTCGTGAAAGTTTGTATCTAGAATATTTTCTTTATGTAGCTGTCCAGTTGTTCCAGCACCACTTGTTGAAAAGACTATCCTTTCTTCATTGAATTACCTTTGCTCCTTTGTCAAGATCAGTTGACTATATTTGTTTAGGTCAATTTCTGGGCTTCCTATTCTGTTCCACTTAACCTATTTGTCTATTCGTTCACCAATACCCCACTGTCTTGATTACTGCAGTTTTATAGTAAGTCTTAAAGGTTAGTTTTGTCAGTTCTCTGACTTTGTTTTTCTCATTGAATATTCTATTGGCCATTTTTGGCCTTTTGTCTTTTCATATAAATATTAGGGCCAGTTTTTCAATATCCACAAATAACATGCTGGGATTTTTGTTGGGGTTGTGCTGAATCTATAGATCAACTTTGGGGGAAAAAAATCTTAACAATATTGAATATTCCTATGCATGTACATGGATTATCTCCCCATTTATTTAAATCTTTTATTTTTTTCATCACAGTTTTATTGTTTTCTAATATAGATCTTAGACATATTATGTTATATTTATAGCTATTTTTCTTTTATTTTTTGTTGCTGCTAATATAAATGGCATTATGTTTTCAATTTCAAATTCCAATTATTGATGCTAGTCCATAAGGATGCAATTACCTTTTGTGTATTAACCTTGTATTCTGCAATCTTGCTATAATTCCTTATTAGTTCTGAAATAACTTTGTTGGTTTTCTATATAGACAGTTATGTCATATATGAACAAAGACAATTTTATTTCTTCCTTCCTAATTGGCATACTTTTGATTTCCTTGTCTTCTGTAGATGTCTAGTTGTTCCAGCAACATTTGTTGAAAAGACTATATCCTTTCTTCATTGAATTATCTTTGCTCCTTTGTCAAGATCTATAGTATGATGGACTTAAAATATGATGTTGATTAGCAATGAGAGAGACATCCTTACCTTGTTTGTGATCATAGTGTGAAAGCACTATTAAGTATGATGTTAGTATAGGTTTTTTTGTGGGTTTTTTTGGTAGATGTACTTTATCAGGCTGAGGCAGTTCCCTTCCATTCCTACTTTATTGAGATCTTGATTTATTTTGATGTGAATATTAGTATGTTTCAACATTAAAATAAATAAAATCTATCTTAAAACTTAATAGGTAATATGTCATCTTTTATTATTTAACCTAAAACTTCTAAAGGAACAGTATATCCAACATATATCATATTTTGAAATGAAGATAACTAATCAATCCAAATAACTTCTAATAATCATAGTTAAGTCAATAGCATTTTTCATTCTTTGATGCAAACTATGTTTAAGCAAAATTACCCTTCAACCTCTGGTCAAAATTACTTCTTTAAGCTACTGAACATACTAATTATTTTAAATTTTTGTACACATATAAAGATATTTTAAATCTATTATAATGTTTCCTCTAATTTTCTCTTGAAACATACATAGGTCTCAGAATAATAAACATGCAAAGACAATTTTGTAACTTGTTTCCTTGGCTTTAAATTGTTGACAGATAACATTGTATTTAAGTTAAGCTTTAACCTCAAACAGTATTTAAATTGTGTTTTCATTACAGTAAACTAATATTTGGAGAGGAATATACCAACACATGGATGACCAGATTGGAAAACTTCATGCAAAATTCCCATATTACTAACCACCAAGAGTTTCTCAAGAATAAAAACTAGCTTTACATTTCATCTTCAGAAAAGTATTCATAATTGTTCACAGTATACTTGAAAAATGTTTTACCTCAGACACTAAATATATGAAACAAATCATAGGAATGAAGATATGGCACATTTTATCACAATGAGGATGGTTTTCCAAAATCATTTACTATCCATAGGCTGTTGGTTATTGACATGTCTAACAACCGGAGGAAGGCTCAACCTGCGCTATTACCATCCATGAAACATCTGAAGTCCCTGTATCCACTTCTTGAATTTTCAGTCATCAGAACTCTTACAGCCCACTGCCATATTAAGTTGTTAATTTCCCATAAAGATCCAACATGGATCTTTATATTTTTTCTAAATTTTAAAGGAAGAGGAGCATTAAAAATAGTCTGAACTGCTTGGTCGGTGTGGCTCAGTGGAGGAGCATCAACCCATGAACTGGGAGGACATGGTTCGATTCCCAGTCAGAGCACATGCCCGGGTTTCAGGTTTAATCCCCAGTGCGGGGTGTGCAGGAGGCAGCATATCGATGCTCCTCTCTCATCAATGATGTTTATCTCCCTCTCTCCCTCTCCCTTCCTCTCTGAAATCCATACAAATACATATATTTAAAAAACGACAACAATGAAAACAAAAACAGGCTAAACTGACAACATACTTTGATAGAATAATGACTGAATACAGATCATGTTACAATGAACTAAAGTTATGCGGAATGAATAAAACCTCGGACAAGTAAAAACTAGTTTCTGTCATTCTCTGCCCTTCCAATTCATCTCAGTAAAGCCCTCACCACACCAGCATATCTCAGAATTTCCTTTTTATTCCAATGTTTTGTTTATTCTTTTCAGCTTAAATCAAGTGAAACTTGAGATTACTTTTCACTGACCTTTAAATTTGATCAGTAGCCATCTGCTCTTACAAAGGTGGGCAGGTCCCTGTATGTGGGCCAACACATATACTTTTATTTTGCTTAATGTTTTGTTGTATTGTGAAATAGTTCCAAGCTGGGGGGGGGGGGGAGTAGTCAAGGGCAGTTAAGATATTTACTATGTTCTTTCATGGATTGCTATTTCTTTTTATTTGGTTTCATGGACAACTGATTATTATAACTCTGCCCAAAGAATTGAGCTTAGTTTCTTCATTTATGCAAATCCAAAAATTAAAGTCTTTTAAAAACAAGCATGCTATATGCTGATAATAAAATGAGACGTTGGAAAGCAGAAACAAGTTATACACAATGAAGTTATAGTCCTCAAAGGTCACAGCACTGTGGACTGATGGCATCTAAATGCCATTATTATGACTCAGAATTTGTTCTTCAAACAGCTGAACATTGTTACAGCTAGGGTATAAAAGTTGAGCACCTTCTATGATTTTACCCTGTGATTATGTTTTAATGCTATACTGTTTCTACTTTAGACCTGAAGAAAAGGCATCTAGATGTGGGTGGAACCCTAGTAAGAAAGGAGTCAGAATATCTGGGTCTAATATGCAAGAGTTGCTTTAATGTGAGAATATTTTTTCCTGAGGTTCAGTTTCTGTTAAGAAATATAGAACAAAAAAAATACCTTGCACATGGTTGTCACCATCTAGAAAAATAAATTTGGAGGCACCAAGTCTAGTGGTGAGGGAGGCTATGGCCATAGTTCATAAAAAAGATGATGTTGACTAGAACCAATATTATATCAAGAGGTATGGAGAGCAGCAATCAGATTGAAGATATATTTATGGTATAATTAACAGAATTTGACTTGACTAAATCAGATCAGGTAGAGAGGGGCCAAGTATCATTCCCAGGTTTTTGTTCTTAGCAGTTGCAAGCTCAGGGTATATTCTGTGAGACAGTGAGCACAGCACATGGAGTAGATTAGACAGTGGGATGGTAGTTAGCAGCAATTGAGTTTGCTGTGCCTGTACAAAACCTACCCATGTCACCCCAGTAAATTCAATTTAAAAATGAATTAATTACCCCCCAAAACCCTACATGTGCATTTGGAAGCTGGATGTGTGGTCTGGGGATGGAAGAGAACTGATCTGAAAATAGAAATGGGGAATGAGAAGGACTCCACTCTACTCTCAGCCCTGAGTCTAGAGGGTTAGGGGAGTATATTCAAGGTAGAATAAAGTTTCAGTGAAAGCAAGGAAGTGAAGGGTGTCTTCAGAGAAAGAGTAGAGGGTATGAGGAGGTTGCTGCTATTAGAAGTCTTTTGCTCAGCACCGCTGTGAACACACCATCACCTTCACCAACATCAACAATGACAGAAACCAGAAGCAGGCTCCTAACCCTCTCTTCTTCCCTCTATTTGTATAGATGATCTTTTGGAAATATTTGGCATAGTTTTATTACATTAATATGTAAAAACTTAGTATTTGGTTTTTAAAAATTCAAACCAGGATCTCACCTTATAAATTCATCATCATAAAGCTGGTAAGGACCATAAAAGTCATATACAAATATCCCCTGGATTTTTGAAAGTTCACTTTACCATTTCACTTTTACAAAAGGCCTACGTTAGTACCTATTTTTGCAAATACAGAAAGAAATCCTCAGAAGAGACGTTCACTGTTTTGAAAATAGCACTCAGGTTTGTTTTACCGTTCATTACAGAGGCAGCACGCACTCTGAGCAGAAGGCTGGCCAAGCTCCTTCCCTGGGAACTACATTCAGCATCTCAGCATCAAGCCGCCAGAGATTTGAGCTGTGCTTTATCCTGATTTATTTTGAACACCTATTAGCAAAATGTGCCATCCTAAGGTATCAGAAAAGCCTAAAAGAGTTCATGAAAGTATTACACTTAGCTTACAATTGGACACGATTAAGCCATTTTTATCATGGTGAATGAAATGAAGACATTGTGTATGCCTTGAACGTGCCTGTACCCACCATCCCTACTGTTTACATACAGAGAAAAATAATCTTGAAAAAGGCTGAAGTGACTATTCGTTCTACTAGTAGCAAACTGCTCTCCTTTAGTTGGCATTTACTAATGTATGAAATTGAAGGTCTGTCGCTTGAGTGGTCTGATGAGTGTACAAAGCGTGGTGTTCTGTTAAGTAATCTTATACTTAAGGAGAAATAAATCTTTTAAATATGCTGAAATGGAAAGTACCGACAATAGTTTATGGGAGTTCTGCAAGCGTGGAATTTAAAGGTAGCCATGGGTGGTTTGATCAGTTACTGAGGTGAGGGCAGTTTCATGGCTTAAAGTTTCCTGGAGATAGTGCTTCTGCTGATCCTGAAATGTTCCCAGAAGACCTGAAGAAAGTAATCATAGAAGGTGGTTTCTATGAAGCAAGTGACTTTAGCTAAGGAAGCTGGGTTTGTGGAAATGGATGAAAATGATGTTGGGAGGTTTTGGCATCCTATAACCAAGACCTGACCGAAGAGCTGATGCATTTGCAAGAGCCAAAGATACAAATGGAAACCAAATACCACAGCAAACAGCCCGAAGGGAATTCATCCAGGAACTGAATGCGAAGCACTTACATGAGTTTTTGCTGTGACCAACAGTACTATAATGATTGCAGGGGGAAAAAATGACTTTTCTTTTTTTCCCCCAAAAAACTATTTTTTTTCTATTTTTGAGAGGGCATGTAGGTATAGGACAGGCTTGCAGGATGTTTTGAATGCCTACAAAAAATGTATAACAGAAAAATGTTTGAGGCTAAGCAGTCAAGCATACTGTCATCTTTCAAGACTTCCACATGAGCTACACCAGCCATAGCAAATGACAAAACTTGACCTTCATCATTAAGGCAGACAGACATATAAGAATTCATACAAGACACATACAAGATATCAAATTCAGACGATGGATTCTGGTGATGATATGGTCATAGATAATCCTCTTCCTCTCTTCCTCACCCCAGTGTTCCAAATCTACCACGACTCCAAACTCCCAACCTTAGACTAACACACCATCATTACTACCTCTCAGCCCTCCACCATGCTTACTATCTTCCAAATTCTGGTAAGTGAAACTATACATCATTTCTACTTCATACGGCCTGTGTATTTATCATATCATTCCTATTTTTAGGATATATTAGTGTTATTTTAGGTTTCATGTGTTATTTGGTATGATTTGATAAGTTATTTTGGGGGTCTAGAAATACTCAAAAAATTTTTTTCATATAAATAATGGCTTCTTCACTTTATACCACTTCAGTTTATTAAATGTTTCATAGAAATGATCTACTTTTGGATAGTGGGAGAGCCCTGTAACTCCTTGAAACAACTCTTACTCTAAGTCATATTACTTAAATTAAGTATCTATTTCTATACCATCATAGTTAACAGAATAAAGTAATTTTGTTCATTTGCCACTTGAGATAAAACCTTATCTTTTGTAATAAATGGGATGGGGGCACCAACCTGGAAGGCAAAAAAGTTCATTTCTTGTTTAGCTAGAGGACCTTCAGGAATTCATTTAATCCAAAGACTTCAGAGCCCAAATATGCAGCAGAACTAGATCATTTTATATTTCTTTTACAGCTAAAAATATTTATGAGTCTGAATAAAACAGATTCAAAAACCTTTCTGCTTTCAAACAGTGGCATAACAGGGAATTTCAGCTTGATCAATTTTAGAATAGCAAATTTGGATATGAAAAATTAGAAATTGATTTTATTTGTTTTTCCAAATATTTAATTTGTATTTTTAATAAAGCACTGAATTAATAAATTAGCTTTGGTTCTTGATAGTTTAAGATGACAAGACAGAAATAAAAGGCAGAAAGACAGAGACAACTATAAAAGATGTATGGTTTTAAAATAATAAAATCATCATTCTTCTTCAGCCCAGCCAACCCTGATAATGTGCCCTTTTGTTACTATATTTGATATGTTGAAGGTCATTTATAAAAACTGTATATAGACATATATGAAAAGATAGTATTTTAGTGCCCAAAAGAAACATTTCATATTTTTTAATGTTTTTAAATTGATTTTAGAGTGAGAGGAATGGGAAGGGGAAGGAAGGGAGAGAGACAAAGAGAGAAACAGTGATGTGAGAAACCTCAATTGGATATCTCCTGCAGCACTCCAACCAGCAATCAAGCTTGCAGCTTGGGTATGTGCCCTGATGGAGAATTGAACCCAGGACCTTTGGTGCACAGAATGATGGTCAACCAATTGAGCCATACCAGCTAGGGCCATATTTTCATATTTTGTAAAACTGTATTTTGTATGGCTTCATATTTTATGATCAGACTTTTACTTTCATCAATATTTTCTTTCTCAGTTCTAGGTTGGAATTCACCTATTTATAGAAGAAATTTTCCTTCAGAATATTCCCAATCCTGGAAGTCCTCTACATTCCTTCTTAAACTGAATTATATATGTTTTACCTTAAGATTATTTATTATGTGCCTAAAATAAGAAGAAATAGAGGTTGGATTTTTCACTCATATTTCCCCTGTGGTTAAGAGCTCCTCTTTCTCCCCTTAAGTAAAAATGCAAATATTATTTTAACTCTACTTGTAATCTCATAAATTTCCACTCTGTAAGCTACTTTCTAAAACATGAATTGAAGTAATAGGAAAATTAAACAAGGCTGGCCTGTTTAGCATTTTCTATATTTAGTTCTGTTTGTCCTTCAGTACAAAATTCCACATATGGCAAAGAAAAGACAGTAAATGTCAGAAAGATTATGAAGCCGGCAAAATGTGCAGGAAGTCCATTTGAATATGAGGAAATTCATTACCAATCTGCCCAAATGTGCTTATAACGATTAATTTTATAGATAAAACTATGTAATTCTGGGATTTGCTTGAAAATAATCAGGGTTGGGATGGAGATGGCGATAGAGTAGGAAGTGAATAGATTAAAAGAAGACAGGCCTTCGGATGATAGGTGATTAAGCTGGGTCATAGGTTCATAGGGTCTGTTATGTGATTCTTTCTACTTCTGTGTATGTTTAAATTTTGTGGAATACATTGTTATTAAATTCTTAATTTATCAATTAATAAATTACTCATTAGATATAAATGCTTAATAAAAGTAATCATATAGATTTTCATGTACTAACATCCTTCATCAAATAATGTGTAAGTTCTTGAGTTAATTCCTGGAGAATCATGCTCTCATTAGCCCAAGATACATATTTAGCTAAAATAAATAAACCAGGGCCCAATTATTCAATCTCTATTTGATTGTGAATCTGCTTCAAAATCTGTTTAATGGGTTGCCTGATCAAGTGATTGCTGAATATTTCAATCCATGAAGATGCTCAAAATTAATTGACTGCATCAGGACCCACCTTGTTGCTTCATTCACTTAGTCAGCACCTATCAAATATTCTCTCTTCTTTAATCATCCCAACAAATGTATTTTGAGTGCATATGGTGTGAAAGATACAGTTTTATCCTATGAATTAAAATCAGTAAGACCCACTTACACTCAGGGAGTTAGATAGAGGGATAGGCTGAATAATGGCCCTCAAAAGGTGCCCACATCCTAATCCCCCAAACTTGTGAATATGTTATCTTACATAGTGAAAAGCACTCCGAAGATATAACTAAATTAAGGGATTTGAGATGAAGATATTATCTGGATCATCAGCTGGACACAGTGAGGTCAAAAGGGTCATGATAAGTGAAGGAGGGAGGGATGGGAAGAGGGAGGAAAAGATGTGAAGATGCTATGCTAAAGAAGGGGGCAGCCACAAGCCAAGGAATGCAGGTGACCTTCAGAAGCTGGAAAAGACAAAGAAACAGGGTCACTATTAAAGCCCCCAGAGAGAAACAAAGCCCTCACAACACCTTAGTTTTAGCCTAGTAAGACCCACTTTGGAAGTGTGACCTTTAGGAACTCCAGACCTCCAGAATTTACACTAATAAATTTGCATTCTTTCAAGCTACTAAGTTGGGGTAATTTGTTACAGCAGCAATAAGAAACATATAGATAGGAACAAGATTGCTTCTATCTAGACATATCAGATGCAGTCTTCCAAATGAGATTAAATGGAAATAGGAAGTCACCACTTCTGTACCATTTAGGTCTATGATGTCTAATACAGTTGCCACTAACCACGTGTGGCTATTTAAATTTTTTAACTGAAAATTTAAAATTTAGTTTCTTAGTTGTACTAGTCTCATGTTAAGTGCTTAGTAACCATTTTTGGCTAGTGTATACTCTATTGGACAAAGTAGAGATAGAACATGTCCGTCATTACAGAAAATGTGAGGGGCAGCCTGGCTTCAGATACTTAAGAGTGACACTAATTTCTCTTATTCTCTGGAACATAATATGCTGTAGATTAACTATCTTGGCCAAGGTGGAGGGCAGAGGGCTGGGGCAGGTGGACAGGCTTCCATCTGATCTTCAATTGCTTGTTAACCATGCTCAGTGCTGGCTGCACACTAGAGTTTTTAAAAATGCTAATGCCCAAGTTATTATCCAACTCACTGCATTAGAATCTCCAGGAGAAGAGTTTGAGAATGTATAGGAATTTTTAACACTCCCCAGATGAGGCTAATATCCATCCAACATTGGGAACCACTGTCCTAAAGGCACACTAATACCTGACAAGTAGAAAGTCCTACAGAATTGAAACAAATTCCCCACTGCTAAAATTGTGCCCCATATCTACTACTGACGAATAATTTTATGTAAGTGTACATATTCTAGTATTGGGATCATCTTCCTTGTTATGCTTATAAAAGTTACTTGGAGGCCATTTTCAAATACAAAATTAACCATAATAACTTGTCTGGCAATTAAGTATGACTTATGGCTAAAGCTTTACTGTCCAATGCCAAGGGATATGTCCAGAACAAAGAAATATATATGTATTAATTAATATAGTAATGTGTTTACTATTTAAATATTGTTATAGAATATTTAAAATATACTCTATAAGCATATTGGTATTAGTATATACATTAATATACTTTTCCTTTCACCAAAGATCTGTTTGGCTGGCCCATGAGTACGTTTGAGGAGTAGATATTTAAAACATTAAAACATTTAATCCCTGGCATAAATGTAGCAAATAAACAGAGACTTAACTCACAAAGCCAGGACTAATAAACAGTTGTAGTTTAAAATATATATATGACATGGATTTAGCAATGAAATGCCAATGTATTTAAAAGCACCTTTCCATAAGGAGAAAACTTCCAAAACTCCTAATGGTAGCCCCTCAAACACTAATTCTACAAAACACAATGACTTTTTTTCTGGCAAGATGAACACACAAAGATTGTGAGTAAAAGGAGTAAGCCAAAGAATACAGGTCTTGGACTATGAGTAAAAACTACTTCCAGGATATGAGTTGTTACATTAGGACATTTATTTGAAAACATGTGTTGCAGACATAATGAGCCCCTTGGCAGGGAGTCACTTGGGCCGCTACAGTGCTATCCTACTTATTTTAATGCCTTCTCTTGTTCCTTATCAGATAAACAATGGGAACGAGAAAAAACATTGAGAATAATGCTGTGGAACCTTTCACAATGGGCGGTAGAGAAAAATTACACTCTGTATATGTATGAGAGGGTTGGACCTCAACTAAGTACATAATTTTTCTTCTAATGATCTGCAGTATAGCTCTAGACATGTACAATAGATTGGCCCTGATTGCCGGCCAGGCCTAGGGACCCTACCCATGCACAAATTTTGTGCACCAGGCCTCTAGTATTAATACATCCTATCTAATATAAGAATAATATGCAAATTAACCATCACTCTGCTGTATCCACAAGTCACACCCACCAATCAGGAGAGAGTATGCAAATTAATCCAACCAAGATGGCTGTGGCCAGAGAGCAAGCAGAAGGAAGGCTTGGGTTTCCCTGGTGATGAAGGAAACCAAGCTTTCCACACAACCTGTTGGGCCCAGTCCTCCACTGAAGGCTACAAAGTTTCAATTATAGAAGATAAATAAAGAGCAGAAGACTAAGGTTGCCCGCAGCAATGGAGGAAGCCAAGCTTCCGCAGCCCTAGACTGTCTCGGCCTCCACTTAAGGCTACAAAGTTTCAATTATAGAAGATAAATAAATCCCAACAGAAATGGCTGCAGCCACTGAGCAAAGAGTACAACAATTGAAATTTCTTTTGAGAGCCAAATTTTTTAAATTTAAACTTCTTCTAATGCCACTTCTTCAAAATAGACTCACTCAGGCTGTGGTATTTTGTGGAAGAGCCACACTCAAGGAGCCAAAGAACTGCATGTGGCTCATGAGCCATGATTTGCCAACCACTGGTCTAGGCAGATAAGGGCATTTCAATGTTTCCAATATTTGAAAAACCTAATTAAAAAAACAACAATGTTTAATAGAAATGATGGGTTTGGGCTTTTCTGTTCCATTTTGAACATATGGGGGAGGTCATCAATTTAAGTAAGAGATTCATTCTTGGTGTTTTGTGGGGGTTTTTTTAGTAGAATTAATCTGTATGATTCTCTGTGCCATTTTTAAAAATTGCTGACACTATCAAAAGGTTCAAAGCCTGAGTCTTAACTTTCCTGCAGGTACAAGTTGTGCTTACTGAATATTTTTCCCTGAGAGAGAGAAAGCATATAACCTCTCTTTCCTTCAGACAACTGATAGATTAACTTTCCTTTCTTAAGATATCACATCTTATTTTTTTATATAACAGCCTAAACTTTGAGCCCTCTCCCAAGTGAATATGCATGATTGTAATATTTGGTTGCATGCAAGAAAGATTCTCTGCCCAGGAGACAGGGAACTTGGATTCTAGGCTCAGTTCTACTGGAAATTATCTGCAATACTTTGGCCAAAATATTTAAATCTTGGAGCTTTTTTTCTCAACTGTAAAATGGACTGGGTTGAATTCAAAGGCCTTAAACTTCATTCCTGATGTTGTATAGAATTCTAACAACACTGAAAAGCTTCTAAGGTTCAAACACTTATCCTCCATAGTCTCCAACTCAGGACTCTTTATTAGAGTTTGATGGGCCTCATTTGTGATTTTCCCATGGTGAGAAATAAATATTATGATATTATTCAGTGAATTTTCTAAATGGAACAAAAGCAGAAAGTTTCTCTTATAACAGAATTAGTGCAAAAATTGCTTTCTGCATGTAAAAGGTAATACAGTAACTGTAAATCCAAGAGAAAACCACAAGAGGGCAGTACAATAACACTTTTTGGTACCTTGATATTTTCTCCTATAGTGGGTCAGCTGTAGACATGATGTAATTGTTAGACTCTCTCAGCCTTGGCAGTATTATGGGGTGTCATAGCAAACACAAATTAAATCACTTAAAAAATGCAACCGGGATTTAATGGCAACCTTAATGTAGACATTTTGAGTGCCTGTAAATGAGGCAAATTCATAAATGTCAACTCAAACTGACTTTCTTTTTATCTAATTATACAAGGGACATCTACATTCTGTCCTGTTTGAAGGGGTAATGACTCAGGAAGAGGCCCTGAGTAGGGTGTCTCTCCTCCACCTGTGAAGGCCCTCCCCTCTCCACAGGCCCGGCCTCCTGCTTCTTGATTGGATCCCACCAGAACAGATAACCCATAGACTGGCCAATCAGCCATGAAGTAACTTGATACAAAAGCTCTACATAACGGTGACCAATCATGACGGGTGGCACCATAAGATTCTCTGAAATTTAAATTTACAACTATGGAGAGAATCAGTCAGTTAACTACAAAAATATGTATGAGAGGAAAATAAAGAGCAATGACCACTGATCCTTCTCCTGAGGGGTCAGGATAAAAATCTATCTTTATATAAAAAAAAAAAAAACAACTTCAAGTCACATTCACAGGAAGTGTGATGTCACTGCTAACCAATTTCCTTTTTGCACATGTGTTTCTATATTGCAATTTCATGAACTTGAATTGCAATGGGGTCAAATTATAAATGTATATAAATTACACAACAAATTGAAACATATTTCCAAGCAGACCACTGTTATTTAAAAATAATTACACTTTTATAAAAGTACTCAGGGATTTGACATTAAAAATTCTGAGCAGTAGACTATGTTAGAGGGTGTCCAACTTCAAGCTTAGACTGAAGCACATCACTTTTCCAGAAGTGCCATTGAGGACTGAAGACTGCAGCTTCCAGGAGTTTCTCATTTTCATGCCAGTCTACACTCAACCCCCAGCAAGTCATCGACATGATCATTTAAGGGTTTCCACCAGGTCATGGCTCCAGTGGCTTCTGCTCCAGTTAAGCAGATCTCTGAGTTCACTTGTGAATGTCTGAATTCAGCTCCCTCTAGATCTCAGAGTGGCAGTCTACCCCCATAGCCTCAGTTCTCTGAAGGTCAAGTAGAGTCACTGATTTCCAGTTTGTTCAGCTTTTTCTTATTGTAACAGAATGGGAATGATGACCTCTATGCTCTTTACAGGTAAAAACTAAGACAATAACTTCAAAAATGAATTCTTGAACTTTACTGTGTTCCTGGAATTGCATAGAAGCTTCCATGCCATGGAGCACACCTGATAAGCTATCACACATAATATCTGTCAGGATCCTTAGCAACTCCTCCTTAATTATACTAGGTCTTGTTTGAATTCATCCCCACCCCTAAGCTTTGGAGTATCTCAGAGATCATTAGACCTGTTCCTCTCTTTTTTTATCTAGTTACTAGTGGTTTTGTCTGGCCTCACAGCTTTTTAAATACAAACTAGATATTTACAACTCCATGTTCCTGTGTCTTACATGACATATGCACTTGAATGTCTAATAAGCCTCTCAAAGTAAGACATATCCAAAATATATATCTTACCCTCCACCTAAAATTGTTCCTTCCATAGCCTTCTACATTGCTATAAAAGGCTGCTTCATTCTTCCAGGTTCATGCTCCAAAATCCTGGAATAATCCTTGATTGTTTTCTTCCCCCTAAATGGTCTTCCCACTTTTTCTCTTCCTCAGGGTATTTTCAACCTATTATCTTATTTTAAAATAAGAGCTTGGCACTTCTTAGCTCAAAGCCTTTCAGTGACTTATTATCTTATCCAGAGTAAATAGCAAAGTTCCTACACTAACCTGCAACATCTAACATCACACACACACAAACACAAACACACACAAACACACACACACAAACACACACACAAACACACACACACACACACACACACACACACACACACACACACACACACCACTTTCTCACATTATTTTATATTTCTCTCCCCCTCGCTCCCTCTACACCAGACACATGACTCCCTTGCTGTTTCTCCAACTCACCAATTAGGACCTGCCTCAGGGTTTCATATTTGTTGTTTTGTTGGCCTAAAACTCGTTTTCCTTTACTATCCACAGAGCTTATACCTTCACCTTGTTCAGTCTTCTGTTTAATCGTCACCTTGTTAGAAAAGCCTAACAAATGTTTTCTAGCAATGCATTCTCCCCCAACACTCCACCCAGCACTCTCTTTCCTTCTTCTCTCTCTTATTCTTTCCAGAGCATTAACATCTCTGACTCCCTATAAACTACTGAATTTTTTAAATTATCAGTATACACCCAGTGAGATGTAAATCTGTTAGAGCAGAGATTTTGCTGCTTTTTTGACTACTTCATTCTTAGTGCCCAGAAAAGTGCCAGAGCACAGGGAACATTCAATATACATTAGTTGAAAAAATACTAAATTTTACAGATAAGGACACCAAATTTTATAGGTTTGTCCACTAGGAGTAGAGATCTGATAGAAATTGCAAAACATAATTAAACACAAGTATTCATCACACCACAGTTAGGAACCAATTCTCCTTGGGCTGTTCATGTTTCTGCACATATGATGAGCAGGAGCACTGACTGCTCTTTGTTGCAAACTACAGTTTCAAGGATATTTGTCTTCTGGTCAGTCCTAGAAATTAGAGATATCTCCCTGCAGACCTTAGGGAAGGCCTGCTTCCTACCTATTATTAAAAAAAACCCTAGGATTTCCTGAGGGCAGGGTCTCTCTCCTGTAGTGAAAACTACCACATGTACAGATACCAATCTGGATTTAACACATGGTCCCCATGGAACCATGGGCAAGGGAAATAACAAAAGCACGCTATAAAGTCCTTTGTCTCTCCCTTCACTGGCCCTGAATATGAGGGGGAAGAGCGTCCTAGACATCTGGATGGGAAGGTGTCAGCATGGAAGAAAGACCCCTTCCCCCCTTATCAGGAGAAAATGAGATGGAAACAGATGTCCCACCACATCTGGACAGCCATGAAACTGCACCCACCCACTTCTTTCACATTAATATAATAAATAAGATACTCTATGTAACTATGTCATTCTTCTAACAGTCATTTAAATAATATTCGCTGTGATAACATTAAGAATTTTAATGCAGAGCTAGAGCAGTCTGGGAAAACCCACAGGTTCTATTTTAATATGTTTGATTAGATATGTTGTCCTTTATTATAAAAATTCTTCACACATTTTGTCTAAGTGCATATATACAAAGTGAAGAGATAATTAAATTTTGAAACTCTTTTAATCCTTCTGAAAGTAATCAATGAGTAACTTTGAATAATTGGATTCTTTAGTTAGCTTAAATTTATTACATTGAAATATAATTTATAATTCATATACATTAATTTAAACAACCTGGGAAATTATAAAAAATATACTTATTTATAAGCAACATGATAATCACATTTTCCTCCATTTTAGAATG